>CM053029.1:195682521-197127521 GCA_028564925.1 Lithobates sylvaticus
TGGTCAGTGAGAAGAATGTTCCTTACATTGGTGGTCAGTGAGAAGAATGTTCATTACATTGGTGGTCAGTGGGAAGAATTTTCCTTACATTGGTGGTCAGTGAGAAGAATGTTCCTTACATTGGTGGTCAGTGAGAAGAATGTTCCTTACATTGGTGGTCAGTGAGAAGAATGTTCCTTACATTGGTGGTCAGTGAGAAGAATGTTCCTTACATTGGTGGTCAGTGAGAAGAATGTTCCTTACATTGGTGGTCAGTGAGAAGAATGTTCCTTACATTGGTGGTCAGTGAGAAGAATGTTCCTTACATTGGTGATCAGTGAGAAGAATGTTCCTTACATTGGTGGTCAGTGAGAAGAATGTTCCTTACATTGGTGGTCAGTGAGAAGAATGTTCCTTACATTGGTGGTCCGTGAGAAGAATGTTCCTTACATTGGTGGTCAGTGAGAAGAATGTTCATTACATTGGTGGTCAGTGGGAAGAATTTTCCTTACATTGGTGGTCAGTGAGAAGAATGTTCCTTACATTGGTGGTCAGTGAGAAGAATGTTCCTTACATTGGTGGTCAGTGAGAAGAATGTTCCTTACATTGGTGGTCAGTGAGAAGAATGTTCCTTACATTGGTGGTCAGTGAGAAGAATGTTCCTTACATTGGTGATCAGTGAGAAGAATGTTCCTTACATTGGTGATCAGTGAGACGAATGTTCATTATATGGGCGGGGACACATGGGCGGAGACACAGGGGGCCCCATGATCTCCTTTTGCCCGGGGGCCCCATGAGCTGTCAGTCCGCCCCTGGTTCCCAGGACACAGCGGGGACCAATAGAGGTGCGCAGCGCAACTCGCGCATGCGCAGTAGGGAACCTGGCAGTGAAGACGAGCGGGCTCTAGTCACATTCTGCCTACACCGCTGGAACCAGGAACAGGTAAGTGTCTATTTATTAAATGTCAGCAGCTGCACTATTTGTAGCTGCTGACTTTTAATATTTTTTATGCGGGTGCAGCTCCGCTTTAAGAAAGCAAAAGTCAGGCAGGAGAGAATCAGGTCTGGTGGGGGAAGGGGAGCAGGATCAGTTTTTTGTAAGGGAGAGGGGTCTTTGTCTCCAGCAGGTAGTGCAGAGCCCCCTAAAAAAAAGTGATGAATCTGGAAAGTCCTGTGTGTCTGGTCTGCAGCTCTCACAAAAACCTTCAGCCTGACGCCCACCTACATCAGGCTGAAGGTTTATGCCTGATGCTTGTAGTGTCAACGTTTTTGCAAGCTTTTACAGACATCAAACTCTTGGTGTTTAATAGATATCATTATCAATAAATAATTTATTCTGCCTATTGAAATTAATTAGTGCTCAAGCACCAGCATTTATGCGCGTTTAGCATCTTTTTACAGCTTATAGCAGCTTTTAGTAGCGTCAAACGTTTTTTCTGCCCAAACTCACACTGGCACGCTGGCAGTGGGGCTTTTTTCCTGCCTCTAAAAGCCTCTAAACTCTACTACCACTAAGGCCTCATGCACACTGGGGGGAGTTTATTTACTATAGTGCGAATTTGCAAATGCGCAAATAAATGGTTGCAAAATGGCTAAAACAGCACAAATTAGCGAGAAAAAAAATTCACTATAGCGCTTGGGAAAAAATAGTTACAAATCAAATTCATTATAGGTCACAGACAACAGAGACCATCTAAATCAGTAGTCGTGATCAAAACACGGAATTGCACATGGAACTAATGTTTAGAGCATGATATGATAGCCTAAATGGTTCTTAAATATGTGGTATATCGTTTAAAGATAATCTGCTTTTAAACTGCTGAAAAAATTGATGTAAAAACTGAAATATCATTGAAAGTCTGAGAAGAGATACATTCTCCCTCTTTCAACAACTATGTACCAGCACAATTGCGCATGCTCAGACATGCAAAATAGTCACAATTTAACTCACATTAATTTTTTACAGAGCGCTATAGTAAATTTGCAAATTTGTGCGTGGCTAAAAAGCATTCGCGAACATGAAAATGTGCGTTATTTAGCTAAATGCAAGTTTCAACCATTGCCTATAAATGGACAATTGTTACTTCCACAAAAAATACATTTTAATTTTGAGATGAACTATTTATCTAAACTAAATTGTCCTTGCTTGGTTTTTATTTTGCTTCTTTTCATATTTTTTTTTTTTTTTAAGAATGCTAGCAATGTGTAATGTTTTTATGTTTTGGTAAAATTTATTTTTCTCTGTCTCACTTGTTGCTCTCCATCTCACAAAAATCCCACAGGTGTCTTCACAAATCACAAACCACAAAACAATACCATTGCTGATGCAAATTATAAATGAGTCACAGTTTTGTGTGTTGCTTAGTATTTCAAAATGATCATAATTTGACCCCAAAAAATGTGATATGTATACCAACATCAGAAATCAAAATGTCGTTCCCAAAATTCAGAGGGTAACATCACTATTCTACACTCACACACCAAGAACCACCACATTTTACAGAATAAATCCAGAAGCATAACTCCTGACTAATTTTCATTCCACCACCTATAGGTATATTTCCAAAGAGGAGGGTTCCACCACCATTGCAAATCTTGCCATATGTTTTTCATGGCAAGGACAATAATCAGCCTTAAGAATTCCCCACCAGCACCAATTACAGCCTCTTACCAAGCAATTAGCCCCAAAATTAGAGATGGTTGTCTAGCAGCATGCTGACAGTAATCAGCCATACCCAGCCTTCAAACAGATGGCATATATCAGAAACAGGTTGTTCAATGGCTCTCCGGCCTTCCACAGTACATCTGCATTGATTAATTTATGGCACCCCTGGGACTTAGGACTGTTTGACACCACAGAGATGCAGACTCCATCCATGTGGCAGCACAGTGGCTAACTGGTTAGCACTTCAACCTAGCAGCATTGAGGTTGTTGGTTTGAATCCCAAATATGCCACTACCTGGCTAGAAGTTTGTATGTTCTTCCTCTGTTGTGGTGTTAAAGTTTTTTTTTCACCAGTGATTACATTTTTGAAGGGTTTCACATAATGGAAACCCAAGAAATGACATTATAAATCAAGTGAGCACAGGTTTGCACCAAATCTATAACTGAGTTTTGGGCCAGATATGGATGTATAAGTCTGGTGTGATCCTGCACACATATTTTAACGTTGTATGCTGATGATGAATGACAAATGCGTTTTGTCAACAATTCGTGTGAAGCAGCCCTCACAAAGTTGTAATTTACTGTTTTGTACCCTCCACATGCCCAACAACATACAAGTTTAATTTTTTGATTTTTGGTATCACTGATCATGGCTAGAGCCTTGGACATTTGTTATTTTTAGGTTTACCCTGCACAGATATATGCTGATGCATTCTTTCATTTGTAAAGAGTGTGTGTTCCTGATGAACAGGTGTGAGCACTTGAGGCATACATGAAGAGTAGGAATTAACTACACTGGTGGGTGTGTCCTTTACTGGGTGGGTGTAGGTGTGCTATCAATCCTAGCTAGGTTATATAAAGGCCTGCAGTTGTGGCAGTTGTTTGGCCTGAGAAGAGGTCAGAATCTTTGTTTTCAGTGCTTAGATTGGTTTACAAATAGATATGTGTTTTTTTTTTTCGGGGCGGGGGGGGGGGGGGTTGTGCATAATGCCCGACCCACACACCACTAAGGCCGTGTGGTTTGATGATTGCTTTATGTGTTTGCTGGTATAGTTTTGCATTAAGGCCCTCAAAAGTGCGTTTTTGTGGGCATGGTTTCCAAATTGTGTCTTTGTCCATTCTGATGTGTTGTTTGTGAGCCTCAGCAGACCTTTATCTTGTTCTAGATACTTCTAAATCTCACATGTTTGACTTACAACTGCTAATGTTAATCTTGTTTATGTAATGGTTTAGATGAAAAGGAAGCTTTCTGCTAATTCCAAACATAAGTGTGTGCAAACATAAGTGTGTGTGTGTCGATTTTGTTTGTGTGTTGCCTTTTTGGATTTTGGATTCATTTTGTCTGTTTTTGCTTACGATAATCCTGCAATTTAACATTTTAGGGGTTTGGGGCGAGGAGTTCTGATCACCAAAAAGGTTTGTCATGGTTGTTATTAGCTTGATTTGTATCCCTTCTTTTCTAATGTGATTTTTAATGTGTCTAATTTTTAGTGTCCTACCCTTGTAGATTGTAAGCTCTTCTAACGATATTGTCAAATGCTGGAGCATCATTTCCATGCCTTTTTATTATTATTGTACCAAATGTTTATACTGATGTTGAAATAAAAAGTTGATTCTTTTTTGCTTTGTTTGACTTTTGCAGACTATAAATACTGTATTTTTTGCTCCATAAGACGGTGCGTCTTATATGGAAAAATATGGAGTGTCTTATGGTCTGGTGCTGACCATAAGACGCACCTAGGTTTTAGAGGAGGAAAACAAGAAAAAAAATACTCTGAACCAAATGGTGTACTAAAATATTTAATATTATGCTACTACTATAACTGGGTGGTGGTGGTGGACACAGCAACCCCCCTCCCCTTCAGCCTCTTTTATCACAACAGCTCAGGTGACTGGGCAATGGATACAATGCCAGCCCACACCTCCCACCCCCTTATCACCAGCTCACCTCAGGCAGCGGAGGACACTGCCATTACAATCCACAACCCCCTCTGGCTGGCTGGCTGGATGGCTTGATGGCTCTCTGGCTGGCTCTCAGCTTCAGATACACCTGGGTCGGCAGCTAGGAAGGAGGACTGGGGACATAGTTTGCAGAAGCAGCTGCCGGTGGAAGGAGCAGGAAATGAGACTGTACCAGGCCATGGCGCTGGGGGATGTTCCGGCTAAAAAAATAACAGCTAGAGCTCTCACTGCTATCGGGATGGTGTCACCTCTGGTTGGTGTCACCTGACCTAGGTGCGGAGCCCATAGCGATGCCCCTGACACCCCCCCATGTTTTGGCACCCGGGGCGGATATCCTCCCCCCTGGTATGCCCCTGCCAGGATGCGCCTCACATCCTTTCCTATCTCCTCCACAGACTAGCCGAGCGCCAGTATTCTGACACAGCGGCGGTGGCAAGGGGGGCAGGGGCTGGTCAGTATTCGCTCCATAAACAAAGATTTGGGGTGCACCCTAAAAGACAGGGGGCGGGTTGTGTTGTCTGTGTGGGCATTGGCTTTCCATGCTGTTGTCAAAGTGAATGCTCTGCCTCTGTCACTGTGTATCCCGGGACTGCGATCATCTGGACCCATCCCCCATAGTTCTGCTCAGACAGTGAGGCCCAAAGCGAAAGGAAAGAAGATACAAATAGTGCAGGGCTGGGCATGACAGTGTGTAAAGGGGAGGCAACAATGGGTTAAAAGCAGGGAAGTTTTGCAAGGAAGGGGAGAGTAAGGATTGGTAAAAATGATCAGAGTGGGAGGGGTTTTGCTTATTTAAGGTAGAGACAGGGCTTCCGGGCAGCAGTGGCTGGGGCAGAAGGTAGGAAGCAGTTTCCACGCTGCTGGACGGCAGCACATCGGGTTACGAGGTCTCCTTATTTAAAGCAGCGTTTTCTTTAGCCTTTTTTGTAGCATTTCGGATTGGTGAATTGGTCAGCCCCTCTTAAGCCCCATACACACGGTCAGATTTTCCGATGGATTCTGTCCTATCGGACAATGTTGTCGGAAATTCCGAACGTGTGTAGGCACCATCGGACAGTTTCCATCGGATTGTCCGACGGACAAAGTTGTATCTCCTGCTCTATAAATTTTCCGACAACAAAGTCCGATCACACCAATTCCGATCGTGTGTAGCGAATTCCGACGGACAAAGTGCCACGCATGCTCAGATCACATTACAAGACCAAAGCTATTGGCTACTAGCCTCTACGTAGTCCCGTCGTAGGCAACAAACGTCACCACGTTCAGAATGATCGGATTTTCCGACAACTTTGTCCGACCGTGTGTACGCAACACCAGTGTCGGACTAAATCCGTCGGACCAAATCCGATGGATTTGGTGGTCGGATTTTCCGACCGTGTGTATGGGGCTTTAGAGGGTTGTGGGTGGGTTTTTGGCACAGGACATGATTTGTAGTGATGACAGGGTTCTGTTATTGCTGCGCAGGTCTAAGACGAAGGTCGTCCAGTGCGGGCTGGACTAGGCGAATGTTAAACAGATTGGTAGATGGGAGTCCAAGAGATTCCATACTTACATTCGCCCGCAGTTGTTGTTGGATTAGCGATTGAGGGAGGGGGAAGGATAGTAGTGGGGTGCATGTCATTATGTGTTTTTCATTTGTGGTGAGTGTTCATTGTTTTGTCTTGGTGCTATCCCATGGTGTTTTTCGTTCTTTTCTTTCAGATGGAGTGCACCTACACCTTGTCTGGATTATGAGCCACTCATGTGTTTTTTTGGGGGGCCAGGTGAGCGGACGTTAGACCAGATGGCATGCAGCTGGGTATTTCTAGGCAGGAGGTATGTATTCGCTGGTTGGGGATACCTAGGATGCTGTGGAGTAGGGTCGTGCCTGAGGTGCATTGTTTTGCATGTTTGGACCGGCCGCCTGACATTTTGGTACTTCATGTTGGTGGGAACGATTTGGGGGTTCGGTCCATTTAAGATCTACAGCTCCACACGGCCTTTCCTGACATGCTGGTGTTTTGGTCCGACATTGTTTCTCGGACAACTTGGCACCTGGCGCGGTCAGTGGCGAAGCTCAATAAGGCCTGCATAAAGGTTAACAAGGTGATGGGAAGATTCATTACTCGGAATGGGGGCATGGTCATCCGCCACATGGAGTTGGAATCCAATACTGGCCAGTACCTCCGAGGAGATGGGGTTCACCTGTCTGCGGTGGGGATTGATTTATGGGCTCTGGGTCTATTGGGCGGGATTAAGTGGGCCCTGCGGGTGTGGAGGGGCCCTTAAGGGTAAGGTGTTATCCTTGCGGGCTGTGGTGGTGTTTTGGTCTTTGATGGTTTTAGAAAACATACGTGATGGAAGAGTTGGGGACTCATCGGTAGTATGTGCCCCTCTGGTGTATTCCAGTTAGAATGGTTAGCTGGAATACGGTAATGGTTGCACTGCGGGAAGAGGGTTGTCTCTGAGCTGGTGTAGTACGGCTGGAGGCCTATCATGGAGACAGGTCCCGATGGTGTAGAGGTGGAATATGTGTTAAGTTTGGGGTGCTGTCAAAGACCAACAGACTGAGTGACTGATAGTTGTTGTTTACAGATGTTTATGTGTTAAAGATTTTGAAATCTTAATACTTTGTTAATAAAAAGGCTGCTATGGCCATTTATACTCCAATATCAGGTGTGTTCTCGTTAATTTAGATAATGGTAAGGGGGATGGTGGAGTATGAATGGTTTAGCAGTATCAAGAAGGTTGGGGACATGTGGGCTACATTGGTCAATAATTTAACCCCCTCTGATTTGCATGCAAGCTACTTCCAGAGCCCTGTGTAGCCTGCAAAGTGCTTTGTGACACTGAATGACTATTTGTCTTATAGCCGATTTGCTTTGTGTCTGATGATCTATTCCTGTAATAAAAAAGTGATTTGTGAGCACGCCACGGTGTGTGTTGGTGATGTGAGTGAGCTCCACACAAAGGACCCCCCCTTTCCCCAGCAGCAGTGCATGGCTAAACTCTTCACTTTCTGCTCCATGAGGGAAGTCAGTGAGAGCACATGGGCTCTGCTCACCCACCATCCATCTATCCCAGGCTCCATCCCTGCCTCTTCCACCCAATGTCATGTCTATGTGCCACCAGCCCACACAGCTGGGAAAGTCTTTGTTTGGAAATCTGGCTTGCATTGGGGAATGGGGAAATAACGTTTCAGGATGGATGTTTTGTTGATTCTGTAAAAAATCCCCCTTGTCAGACATCGTCTGAGTGCACTGATCATCTTATCCAATAAGAGGACAGGCTTTCTCATTACATTTGGGGGAATTAGAAAACAATGAATGATGATGTATATGTGTGTCATCTGTATTGTAACAGTTCCCACAGCTGGATTGTATCTGATCAAATCTTCATCATGTCATAGTTATTTCCAAAGCTCTTGTCAAGCTTTTCAAATCTGCAGCTGTCATTATAATAATACCCAGCGATCCTTCTGTGAAGGTCCATGTTCAGGCACTTCCAGTTATAGTGACAACGCTCTGTCCCCCTCTGCCAATAGTTTTCCTGGGTTGTCACCTGGTTTCACATACTTCTGGTGGAGATGGTTGTGGCAACATCCATTGTGCAGAAATGTCCTGCCAACCAATGACATGCAGCTGGTGCAGGGGGCATGCATATAAATGGCAAGTGGCTGCAGGAGAGCAGAAGTGCTAAGATGCACAACTGCATGAAAAACAAAAAATGTTTTCCAAAAAAATAAAAAATGGCATTTGTTATGATAAACCATGCTTAAACAAGCTAAATATCATTGTCATAGTAGTTAACATGTACCTTAAGTGTGTTACCGTGTTTCCCCGATAGTAAGACACCCCCGATAGTAAGACGTATCGGGAGTGTCAGAGGGGACAGCTAATGTAAGCCGTACCCCGAAAGTAAGACGTATGTCTTACTATCGGGGAAACACGGGGGATTTGCCTGCAGAGACCAGAGCCGCCGCCAGAGCCGAATGAGATGCATGCAGAGTAGCGCAGGAAGCGTCTATCTGTCATACGTTGTCTCTCATGTCACTCAGCGCTGCACGCTCCCCGGCGGCCCCTCCTCTCTTCTCGTCAATCCCCATTGGCTTGAGACATCATCTGGGATAGACGAGAAGAGAGGAGGGGCCGCCAGGGAGCGAGCAGCGTGACATGAGAGAAAACATATGACAGATAGACGCTTCCTGCGCTACTCTGCATGCTCGCAAGTAAGATCCCCAGATGTGCCCTGTAATGTGCCCCATGCCCTGATGCCCTAATGTGCCCCATGCCCTGATGCCCTAATGTGCCCCATGCCCTGATGCCCTAATGTGCCCCATGCCCTGATGCCCTAATGTGCCCCATGCCCTGATGCCCTAATGTGCCCCATGCCCCATAATGTGCCCAGATGTGCTATGTGCCCCATAATGTGCCCAGATGTGCTGTGTCCCCCATAATGTGCCCTGATGTGCTATGTGCCCCATAATGTGCCATAATGTGCCCTGATCTGCTATGTGCCCCATGATGTGCCCTGATGTGCTATCTGCCCCATAATGTGCTATGTGCCCCATAATTCGACAATTTTTTCCCAATATAAGACATACCCCGAAAGTAAGACATAGTGGGGCTTTTAGGGATAAAAAGAAAGTAAGACACTGTCTTACTTTCGGGGAAACACGGTAGGTATAGAGACAGGTAACAAAAGATGATAGATGTCCTATATCTCATGCACATGGCCAATTAGAGCCGTATACCGCCCAGATCAGCATATGTCTGCAGCAGGCATGGTCAGGTTTTTGTGATCAGCCACAGATAGGAATCCAAGTTTTGCTATTCAGCACTGCATCGCTTTAACTGACAATTACGCGGTCGTGCAACGCTGTACACAAATAAAATTGATGTCCTTTTTTTCCCACAAATAGAACTTTCTTTTGGTGGTATTTATTTGCGCCATCCCCCCCCCCCCCCCCCCGAAAATTATTTGGAGCACCAGCCTTCACTGTTAAAATATAACAGATATGTAACTGTATATGAAAAAAAACATGTAACCTCACAGAAAAGCAGACATTACTCTGTAATAATCATTCAGAAAAGCATTCGTTAGCAAAAGCATACCTCCCAACATTTTGAGATGGGAATGAGGGACACCTACTTACAAACGTATGTAGGCATAGGACACGCCTCCCTGTCACACCCCCTTAAAGGAGAATTAACCAAAAACAAAAGGTTAATTAAATCCACAAGGGCTTTTTTTACCACTACTATTTCTTTGTATTGGCTTTTAAAATTTACAAATGCAGCAATTTAGATGAAAGGTTTATCACCGGGAAACACTTTTTGAAAGGAAAAAAGTGCATTTTATATACATCTATATAGATCAGACCAAAATGAGAGACAAATGAGGAGGAAAGAGGGACAGAGGGACATTGCTCCAAATCAGGGACAGTTGGGAGCTATGGCAAAAGAAGAAAACAAACTATGCACAATAATTGTAATATACAGTAAATAAATAGCCACACACAAGGTAGAGCACACCCCATATAAGAATGGTTTATTGGCATACATGTACACACATGATCATAGCTAAATACTGCAGTGCAGTTCCATATAGGAAACTAATTGGTACCGTATATACTCGAGTATA
This sequence comes from Lithobates sylvaticus, assembly GCA_028564925.1. Taxonomy (NCBI): domain Eukaryota; kingdom Metazoa; phylum Chordata; class Amphibia; order Anura; family Ranidae; genus Lithobates; species Lithobates sylvaticus. Next base: position 195,692,750 of record CM053029.1, read on the forward strand.
GGCCGACCCGAATATGAGCCGAGGCCCCTAATTTACCACAAAAAAACTGGGAAAACTTATTGACCCGTGTATAAGCCGAGGGTGAAAAATGCAGCAGCTACTGTAAGTGGAAAAGAGGGTCAGCAAATGCCCATCTGCAGCTGCATGTCCCCTGTGTCCTGTACAAACCCCCCCCCCCCCCTGTGTCCCCATTGCAGCCTACCTGTGCGGATCTGCCTCCCACCGATCTGCCTCCCTCCGATCTGCCACCTGTGTCCACCAGTCTTGCGATCGTTCATGCCTCCTTGTTCCTCTTGTTCCTCCTGTGCCGATCCTGTGTCCCCCATTGCTGATCCTGGCGATCAGCGTGTAAGGCACCATTACACATTTAGAAGCCGCACCTCCTCCTCCTCCTCCTCCTCCGTGATAGGAGGAACACTCTCTGTTTTCCCAGCAGTCAGTGTACAGTGTTCCGCCTATCACGGACATCCTCTCATCCTCGTCCATGAGATGAGAATGACAGGACGTCCGTGATAGGCGGAACACTGCATACTGACTTACTGCTGGGAAAATTAGTGTCCGCCTATCACGGACGGGGGGGAGGAGGAGGCGCGGCTTTTGAACACTGTCGTCTGTCTGCATGACACGCTGTTCATGTAGGCAGGTGGCACTGACTCGAGTATAAGCCTAGGGGGGGACTTTCAGCCCTAAAAAAAGGGCTGAAAATCTCAGCTTATACTCGAATATATACGGTATTTGCAAGTTATGGAACCCAGACTAAGCCGAATTGGAATTTACTAATGCTCATTTACTCACTTTTCCATTCGCCTGTTCATCTAGCTGAGGTCTTAATTGGCTTAATTGGGAGCAGTGCCGGGACAAGGTCATTCGGTGCCCAGGGCGAAGATGAAAAACTGCCCTCCCCCCAATGTGAAAAGTTACATTGCCTACAGACGATGGGATCTATACTAATGCTTCAGTGACAATGCATTAACCCCCTTCCTGATGCATTACCAATACCATTGCCAATTAAGCAAACTCCCCTCAGAGACTGCAGGCATGATATAAGACAAGAGATGGTTAGAGACAGAGGACATCATACTAAAGATGGTCAGAGACTGCAGACATGATACAAGAGATCAATGCAGCCTCACCAGTGCCCATCAATGCAACCTCATTGTGCCCCTAATTGCAGACTCCCTATGCCCATCAATGCCGCCTCACTGTGCCCATCAATGCCACCTCACTATGCCCATAATCGCAGACTCCCTGTGCCCATAAATGCCGCCTCACTGTGCCCATCAATGCCGCCTCACTGTGCCCATAATTGCAGCCTTACTGTGCCCATAATCGCAGCCTCAATGTGCCCATAATTGCAGCCTCACTGTGCCCATAATCGCAGCCTCACTGTGCCCATAATCGCAGCCTCGCTGTGCCCATAAATGCCGCCTCACTGTGCCCATCAATGCCGCCTCACTGTGCCCATCAATGTCGCCTCACTGTGCCCATCAATGTCGCCTCACTGTGCCCATAATCGCAGCCTCACTGTGCCCATAATCACAGCCTCACTGTGCCCATCAATGCCGCCTCTCTGTGCCCATCATTCTGCCTCACTGTGCCCATCAATGCCACCTCTCTGTGCCCAGAATCGCAGCCTCTCTGTGCCCATAGTTGCAGCCTCTCTGTTCCCATAGTTGCAGCCTCTCTGTGCCCATAGTTGCAGCCTCACTGTGCCCATAGTTGCAGCCTTACTGTGCCCAGAATCGCAGTCTCACTGTGCCCAAAATCGCAGCCTCACTGTGCCCAGAATCGCAGCCTCTCTGTGCCCATCAATGCCGCCTCACTGTGCCCAGAATCGCAGCCTCTCTGTGCCCAGAATCGCAGCCTCTCTGTGCCCATAATTTCAGTCTCTCTGTGCCCATAATCGTGCCTCACTTTGCCTATGAATGCAGACTCACCACAGCCTGTCCTGGATCACACAGCACCGCAGCGCATAGCTGGATCTGGTCCCGCCCCCTTAGACTGGCTAGTGTGATAGGCGGAACACTTATTCAATCTGTCTAGGGGGGCAGGACCTTGTTACGGCACCGCCGAACACACTCACAGATCCAGCTCCCTGACACACAGCACTCCTGGCGCTGTGTGACTGCAGCCACAGGATCAAAGCAGCCCCAGGACAGGCGGCCTGTAGCATGGCTTCTACTGCGCCCCCCTTCCTCCAATAAATTGTCCCGCCCAGGGCATCCGTCCCTTCTGCCCACCCCTTGTAACAGCCCTGATTGGGAGTAACTAAATGTAGAGTGAATACTTTTTCTCCTTATTCTTAGTGAATTAGGCCCTCAATGTGCATGGACACATAGGATAACATGCTAGGGAGTTTACTGGCTGTAGAAAAAAACGCCTGAAGCCCAAAACAGTAGCTGTAAAAACATTGAGTATTGCATGAGGCCTAAATGCTGGTAAAAGGTTATTTACGAAAGTCAAATCCACTTTGCACTACAAATGCACTGCAAGTGCACTTGGAAGTGCAGTCGCTGTAGATCTGAGGGGAAGCTCTGAAATGACGGGAAGCTCTGCTGATTTTTATCATCCAATCATGTACAAGCAAAAATGCTGTTTTTTATTTTCATTGCATGTCCCCCTCAGATCTACAGAGACTGCACTTCCAAATGCACTTGTAGTGCAAAGTGGATTTGCCTTTAGTAAATAAACCCCATAGGCTAACATTGAGGATCATTTAGAGCAGGGGTCTCAAACTAGCGGCCCTCCAGATGTTGCGGAACTACAAGTCCCATCATGCCTCTGCCTATGGGAGTCATGCCTGTAACTGTCAGCCTTGCAATGCCTCATGGGAATTGTAGTTCCGCAACAGCTGGAGGGCCACCAGTTTGAGACCCCTGATTTAGAGGCAGGAAAAAAAAAAAACGCCAGACACCCCTATAAGCAGTTGTAAAAAAGTCCATTGTGCATGAGGCCATAAATTATACTGTCGCTGTATATTCTAATGTTTTATATGGAATTTATTCTTTCAGACTTAGTTACTGAGCAGTACCTAGCATTATAAACACTTGCTAATGACATGTCAGTAATTTTAGTTTTATAAAATGAGTATTAACAATATACAGCATATCCTAACACAAACATAGGAAAATTCTACCATCAATGGGAAGGATAAAGAAAAGACTTCAATTTTTCTACCGCTGTGGAAATGAATGTGAGCAAACAGTATATATATTTTGCTAATAAAAAAACAGTAATTGCTTTTCCTAAACTCATCAGTGAACAAGACTGTATTCTCAATCTTGAGTCTTTGTGAATGAAGTCGTAATTGTCTAGCTGAGAGCAAAGAAAATTCTACCTCCAACGCTTTTGTGCAGATGAGCCAAGTAGCATTTTATTTGAACACGCTGTACCGCTAAGATCTAAAACATAGTGTGTTATTAAATCAATATATATTGGGGAAAGGGGAGACGCTGGGGGATTTTATTCTGACCTTCAAAGCAGCAGAAGCAAACGGAATTCTCAGAAATGGTATTTGACATTACTTCATATTAAGCCCTGGGAAGGTCTCAGGGAGATTATTATATCTATCGCTAAACCTTAAACATGCAGGCAAGGATACAAGGAAAACACAGAGGAAAAGCCACAGGGACCTACATGCGCAATGCTCATATTAAAAAAAAAAATAAAAATAAATAAAACAACGCTAAATATTTATTAATGAAACAAAAAAAAAAACACAGTGCAGAATTTATGTTTATTTGGTAAAACTGATTACATTTTCTAAGGCAATGCGCAACCTGCAAAAATCTACAGCACCCAATCACATATCTCCATTTTTTTTTTTCTTGCTTATAAAAGGTGCCGTCTGTTTGAATGTTGTGCATAACTGCTCTTTGCACATCATATGTACTCTTTATGGTACTATAGTAGAAAGGCTGTATCCTTTGCTGTTCTGCCTGCTCTTACTAACAACTGTTATAGCAAATAATATAAAATGCAATATTGATGTAATCAATGAATTAAAGCCCAACTCAGTGCTGCATGCTCTCCTCCTCCAAAGACACCCCCCCCCCCCCCGCCTGAGTTCCCCTTCGGTGGTATTTTATGTTTTGCAGTACTGAGAAAGATACTGCAGGGAACAGCTCTGTATTGAAGGCGAGTATTGCAGCCTGACCTGCTACATTTAAAGGGGTTTTATGCATTAAGGTGAAAAACCTCCTGTGATGCAGCAGCCCCCCAGAGCCCCCCTTTTACTTACCTGAACCCGACCTTTCCAGCGACAGGGATGAGCACACCAGCTCCAGTCAGTGTCTCGGGTCCTGAGTGGATAGATTGATAGCAGCGCAGCCATTGGCTCCTGCTGCTGTCAATCAAATCCAATGACGCAGGAGTCGGGGGTGGAGCCGAGTCCTGCTGTCTGTGTCAATGGCCGCAGCAGCAGAAAACGGGAGCGCACGCGCAAGTGTGCCCCAAGGGAGAGTGGCTCTCCAATGGGGAACTCAAGAAGAGGAGGAGCCAGGAGTGCCACTAAGGGACCACAGAAGAGGAGGATTGGGGCCATTCTGTGCAAAACCAACTGCACAGATGAGGTAAGTATGACATGTTTGCTATTTAAAAATAAAATAAAAATGAAGCTTTACATATCCTTTAATAGATTAAAATAGCCCAAGGTTGTGCTTTAGGCTCGGTTCACACTGTTGCAAATTGGATGATGGTTTCCCAGCATCCAATTTGCATAGCAGGAGATTGTGACCGGCTCTCTATAGAGCCAATTCACACATCACTGCAGCGGCTCCGGTGCGAATTGCACAGGAGTCCTGTGCGTCTTTTGGTCCATTTCAGGTCCGAATTTGGGCTAAAATCAGACCTGAAACTGTGAAGGGAGATGCACGGACTCCTGCTGTGAGCCGCAGCGCACTGCAGTGTGAGCCCAGACTTAACTCTCTCTCTCTATCTCTCTGTTTCTTTGCTCGTCTACGCGTCTTTTAAAATTTTATTGAATTTTTTTTTATTGAAAATTAAATTCTGTGTTCCTAGTTGAAGGTTTGATCTTGTTAAAAATATCCTTTTTGGTAGTTAAACTGGTTGTTTTACTTTAAAGTGTTTGATATCCCCGCATTTCCTATTCCTGATATGTGCCTGCTGTACCATGTACTAGTATAAAAAAAGTCTCATGTTCTCTTTGTATTGCTTCCTTTGTGTGAAATCCCTGGTGTTCCTGCCAGTCCCTCTGCTTTCCTATTAAAAACTGACCATGCTAGGCATGAGAGCACAGTGTGGTCACTTCCCTAGCTGTACTGGGAACTCAGCCTGCTCAGCTCCAATGATCAGACTTGTCCGGACACCCCCCCCCAAACAGCCATTCACTGGGAAGCTCAGTGTGCTGCTGCTTCTCCTCCCCCCAGCTCTTATGCATCTATATATACATATATATATATACACAAATGTTTTGCTTTTCATTTCTATTTAAAATTAAATGGGTTATTTTACAAGGTGAAGGTATACAATCGATTTAATGCATCACCTGCATTAAAGTGGTTGTAACCCTTATATACCCAGTGAAGTGACTATGCTCAGGTGATACACAGAGAAGAAACAAATACACCTACATAAGTTATACATGTTTATCTGCAGTCATCTCCTCTCTACATCCATTCAAAGTATGGAATTTATACATCTTCTCTGAGCTGGCAGAAAGGGTGGAGAGCTGAAATTACACTCTGTAGAGCTCAGTGAGGAGAACTCTGAGAGCTGATTGGAGTTAAGGAAAACACCCCCTTCACACAGCTCACAGGAACAGAGCTGAGGCTGTCAATCGGCTGGAGGTCCCTCCCCTGTTACCTTTTTTCTCTTGGTGTCAGAAAAACTTGTCAGAAGTGACCCATGCTGATAGCAGAGGAACGAAGCAGCATCCAGAGTGGTCTGGCTTGGGACAAATACACACTATAGAGGGCTATGCTTTGTTCATACTTTATGTCCGAGGTTTACAACCCCTTTAAAAAAAATGTCCACTAGTTGTTCACCACCACCCCCTCTCCCTTAATACTTACCTGAGTCCTGTATGGATCCAACACTGTGTCTATCTGCAGCAGCACTGGCTCATGCTGCTGTCAATTAAAACTTGTGAGCTGAGAGGGAGGTGGGGCCAAGGCACAGTGTGTGTGTCTATGGACGCACACAGCCCAGCTCAGGAGCTTGCACGTGTTTCACCATAGGAAGCGGCTTCCTATGTTGGCACACAGAGAAGAGGGGGAGCCAAGATTTCCAGCTGGGGACCCCAATAGAAACGGTTCAGGGCAGCTTGCACAGAGCAGGTAAATATAACATGTTTGTTAGTTTAATTTAAAAAATCTAACCTTTACCACCACTTTAAACGTTTGAGGATTGCAAGGTGCACATTTTTACTCTCATTCCTTTCTACATGTGTCATCTTTTATCTATTACTCTGAGAAAAACAATTGTTTTCTTGTGTTGTTTGCTCCCCTATGGTGTACAACAGAAAGATTATGTAGAGAAAACAAGAAAGGGTTAATCACCTGGAAAAGTGAAAAATGCAGCTGTTTTAATTTTGTTAGGTGAACGTGCTGAGTTCCTGTTGCTGTGAGTGGCAGAGAATCGACAAAGGTGTACAATTACGCAGCGAGGGGTCGTTCTTACCTGCCTGGTACCGGGGGGAGCTGTGAACAGGCTGAGGATAACTGTGATTATCACAGTTGTGTGCTGCCTAAGAGAGAGCTGCCTTGTCCACGGGGAGCCTAGTGCCAACACACAGCCAATGTTTATTAATACAGGACGCACAACATGGTGACAAAACGGCTATTACAGTATAATAGTTCTCAAACAATGTTGTATAACTGGGAATTGTGTGGGAGTTTATGTTCTCTCAGTAGCACTGTATAGGGAAAAATGCTGCTCATACTGCAGTGACAGTATTGTAAATTGATCTGAAAATAGGCATCTACTACTGTAAAGTAATAAAAGTGTAGAAAACTTCATTTAGAGGGGAACATTTTACAGAATATATCTGTGTGTGTGTTTGCAGGGCAAAGATATAGGTTTACTTTAAAGAAGATCTATCAATATATATTTTTTGGTAATAGTCATATCTTTTATAGGACAAAGTGCATGTAGTACTTTGACCCATTCAATGTTGCTAAGTGCTTTCTAACCTGTTATGAGTACCAACTTCAACCCTACCTTTCTTCTGCAGCTGATCTTGGCTGAAAAAAAAGTTTTTACAGAGAAGCAGCGGCAAGAGGAATGCAGTGGGAGGGGGTATGTATCAGGTCCTGCGTTCTTCTTGCTGCTGGCTGTCTGTGGAAAGTCTTTTCAGATGAGACGAGCTGCACTTGTGAAACACCGTCCCCTTCAAAGCTGTGGAGGTTAGTGGGGGGGAGAAGGGGTTGTTTGGGTCAACAGACCTCATAACTAAGGTTGGAAAGCTCTAACAACAGGGGACAAGGTACTACTAATGTAGTTTGTCTCATAGGGGACAGAAATGTAACAAAAAACTGTAGTTGACAGCGGACTACCGTTATCTGGCACTGCAGACTTACCCTCTCCTTTTTTGGACTGTCTCTGTGTTCCTCTAGTGCTGGTCTTCGATTACATGCATCATCTTCCTGAGCTAAGCAGAGAGCATTGTGGGAACTGTAGTCTCCTGAACAGACATCCTTGATCAGCAGAACTATCCCTGGACTACATCTCCTAGCAGGCCATCTGCTCCAAGGAAAGAATTCTGGGAGAGGCTTTAAAAGGGTCGGCAAACCAGGCCCAAGCCCTCTTGCTTACCGGGTTTCATCAAGCAGACACCTATCCGCTGCTGTACAAGAGGACTGCGGCCTACCACGCGGCAACACAGCAATCCCAGCTCCGACTCAGGCAGATCCAACGCCAGTTGCTACACGAGGGGCACCACCGCAGCGTCACTGTAAATAGCAGGATCAGACGACTCACGGTCCCAGCAACCATATAGTCATGTCTACCCGTTCTGCAGAAGGAAGAATCGACTTTGATCGCTCTTCAGGAGGTTTACAGGACACTGTATACAGACACCTTACACCTGGAATTGCTTTAAGGATTTCTGCTGGCCAGGCTCAGCTGTTTTGCCTTGACTGTGCCACACTCAGAATTCTTGTTCTTTAACCACTTCGCCCAGGAAGGTTTTACCCCCTTTAACCACTTTCAGACCGGACCAATTTGCAGCCAAAGGACCAGGCCCCTTTTTGCGATTCGGCACTGCGTCGCTTTAACTGACAATTGCGCAGTTGTGCGACGTGGCTCCCAAACAAAATTTACGTCCCATTTTTTTCCCACAATTAGAGCTTTCCTTTGAGGGTATTTGATCACCTCTGCGGTTTTTATTGTTTGCACTATAAACAAAAAAAAGACCGCCAATTTTGAAAAAAAATTAAAAAATTTTACTTTGTGCTATAACACATATCCAAAAAATATATATATATATAAAAAAAAAACTAATTTATTCATCAGCTTAGGCTGAAATATTTTCTTCTACATATTTTTGGTAAAAGAAAAAAAAAAAATCGCAATAGGTGTACATTGATTGGTTTGTGCAAAAGTTATCACATCTAAAAACGATTGGGATAGTTTTAGGGACTTTAAAAAAAAAAAAAATGTTTTACTGGTCATGGCGGCGATCTGTGATTTCTAGCGGGATTGCGACATTGTGGCGGACGAATCTGACCCTAAATTACACTTTTTTGGGGACCAGTGACATTATTACATTGATCAGTGCTAAATAAAAATTCACTGATCAATGTAAAAATGACACTGCCAGGGAAGGGGTTAACACTAGGGGCAATCAAGGGGTTAAGTGTGTTCCCTCAGCGTGTTCTAATTGTAGGGGGGATGGGCTTACTGAAACATGACAGAGATCACTGTTCCCGATGACAGGGAACAGAAGATCTTTGTCATGTCACTAGGCAGAACAGGGAAATACCTTGTTTACATAGGCAGTTTCCTGTTCTGCTTCTCTTTGCTGCGATCGTGGGCCGCCGGCAGACATCGGGTCCATGGGACCCACAGGCATGCACCCACTATCCTGCTTTTGCATACAGGTATGTCAGTTTGCGGAGGGGAGCCGACCTGCCTCAGTATATCTGCATGAGCTGGTAGGCAAGTGGTTAAGCTCTAACTTTCCGTTGAAGATCATTGCAAGGCCTTGCATTCTGGACACTGTTATTCTATTGCTATTTAAATGGAGACACCTGTAATACCTACAGTATATTACCTCATCTCTCATTAGGATTAAAGCTATAATAGGCTGCCCTGGGGTTCCCCTTTAGTAGTGGTATTATAGACCGCAACGAGTAGCCTTCTTAGTGATCCATTTATTTATTATCTGTTCTGTGTATATTAACAAATGATCCAAGGTCTGGTGTTACCTCAACATCACCTCCATCCCTAATTCAATACATATATACAAGGGGTTCGCCCTGGGACTTTGAGTGAGGTGAATATGGTTAGTCAAGAAACATCTCATAGAAGTAAAATAATGTAGATTTATTACAATTGTTGCACATCTGAAACACAGCAGCAATAACTACAGGCCGATAAAATATGCATATAATGTGAACATGAAACAATCCACATACATGGTAAAACAATATATACCAATTTACAAACCAGAGAAATTTGCAAGCATGAGTAGTACCCGATGAAGTTTCACACTCTTCAGGGTTAAATGCTTTGCTAAATCTGTAATACAAGTAGTAAATCAAATGAATGAGTGTATGTTGCATCAAATAGGCAGGAAGGTGAGTAATCATTGGGGTCAGGCTAGGGAGCCCATACTCACCAATGGGCTGGACCAGACCATTAGTCGCTGCTTCCACCGGTGGCAGCAGCAAAAAACATCCAGCATGGGAGCTGAGGGAACGGAGCAAAAGGTAACCCCAACGGGGGAACAACCGGAGCACAGACATGGCCTTGGTAGATACAAATATAAGTGACCCTAGAAGTCTCACCTTGTCCATGAACTGTAAAGATGGTAAAAAAGGTATGTGTATATATCAGAAAGACCCTGCGAATAAGGTAAACTTCCTGCTATGTTGGGTATGCATATTGCAAAAATAATGAGAGTATATAGATGCGGGTGATTTTCCTGCATTGTTTCATATACATATAAGTGTATGGCGACCAGCATTAAGTAAATGCTGGTATATGTTGGGAGACTAAAAGGGCATAAATAAAAGACATAACAGAGTAAAGAAATGTTGGGCCAGTAAGTGTGCAAGTGCACATGGAGTGGAATAGGGGTTGAGTAGGGGTTGAAAGAAAAGGCAAACAAATGTGCTAAAATATCAACTAAACTAAACAGCAAAACAATTTACCTGGTTGTGATGTGAGACCATCCCATCGTGGAAGTGCAGCTGGCATGTGTGAACTCATGATGTGAGTGAGAAAAGCTGCCATGCTAGGCTCCAATTATACCCCCGAGGGGGGAAGGACCGAATGCTCCGCTCCCAATGTCATGTGCGAACATTGCAGCGTACAAGCATTTCAGTTAGGGGTATCAGAGTAAAGGGGCTAAATACAATTTTTTTAAAGGGATATACAATGTATAATCACAAATATAGGTTGGACTTGATGGACTTGTGTCTTTTTTCAACCTCACCTACTATGTAACTCTGTAACAAATGCTCGCCACAGTTTTCACATATTTATTTGTAAAAAAATTTGAAAAACATTTATCATTTTCTTTCCACTTCACAATTATGTGCATCTTTGTGTTGGTCTGTCACATAAAAACCCCAAAAAATACATTTACGTTTTTGGCTGCAATATGACAACATGTGGAAATTGTTAAGGGGTATGAAAACTTTTTCAATGCACTGTATATTGCATTAGGAGGACGCTGCTGAGCCCGTGCCCTCTCCACCAGTCCAGCTAACTTCTGTTACCTCACTCCCAGTAACAGAATGGGGTCCCACCGGGCACCTAGCGTGAACCTCATGGGTGCACTTGTTAACTCCTTCCTTCCCATACCTTGTGACTAGGTCATGGATCTCCATAACACAGGTTTGTTTCTAGTTGCCATAAATAGTGCAGCAATAAGCAGCCTGCCTACAAGCACAGGATAACCAGGTAAAAATAATAAAATAAATAAAAATGCAGCCACCACACCAAGGATTGGTAAGCTGAAACGTTTTTTTTTTTTTGATTCAATGTTTTTTAATGGATTTTGAAGGCACTGTACATCAAGCTACAAGTTTGTACTGACATGGGACAGCACATGACATTTGTAGGACTTAAGCCCAGTAACCTGATCACCTCTTTACCATGACCTCTCCCCTCCAAAGCCTTCACAAATGACTAGACTAGGTTTTGGAGTAAATGGCCAGCCGGCCTTTTTATTAACAAAACATAAAGTTAGATAAATAACCTCTTTGAAATTAACCATAAACTTCTAAATACTTCTAGTAGGTCATGGGTGGGGGAAACAACAAACCACTGGTCACTGCGAACAACTTCTTTGAACTTTAAACTTTATGCCTGCAGTCGGAAACCCCTGACTCTGAGGCGGTACCAAACCTTCGCAGTGACCTACCTTTTTGTAACCATAAACCACCCCCATCCCATGGATGGGTACAACATGTTCCATACATGTATCTCTCTCTTCTCCTCTTCCAGCGACCCAAAAAACTGCCCTGTCCTGTTGACCTGCTCCTTACCCCATTATCAACTCCACTCAGGGTGGGTGGGTGGGTGGTAATCCCTTCCTCCTCCACTCTGTGACTGACGTCACTTCCCCCTTCTCTCCACTTTCTTTGCCTGAGTGCCGCCCAGCCCCCCAGCGCCTCCCCCTTTCTTAAAGTGCCAACTATCTAGCTCTTAAGGTGGCGACTGTGCAGTCCAGCACTGTCATGCCGTCCCTGCGCCCATTCCTTTGTGTTTAGCTCCGGGACTCTCTTTTCAGAGGACCTCTGTATTTTACTACTGCACACAGTGTGAAGGCACATCTCTAAGTTGGGGAACTGCATTAATGTTAGATTTTTCACATGACCATAGTTTCCACCTGGTGCTGGGCAGTGATGAGCACATTTTACGCAAAAGTTACATGGAGAGTTGCCCCGCCTACATGCATAATACACTTCCTTTCCCTGGTTGTCTACAACTTGCTTCCACTCTATCTATGAAAGAAGCCATGGTTGTCACCCTGGACTGCTTTCCTGATTTGGACTACAAAGATGTCCTTAGCTCTTCATTTCCATTACAATTTACATTGTAATGTAAATTACAGGGCAAATGGTAATTTACATAAGATAGCTGAGAAGGAATTGAACTGTTGGTTTAGCTCACAGAAAATGACAAGGATGCTGCATTTCTGTTAAGATCAAAAGGCATTTTCTGTACTTATTGATGTCCTTTGCTTAAAAAACAAAAAAAAAACAAATGCGGCCACTACATCTAAGGACTGTAAAATGCAATCTATAATATTTTTGTTATTGGGTTAGATAAAGTTTAAGAGATGATGTACTGTGTGAGCTCCAAGTCATAACTTAAATCTTACACTGGGCTGAGCAATCGCAATGTGAGAGTGCAGGGTATCTGAGGGGCCCTCGAAGTTCCAGGGTTGTAACAAGGAAAAAGGGGATTGAATCACATGCTCTTTCATAGCCAGAAGCATTTAGTAATTTCAATAGCTTTTCTTGGTAGAATGGGGTAGCAGGAGAATGAAGAGAAGATGGGTCTATGTTACTGCTTGGTCTGCATTAAAGCAAACCTATTGCGTTGCCCTGCAAAAACACACACATATGGTGTTTATACAGTATTATTGTGTTTAAAACCTTTAATTGTCTTGAATGCAATCAGGAGTTAAATATACAGTATATCATTTTTGGAACTGTGCAGATTCAGGGGCCCATTTAAACCAGGCATGGTTTGGGAGGGTGCTGGGACTCCTCTTGCTATAACATAGACCTGGATATTGATCTCTCATAGGGCAGGTGATAAATATGAGCTATACGTAAGTGCTATAATAGTTCTCCTGGTTTGTAATATCCAAGTAGTGTCAGGCAATGCTCACTTACTTTGCTTTCCGCTCAACCACTACTGAGATATGCAGGATGCTTTTGAAAATTAAATTTTTGACACCATGAGGACTGTGAGTAAAGGAGGTGTTTTCTGTCTGACCCTTTTGCATATTACTGAGAGAGTACAGGGTATCACAATGAAGCCCATTGATTCATTGGAGAAGGAAACCCTGGCTTCAGGATGCATAGCAGAATGGTGGGTGGTCCCACCTAAATTTGCTGTTATCTAATGGGGGTCAGGAAGATTTATGAATACATTAAGGTTTATGTGAGGAATAAGATATACAGTGGTGTGAAAAAGTGTTTGCCCCCTTCCTCATTTCCTGTTCCTTTGCATGTTTGTCACACTTAAGTGTTTCGGAACATCAAACCAATTTAAACAATAGTCAAGGACAACACAAGTAAACACAAAATGCAATTTGTAAATGAAGGTGTTTATTATTAAAGGTGAAAAAAAATCCAAACCATCATGGCCCTGTGTGAAAAAGTGATTGCCCCCTAAACCTAATAACTGGTTGGGCCACCCTTAGCAGCAACAACTGCAACCAAGCGTTTGCGATAACGTGCAATGAGGCTTTTACAGCCTCCTGGAGGAATTTTGGCCCACTCATCTTTGCAGAATTGTCCTAATTCAGTTACATTAGAGGGTTTTCGAGCATGAACGGCCTTTTTAAGGTCATACCACAACATCTCAATAGGATTCAGGTCAGGACTTTGGCTAGGCCACTCCAAAGTCTTCATTTTGTTTTTCTTCAGCCATTCGGTGGTGGACTTGCTGGTGTGTTTAGGATCATTGTCCTGCTGCAGAACCCAAGTTCGTTTCAGCTTGAGTACACGAACAGATGGTCGGACATTCTCCTTCAGGATCTCTTGGTAGACAGCAGAATTCATAATTCCTTCCAGGTCCTGAAGCAGCAAAACAGCCCCAGACCATCACACTACCACCACCATGTTTTACTGTTGGTATAATGTTCTTTTTCTGAAATGCAGTGTTCCTTCTACGCCAGATATACTTGGACACACACCTTCCAAAGAGTTCCACTTTTGTCTCATCGGTCCACAGAATGTTGTCCCAAAAGTCTTGGGGATCATCAAGATGTGTTGTGGAGAAATTGAGACGAGCTTTGATGTTCTTTTTGCTCAGCAGTGGTTTTCTCCTTGGAACTCTGCCATGCAGGCCATTTTTTGCCCAGTCTTTTCCTGATGGTGGAGGCATGAACGCTGACCTTAACTGAGGCAAGGGAGGCCTGCAGTTCCTTGGACGTTGTTGTGGTGTCTTTTGTGACCTCTTGGATGAGTCGTCGCTGCGCTCTTGGGGTAATTTTGGGCGGCCGGCCACTCCTGGGAAGGTTCACCACTGTTCCATGTCTTCGCCATTTGTGGATAATGGCTCTCACTGTGGTTTGCTGGATTCCCAAAGCTTTGGAAATGGCTTTATAACCCTTTCCAGACTGATAGATCTCAATTACTTTCTTTCTCAATTGTTCCTGAATTTCTTTGGGTCTCGGCATGATGTGTAGCTTTTAAGGATCTTCTGGTGGACCTTACTGTGTCAAGCAGCTCCTATTTAAGTGATGCCTTGATTGTGAACAGGTGTGGCAATAATCAGGCCTGGGTGTGGCTAGAGAAATTGAACTCAGGTGTGGACAACCACAGTTATAGTATGTTTTAACAAGGGGGGCAATCACTTTTTCACACAGGGCCATGATGGTTTGGATTTTTTTTCACCTTTAACCTCCTTGGCGGTAACCCCGAGTCTTGCTCGGGGCCAGCTTTTTGTGCTGGGAGCGGTAACCCCGAGCCAGACTCGGGCTTGCGTTGCGGGATGCAGGGGGGAAGTTACTTACCTTTTCCCCTGGATCCTGCGATGTCTCCCCGCTGTGTGAGCGAGCCGTCCGCTCGCTCGATTCACACAGTGCCGGGTGCCGCCGATCTCCGTTCCCTGTGACGTTACGACGCACGGGAGCGGAGATCGGCGCCAAATTCAAAAAAGTTTAAAAACACAACACATATACAATACTGTAATCTTACAGATTACAGTACTGTATACAAAAAAATACACACCCCCTTTGTCCCTAGTGGTCTGCCCAGTGCCCTGCATGTCATTTTATATAATAAAAAGATTTTTTTTCTGCCTGGAAACTGGAGATTGTCCATAGCAACCAAAAAGTGTCCCTTTATGTCAAAAGTGGTTTTAGACAGCTAGAAAACACCGATAAAAAAATAAAATCACAATTTATCATCAAACAATAAAATTTAATGACAGCGACTATTCTGCAACTGAGCAAATTTCAGTGTTTTTGATTTGATTACATTATTGAATCATTTTTATATATATTTTTATTATATTATAATTTATTATTTTGTGTTTCAAACTTTATCATACCCGGATGTCTACTAGACTCTGGTTCGGACAGATTTAAGTGAGTTATTCATAAGAATTGCATGCCTACAATATAAAAACGCCAAATTTCCATGCAAAATAATTGTACCGCTTTCAGCACTAAATTCCAGCCAGAATCATACCGCCAGGGAGGTTAATAATAAACACCTTCATTTACTAATTGCATTTTGTGTTTACTTGTGTTGTCCTTGACTATTGTTTAAATTGGTTTGATGTTCCGAAACACTTAAGTGTGACAAACATGCAAAGGAACAGGAAATGAGGAAGGGGGCAAACACTTTTTCACACCACTGTACCTATCTGAATTAGTTCCAGCAAAGTCTTCACCTGCCCTTTACAATTCGCTTGTTGTCTTGTCTTTATTGGCAGATTTTCCCTGTTTGTTCTACATGCTCTGTGAGTTTTGGTTAGTAAAATGCCTATTTGGGGCAGAGGTCCTATTAAACATAATTTGTGGGTTTGCTTGTATATTAAAATAATGTCTCTATTTTTTTCCAATAAAACTGTGGTCTTATCCTTCCAACACAAAGATTATTCTAGTGCCATTATTTGGTGGGAAGGTCTTATGTTTTAAGGGTTTTCAGCATTAAAGTCTATCTATCTATCTATCTATACTTGGCCAGTATTTGAATTGTGGGACCAAGAATTGTTCTTCTGCAGTGGACATTTGGTGATAATGTCCACCACTAAATGGAGTTCATGCTTTGCGCACTACTTCAGGAAACGCATGACAGCCATACAGCTAGTGAGTAATAGCCATTGGGTGCGCTCATGACCCAGCCATTCTGTGTACTAAGCAGGAAACATTACATTACATAGTAACAGTGATCACAATGGCTTGTGTCACTGATAGGGATGAGCCGAACACCCCCGGGTTCGGTTCGAACCAGAACCTTCGAACGGACCGAAAGTTCGCGCGAATTTTCGAACCCTATACGTTATAATGGACGCGAACGTTCGAAATCAAAAGTGCTAATTACAACGGCCAATATGCATGTTAATGTCATAAAACAGGTTTGGGGACCGGGTCCTGCCCCAGGGGACATATATCAATGCAAAAAGAACTTTTAAAAACTAACGTTTTTTCGGGAGCAGTCATTTTAATGATGCATAAAGTGAAAAAAAAAAAGTGACATTTTCCTTTAAATATGGTACCTGGGGGGTGTCCAAAGTATGCCTGTGAAGTGGCATGTGTTTCCCGTGTTTAGAACTGTCCTTGCACAAAATGACATTTGTAAAGGAAAAAAAGAAGCCATTTAAAACCACTTGCGGCTTTAGGTTTGATCTTAAGTAGAATCTGAACAGGTACATTATGAAGTGTAGCTCCATCCCAAAAAAATCTATTTTTAAGCTTTTTGGAGAACATAGGGAGGGGTTATCACCCCTGTAACATTTGCTGTCTTTGCACATCTGTTCAGAACATGTCACCTCACTTTCCGTCCCAATGACAAATGTTTTTGGAAAAGTGGGGTTTTAATTGAAACAAGGATTGGTGATAAAGTATCAGTAGAGAGGAGATACCTTTTTCCCAAATTAAATCTAACAGGATAGAATTTCCCTTCCTAGGGGTAGATTTCCTCTCACTTCCTGTTTTCTCTTTCCATTTGCAAGTAGGAGTCGTTTGTAAGTTGGATGTTTGAAAGTAGGGGCCTGGCGTATATACTCTGCAGAAATTTGCCCTATTAGATGTTGGTGTAGCCACAAGACTGGTGGGCACAGGAATGGGCCCTGCTGTGAGTTAATAGATCAAGATTTGTAATTGCATGCACCTGTTGAACAGGGCAGAAAATTGGGGGTGGTGGTGGTGGTGGTGGTGGACGGTTTTGCCACAAGACTGTAAGCTCTCACAGTTACTCTTGGTGGGCGCAGGAATGGGCCCTGCTGTGAGTTATTAGATCAAGATTTGTAATTGCAAGCACCTGATGAACAGGGCAGAAAAATTGGGCCTTTGGCGGTGGTGGTGGACGGTGTTGCCACAAGACTGTAGGCCCTCATAGTTACTCTTGGTGGGCGCAGGAATGGGCCCTGCTGTGAGTTATTAGATCAAGATTTGTAATTGCAAGCACCTGATGAACAGGGCAGAAAATTGGGCCTTTGGCGGTGGTGGTGGACGGTGTTGCCACAAGACTGCAGGCCCTCATAGTTACTCTTGGTGGGCGCAGGAATGGGCCCTGCTGTGAACTATTAGATCAAGATTTGTAATTACCCGCCCCTGTTAAACAGGGGCTGAAAAATTGTGCCTTAGGCACTGGTGCTGGTGCCACAACACTGCAACCCCTCACAGAGACTGTACTTGGAGCACAGCAGTCACACGTGTTGCGAAGCATTTTTTTAAAAAATTGTAAGTACACGCCCCTGTTAAACAGGGGCTGAAAAATTGTGCCTTAGGCACTGGTGCTGGTGCCACAACACTGCAACCCGGCCCTCACAGATACTGTACTTGGAGCACAGCAGTCACACGTGTTGCGAAGCATTTTTTTAAAAAATTGTAAGTACACGCCCCTGTTAAACAGGGGCTGAAAAATTGTGCCTTAGGCACTGGTGCTGGTGCCACAACACTGCAACACGGCCCTCACAGAGACTGTACTTGGAGCACAGCAGTCACACGTGTTGCGAAGCATTTTTTTTTAAAATTGTAAGTACACGCCCCTGTTAAACAGGGGCTGAAAAATTGTGCCTTAGGCACTGGTGCTGGTGCCACAACACTGCAACACGCCCTCACAGAGACTGTACTTGGAGCACAGCAGTCACACGTGTTGCGAAGCATTTTTTTTAAAAATTGTAAGTACACGCCCCTGTTAAACAGGGGCTGAAAAATTGTGCCTTAGGCACTGGTGCTGGTGCCACAACACTGCAACACGGCCCTCACAGAGACTGTACTTGGAGCACAGCAGTCACACGTGTTGCGAAGCATTTTTTTAAAAAATTGTAAGTACACGCCCCTGTTAAACAAATATAAGAAAATATAGAAATATATATATATTATATATATATATATATATATATATATATATATATATATTATATTATAAATATATATATATTTATATATATATATATATATATATTTATATATATATATATATATATATATATATATTTATATATATATATATATATATATATATATATATATTATATTATAAATATATATTATAGAAAATATAAGAAAATATAGAAGAAAATATAGCTCTGTGTGTGTAATGGGACTAACACACTTCAAGTCCTATAGGTGCTTCTGGGAACAAAAATATAGCTCTGTGTGTGTGATGGGACTAACACACTTCAAGTCCTATAGGTGCTTCTGGGAACAAAGTATAGCTCTTTGTGTGTGATGGGACTAACACACTTCAAGTCCTATAGGTGCTTCTGGGAAGAAAATATAGCTCTGTGTGTGTAATGGGACTAACACACTTCAAGTCCTATAGGTGCTTCTGGGAAGAAAATATAGCTCTGTGTGTGTAATGGGACTAACACACTTCAAGTCCTATAGGTGCTTCTGGGAACAAAATATAGCTCTGTGTGTGTGATGGGACTAACACACTTCAAGTCCTATAGGTGCTTCTGGGAAGAAAATATAGCTCTGTGTGTGTAATGGGACTAACACACTTCAAGTCCTATAGGTGCTTCTGGGAACAAAATATAGCTCTGTGTGTGTGATGGGACTAACACACTTCAAGTCCTATAGGTGCTTCTGGGAAGAAAATATAGCTCTGTGTGTGTGATGGGACTAACACACTTCAAGTCCTATAGGTGCTTTCTGGGAACAAAATATAGCTCTGTGTGTGTGATGGGACTAACACACTTCAAGTCCTATAGGTGCTTCTGGGAACAAAGTATAGCTCTTTGTGTGTGATGGGACTAACACACTTCAAGTCCTATAGGTGCTTCTGGGAAGAAAATATAGCTCTGTGTGTGTAATGGGACTAACACACTTCAAGTCCTATAGGTGCTTCTGGGAACAAAATATAGCTCTGTGTGTGTAATGGGACTAACACACTTCAAGTCCTATAGGTGCTTCTGGGAACAAAATATAGCTCTGTGTGTGTGATGGGACTAACACACTTCAAGTCCTATAGGTGCTTCTGGGAAGAAAATATAGCTCTGTGTGTGTAATGGGACTAACACACTTCAAGTCCTATAGGTGCTTCTGGGAAGAAAATATAGCTCTGTGTGTGTAATGGGACTAACACACTTCAAGTCCTATAGGTGCCTCTGGAAACAAAATATAGGAGCTCTGCCTGCCTGCCACGAACACACTACAAGTCCTATAGGTGCTTCTGGTAACAAAATATAGGAGCTCTGCCTGCCTGCCACTAACACACTACAAGTCCTATAGGTGCTTCTGGTAACAAAATATAGGAGCTCTGCCTGCCTGCCACGAACACACTACAAGTCCTATAGGTGCTTCTGGTAACAAAATATAGGAGCTCTGCCTGCCTGCCACTAACACACTACAAGTCCTATAGGTGCTTCTGGTAACAAAATATAGGAGCTCTGCCTGCCTGCCACGAACACACTACAAGTCCTATAGGTGCTTCTGGTAACAAAATATAGGAGCTCTGCCTGCCTGCCACGAACACACTACAAGTTCTATAGGTGCTTCTGGTAACAAAATATAGGAGCTCTGCCTGCCTGCCACGAACACACTACAAGTCCTATAGGTGCTTCTGGTAACAAAATATAGGAGCTCTGCCTGCCTGCCACGAGCACACTACAAGCCCCTCTTTGTCAATCAATCTTTGTAACTGAATCTATCTAACTCAATCTCTGCAAATGAATCTCTCTATCTATCTAAATGCAGCAGAGTGTCACAGAAACAGCCTGCTCAATCTGCGCCGGAACAGCATGTGACCGGCGCAGACGGCGTGGCGGCGTTTTATAGGGGGGGGCGTGTACTACAGCCCTGAGCTGTAATTGGCTACAGGCGTCCTGCCTGTAGCCAATTATGGCTCTTCGAGTTTCCGGGGCTGTGATTGGCCAAGCATGCGGGGTCACAGTGCATGCTTGGCCAATCATCAGCCAGCAATGCACTGCGTCGGCCGCGCCGGCCGCAATGCATTGCGGGGCCGCGCGCATCACACGAACGTGATGCGAGCGGCCAAAATAGTTCTGGGCTCGCCGAGCGAGCGAACGCCCGGTGCTCGATGCGAACGTGGGTTCGCATCGAGCACCGGGCCCATCCTTAGTCACTGACCTTTGTTTGGGTTCCTCTGTACACAGAATGAAAGCCGTGTGACATTTCTACTTACAGAAGGAATCAACCTTTACATTTCTCCAAAGACTGTGGAAATACAATGAAAAAATATCACATCGATTTTCCAGGTATATATTGTAAAATACAATGGCAAAAAACACCCCGAACAATAATGAGGTTAGGATTTATTTTTATTTACCAACTGAATAGATCAGGGTGTAGAAAGAATATATCTATGGACCTAAGTATGCATATTGTGACATAATATTGTGTTAATTATACATATTCTTTCCATATTAAGCAGTGTTGTATGTTTGTCAAACCTGGTAAGATGTATAGGGTACAAAAGAAGATTAATTGAAAGCTTACCTGACATTGTATTGTGTTTATTCTTTGTACATTTGGGTTTGGGTTGATGTATCAG
Source organism: Lithobates sylvaticus (assembly GCA_028564925.1). Taxonomy (NCBI): domain Eukaryota; kingdom Metazoa; phylum Chordata; class Amphibia; order Anura; family Ranidae; genus Lithobates; species Lithobates sylvaticus. Next base: position 195,713,812 of record CM053029.1, read on the forward strand.
ATCCCTTCCCATATCTTGTATTAATAAAAAGAGTACTTGAAGGATGCAACCCTCTTGTAACCCGTGGTTTCCTTGTCATCAGTGGATTTACCAAGCCACTATTTCTTCTTGCTCCACGTGCTAGCATTTAAGGTGGCCAAACACATAGATATTTTAGTTTCAATAATTTTTAATAGCTTTCAAAATAAGGTATACCAATAGTATTGACTGTGCAGAGTCAATGGATCATCACACTAAACACAGCATAAAGGTAGGGTGTAAGCAGTAAGACATTTCTATTACTTCTCCCAAAAAGTAATTGCGTTAGTAACTCAGTTACTACATTGGAAAAGTAATTAGTTACGCAGCAAAGTAAAGCTGGCCATACACGGGTCGAATTTCGATAGATCTTTCCTTTGAAAATCTGAAAATTCGTGCATTTTGTGATTCGATGATGCCACCATTGATTTAGAAATTCGACCAACCAAACCTTCAATTTCACCTCATGTTCCTACAGAAAATAATTTTCTTGTCTGGGAATCTTCTTTTCTTTCCGGGAATCTTCTTTTCTTGCACATGCGCATTTCTTTTTCGGTTACATTTCTCGCACGATTCTCCATCATTGGTTCGAAAATCGCTCGTTATTAAAAAAAATTCCCAACATGTCGGATTTTTTAAATTCGATGGCCGCACGAAAATCGGCCGTTGCTGCAGCCCAGTAATGGTGCGAAATTCATACGAAAATTCTTAGATAAGATTGTCGAAAGAAAGTTCTTTCGAAATTCGACCCCCAAATATACCATCCTCTGGGTGGGGACCCGTGTGTGGCCAGCTTAACTGTGACTTTTTTTTTAATATTCTATATATGTAACTAAGGGGCGAGTCTAGTATTACTGTAAGCAAGGGGCGCATTTATTATTATTGTTATATATCGTGTAACCAAGGGGCTGCTCTATTATTACTCTAACCAATGGGCAGATCTGTTATAGCGTGTTAATGTTAAAATAATGGGCAAAGCTCGATATATAACAATAATAATAAATGCGCCCCTTGGTTACAGTAATACTAGACCCGCCCCTTAGTTACACGATAGATGCCCCTTGCAGAGTAGCACGAGCATCGGGAGTGTGCTGCATCGCCTTGTAAAATTACATGTTAACTGCTCCTGTGTGATGTAGAGTTCACTCAGAGCTGTTTAGGTTTGGAAATTTTCGTAAGCTCAGTAGTCCATCGTACTGCGCAAGCGCTGTGCCGGCACAGTACAGGGGGTCCTTATCCGGCGAGGGGTACTTTTTCGGCAGGACACGGGAATTACACTACTGCCATCTAGTGGCGGTAGATGTAATTGTGGTAACGCCGCCCAAGTAATGGGAACTGCGTTACCATGAGGGGAAAAGTAATCAGTTAGATTACTTGTTACCCTCTAAAGTAACTGCGTTAAGTAACTCCGTTTATTTTAACTCAGTTACTTACATCACTGAGTATGGGGTATATAAAAATAACAAACATCCATACCTACCTTGATGCTGCAGCATTTGTCTGATTCTGTCGCTGGCTCAAAGACATGGGCGCTGATCGTTCAGCTTCCAGGCTGTCATTCACCACTCTCCACTCTGCCTTTCCAGCATTCCGTGGAGCGCCAGAATTGGAGAGGGGCATGTGCAGGTTTGGCTCTTCCACTGTCTAGAGTGGCTCTATGATGTCAGCTGACAGCAGGCTGTATCCCACCCCCAGATGATTCTGGATCACAGGAGAGCAAAGTAAAGCCTCATACACACGATCCGAAAATCGGACGACAGATCATTCGTTTTTTTTTGCATGCTAGTCGCATATCGAATATGAAGAGTTTACTAAAGTTACAAAAATTCTTGTTCGATAGAATAAAAAATTGGAAGTAATGTCATGTGTACTGATTAAATGAAGATCATATGATCTGGTATCGTAGGAGAAAAATGTTGTGCTTGTCCGATCGGATAATATCGGATGAACTGTCATGATCGGCTCTCGAAACCTCTATAATAACAATCTGATTATCGTACGATCGCTTCGAAAGTGGTATTTTTCGTACAATTTTCGGATCGTGTGTATGGCCTTAACCACTTAACCACTTCAATACAGGGCATTTTCACCCCCTTCCTGCCGAGGCCAATTTTTAGCTTTCAGGGCTGTAACATTTTGAATGACAACTGCGATGTTATACCCAATTGAAATTTTTTTACCCACAAATAGAGCTTTCTTTTGGTGGTATTTGATCACCTATGGCGGTTTTTATTTTTTGCGCTATAAACAAAAAAAGACCGACAATTTTGAAAAAAACTAAATTTTTCACTTTTTGCTATAATAAATATACCAATTAAAAAAATTAAAATAAAAAATAAAAGTTTTCCTTAGTTATAGATATGTATTCTTCTACATATTTTTGGTAAAACAAATCGCAATAAGCGTATATTTATTGGATTGCGCAAAAGTTATAGCGCCTACAAAATAGGTTATTGATTTATGGCATTTTTATTATTATTTTTTTTTTACTAGTAATGGTTTGCGATCTGCGATTTTTATCGGGAGTGCGACATTGCGGCAGGCACATTGGACACTTTTTACACTATTTTGGGACAATTGACACTTATACAGCGACCAGAGATTAAAAATGCACTGATTACTGTGTAACCGTCACTGGCAGGGAAGGGGTTAACACTGGGGAGCGATCAAGGGGTTAAATGTGTAGGGAGTGATTCTAACTGTGGGGGGAGAGGACTGATGAGGGGAGGAGACCGATCGGTGTTCCTATATACTAGGAACACACGATCTGTGTCTTCTCCCCTGACAGGACGTGGATCTGTGTGTTTATACACACGTTCCTGCTCTGTGACAAGCAATCACGGGTGCCCGGTGGACATAGCGGCCACTGGGCACACGCATCGGCTCTTGAGTGACGCGGTGCACCCCTACAATGCCAGGAAGCCAAGGATGTCATATGATGCCTGCCCAGGATGGAAGAGCGATTCTGCAGGATTCATATTACAATGGCTGGGATGGGAAGTGGTTAAGAACCAGCCGCCGCAGTTGTACTGCGGCAATGTGGCTGGCTCACGCGAATCAGCGTCATTGTACATCAGCTCGTACACAGCGATTTGTAGGTGCCAAAGGGGGAGACAATCAGTTGGTGGGGCGGACTCAATGTCCACCCACCACCCGCAATCGTTCCCTGCAGTGACAGAACTGGGATCTGCCTGTGTAAACAAGGCAAATCTCCATTTTGATAGGGGAGATCACACAGATCCTGCCTCTCTGCTATGCAGGAAGACGGATCTGTGTATTTCCCTAGTTACACAGTCCCCCATACAGTTAGTAAACACACTGAGGGAACACAGTTAACCCTTTTATCACTCCTAGTGTTAACCCCTTCCCTGCCAGTGTCATTAGTGCAGTAACAGTACACATTTTTAGCACTGATTACTGTAAAAATGTCACTGGTTCCCAAAAAAGTGTCAAAAATGTCAGTCTGTCCATCGCAATGTCACAGTCCCGCTACAAATCACTGATCGCCGCCATTACTAGTAAAAAAAAATATATATTTAATTGTCATAAATCTATCCTCTATTTTGTAGATGCTATAACTTTTGTGCAAGCCAATCAATATACGCTTATTGTGTTTTTTGTTTTTTTTTTACCAAAAATATGTAGAAGAATACATATTGGCCTAAACTGATGAAGAAATTATTTATTTTTTGGGGGATATTTATTATAGCAAAAAGTATGCTGTGTCCCGCTGATCTGTCCACACCGACGTCAAGCATTTTTCAGATAACTATGGGGCGTGGCCATCGAATGACTTCATCTGGAGACCCCACCCCCTCGTGACATCACTGACCCATCATGCGTCGGGCGGTGTAGTCACAAGGGGGCAGGGCCTCTGGATGACATCATCCAATGGCCATGCCCCTTAGTTATCTTAGAAATGTTTGACAATGGCGTGGACAGGGACACAGCATTGGAGGAGGGTCGTCTGCAGGAGTAGCGGTGGAGGAAGAACATCTGACAAAGAAGACCAGAGAAAGAAGAAGACTGGAAGAAGAAGCGGAAGAAGGAGAAGACTGGAAGAAGAAGCAGGAGAAGGAGAAGCAAGGAGGAGGAAGAAGCAGGAGAAGGAGAAGTCCGGAGGAGGAAAAAGCGGGGAAGTAGACATTTTTAATAAAGGACTTTTCAAAAACTGTCTTTTGTCACACTACACTACTTTTTTTGGTGAATGGGTAGGGGTACAATGTACCCCATACTCATTCACATAGGGGGGAAGCCAGGATATGGGGGCCCCTTTGTTAAAGGGAGCTTCTGGATTCTGATAAGCCCCCCGCCAGCAGACCCCGACAGCCACTGGAAAGGGTTGTTGGGAAGAGGCCCTTGTCCCCATCAACATGGGGGCAAGGTGGTTTAGGTTGGGGTGGCGCAGAGCCCCCTCTGCCCCAAAGTACCCACCCATGTTGAGGGCATGCAGTCTGGTATGGTTCAGGAGGGGAGGAGCGTTTGCTCGTCCCCTCCCTTTTCTGACCTGCCGGGCTGCATGCATTTTTTATTTTATTTTGGTGTGTGTGTGGAGGGGGGTCCCCTCCAAATCCATACTAGACCCAAGGGCCTGGTATGGACCTGGGGGGACCCCACGCTGTTTTTTTTTTTCACAATTTTTTTTGTAGCCTGCAATTCTTTTTTTTTTTACATTCAGATGACTCATCATTTGTCAAGGATGCAGGGGCCGGCTTCCCAGCCCTCTCCTTAGCAACCAGCTATACAAAGTGTAAAAAAAAACACAAAGTTGGGTCCATTGAAGTCTATTACATGCACAAAACACTGCATTTTGCAGGAAAAAAAGTCCCCTACCCTTTCCAAAAACGCAGAGGCACAAAAATACATTGATGTGAAAAATTCCCTGCATTACTGCAAATTGCATCAAAAAACAAAATACATTGATGTGAAAAATTCCCTGCATTACTGCAAATTGCATCAAAAAACGCATTAGTGTGAATCGAGCCTAAGTATGCTGCTGTGACCCACAAGAGAAGTTTGGCCTAGAATACGTTGACCGTACTGCTCTTTTAAAGCACCTAAAATGTATTTAGCTAATTTAAATTTTCATTTCGGCTTTAAATAAAAAAATATTGTGCATACAATTATATCATGGGGTACATGCATATGTGTAGATGTACAGTGTTTGTATGTTAGATGCAAACATATCTACATATGTGTAGTGTGTGTAGTATTTGGATGTGTAGTGTTTGTATGTTATAGCAACATTTTATTGAGATGTATGATGGTGGAGACACAACTTTTATTTTATGAATTGATATAGAAATATGTAAGCATAGCAGCTATCCATATACATATAAACTCTGATTCTGATTTATGCATTGTAAGGAAGACTACCATTACCCAGATATCATATCACTTTTAATGCACTTGGACTGTAAGACTTCACACTTATGCAGCTTGTAACATGTAAAGCTACATAATTGATAAAGATGCTTTTGAAACGACAAAGGGAATTATGTGAGATTGTGTTGTAAATGATTTTGAAAAAACAACACGATCGTTTGATCCAGCGCTTTATGTTTTCTGCTTTAATTAGAATTCTATAGTTTCTTGCCTAATGTCAGAACTGATTAAACACTTCACAAAGGGATTTTGTTTGTTTTTATGTATGCTGTAGCTGAGTTGTTTCTAGAGTTGTTACAGACCCAAGTGTTTTACATAAATCTAGGCACATTGGAATGCAGTAATCCTCAGAATTCAGCTCTGATCAGTCTGTAGAAAGCCGAAGTTTGGTTGTTTGTATGGGTGATGGCCTGTGTTGGGACTTCTATTTTTTGGACTACCATCCATTTGTGCCTGTAATATGATGGTGGTAGTTTTGAGAGCAAGGCTCCCAGAGCTTAATACTAGTCTGAGGACTGCAGTATCCTTAAAGCTTAGTTTATAATTGCGTTTGGAGGGCGTGAAAAACATTTTGTTAAGCCATACAAACAAATGTCCTCTGCCCCACCTATAACTGGCCTTTGCAGCAAGGAGCACATGGAAGGGCGACTCATGTCAAACAAAATCAAAGAAAATTCCCAGCCCAACTTACAGCCCAGCCTGTCACCAACCTAATTATCCTGTCTTACAGTATGCATTAAAAACAGGGGTTTAGTTTGCACACATTTGCAAATACATGCATAAGCTGCAGAGCCACTTCACAGCTCCTCAGTATTTTCTGTAGTCCCAACTGTAAATTTTGAGAGCCTCCATAGTAGAAGCAATTTAATGGATAGGCAGAGGACAGATAAAGCCACCGACATTTTGTTAAGCCGCCATTTTCCCCTAGCTGCTTCTCCTAAGTTACAAAGGCTATATACACATGCTGAGGGCAAAAATAATCAAGTCCCTGGCCCTTTCCATACAATGCACAGATGTGAACATGGCCCATAGGAAACCATGTTAAATGGACTGCAGTGTGTTTCTGCAAAACTGAAAATTCCTAAAAAATGCGCCAGGCCTCAGGCTCCATTCAAACTTGTACGATGCCAAAGTCTTGCATCTTTGGAGTGCAGCTTAATGCAACTTTGACACGCCTTTGGATGGGTGCGAGTCGCGGCTTGGATGTCACTTGTTGGCCCTCTGCAAAGTCAAACCCACTGTTGCACATAAAACGTTCAGGTACAATGTTTATGCAACATTTGAGGGTTAACATTGAAGTCTATGGCCTTCAAGTTGCTTGAAAGTCGAATGAAAGTAGTACATGAACTACTTTAAAGTTAATGAAACTTTAAGTTGCACATATATGAATAGTTATAATTGTAAAACATGGGGTACACACAAGTCACACAAGTGTGAATGGGGTGTAACTTCCCACACAGAAACACATGTTAAGTGTGTTACCACGCAGTGACGCAGAAGTGCAAATAATAATAATAATAAACTTTATTTTATATAGCGCCTTTAAAGGTGGCTTCTCAAAGCGCTTTACAAGGAAAACACAAGAAATACACAGGATAACGTAACATAAAGGAAAAAGGGACAATTAAAAGAAAAATGTTTTTAGATTTGATTTGAATGAGTTTAGAGAAGATGACTCTCTGACGTCATTAGAAAGTGAATTCCAGAGTTTTGGAGCATAGCAGGAGATGGCTCTGTTACACATTGAGTGTAGGTGAGTAGGGGGGGCACACAGTAAACCAGAATTTGAGGAGCGGAGGTTACGAGGGGGAGTACGTTGAAAAAAGTTCAGAGAGATAATAGGGTGCCATGCCATGAGGAGCCTTGTAGGTGAATAAGAGGATCTTAACCGCTTCAGCACCGGGCCATTTTACACCCTTCCTTATCAGAGCACTTTTTGCGATTCGGCACTGCGTCGATTTAACTGACAATTGCGCGGTCGTGCGACGTTACACCCAAACAAAATTGACGTCCTTTTTTTTCCCACAAATAGAGCTTTCTTTTGGTGGTATTTGATCGCCCCTGCGGTTTTTATTTTTTGCGCTATAAACAAAAGAAGAGCGACAATTTTGAAAAAAAACACAATATTTTTTACTTTTTTGCTTTTTTTTAAAAAAAACTATTTTTTTACTCAGTTTAGGCCGATACGTATTCTTCTAGATACTTTTGGTAAAAAAAATCGCAATAAGCGTATATTGATCGGTTTGCGCAAAAGTTATAGCATCTACAAAATAGGAGATAGATTTATTGCATTTTTTTATTTATTTTTTTTACTAGTAATGGCGGCGATCTGCGATTTTTTTTTCGTGACTGCGACATTGCGGCGGACACTTCGGACTCAAGGGGAGGAGACCGATCATGTGTTCCTCCATACTGGGAGCACATAATCGGTCTCCTGCTCGCTGACAGGACGTGGAGCTGTGTGTTTACACACACAGCTCCACGGTCCCGCACGGTCCCATTGTTTTAACGGGCAATTGCGGGTGCCCGGCGGACATCGAGGCCGCCGGGCACCCGCACCAGGTCCCGAGCGACGCCGCGCGAATGGGACCAGGTCCCGAGCGACGCCGCGCGAATGGGAGGACGTCATATGATGCCCACCCAGGATGGTAGATCCACCTTGTGGGCGTCATATGACTATGGGCGGGTATTGAAGGGGTTAAAGGGGTGTTTCAGCTAAAAAAAAATTTTTTTAAAAGTCAGCAGCTAAAAAAAAAAGTAAGGTGAGGTCTCATCACGCATGCGCTGACGTCATGACATCCGCCGTTATCTATATCGCGTGCGCCGTGGTTTTGGCGTGCACGGCGGTGGAACGCATGCCGCTTTGCGCATGCGCTGATTGATGTAGTCCGCATTGCGCATGCGCGGGCGGCCGTATGGCGTTTTTGTTTACACACAAGCCTTTCCTCTTTCATCATTTGATTGCTCTAATAATGGTGGTTTAGCTTCCATCCGAATAGCTTTCTTATAATCTTTGCATTTTGGGCCTAATATGTTACTGCAATAAAGGGGAACAGCTGATGTTGTTTTATCCTGTCCTATCACAAGACAGCTTGACCTATGCTATCCACTACATATACTAGCGTACTTGCAGCATCAGCCACGCCTCTGATGATATCCACCATTGGATGAAACATGTCAGGCGGGTTGATGCAAGTACGCGGATCTGTTGTTTTTACTTATGCCTTGATGTCTGCCCATTTCTGTAAGTAGACTACATGTAATAAAAAGTTTTGGAATTTTTATGGGCTTCACTATTGTGGCTTTTTCCCTCCTTGGGAGAATCTTTCCAGCTTTGCAGTGTTTTTTTGTCACCAAACCTTTGGCACTGTGTGTTAACATCGCTCACTATATTCAACATTCGGTACCATTGTTCGTTTTCATCTCATCACCAAACCTTTGGCACTGTGTGTTAACATCGCTCACTATATTCAACATTCTGGTAAGCAGATTTGAAATTATATGCGTTGGAAGATGTTTTGATTCACTGAACTTTGCTTGAAGATCCAATATTTGAATATACAAGAATTTGTGTTTTTTTCATCTTGGACTGATGGACTTTTGATCATCATTTTATCACATTATTTCACATAGCGCCACACTCTAGTTTTTTATATTTATTTGGTTTGCCTATCACAAACCGTGTTGGCTGCAATCACACATCCTTATCTAATTAGCGCAGATATTTGGTACACCCTTTTTTAAAAAAAAAAGTAGCTGCTGACTTTTAATAAGTACACTTACCCTCCCAGGGCGCCTGCGATGTCGGTCATGGAGGCCGAGATGTCCCTCGGCGCTCCGGTCCCAGCGCCGCCATCCTCAGTAAGGGAAACGGGCAGCGAAGACTACGTCTTCACTGCCCGTTTCCTACTGCGCATGCGCGAGTCGTCGCGCGGGCTACTGCGCATGCACGAGTCGTCGCGCGGCGCTTTGTGAATGGGGAACGCGATGTGTTGTGGGACACACAGTTCCCATAACACACCGTGCCCCATTCACTAGAAGACGGCGCTAGGAGCAGAAGACAGAACAGCTCCGCGGAACAGGAAGAGGCCGATTAGGACGATCTGCCTAGCAACAGCCATTTCTGGTAAGTAAAAAAAAAAATTTTATCAAGTTTTTTTTTTCAGGGTGGCCCTCCACTTTAAAGTCTATGCGAAACCTTATGGGTAGCCAGTGCAAGGACTCCAGGGGGGTAATATGATCACTTGTACCAGGCCTAGTCAGGATTCTGGCTGCAGAATTTTGAACATATTAAAGTCGATTTATAGTGGATTTAAGTACACCAGTGAGTAGAGCATTGCAGTAGTCAAGTTGAGAGAACACAAACGTAGCTTTTCAGCTACAGTGTATGATAGCATAGGACACAGCTGAGCAATGTTTCTCAAGTGGAAAAAAGATGTCCTGACAACATTTTTTACATGTGGCTCACAGGTTAAACTAGCATCAAATATCAGCCCTAGATTTTTCAGTTTAGACTGAAGCTCAAGTACAGTGCCATCTATAGATAAACTTTTAGGACTGGCCTTACGTAATTGATAGGGGGTGCCAATAAGCAGGACTTCAGTTGTGTCACAGTTTATTTGAAGGATATTATGGGTCATCCAAGTTTTTATATCACAAATACAGTTAGATAGGAGAGAAGCAGCCAAAGTAGAATCCGGCTTAGTGTGGATATATATCTGAGTGTCATCAGCATAGAGGTGATAATTGTGCCCGTGTGATGATGTGATCTAAACAGTTGCTCAAGTGGAAACATATGCTAAAAAGTAAGGGACCCAAGATGGAGCCCTGAGAAACACCGTACTTGACTGGACCAACTTCAGACTGGAATCCGCCAAGAGAAACAAAGTGACAGCGATAAGTGAGATATGACTTAATCCATTTCAGAGCCTTCTTCTGAGACTCCAAATATGGTTTCAAGGCCAAGAGTAAAAGATTGTCTACAGCACCAATGGGTCTTGAAGTGCAATTATGGCATGTCATGACTTGAAAAAGGTTTAGAAGCATGGAGCTTTACATTTTTACATTATTCTTACTATTCAGTATACACTACTGTGGATCACTACTGATAAAAAAATGGTTTAGCACAATTTAGCTTGCACAGACAAAATTGTCATTAAGGAAGCTTCTAACACAGCTGTGTTTAATCCATTACTGAATGCAGGTGCTGGAGGACAAAGGGACATGCTGAATATTTATATCTTAGAAAGTGCAGCAAGTACAGGTGGCTGTACATCTCCCTCCCTTTACAAGAGATGGATCCTATTCAGCTATCAGCTCATATAGAGTTTCCCTAGGGAGCGATAACAAAGGGTTTCCAAAATGCTTGCTATCACATGCTTTTTTTTTGTGCAAGTCAGGGAAGGTTGTTGCTTTGCAATGGAGAAAATCTTCACATTTGTGCCGCTAAAACATGTCAGCCGAGTCAAAGATTGCAGCGAGTCTTGCTTGTGCAGAGATAGGTTTGAGAGTGCATTACCTATTGTCATTTGTGATGACACATCTTTCTGTGTATGAGGTCTAATTCACACAGACTTTAGCCTATAAATGATAGTATGAATTGAAGCAAGTTCAGCAAGCATTTACTAAGCATTTCAAAGCTACAAACAGCTTTCTACAAACATTAAAAAGTCCAGTTCTGACAAACTTTTTATTTCATTTTTGGACAAAGCAGGGTAGAGTTAAAGCCATTCTCAGGTTTTTGCTGCCATCTGTATTTTTGCTGGAAATGTCACCCTCACTGTCTGCTTGGTTACACTAGTTTACACTAAATCCTACCATGTCCCACTGTTGGGCCTCATGCCTGTGTTTTAACCACTTTCTTACCTGGCCAATTCTGATACTTCGCTCATATATGTAAAATTATATTTTTTTTTGCTAGAAAATTACTTAGAACCCCCAAACATTATATATTTTTTTTTTAGCAGAGGCCCTAGATAATAATATAGCGTCATTGTAATTTTTTATGTCACATGATATTTGCGCAGCGATTTATCAAACGCAATATTTTTGGAAAAAGTACATTTACCGAATTAAAAAAGAAAATATATAACCCAATGTGTTTGTAAAATATGAAAGATGATGTTACACTGAGAAAATAGATACCCAACATGGCATGCTTTAAAACTGCGCACGCTCGTGGAATGGTGCCAAACTAGGGTACTTAAAAATCTCCATAGGTGACACTTTCAAATTTTCTACAGGTTACCAGTTTAGAGTTACAGAGGAGATCTAGTGTTAAAATTATTGCTATCTCTCTCTGACGTGCATGGCAATACCTTACTTGTGTGGTTTGAGCACTGTTAATATATGTGTGACCGACATATGCATGCAAGCATTTTTTTTTATTTTTACACTGTCCCTTTAAAAAAAAAAATGTTTTGATCGCTTTTATTCCTTGTGATAGAAATAAGCAGTGACAGGTCCTCTGTATGGAGAGATCTGGGGGTCAATAAGACATCTCTCCTCTACAAAGTAAAGCATTAGATAAAAAAAAAAAACATTGATCTAATACGGCCTTGTTTATATTGGACCAGAACTGGACACAATGTCAGAACGTTGCTCCGGTCCTCCTAGGTCAGTGATGGCGAACCTTGGCACTCCAGATGTTTTTGAACTACATTTCCCATGATGCTCTTGCACTCTGAGGTGTAGTTGAGCATCATGGGAAATGTAGTTCCAAAACATCTGGAGTGCCAAGGTTCGCCATCACTGTCCTAGGTTATTGACATGAGCAGAGGCCATCTTTCCTCTGCTCATCTCTGTGACCAGCAGCCGCAACCGCTGTATAATTTTTTGGACTTCCTGATCCACCAGGTAAGCCCAAAAAGCACGGGGAAGCTGCGGTGGGGGGCAGACGACCCCTTCCGCTGCCTCTAAAATTGATCCTGTGGTGAATCCACTACTCAGACCACTACTCAGACCACTTTTATCGGTTAGAGAATAAAAAAAACAATACTGGGGTTATGGCATATTGTTCCAGCCATAACCCTGGTATTCCTACCGAGGATGTCGTTTGACTATGGCCTGGTAAGGAATGTGAAAAAAGAAGATATGGGATTTTATGGGTACTCAGTAATGCATTTTTTAGCTAAGTTAGGAACTCAGATACATGAATTGATATTTAACCACTTCAATACCGCCCGCCGTCATATGACGCCCACAAGGTGGATCTACCATCCTGGGTGGGCGTCATATGACGTCCTCGGATTCCCGGCCGCCTGGGGGGCGCGCGCGCGCCGCCGGCGGCGCGCGCGCGCGCCCGCGGCATCGCTCGGGACCCGGTGCGAGTGCCCGGCGGCCGCGATGTCCGCCGGGCACCCGCGATTGCCCGTTAAAACAACGGGACCGGGCGGGAACGTGGAGCTGTGTGTGTAAACACACAGCTCCACGTCCTGTCACTGCAGAGGAGACCGATCATGTGATCCCAGTACAGAGCAACACATGATCGGTCTCCTCCCCTTAAGTCCCCTCCCCCTACAGTTAGAATCACGTCTATTAGGGAACACATTAACCCCTGCAGCGCCCTCTAATGTTAACCCCTTCCCTGCCAGTCACATTTACACAGTAATCACTGCAATTTTATAGCAACGATCGCTGTGTAAATGTGAATGGTTCCAAAAATGTGTCAAAAGTGTCCGAAGTGTCCGCCGCAATGTCGCAGTCACGAAAAAAAAATCGCAGATCCCCGCCATTACTAGTAAAAAAAAAAAAAAAAATTCAATAAATCTATCCCCTATTTTGTAGACGCTATAACTTTTGCGCAAACCGATCAATATACGCTTATTGCGATTTTTTTTAACAAAAATATGTAGAAGAATACGTATCGGCCTAAACTGAGGAAAAAAAAATAGTTTTTTTTTAAAAAAAATGGGATATTTATTATAGCAAAAAGTAAAAAATATTGTGTTTTTTTTTCAAAATTGTCGCTCTTCTTTTGTTCATAGCGCAAAAAATAAAAACCGCAGGGGCGATCAAATACCACCAAAAGAAAGCTCTATTTGTGGGAAAAAAAGGACGTCAATTTTGTTTGGGTGTAAGGTCGCACGACCGCGTAATTGTTAGTTAAAGCGACGCAGTGCCGAATCGCAAAAAGTGCTCTGGTAAGGAAGGGTGTTTAAAAGCCCTGTATTGAAGCGGTTAAAGACATGATTTTTATTTCACAACAAAAAAATATATTAAAAAAAATGAACAAACAGGCGAATATCTATAGTGCAGGACAAATACACCTATTCCTGAAATACTTGTAGATACTGCAATGTTCATTGGTGTGTGGTCATGTGTTCAATAGACTTCTGCATGTTTCGCCTGTAAAGGCTTCATCAGGAAAGTTGACATGATCACAAGGGGTTAAAATTCACGAAATAGTTTCATTCAAATATTGAACCTTGGGTGTATAATAATAAGAAAAATAAGAAAAGACAAGAATTAATTACACAAGAACAAAGAGGCAATTTACAATATTTGTATGAAGGCTATGAGACATGACATGTACAGCTGAATCGAAATATTACCCACCCCCACCTTCATTCGAAACCATTATTAAACCACCCACAGGCAGTCCCCAGGCAATCCCCCAAATTGAGGGTGAAATCCTCAAGAGATAAGTGGAAAAGACCCTACCTCTTATATCGGGTCCAGTGCCAGATAATCTCCGAAGAGTGTCCTGGGGTACTGACCCAACAATTATAACACACCGCAAATCCCCGTGAGAAGATGGGCAACTCGTAGGGAGGAGGATATGGAACTCGGTGTGATAAAGAGATCAAAGTTTGATAAGGACCATGTGTCTAAAAATAAAACATGAAAAATGTATATATATATAAGTAAATACTTAATGGAATATGGCCTGGTAAGGAGCGGGTTAAAATGGTTTTGGGACTCAGTGGTTCTGAGGTCTAATATCAAAGGTCCTAGTAAGAATTTATCCAGCATTAATCCAGCACTAAGCCCTGGAGCTGGAACAATCACATTCTGGGCTTCTGATCTTAGCAATTGGGGGTTAGTTTACTAAAGCTGGAGAGTGCAAAATCAGGCTCACTTCTGCATAGAAACCAATCAGCTTCTAACCTCAGCTTGTTCAATTAAGCTTTGGTAATAAAACCTGAAAGTTGGTTGGTTTCTTTGCAGAAGTGGGCCTGATTTTTCACTCTCCAGCTTTAGTAATTGAACCATTGTATTTACGTTTCTGCAGAGGCTCAGGCAGAGCTGAAGCAGCCATTCCCTGCATCTCCCTGCAGTAGTAGCTCCCTCCTACAGTGATCTATTGCTGGCTAATTGCAGGCAGCAATAGATCATTTTCAGATGTTGTCTGTTGCAATACAGTTGCATGGGGGGTCTAGATAAGGTTTTCACTAACCAGATCCAGTCCCTTATGAAAAATGAAAAAAAAAGTATGAAATGTGAAAATAAAATATTTTTTTAAAAACAATGCTATACATCGAGAGAGAGAATGTGCGAGAGAGAGAGACAGAGACACTGACTATTAGGTAATTATTCCTGTATTCTGGCTGTTTAACTGCAGCCGTCCATAACTTCTTGATCTGAAGCCTAGTGACAGACAAGTCTGCGTCCTATTGTTATTATCTCACATGCACAGTGCCAGAGAGCTGTGCTATTGTGCAATGGTCACCTTCCAGTATATTATTAGGTGAACCTATTTATCGCAGTAGAATTTATATATAGCTCCTGTTATTTTAGTTTACCTTGTCCCTTCTGGTCTGGGATTTTATAGCTAGTTTTAGCTCAGTGCCCAATACCCAGCATAAGCTACAGCCATGTTAGGCCAGGTTAGGTCCGGTTGCATGACAGATTAGAAACTAGTAGGGAGGGGCTAAAGCACAGAGTAGATAGGCTGACTCTCAGTTCCAGTGCCACACCACAGTTTCTGCTTGAGAAGCTGCGTTCCAGGCTGGTTGGATAACAGTTGCATAATCTCCGCATCTCCTCTGATCTTGTCTTCAGGTCTCTGGCACAAAAACAGATGCCATATCATACTCATCCTCAGAGGCCCCTGCAACTGAACTTTGCTGCAACATTCATCTGGAGGTATCTCTGTCAATAACCATATATACCCGAGTATATGTGCTCAATTCCACTAGGACTTCCACTAGGCCCTTTGCTGATAATACCTGTTTATACATTGAATGTATGTACTGTTATTAATCTTTTCCTATGTAAATCTGACGAAAGGGAGCTGTGGCGTTTAGATACAGCTTCAGGATCTCTCCCACATCTAGTGGATGAGCATTAGAGCTTTCAGCGGACCCGAACTTTGGCAGGACAATTTCCTGATTCTTTCCTAAAAAACAGAAGATACTTTGGGGTTCGAACCCAGCATAGGAATCAGCATCACACTGTCAGGGAAGAATGTTGGAAATGGCTTCTTGCATCCCAGAGCACTAATTTCAGAGACCATTTTAGCCGACGTGGTGGCCACCAGGAAGGCAGCTTTCAGGGAAAGCTCTTTGATAGAGAACCATTCTGCATGTTCCAATTCTAGTTTCTGAGAGAAAATCCGGGATGAAAGAAGGTCCCATTTGGGGAATTTTGGTTTCCTCTGAGGCCTAAGCCTTTTAGCTCCTCTGAAGAACTGTAAGAGGGTGTCTGGCCCAAGATACCCCGGTGGAAGCAGAAATTGCAGTTACTTGAACCCAAAGGGAGCTGACAGCTAAGGACATATCCAGGCCTGACTGTAGGAAACCCAGGATATCCTGTATTCTCTGATCACTGCAAGAGCCTGCAGTGGTGGATGTGTAGTTTGTAAACTTGGACTATATCCTTTTGTAGACATTGCTAGTACCTGCTCTCCTGGCATTCAACAGCGTAGATGGCTCTGCTTGAACAGCCTGGGGCTTCCAGCCTTCCCCCTCTCAAAAAACAAACCATCAGGTGCAGATGAGTTGGGCGGGGATGTAAAGCAGCCCCTTGTGACAGGAGATACCATTTGGAGGGCAGAGGAACTGGGTCCTGAAAGCTAAATTGCACCAACAGGAGAAACCATGGCCTGTTCGGCCAGTATGGAATTATTGCCACTATCTCTGCCTCTTCTATCCTGAGCCTCAGCAGGAACCAGAGGATGATAGGAACTGGGGGAACGGCATAGTCCTTGTAAAACCGCCATTGATCCATCAGGGCATCTCCCCCGAAGGCCTGGGGGTAACGACACCTTGTACCTCTCCAGTTTGAAGTTGCAAGGGGAGGCAAATAGGTCTACCTCAGGGGTGACTCTCAGGGACAGGACCCACATGAAGACTTTGGTGTGGAGAGCCCACTGCATGGGCGTTCGCAAGGGGGGTCAAGTGCCCCCCCCCTGGAATCATGGAGTGGCATGCCATCTGCCCTTGGCCCGCTTTGAGCTGTGGCTGCAGCGGTGTCCAGGGCCAATCCAAGTGCAGATTCGTCCCTTTTCTCCTCCTCCTCTTGTCACAGAGATTGCGTCTGAATTCTTCAGCGGCACTGTATCAAAGTCCCAGCCTTCTAGACTGGCGACTCCTCCTGTGATAAGACGGAACAGGAGGTCTAGAAGGCAGGACTTTGTTACAGTGCCGCTGAAGAATTCAGACGCAAGCTCCGTGACAACGTTGTGTGATTCAGGCACTGGTGAGTTTGCATTGGTGGACACAGACTGAGTCTGTATTGATGGGCACAGACTGAGGCTGCATTGATGGGCACAGACCGAGGTTGCATTGGTGGGTACAGACCGAGGCTGCATTGGTTGGCACAGACCAAGTCTGCATTTATGGGCACAGACCAGGGCTGCATTGGTGGGCACAGAATGAGTGTGCATTGATGGGCACAGACCAAGGCTGCATTGTGGGCACATACCGAGTCTTCATTAATGGGCACAGACCGACACTGCATTGATGGGCACTGGTGAGTCTGCATTGATGGGCACAGCCCGAGGCTGCATTGATGGGCACAGACCAACACTGCATTGATGGGCACAGACCAACACTGCATTGATGGGCACAGACCAGGGCTGCATTGGTGGGCACAGAATGAGTGTGCATTGATGGGCACAGACCAAGGCTGCATTGTGGGCACATACCGAGTCTTCATTAATGGGCACAGACCGACACTGCATTGATGGGCACTGGTGAGTCTGCATTGATGGGCACAGCCCGAGGCTGCATTGATGGGCACAGACCAACACTGCATTGATGGGCACAGACCAACACTGCATTGATGGGCACTGGTGAGTCTGCATTGATAGGCACAGACCGAGGCTGCATTGATGGGCACAGACTGAGACTGCATTGAGGAGCACAGACTGAGGCTACATTGATGGGCACAGACCGATACTGCATTGAGGAGCACAGACCGAGACTGCATTGATGGGCACAGACTGAGGCAGCATTGACGGGTACAGACTGAGGCTGCATTGATGGGCACAGTGAGGCAGTATTGATGGGCACAGTTAGGCTGCATTGATGGGCAGTGAGGCTGCATTGATGGGCATAGTGAGGCAGTATTGATGGGCACAGTGAGGTTGCATTGATGGGCAGTGAGGCTGCATTGATGGGCACAGTGTGGCAGTATTGATGGGCACTGGTGAGGCTGCATTGCTAGGCACAGTGAGGCAGTATTGATAGGCAATGATGAGTCTGCATTAATGGGCACAGTGAAGCTGCATTTATGGGCACAAACCGAGACTGCATTGATGGGCACAGACTGAGACTGCATTGATGGGCACAGACTGAGACTGCATTGATGGAAACAGACTGAGACTGCATTGATGGGCACAGACTGAGGCTGCATTGATGGGCACAGACTAAGACTGCATTAATGGGCACAGTGAGGCTGAATTTGATGGGCACAGTGAGGTTGCATTGATGGGGACCGTGGATTTGCATTTGATGGGCACAGTGAGGCTGCATTGATGGGCACAGGCTGCATTGATGGGCACAGTGAGGCTGCATTGATGGGCACAGTGAGGCTGCATTTGGTGGGCACTGATAAGCTGCATTTGGTGGGCACTGATAAGGCTGCATTTGGTGGGCACTGATGGGGCTGCATTTGATGGGCACTGGTAGGCTGCATTTGATGGGCACTGATGAGGTGAAAAAAAGGTAAGAGTAAGAAGACTAAGTAAAGGGGATCTATTCTATGGGGCCTGGTCGGCTCTAAAGGGGGATCTATATGGGGGACCCTGGCCTGGTCTGCTCTAAAAGGGGATCTATATGGGGGACCCTGGCCTTGCCTGCGCTTTATGTTATAATGACTAAGCCCCTCCCCTTCATGACATTGTTAAAAAGAGGCAGAGCATGGGTGACCTTAAAATGATGCCCCCCGAAAAAAGTTCTGCGGATGTCCATGGCCCACTTGTTGTCTAGACGTACCCTCGAAAGCAAATCCGCCTAAACGTTCTGGACTCCGGGGAGATAGATTGCCATTAGGAAGGGCAAGTTTTACTGAGCCCAGGTCATGATTGGCTCTACTTCCCTCAACAGAGAGAGACTGAGGGTTCCTCCTTGTCTCTTTATGTATGAGACTGCTATTGTGTTGTCTAATCTTGGAAGGGAGACCTTCTGGAAAGGCCACATTTTCCACTTTGCCCATTTGACCATAGGAGCCGTGGCCACCATACTGCCAATGATCTTCAGACACTGTGAGTCCCGGAGATGCGAGGAGGACATTGCCAGATATACTCTGTCCCGAATCACCAGAATTTTCTCCAGGGACAAGGAGATGGTGCTCCTGACCACATCGAATTGTGTGCCCTGAAGAATACCAGACACTGCGTAGGCTCTAGATGACTTTTCTCCAGGTTCAATAGCCAGCTGAACTCAGGGAGTGTGGAGATGACTTGAGTTCTGTATACTAATAGCTGCTCCCTGTTCCAAGACAGGAAAAGCAGGTTGTCTAGGTAATGGTGCAGACGAATACCTCTCATCCTGATTAGAGCCACTACAGCCAATAAGAGTTTTGAAAAGACATGAGGCAATGACGTAAGCCCGAATGGGAGACAGGTAAACTGAAGGTGAACCTGATCTACAGTGAAACGAAGAAATCTCTGGAAACCTCCTGCTATTGGACATGGAAGTAAGCGTCCTTCAGATCTATGGACACGAGCCAGTCACTTGGCTGAATCGCTTGAAGAGATTGCAAACAGTGTCTATATTTTGAATTTCTCTTTCTTGATGAAGGAATTCAAGTGTGTAAGATCTATGACTGGTCTCCAGGAGCTGTTCTTCTTCAGAACCATGAAGAGGGGCATGTATACACCCTGAAATCTTTTGCTGGCCGGAACTGGCATGGCAGCGACCTGAGTCACCAGAGAATTTGATATACGACAGAAGAACACGTTTTTTCTCTTTGGAGTGTGGTAAGGTTGTGGGAACAAACCTGAGCGTGGGGGGGCTTCTGAATGCCCAAGCATGACCAGAGGAGACCGTTTTGACGGTCCAGTAATCCTTGATCGAGGCTGCCCAGAGGTGCCTAAAATGAAGCAAGGGAGCCCCAAATTGGTCCGCCTAAGCAGGCCCAATATCAAGAAGACTTAGTAGCTTCCCAGCCACTGGTGGACGTTCCTTTTGAAAACTTCTGGCCTGACGACTGGTTTCTCTTCCAAGTCTTCCTGAACTCACGGCCATGTCTATAGAGGCGAGCATCCCTAGCATGCTCCGAGCCCTGCCTGGGCTGAGCTCTCTTCTGGCCTAGCAGGTGTCGATCCTTGGGCAGGAACCCCTACTTACCGCCTGTTGCATGAGTGATGGCACTATCCAGTTTGTTGCCAAAGTGAGAGGAACCCTCAAAGGGAATCCTCCACCACGCCTGTTTAGAGGCAGGGTTGGCTAACCAAGGGCGCAGCCATAAGGAGTTGCCGTGACAGAAGACAGCATGACCCGTGCCACCAGGCAGATTATGTCGATAGAATTCTCCCCCAGAAAGGGGGAGAAACTGCTGCCAAAAGAGATGCCAGATGGTACATTACCACATACGGCACCCACATGACTGGACATGGACCAGGAGGCTGCTGCTGCTGACGTGCTCGACCAGGGCATAAGATGCCTCCCACTAACAGCTGGGATGTTTGGCCAGACTTCCAATGGCCAGGCTTTATAGCTCTTCATGGCCCCGCATCCATTGGCCACGTCCACTCCGCTAATTGCTGGACTCCTGAGAGAACACTGCATGTTTCCATGACATCGCATGCATGCCGCCAGGCCTGGGTCGCAGATATCTCCATTTAAGTTAAGACTTTGACTTTCATCCTAGGCGTAGGACAAAAAAGGAATGCGGTCCCTAGAACTGAACAAAATTTATGGGAGTGAGGTCCTATAGGGTAGGAGAGGAGGCGTGTGTATGTATGCTGCCATGAAGTCTGTCAGGAAAGCAATATTTTTGTTTGTTTATGGAACTTGGTTTATTTATAAAGACGTTGTATATCCCAATGGCTAAATCTGTGCCTGCAGTGCATGTTCAAACCTTTAATACCATAAATAATAACATGTTATTAGATTTTTACTCCAGGAGTATATAAGTTTGGCAATTCTAGAGAAATGCTTAAATAGTACATTACAATTTAACTAAAGCCATTCGATTTTTGTCAACTAAAATGTACTGGAGATTTCAGTTGACTAAAATACGTCTAAAAAAATAATTCAGATGACTAAAATATGACTATGACTGAAACTAAATCGAAATTTGACATCAAAATAAACACTGCTGGATACCGGAATGTAGTTCACTGCAAAAGAACCCTATTATTTCACTTTTTGTCAGGAACCTCTCCTGAAACTACACATTTTCTCTCCCCAGCCATCTGGGCTCTCTCCCTGTCTTACACATATAACAGGTGCCCCCAAAAGACGTAGGGGTTCCTCTATATATCAGGCCCCCATCAAGATAACCGTTACAAATCTCATGAGATTTCAATTTCCAACAACTGCCCTACCCAAAATGGCTGCAGGAGCCTGCAAAGGGAGACAATTCCCATTATCAAATGCCTCTCCACCTGGAGAAGAGGTGCAATGCCACCGACAGGCTGGAGGAGTGTTCTGTAGCCTCCACCTGCCTACATGCTGACTGGACAATAAAGAAGCAACAGCACAATGATCAGTCATCAACTTGCTCACAATAGTCTTTCCTTAGGCTACTTTCACACTGGAGCGGTGGGGGCGCTGTCGGTAAAGCGGCGCTATATTTACCGCCGCTTTACCGGCGTTTTAGCGGCGCATTGCGGCCGCTCGCGGGGTGGTTTTACCCCCCGCGAGCGGCTGAAAAAGGGTCAATACCACCCGCAAACCGCCGCTGCAGCGGCGTTTTGTGGGCGGGTTCGGTGCGCTGCCCCATTGTTTCCAATGGAAACGGGCGCTATAGGAGCGGTAAATATACCGCTCCTATAGCGAGCCAAAGATGCGGCTTGCAGGACATTTTCCAGCGTCCTGCAAGCGCACCGCTTCAGTGTGAAAGCCCTCGGGCTTTCGCACTGAAGACACAGCAACAGCTGTTTCGGGTCGGTTTGCAGGCGCTATTATTAGTGCAATAGCGCCTGCAAACCTCCCCAGTGTGAAAGGGGCCTTATTGTCAGCACATGTACATTCAGCAAAGGCAAATAGACTCACAGTGCCTCCCAGTCTCAGTGCTTGCTTGCCTTATGTAACAATAAATGTAATTGTTATTTTTATTTTTTTTTATCTGCATGGAATTTAGCTTTAAAACCACATTACGGCAACCTTACACTTGATGAATGTTTTTCATGATGAGGTGGGTAATACTTAACACATTGTGCACGTCCTCTGCATTCCTTTATGATGATTATCTTGAGCTCATCTTCCTATCAATCAAGTGCCTGAAAGCACAGGGCATTCCTATTGGACCAGCTGCAGGGTGGGAGATCTCTGCAGCTGCCAAGCACCAGCCATGCCTGCTGGAGTGGAACTGCTCATGTGCTCTCTCTAATGCATTCTGACTCCATTTGTGTTTCATTTACTCCTTTCATTTGTTCGTTTTTAAGGGGACTGTGAAATGAGACTGATGACTGTCAGCTATTTCCAAGCGGGAATGGAACCTTTTTTTAATGAATTTTATTTCAGCAGTGTGTCCATAATGGAGATGCCTGCAGCACAGCGCCATTCAGTAAATGCCAACTTAATAATTGCCAGAACACAATCTATGGAACAGCATGGTAAAGATTTCCTTAACCCTTCCCATGTGCCACATGCTCTGCAAAGGGATTGTAGGACCCCAGGGAAGCTAAGCTGCATCAAAAACAACCCTCTTCAGGTTATTGAACTTGGAAATACTTAAAGTGCTCGGCTCCCACCTTCTATATTCCTGGCTGGTTATGTGATGTGCAGGATACTCATCTTTTTTGGATCTTTCCTAGTGGTGGAAAGTGCCATCTACATCATTACACTGTCAGTGCAGGGCCTCCAAGATGTCCTTCACTCATAACATGTCCTCAGTCTTTTAGGTTGAATGATGCTTTGCTGAGTACACCTATATAATTGGACATTATATATAAAAATATCACATGTGTTAGGCACATAATTTACATTCATTGGATCGCTCTTACCTATTAATATAGCAACATTTTAATGTGATACATTAACTTTAATAGATATTCCCACATCCATTTTGGTGCAATGAATAAAGGCACATGCACAAGGCCAAACAGCTGTGGACAGCCACAAGCAGTGTCAACCCTTCATTGATTTGTACAAGCTTCCTGCCCAGGGATGATCTGAAACACCTGGCTGTACCCGCCATGGAAATAGACTGATCTGTGATTGGGCCATGTGCATTAGCCAACACTCTAGAACAGACAAAAAAATTAACATATTGCATTTTTTATGACCCAGCGCACTACAAGGCATGACACTACATTACTGTGCATTATGTTGCACAGTAATGGAAGGTCTGTTGGGTTAAAGCGGAAGTAAACCCATCGATTTAACAGTTTTAAAAAAAAAAGGCATGCCGGGAATGCTAACTGCACATTGACTGTGCTCTCAACCAAACAGTCAAACCATCCAATGGCTGGTGTCATAACGGATCACATGTGCAGCACTGTGGCAGTTGAAGATTAACCACCTTGCGACCGCCGGCTGTCAAATGACGACTAGGCGGTGCAGCTCTCAGCGAGGAAGGGCGTCATATGACGTCCTCCCCTTCAGTGCACTCCAGGGAGCGCGCGTGCGCCGCCAGTAGCGAGCGCGCTCTCGCCGTGTCACTGGGCACCCGATGCGCGTGCCCAGCGGCCGCGATGTCAGCTGGGCACCCGCGATTGCCCGGTAACACAGCGGGACCATGGATCTGTGTGTGTAAACCCAGAGATCCACGGTCCTGTCAGAGAAACACTGATCGGTCTCGCCCCTCCCCCTACAGTAAGAATCACTCCCAGGGAACATAATTAACCCCTCCCCGCCCCCTAGTGGTTAACCCCTTCACTGCCAGTGTCATTTATACAGGAATCAATGCATTTAAATAGCATTGATTGCTGTATAAATGACAATGGTGCCAAAAATGTGTCAAAAATGGCCGATGTGTCCGCCATAATGTCGCAGTCACAATAAAAATCGCTGATCGCCGCCATTACTAGTAAAAAAAAAAAATATTAATAAAAATGCTATAAAACTATCCCCTATTTGTAAACGCTATAACTTTTTGCGCAAACTAATCAATAATCGCTAATTGCGATTTTTTTTTACCAAAAATATGTAGAAGAATACGTATCGGCCTAAACTGAGGAAAAAAAATGGGGATATTTAGTATAGCAAAAAGTAAAAAATATATATATTTTTTTTAATTTGTCGCTCTTCTTTTGTTTATTGCGCAAAAAATAAAAAAAGGCAGAGGTGATCAAATACCACCAAAAGAAAGCTCTATTTGTGGGGAAAAAATGATAATATTTGGGTACAGTGTTGTATGACCTTGTCATTCAAAGTGCGACAGCACTGAAAGCTGAAAAATGGCTTGGTCAGGAAGGGGGTGAAAATGCACTGTACTGAGGTGGTTAAACAGAGGCAAAGATGGCAGCTTCCTTGGCTGAAAACGATAGGGGTTTACTTCCACTTTAATACACCTGCATTTACCATATAGATGTAAATGGGCCCTTAATGTAGTTGAGACCTCTAGGAGCACTGATTTTTCACCAAAAGTTGTAATTGCGGATAAAATAAAAACACTGAAACAACATTTTATATTCCTGATATGTTTATTTTGCACAATGCACTTGTTTTAAAAAGTATCCTGTTCTCTTTGTATAGAAGCACATCCTTCCCAGTGTGGTCGGTTTTCTGGCTGTCTTGGGGGAGAACAGCCTGTCTGTCCTCCAATGGTCAGACTTGTACTATCGCGCCCACCCCTGCACAGCTCTTCACTGGGAAGATCAGTGTACTGCTGTCTCTTTCTCTTTGCCTCCTGCTGACATGCCCCCCTACAATCTCCACCTCCAACTCTCCAAGCTCCTGCGGCTAAGAACACAGGTTATGTGATCACTTACAAAAAAAGGTTTTTAATATTTACAATGCTGTTTGTGTATATATACAAAATATATATATATATATATATATATATATATATATATATGCCCCTTCCTGTTCCAACATGACTGATTCCTGACCTCAACCCAATAGAACACCTATAAGCCTCATACACACGATAGGACTTTGTACAAACTTTCCCGTGGATTTTTGTACAAAGGGCGTCGGTCCTGAACTTGTATTGCATACACACGGCAGGACTTTTTCAGCCACCTTTCACCAAATCACATGTTTTTTCTGCTCTTTACCGCCACCTTTGGTCAACTTCTGTATTGTTGTCTGATCTTTTGCATTGGTTCTGAGCATGCGTGTTTGTACTTTGTACAAAAGTCCTATGGTTTTCTGTACACACGATAGGACTTTGCTCCATCAGACTTTTGTTGGCAGAAAGTTGTCCGTTCGCACAGCCAACAAAAGTCAGATGAAAACTGAAAAATTTGGTCCGATGGAGCGTACACACGGTCGGATGTTGGTCCAAAACAGCTAATTTGCATGTCTGTTGTCAAAAAGCCTGATGGTGTATATGGGCCTTTAGGATGAATTAGAGTGGAGACTGCTAGCCAGGCCTTCTTGTTCAACATCAGTGCCTGACCTCACAAAAGCTCTTCTGGAAGAATGGTCAAACATTCCCATGGACACACTCCTAAACCTTGTGGACAGCCTTCCCAGAAGAGTTGAAGCTATTGTAGCTGCAAAGGGTGGGCCAATTCAATATGGAACCCTACGGACTAAAGGCCCATACACACGATCGGACTTTGTACAAACCTTCCCCGTGGATTTTTGTACAAAGGGCGTTGGCTGTGAACTTGTATCGCATACACACGGCAGGACTTTTTCAGCCAACTTTCACCAAATCACGTGTTTTTTCTGCTCTTTACTGCCACCTTTGGTCAACTTCTGTATTGTTGTCTGATATTTTGCATTGGTTCTGAGCATGCGTGTTTGTACTTTGTACAAAAGTCCTATGGTTTTCTGTACACACGATCGGACTTTGCTCTATCGGACTTTTGTTGCTGGAAAGTTTGTCCGTTCGCACAGCCAACAAAAGTTAGATGAAAACTGAAAAAGTTTGTCCGATGGAGCGTACACACAGTCGGATGTTGCCTCAAAACAGCTAATTTGCATTTTTGTTGTCAAAAAGTCTGATTGTGTGTATGGGCCTTAAGACTGGAATGCCATTAAAGAGTTCATGTGCGTGTAAAGGCAGGCGTCCTTGTGTGCGTGTGCGGGGCTTTCACACTGGAGCGGTGCGCCAGCAGGATGACAAAAAAAGTCCTGCTAGCAGCATCTTTGGAGTGGTAATGGAGCGGTGTTTTCACCGCTCCTATACATTGATTATAGTGTGTGTCTGCGGGGGGTGTGTGTGTGTGTGTTTATATAGTGTGAAAGGGGCCTAAGAGTTCATGTGCGTGTAAAGGCAGGCGTCCTAATGCTTTTGACAATATAGTGTGTGTATATATATATATATATATATACACATACACGCAAAAATATTTTGCTTTGCATTTATTTTTTAAAACCAAATGTTTTTTTTTTTTTTTTACAAAGTGAGGGTTTACATATGCTTTAAAAGCACAACCTCTGCAACTCAATTGCTAAGGCAGTTGCTTCTCTGTGTACTGTGTGCATTCTATGTGACCCTTCTGGCAGCAATGCTAATATTTGTGTGTACCTTTTTAAACATTAAGTAGCTACCAGAGAAAACTCAGCTGGGTTGTATCAGATTCAGTAGCAAACCAGCAGTTCCACCTAGGTGCTTTCCTAAGTAATGTAATGTTACACTTCATGGCTCCGGTGGCAAGCTGTGTGCATCTGGCTCCACAACATAAAATTACGACAGGTGTCAGAACAAGGCAAATTTCCCAGTCACGTCAGCAGCCTGTACTTTATTTGGTCTGGCACAGCTGAAGACTGCAGAATAAACTGCTTAGACAGAGATGCTCCGTGATACAAAGCTTAGGAGATCCTGTAACCTATGCACAGCAGTGGAAAACCTGAATGTGTTTGAAAAGGTACAGTATAGTGTAAAACGTGGCACGCTGGCTGTGTGTTGCAGCTGCATCATTTACGCCTGCAGTCACTTATTTGTGTGTGAAGTTCAGGCAGCTGAATATTTCCTTCAGTCACAGATGTAAGCCACCTATTTACTGATATGTGATCAGGTTGCTACCTTTTCTGGGAAAAATACCAGCCTTTAGTATTAATGACATTGGCAAGAAATCCAGTTTTATCAGCCAGGCCAGTAAAATATTGGCAGGGTGTCAATCCTATCTTGAAACCTTGCTGGTCCTTTGCAATTCTTCTTTTATGCACCACAGACTTCTAACTGGCTCTAAATAGACATATGCTTTCCTCAGCTCTAATGGTCCAGCAACCATATCTGGACAACGCAAACTAAGCATTTGATAGAAAATAAAAATGCAGTGTAGCACCCTGGAGTTTAGGCAGGGTTGCTCCTAAATTTACCTGCAAGGAGTGGCTACTTTGGCTAATTGTTAGGGATCATTTGATTTCTCCCTAAGTCTGGCACTGCTGCATTTCTCTCTTCTGCCGCTAGGTGGCCAGGTACTTGGTTGCATTAGATATGAGACGGTCAATGCAAGGTCAGATTATGGGATTATGGGTATATGGGGTGTCTCAGCCAATAGGCAGGGGTTTTCTTTGATCCCTTGGCCTGCTGGGAGAACCTATATATTCGGGTGGAGTCAGGTGATTGGTGTTCTGTGCCACCTGGACGGCTGTCTGGGTGGACGTGTGTTGTATTGCCCGGGCTGCTAGGCCGGAGTTTGGGCCTATCCAGGGCACAGCTGGTTGCTAGGCTGTCTGAGGGCCTATCCAGAAGCAAGAGAGAGCAGTGCAGGGTTGGCATTGCGGCTTGCAGTCCAACCAGAAGTGATGATTCTGCCAGCTGGAGAACCTGAAATACTGCTTCAATCTCAAAGAGGTGTCCAGTAGAAGCTGAAGTATATAAAGTTCCTGTTGCATATTCATACCTAAAACAACAGGGACCTCTGGAAAGACAGAACCGAAGGTCACTCCAATTCAAATAAATATTTGATCATGTATGTGAGCAGTATGTTACCAACACACCAGGATCTCCAAAAATGTTCAAAATCTTTGTACAGCAATCACATCATTGGTATACAATCAATGTTTTGGAGCCACGCAGGTCCCCTTATTGCTTTGAATATTCTCGGTTCCGGTCAGTGGTTCTTGCAGTACCCATCTACATCTACAGGCAGTTTCAGAAACATGTGCGTTGGGAATATTATACTTGAGCTACCACAGGTATGTGTAACTTACTGGCAGATTCCAATGCTATTAGAGCATACTTGCCAACTGTCCCGGATTTGCTGGGACAGTGCCAGTTTACATTCACTTGAAGTCTGTGTCCTGCCCTGTGTCCAGAGATGACAAGTGCTGAGTATGTCACTAATACTGCCCAGCTCTGCCCTATTACTGCGTGACGTGAACACATGATTCATATGCAGATAAAACAGCATTTATATGTTAATCACCCCCCCCCCCCCCCCCCCAGCCCCAGTCCACTATCACCTCTGCTAAATACTCCTGACATGGGGGATGTAAACAATCAAAAGCAGGCTTAGAAGCCCTGAACAGATAAGTCCTCAGTGGTTTACTGCCAGTCTGAAGAAATAGCACAGTGCCACCTTCAAGTCTTCAACTCTAGGTTTGTGACAGGGACAGTTTATGTCACATCTTCAACACAAATTGTCCATAGTAGAGGTGATGGCTGCACTGGATAAGATCAGGATTGATGATGGTTGTTTTGAAAGGTTTTACCAGCCCTCAAAAAGGGTCTACCCATTCCTCAATAATGGAGGACCTCAACAGCTTTGAGTAATTTGAGAGATTGGAGTGCTGCATACAAAATGCTCTGGGAGGGGGTTGTTTGTATATTTGTCCATTCATTTGCCCATTGATATTTGTAATGCCAGTGCATTTTTGGGTACTTAGAATGGCCCCCACTTCAAGGCTAAGATAAAATATAAAGTATCCAGTCACAATCATTATAAAACTTAATGTAGTACCTTTTATATATAAATTTATCTTTACTGTCCTAAAGATACCACATGACTAGTGTAGCCTAGATGTTACCCACCAGCTGATACAGCCAAATACTTCCCCTTACTTTAACTTAAATAATAGACCACACCTTCTTTTATGGAGTAAATGGCTGCAACAGCCTTTTATTAAAAACATAACTCCAATAACTGAAACACACATAAATAACCATAGTGATAAATAACATATCAACACATAACCAGTAAACAAACATCAAGAACTGTAAACAATCAGTTACACCCTGTTGATTGGTCAGTGACGGAGCTAAGTACTATAAAACATATATATAACTACTGTAACTGTATATATATATATATAACACCACCGGGGGCACTGCGGGATACAACATAACCAACTGGCCTCCATCTGTGCCGCCCGGAGACAAACACCTATCCCGCAGTGCACGAGTAATCATCAAATATATAATTTGATGTACTACCAGGAGGGGCCATCTACTGATGAGCCCCCCACAAACCGGAGGGGCCATCTAATGATGAGCCCCCCACGAACCGGAGGGGCCATCTAATGATGAGCCCCCCACACACACTTACCACCTACATAACTGCTCCGTCACTGACCAACGAACAAACACGCCACCCCTTTTCATATGATGAACCCTCTGCTTCCGATTCCTGAAACGACAACAAAAACATTAAAACCTCCAAAACAATGCCTTATATTAGGGAGGGTGGGTGGGAAAAAACCTGCCTCCTCATGTGTTACTGCCCGCCGAATGTCCGTCCTAGCCACGCCCCCTTTTTATATGGCCACTCCCCCCGTCTCCTGATTGGCCCGCTGCGCTAAGCCACACCCCTTAAAATTGTAAATGTGTGTCCTAGACACACTGTCATGGCCAGGCCTGCCCTACCTTTGCTGTGCTGCATCCCGGTCCGGCCCTCTCTTGACTAGTGTAGCCTAGATGTTACCCACCAGCTGATACAGCCAAATACTTCCCCTTACTTTAACTTAAATAATAGACCACACCTTCTTTTATGGAGTAAATGGCCGCAACAGCCTTTTATTAAAAACATAACTCCAATAACTGAAACACACATAAATAACCATAGTGATAAATAACATATCAACACATAACCAGTAAACAAACATCAAGAACTGTAAACAATCAGTTACACCCTGTTGATTGGTCAGTGACGGAGCTATGTACTATAAAACATATATATAACTACTGTAACTGTATATATATATAACACCACCGGGGGCACTGCGGGATACAACATAACCAACTGGCCTCCATCTGTGCCGCCCGGAGACAAACACCTATCCCGCAGTGCACGAGTAATCATCAAATATATAATTTGATGTACTACCAGGAGGGGCCATCTACTGATGAGCCCCCCACAAACCGGAGGGGCCATCTAATGATGAGCCCCCCACGAACCGGAGGGGCCATCTAATGATGAGCCCCCCACACACACTTACCACTTAAATAACTGCTCTGTCACTGACCAACGAACAAACACGCCATAGCCTAAAAGGTTGACACCTCATCCTTGCAGGCACCTCCACACCCGCAGGGCCGACTGAATCCCCTCCTGCAGACCCAACGACCACAGGTCGATGCCCACATCAGTTAAATGGACCCCGTCCCTCCTCAATCAGAGGCACACATTCTTCTCTAGATCCCTGTGACGTACCACCAACCCCCCATGCCATGTCACAAACCTCCCAACCACCTTATTCACCCTAATTCTGGCTTTGTTGATCCGATAAACGGACCTGGCCGTACGCCATGTTGTCCTTGCCACTATGTCCAACCAGACTAACAACGTGTCTGGGAATTTCGTTCGCAGATAAATCCAGTCATTTTTAATGTCCGCGATCAGATCCCTGACCGTGCGGACACCCAGATCGTTCCCCCCAGCATGGACGACAAGCACTGCTGGCGGCCTGTCCAACCACGCAAACCTCTCAGCCTCTGGGACTACCCTGCCCCACATCATTCCCGGTTTACCCAACCATCTTATGGTTGCCTCCCTTCTTGAAATCCCCAACTGCCTCCCACCTGGTCTCGCGTCCCCTCTCCGTGCGCCCCAACACACATACGAGTGTCCGAGAATCCAGATAAGGCGTGGGAGCACTGCGTCTGAAATGACAAACATAGTGTAAAGGACTTGCACCCCCAGGACCCATGACCAGGTTACCCCTTTGTAGGCAGATATGCACAACAACAACATCTTAACACCCCATCTTTTTTTTTTTTTTTTTAATTTTTACCTTCCCACACTAACTGAGGCCGAATATAGGTGCGGAATCGCCTGGACTCCCATCTCCCCATCCGTCGCACATCCACCTCATCCAGCCCGTACCTAGCAGCCTCAGTGGCCGCCCCGATGCGGAAGGAGTGTGAGGCGTAGGCGGAACTATCCATCCCCAACCCCTTTAAACACTTACGCAAAACAGCAACAAACTGGAACCTGGACAAATTAGCTCCATCCTCGTGTACCAAAAAGGAGCCATCCCCTCCCG
Source organism: Lithobates sylvaticus (assembly GCA_028564925.1). Classification (NCBI taxonomy): domain Eukaryota; kingdom Metazoa; phylum Chordata; class Amphibia; order Anura; family Ranidae; genus Lithobates; species Lithobates sylvaticus. Next base: position 195,745,317 of record CM053029.1, read on the forward strand.
GCCTTATGCCCGCAAAATCCCTTACCGTTTTTACTGGGCACATTGCACAACCTTCTACTGCATACAGCGATATCTGTACCCCCACACCTTTTTGGTCCGTTTTGGACTTCCGCAACCGCACGGACACCCTGTCCTCCAGGACCACTACATCCCCCCGCAGTAAACCGCCCGCCCTTCCTTTTGCTGGGCTGACCAATTCCCCTATACGAAATGCCCCAAAAAACGCCAATGAAAAAGCGGTTGTAAACAATAAACGCTCATAACTATCCCTGCAAACCGATCCCAACTGTATCCCCAAATCCAATAAGTTTTTGAATGTAATCGGCCGCCTCGTGTCCTTAGTCCTGTTTTCTTTCCTGTAACCCTTAATGGCTTGTTTCACCCAAAAATCCTTTGTCCAATCTACTTTCTTTTGTAATTTGAACAAAAAGGCCAAAGCCGCCATTTTCTTCTCAATAGCCGATACCGATCGCCCCCTTTCCATGTTCCTGGATACCAAATATAGCACCAACAGACGACCTGACGACCCATACTCACCCACACCTGCTTCTTGCATCAGTTCTCCCCACTCTCTCCACACCTTCTGGTACCCTGCCCATGTGGACGTACTCACCGACTTCTGTATCCATCCTGCCGCTATTCTAGTGCCAAATCCCATATCCAGGCTGGGCACGGAACTCCCACCTTCTGTGCCTCTGGCGCCAGAGCCCTGAATTTGTCCCACTGGAACCGAGACAAAGAGTCAGCCAGTGTGTTCTCCACCCCCGGGATATGTACAGCATATAAAAACACATTCAATCGCAAGCAGCGCAACACCAACTGTCGCATCAGCCGAATGACAGGTGGTGAAGCCGCCGACATGCTATTGATGACTTGCACTACCCCCATGTTGTCACAATTCAAACGTAATTTCAAATTTCGACATGACTCGCCCCACAGTTCCATCGCTAGTACTACCGGAAAGAGTTCCAGGAGCACCAGGTTACGTAAAAACCCAGCCTCTACCCAAGCCCGTGGCCACGGTTCCGCACTCCACCGTCCTTGGAAGTACGCCCCATACCCAGTAGATCCTGCGGCGTCTGTCACCAACTCCACGTCGAAGTTACTTACCGGACCAGACATCCACACCGACCTTCCGTTAAACTCTGCTAAAAATTGATACCATACCTGCAGGTCATCCCTATGTTCCTTCCGCAGCCTAATGTAATGCGTGGGAGCCTTCACCCCAGCCGTAGCTGAAGACATCCGACGGCAAAATATTCGCCCCATGGGAATAATCCTGCATGCAAAATTCAATTTTCCTAACAGGGATTGCAACGTATGCAGCTGCACTTTCTTGCACCCATGTATCTCCCTGATCTCCTTTTGTAAATCCCTGAGCTTCTCTTCAGGTAACCTGCATTCCATTTTCATGGAATCAATAACTATACCTAAGAAGCTCAGCTCTGTCCGTGGACCCTCCGTCTTATCAGCTGCCAGAGGCACCCGAAATCTCTCCGCAATGTGTTGCAACGTGGACAACAGTATCGCACACACATTGGAAGAAGGAGGGCCCACGCAGAGAAAGTCATCCAAATAATGGTCGATCGCCGCTCCACCGCCGCCCGCGTGGTCTCCCCTCGCCTTCCTTGTTCAGCCCTGCCTCCTCATGTGTTACTGCCCACCGAATGTCCGTCCTAGCCACGCCCCCTTTTATATGGCCACTCCCCCGTCTCCTGATTGGCCCGCTGCGCTAAGCCACACCCCTTAAAATTGTAAATGTGTGTCCTAGACACACTGTCATGGCCAGGCCTGCCCTACCTTTGCTGTGCTGCATCCCGGTCCGGCCCTCTCTGGAAGTGAGATGACCTCCACTGGACAGCAGATGACCTCCACTGGAAGAGTCACCCTCACCTCCTGTTCTATTGACTCTAAAAAAATGTGGATGTCACATAACTTTTCTGTATACATTGGTCACCAGACCAGCTCTCTAGGCACCACTTATAATACTCATGAAAGCCTTTTTCCATATATTTGTTTTGGGAAAATGTTATTTTAGGTGGTAGGTCACTGGATCTTTTCTCAACCCTCCCCAGTTGCACATCTTTGGACTGTGTTGCAAAATATGAAGTTTGTGGAAAAAGCAAAAATAGCGCTGGACCCATAAGATTATCTTCATGTAGCCAATGTGTTTTGGGGGTCCATAAAACCTGCTAAACCAGCTGCTGATAAGGCCTGTGCTTGTAAACACATTGGAAGGGAAAAACATTAAAAGTCTAGTTCATTGTTAGAACATTCATGTTCTTTTCAATCAAGCCCTGATGAAGATATAATTTTTTGAGCCCCATAAATGCATTGGATTGCCCCCCTGACTTTTATTGGAATACATTTGTACTTGAACATTTTAGCAGTGGTGTAATACCACATGTGCATATCCAATTTGTACACAGATACTAGGCCAATTTACACAGAAGGCAATTGACTGATCAGCATGAATTTTAAATACTTGGAAGAAAGTGAACACAGGGAGGACATGCGATAGATAGATAGATAGATAGATAGATAGATAGATAGATAGATAGATAGATAGATAGATAGATAGATAGATAGATAATTTTTTTTATATGCAGAGGCTATAAAATAAGTAAATAAGTTAGCATTTGTCCTTGTTTCATTTAAAGTGGTTGTAAACCCTTTACAGACACTTTTTTCTACAGGTAAGCCTATAATAAGGCTTACCTGTAGTTACCCCGGATATCTCCTAAACCGTACGTGTCGTTGCTTCAGTTAGTATGCTGTTACCGGCGGCTCCCGTGCACATGTGCGGGAGTGATGTAATCGCGGCTCTGGCCAATCACAGCGCAGGAGCCTGCGATACCCGGAAGTAACTCCGGGAACGATGTCGCTGGCCGGAGCGGGGGACCAGGAACGCTGCGGGGGCTTCGATCTAAGGTAAGTAATTCATAATGAGCTAGTATGCTATGCATACTAGCTCATTATGCCTTTGTCTTGCAGGGTTCTTTTTTTTGCGGGGGGTTTACAACCACTTTAAAGCGCAGCTCCACTGGTTTTTTTTTTGGGCAAACTTTAACACAATCAAACATTGACACTTGCAAACTCACTGTTTTGGGGATTGAGCTTGCCCGATGTCCGCTTTCGTTGTAAAGATCAACTTATATAAAATCTGTCCTGCCGTTTCCATCTTGCTTGTGGGTATGTGAATCCAACAAGCATTTACTTCCTTGTTCCCTTGATGCTGAGCTACCAGCATGCTTTGCTCGTTCCCGCGCATGCTCAATAGTAGCTTTGTGGCGCATGTAAACAACACAGACGGGCGTAATAGCGTCACTTCCGTCCTTCAAATCCTGCGTTAACTCGGAGGTACCTTAGAAAAATTTTTTTTAGAAAAAAAAAAGGTCAGTTTTTATTTTATTACATTAATGCAAGCTAATAGAGATAATTTTATAAAATAGGGTGGAACTCCGCTTTAAGCTGTGTATTGTGTCCTAGACTTTCACTTTCATAAGCCAACGCAAAGGACAATGATGTCCAAAGTTCTGAAAGGTAAGTACTGGTTTGCTTCTGTAGGTTACTACATGTAGGTTACTACATGTTTCACCTAATGGTACCCAGAGCTGTATGCAGCTTTCATTTTCAAAATACAACTTAAATTTCCTGTCCCGTAGACCAGTTACAGATATTAGCTTTCGGAAGGCAGGCTGTCAGGTAGCCTTGCTGTCAGGTTGATTGAAGAACACTGACAGCCATATGTGGAGGGGTCAGTGTTTGAACAGCAGAGAATGCTGCAGGGCAGGAATGAGGCAAAGTACCAGAGCTGTGTTTGTGCGTGAAAGAGCAAAGCTCCCGTTTTACTTGGCTGCAGCCTCTAATAGACTAAATCAGACAAAAGAGACTCCATCTGAATGCATAATGTGCTGTGGATATTGATGATGAGGAGGGATCGGGGGATTGCAGGCAATGAAGCCATTCCATGCAATGACTGTGACATCAGAGGGAAAAAAGGGGGAGTAAGAGTAGATTACTCGACTCAGACAAAGGAAGAGATGGTAGTGATACACAGGAAAAATGAAACCAACATAATAAACAAAAAGGAGTATACGTAAGAAATAACATAAAGGTTAGACCCATTTGTCACCAGAAATGACAGTTGAACAATGTTCCCGCTAAGACTGTTTCATGTTATTCAGGTGACAAACAGATGCAGCACGTTTATTGAAAGGTCAATTCTATTTTCTGAAATCTGTCACATTGCTTATTTATTATTGGTTTTGTTATAGGTAGAGCCTGTTTGTCTTATTCCTCTGTTTTTTTATATGTCGTGGGCACTTAAACTGATATAAACGGATAACTGATTAAACGGATATTAAAGTGATATCTCCTTAACTCTTTCAATGCTGTTCTTGTTCACCTAGAAGTTTTGGGTGTTCTTGCCCACATTTGTGTGTTCCAGCACACTCCTGCTCCAGTCTTCATTATATAAAATAAAAAAAAAACTCTAATAGGGGTGTTGGTAACACTTCATAATGGGCACAGCAGGTGTTCAGACTCAGTGCAGAGATCTGATTAAAAGGGTATAGATGAATGAAGTGACATTGTAAATTACTGATTTTGCTGCCAGCTATTTTGCCAAAGAAGAAACTTTCAGAGTGTACTCACACTAGGCAAACTATACAGTGCCTCAGCACAACTGACCCCCGAAGTCCAGTTTGTTTGGCTAGTATGATCACTCTGTACCATGAGCGTACTACTGGAGAGGTGGGCTCAGGCAAATTTCTGTTGTAAAGGACCACTGTGGTCTATGGCAGAGGTGATCATGGTATGATCACGCTTGGGCCCAGTACAATCTGAGCACAGGTCAGATGAGCAGTGGGGAGGGGGACAATTACCTCCACCAAACAGGAAATACCCTTGTGGGCCCAAAGTTGTATGCCACTTCCCAACTCTGCATCATTCTACTCAGCCCCCATCATAAATTATGTTCAGCCGGCCCCCTTTGTATATTATATGGCTATGTACAATCAGAAGGCAGGACATCACCTGCACATAGGACTGGTTCCCATCACAATTTCGCAATTCTTTTCTGCATGCGCATTTTTTATGTGTTTTTGATGCATTCTGGTGGGGACACCTGATGTAAGGGGGGCTCTGGTGGAGATAACCAGATATAAGGGGGGGCACGACATGTGAAGGTGGGCTCTGGTGGGAACACCTCATGTAAGGGGGGACTCCGGTAGGCACACCAGAACTAGTGTCCCCATTGGAAGATTTCTATTACTTTTCTGGGGACAACCCAAAATTTAGGATTTTCTTTTCCGATCACTTTTAAATATAATGGTAATCTGGACAAATAGAGAAGGTGAATCTTCCTAACGGGGGCACAGAGAGCAATAAAAGCCTGACAGGTTTTCAAATCCCTCTCCACTATATCCAAAACTAAAGACAAGTTTTGCCTTTAGTTATACTTTAAGCACTATGGGATCAAAAAAAAAAAAAAAAAGATATACTTATCCGATCCTCCGACCCCCCCCCCCCCCCCTGCTGCTAGACTATTCCCTGCATCCATTTCTCCCCCATGCTCTAACGGTCTGGGATCCTAATGTCATCAAGACCAAAGCAGGGTCCATAGCCCAGCATTGAATGTGTTTTCGCAGAGGGACAGTACACTGCCAGAGTGTGGGTGTGTACCATATGCCAAGGGAGCAGAAGACAAGACAAATTGAGATATCAATTCTTGCTGTTCAAGTGCAGCCTCACTGCAAGGGATAATTTCTTTTTCAAAAGTTTTTATTGAGCATAAAACAAGTATACAGATATTACAAACATGGAGTAACATCCAATCAGAATCAATATATGGAACTTATGTGTTACAGAACGTAATGAACTCAGGCATATACATGGCTGTACATAAATTTCTGATATTAGTGTACAGAAAGGAAACACATCATAATCGTAAAATAATAAAGCATGGACATAAAACACTACTTGTAACATCTGGTGATGTATGGGATGCTCACCAACAAGAACAACATAGATCTGTGCAAGGGATAATTTCTAATTATCCTGGAGTTGGGCTTTAAGTGGTTCTAAAGCCTCAATGATTTTTACCATCATGCATCCTATGCATGAAGGTAAAAAACCTCCTCTGTGCAGCAGTACCCCCAGCCTCCCATAATTCTTACCTGAGCCCCACCTCAATCCAGCGCTGTGCACAGGAACTCTCCCTTAGACAGCAGTGAGAGCCATTGGCTCCTGCTGCTGTCAATCACATCAAGTGAGCCAATGAGGAGAGAGAGGGGGAGTGGTCAAGCCACAGCTCTGTGTGTGAAGGGACATGCAGAGCCACGGCTATAGAACAAGCCCAAGGTCAAAATTGCAGTATGAAGCGAGTATGACATGTTTGTTATTTGTTTTGTTTTTTACTTCATGCTTTATATGACATCATATCCAGATCAAAGTTCACACCCTTTGATCTGCAGATAATTGAAATACAGTAGATACAAAAGTGATAATGATACTTTGTATCGCTCTTTTCAATTTTTACACAGCAACTCAACAAATCCTTTGAATTAAGTTTTTGTGGATAACTGCAGTTTGCCCAGTGTCCACAACTGGTTAAAGCCCAAGTCCAGACACAACTTTTTTATAGTATTAGATGGTTATTTACCATCATCAAAAAGATAAAAAGAAGAGAGGACCTCCTCACTAAAAATACATTTAGGTACATTTCGCAGAGACCTGAAGGATTATAGTCAAAATAGAATTGTCTCATGGAAACGCACATGTGGAAATCACATTCCACCACTTATGGATATTGACCCTTGTACCATCCAGGTCATCCATCGCCCGATGATCAATTCCTCCAGCCACTTGCTCAATCACCTCAGTCATACATAAGGGATGGCACACATCTGCTTGAACTCCTTTCCCCTTATTCCTGGGATCCCTCATACCGTTGGGTCTCCCTCGACATCCAATCTCTATACACCTCCATACCTCACCATGTAGGATTATGTGCCATACAGTCCTTCCTCTGTGAAGATCCCATGCTGAACCATAGACAAGCCCCTTTAATCATAGAGGCAACTTCTTTTTGCCTCACTCATAATTATTTAAAATTTTATGATTTTTTTCTACAGGTAAACGGGACAGCTATGGGTGCAAACTTTGCACCATCATACGTGAACCTCACCATGGGACAGTGTGAATCCTCTCACATCTGGCACAACAATCCCTTGTTGTCCAACATCGTGTTTTATGGTAGGTATATTGATGGTGTGATCATTATCTGGGATGGAAATGCATCTATATTTTCAAATTTTGTAGCACGCTGTAACAATAACAACATTAGTCTGACTTTCACTTCAGTAATGGATAAGGAGAAATTGGCCTTAATTGACCTAGAATTATATTTTGTTGGTAAGGATTTTCATGCCAGAAACTACACCAAGCCAACGATAGGCAATTCCTTGCTTTATTATAAGAGCTGGCACCATCCCCGATAGCTCAACAATATAACCAAAAGACAGTTTTGTAGGCTTAAAAAGAATTGTACCAGAAGTATGCACTTTGACACCCAGAGTAAGCTGTTAAAAGATACATTTCTTGAAAAGGGTTTTCTAGCTGATATTGTGGAATCAGCTTTCTCTCATTATATAGATACATCTTACTTATCATGTCTTCCCATCCAGACAGACATAAATAAGGACGAACTACGCTTTATCACCCAATTCCACTCTCATCACAAACAGATGGAAAATATTGTGCATAGACACTGGCCTTTGCTCCTACAAGACCAGCATCTCCTCCCTACCCTGTCCAATAAGCCTAAGTTTGCTTATAGAAAAGTGCCTAACATCAAAAGCAAGGTGGCACCTAGTAAACTGAGAAAGAAACCACCACCTTCAGGTCATTCCCTTACAACTTTTGTAGCCATTACAGGCATGTATCAATGTCGAAAACCCTTGTGCAAGACTTGCCATTTTAGCAAACATGGCCAAAAGGATTTCTGTGTGAAAGGAAAAACATATCCTCTCAAGGGCTTTCACACATGTTCAACCGACCATGTATTTTACTGTTTTACATGCCCCTGTGGCCTTTTCTATGGAAGGCGAACTATAAGGCCACTACAGAAGCGCTTCGGCAAACATCACTGTTTCATCACGGAGGGACTGGACACCCACAGTGTCCCTATGCATTTCCTTGAGTACCATAACAAATCTCCTGATGGTTTGAGAGTTTGGGTTATTGAGCCAATGCCTAGAGACCCCCCTCGCGTTGAGCGCTTCTGCAAGCTCTGGCAAAGAGAAATGTACTGGATTTTCTCTTTTCACGTACTGGCACCTGGAGGGTTAAACAAGAATTTTGAGATTAGTGTGTTACTCTAGTATTGTTTCCCTTTTTTCCCCTCACAATGTATATGTAACATACTCATATCATATAGCGCGTCTCATATCCATTAGTGCTTATTATTTTATTCCACATGTCCCATAGTGGACAATAATATTCCATGCATTTTTGAGATATATGTGTATGTATGCGTACATTTTTTTTGCCCATGTTCATTTTGCTTGTGTGCAGTTGGTCACGCATGTGCATATAAATTACATATAAATTACATATCTCTTCGCTGGTTCTCTTCCTACTTATCTAACCGAACCTTTAGTGTTTCTAAAGTCACACTAAATCTATTTCTCTATCCCTCAGCTCACTCCCTCTGTCTCCTCACGTATCACTAATTTACTATCAGATATATCGGTCTGGATGTCACACCACTTCCTCAAACTCAATCTATCCAAAACCGAACTTACAAATTTTCCTCCCCCCATATGCCCCTTTCGCTTTCCCTGATCTCTCTGTCAAAATTGATGGCACAACTATAAACCCATCCCTGCATGCCAAGGTTCTAGGTGTAGTACTGGACCCTGAACTCTCATTTAAGCACCACGTCCAATCACTGTCCAAATCTTGCCGCCTCAACCTCCGCAACATCTCCAAAATACGCCTGTTTCTAACCAATAACACAACAAAGCTCCTAATTTACTCGCTGGTCATCTCTCGCCTCGACTACTGCAACTCCCTTCTCTTTGGCTTACCTCTTCAATCCATCATGAATGCTGCTGCCAGACTCATCCACCTTACCAATCGCTCTGCTACTCCTCTCTGTCAATCCCTCCACTGGCTTCCGCTCACCCAACAAATTACATTCAAAATACTAACAACTACTTAAAAAGCCATCCACAATTTAGCCCTCAGCTACATCACTAGCCTAGTCTCTAAATACCAACCTACTTGTTCTCTTCATTCCTCTCAAGACCTTCTGCTCTCTAGCTCCCTCTTCACCTCCTCCCATGCTCGCCTCCAAGACTTTCCCAAAGCCTCTCCAATCCTATGGAATGCCTTACCCCAATCTGTTTGCTTATCTCCTACTCTATTAGCTTTTAGACGATCCCTGAAAATCCTTTTCTTCAGAGAAGCCTACCCTACCCACACCTAACAACTGTATTTTCATGTTCTCCTTCAGCCCCCCACAGTTATTACTTTTTGTTCCAATTGACCCTCCCTTCTAGATTGTAAGCTCTATCGAGCAGGGCCCTCTGATCCCTCCTGTATTGATTTGTATTATAAGTATACTGTCTGCCCTCATGTTATAAAGTGCTGTGCAAACTGTTGGCGCTATATAAATCCTGTATAATAATAATAATATAATAATAAAAATATCTAAAATATATATATATACATACACACACACACACACACACACACACACATACATACACATATATATATATATATATATATATATATATATATATATATATATATATATATATATATATATATATATATATATACATATATACATATATATATATATATATATATATATATATATATATATATATATATATATACACACATCATTATGTATTGCCTTTTTATATGGTTCCCCTTTCACAATATTTTTTAATGATTCCCCTCCTCGTCATATATACTCAATGTAATATACCATAGATCCATTGATGTATATTGTTCACCATTTTAGTGTTTATTGTTGATGTATACATACACAGCGCGTGACGTGTCATCAAGCTGCTATGCTCCATCTGCATGCAGTGATACTAGCTAATTGCATTGCGCATCACTCTGGCTGTTTTTGCATCATGTTTTTGCATCAGTTTGCCGTGTATGTCAGTCTTCTGTTTTTCATTTTTCCTTTTTGTGTCCCCAGTACGCTGTTTTTTTATATTCATTATGTCATTTTATAAGCTCAGTGCTTCCCTTTTTCCTGCTCATGTCCGCCTATAGTCTTGCCCAAAGCCCACCACAGACCATAAGAAGCTCTGTTTCTAGTAAACTTTAGTCATTGCTTGAAGAAGGAATCAATCAGCTGTTTCGAAACGCGGCGCATTTTGAGGACATAATTTCCGGCTTGCTTTCCATGCTGGTTGCTGGTCCGTTCCTGCTGATGTCACTTCCTGGATTCAGCTTCCATGCTGTCTCAGACAGCCTAGCTGTATTCCCTGTATCCTGGAGAGTTGCGGCTTCCATCTGTCGGCCACTTCAGAATATGCTGCCATAGAATCACACCTGTGGATATCACTGAGACTCCTTGGGACTACCAGAACGCCGGACCACCTGCCATATTACTAATATGTTGTGCTTTTACCCATCCACCCTTTTGTAAGAAGAAGCCTTTTGGGAAATAAAAAGTTTTACTTCTGCACTTATAGGCGCTTTTTTTTTTTTCATTTTAAAGTGGCACTACACTGCATCTGAGCACCACAAACCAAAAATGCAATTTAATTCATTTTTAATATTCAAAGCACTCTCACCCATCCATCCATGTCTCAATGCTTTATTTTACTTAGAAATCACTTTGAAAAACACCCCTAGCATTTCTGGCTATGGCCAACTTGAGTAAGGGCAGATGCTTCATGTAGCATTTACTTCCTAGAATCCATCTACCCTTAGCTTAGGCATGCATGCAGGAGGGTATGCTTAGCTCAGAAAACCCCTCATCCCCTCCTCTAAGATTCCTGGGATGTATGACATCATTTGCCTTGGCCTGAAAACCAGGAGGTAACTGAAGAAATGGGGAATTTTTTTTTTAAATATGTAATTATGATATACTTTCCTATCTTTTAAAATAGTATATAAAAACACATAGACAGTCCAAAAACAGACTGTGTGAGTCAGATACTATAAACAGCGCTATTTTTGAGCAATAAGGGCTTGTGGCCAACTTCACAGAAAAGTCTTTAAGAACAGTGATGAGTGTGAAATAGTTCAGATAATATTCATAGGTGATCCTTAAAGCATCTCTCAGTGTGCACCTTCCACCGATTCACTCAGATTCCACCACGTGAGAACACACTCCCCTCAGAGGGTTACACTCACCAGAGCACTCTAATAAAACAGCCTCTAAGAGAAGTAATCCTCTGTCACCACCGTTCCAGGAGATCAATAGGTGATAAGCACTCCAATAAAGGCCATAAAACAGAAAAGAAACGTACATAGCATAATCCCATTTATTGGTAACAAAAAGAGCCCCTTACACCAAATATCCCCTCATAAATATCTACATACAAACATATCAGTCAAATGAAAAAGTCTAAGAAAATAAAACAAATGCAGTCACCACATATATTGATTGGTAAACTGCGAGATATAATGCATTTCGTTTTGGGTTTAACACCGCCTTAATATTATGGAGATAGAGAATAAAGTGGAAGCAATGTAACAAACTTGATTGGTACATTGCTGCAGTACAGATGGAGAGCCAGGTCTTCAGCTGGTACATCTCTCTGCCTAAAGCTGGATACGCACTATACAACTTTTGTTGTTTGATTTTCTTTGAATTTACCTTCAACTATGTAGTGCAAGGGCCTGCCTGATTGCACACAAATTGAAAGTCTGTTTGACCTCCTATTATACCATACCTCCCAACTTTTTTAGATGGGAATGAGGGACACCTATCAGCAAAAGTATGCGGGCATAGGACACACCCCTTGCCATGCCCCCCTAAAGGAGAATTGTACAAAAAAACAAGATTTGTTAAACCCACAAATGCTTTTTTTTTACCACTACTATTCCTTTATATTGGCTTTTGGAATTTACAAATGCAGCAATTTAGAAATGAATGAAAGGTTTAGCACTTGAAAACACGTTTTGATAGTGTCATGAACCTTGGAATACTGGATTGTCATGAACCTTGGAATACTAAAGTATTTTTCTTTTGATTCTATTACACTTCCGCCCTGTCTTAAGGCTAACCCCCTCCAGACGGCTCCGTGGTCTGGGAGGAATGCATTGTTCTGTGTTTGACCATTTGTTTATGTACTTTAATTACCCCCTGGGACTTCTCTGTGTCATTACACATATCAGTCCTCCTATTCAAGCTATCGGACCAATCCTTGCTGACCGTGTTTCAAGTCCTCATTTGCATGGCCAAGAGGACCTAATTGAGGACTAAAGTGTGCTTTACAATTGACCAATAGGAAAGTAGTTGTCGGGGAGGGGTGTTTAAACCGTTATGTATAAAAGTGTGTTGAGTGCATCCAATAAAGGTGAAATTCCTGTTTGAACTTACATACAGCCTGCCTGGTGTTTGTTCTGAGCTATCACAACTGGAATCAAATGGCACATAGCTGTAGTTCGAATCCCGGAGCATCGGATGACCGAACCATCAGCCGTTGCGATCTGCAATCTGAATCCATAGGCACAGAGGAGTGTCGGGAGAGTGGAACCGAGCGAGCAGGGGCTCGTTACAGATAGATAAAAAGTGCATTTTGTATACAACTATATAGATCAGACCAAAATGAGGGACAAATGAGGAGGAATGAGGGACAGAGGGACATTTCTCCAAATCAGGGACAGTCCCTCGAAATCAGGGGACAGTTGGGAGCTATGTTATATACTTATAACTATTATATGGTTTTCGTAAATCTAAAGGAAAAAAATCAAGAAAATTGTATAGTGTCATACCTCCCAACTTTTTGAGATGGGAATGAGGGACACCTATCAGCAAAAGTATTCAGGGATAGGACACACTCCCTGCCACGCCCCCTTAAAGGAGAATTGTACAAAAAAACAAGATTGGTTAAACCCACAAGTGCTTTTTTTTTACCACTACTTTTCCTTTATATCTAGAAAATTGTATAGTGTCATACCTCCCAACTTTTTGAGATGGGAATGAGGGACACCTATCAGCAAGAGTATGCAGGGATAGGACACACCCCCTGCTATGCCCCCTTAAAGGAGAATTGTACAAAAAAACAAGATTGGTTAAACCCACAAGTGCTTTTTTTTTTACCACTTCTTTTCCTTTATATTGGCTTTTGGAATTTACAAATGCAGCAATTTAAAAATCAGATGAAAGGTTTAGCACTGAAAAACACTTTTTGATAGATATAAAAAGTGCATTTTGTATACAACTATATAGATCAGACCAAAATGAGGGACAAATGAGGAGGAATGAGGGACATTGCTCCAAATCAGGGACAGTCCCTCGAAATCAGGGACAGTTGGGAGCTATGTAGTGTGTACCCAGCTTATGGCGTCGAGAGGCATAAGAAGCTAATGGATGATCCAATCTCATGAAATTCACCCGAAATTGAAATAGCAGCTTTAGGGAGACTTGTCCTTTAAGCCTCATGCAGAATGTTAAATAGGTAATCGCTGCCAGCGTAATAAATAGAGAAAGACATTACGAGTGAACGGTGATTACGAAAAGAGCTATGAGGAATAATGAACAGAGCAATACAGCGGGTGACTGGTTATATGGCAAAGGGCAGATGGTGGAAACAAAGCAGAATCCTGCAGTATGACTCAGACACAGATGAGCCAGGGAAGGGAGGAGGGTCAAGGTAGCCAATGCCACCAGGGGGACATAATAATGTATCACAAGTGACATGCTATATAGGTGACAGGCATATGAACTGTTAAGACATACGAGCAACGATAAGAAAGCCGACCCTTCCTGAGAATGACCGGTTGCATTAACCGTGTCCTTGTCAAGGTAATTTATAAGTGTACTGCGCTCAGGTTAATCCTTTTTTGCAAGCGGATAAGCACCAGGATGAGCAGAAAGGACACGCATCCGTTTGCCACGTCGGGGTCCAGAATTGGCATTAGGAGAGTCTTGTTGGGTGATAGGGCTGTTTGTGCCCCAGGAAGGTGCTTCATAAGGGACCTGTTTGTCAGGCTGACACTGCTGCAGCGAGCTCTGCTCGCCCCACGCTAAGGCGACTAGAATACTGAGTAGCATTGCAGCACAGAGAGAGGCGGCCGAGGGACCTCGCATGGCGGATCCAGGGACATTGTGCCAGAATGAAAGCACTCCAAACACCGCTATGCTGATAAACCGTCTTTCATCCCCTGTCATTCCTGTACTCTACTGCTTCAGCCGCAGACACTCACATGTTGCAACAATGAAATCTAAAGGCTACTTCCCTTATAGTACAGATGCATCAAAAACAAATCTGCATGATGCTTGCAATTTTCTGCATTTACAATTAAAATGTGTGTCAAGAAAACATAAAAGCATATTTAGATCATCTCTGGAATACAGGTGCATTCCCCCCATGTTTTTTCTCTTTAACGTTGAACTACAGGCACAAAAGAATATATTCCTCAATAACCACAAAGGATATAAATCTATTTTGTGTGCAGCATATCCCTTTGCAAATCCAGATATTACCCTGTAAGGCTCTATGCACACTAGAGTTTTTAGGCTCCATGGACACTATCGTTTTTTATAAGCTCAAAAAACGCTTGAAAAAAATGCTGGATTAAAAATGAGGATAAAAGCATTTCTTGTGCCAGTTTATAGTAGCATTTTAGGAGCTTTTAGGAGCATTTAGTAGCGTTAACATTCTATTAGCATTTTTACAATACATGAAGAAAAAAAAATCACTTGCAAAAAGCTGTTAGGAGTTTTTTAGTAGTGGTTAGAAGCCTTTAGGAGCGTTTAGTTTTTTTTTTTTTCTGCCAGGAAACAATTTTTATTCTGCTTAAAGCTTGAAAAACGCTTCTAGCATAAAATAGTGTGCATGGACACATAGGGGGTTATTTACTAAAGGCAAATCCACTTTGCACTACAAGTGCACTTGGAAGTAGACATGTGCGATTAGTTTCGTACGAATCGAAAATTCGTACGGATTTCCGTAAATTCGTGCATTCGGGAGGCTCCGAAATGCGAATTGCTATGCTTCCGAATTTTGTACGACATACGAAATTTCGTTTACGAAGTTTGGTTCCAAATTCCGTTAGAACGGAAACGTGACTGGTGTTTTGTTGACCAATCAGAGGTTTTCTTCTGTTGCTGAGTGAGGGTTGGGAAAATTACCTTTTTTAATATGGGAGTGGGAGACTGGTACTGGTAGTCGATGGGAGATTCAGAATCGGACAAAATAAGAATGTTCATTAATTACGATTATTCGTTATGATGAAATAAAAAAAACAGGAAGTCAGCACAGCACAGGGATGGTGAGAGCCCCTCATAATAAATTCATCATAACGAACATTTGTAATTGTTACAAAAAGTTAACAAACCTAAAAGTAAAAAACCCAGGAAGTCAGCACAGCACAGGGATGGTGGGAGCCTCTCATAATGATAAATTCATCATAACAAACATTCATAATTGTTACGAAAAGTTAACGAAAATTCGTATTTCGTACGAATCCAAATTGAGTTTCGGACACAAAATGAATTCTAATACGAAACTGTGTGACGGGTCTCTGATGGCGGTACTGATGGCCTGTGTAACAGGTCACTGATGGTAGTACTGATGACCTGTGTGACAGGTCTCTGATGGCGGTACTGATGGCGGTACTGATAGGCTGTGTGACAGGTCTCTGATGGCGGTACTGATGGCCCGTGTGACCGGTCACTGATGGCAGTACTGATAGCCTATGTGACAGGTCTCTGATGGCGGTACTGATGGCGGTACTGATAGCCTGTGTGACAGGTCTCTGATGGCGGTACTGATGGCCTGTGTGACAGGTCTCTGATGGCGGTACTGATAGCCTGTGTGACAGGTCACTGATGGCGGTACTGATGGCCTGTGTGACAGGTCACTGATGGCGGTACTGATGGCCTGTGTGACTGGTCACTGATGGCGGTACTGATGGCTTGTGTGACAGGTCACTGATGGCGGTACTGATGGCCTGTGTGACCGGTCACTGATGGCGGTACTGATGGCCTGTGTGACAGGTCACTGATGGCGGTACTGATGGCCTGTGTGACCAGTCACTGATGGCAGTACTGATGGCCTGTGTGACAGGTCACTGATGGCGGTACTGATGGCCTGTGTGACAGGTCACTGATGGCAGTACTGATGGTTTGTGTGACAGGTCACTGATGGCGGTACTGATGGCCTGTGTGACCAATCACTGATGGCAGTACTGATGGCCTGTGTGACCGATCACTGATGGCAGTACTGATAGCCTATGTGACAGGTCTCTGATGGCGGTACTGATGGCGGTACTGATAGCCTGTGTGACAGGTCTCTGATGGCGGTACTGATGGCCTGTGTGACAGGTCTCTGATGGCGGTACTGATGGCCTGTGTGACAGGTCACTGATGGCGGTACTGATGGCCTGTGTGACCGGTCACTGATGGCGGTACTGATGGCTTGTGTGACAGGTCACTGATAGCGGTACTGATGGCCTGTGTGACCAGTCACTGATGGCGGTACTGATGGCCTGTGTGACAGGTCACTGATGGCGGTACTGATGGCCTGTGTGACCAGTCACTGATGGCAGTACTGATGGCCTGTGTGACAGGTCACTGATGGGGGTACTGATGGCCTGTGTGACCAGTCACTGATGGCGGTACTGATGACCTGTGTGACCAGTCACTGATGGCAGTACTGATGGCCTGTGTGACAGGTCACTGATGGCGGTACTGATGGCCTGTGTGACCAGTCACTGATGGCGGTACTGATGGCCTGTGTGACCAGTCACTGATGGCGGTACTGATGGCCTGTGTGACCAGTCACTGATGGCGGTACTGATGGCCTGTGTGACAGGTCACTGATGACGGTACGGATCCAGATGGGCTGTGTGACAGATCCAGATGGGCTGTGTGACATATGAGCTGTGTGACAGATCCAGATGGACTGTGTGACAGATGAGCTGTGTGTGTGTGACAGATGAGCCGTGTGACCGATCCAGATGGGCTGTGTGACAGATCCAGATGGGCTGTGTGACAGATGAGCTGTGTGACAGATCCAAATGGGCTGTGTGACAGATCCCTGGTGACAGGTTCTCTTTATAGGGGGATGCCGTGTGGTGCATAATAACGTAATGTAAGTAATGTGTATAATAACAGTAAAATAAAAATCACTCACTGATCCCTGCTTTCATCCTCACACCTCGGTGTGTGAGGAGAAGAAGTCGGGATCTCCTGCTAATGGCTCGTCTATTTACAATTGTGACACACCCAATTACGTGGCTGTTTACCCTGATCGTGGATGGGCTGTGTCCGAGGGACACACATCATTCCCGATCGCCATGGCGCACGCCCCCGGGGGTGTGCATTAGCAGGGCATCCTGTTGGATGTCATTTAACGTCCAGTCAGGGTAACCGATCCCCGCTGCGGCGGTCATTCTGCAATACATCAGGCGGGAAGTGGTTAAGAGGCTGCTAGAGGTCCCTTGAGCAAAAGGCAATTTTTGCTTTTCAGATAAGAAACCACTGACACCAATTATCTTTCTGGCAATCTGGGGCTCCTCTCCTGCTGACCACTAATGTAAAATTGTTCTCCCACTCGCCAATCCAAGGCCTGCCCTTCACCACTGTACACCAATTTTTTTCTGCCCTTTATTATTGTTTATTTCTTTACAATTCCTTAACATAATTGTCATTTAGAGTGGTTGTCAAATATGCAATCTACGCCACATTACCTATTACAGGGTATGTAGCAGGAGAAGTATCCCATAAGCCGCACATCACTGCAAGTCCTTTGTAATGTGGCAGTCTCTGCCAGGGCTCCAACCAAGCGTGCCCCCAGCGTGTTTTAATACCCTTCGGGATTATCCCCAAGAATAAGATCCAGGGGTGGAGCAAAACACTGCCCTGGCTGAGACTCCCACATACTCCATTACAAAGGACTTGCAGCGATGTGCGGCTTATGGGATACGTTTCTGTCTACATGGTGATGTCTGGAGCTGAGACAAGCTCCGTTTCTGGCTGACAATCCCAGCAGTTGGCATTGGATGAGGATCCCCTAAAGAGCCTAAGTGGCACCTTTACTTTCTATCTGGTCCACTTTACTTATACTTTTATTTTTTCTTATATTTCAACTTACAGTTCATGCTAGTGTACCATAAGCTGTAGATTTAGTTATTATTAGCACAGGTTCCTTGAGACCTGAAAGTAATTTCAAGGTTTCCTCCATGGTAAAAAAGTTTAGAAAGCCACTGCTTTGACAAGGTAAGACAAAGGTTCATTGCACATGTGTAGTTGTATGGCAGAGGCGCTTGTTCCTTAGATGCTTTCATAAAAGAATTAGGAAAAACAGTCTGCTGTGGCACACACTTCCACTGAATCAATATAAAGTAATTGATTTGTTTAATCTTGCGGTTGGACGGGTGGTAAACACATTTTACCACCCCCCAACTGCTCCCCATTAAGCTGCAAAGGTGGCAGACAGGGTTGCACTGAGGCCCAAAAAGTTACCCCCTGGTCACGCTCAGTGGGCAGTACTGCCCGCTGAATGCAACCCATTCAACTGCACCATTCACTCATGCAATGCATGCAATTCCAGTGCTGTGGTGTGGATTTTTAGGGATTAAAATGCTCTCTGAAAAGCGATTCCACAACATATCACTATTCAAAGGGCAAAGCATGTGTAAATGAGCGCATACACACGAGCTGTAACAAACATATGCTGACATAATATAATTAAAATGCTTTATTTTTAACCACTTCCAGACCGCCCACCATACATATGCTGTGGTAGGATGTCCTGGCTGTGCGAAACAACATACCTGATCCCCGCAGCGATCGGATTCGTTACAGAACGGAACAGTCTACAGGTCTTGATTTATGATTTATGGCCTGGACCTACTGATCTGTTCTGGCGAATGACAGAATGTCCTGTGCCTGTGTTTACATTACAATTATGAAATTATGTAATCTCCCCTCCTGGAGCCCTTTCGGTTCCAGCGTGGGATGAGAGAGCATCTATTGTAAGTACACAAGCACTACACTGACACCAGGACACACCCTGATCGCCCCACCAGTTAACCCTTTGACTCCCTGTCCATACCTCCCAACCGTCCTTTATTCGGCGGGACATTCCCGCAATTGGCAGCTCTGTCACGGGTCCCGAGCACCCTAATTCCGTGACAATACAGTGTCCCTAAATTGCCCCCTGGCCCTGGACTGATCTGATGCCTTCTAAAATATCCCTCACATTGCTGCTGTCACTCAATGACAGCCTGTGGTGGACCCCTTTTACATGAGCCGTTGGCTCAGTGCCCAAATGGTTGTTAGCGCCCGCTCCGCCTCGCATTTAGCAACCAGTGACATCATGAGGAGGAGAGAGGTAGAGCCCCAGCATTCACAGCGGGGAAGATTTAACTTCCTCCTCCGCACCTACTGATTAGCTCCACCCGCCTCCTCCCTGCATCGTTTAGCCAGCAGCATGCAGAAGTGCACAAAAGAAGAGATGAGTTTTGTAGAAAGGCAAGTGAATCCAAAGCACTCACCAGATCAGGGTTAAAATCATCAGTCAGCTCTCCTCCAGCAGCCAGCTCTGTGCTGAACTATCAGCACTTCACAGGAGCTCCAAGTGTGTGTCAGCCTGGAGCTAGCACTGATAAGAGGACTGTAGGCAGATAAGGGGTCTGCAGAAGAGGAGAGGACGCTGACAGATGAGATGACACCCTGAGAGGGATGGAAGGAGTACACATCCTTAGATATCAGGGCAGGGTTCATGCTGGGATGTGACACCCCCCCCCCCCCCCCCCGAAAGTGAAGGACTACAGGTCCCAGCATGGACCCCTCAGAACTGAAGATCTGATGCCCCCCCCCTAATCAGTGAAGAACTACAGGTCCCAGCATTAGCATGTAAAATCTATCTATCACACCCTTAATTCTCAGGGGTCCATGCTGGGACCTGTAGTCCTTCAATTGGGGGGGGGCTCACATCCTTAGATATCAGGGGTTCATGCTGGGACTTGTAGTCCTTCACTTTTGGGGGGTCACACAGGTCCTTCAGATATGAGGGGTCCCAGCATGAACCCCTCATAGCTGAAGATGTGACACCCCCCAGGCCCCCGTATGGGAGGAGTCACATCAGCAGCCAGTGGCATGAGGGGCGTTCACTTTCCCGGAGCTCCAGTGTGTCGGACTGGTGGCAGGCTATGAGTGACAAGTGACACACTGCATCTGGTGGCAGGCTACGGGTGAAAAGTGGCACACTGTATCTGGTGGCAGGCTATGGGTGGAAAGTGGCACATTGCATCTGGTGACAGGCTATGGGTGGAAAGTGGCACACTGAATCTGGCGTCAGGCAACGGTGGCAAGTAAAACGCTGCATCTGGTGGCAGGCAACGGGTGGCAAGTGGCACACCGCATCTGGTGGCAAGTGTCACGCTGTATCTGGTGGCAAGTGACACGCTGCATCTGGTGGCAAGTGACACGCTGCATCTTACGGCAGGCAACGGTGGCAAGTGATAAGCTGCATCTGGGGGCAGGCGACAGTGGCAAGTAACAAGCTGCATCTAGTGGCAGGCAACGGTGGCAAGTGGCACATTGCATCCGGTGGCAAGGGACAAGCTCAGGGTCCCCACTGGTTCTGCATTATGGTGAGTTGATCAATTTCATTATATATTACAATGTAGTACAACACCAGCCATTCACCCGACAAATCCCCCCTGCCTCCAAATTCCCTGTCAAACCCGAGACTACATTCCCTCAACCCCCCCCCCCCCCCCATCTTTTTTTGGGAAGGGGAGCAGGGGGGTGACCCTGAATAGCAGTTTGGAAATCTGGTCACCCTAGTGAAGACTGGCCCTTGCATGTTCCCGATCTCAGCAATAAATTGTATTTCATTTATCATAGCAAGCATCCTGGCAGTGTTGCCAGAGCTGGAGAAGAGAGCTAGCTATTGAGTTTTCGGAAAAAGAAGTTGCACTTCCCTCCAAATGTACAATGCAGTGCTTAGTGCCCAGGGGCCACATGTAGCCCATTGCCACTTTGTGTGGCTCATTGGTCCCCTGCAGACACTTATCTGTAATGTGTCATGTACTATGTCTCCAGTCTATGATTGACTGCTGAAGCATGCCCCAACAACCCCTGTAGCATGTTCATAGTCTCTGACTATTTTCTGTATCAGGTCTGCAGTCTCTGACCACCTCTTTTATCATGTCTGCAGTCTCTGAAAGTCTCTTGGAGCATGTCTGCAGTCACTGACCATCTCTTGGAGCATGTCTGCAGTCTTCGACAGTCTCTTGGAGCATGTCTGCAGTCTCTGACCATCTCTTGGAACATATCTGCAGTCTCTGACCATTTTCTGTATCAGGTCTGCAGTCTGACCATCTCCTATATCATGTCTACAGTCTCTGACCATTTTCTGTATCATGTCTGCAGTCTCTGACCACCTCTTGTATCATGTATGCAGTCTCTGACAGTCTCTTGGAGCATGTCTGCAGTCTCTGACAGTCTCTTGGAGCATGTCTGCAGTCTCTGACAGTCTCTTGGAGCATGTCTGCAGTCTCTGACAGTCTCTTGTCTGCAGTCTCAGACAGTCTCTTGGGGCATGTCTGCAGTCACTGACCATCTCTTGGAGCATGTCTGCAGTCTACGACAGTCTCTTGGAGCATGTCTGCAGTCTCTGATAGTCTCTTGGAGCATGTCTGCAGTCTCTGACTGTCTCCTGTATCATGTCTCTTGTATCATGTCTGTAATCTCTGACAGTCTGTTGGAGCACATCTGCAGTCTCTGACCATGTCTGCAGTCTCTGACAGTCTCTTGGAGCATGTCTGCAGTCTCTGACCATCTCCTGTATTATGTCTCTTGTATCATGTCCACATTCTCTGACCAACTCTTGTATGATATCTGCAGTTTCTGACCATCTCTTGTATAATGTCTGCAGTCTCTGACCATCTCTTATATCATGTCTGCAGTTTCTGACCATCTTCTGTATTATGACCATACCTCTGATATGCAGTCTCTGACTATTTTAATGAAGTTCTATAAGTTAGGCTCAGACAAAGCAATCAAAGCATATTTTATAGGTACAAGGAAGCATGGGTTTTGCTCAACCACATCACGTAAGCCCCTCCCAATGCTAGATGCTTGACCATGCCCACAATGTACAGTGACTTAGCACGCTGCAGGTCTTTTTACTTCTCCAGTGTCCCTCATCACTGTCAGTGTCACCAAGTTCAGTGTACAGATTTTTTACTGATCACTGTATTTGTTTCACTTCTTGTGAAGCTAAACAGCGTAGCCCTTT
The DNA here is from genome assembly GCA_028564925.1 of Lithobates sylvaticus. Lineage (NCBI taxonomy): Eukaryota > Metazoa > Chordata > Amphibia > Anura > Ranidae > Lithobates > Lithobates sylvaticus. The sequence goes on from CM053029.1 coordinate 195,767,786, forward strand.
CACTCCCTGTCACAGTGTCATTAGTATAGTGTACAATTTTTTTTTCTGAAAACTGTATTAGTGTCACGGGTGACACTAGTTAGCTAGTTGGCATCAGCGTCAGTCTTGTATAGCATCAGGGTACCCGCCATATATTCCCCAATAAATATAAATATATATAAATTCGCCCCCAGCGTCAGTTAGTGTTAGCGTCAATCCCAGACAGCATGATATTTTGACCCTTTGATTGCCAGGAACACTAACACACACACACTAAATACCTAATAGTGTCTGAATGGATCAATATCTTTGATCTGATCAGAACTATGCTAGCGTCCCCAGTAGTATAGTGTTCTCAAAAATGCAGCGTTAGCAGGATCAGCCCGGACACCTGCCAGCACCTGCATTTAGCCCTACCCCGCCCATCCCACCCAAACAAGTGCAGGATCAGTAGATCACTGTCACTTCCAATACACAGTACACAAAACTGCAGCATTAGCAAAGTCAGGCCTGATCCCTGCTAGCGCTAGCAGTTAATTTTTTTTGTAGAGATTTAAGCAGTCTCTGACAACCATGTGCTTTTTTACCTTAGAGTCACACTAGGAACCTGTAAATTTAGTGGCCAAAATATCAAAGGAAAGGTACTCTAGTGAAGAGGCCTACAGGAGCTGACAGATGAGAGTGCAGGGGAAGCCTTACTGTCAGAATCAGAATTGGATTCAAGCTAAGTATATGAAGCATGGAGTGGATTGCCCCTATTCTTCGCCATATATTTTTTACTCTTTTTTTATCACAGATTGCAATAAAAAAATGTGTTTTATTGAGTTAATGTTTTACTGATACTGTGTTTTATTGTTTACTCTTGTTTGCCTTGCAGGTACGTCATTCAGCTGCAGCACTGATTTGTTTATTTTGACAGCAACAGGGTTTGCTCTCACGATACATAAATCCGTGACTCCAACACTGTAGGAGGTAATTTCACCACCACAGTTAAAAAAAAAAACATGTATGCCGAAGCATAGGGGCAGGGGTGGACATAGGGATGGATCGGTGTCCGCTGACATCCAAACCGCTCCACTCCGATCCGCTAAATTTATACAGATGGAAACCCTGTTTTCCATCCGTCTTGGGGGTCTGATCAGATGAAAACGGACAGGCGGATCCGTTTTCATCCAATCCCACATAGCAGAGAGCAGAGACAGACCTGCCATCCACCAGCTCAATGGATCGATCCCTGTTGAGCAAACGGAGTCCGTCAAAAACGGACATTATGTATGAAAGGGGCCTAAGGGCATAAATTGTTGATTTTACTCTTTACTACCTAATTTTAATTTTACATTTTTTTTTATTTTTCAATCACTTGTGACAAAAATATACAATATTCAATGGGCTCAATATGCCTCTCAGCTAATTCCTTGGGGTGTCTACTTTCCAAAAAGGGGTAATTTGGGGGGGGGGGGTTTATACTGCCCTGCCATTTTAGCACCTCAAGAAATTAGATAGGCAGGCATAAACTAAGAGCTTTGTAAATTCCAGTAAATGTACCATAGTTTGTAGACGCTATAACTTTTGCGCAAATCAATAAATATACGCTTATTGAAATTTTGTTTACCCAATACATGTGGCTGAATGCTTGTTGGCCTAAATGAATGACAAAAATAGAGTATATTGGATTTTTTTTATAACAAAAAGTAGAAAATATTATTTTTTTTCAAAATGTTTTCATTTATATCTCAAAAAATAAATATTCCAGTGGTGATCAAATACCACCAAAAGAAAGCTCTATTTGTGGGGGAAAAAAGGGTTAAAATTTTGTTTGGGTACAGCATTGCATGACCGTGCAATTACCAGTTAAAGCAGCGCAGTGTGAAATTGCAAAAAGTGCTCTGGTCATTAAGGGGATAAAACATTCTGGGGGTGAAGTGGTTAGGTAGAACCCCTGGGAAAGTTTTTGGGGTTTACTAGTTATTTTTGTTTGAAGTTCTAGAAGTTTTTAAACTTACTTCTAACTTGCTCAAAGCTCCAAATATGTGACCCCGCAGAGTGTAAGCACCAAAAAAATAGGGAACATATAGCTAATTTGTATATGGTTCCCATTTTATTAATTATGATGGTCACTTTAAAAATAACATTAAACAAAATGTTATTGTTTTAGTCAGATAATTATGAAATATTTCATGTGAATATTTAATGTTGTTATTTTCATCCAGCAGGTGGAGCTACAGGCTCACTTTCACAAGTTTTGCAGGCTATCCAAGTGTTACTAAATTGAATAAGTCGTATAGAGAGTACGCACAAGTTAACACACTTGTATTCCATATGTCCCATCCTGTCACATCAAACTCAATTGGTGATCCTGTCAGGTTGTCTGTATGGTCCAAACTTCCTTTAGCTGTGTGAAATCAATTAAACATAAATTCTTCAAATGTTGTCATCTGTCCAGCAGTAGATTAGAAATTGCACTACAAAGCCTTATCTTGATGCCTGCTGCATCCAAATGTTCCACAGTTGTCACTCTTCAAACTATCACCCAGCTCCATCCCTGTACAACTTTGATTGACAATAGGTCTCAGCACAATGAAGTGATCAATATATTCGCCTTGTACACTATATTGATCTTGCCAGTAGGGTGTTGTGACAGCTCCCGACTGGTATCGGCATATAAGTGAAATATGTTGTCAGCCCCCCTGGGATGCTATTGCACAGTCCAAACATTTATTGTGTGATCACATCATATTGCAAAACTTCAGAGCCATGCAGACCCCTTCATCAGGCATGAGATAGGCATAGTGGAGGATAGGAGCATTCCTGGCTTTGTACACTACCCTGCCATCTAGTCTTACAGTGATATAACTTTTCTTAACTCAAGTGGATGCTTACTAACTAGGCATGAGCCGAACACCCCCCATTTTTGTTCGCAGCAGAACATGCGAACAGGCAACAAATTCATGCAAACACCATTAAAGTCTATGGGACGCGAACGTGAAAAATCAAAAGTGCTAATTTTAAAGGCTTATATGCAAATTATTGCCAGGGACTAGGGATGAGCCGAACACCCCCCTGTTCGGTTCGCACCAGAACCTGCGAACAGACCTAAAGCTCGTGTGAACTTTAGAACCCTATTAAAGTCTATGGGACTCGAACGTTCAAAATCAAAAGTGCTAATTTTAAAGGCTAATATGCATGTAATTGTCATAAAAAGTTTTTGGAGACCCGGGTCCTGCCCCATGGGACATGTATCAATGCAAAAAAGTCAGACTGGGCGGGACTGCGAGCGGAAGCCGAGCCGAGTACACAGTACAGTCAGCTCGGTCTTTTTCGGCAGCACTCGCTCCAGAAACAGCAGGGAGGCAAGACTGCGAGCGGAGCCGAGTGCTCGGCTCTGTCTTTTTCGTTGGTGCTCTGTCCTTTTCGGCGGCTCTCTGTATTTTGCGTCGGCGCTCGGTCTATCTCGGCCGTCTCTCTTCCCTCCTAAAACTTTTTTTCCTTAAAATGCCATCCTAAACTTGGGGTGCATGTTATACGCCGGTGCGTGTTATACGCCGATAAATACGGTATATACTCGAGTATAAGCCAACCCGAATATAAGCCGAGGCACCTAATTTTACCACAAAAAACTGGGAAAACGTATTGACTCGAGTATAAGCCTAGGGTGAGAAATGCGCAGCTACTGTAAGTGGAAAAGAGGCTCAACAATGCCCATTTGCAGCCTCACTGTGCCCATTTGCAGTTAAGGGTAACTTGATAGTTAAGGGTTCCTAAATGCCCCCCAGCTGCAGCCAAAATTTAGAGTCTCTGGACCCAAAGGGTCCCGAAATGACATTGCTGCAGATGGACACAGTCGACCGTATTTGGGGCCCCGTATCTCGGGGTCACTTGGTGCTAGGAACCAAGTGGAAACCCAGTGGAACTAGCACTACAACATATCCAAAGATGGGGTTCCTAGCACCAAGTGGCCCCGAGATATGGGGCCCCAAAGTCGGGTCGGAAAATGTCAAGCACTTTTCTGCAGCAGAGAATGACATTTTCCGAACCGACTTTGGGGCCCTGTATCTCGGGGTCACTTGTTGCTAGGAACCCCATATATGCATGTTATGGATATGTTGTAGTGCTAGTTCCACTGGGTTTAGTGGAACTGAGATAGGGGGGCCCAAAGTCGGGTCAGAAAATGTCATTCTCTGCTGCAGAAAAGTGCTTGACTCAAGTATAAGCCAAGGGGGGCGTTTTCAGCACAAAAAAAGTGCTGAAAAACTAGGCTTATACTCGAGTATATATGGTATATATATATATATATATATATATATATATATATATATATATATACACTAGACTGTGTGTGTGTGTGTATGTATATATATATATATATATATACACACAGTATCTCACAAAAGTGCGTACACCCCTCACATTTTTGTAAATATTTTAATATATCTTTTCATGGTACAACACTGAAGAAATTACACTTTGCTACAATGTAAAGTAGTAAGTGTTCAGCTTGTATAACATTGTAAATTATCTGTCCCCTCAAAATAACTCAACACACAGCCCATAATGTCTAAACCGCTGGCAACAAAAGTGAGTACACCCCTAATGCCGCATACAAACAAGTGGATTTTTAGTCGAAAAAATCTTGGATGTTTTTTCCGACGGAATTCCGCTCAAGATTGGCTTGCATATACACGGTCACACAAAAGTTTGCTGAACTTTCAACCGTCAAGAACGCAATGATGTACAACACTACGACGAGCCGATAAAATTAAGTTCAATGTTTCCAGGCATGCGTCGAATTGGTTCCGAGCATGCACAGGAATTTTGCATGTCAGAATTGGTACAGACGATCGGAGTTTCCGATCAAAACTTTTTCCGACCGAAAAAATTGAGAACCTGCTCTCAATCTTTTGCTGGCTGGAATTCCAACAGCAAAAGTCCGATGGAGCATTTTTCAACCAAAAAAGTGACAATGTCCAAATTAAGCCCAATTAGCCATTTTCCCTCCCCGGTGTCATGTGACTTGTTAGTGTTACAAGGTGTCGAGTGTGAATGGGGAGCAGGTGTGTTAAATTTGGTATTATTGCTCTCACTCTCTCATACTGGTAGTTAGGGATGAGCCGAACACCCCCCCCTGTTCGGTTCGCACCAGAACCTGCGAACAGACCTAAAGCTCGTGTGAACTTTAGAACCCTATTAAAGTCTATGGGACTCGAACGTTCAAAATCAAAAGTGCTAATTTTAAAGGCTAATATGCATGTTATTGTCATAAAAAGTTTTTGGAGACCCGGGTCCTGCCTCATGGGACATGTATCAATGCAAAAAAAAGTTTTAAAAACGGCTGTTTTTTCAGGAGCAGTGATTTTAATAATGCTTAAAGTGAAACAATAAAAGTGTAATATTCCTTTAAATTTCGTACCTGGGGGGTGTGTATAGTATGCATGTAAAGGGGCGCATGTTTCCCGTGCTTAGAACTGTCCCTGCACAAAGTGTCATTTTTGCAGGAAAAAAGCTATTTAAAATCACTTGCGGCTATAATGAATTGCTGGCTCCCGTAATACAGAGAACAGTCATTCATTGAAAGTCATTGATAAAAAAAAGTCATTGATAAAAAAAAAAGCTTGGGGGTTCCCCCAAATTCAATTACTAGGCCCTTCAGGTCTGCTATGGATATTAAGGGGAACCCCGCTTCAATTTTTTAAAAAAAAATGACGTAGGGGTCCTCCTAAATATCCATACCAGACCCTTAAGGTCTGGGATGGATTTTAAGGGGAACCCCGGCCAAAAAAAAAATGGCGTGGGGTCCCCCTCAAAATCCATACCAGACCCTTATCCGAGCACGCAACCTGGCAGGCTGCAGGAAAAGAGGGAGGGACGAGAGTGGCCCCCCTCCCTCCTGAACCGTACCAGGCCACATGCCCTCAACATTGGGAGGGTGCTTTGGGGGTCTGTAAACCCCTCAAAGAGCCATGTCCCCATGTTGATGGGGACAAGGGCCTCGTCCCCACAACCCTGGCCATTGGTTGTAGGGGTCTGCGGGCGGGGGGCTTATCGGAATCTGGAAGCCCCCTTTAACAAGGGAACCCCCCAGATCCCGGCCCCCCCCTGTGGGAAATGGTAAGGGGGTACAAAATTACACCTACCATTTCACCAAAAAAGTGACAAAAATGTTAAAAATTACAAGAAGAGACGCCAACGCCGTGGAAGAAGATGCCGGACGAGAAGACCAGAGCAAGAAGAAGCGGATCGGAGGAAGAAGAAGATGGAAGAAGAAGATGGAAGAAGATGGTAGAAGATGGAAGAAGAAGATGAAGAAACCAAAGGATGAAGAAAGGAAGAAGGAAGACCAGAAGAAAGAAGATTTTAATAAAGGAATTGTCAAAGACCGTCTCCTGTCATTTTTAAAATTTTTATCACTTTTTTGGTTTTTTTTTTTTTTTTTTTTTTTTGGTGAAATGGTAGGGGTACAAAACCATTTCACACAGGGGGGGGCCCGGATCTGGGCTACCTCTTTTACCTCCACTCTGTCATCTCTTCTCTCCTCTTTTTTCTCTTCCTTGTTTCTTCCTTTTGTCGTCTCTTTTTCTTTTCTCTTCCCCAATGCTTCTGATATCCCTTTACCATCCCCCCTTCTTATATCAATCACTGCATCAATTTCTCTCATTTAAATACCCCCTTGCTTTTTCTGCACTGTAACCTTATGTAGCGCTAACCCAGCAAGAGCCGATGGATAGGATGAATTCACTGATCTTTGTCACAACCTCACAAGTATTTCAACCCCTCTGACACACAGTAGCTTTGCAGTGAGTTTCTCAACGTTTTTGCAATAGCGTTTTTAATAGCATTTATTAGCGGTTTTCCATGTTTTTTGGGGGGGCATTTTAAATATTTTTTTATCAATTACTCAAAAATGTCTAAAAACGCTGGTGAGCACCGTTTTTGAGCGTTTGTCGGCGTTTATCAGCGTTTTTTGACGTTAGAGTGTTTTTACAGCTGAAAAACTCTTCTCAGAACCCACTCGTTTTGTTTTTTTGTTTTTTAAAGCAAAAAAACGCCCCAGACAAAAACTGCTGATTACAGCCTATGTGTGCATGGACACATAGGATAACATGATGGGGAGTTTATTGACTGTAGAAAAAAACGTCTGAAGCCAAAAACAGCAGCTGTAAAAACGTCCAGTGTGCATGAGGCCGTGTGAGATTACATCACTGGACATTTCAGTATGATGTGAATTTAAAATACGCAAAATTAGGGCTGTTAGGTATCGAAAGACCATTTATTTTACAGAAACAATACAATTTAAATAATTTCTGCATTCAGAGAAAAAAAAAACTTTGCCTCCAGCCACATCTGATTTCTGTTTAGCAGAGAAAAGCCAACAAGCGCTTGCCAAAATGGGGGAAGTTCCCTGACACAAGGCAAGAAACACATGGAATTGTTTGGTTATTCATCAATAGTGGAAAATCACTTCAAATATAATTCTGTATTACAGCCTCAATTAGGTGATAAAAGGATTAAAGCAAAGGTGTGTTTTACAGAAGGAACAATGTATTCTGTACCTGTGCTATTCCCTCTCTCCCTCTTTCTGCTTTGTCTAGCAGTTCTGCATGTCTCTAACTCAGGTGCCATCTGGGCACTGTCACGTCGAGCTTCGGTCTGCAGATTTTTGGCTGGGGAACGTCATGCCCTGCTGAGTAGGTGAAGCTGTGAAATATACAGTTTCTCCAACATCCCGAGGATTCCCTAATCCTCTGTGCTCCATGTGCTGTGGAAAGCAATGTTTTTGCCCTCCATTGAAGGAGAAGAGCTATTGTGTGTGGATAGATCATTAGTTGTCAATCATAAATCATCGGCCTGCATACTGAAACAGCAGTGCTAGTGTGCGAGACGAGAATACAAAGCCACACTGTGCCAAGGATAAAGAATCTGGTACAAAGGTTTCCTAACTTAACCTTCAGCAGCTATTTCAATATTAATTATATAAGAGGACCTGCTAAGAATTATTCACTCAAATTAAAATGTGGTTGTAAAGGTAGTTTTTTTTTATCTTAATGCATTCTATGCATGTGTACCTTCTGTGCACAGGATCCCCCCCCCCCCCCCCCCCAATCCCATAATTAACTGAGCCTACTGTCGATGCAGCACTGTGCCCGAAAGCAGCGTCTCTCTCTGCTCTGTCCCTCCTCACAGGACAGAGAGGCAACAGTGGGAGCCATTGGCTCCTGTTGCTGTCAATTAAATACTCTGATGAGTGAGTGGGGGGTGGGACCAAGCCTTTATTTCTATGTCTATAGATGCAGACAGCGCAGCTCAGGTTCAAGTTTGCAGGTGTGCCACAATAGGAAATGGCTTACTATGGCGGCACACCAAGAAGAGGAAGAGGAGAAGCCAGGAGCGCCAGCAGGGTACCTAAAAAGATGGGGGTCGGGGATGCTCTGACCACAGATTGCACAGAGCTGGTAAGTATAACAGGTTTGTTATTTTAAAACAATAGGCTTACAATCACTTTAAGGATATGCAAAGCCAAAAACATATTTTAGGTTTTTGATAGAGTAGAGTATGCCTAAAACGTTTGCGTTTTTTTTTTTTTTATATCTTTGTCCCACAGAAGAGGCTTGACATATGTAGGACTTAAGCCCAGATACCGGATAACCTTAACTTACTACCCGGGCACTGCCCTTGTTAACAAAAGACTCAACAAGGTGTGGAGTAAATGGCCAGCCGGCCTTTTATTAATAAAATATAAACGTTTAATGAAATAACCTCTTTTAACTTTTTAACCGCTACTTCGACTACATTAAATGGGTCATTAGTAGGAGAAAACCACAAACCACTGGTCACTGTGAACAACTAAACTTGACCTTTGAACTCTTGCCTCCAGTCGGAAACCCCGGACTCAGAGGCGGTACCCAACCTGTCAACAGTGACCTACCCTTTTTACCCTTCCGGGTTAAACACCTCTTAACCCGGACGTACAATAACCACTCCCATCTCATGGATGGGTACAACATGTTCCATACATGTACCTCTCCTTCTCCTTTTCCAGCAACCCAAAGACTGCCTCGTCCTGGGAACCCACTGAAACACCCAACCTCATTAAAAACAGGGCGGGTGAGTGGGAATCAATTCCTCCACCGCTCAGGACTGACGTCACTTCCATTTCCTTCCCTGAGTTCTTTTTTGCCTGAGCGCCGCCCAGCCCCTGTAACCACTCCCCCACTCTTAAAGCTCCAACCTGAATGATTTTTAAAGTGGCAACTGTACAGTCCAGCACTGTCATGCCGTCCCTGCGCAGATGTCATTCTGTCTGTTGCTATGGAACTCTCTTTACTTCCGGTTCTGTATATACAGCAGGAAGGGAAAGCAAATCTCTCCAAAATGAGGGCTATGCACTCTTAAACAGGTGTCACCAGAAAAAATGTCCCCCATTGGAAGATTTCCACTCCTGTTGACAGTTCAAAATGTTGTATCTTCTCTCTGAACTCAGAATTAACTAAGGATCTACTATAAATTATTGTTAAGATTGTATATGGTACCCGATAGGCTGCTAAAATTCCTTTTGGGGTTGCAAAGCAGCTGGCACTTTAGTACATGAGACTGTTCTAGAATAGAATGTTTTTGCACCAGGATTTCAGTTAGTGCATAACGTTTCAGGCTCCAGTAACCTTAACCACTTCCTGCCCACCATTTAGCAGAATGACGGCCAGACAGTGGTTGTATTATCCTGACTGGATGTCATATGACATCCAGCAGGATAAGCCGCGAGCGTGCGCCTGTGGGGACGTGCCCCGCGGCAATCGGTGGTGTGGTGTGTCAGTCTGACACACAGCATCTCTGATCCTGGTAAAGAGCCTCTGACTTAGGCTCTTTACCATGTGATCAGCTGTGTCCAATCCCAGCTGATCACAGTGTAAACAGGAAGAGCCGTTTATTGGCTTTTCCTCCACTCGCACTGACAGACGTGAGTAGAGGAGAGCCGATCAGCTGCTCTTCTGACGGGGGGGGGTCTGCGCTGATAATCAGCGCATTGATTATCAGTGCAGATCTATCGAGGATGCCCACTGGAGACCACCAGGATGCCCACTGGAGACCACCAAGTGAGCCCACCAGGGATGCCAATCAGTGCCAATAAATACCCATAAGGAGGGCACTCTGTGACCCTCAGTGATTACCTGTCCATGCCTCCTGATCAGTGCTGCCTATAAGTGCACCCTATCAGTGCCCATCAGTACCACCTATCAGTGCCCATCAGTGCCACCTATCAGTGCCCATCAGTGCTGCTTATTAGTGCCACCCATCAGTGCCCATCAGTGCTGCATATAAGTGCCTCATCATCAGTGCCTATTAGGGATGAGCCCATGGTTCGAGTCAAACGTAAGTTCTACTCGAACATCGGGTGTTCGTTCGTTCTAAAACTAACCTAATATATGGGGCATTCGCAGAAAATTTGAGTACCTTGGAAGACCCCCTAATGCATTGCAAGATCGCAGTGTATTGCTGTATGATGATTAGCCAAAGCATGCACCTTACCTGCATGCTTTGGCCAATCACAGCGCGCTCTGCTGAGAGAGCCATAATTGGCCCAAGGCAGGGTGCCTTTGGCCAATCATGGCTCAGGGGGACTAAGTCCACGCCCCACACTATATAAGGCTGCTTACAGAGCGGCCATGTGTAGTGTTGTTGGGGTGGACAGAGAGATAGCTTGAGTTAGATTAAGCAGGCAGATTATTCCGTTAGTGGCAGTATATTTGATATATATATATATATATATATATATATATATATTATACTCCTGCATTTAGCATAGACTATATATTCAGTGTTTACTCGATATTCAGTCAGTGCAGGCAGTGTATTAATATATATATATATATATATATATATATATATATATATATATATATATATATACTACTCTGCATTCAGTATAGCCTATGTCTACAGAGCATTCCATTGTGTACAGTTGCTAATACAGTGCAGGCGGTATACACAGTATCTAATACAGTGTGTGCAGTTTCTAATACACTTCTGGTGGTTCACACAGTATATAATACAGTGCAGCCATTGTACAGTTTCTAGTACACTGCAGGCGGTATACACAGTATCTAATACAGTGTGTACAATGTCTACTACATTTCTGGTGGTGTAGACAGTATACAATACAGTGCAGCCATTGTACACTTTCTAATACACTTCAGGCGGTGTACACAGTATCTAATACAATGTAGTGTGGTGTTGCAAAACAAAAAATACATCAGGTCCGGAAGGCCACCAAGGAGAGGCAGACACTCACAATCCACTAAAAGAGGGCAAGCAGCCTCTGTGTCTACAGTCAACAGTGCTGATCGTGGACATGGGGCATCCTCTGCAAGTGGCCATGGGGCACGCTTGTCCTTTTTTGCTGCTGCTGGCCATGTTATTGAGCCACAACATGCAGAAGAGTTGGTGGAGTGGATAGCAAAGCCGTCCTCATCCTCTGTCAACCAGGCTTAGAGTAGTTTGCCTTCCAACGCAGCTGCAAAAGCGGCCTATTGTCCACAGTCACTCCTTCCGTAGCCCCACCATCATGCACAGAGGAGTCCCCAGAATTATTCGATCACAGTGTCTGTTATATGCTGCTGGAGGATGCACAGCGATTTGAAGGCTCCGATGTTGGTTCCCAGGTTGAGAAAAGGAGTAACTTAAGCCCAGACTGAGGGGGTGCCACAGAAGGACAAGAAACTGGCAGTCATGTTTCACAGCAGGTCCCATTCCTGCACACAACAAGAGTATCTGTGAGGGGTTACAGTGTTGTGGCACCACCACCACCACCCAAGGCCCAATTTTTCTGCCCCTGTTTAACAGGGACATGTAATTACAATTTTTGATGTAATATTTCAACACAGGGCCCATTCCAGCACCCAACGCGAGTATCTGTGAGGGGTTACAGTGTTGTGGCACCACCAGCACCACCACCCAAGGTCCAATTTTTCTGCCTCTGTTTAACAGGGGCATGTAATTCAAATTCTTGATGTAATATTTAACAGCAGGGGCTGTTCCTGTGCCCAAGTAACTGTGAGGGCTTACAGTGTTCGGGTACCACCAACACCTAAGGCCCAATTTTCTGCAGAGTATATAGGGCAGGCCGTATAGTATATATACTGCTGTTCAGAGTACGTAGTGCCTTGGGTGTGGGGTTCCCCTTAATATCTATACTAGACCTGAAGGGCCTGGTATGAATTTGGGGGGGGGGGGGGCATCCATGCCATTTTCTTTTGGTATTTTTATCTATATTGCCAGGATCCGACAATACATTACAGCTGCGAGCAGTTTTAAATGAAATTTTTTTCCTTTAGAAATGTCATTTTGCTGTGGCACTGTTCTAAACATGGCAAAGATGCGCTACTTTACAGGCATACTAAGGACACCCCCCAGGCACGATATTTAAAGGAATATTTATTTTTTATTGTTTTACTTTAAGCATTATTAAAATCACTGCTCCCGAAATAACGGCTGTTTTTAAAACTTTTTTTTGCATTGAAACATGTTCCCTGGGGCAGGACCCAGGTCCCCAAACACTTTTTATGGCAATAACTTGCATATAAGCCTTTGAAATTAGCATTGATTTTTCACATTTGTGTCCCATAGACTTTAACAGTGTTCGCGTGTTCGAACAAATTGTTTGCCTGTTCGCATGTTCTGCTGCGAACCGAACCGGGGGGGTGTTCGGCTCATCCTTAGTGCCCATCAGTGCCACCCCATCAGTGCCACCTCATCAGTGCCAAACAGTACTGCCGCATAAGTACCTGTCAGTGCAGGCTCATCAATGAAGGAGAAAACTTATTACAAAGTTTTGTAACAGAAACTAAGAAAAAAAAAATATATATTTTTTCTGTCTTTTTTATTTGGAGTGCAAAAAATAAAATCCCCATTGGTGATCAAATACCACCAAAAGAAAGCTCTATTTGGTCTGGTCTATTTGGTTAAAATTGGTCTGAGCAGGAAGGGGGTGAACGTGCCCTGTATTGAAGTGGTTAAGGATCCATATGAAGCTCTACTGAATCTTAAACCACTTGGCTGAACTCCTGACCAATTTGGACTTCTGACCTTTATCTTAACAGCTGCCAAACAGACTTTAGCCAGAGCCCAGTGGTCTGGTCCCCCAACTGTTACATACGTTAAACAACAAAATTTTGGTCGCCGTTATCCATGATAAAGTAAAAAAAAAAAATTAACGATTTGGAATCAGGAATCTGGATCCCTCACTACTTTTTGGGGGATTTCAGTGACATTCTTCAAACAATTTAACCTTCCTTGGAACCAAGGGTCAATGTGTCATCTCACTGCCAAACTCCAGCTTTCCTTCATAATCCCTATTCTTTCCTCCTTTCATTCCCTTTTAACATTCCGTATTCTCTCTTCATCTATTTTCTACTTTTCCTGTTTTTCCTATCGCTGTGGTTACATTCTATTTGACTATTAATGAGACTGCAGGTTTTGGCTTGAATGTAATGGTTGGAAAAAAATTAAAAATTGCTGATTAAATAATAATAATTAAAATAATTGAAACTGCAGAGTGGTCCCCGATGGGGGTTCCCCCATTGCATCTATAATGCTTCTTCAATGGTACACCAAGTTAGATATTGACACATCCCCCATGTGGTTGGAGCTACAATGCGCCCCCTTCCCAATTACTATACTTACCATCTATGCCATGCTCACTCACCTAAATTCACTTGCATGTGGATTTCACATATATATATATATACAACATACTATGATGTATATGTTTTAAGTTCATTTGTGCCACAGTGTATTGGTTATGAACATTTCTTTCAACAAAAATGTATTAAAAAAGAAAAAAACTGTTGATACATGCCCTAAATGTTCAGAAGTATAGAAGGAAAGTTGGGCACGCAGTCTTCGCCGGTTAATCCAAAGTATGACATTTAATACAAGACAGAGAGTTGTATTATGCTTTCTTCTGTCACCTATACACCTCAGCAAAACCCAACTCCAAAGTGGGGAAGTAATAGAACAGGTGTTTCTTGCAGTCTGTGCCACGATTGGGGAGAATTTTCCTAACTTCTTGGACAGGGCATAGACTGCAGTATAAACACTTTTTCCAGTAAAGTGGTAAAGGGTTATGTCCTTTAATATGTTTTATTACAGACTCTTGTCCCTGTGGCAATTACTCCCACCATGTCTTGTCCTGCTGTCACAGTGACAGGAAGCGGAGTGAAATTTCCTTAACAGGGCCACTGGGAACAGGAAAAACATACTTATTCTTCCCAAATCTTCCCAATGGAACCCAAAAAGCAAATAATTAAGGTTGCTTTCACACTGGGGCGGGCGGGCGTTGACGGTAAAATGCAGATAGTTTTAGTGGCACTTTACCGTCGTTTTAGCGGCGCTAATCAGCTGCTAGAGGGGTGCTTTTAACCCCCTCTAGCAGGCGAATAAAGGGTTAAATGTGCCCGTCCAGCGCCGCTGCCGAAGCGTCTGCAAAGCCGATGCCCATTCAGCGGTGCCCAGTCATTTCATTTTTTTTTAATGCCCTGCCAGCGCATTGCCTCAGTGTGAAAGCTGGGACTGCAGGGGAGGCGTTTTTCAGGCGCTTTACAGGAGCTTTTTTTTAGCCCAAAAGCGCCTGAAAAATGCCTCAGTGTAAAAGGGATCTAAAGACAAAGGTTCTACTCCTTCTCCATTTTACCTAAAATGTAAACAGAGATGTTTTGGTTAGAGCTGGGATTTAATTTTTCTTTTATTATAAATGAGTAAGAATAATTTCATTATTCGGTTACTATTTATATCCTAAGACAAAATGACATAGCGAGATATTTATTAGTAGAACAGCTTATTTTATTGTACACTATGTACTGACTTTTGTGTTTTCCTATTTAATTTGAAAGGTCATTTTTATGAATCATCATTACCATATCGCTCTCTTTCTCACTCTCTTTAATATTAAATATATAGTTTGTCCTATATGTACTTGTAGCGATGACATTCTTGTCTATTAATATATGTTAGCATGTTATAACAAAAGTCTATGGACATTTCTATGGCTTAGTATTTGGCGCCATCTAGCGACCAAACACAGATAGTGGACTTAAATGATTTTTGCTTTCACAAAGCACTAAGCTGATTACAGGAAATGACTGTTATTTACCTTGAGAGTTGACCTTTTTACCCAGGATGCCAGGTGACCTACCCATGGACACCCTTTTTGACAGTGCATGCTGGGTAGGACATAAAAGGAGCCCGGGCGGCCATCTTAGGTCTCTTGGGAATGCATGGCCTGCCTGTGAGGACTTGTGAGGAGGCCTCCCGGAGGAAGCGGCATTCAGCCATTGCGGAGGGCAACCACGCTCGATTGTGGGAGTGACCTGACGGTGCCAGAGACACAGTGACCGGATTGGGAAGATCCAGAGACACTCATTTGAGCATCTGAGGACTGGGTTCACCCAGCAGAGCGGAACGGAGTGACGGGGCCAGTTGATAGAGAAGCAAGCTTCAATCACTGGACCAAAGCTACCATACAGAGCTCCGATCCAGTTGGTGAGCGGGTTGCGGCCCACAGTTTATTAACTTTTGCACCTAGTCAGACTTATATACAGGCCTCGCTGGAAACCATAGTCCCACGGAGGAGGAGTATAGTAACTGACACTAGGCAGGCATAAGGCCTATCTGCTATTGCATTTCAAGCCTTGTATCATAGATACGAAAGCAACACCAGGAGCAAACTTAACTCAATTTAATTACTTTAACCCTTGGATTACAAATCATAAGGAATTATCCTAGCTAGCGAAGACAAGAAGACTAAAGACTTTAAGTGAGCTCTCACGCATAGCTATAAAAGTATGGGGAGCTCCCGTTTCTCTATATTGTTTAAAATTGTTTTATCAAAAATTCATTGTCCTGTCATTCCATGTTGGGATGACAGCATAATTACTGTAATTACCTGTTTGCTAATATATACAGTAAAATATACTTTGGTTAACCTCCCTAGCGGTAATCCCGAGTCTGGCTCGGGTTCAGTTTTCTCTGCCAGGAGCGGTAACCCCGAGCCAGACTCGGGCTTGCATGCAGGATACTGGGGGGAAGTAACTTACCTTTTCCCCTGGATCCTGCGATGTCTCCCCGCTGTGTGAGCGAGCCGTCCGCTCGCTCGATTCACACAGTGCCTGAGTGCTGCCGATCTCCGTTCCCTGCGACGTTCCGACGCACGGGAGCGGAGATCGGCGCCAAATTTAAAAATGTAAAAAAAACACACAACACATACAGTACTGTAATCTTACAGATTACAGTACTGTATACAAAAAATACACATCCCCTTTGTCCCTGTGGTCTGCCCAGTGCCCTGCATGTCATTTTATATAATAAAAAAAAAAATTCTGCCTGGAAACTGGAGGTTGTCCATAGCAACCAAAAAGTGTCCCTTTATGTCAAAAGTGGTTTTAGACCAGCTAGAAAACACCGATAATAAATTAGAATCACAATTTATTATCAAACAATAAATTTAATGACAGCAACTATTCTGCAACTGAGCAAATTTCAGTGTTTTTGATTTGATTACATTATTGAATCATTTTTATATATATTTTTATTATATTATAATTTATGATTTTGTGTTTCAAACTTTATCATACCCGGAATGTCTACTAGACTCTGGTTCGGACAGATTTAAGTGAGTTATTCATAAGAATTGCATGCCTACAATATAAAAACGCCAAATTCCCATGCAAAATAATTGTACCGCTTTCAGCACAAAATTCCAGCCAGAATCATACCGCCAGGGAGGTTAAAGCGGAAGTAAACCCAGCGATTTAACAGTTTAAAAAAAAAAGGCATGCCGGGAATGCTAACTGCACATTGGCTGTGCTCTCAACCAAACAGTCAAACCATCCAATGGCTGGTGTCATAATGGATCACATGTGCAGCACTGTGGCAGTTGAAGATTAAACGAGGCAAAGATGGCAGCTTCCTTGGCTGAAAACGATAGCGGGGTTTACTTCCACTTTAAGTACCCCGTTGTGTGGAGTGTTGTTTTCTCCCAGCAGGTGGAGCCAGTGGATCCTGAGAGGACAATACAGGTATATTGTGTTATATTATATTGTGCTGTATTGTATTGCACCACAGCTGTGTCAAGGGGACTGAGTCAAGCTAGTGGGGTTTCTTAGCAGAGTGCAGGCCCAAATCAAACCAGCAGCTCCTTCAGGGGTCAGTGCTACATACTGTATAGTTTTTGGTGCTCCTTCCAGTTTTAATGTTGATTTTCTTTTTTTACAATGTAGTAGATCCTTGTCCATAGATGTTCTTCCATGTTACATAGTCAGATGGGTATCAACAGTTTTAAAGCTAAGTTCCAACCTTCCGATCGGTCTTGCACAATTCCACAGGCTCCTTTCTTTACTAATATGGCTTATGTTGCTTTCACTGCACACTATGAGCTTCTCACAGTGTGCATTAAAATATGTAGTATGTCACACAGAGTGTGCTCATTTTTTACCTGTAAGATGCTCAGCATCGTCTAATACTTTCTTCCCCAGCCCTAGTGTCCCTAACCCGCCAGCCGGAGCAAAGTAACAACATTTCAAACGTGAAGTGGGTGGGATACTGTGTTTACTGCAAACTACTACACATACAGGCTGACATGTTATTTAATATGTGAGTGCATACATTTTTGACTAAGGCCTCTTGCACATGCAAGTAAAAAATGCCTCAATTTTTACTGATTTGAAAAGAGATGCATTGTTGTCTATGGACCCATGCACACATCTGAGTAAAGATCAATAATACTGTGTTGAATACAGAGCAGTGAAACAAAAATGGAAATGTTCTATTTTAGTGCAGTGATTTACGCACATACAGTATGTGTGTCTACTCATCTATAATCATGCTTATGCAAGTATAAATGAGTATATTACTGGCAATGAAGAAGATTTCTACTCGTCTAAATGCTTACGCACCTTTACTCGCCTAAACTCTACATTACTCAGGTCTTTACACAGTTTTTTCTACTCACTGACTTTTTGTCAAACAAGTTCCTGAGTAAACATCAGTAAATTATTAGAACCATGTGCAATTGGCTTAAAAGGTTAACCAGTTAATAAGGTTATTGATCTATTGGCTTTTTTTCAGCGGGAGTGACATTGCTGAGGTGGAGTGATGAGCATAATGTTTAAGGGGCCCAATAACATCCCTATTGTATGCCTAAATTCCATCTGCATTTTGCAGATTTGCAATACAGTCCATGTAACATGGTTTCCTATGGAACACGTTCTGTAGTGCAAATCTGCAAAATGCAAAAATCACTAAAAATGCATAGGTGTGAATCCAGCCTCAGTGGAGTTAACAAGCAGTTTAGACCTATATGATATACTGTATATCAGGGATATGCAATTAGCGGACCTCCAGCTGTTGAAAAACTACAAGTCCCATCATGCCTCTGCCTCTGGGTGTCATGCTTGTGGCTGTCAGTCTTGCTATGCCTCATGGGACTTGTAGTTCTGCAACAGCTGGGGGTCCGCTAATTGCATATCCCTGCTGTATATTATGGGTCCACACAGAGGTGAGCATATAGGGGTTTATTTACTAAAGGCAAATAGACTGTGCACTTTGCAGTTGCTCCAGATCTTAGTAAATGAGGTAAAGCTTCACTTTGCAAAGAGTACCCAATCACGTGCGAGAAAAATAAAAAATAAATGCATTTTTGCTTGCACATGATTGTATGATAGAAGTCATCAGAGCTTCTGCTCATTTACTAAGCTCTGGAGCAACTGCACTTTGGAAAGTGCACCGTCTATTTGCCTTTAGTAAATCAACCCCATAGTGTGCACGGTGGTGGTATATCCACTGGATATCTCCATAGCTCCCAACTGTCCCTGATTTCGAGGGACTGTCCCTCTGTCCCTCTGTCCCTCATTCCTCCTCACTTGTCCCTCATTTTGGTCTGATCTATATAGTTGTATATAAAATGCACTTTTTATCTATCAAAAAGTGTTTTACAGCGCTAAACCTTTCATCCGATTTCTAAATTGCTGCATTTTTAAATTCCAAAAGGAATAGTAATGGTAAAAAAAGAACTTGTGGGTGTAACCAATCTTGTTTTTTTGTACAATTGTCCTTTAAGGGGGTGTGGCAAGGGGTGTGTCCCATGCCTGCATACTTTTGCTGATAGGTGTCCCTCATTCCTATCGCAAAATGTTGGGAGGTATGTATCTCCTGGGACACTGACTGGCATGGCGAAAGAGCCACTGTGGTTTAAGTGATCATTGAACATTTTGTTTATGAAGTCACGTTAAAGTTTGTAGTGTTAAGCACAGCACATGTTATTTATCGACTCACGTCATTCTGAGAAGTGTGTTAGTCTTTATATATATGTGATGGCACTGGAGTTTGATTGTGTCACTGTTTTTTTTTGTTTTTGTTTTTTTGATATATTGAGCATTGATCTTGGATTTGTATTATGGCACAAGCACTCAGGGCAAAACATGACTAGTGTAGCCCAGATATGACCCACTTAGCTGGAACCATCTTACTCCATATATTTTCTTACTTAATAAATAAGAGACCACACCAGTTATGGAGTTAAATGGCCATAACAGCTAATTTATTAAAAATACCAAAATACCAAATAAGAACTCCAATTTTCTTATTAAAATAAATAAAACATAAATAAAACATAAATAACATAAATAACACCAATAACATTAACCCTTTCAGACCCCTGCTGAAAATAAAACAAAACAGGTTAAAACCCCCATATTTATTGGTCAGTGACGGAGCAAACAGTGCTTAAAGCACAAACCAGATATCACTGATATCAACAACAGGGGGCACTGCGGGAGATAAAGAAACCCTTGGGTCTCAACCGTACCACCCTGATAACCAACATTCCCGCAGTGCACGATAACCATAAACATCAACAACGTTTGATGTAACAAGGAGGGGCCATCTATTGATGAGCCCCCCACACACTTACCACCTCTATAACAGCTGCCGTCACTGACCAACAAAATAAACAACGCCAACCCCTTTAAGCTGTCATGACGAAAACAAAACTCTTCCCGTGACCTGAAACGACAATAAAAACATTAACACATCCAATAACGTAATACCTAAGAAAACAAGGGAAGGGTGGGTGGGAAAAACCTGCCTCCTCGTGTCTCGACGCTCCCGCACTGCCTGGCTAGCTCCGCCCCTCCCTTTTATAAGGCCGCTCCCCCCTTGTACATTACAGGGCCCTCCCCTGCCCTGTTAACTGTTTACTGTCCGGAGTGTGTCTTACTTGACACACTGTCATGGACGGCCCTCCATTAAGTTCCCCTTCTGTCCACTGCACTACGGTCCTTTCTTGACTAGTGTAGCCCAGATATGACCCACTTAGCTGGAACCATCTTACTCCATATATTTTCTTACTTAATAAATAAGAGACCACACCAGTTATGGAGTTAAATGGCCATAACAGCTAATTTATTAAAAATACCAAAATACCAAATAAGAACTCCAATTTTCTTATTAAAATAAATAAAACATAAATAAAACATAAATAACATAAATAACACCAATAACATTAACCCTTTCAGACCCCTGCTGAAAATAAAACAAAACAGGTTAAAACCCCCATATTTATTGGTCAGTGACGGAGCAAACAGTGCTTAAAGCACAAACCAGATATCACTGATATCAACAACAGGGGGCACTGCGGGAGATAAAGAAACCCTTGGGTCTCAACCGTACCACCCTGATAACCAACATTCCCGCAGTGCACGATAACCATAAACATCAACAACGTTTGATGTAACAAGGAGGGGCCATCTATTGATGAGCCCCCCACACACTTACCACCTCTATAACAGCTGCCGTCACTGACCAACAAAATAAACAACGCCACAGCCTGAAAAGGGAGACCCCTCACCCTTGATGGCACCTCCACACCCGCAGGGCCGCCTGGATCCCCTCCTGCAATCCCAATGACCATAGGTCTATCCCCACATCTGTCAGATGTACACCATCCCGTCTCAGATACATCCCCACGTTAACCTCCAACTCCCGGTGGCGAATTACCAGGCCACCTTGCCATGCTAGAAACCGTCCCACCACTTTATTAACCCTGATCCGGGCTTTGTTCAGCCTGTACACGGATCTGGCCATGCGCCACGACGTTCTTGCCACCATATCGGACCATATCAACATGGTCCCAGGGAAAGTGGCGCGGAGAAACATAATGTCTGCCTTAATATCCGCTATTAAGTCCCTCACCGTCCTAACCCCCAAATCATTGCCGCCGGCATGAATGACCAGCACATCCGGTGGTCGATCCAACCAAGCGTATCTCTCCACCTCCGGCACCACCCTGCCCCACATCATGCCCGGCCTACCTAACCACCGGATAACTGCCTCCCTCCTGGAGATACCCAGCTGTCTCCCACCTGGTCTCACGTCCCCCCTCCTGGCACCCCAGCACACGTACGAATGCCCGAGGATCCATACGAGGAGCTGTCGCCCCGCATCTGTAATAACAAGCACAGCATTACCAACACAACCCACACAATAATTCAACTTTATGCTGTACCCCCCGAACTGCCCCCCGCCTCACCCCAAACTTAAACATTTTTTTTTTTTTTTTTTTTTTTTTTTTATTCATACACCAACTGTGGCCGAATATAACTGCGGAACCGCTGCGATTCCCATCTCCCCAACTTTTGCACATCCACCTCATCCAACCCGTACCTGGCAGCTTCTGTAGCTGCCCCAATACGGAAGGAGTGTGAGGCGTAGGCGTGACTGTCCAAACCCAACCCCCCCAAACACTTTCGCAGCACTGCTACGAATTGAAATCTGGATAAGTACTGTCCATCCTCATGTAATAACAATGGCCCTTCCCCCCCCGGTCTTTTTGTCATAAACTTTGTCACCGTCAGCACCGGGCAAACTCCACAACCTTGTATTGCGTACAAACTCACCTGCGTCCCTTTTCCACCTTGGTCCGTTTTTGATCTTCTCAACCTGACCTTGATCCTATCGTCCTTCAATTCCACATCCTGAACCAACAAACCACCCGCCACCTTTTTTGAGGGGCTGACCAACTCCCCAATCCTGAATGCCCCAAAGAATGCTAAAGCAAACGCTGCTAAAAACAAGCACACCTCGTATCCCGATTGGCACACCCCCATAAGCTGCCCCCTTATGTCCACCAAGTTATTAAATGTGATAGGGCGCCGCTTATCCTTACTCTTATGCGATTTCCTATACCCCTTAATGGCCTGCTTCACCCAGAAGTCCTTTGTCACGTCTTCCTTTCTCCTCAATTTGAACCAAAACGCGAGCCCCGCCATTCTCTTTTCAATCGCAGATACTGACTTTCCACCTTCCATGTCCCTTGCCACCAGATCAAGTAATAATAACCTGTCCCCCGGATCCTCCCCCCCGGACTTTGCTACGGACTGCAGGTCAGTCCATTCCCTCCACACCTTGGAGTATGCAGACCATGTTGACTCACTTACAGACCTCCGGATCCAATCCGCCGTGGTTCCAATGCTAACTCCCACATCCAGCCCGGGCATGGAACACCCTCCGCTCGTGCTGCCGGTGCCAGCTCCCTGAACTTGTCCCACTGAAAGCGAGACAAGGCATCAGCCAACGTGTTCTCTCTACCCGGAATATGAACAGCATACAGAAAGATGTTCAACCGCATGCACCGCAGCACCAGCTGCCGCATCAACCGTATGACCGGCGGTGAAGCTGCCGACATGTTGTTGATCACCTGTACCACCCCCATATTGTCGCAATTCAACCTCAACTTGAGGTTCCTGCAAGATTCGCCCCACAACTCTAACGCCAGAACCACCGGGAACAGTTCCAGGAGTACCAGGTTTTTCTGAAAACCTAGCTCCACCCACGACTGCGGCCATGGTTCCGCGCTCCATTGTCCCTGAAAGAAAGCCCCATAGCCTGTAGATCCCGCGGCGTCTGTCACCAACTCCACATCGAAGTTACTTACCGGTCCTGACATCCAAACAGCCCTACCGTTGTACCCTTCTAGGAACTGATCCCATATCCGTAGATCCTCTTTATGCTCCTTGTTCAACCTAATGAAATGCGTGGGCGCCCTCACACCCCTAGTCGCTGCCGACAACCGTCTACAAAATATCCTCCCCATAGGAATAATTCTACACGCGAAATTTAACTTCCCCAACAAGGATTGTAGCGTGCGCAACTGAACCTTTTTACACCCATAGGTTTTTTCCACCAAATTCCTCAGATCCACTACCTTTTCTTCCGGCAACCTACATTCCATGGCCATGGAATCTATCACTATGCCTAGAAAACTCAACTCTGTACGCGGGCCCTCCGTTTTATCGGCTGCCAACGGCACCCGAAATTTGTCCGCAATGTGCTGCAACGTGGACAACAATATCGCACACACATTGGAAGCCGGAGGACCCACGCACAAAAAATCATCCAAGTAGTGGATGACGGAATCAATCCCTGTAACATCCCTCACTACCCATTCCAAAAAGGAACTAAACGCCTCGAACATGGCGCAAGAAATGGAACACCCCATCGGTAGACACCGATCAACGTAAAACTTTTCCTCCCAACGACATCCCAACAACCGAAAACTCTCCGGATGCACTGGTAAGAGCCGAAATGCTGCCTCCACGTCAGATTTCGCCATAAGCGCTCCCCTTCCATACCTCCTCACCCAACGTACCGCGGCATCAAATGACGTGTACGATACCGTGCACGCTTCCGGGTCTATAAAATCATTGACCGAACCCCCTTTGGGAAACGATAAATGATGAATGAGCCTAAACTTATTCAGCTCTTTCTTGGGTACCACCCCTAACGGGGACACTACCAAATCTTCCAACGGCTTGACCTCAAATGGTCCCGCCATCCTGCCCAACCCCACTTCTTTGGCCAGTTTCTCAGCCACTACTTCAGGGTGTTGCAAGGCAGATTTCAAGTTTCTGGCCAGCGGTGGAACCGCTGACAATGAGCATGGTATCTTGAAACCCTCCTTGAACCCCTTGCTCAACAATAACGCCGCCGCTCTATCCGGGTACCTATTTAGGAAAGGCTGCATCCTTTCCCAAATCACCGGCGTCGTCCCTCTTATGCCCAAAGTCTCCAGCCCGCTTGCCCTTTTTAAAACATCTGGCGAGTGTGTGGCCCCCCCCGCAACCTGAGCATTCATGTTTAAATTTACATGTTCCCCCAAATTTACAGGCCCCCTCATTGTACGGCCAACACACTCCCCACTTCTTTCCGGCCGGAGATCCCGAGGAATGGCTACCTCCGGCCCCCCCTTGAAATGTCTGTACCGGCGTCTTGGCAGACGCCATCAGCCTCATCCAAAGGCTGATATCTTTGTGGTCCCACCGTAATGCCGGCCGGACTGCCCTGCGCTGTCGGAACTGCTCATCGTACCTTAACCACGCCGTTCCCCCGTAAACCCGATATGCTTCCCCGATGGCGTCCATATAACAGAACAACGCCGAACAATGTTCGGGGTTCTTCTCACCAATCACCCCCGCCAATATAGCAAACGCCTGTAGCCAATTGGCGAAAGTCCGGGGAATCAGCCTATACCTCCTCTTTTCTTCATCGTCTTTTTTACTGCTATCCGGTTTAACCCTATCAAGGTTGAATTTTTCCAGGGGCAGCAAGGAGAAAATCTCCACGTACTCCCCTTTCCAAATCTTCTCCCTGACCTCCTGTTTTAAGTGAGCCCCCAGGGGGCCCTCGAAACAGACGTATACCTCGCATTTGGCTGCATCCGCCATGCGCACAATATCGTCCCTCGCCGTCAGTTCTTTCGTCCCCTTTTCCGTCTCACTTACCTTGTCCGTTCCCCCTTCCACCGAGGCAGCCTGACCGTCTGACGTAGCGTCAACTACCACCCCACCCCCGGCGGCCGCCCCCGCCTCTGTTCCACCAGCTCTCGAATTCACCCCACCTTCTGGTGCTTCACCCCTATTACCAAAACGGCCTATCAACACCCGCAAACCTTCTAGCAATTCCTGTATTTGCCCCGACCCACTCTCTGCCCTCCCACTCACCGCTCGCGGTTGGTCCATTACTGCCAACGACGGCGCGGGAGATGGCCCTGAGCTCTCCCCACTAGTACCTGCACCCATCAATGACTGTAAAACTTTAACAAAAGCACTGTTGTCAGTGGACTTACCGGGCTGACCGGGCGGGGGTCCCACAGCAGCTGCACGAGCCTCCACCGGCGGGATAGGGCGACCGAGCTCCTCCTCCTCCTCCTCGGACAATTCTCCTTCCGACCGAGATTCTTCCTCCTGCGCACAAGACAAGGAACGCTCCCTCGGAGAGGGGCTCCGGTAAGTAGCATGTCTCCTTCCACCCGCACCACTGTCTCGCTGTACTCCGCTTCCCCTCTGAGCCGCATTTCCCCGTGCAGGTGGGCCGGTACGGGCTCCGCTCCTGCTGCCTTGATTCGCTGCTCCGCTGGCTGATGGTGCCCCGCCATCCCTCCCGCCCGCTGCCATGTGAGACCCCCTCCCCCCTCCCGCCGGTGCTCCTCTTGCCCTTCTGTCCTCTCCCCCCGACTCGTGCAGAGCCGCCAGGGGATTCGCTGTAAAGGCACGTCTGGGGGCCGATGCCCCCCTCCTGGCCGTTGCCCGAGTGGCCTGTAAATCCACACCCCCCTGCTCGTGCAGAGCAGCTGGGGGGGACGCGTTCCTTGAAGAGCCTGTCGCCTCGGCCATCTTCTTTCCTTTTCCAGCCCTCCCCCCACCCCCCCTCCCCCCAGTGTTCCTACTTCCCCCCATCTTGTGTGGCGATGCTGGGGCAGTTGAGGCTGTTTCAGCACTGCTTCCTGGGGATCCTCTCCTTGGTGGGCCCCCCCCCCCCCCCCCCCCGCCCCAGGCCTGCTGCCTGTCTGTCTGCTGGCCTGTCCTGCCTCCTCCCTCTGTACCCGTTTTGCTGGAGGGGTGGATCGGTCCCCCCTGGGGCTCCTTACCATGCTTGAAGGTCCTGCTGTGGCCCCAGGGGAGTACCGCTTCGGCGGCCTGGACACGCGGCCGCGTGGCGCCGCGCCGCCATCTTGGATTTCTGCAGCTGCACTCCTGTCTTCTGTGGAGCTCCCTGCTCCATCCAGCAGCGCTGCAATCTGTCTTCTGACCCACTCGGGTCCTTGTTCCGCCGCCGCCGCCCGCACCAGTGACGCAAACCCGTCGGCCATGATGGCTGTGAAGAGAGGAGCAGAGTAAAAACCTGCCTCCTCGTGTCTCGACGCTCCCGCACTGCCTGGCTAGCTCCGCCCCTCCCTTTTATAAGGCCGCTCCCCCCTTGTACATTACAGGGCCCTCCCCTGCCCTGTTAACTGTTTACTGTCCGGAGTGTGTCTTACTTGACACACTGTCATGGACGGCCCTCCATTAAGTTCCCCTTCTGTCCACTGCACTACGGTCCTTTCTATACTACTAATTTTGGTTTGGAGTTCGGTATATTGAATTTATTTATTTTTTTTATAAGGGAGGAGCAGCGCTACACTTAGCTATGTTTCTGTGTGATTCAGAAAAAGAAAAGTAACCAAACTGGTTAGTGACCTGTCACCAAAATCACCAGTCAGGAAAGTCAGATTGAAAAATCAAGGCAGTTCTTCAAAAAGGTAAACGTCTAGAGATTTTAGAATTCTGATTTTGACAAGGGGCAAGGATGCAAGCTTTTTACAGGGACTTGTAGCCATTTTCCTTTAGGCTGAAACTGCAATATATTGCCCTCCAGAGAGACTTGCTGAGTCATTTAATGACAGTGACTGCCTCATCAAGGATGAGTCAACGGCTGAGTCATTTTATGCAAATGGAAGAACATTTTGTACAGGCAGATACTAGAGTTATTTGTACTTTCAGGATAATTTGAGGCCTGTGTGCAAGTCCGGTAATAAAGACAAGTAAATTGCAAATATATGCAGATTTTTGGGTATGTAATAAAAGACCAAATTGGAGATCTCTTTTAATTAGTTAGTATGGAAACCTAATTCTGATCTACAGGCAATCAACATAGTGGAGCTTACCAAAGGTTTGTATTTCTGTCCATCCTGTTTTGAGATTTACACACCTCTGCTAAAAAAGCACAGCCAGGTTTATGCTACCACTTCCTATGGTTTAATTGGGAAGTACAAATGCATCAGCTCCTCATCTCCAGCCTGCTGACTAGACAGTGAAGGAACAGCAAGACACTGATGAGGTTTTGTATCTGATTAGCATGCTCTCTCCTCCTATCAGCTTGTCCCTTTCAGCACATTTTCATGTAGCACAGCAAACTAGCAATTAGAGTGGCCCTTCCCTCTACCAGTTTAAAGCAAACCTTTACCCAAAAAGGGAAGTTCCGATCATCGTCGTCGTGGTTTTTACAGGTGCCCCCTCCCTTACTTCCAGTGGAAGTTCAGCCCCACCTTCAAAGCTGCGGGACCATTCAGATAGCCACAAACATTTACAGCCGGCTGCCTACAGTTAGTATGCTGACGCTGGGGACCAAAGCCCAGTGAAGAATTTGGCCAGGTGAAGACAGCTCTGGATCCTGGGACAGGTGAGTGACTATTTATTAAAAGTCAGCAGCTGCAGTTTTTGTAGCTGCTGACTTTTAATGTTTCAAAAGATGACTGAAGAATTGCTTTGATGGGATTACAAGAAACTTATACCAAGTAAAATTCAAGCAGTTTATAAATAAATGCTTCCCCCTGCCCCTCAGCGATAATGTGCGCTGACGGACGGACAATGTGCGGACAGAGACGAGCCCCAGCACACGACGTCCAGCCGTCATTCTTGTAGCCGGAGCCGGAGCTGAGGAAAACTCCTCCATTCCGTACAGGAGAAGTGGGAATTGTGGAAGCAGCCGGGAGGCAGGAAGGGCCTCCTCTCCACTCCTCCCTCCTCTCCGCCTCCTCCTCCCCTGACTGCCATCACTCTGAAGCCGGGAGCTGGGAGGAGGTGAGAGGCCGCCGGCAGTCCGTGGTGTGTCCGGGCCCCGTACTGGGAGTAGACCGGGAGCGGCGACACCGCTGAGCTCTTGTAACCCAGAGGCTATGATCCATTACCATCAGTGGTAAGCCCCGCGTTCACCTACATCTGAAGTGAATAGCTTCCTGGATATCGCGAGGGGTGCAATTGAGCTACATCTGAGGACAAGGCCCTGGCTGGGTATTAGCCACATGCGTGTTTCCTTCTACAGTCTGGTAAGCCTGCAGTCTTTCTGGTGGAGGGATTACCACAAGCACTTGTCACTTTAATTTGACCTTCTACAAAGTCACCGTTTTCAACACGTGGAAGCCACTCATTGCTGCGTTTGACTGACCATTTAGTTCACTTGGACATTATTTATTTACATTTATTTTCATTCAATATTGATTGTTTATCACCTGTTGGGTCATCATTAGCCCACTTGGACATTTAATCTATTCATTGTATACCACATTCGATATTTTTATTTATTTATTTAGTGTATATCACTTGTTGGGTTATCATACGCTCACTTGAACATTTTGATATTTCATTTATATTTTTTTGTATATCACTTGGTGGGCCTTTTGACTGTTATGTTCATCATGGACATATAACAGTTCCATTTTCCCACCAGTCAATTTGTCTATCCACATTGAGTGAGTCACATTCACTGGTATTTGTCATTATTTTTGTTGTCACAAATTATTGTTGTTCATTTAATTTTAGTAGCGCAGCCTTCTTCATTTCATTTTCTTTTTGTTTAATTTTTTAAGCCTTTGGTCCAGCGCAATTTTCTTTTTGTATTGATAATGTACAGTGAGCCGTGCATGCACAGCTCATAGTACATTTACGGCACCCACTCAGTGCCATGATGAACTGATTCCTGTGTGCATGCGTGGAAGTAATATCATCGCAGCCCAACCATTTAGCGGCCAAACAGTAGAAACCTGTAAAGAAGACTTGGAGAACTGACTGCAGTACAGGAGGACATCTTTTGACAGGTAAATCTGTCATAATGTGCTAGTATGTGGTGCATACTAGCATATAATGGCATAAACCTGAGGGGGGGGGGTGTTTGTAAAAAAAAAAAAATTACAGAGTTTAGTTCCCCAGAAGAAGTCCAATTGCGACGAAACCGGTCAGGCGAGGATGCACTGAGTAGTCACTGCAAGTCTTTTTATCTTGATGCTGCAGTTTTTTTACCGATTTTTTTTTTTTTGACCGTTGGGAATTTGTTCCTCCAATAAATACCCTAAGGGTTTTTACACCATTTGGAGCCCTCTTCTTATTTTTTGGATACTGCTGGGTGCGGGACGAACGGCTGGAGAGACGGACATCATCTGCACTACAGGGTCCCGGGACACGCCACAGCTGATAATTCCCATTGCACTTTTGAGCTTCCATGATAGAGGGTCCATCTATTGCGGTAAGGGCACATCCATATTTCAATGTTGGGGACATCACATGGTGGAGGATTTTCTTGGATTGTCTACATACAAGCACTTGAATCAAACATCAGTGTTTTGCGTTTTGATTTTGTCACTTGGACTGTTCAGTACAGTTTGGATTTTTAGTTTTTTTTGAGATTTTCAGCTCAACATTTTTTTGTTTTTTAGTTCCACTGTACTTGGTACAATGTATTTATTTTATATTTTCCTGATTCCCAGCTTTATTATGGAAAGTTTAATAGAAAGTTGGCACAAAACAATTAGTCTGCTAATAATATTCTCAAATAGCCTTATTTTCAATGATCTGTAAAACATTTCTGGATATCTTTACAATACTGCAGGTCTTGCTTTCAGCTGAGTCATTTCATGACAATTATTACTTTACAAATGTTTCTCTTTTAGCAGCCAACCAAAGATGAGGTGTCCAAAATTGCTTCTTGAAAGAAAACCTGAACTTTGCCTGTGTAGGGTTCATTTTAATGATGGCTCATCTAGCAACACATACTCACCTTTCTTTAACTCCCCTGGTTAACAAAGAAAAATACTCTGTTATTCAAGTGAGTAACCGACTGCACTTCCTCCCATGTGCTGGAAAATATTGCATTCTGCAGTGCTGCCAGTAATACTGGAAACTTTCTGACAGGAGGAGAGCATGGATTAATGACCTCATCAGTGAGCTGCTTCCGTGGAGGGGGTCCTTGATCAAGCTGACTGCTTAACTGCATCAAAGGCCAGGAACATGGCAATGCTGACTGGCAGCATTGTCTGCATGACAGGACTAGCAAATGAAGACTGCAAATATTTTGGCGGGTAGGATTGTTCACATATATTTACTGTATATATTCCAATAGTGTATGTACCCGACTTTTAAAGCGTAATTATACTGCATCTGAGCACCATAAAACCAAATATACTATTTAATTCATTTTTAATATTCAAAGCAAACTCACCCATCCATCCATGTCTCCATGCTTTATTTTGCTAATAAATCACTTTGAAAAGCACCCTCTAACCATCTCGAGTAGGGGTAAATGATTTATATAGCATTTACAGTGGGGACAGAAAGTATTCAGACCCCCTTAAATTTTTCACTGTTTGTTATATTGCAGCCATTTGCTAAAATCATTTAAGTTAATTTTTTTTCCCTCATTAATGTACACACAGCACCCCATATTGACAGAAAAACACAGAATTGTTGAAATTTTTGCAGATTTATTAAAAAAAAAGAAAAACTGAAATATCACATGGTCCTAAGTATTCAGACCCTTTGCTGTGACACTTATGCTACAATTTCGGCCGCTCGCGGGGGGTAAAACCGCACCGCGAGCAGCCGAAAACCGCGGTGAAAACGACGGTAAAGCAGCGCTAAATATAGCGCTGCTTTACCGTCACCGCGGCTCCCCGCCCCAGTGTGAAAGGGGCCTTATATATTTAACTCAGGTGCTGTCCATTTCTTCTGATCATCCTTGAGATGGCTCTACACCTTCGTTTGAGTCCAGCTGTGTTTGATTATACTGATTGGACTCGATTAGGAAAGCCATACACCTGTCTATATAAGACCTTACAGCTCACAGTGCATGTCAGAGAAAATGAGAATCATGAGGTCAAAGGAACTGCCTGAAGAGCTCAGAGACAGAATTGTGGCAAGGCACAGATCTGGCCAAGGTTACAAAAAAAATTCTGCTGCACTAAGAGCACAGTGGCCTCCATAATCCCTAAATGGAAGACGTTTGGGACGACCAGAATCCTTCCTAGAGCTGGTCGTCCAGCCAAACTGAGCTATCCGGGGAGAAGAGCCTTGGTGAGAGAGGTAAAGAAGAACCCAAAGATCACTGTGGCTGAGCTCCAGAGATGCAGTCGGGAGATGGGAGAAAGTTGTAGGAAGTCAACCATCACTGCAGCCCTCCACCTGTCGGGGCTTTATGGCAGAGTGGCCCAATGGAAGCCTCTCCTCAGTGCAAGACACATGAAAGCCTGCATGGAGCTAAAAAAACACCTGGTGAGAAATAAGATTCTCTGGTCTGATGAGAGCAAGATAGAACTTTTTGGCCTTAAGCAGTATGTGTGGAGAAAACCAGGCACTGCTCATCACCTATCCAATACAGTCCCAACAGTGAAGCATGGTGGTGGCAGCACCATGCTATGAGGGTGTTTTTCAGCTGCAGGGACAGGACGACTGGTTGCAATCGAGGGAAAGATGAATGCGGCCAAGTACAGGGATATCCTCAACGAAAGCCTTCTCCAGAGTGCTCAGGACCTCAGACTGGGCCGAAGGTTTACCTTCCAATAAGAGAATGAAAAATGTTAGCTAAAATAACAAAGGAGTGGCTTCACAACAACTCCATGACTGTTCTTGAATGGCCCAGCCGGAGCCCTGACTTTTTGACAATTGAGCATCTCTGGAGAGATCTAAAAATGGCTGTCCAGCAATGTTTACCATCCAACCTGACAGAACTGGAGAGGATCTGCAAGGAGGAATGACAGAGGATCCCCAAGTCCAGGTGTGAAAAACTTGTTGCATATTTCCCAAAAAGACTCATGGCTGTATTAGATCTAAAGGGTGCGTCTACTAAATACTGAGCAAAGGGTCTGAATACTTAGGACCATGTGATATTTCAGTTTTTCTTTTTTAATAAATCTGCAAAAATGTCAACAATTCAGTGTTTTTCTGTCAATATGGGGTGCTGTGTGTACATTAATGAAGAAAAAAATTAACTTAAATGATTTTAGCAAATGGGTGCAATATAACAAAGAGTGAAAAATTTAAGGGGGTCTGAATACTTTCCGTCCCCACTGTACTTCCTGAAATCCATCCATTTGCCCTTAGTTCAGGCATTCAGGCAGGAGGGTATGCTTAGCTGAGAAAACACCTCTTCCCCTCCTGAAGACTTCTGGGATGTATACAGGGCTAGAGTCCTGCAGGAACACATGGGAACAATGTTCCTGTACTTTTTACACTGCAGGAACGTTGTTCCCATTAGCAACCACATCCTGCAGGACTGGCCTCACATATGAAAGCTGTGGCAGGCAGGCGGGTAGTGTGTCTGTGTGGGAAGGGGAGTATGTCAGTGCCAATGGGGGGGCATTTATGGGTCTGGTGTCATCTTGGCATGCCCATCCTCCCCTCCCTCAGTCCTCCTTCTCCAGCGGCCGCTATACTATACAGGACAATCCTGTCATTTTCTGCTAGAACCGCTGTTGTCCTAGCAACCAATGACATACTCTGTGCTCCCCACTCTGTTCAGCAAGTTCCTCCGCCCAGTTCCTGCTCCCTGCAGCATGCTCTTTCTTTAAGCTCCGCTCCTGCCCCCTGCATGCAAAGACTTATGGTACACTTTTTTACTTTGTGATGCCTCACAACTCAGATGGGGACACTCTTATGGCGGATGGGGACACTCTGATGGTAGATGGGGACACTCTGATGGGAACACGCTGATAGGGGAACTTTTATGGGGACAATCTGATGGGGAAACTCTGATGGGGGCACTCTGGTGAGGGCACTCTGATGGGGGAACTCTGATGGAATCTAGGGATGAGCCTGCAGTTCGAGTCAAATATAAGTTTGACTTGAACATCGGGTGTTCGTTTGCCCGCAAACGAACCGAACATATGGGGCGTTTGTGGCAAATTTGAGAGCCGCAAAATGCTCCATAGTGCACTCCCTTTGTTAGCTTTTTTGCCCTTCTCTGGACTCTCTCCAGTTCTAGCACATTCTTCCTGAGGACTGGTGCCCAGAACTGGACAGCATACTCCAGGTGCAGCCAGACCACAGTCTTGTAGAGTGGGAGAATTATCGTTTTATCTCTGAAGGCAGGCAGGAGGGTATGCTTAGCTGAGAAAACACCTCTTCCCCTCCTGAAGACTTCTGGGCTGTATACAGGGCTATAGTCCTGCTGGAACACATAGGAACAATGTTCCTGTACTTTTTACACTGCAGGAACGTTGTTCCCATTAGCAACCATATCCTGCAGGACTGGCCTCATGTATTCAAGCTGTGGCAGGCAGGCAGGTAGTGTGTCTGTGCGGGAAGGGGAAGATGTCAGTGCCAATGGGGGGGGGCATTTGGGGGGTGGTGTCATCCTGGCGTGCCCATCCTCCCCTCCCTCAGTCTTCCTTCTCCAGCGGCCCCTATACTATACAGGACAATCCTGTAATTTTCTGCTAGAACCGCTGTTGTCCTAGCAACCAATGACATCCTCTGTGCTCCCCACTCGCTTCAGCAAGTTCCTCCGCCCAGTTCCTGCCCCCTGCAGCACGCTCCTTCTTCAAGCTCCGCACCTGCCCCCTGCCTGCAAGGACTTATGGTACACTTTTTTACTTTGTGATACCTCACAACTCGGATGGGGACACTCTGATGGTGGATGGGGACACTCTGATGGCAGATGGGGACACTCTGATGGGGACACTCTGATGGGGGAACTTTGATGGAGACAATCTGATGGGGAAACTCTGATGGGGGCAATTTGATGGGGACACTCTGATGGGGACACCTGCTCTCTGATGGGGCTCTCTGATGGGGGAACTCTGATGGAATCTAGGGATGAGCCCGCAGTTCGAGTCGAGCCTAAGTTCGACTTGAACATCGGGTGTTCATTTGCTCACAAACAAATCGAACATATGGGGCGTTTGTGGCAAATTTGAGAGCCGCAAAATGCCCCTTAGTGCACTCCCTTTATTAGCTTTGTTGCCCTTCTCTGGACTCCCTCCAGTTCCAGCACATTCTTCCGGAGAACTGGTGCCCAGAACTGGACAGCATACTGCAGGTGCAGCCAGACCACAGTCTTATAGAGCGGGAGATTTATCGTTTTATCTCTGAAGTTAATCCCCTTTTTAATGCATACCAATATTCTGTTTGCTTTGCTTGCAGCAGCTTGGCATTGCATGCCATTGCCATTTCTGAGCCTATCATCTACTAGGACCCCCAGGTCCTTTTCCATCCTAGATTCCCTCTAGTGAGTAGATTGCATTCATATTTTTGTCACCCAAATACATTATTTAACATTTTTCTACATTAAACCTCTTAGTGTCGCCTCAATAGTGCCCATCAGTGCAGCCTCATCAGCGCATATCAGTAACGGAGAAAAAATACTTATTTGCAAAATTTTATAACAGAAACTAAGAAAAAGGTTTTTTTCTTTTTTTTTTTTTTACTTTTGGTCTTTTTTCGGAAAAGATTAAAAACCCAGTGGTGATTAAATACCACCACCTCAATAAACATATTGAAAGTATATATCACCAAAAGAAAGCTCTATCTGTCTTAAAAAGTTACAAAAATGTCATATGAGAACAGCGTTGCATGACCATGCAATTGTCATTCAAAGTGCAACAGCACTGAAAGCTGAAAATTGGCCTGGGCAGGAAGGGGGTGAAAGTGCCCAATATTAAGGTGGTTAAGCAGCCATATATTTGCAAAATATAAAACATCAGTGCCTGCAAATTTTATTTTTGTTTTGGAGTAGCCTCCTAGCGTAGGATGCTATGCAAATTTCGTTTTTCACTCCTTTTGTAATTAAGGGAGCGTGGTGATTGTTTGTTCTTGTTCTGGTCTGCTCTGGGTTTCACAGGCTGGGAGTTTGATTGCTTCCCCCTGCCTCTGGAAGAAGCTTCCAGAACATAGGGAGGAAGACTCAAATGACCACCCTAAATCATTCAAAGCCGTTTGTGGGGGGGGGGGGCACCCCTCTAAGGTAGCCCGTAGACTGTGTAACTGTTCTTGAGTAATGACCCTGAACTGATAGCCAGAGACTGTGTGTGCTTTTTGGATATAAGTGCCAGAGGTGGCTTGGACTAAGACGGCTCTCACAGGGTCCTGGAGTTGGAGCCTAGAGAAGAGTGTCCTATGTTGCTGTGCAGTGTTTTGGAGTATCCCATGCCCTAACTCCACTCCTGTTTAAGATTCTTTAGGCAATATATTCCAAAAATACATCTCCTAGAGTGAATTGTTGGAGCCAGAGTGTATGAACTGGTGCTTGTGGTGATGAGCAGCCTCTGTACTATTAGGGAAGAACCAGCTATTACCAGTGGCCCCTGTGGGGGTAGCGCTATGTTATTAAAATTATGGTTTAGTTTCTCCTTTGGCTATTTCAGTAAACTAGTACTAAATCTCATACTATATCAGCAATTACATGAACCATGAGTTACATTAATCAACAAAGGTTGAGATCAGATGATTAGGGGCAATCTAAGGCTTTCTTAGCAATTTATGAGCTCGGCCTTCAGTACTGGGATGATTGTACATCATATAAGGTCATCGATAAATGTCACATCAAACCATTATTATTTACAGTGTCACACAAGTACAATTTTTTCTCTACAGCCATTAGTAAACTGTGTTCTGTACCGTAATATCATCAAAGCAAAGATGCTTCACGTTTAATTAATAATTATTTAACTGAATAATTGATCCCTTTTATACCGTAATGTGCCTAGATGTGATGTTCATACATTTTTTTTACTGATGAGAAGACAATTTAAGTACAACTTTCACTTACAATCAGCAGCAGATGAAAATAAGAATTTTGGAGGAAATCTATTAACCACTTCAGCCCCCGGAAGGTTTTACCACCTTCATGGCCAGGCCATTTTTTGCGATACGGCACTGCATTGTTTTAACTGACAATTACGCCGTTGTGCAACGCTGTACCCAAATAAAAAAGATGTCCTTCTTTTCCCCACAAATAGAGCTTTATTTTTTAAAAAATTTTGTGCTATAAACAAAAAAAGGCCGAAAATTTTAGAGAAAAAATTAATATTTTTTTATTTCTGCTATGAAACATACCCAATAAAAAATCCAATTTCTTCATCAGTTTAGGCAAAAATCCCAATAAGCGTATATTGATTGGTTTGCGCAAAAGGGATATATTTATGGAATTTTTTTCAAAGGGTTAAATATGTCCCTAGGGGGTGCTTTCTAACTGTGGGGGATGTGCTTTGACTAGGGGAAAACAGAGATCCAGGTTTCTCCATTTTGTTTACAGCATCTTGTTTACATAGGCAGACCGCCGTTCTGCCTCTCCTGAGAATGATTGGCGTGTGTCCAATCACAGCGGGAGTGGGTCACCAGCGGAGCGCGCATGTTCCCCCAGATCCCGTGCACGAAATCACCTACTGGTACATGATTTCGCACAGGAGGGCTGCCCTACCACAGTTTATCTGCGTGGGTCGGTCCAGAAGTGGTTAAGGTGATTGTAAAGTCTTGTTTTTTTTGTTAAAAATAACAAACATGTTATACTTACCTGCTCTGTGCAGTTGGTTTTGTACAGAGCAGCCTGGATCCTCCTCTTCTTGGCTCCCTCTTCAGTGCTCCTGGCCCCTCCCTCCTGTTGCATGTTCCCACAGCAAGCAGCTTACATTCAGACACAAAGCTGTGGCCTGCCCCCACCCCCTTCCTCTCCTCATTGGTTGACTGACTTTGATTGACAGCAGCGGGAGCCAATGGGGCACTGCTGGGCACTGATATGGCACTGCTGGGCACTGATGTGGCATTGATGGGGCACTGATATGGCACAGATGGGGCATGGATGGGGCACTGCTGGGCACTTGCACAAGAAAAAAAAAACACAAGCAGCCTCACGCTGCAGCTTTTCCCTCCTCTGCTCATACAATTGGTGTGAGCAGTGAAGAGAACCGGACGTGATGCCAGTTTGTTTACATTGATCACTCCGTCATTGGATGGAGTGCTCACGTGGTAAAGGTCCACTGTCACTGGTCCTTTACCGTGATCCATGACAGCTCTGTGTGCGCACCCCAGGGGGCACGCGGGAGCACGATTCTGGGAGGACGTCATAGTACGGTCGGTAAGCGGAAGATCTCTATCTAATGTATACTCTCACTTTAACTAGTTCCTTTGGACCAAGCTGATCCCAAACAAACTATTTTTCACACTATTGTCTACATGCTGTGTGCACTGTATAAACTCTATTTAGCCTCAGGTACATACAATATACAGCACTGTATTCTGGTGTCCTGTCGGATAGTGTTCCCTCATCGGATACTGTTCCGCTGTGTACTGCGCATGCGCAGTACGGATGCCAAGCAAATTCTGAAAATATCCGAAGATGAACGGCGCCTCCAGGTTCAAGCCCCACCATCCAAGTGGACATAGAGTTAGAATAAAAAAGAGCCGAGCGCAGCGAGGCTGTGCCCGAAACATGGCGAGCGAAGCGATCCCGCGAGGGGCCCTCTAACTTTGTGCAGCCCTATGTCCACTTGGATGGTGGGGCTTGCATCTGAACTTACGGCACAGGCCCCGTTTATCTTCGGAGATTTTCCAAATCTCCTTGTGCTCCGTACTGCGCAAGCGCTGCGTCTTCGCTGTATGGGGCGGACACTATTCGATAGGCGGACATTTTTTGACAGAACACCGGCAATGGGATGGGAACTTCATAGGCAGCTTTGTATTTTCTGAATAAATATGCTTCCTTTGATAGTCAGAAGCAGAGAGGCAGGCAAAAGACATCATGATCCCCACCTCAGTCAATAAAAGGAAGCCTTGAAATACAAGGCATCCTGTGAAAAGCCTCATACACACGATCAGATTTTTCACAGACAAAACCTCTGACTTTTGCCCGAAGGCGTGTGTCTGGATTTTGGCTTGCATACAAACGACAAGGAATTGTCGGCTAACAAACATTAACGTAGTGATGCACTACGTGGTTTTTCAGCTCTTTAGCACCAACCTTTGGGCTCCTTATGCTAATTTTGTGTTAATAGAAGTTTAGTGTTGGTTCGTGCCTTTCATTTTGCGCTTTTCATTTAGTGCTTTTCAGTTTGCGCTTTTCATTTTGTGCTTTTCATTTAGCGCTTTTCATTTAGCGCTTTTCAGTTCGTTTCCATTCCTCAACCAGACATGTTGCTGAATCGGAGGATCTAACGTGTTATTTATTATTGGCCTTGGAGTTGCTTTGACCCAAGTCCAGTCCAGGAACAGGAGGAGTTCTTGGACCAAAAATTGGTTGCTTTATTAATCGTGACCAATTATGTCATATGCCTTTGCTGCAGGAGCTCCAGAAGAATAATCCAGATGTTTTTCGGAATTATCTCCGGATGACGGACCCCTGCTTTCACCAACTCTTGGCTTTGTTGACCCCCTATATTAAGAAGCAGGAAACATGCATGAGGCTTTTATTTTATTTTTTGGTTATATAATAATAATTTCATTTGTTATATTTTCTATATTTTTGGATGCATAGAATGCACTTTTTGGTTACGTTCTATTGGCAGATAGCATGTCTAATTTTATTTGTTTTCTTTTTTTATTGCACAATAAAAAAATTGTGTAGAATAATACTTGTCTATGTGTTTTACTTCACATGACAGTTTGAGAGTAGGCAGTTACATTTAAAAAAATACAATGTAAAATTAACACGGGACACCAACATAGTTGTATCTTTGATCTTAAAAACTACGAGATAATAGTGTTGTGGTAACTTGCCCAAAAAAAAAAAAAAAAAGCATAATAATATTATTCTTGATATCACTAGAAAAAAAAAGCCTTTGAAAATTTGTTTGCAATAACTCCATCAGTATCACCAGCAAAGCAGCTTCATTATTATCCCATTAAAGAAGAAGAGAATTGTGCGCTGCATTTCGAGATTTCATAATTTGCCACCTCACAAATGTTAATTCTCCATTACGAACGCTACTTTACAAGACCGACCGATTCTGGCTCGTCCTTGCTTCCGAGCATGTGTGTTTGTACTTTGGACTTTTGTCCGATGGAATTGTGTACACACGCTCGGAAAATCCGACAACAGAAATTTGTCCACGGAAAATTTTAAAGCCTGCAATCCAACATTTGTCTGTGGAAAATCGGACAACAATTGTACAATGAAGTGCACGGTTGGATTTTCCGCCAACAGCCTGTCATCACACATTTCCCGTTGGAAAATCCAATCGTGTGTACGAGGCTAAAGGCTGAGCAGCACTCAGCCCAACTACATTTTTTTCTGGGTGTGGAAAGGAAAGTTTCCATCCCACTTCTGTAACACACTGCTGTATACTGTATGTAGCTGATGCTACATGCAGTTTATACAGCTTGCCTGCCCAGTGGGCACATCTTCTAGTGTAGAAAATTGTTTTTTTCAGGCCAACTTGGTTAAATTGACAGTAATTTTCAAATTTTCTGTAAAGTATCAAAAATGAGACTGGGTCAAGTAAATAGCTGTGGCTGCAAAATGGTGACAAACTACAACACCCAGAATTGTCTCGGACCCCTAATGCCTCCTTTGCACTCCCCCAGCTCTGGACCTGGAAGTGGTAAGAGCTGAGCCCTTCAGGTCCATTGCTTCTGGAGGAGATGAAGAAAAGGATATTGCTCATCTCTCCACCCCTGTTTGCCACCCTCATGCCACTGGTGGACATCCTCGGTTTCTGGTGGGCACAGATCAGCCCAGGACAGCCTTTACAGTCACCCAAAACATTTCTATACTAATGCCCCAAACTTGCTAGATAAAAAGTAAACAAACATGGCACTCACAGAACCATTTTTCCTCAGCATATTTTTTTCATGCTGTACCTCATGCAGTGTTTATATGCTTTTATAAGGCTGATTTACTAAAAGAGTTAAAAATATTCACACCATAAATTGTGTGAATATTCATTTCAATTATCCCGTTGTGCAGATGAAATAAACAGTGATTTTCTTTCAACCTGAATGGATAATTGTATTGAAGATTTATTTTTTAATATAATTACATATTTTTATCATTTATTGTGTGAACATTCTGAGCTTCTTTATTAAAACAGCCTCATTGTCCCCAGAGAGGTAACAGCACCAAGTTGTACTGTCTGACAAATGTGACTGGACTGACTGGCTGAACAAAATTACAACTCTTAAGTTATAAATCCAGCAAAGAGAATTCACAAATATTTATTTCAGCTGTATATTTAACTGTTTGTCACTATACACAAGTAAGTAAGTGTTCCAGTCTTAGTGGAACTTTAAAGTGATTGTAAAGGTTTTTTTTTTTTTTTTTTTTAAATAACAAACATGTCATACTTACCTCCTCTGTGCAAGGTTTTGCATAGAGTGGCCTGATCCTCCTCTTCTGGGGTCCCTCAGTGGTGCTCCCGGCTCCTCCTCTTCTGGAGTTCCCCCACGGAGAGCCACTTTCCATGGGGGCACTCGTGCAGACGCGCTCCCAAGTTCTGCTGCTGCATCCATTGACACAGACAGCAGGACTCGTCCCCACTCTCCGACTCCTGTGTCACTGGATTTGTTTGACAGCAGCGGGAGCCAATGGCTAATTCTATCAATCTATCCAATAATGACCCAAGGAAGCTGCTGTGCTCGTCCCGGTCGATGGAAAGATCGGGTTCAGGTAAGTAAAAGGGGGGCCGGGGGGGTGCTGCTGCACTACATAAGGTTTTTCACCTTAATGTATAGAATGTAACCCCTTTAAGGCCCCTTTCACACTGGGGCGGTTTTCAGGCGGTACAGCGCTAAAAATAGCGCCTGTATACCGCCTGAAAAAAAACGGCCCCATTCACTCCAGTGTGAAAGCCGGCGGGCTTTCACACTGGAGCGGTGCGCTAGCAGGACCGCAACAAAAGTCCTGCTAGCAGCATCTTTGGAGCGGTGAAGGAGCGGTGTATTTACCGCTCCTATACCGCTCCTTCCCATTGAAATCAATGGGAAACCGCGGGGATAGCGCCCGCAAACCGCCGCTGCAGCGGCGCTTTGCGGAGGTTTTTAACCCTTTTGCGGCCGCTAGCGGGGGTTAAAACCACCCCGCTAGCGGCCGCATACCGCGGGTAAAACGATGGTAAAGCAGCGCTAAATATAGCGCTGCTTTACCGTCGCCGCCCCGCACCTCCCCAGTGTGAAAGGGGCCTAAATGTAGCAGGTTGGGCTGCAGTACTCATCTTCAATACAGAACTGTTTCCCAGCAGTATCTTTCACAGTTAAGTACTGCAAAAAACATAAAATACCACCGAAGGGCAACTCGGGGGGGGGGGGGGGGGGGCTTTGGAGGAGGACAGCATGCAGCACTGAGTTGGGCTTTAATTCATTGATTACATCAGTATTGCATTTTATATTATTATTTGCTATAACAGTTGTTAGTAAGAGCAGGGACAACAACAACCTCTTTAACATTTAAAACTGTACAACAATTTTTAAAAACGCTAACACGTAGGGTTTTTATAAAAGAAAAGACCCTATTGGTCTCTTCTGTCTTAAATCCTTCTCCCTGCCTGTCAGCGGTAATATACACAGAGCCGCGCATATGCAGCTCAGCATAAATTTACAACGTGGTTCTGTGCCCTGATGAAGAGAATACCATGTGCATGGACAGGAGTGATGTCATTGTGGCCTAGCTATTTAAGCGGCTAAACAGGGTGGATATAAATCAATGATTTTTTTTTTTTTTTCATTTAAAAAATTCAGGTTTTTTTGAGTTAAAGCAGATTTTTTTGATTCAAATTAGATTTTTTTGATTTAAAACTATTTTTTTGAGTTTTATCAAATGTATTTTAATAAAATGCTTTTGGAGTAAAAATCTATCTAAAGATAGTTTTCTATTTAAGATACATTAATAATTTATTTTATTCAGCATGAAATAGAGCTTAGTTATATAGCATTAGGCTGTATATTCTGCAATATTTACAATTTTGGTAAACTCATTCAATGAATCCAAGCTCTGTAAGCTGAGATAACATGCACTGCATTGATGCATTCACACAATTTCACAGTAAGCAAAAGATTGTTTTGCAAATCTACTGTACGTACACTACAAACTGTATGATTGAATCAGTTCTGATATTGCTGTTTTACAAATCTGACAGCTTATTATTCTAAACAGGAAACCTTAATTTCATTTGCAAATATTAAAGAAATTCTAACTACCAGTAAGAATAAGTCCTTACATTTAAAGAGCACCTGTCATATCAGATCCATCATAGCAGCGCCTGTTAGCGGGCCTCCACTCACCTGCTGCCGCCACGTCCCTCACCTTGTTGTGTCACTGCACCCTTCACCAGCCGTCCCATTAAAGTGAATGGGACTGTCGGTGAGTCAACAGCGGGTCAGAGGAGGAGCCGCTGCGGGACAGAGATGACAGTTGCTCTTTAAAAATATGGATTTAAATCGAGTTGATTTAAATCAAGCCTTTTTACGATTGATTTAAATCATGATTTAAATTGACTTGATTTAAATCCAATCCACCCTGTGGCTAAATAGAGCGAACCTGGAAGGAAGACTGGGAGAAGATAGAAGCACTCATGACCAGTGAGAGCACTGACACTGCAGCGCTGGAGGACATTGTTTTGGGTGATTCTGCCATAATGTGCTAATATGTGGTGTATGCTAGCACATTATGGCATACACCTCTTAGTGGCACATGTATTTTAAAAAGATATACTGGAGTTTAATTCTGCTTTAATAATGAAGAAAGTGAAATAACCAAAATTAAATACAAACAGCTAATAAAGAAGAATCTACAATTCTGTATATAGAGTACAATAATTAAAATATAGTACAACAAGTGTATACACATTGGAAAATTGTAATAAAAATTACTTTAAAGAGAATATGTTCATACTTACTCTATTAGACCAATATACAGTGTTACGTCTCAGGATTTCCTTGATTTTTTTTTTATCATTTACTTGTATTCCCCTGGTCAGACTTAGAAAATGTGCGATCGGATCGTGTTGTCGGAAATTCCGATCGTATGTGGGCTCCATCTGACTTTTTCCATCAGAATTACCGACACACAAAGTTTGAGAGCAGGACCTAAAATTTTCCAACAACAAAATCCAATCATTTAAATTCCGATCGCGTGTAGACAATTCCGACGGACAAAGGGCCACGCATGCTCAGAATAAATTAAGAGACAAAAGCTATTGGCTACTGGCCCGTTTATAGTCCCGACGTATGTGTTAGATGTCACCCTGTTCAGAACGATCGGATTTTCCGACAACTTTGTGCGACCGTGTGTATGCAAGACAAGTTTGGTCCAAAATCCGTTAGAAAAAATCAGACGAATTTTGTCGTCGGAATGTCCGACCGTGTGTACAGGACATTAGTATCGGTCTGTAAAGCTATTTCATCTACTGCCTGAGTTTAATGCTAGGGAAGGGATTGTAGGAAAGCAAATAAGTCCAGCAGCTCAGGATGAGTCTTGGTTATGAGCCCTGAGCTCAGGCAGTAGACAGGTCAGTCTCTACGATTAACCTTACAGTGTAAGACTAATGCCGCGTACACACGAAGGGACTATCCCGCGGGATTATCCGCTGGACTCAAGTCCACCGGACAATCCCCTCGCCGGCGGACTTTTTGGCGCCAAAAGTCCGGCGGACTAGGTTTTAAGTTTTGTTTTAAAATTATCCGCTGGACTTGGCAGTCCGGCGGACAATCCCGCGGTTAGTAGGCTAGTCCGCCGGACTTTTGAAATGAACGGACTTGCCGCTCATCGGAAAGTCCGTTCATTTAGCACGTGACTTCAGGTAGACGGAGCTAGCGAAGGCAGTGAATGCCGCCGCGCTAGCCCCGTCACCTGGCATGGATTTAAAGGGAATCCCCACGCCGAAAAAACGGCGTAGGGGTCCCCCCAAATCCATCTCAGACCCTTATCCGAGCACGCAGCCCGGCAGGCCAGGAAAGGGGTGGGGACGAGCGAGCGCCCCCCCCCCCCTGAGCCATACCAGGCCGCGTGCCCTCAACATGGGGGGTGCCCTGGGGAAAGGGGGGCCGTGCGGCCCCCCCACCCCAAAGCACCTTGTCCCCATGTTGATGAGGACAAGGGCCTCTTCCCGACAACCCTGGCCATTGGTTGTCGGGGTCTGCGGGCGGGGGCTTATCGGAATCTGGGAGCCCCCTTTTATAAGGGGGCTCTCAGATCCCGGCCCCCCACCCTATGTGAATAAGTATGGGGTACGATGTACCCCTACCCATTCACCTAAGGTGTAAAATGTAAAGTAAAAAAAACACACAATTTTGAAAAAATATTTTATTGCACTGCTCCGGGGGTCTTCTTCCGTTTTGGGGGTCACACGCTCGGAAGTCCAGCCGTGTGTGGGGAAGTCCCGCCGGACTAGGTCCAGCGGACAATCCACCGGACTAGGTCCGGCGGACAAAGTCCGAACGTGTGTACTCGGCATAAGCATACATTTCTCCTCTGACAGGAAGAGAATACACACAAATAACAGCATATATATGCCTGGTTCTCCGAATCTGGGCTATTACCATGAGGTTTAAAAATGTAAAAAGTTGCTTTTGCTGCAATACTCACCTTCTCTCACACTGTCCCTGCAGTAATTA
The DNA here is from genome assembly GCA_028564925.1 of Lithobates sylvaticus. Taxonomy (NCBI): domain Eukaryota; kingdom Metazoa; phylum Chordata; class Amphibia; order Anura; family Ranidae; genus Lithobates; species Lithobates sylvaticus. Next base: position 195,812,425 of record CM053029.1, read on the forward strand.
GTTGTCACCACTAGATGTACTGTACTTAATTTCCAGATTAAAAGATGCCTAGTGTCATTCATCCCAACATTCTGTGAGTGCAGGGCATCATGGACCTCCCCCCTGAGGAGGCATTACCACAACACCCTGCACTGCAATGAATGATGCCCCATTTAGAACTGCCCACTGCCAGAGAAAATTTGAAGGGAACCTCACTTGTTACATAACCAGCCTAATGCAGCGTACACGCGGCCGGAATTTCCGATTGAAACAGTCCGATGGGAGCTTTTCATCGGATTTTTCCGACCGTGTGTATGCCCATCGGTCTTTTTCTGTCTGCATTTCCGACGGACTTCAGATTGAGAGCCTGTTCTTAATTTTTCCGACGGAAAACATTTCTTTGGATTTTTCGATCGTGTGTATGCAATTCCGACTCGCAAAATTCCGACGCATGCTCGGAAACAATTCGATGCATGCTCAGAAGAATTAAACTTCCCTTTTATAGTGCTGTCGAAGGTGTTGCATGTTGCGGTGTTATTGACCGTCAGAATTTGGTGTGACCGTGTGTAGGAAATACAGTTAGAGCGGAATTCCGTCGGAATTTCGACGGGAAAACCATCAGAGCTTTTTCCGAAGAGAATTCTGATCATGTGTACGTGGCATAAAACACATCAGGAAAATTCAAGTATAAAAATATAAAACATAAGACACATGCTGGGGAAGGGCTCCAGCTGGGGAGGGAAGGGTTAATGACGGGAAGGGGAACCAAGTCGGAATAAAATGTAATATAATAAACTAAAATATACGCTCTAGTAAACTATACTTTGCCTTTGAATTGCCTCAGTATTCTCATCGTTCTTCCATCTCTTGATAGAAAATGAAATTTTTATTCCTGAAAGCTGCTTGACGTGACATTTCTGCAGAAAGCTGCATTTTTACACCTTTCTGGCTTTTAAACTAAAAGGTTCTTGTAACTTTAACATAAATGTTTGTGAGTGTTATAAAATTACTTTTCTGGCTTATTCGCTTTACTTTAAGTTCATCCTACAGACTGCTGAGTAGGTGTTGTGGAAAATCTACTTGAATTTCTCCGATAAACAGAATCACTTGCTATAGCATATATTTGTGATATTTGGCTTGTGCACTGGTGCAGTGAAATGCAAATGAAAATAGAGAAATTGTTTCTGTCATTTTAAAATGTAGCATGTAATGGAATAGCAAACCAGACTTAGTTCTAAAGAAAATGCAATATTTTATAACTTTCAGCCGACTTCTACCTTCAAAGAAAAGTTCAACATGAATTGAACTGGGATCTTTTGAATCCCCACGAGCTTGAGATCATACATCAGAGGAGAGAGCCACTGTAGCATGCTATAGGCACTGCACCAAATTAGATGTATGTCCAGAATATCACAGTTCGTTAGGGTTGTGGTTTGGTACTGACAAATAGCTTTAAATTATGGTAATATTTACCCTAGAACAAACAGCACTGAATGGGATCTACACTCATTTAGATAGCACCACTGTCTGTGTAGTACCACATATGCCCATAAACATGGGCTGATGTGCCAATACACAGACAACAGGCTAAAATTCATGGCAATACATGGCTAACCAATATATATGGGTGACCAATTTGGGCAGCACACCAGCAACCATATCAATACAGAGGCAGCAAATTGGCAATTGTAGCTATAAGTGGGCAACAGATGGGAAATCATGACAATATATGTTCTACAAACATGCAGAGGTGGCATGACCTGAACAACAAAAAAGGCAAATAAAATACATTGGCAAATCTTATAGCCCACTTCACCTATCAACGTTACCATCTCCTCTCTCTCTCTCTCGAGCTAAAGATGCTCATTTCTGTAGCCATAGGGAGATACTGGAGGCAGTGAGAGGACATGAGGATACCTCCTACTAAATCACTCCGTCTCATCAGCAATTATTCCCTGCTCTGAACCTCTGCGTGACTGGCTATCAGTAGTGACCGATGCTACTACTCTAAGCAGCCTATTGTCAGACCAGGGTTGTAACCATGTTACACAACAAAAAATTCCAAATCTCTAGGTCAAAACTACAGAGTTCCCAGTTATGAAGATGGATTTCATTTTAACATATCTGCAAGTCCACAGCTGAAATGCAGAATAATTACAGGCCCTTAAGGAAGAACTCCAGGAACATGATTACGTTAAAGTGGTTGTAAAGGCTTATGCCGCGTACACACGACCGGACTTTTCGCCAGCAAAGGTCCGACGGAACAAATCCATCAGACAATTCGATCGTGTGTGGGCTCCATCAGACTTTTGCTGTCAAAAAATCCGACAGACTTTAGCTGTAAGCAAAAATCACATACAGGAAAGATAAAAACACTTAATTTCAAGAGGGCAAATTTTCCAAGGATGAGGGCTGCTCTCCAGAACTTAGACTGTGAGAGAATATTGGCAACAATGGGCACAGAACAGAAATGGGGATTTTTCAAAAAGACTGTTTGTGAACTCACTGCAAAGTATATTCCCATGGGCAATAAATTTAAAAGGCTAAAAATAAAACCTATGTGGCTCACGGCCAAAGTTAAAAAAGCTATAAACTATAAGAAAAGAGCTTTTAAAAAATATAAAAATGAAGGATCACTAGTGTCATTTAAATGTTACAAAGAACATAACAGAATATGTAAAAAGGAAATCAAGGATGCAAAAATTCAAAACGAAAGACAGATTGCAAAAGATAGTAGGACAAACCCCAAAAAATTCTTCAAATATATTAATAGTAAAAAGGTCAAGTCTGAGCATGTAGGCCCTTTACAAAATAATCTAGAGTGGGTGACTGGGGACAAAGAGAAGGCTAATTTATTAAATACTTTCTTCAGCTCTGTGTATACAAAGGAGCATGGGGGAGCTCATGTCCACAATGGGGGTGGTAGTGACACAGCCCCAAATCCACAATGGCTCAAAAGTGATATGGTCCAGAAATATTTAGACAGAATAAAGGTGGATAAAGCACCTGGACCTGATGGCATCCACCCACGGATCCTAAAAGAATTGAGCTCTGTAATTTCAAAGCCATTTTATCTAATTTTTAGGGACTCATTAATGACAGCAATAGTACCACTGGATTGGCGCAGGGCGAACGTGGTGCCTATATTTAAAAAGGGAACAAAGTCTTTACCAAGTAACTATAGACCTGTTAGTTTAACTTCTATAGTTGGGAAGATAATGGAGAGATTAATAAAAGACCACATAGACGAGTTCTTGCAGGAAAAAAATATTTTAAGCAACAGACAGCATGGATTCATGAAAGACAGAAGTTGTCAGACAAACCTCATTTCTTTTTATGAGGAGGTTAGTAACCTTGGACAGAGGCGTGGCTGTGGACGTGGTATACTTGGATTTTGCAAAAGCGTTCGATACAGTTCCCCACACACGGCTCATGTGTAAGGTAAGGTCTACAGGTTTGTAAATATCGGTTTGTAAATGGATAGAAAACTGGCTAAAAGACAGAATTCAGAGAGTAGTGGTTAATGATTCTTACTCTGAATGGTCTAAGGTTATCAGTGGTGTACCCCAAGGTTCAGTGCTGGGACCCTTACTTTTTAATATCTTTAGAAATGATATTGGGTCTGGGATCAAAAGTAACATTTCTGTCTTTGCAGATGACACCAAGCTATGCAGTGGAATAACGTCCTTACAGGAGGTCTCCAATTTACAAGACAACCTCAATGCTCTGTCTAGTTGGGCGACTATGTGGCAGATGAGGTTTAATGTTGATAAATGTAAAGTTATGCACTTGGGGGCTAAGAATATGCATGCATCATACATGCTAGGGGGAGTACAACTGGGGGAATCCGTAGTGGAGAAGGATCTCAGGGTTTTGGTAGATCATAAGCTCAATAATAGCATGCAATGCCAAGCTGCGGTTTCCAAAGCGAGCAAAGTCCTTTCTTGTATTAAGAGAGGTATGGACTCCAGAGAGAGAGATATAATTTTGCCCCTGTTCAAATCATTAGTAAGACCTCATCTGGAATATGCAGTTCAGTTTTGGGCACCAGTTCTCAAAAAGGATATTGGGGAACTGGAGAAAGTGCAGAGAAGGGCAACCAAACTGATAAGAGGCATGGAGGAGCTCAGCTATGAGGAAAGATTAGCGGAACTGAATTTATTCACCCTTGATAAGAGGAGATTAAGGGGGGATATGATCAACATGTATAAATATATAAGGGGTCCATATAGTGAACTTGGTGTTGAGTTATTCACTTTACAGTCAACAAAGAGGACAAGGGGGCACTCTTTACGTCTAGAGGAAAAAAGATTTCATCTCCAAATACGGAAACGTTTCTTCACAGTAAGAGCTGTGAAAATGTGGAATAGACTCCCTGCAGAGGTGGTTCTGGCCAGCTCAGTAGATTGCTTTAAGAAAGGCTTGGATACTTTCCTTAATGTACATAATATAACTGGGTACTGACATTTATAGGTAAAGTTGATCCGGGGAAAATCCGATTGCCTCTCGGGGGATCAGGAAGGAATTTTTTCCCCTGCTTTAGCAAATTGGAGAATGCTCTGCTGGTTTTTTTTGCCTTCCTCTGGATCAACTGTGGGTATAGAATGGGGTTATATGGGATTGTATGATATATATATATATATATATATATATATATATATATATATATATATATATATATATATATATATATTTTTTTTTTATTTGTGGTTGAACTGGATGGACTTGTGTCTTTTTTCAACCTAACTAACTATGTAACTATGTAACTATGTAACTTTAGAAATAGAACATGTTTCAAATTATCCCACTGGAACTCCGCTGGACCCAGTTTCTATCGAAAAATGTGCTTGTCGGTGTGCTAGTCCGACGGACAAACAACGACGCTAGGGCAGCTATTGGCTACTGGCTACGAACTTCCTTATTCTAGTCCAGTCATACGTCATCACGTTCAAATCCATTGGACTTTAGTGTGATTGTGTGTGGCCAAGTCCGTTTATTCGGAAAGTTCGTCGGAACTCAGTCGAAAGTCCATTGGAAAGACCGTCGAACCTAGTCCGTCGAAAAGTCTGCTCGTGTGTACGCGGCATTAGGGTTTTTTCTCTGCATTAAGGTAAACAAAAACATTCAATGGTCAGCTCCCTCCCAGCCCTGAGCCCAAACTCGATCCAGCACTGTGCCCAAGAGCAGTGGCGCTGCTCTCTTTCTCTCTCCCCGCAGAACATGGAGCCAGCAGCAGGAGCAATTGGCGGGCCGCTCTCTCGGAATCAAGACTGCATGTCTGCCCCCATAGCAAACGCTTTGCTATGGGGCAAACAAAGAAGAGGAGGAGCTGACAGCGCCAGTTGGGGACCCCGGAAAAGGAGGGTAAGTATAACATGTTTATTATAAAAAAAACATTATACCTTTACAATCACTTTAAACACTTTTGCTCAGCTTGCTAAAACATATCAAATTATCCTGATGCCACCTTGGTGTGGCCATTGTACTTTACTGTTGTATCCTATGCTACATATAAAAAAAGGAGTGTCCTTCTCCAGTAGGTGCTCCAGCTCTGCATAGTGAATAAAGGAACTAGGAAGTTGCTACCTCCAGCACCTCCACCACTTTTCCCTGCAGTGCTGCCTCATGGGCTGCCTGGCACTCATATAATGACATGGTCCTGAAGTACTGTGAGCCCAGGATGCATTATAATGCACCTCCAGAAGTAATGATGGCTTTGGGCTCACAGAAAATAGGTAGCATGACACTCACTGATGTTCAACGAAGGAAGGAAGGAAGGAAGTTGACAACAGTGCTGGGACACGTAGAGATTAAGTACAGAGTGGCAATGTTTTTTTAGCAGCAGGGGGAAGCCAAACATTTTAAAAATATGTAAATACCCAGAGGTCTGCTTTTAAATATGTACTAGCATAATGAAACAATATATTTAAAGAATACTAATTAAAAATGTATTTTTCTGCTAGACGGGTGTAGCTACTTTCTAAATTTATTTCCATAGCCTAAAAAAAAAAAAAAAGAACATTCCATGTTCTATGGAAGCCCATGCTATGTTCTTAAAATTCTTTAAGAAAAAAAAGTGTAAAAAGACAGAGACAACATTTGTAAAATGCAACATTCAACCATAAATGGAAGCAAAATTATAAACACACATAGAATGTACCTGGCAACCTCAGCCTTTTGTAATTTAAATTCACATTTCCTTAGTAGAGAAATATTTTTAGCAAATTATGTAGCTTTCAGTGTTACAATACCAGACTGTGCAAAACCTTTTGTTCTTACTATTAACCTGTGTGAAAAACATTGCTGTTATCCACAGAAAATCTGAGCCTATTTTCCGTATAACGTTTTCAAAATATTTCTCTTTTTTTTTTTTATTCTTTTTTTTTTCCACGGTTCAAGAAAGGTCTCATATAAAAGAGAATAAAGGGGTAAAGGGAAATTACAATTTAATATATATTTTTTTGATTATTGGGTTTGGCATTGTAAATTAAAGTGGGACTAAACTGAAAAGATAAAAAAAATGTGAGCAGGCAGGCTTTTTATTGTTTATTTTTATGCTATGTCTCTCCTGCAATAAGCCAAACTTACCTTCATGTTCACAATCTGCTTTAGGATGTATGCTCAGCTTAGTGTACATACCTGGCATTCCTCAGAGCCCGAATGCATGAAATTACATGCGTATGTGTGGGCATTTTGTCTTTCTGGCCTAGGCTAATTAGGAAGGCCGAAAGTTCTAAACCTCAAAAAAAGACTGGGCAATGATGTTGGTGCCACTGACAGAGTGATGGAAAGTAAGTATAGATCTGCTCTACAATTAGTTTTTGTATTTCGATTTAATAAAGTAAATTTTAAATGTAAACTACTGTGCAAAAGTTCTAGGCAGCTGTCAAAAATGCTGTAAATTAGCAATGGTTTCAGAAACAGAAGTGTTAATAGATTATTTTTACCAATTAAGAAAAATGAAAGTAAATGAACACAAGAACAATACAAATCAAATTAACATTTGGTGTGACCACCCTTTGACTTCAAAACAGCATTGATTTTTCTGGGTTCACTTGCACACAGTTATTGAAGCAACTTGGAAGGTAGGTAGGTTGTTCCAGACATCTTGGAAAACAAACTGCATCTGTGGCTGTGGGTTGTCTTATATGCTTCTGTCTCTTCACATAATCCCAGACAAACTCAATGATGTTGAAATCAGGCCTTTGTGGAGGCCAAGCCATCACTTCCAGGACTCATTGTTCTTCTTTACACCGAAGATAGTTCTTAATGACATTGGCTGTATGTTTGGGGTCATTGTCCAACTGCAGAATAAATTTGGGGTCAATCATACACCTCCCTGATGGTATGGCATGATGGATAAGTATCTTCCTGTATTTCTCAGCATTGAGGACAACATTGATCCTGACCAAATCTCCAACTCCAATTTGCAACCCCAAACTTGCAAGGAACCTCCACCATGCTTCACTGTTGCCTGCAGACATTCATTATTGTACCACTCTCCAGCCCTTCAGCAAACAAACTTCCTCCTGCTACAGCCAAATATTTCAAATTTTGATTAATCAGTCCAGTGCACCTGTTACCCTTTTTCTGCACCCCAGTTCCTATTTTTTTCCTGGATAATTGGGTCATTTAGCCTTGTTTCCACATCAGAGGTATGGCTTTTATGATGCAATTCTGCCATGAAGACCACGTCTGGCCATCTTCTAATGTTGAAGGGAAGCAAGCATAATGTGTGTTTCATCTGCTGCACTAAGTTACCTTGTCCAACCATTGTGTCTTTGTGCTTATTCAATAGAACTTTAACAGCACATCTTGAAACCCCAGTCTGCTTTGAAATCTTTGCTGGGAGAGACCTCGCTGATGCAGTATAACTACCTTGTGTCTTGTTGCTGTGCTCAGTCTTGTCATGGTGTATGACCTGTGAGACAAAACTGTCTTTCACAACCTCACCTTAGTAGAGGAATTTGGCTGTTCCTCACCCAGTGTTAAGCCTCCTACACAGCTGTTTCTGTTTTACTTAATGACTGTGTTTCAACCTACAGATGAGACTGATGATCATTATCACCTGCTTGGTATAGTTGGTTACTCATACACCTAGCTCTAATCCTACAAAATCCCTGACTTTGTGCAAGTGTACAAACATTTCTTCACACGCAAGACTTTTCTTTATAGTTTTGCATAGAGTAGGGAAGGGTTAGGACCCATATCAGGTTTTATTGCTGTCTGTGGGATCCAGCCTTTTAATTTTGCCTGGTGACCACTCTCAGCGGTGCAGAAAGTAATAGGAAATTACAATTTTTGTCACCAGGACAGAAGGTGAGGAGGAATCTGCCACTGGGGACCTCTGTTCCAGTGCCAACTGTCTAAGAGGGGAATTCAACTCATTTAAAGAGATTTCCATTCACTTTGTGTTCCATCCCTATGACAGGATGAGAAAGAAAATCCCCAAATGAGGCAAAATATAAACCAACAGGGGTTTTCAATTTTCTAAAGCTGGAATTAGACAGATTATAATTCGACCAGTTCAGCAGAGACCAAATTAATTTCATCAGTGTGTGGCTGGCTGCAGCCATTGATCAGTGTAATTTGACAATAGAGAGTCCCCCTGTCACAATACAATGTTCCAGTAGGGGGATTCCTTTATCCACCTCATTTGTTTGGATAGAGAAATCTGTTTTTTGTTCAGCTCACTGGCTGAAAAAAAAAAAAAAAAAAACAACCCTCTAAGGCCAGCTTTGCTCCATAATAAACTATTTTGGCTATACATGTACTTTAAATATTGCATAAATATTATTTAATATTCATCAATTGTAGTCAGCAGGTGACTATTTTCACGCTAGATCAGCAACTCTTTGGAGACTTTTTCTAAAAGTGTTGCCCTAAAAATAGACAGCCACTCCTAAAATGGGCAGCCATTTTCACCCAATGCAAGACAAGGCAATAAGCCGTGCTCCCTATCCTACCAGTTCACACCACCACACTGCTGTGGTGTGTACTTAAAAAAAGTATGGCACGCAGTACCTTTTTAACCGCAATGTGTTGTGACTAATGCCCCGTACACACGGTCGGAAATTCCGACCACAAAATCCGTCTGATTTTTTTTCCGATGGATTTTGTCCGACACTGGTGTTGCATACACACGGTCAGACAAAGTTGTCAGAAAATCCGATCATTCTGACGTTGGTGACGTTCGTTGCGTACGACGGAACTACGTAGAGGCTAGTAGCCAATAGCTTTGGTCTTGTAATGTGATCAGAGCATGCGTGGCACTTTGTTCGTCGGAATTCGCTACACACGATCGGAAAAAGTCCCATCGGACATTGTTGTCGGAAAATTTGAGTGCAGGATCTCAAATTTTTTCCGTCGGAAATTCCGACGGAATAAGTCCGATGGAGCCCACACACGGTCGGATTTTCCGACAACATGGTCCGATAGGACATTTTCCGTCGGAAATTCCGACCGTGTGTACGGGGCATTAAAGTGGTTGTAAACTCTGTTACACCACTTGTACCTACAGGTAAGCCTATAATAAGGCTTACCTGTAGGTGCTGTAAATATCTACTAAACTTGCACAGTTTAGGAGATATTCACTATATGCGCTGCTGCCAACATCATCGGTGCATGCTCACTGAAGAAACGGCCTACTCGTGATATTTCTTCAGTACCCGTGCTGTGACTGGCGGCACCCACTCGCATGCATGGGAGTGACGTCATTGCAGCTCTGGCCAATCACAGCACCGGAGCCCATGAACAAGGAAGAAAGATGTCGGCCATGGGAGCGGAGTTCGGGAAGCACTGCAGGGCATCATTCTAAGGTAAGTATTTCATAATGAGCTAGTATACGATGCATACTAGTTCATTATTCCTTTGTCTTGCAAGGTTTTTTTTTTTTTTCAGAGGTTTGCAACCTCTTTAATTAATGTCATTTCGTGACATTTCAATAAAGTTTGCACAAAAAAGGTAAATAGTGCACCGCTTACAGCACATCGTCAATGCTGCCTTCACACCACACACCAGCGGCTGTGTTTTAACACAACAGCTAGTGTGAACAAGCCATTAAAAGCCCACACTGTCCTACAAAAAGAGCCCAACGGACATATACACTTGTATTAAATGTTTGTAAATATTTTATAAAATGACCAAAAGTATTAAAAAAATTAATAAAAAATAGACCAAAACATGCAACACTAAAATTTTTCCTTTTTAATCTTTATTTTATTTTTTTATTATTTCCAACGGTGTAGTTTCCTCTTTGGGAAAAATATTTCTATGTAGGTGCGAGGAGAAATGCACTGACATGCCTTTTTTTTTTTTAGAAACAAATGGCAATCACATGGTCAGAGCTGCAAGCTTCCAGCTGTAAAAGAAGTTTGGATCAATGTACAGTCTGAAATTGAAGACAGACAAGGGGTTAAAGCAACCTGGAGCAAACCCACACAGGCGAAAACACAGACTTCATATAGTTACTAGCTAGATCTATGAAGTGGAGTAAAACAAGTACTCTACAAAGAAAATGCCCAAACGATTAAGCTGCCGTGTAAACCAGTAAAAACAGACATTAAGAAATGTAAAAGTAACATTTGATTGGCTGCTTTTGACAATACAGATGCTTTCCTTCCTTCCAGTTTTTACAGCTCAGCCCAGAGGGTGACCTAACAGCTGATATATCTCACATTAATTTGCTGTCACTTTGCTTTACTAAAGTGGAACAGGATGTGTGATGTGATCCTAGTATTACATGTTCAAGATAAGAAATCACTAGCAGTTTTACAGCCTATGTTACGGTAGGAATCTGTTTTATTCAGCAATAATTTGAAAAAGATTCATTATTCGGCGATAAGCTGGCAAGAAACTTACCATGCCTGAATAATTGCTTAGCTAAATCCTGTAGCGTGAAAACGAGATTCTGTAGATTAACCCAATGGTAAAATGAATTGCCCAGGCATTCAATAACTACCACTGCGCAGTGTTCGCCTGCCAGCCAATTAGCTTTTACTCTTTATGACACTAATCCTGCTTTCAAACTGGTCATAGGCTGCTGCTTATAATAAGTACGGTAGAGTATAAGAGAGAGCCTTTAAGGCCCCATTCCCACAGGCTTCCAAATTAGGTCCCCCTTTCAGTTTTTCAGGCAGACCTGATCAAAAGCTCCATGCAGGTCTATGAGCAGGCAGATCTAAAATATACTTGTGTCGTTTACATCCGCCTAACTCTTAGTCCATCCAGGTCTGGTTTAAAAAAGTTTAAAGAGACTGCGTCCATTTTATCAGATATAAATGTGATGGATTAGAGCAAAAGGCCATTTACATCCTGAAGCCCATTTAGCCAACACCAAAAAAACAAAAACAAAGTCTACCATCAAAATGTGGACACAAATCTGTCAGTGTATATATATATATTGTGTAATTATTTTTTATTTATATCAAATCTTTATTTTTCAAATAGACATTGATAACAAGGTACACTAGCACACCCATGACTTTACTATAATAGACGATAATGAGTTTCCCAAAGAGCCAGCACAGCACAAGCTGTTTAGTTTTAGACTATCTCTCTCTCTAACTAACCATAACTGTAAAGAGCCATTTAGGCTTGAGTGATTTAGGTGTATCTATGGCCCAAACTTTTTTTATTAGTTTTGTTTAAAGTAGGGAAAGGTTGTAATCCCTGTCAGGGTTTTCTGTTATCTGGGGTTTTGTTGGCGAGAATTACCCTCACTTTCTGTTCTGGTGACTAGAACAGAAAGCGAGGGAAAATCTGCAACATGGAAAGAGAGAACACAAAAAGCTGACAGAGGTTATTGCATTTCCCTGCTTAAAGTGATTGTGAAGACTCCTTTTTAATGTTATTATTATTATTATTATTATTATTATTAATAATAATAATAATATAATAATCAGGTTTATACTACCTACTTGTACTAATAGTATTGCACAGAGTGGCCCCAAACCTCCTCTTCTGAGGTAGCTCTGCCGGTGCTGTCTGTTCCTCCTCTACAACTTGCTATGTGGGCAGACGTGCAGGCTCGCTCCCAAGCTGGGCTGTGTGTGTCCATAGACACACACAGTGTGTCTCAGCCCTTCCTCCTGCTCTCTGTTGCCAGGATTTAATTGACATGAACAGGAGCCAATGGTGCCTGCTGTTCTCAGCCTGTGAGAACAGGAAGATGGGAGAGAAGACTTGCAGCCGGGGCATAATGCTGGATCAATAAGGCTTTGGGTAAGAGTAAAGGAGGGGGGGTAGCAGGCAGTGCAATTTTTTTTTTTTACCCTAAGGTAGAGAATGCATTAAGGTAAAAAGCCCTAATGTTTACAACCACTTTAAGCTATCCCCTTAATAACAAAGGTCCAAACAAAGCTTAACACCCCAAACCTAGTTTTGTAAGTTTGGCATGATTTGATAAAACTGTACGTATGTTTGCAACTGTGGTATTATGTATCCTGGTAAATTATACCTTGTTTTTTGTTTTTTTTTCAGGGCGATTTGGGCCTTCATTTAGAGGTAAATGGTAATACATTTAACCATTCTTTTAAATGATCATAAAAGGAATCTGACCGAAATAGTAAAAATTGTATTGTTTTGAAATATAACTATATATTTCTTGCCATTAATATAATCCACCACCAAAAAAAACCCTCAATATAAATATTTCTACTCATGGTGATTACATCGATACCACATAGGTGTATGTTATTTGTTGTTTGTACCTGTAGTAGGGAACAGAATCAATAGTACACATTTTTTTTTAATCCTACCTAAAATACACTGATACTGAATAAAAAAACACTTTTTCTAAAGCCGGTCATGGTTCAAATCTCGCCCAGGTTCTGCAGTGACTGGCTGAGATTCAAATCATCTATTGGCAGGCTGATTGTACCCATATTGATCAATCGATCAGATTTTTCAGCGATTATTGCTAGTGGCTATAGCAGCTAGCAACAATCACTTTGTGTCCTTCCGGCAGGAACAGCTCTGGCACTTACAGGGTAATGGGTTAAAAAAAAATTTTTTACTTCTGTCTGTGTTGCTGTTAGAGGAATTTCCTACACTTCCTTATTCTTCTCCACTCTATCCCAAAAAAATGAAAAAGTTTCAGATATTAATACACACTTTAAAGTGATTGTAAAATCTTGTTTTTTTTTTTCAATAAAAATAACAAACATTTTTATACTTACCTGCTCTGTGTAGTGGATTTGCACAGAGCAGCCCAGATCCTCCTCTTCTCGGGTCCCTCTTTGGCTCTCCTGGCCCCTCCCTCCTGCCGAGTGCCCCCACAGCAAGCAGCTTGATATGGGGGCACCCGAGCCGAGTTACAGCTCCCTGTGTCCATTCAGACACAGAGCTGTGACCCGACCCCACCCTTTCTCTCTCCTGATTGGCTAAGAAAAAACAGGAAGGGGGGGTTTTTGGAGGCGCCAACTCCAGTAGTTCTATCACATAAATATATAATGTTTTTTTAAACTTACTGGTTTGCAGGTTCAAAAAGTGGTGATGTCCATCAAAGATTAAAAAATTCTGAAGTGTGTTGGTGATAGGGTGCAGGCTCCGCTGGCAGTCCTTTTGCTGTAAGGATGTTAGTCCTCGTTGTTTTAGCAGCTAGTCTGTGTTGTACATGGTGTGGAAAGCTCCACGCTAACCACCCTGGAACACGGAAGAGGAAGTGACGTCAGAAGTGCTCAGCAAGCATCCAGACACAGAGTATAGAATGTACCTGATTGGCTGACTGACTTTGACAGCAGTGGGAGCCAACATCGTTGCTGCTGTGTCTCAGCCAATCAAGAGCCGAGACACTCGTGGACATCGCTGGACATAGATGGGGCTTAGGTAAGTATTAAGGGGACTGAGGGGGGCTGCTGCACACAGAAGACTTTTCATCTTAATGTATAACTTTACAAATCCTTTAAGCTTCTGACTTTATAACTCCTTTAAGCTCCGTAAAAAATTTTTTTGTTAGGATTAGCCTAATAAATAATATGTCTTGAACTCTATCTACTGGCTATAAAAATAAATATAAAATATTTATATAACTATACTTTATACTAACCTCACTAATATAAAAATGGACGAAAACATTTTTTTTTTAGTCCTGAACAAAATAAATAAAGAAGACGTTAAAGAAGATAGAATGCATTAAAAAAGACTAAAAATTATAGTGTCATATACAAGAGTTATTGTGAACACAAAACCACATCATAAACCACCACATCAGAATAATACATATAAAATATATAGTATAAATGACTCACGTCTATAATAAAACTACAGTCACTGTGATCTTGGGTAAAAAAAATGCTTCTTACTTTTACCTCATCAATACACATATCTGCTTATCAGATGCCTAGACCCCGCAGTATACGAGTTCTATATGCGCTTGTTTGAAATGGTGTAAACCACCAGCAAGGCAATAAAGCATGCGAGGAAAGAGAAGAAACTCCATAGTGTAGTACTAAATTTGCACTATTTACTATTCACACCAGATGCAGTTCCGTGCTCTTTTTTGCTGCACAAAATGCATTCACAGTGTTTTCCATGTATTCCAATGGTCTAGTGCACACCATGCAGTCAGTTTCTGGTCAGTTTCCAGGCAGTTTATGCACTGAACTGCATCTGGTGTGAACTGGCCCTAAAGTAGAGGTACTCCCAAATAAGTGTAAATTAAAAGCACATCCGGCAAAAATCCTGCACTCCAGCTGATGAGTGATCACGATGAGGATGATGTCACCATTGAAGCACCGCCCCACGTGTTTCGTCACAACTGATGTTGTCAAGAAGCATTGCCTGGCCTGATTACATTTGAGAGCACATATGAGTGATACCTATATGGCTGGTGGTTTACAATAAGATCCATATACGAAACTTCAAAACTTCCCCCTGCAGTCCAAAGCACAGATCGGGTGCCGACGTTCAAACAAGCTCATCCAGGCTAGCTGAAACAGATCAGAAAACAGAAGGTAGAAACCCCACACACCAGAACCCAGACACTATATAGAGAGATAAAGTTATGGCTTCAGCCTGAACTCCTTCTGGCTATACTCATCTACATGTTGTGACCCGCCTACAAGGCTTAATCATAGAGTTGTTTTTACCTTCTCTTTTCTGTATCTTTTCTGTATCTCTCGATCTGGTGGATTACACTGTTTAAACAAGCAAATGTAAACCTCTTATACTGAGGGTCTAGGCATCTAGTAAGCAGATCTGTGTATTGATGTGGTGGTGGAAGACTTTTTATTCAAGATCACAGCAATTGCAGTTTTATTATGAACTTGAATCATTTATATTCAGAGAAATACCAAGAGTTTTGAGGTGCAAAAAATCAAATCAAATTGATATTACAAATTTCATAGTTTTATTTAAACATACATGGTTAAAAAATGAATAAAAGTTAAAACCAGAACATGAAAAGTTACGCGGTCGCAATACAAAAGTTGGTTACCTCTACATGTTTCTCCATAATCATGGCTTCTTCTGGAGCTTTTGTAGGACCTTTATACAATGTCACTCAAACGTGATCAAGGTTCCAAAGGACCCTCAGGGCCTGCAAAGAGGTATCAGTGTGCCATAAAGAGGGGAGGGGGGGGGTTTGTGTAATTTATGATGACTGTTTGGATTGCATTGAGTTAAAAACACCTGAGTTTAGTTCATTTGAACACCTGGTGATCAAGTGTAAAGTAAGTGACTCTTCCTCTTTTGTATTAGCCACTGTCTATCGACCACCTGGCCCAGCAGGGACTTTCCATGCTGACCTATCTGATCTAATGATGTTCCTTTGTCTACAATCGGATTGTGTTGTCCTCCAGGGAGACATGAATATGTGGCTGGAGGATGACACAAACTGTGATTCCCAGGACCTCATAGGTGACCTAGATGGCCTCCACTTTACCCTGGCATCCACCATGATCACACACATAAAGGGCCATATGCTAGATGCCCTTTTTACTCATGGCGCGGAAGTTCTCAATGTCAAAGCACATGAGGTGGGGTGGTCAGACCATAGTCTGGTCACCTTTGACCTCTTGGATTTTGCACCAATAAAAATCCTCAAAGGAAATCGGATGACAAAATCTGCTCCATTTCGGAAACTAACAAATATAACAGTCGAAGATTTTAAAACATGTTATGACTACCATCAGGGACAGTCACTCCTAGTAAATGAAGAGAGAGAAATGGGAATTCTGGCTTCAGAAACCGAGATTGAAAGGCTGGAAATTTCCCTAGATGAATTTGAGTTAAGAATCAAGGCAAGTCTGGACATCCTGGCCCCATTGACAACAGCAAATAAGCGCCCAAGACTTTCTAAGTCAAGCCCTTGGTATGCCCCTAGTCTTGACTTACTTAAGAATAAAAGACGAATATTGGAAAGAAAGTGGCTTAAATCTAAACTTCCCCGGGACAAAATGGCATATCGGGTCTATTGTCGAGGCTACACAAAGGCTGTAAAACGCCATAAAAGATCCTATTATAAGCCTCGAACAAGCCTCGGGAACTATTCACATTGGTTAGGGACATATTTGAACCAAAACATTTTTACTCTAAGATTGTTCCATCTATGGAATTATGTTCTGCGCTTCAGTCTTCCTTTGGGGAAAAAATAAGGAAAATCCGTAATCAGGACAAAATCTTGCCTGATGGCTTTGACCCTCCAGTACTAATAAGTGCTCCTCCAGCTTTTAGTTCATTTGCATCCACCTCAGTGGCAGAGATATCCAATATTATGTCCAAGCTTAAACCGTCAAGCTTTCCGAATGACATCTGTCCCGCATGAAAAACGCAGATACATTGGCCCCAGAAATTACAAGGATAGTGAACCTATCTTTAAAAATAGGGGCCGTTCCAACACGACTGAAGCATGCCATTGTCTCCCCCTTGTTGAAGAAGAGAACACTTGACCCTTCTTTGCTCACCAATTTCAGACCTATATCTCTTCTTCCCTTTCTGGTGAAGATCTTGGAGCAGGTCGTCTTTCAACAAATGCAAAGCTTCTTCTAGGGTAACGACCTATTCCATGACTCCCAGTCGGGATTCAGGCCAGGACGTGGCACTGAACTGTCCGCACTTGATATACGCGAACACCTGTTAAGAGTAAAAGATGCTGGGGGGTCAGCAGCCTTGGTGCTGCTCGACCTCTCCGCAGCCTTTGACACTATCGATCATCAAATTCTGGGAGACCGTATGAAATACCTTTTTGGATGTAGTGGCACTGTCCTCCGTTGGATCAACTCCTTTTTCACGGACAGGACCCATCAAGTGCAAATGAAAGCATGCAGCTCGCCAATTGAACCACTTCTCTATGGAGTCCCGCAGGGCTCGGCATTGTCGCCCCTGCTATTCAACTGCTATATGCGCTCACTCGCTGACATTATTGCTACACACAAACTAGCATGCCAGATCTACGCAGATGACATGCAGATTCT
The DNA here is from genome assembly GCA_028564925.1 of Lithobates sylvaticus. NCBI lineage: Eukaryota > Metazoa > Chordata > Amphibia > Anura > Ranidae > Lithobates > Lithobates sylvaticus. Next base: position 195,829,818 of record CM053029.1, read on the forward strand.
GGCTGACGATGGGCCAAATATGCACCTAAAACTGTGAAATGGACTCCTCCTGGAGACGAGACCATTGCCCACTTGCAGGCTCTGAGGAAAGGGGTACTCCCCTGAAACGCGTCAGCCATTCACTAGAGGAAGCATAAGATCCTCCCGGTATCTAAGAATCGAGGTTGGAAGTTCATAGCAGTGGACGTGTTCATCCAACCATGTATTTGCCTTTACCGTGTACTCGTTTGTGAGTAGTAATTTTCCTGTTTTTATCCATTTTAATAAAGCCTTTTTAGTGGTAATGCACAAAGGTCGGTGCGCCCTTCTGTTTTTCTTGTTTCCTTAGTGTTTATGAACACCCATTGTTCAGAGGAGGGCTGCAAGATCTTGGACATTACCTTGAGGAATTTTACATACTTTTTTACGAACCAAGAGACTAAGACACCAGAGCGCAGGAGAATTTGTTGTGTGATAACTAGCTAGGCCTTAATGAAGCAAAGACCGAGGTGATGCTGGTGGGCCCTCAATCAACCACCAATTTTCTCTTGGCCTGGCCCACTTCATTCTGCCCCATCCCAACGCCAGCGAAACAGGTCAGGAACCTAGGTATCATCTTTGATTCCTGCCTGTCATTTATACCTCACACTAAACTCTGTATCAAAAACTCCAACTTCTATATACAGAGACTAGGGAAAATTAAAGATCTGTTCTCGCACGAAAACCGGCTAACTCTCGTACAGGGCCTTGTACATTCCCGGTTGGATTGCTCTAACATATTTTTTCTTGGACTCCCATTGAAGTGGCAAAGAAAATTGCAAGTGACTCAGAATCAAGCTGCTCGCCTGGTCACCGGATGCGCCAGCACAGACCACATTTCTGCTGGAAAAACTGCACTGGCTTCCTATCGCCAAGCGAGTACTATTCAAGGCAATGTGCTATATGTATAGGGCACACCGGAAACTGGGCCCAATTTATCTGTCTGAATGGGCCTCTCACTATGTACCGTTAAGACCACTCCGATCGGCTAACTTACTTCTCACAGAACCGACAATCAGCAGACTAAAATTTACTGGTAACAGACGCCTGTTTACAATAGGCAATGAGCTGTGGAACTCCCTTCCAGCGTCTCTAAGGTCCTTACCCTCCCGCCTGAGTTTCAGGAAGGGTTTAAAAACCTTCCTCTTTATCCAGGCGTACGGATAATCTGATGAAGAATAGGAATTGTGCAAAAAACATGGATTTTGCATGCTCTTTTTCCTCCCCCATCTGGAGGGTTTAGTCCCACCCCCCCCCCCCCCCCAGGTTTCTTTCTGTTTTACTTTACCTCTTTCATATTGGGCACCCTAGGCTCTGTTCTTTTAACATTCTATTTGAAATCTCAACTTTTAGGTTTAGGATTTTAGGGTCTCTGTGCGCCTAGACGCGCTCCTAATGGAGCGCATTCGGCGCAATACAAATCCAATATCAAATCAAATCAAATAAAGGGGGACAATAGCCCTAAATTCATACCCTGTTTTAATAAGAAGTCAAGGAATTCAAAGGCTGATAATTATATCACTTCTAAAACGTATATTTCATATACTTGTAGTAAGCTTCAAAAGGACTGTGCCATCTAAACACTTCCTTCATTGAAGATAACCGTATTCCTTTCCTTAGCATCAATATAATACCATTGAACCAGGGAAGATCAATGTTAATTAATCTGTCCCAAGAGAGTATCCCTTTTCACCTTGGATTTGAAATCCTGCAGGTACCATACAGGGGAATTGGCCACAGTCCTGTATGGTACCTGCAGGATTTCAAATATTGGCAAATTATGGCGAAACATGTAGAGGCAACCAAATTTTATATTGTGACCACATGACTTTTTTATGTTTTGGTTTTAAACTTTATTCATTTTTTAACCATGTATGTTTAAATAAAATTATGAAATTTGTAATATCAATTTGATTTGATTTTTTTGTACCTCAAAACTCCCAATTTTGTTTCTTGGTATTTCTTTGAATATATTTAGGGGAGGTGGTGCTTATAGAGAACTCTCCGGTCTCTGGTACTAAATTAATTTTTTCTTGAGTCATTTATATTTGAGCGCTATTTTCACTCAGTTGATGTGGTTTTGTGTTCACAATACCTCTTTTATATGACACAGATTTTTTGTTGATTTAAAGGGACAGCGCTATAATATTATTTCATGTGCACAATGTGTATCCTTGTATCAGTAAGTGCAGCAGCCTGTTTTTTGCCTGTGTGCAGCTGCCTCTTTTCAGATTTGATTGCTATACATTATTTATTTGATTTATATACTCATGTTTGCTTTCTTTCACTAAAGAATTTTGTGACCCTTAGCGTAGGTTCTTTTTTATGTTATATTTTTATAATGTCACTGCTACTTGGCGAGGTGATAACTGGGCTTGCAGAGGCATTTGGTGTACACAAAGTGAATTTACATCCTTTGTGGCTATTAACCACTTGCCGACCGGCGCACGACTATATACGTCGGCAGAATGGCACGTACAGGCAGGAGGGCATATATATAAGTCCCTCCTTAATGCCTGTCCATGCCATCGGGAGCGTGCCGGAAGTGGCACGCTCCCGCGCCGGTCGGGACCCCCGTGAGTCTGGTCGCGGTCCCCGTGGACTCGATCACCGCGGGGAGCCCCACGATGCCGAGATAAACAACATCTCCCTGTTCTGCCTAGCAACTAGTGACGCCGATCTCTGCTCCCTGTGATTGGAGCAGAGATCAGCATTCACTAGCTGACAGCCACGCCCCCCACAGTAAGAAACACACCCCTAGGCATACTTAACCCCTACACTGCCACCTAGTGGTTAACCCCTTCACAGCCAGTGTCATTTATACAGGAATCAATGCATTTAAATAGCATTGATTGCTGTATAAAATGACAATGGTCCCAAAAATGTGTCAAAAATGTCCGATGTGTCTGCAATAATATCGCAGTCACAATAAAAAAAATTCGCAGATCGCCGCCATTACTATAATCGCTTATTGCGATTTTTTTTACCAAAAATATGTAGAAGAATACGTATCGGCCTAAACTGAGGAAAAAAAATGTTTTTTTTATATATTTTTGGGGGATATTTATTATAGCAAAAAATAAAAAATAATGCGTTTTTTTTCAAAATTGTGGCCCTTTTTTGTTTATAGCGCAAAAAAAATAAAACCGCAGGGGCGATCAAATACCACCAAAAAAAGCTCTATTTGTGGGAAAAAAAAGGACCCCAATTTTGTTTGGGAGCCACGTCGCACGACCGCGCAATTGTCAGTTAAAGCGATGCAGTGCCGAATCGCAAAACGGGGCCTGGTCCTTTGGCTGCAAATTGGTCCGGTCTGAAAGTGGTTAAGGAATATATGTAACTGAAAGTGTTGAGCCTGGAGCTTTAAATTGTCACCAGTACAGGAATTGAGCCCAAAATCTTCCAGTGGGGACACTTGTTTTGGTGATAGATGTCCAAGAGGGGGATTTTACTCATACTTCCTGTTGCGTCTACAGGACAAGAAGTGAATGGAAATTTACCCATGGATTACAGATGGCAAAAATGCCATGAGTTTTAACTTTTCTCTGCTCTTTCCAAAATGTAAAAAAAAAAGTTTTGACTTTAGATAAACTTTAGGGGTAACGTAGAATTAATTTCAGTGGAAAGTTTAACCAAGCCATAAATGCAATGTTTGATTTTGTAATGTATAATTTACTATAGTTTTTGTGCAAAGAGATAACTGGATGCTCATTAATTTTGTTTACATTAACTGTACATTGAATACACATAAAATATATTTTTTACATCAAAGATTTCATGTAGTAATGCCAATTTTTACTCCAATAATGCTGCAAAGCATGTCTCAAGTCTGACCTCTAGCAGTTTTATTCCCAGGTATTTCTAAATCCATACTCAGTTAGAAATTGCTATTTTCTGATCCTATACCTACAAATGCATCAGCGGCAGTCTAGCATAGCTCAAGTATTCATCTCTATGTCCTCCAGATTTCACAGACATTTCTAGAGAGTATTAAAGAATATCAGAGGATTTAAAAGTTTAAGCAGCTCAAATTCTACCAGGCGCTCTTTTCTATTTCTGTAAATAATATTCCTTGTAAAGAATATTTTTCTTTGGTTACTTACAGTCTAGTACTTTGAAGATGTCTGCCTGCACATCCAAGACCATTTCTGCAACAGTATACATATACATAGGGAAGACAAATAGTGGGGGAGATTTACTAAAATTGGTGCACATAGAATCTGGTGCAGTTGTGCATAGTAATCAGCCTCTAGGTTTTATTGTCAATGCTTAAGTGAACAAGCTGAAGTTAGAAGTTGATTGGTTACTATGCACAGCTGTGTTCTCCAGTTTTAGTAAACTAGTAAATTAGGTGAAGCTTCACTTTGTAAAGGTTGCCCAATCACATGCAAGGAAAATAAAAAAAATGCACACACCCACCAGAGGGAGGAGAATTCATGATGAACTTCTGAGTGGTGAAAGGCTGCTGGCCACCATCTTTGCTGCTCTTCAATTTAAAGAGACAGCATTACCACTTTTGGAACCCCCAGGGACTTGTTTAAAGATTACTTGCCTTTCTGTTGGACTGAAGGGGAGCCCACCCCTTCTTAAAGTGGTTCTGCACCCATTTCATTTAGTAAATCTCTTTGCCTTCCAAATCAGGCAAAGAGTACTAAATGAAATGTGTTTTTTTTTTTTTTTTTTTTTTTTACTTACCTTGTAATTGATGACTTCCGGTCTTCTCTCTCTTCGGCGGTGGGCGGGGGTCTCTGCGTCGATCGTCGTCAGGCCGCACTGTCTCCTGGGATCTGGTGTCATTGTTCCCAGAAGTCAGTGCGGACATCTTCCGAAATCTCGCGAGATTTCGGCCACATCTTCCGAAATCTCATGAGATTTCGGACACATCTTCCGAAATCTCGTGAGATGTCGGCAGATGTGCCGTTACTGCGCACGCGCGAGTAACGGCGGTGCATGCTGGGCCATCTAAAGTGCCTGTGGGGGTTTCACATGCCCACAGGCAAGATGGCCCCCAGCACAAAAGAAGAAGATGAGGAACTTCATCGGACGAAAACCGGCGGCGATCGAGATGGAAGATGGAACAGGTGAGTCCCCCAATAAAGGTAAGCATCCTTTGTATACCCCCCAAAAAAAAAAAAAAATATACAGAGTGCAGAACCGCTTTAAAGGTACAGGGTCACACTGAACACCCAGCAAATAGCACAATGGCTGCAAAGATGTCAGTGCGTTGCCTGACCAAACAATGTGGGGACACTCATAAGTTTAATCGGTTGTCTGTTACAACATCTCTCCAGGAGGAGTACATATACACAAAGATCAGTTACATATAGACATAACAACAAATAAGCTTGCCTGGTGAACTTGTGGCTCAGGGTATGGGAGAACCTCACAAAACTAACAAACAACCAGAAAGATGAAATTTTGAGTTTCATATGTATGTGTGTAGTAATGAAATAAAGCTGTGGGTATTTCATTACTACACACATACATGTGAAACTTGAAATTTCGTCTTTCCGGTTGTCCGCCGGCGAGCAAGTTTTTGGAGGCATTACTGGATCAGTAATTCTTCTCTCACTTTGATACATTAACAAATCAATTTTTGTACCCTAGATCCAGTAACTGCATTATTGGGTGACTGGTAACTGTGTCTATACAGGGTGTTGTTTATATGTTGTTTGTATGTTTTGTCCACCAATTTTTTGACTTGTTCAATCCTTATATATATATATTTTGGATGTTGGCATGGTGAGGGTCTTCCCTTCCAACATTGTGCAACAGATACATATCAGGAGTGTGAAATGTTGGGGTAACATACACTTTAACTTACTGTAATGAAGTATGTCCCATGATATGCAGGTTGCTGGATTTTGCATAAATCTTCACTGAAGGGCTGGCCCAACCTCTTCCTGCTGCTGAACCTTTGGTGCTGTGGGGGTTAACAGCTTTGGGTCTCTCATCTTAACTGCAGTAAAGATGATCCGACGGGGACATATACCTTCTGCACCCTCCTCCGTTGAGAAAACTTCTTTCACTGATTACACTGCCTGTAACAAGATCTGTGAATGGAGGAGTGAATCCTGTGATTGTTTAGACTCTACCCCATTTACAGATTGCTAGTGGAGACCCAGAGATCCAAAGCTGTTAACCTCCACTGCAAGGGAAATTCAGCAGCAGGAAGAGGACAGGACAGCCCTGCAGTCTGCAAATTGAGGGACATTATTCATTGAAGGTAAGTACTAAAACTGTAGAGAGGAAAAGTTATTTAACTAAACTTCAGCTTTAAAGTTATTGGCAGGGTCTCTTTATATTCTATTGCAGAGTGATAGAGAAATATTTATGATTTTTTTATTTTCTGGGGTGAAAATTAGATTTTTTTTTTTTATATACTTAGAATCCTAAAAAATTGTCAACCAAGTGAAAATTTCCCTCTAATTTAGATGATGAATTTTTTTGCAAAGTTGCAGAATTACAGAATGCGGTAACAAGTTGGTGAGCGGGTATAAAATGTTGTTCCCGAATGCCGTTGAAGAGATTATTATTTTGTATCATCACTTATTTATAACTAATATACATTTGCCAGAGCAGCACAACCGTCTGTGAGAGATAATTAGATAATATATAATAGCAAGTTCCCAGTAAAAGGTACAGAGGATCTCATCAATGTATCATGCAGCTCAGAAATAATAATACTGTATGGTAGAGAAAGAACATTTGCATAAATTAAGATAAAATACTAGGGGAGTGCATTGCATGCGATACTGTAGGAGAAAGGAAACATTATCTTTAAAATAAGCAGAGCCACAGGCATTGCAGCCACAAGGGTTTGGTGCAGATTCAAATGAAATAAGCGACACAGGTTCTGTTAAAGGGGACTTGTCATCTCAGTGTGCAATCTAATACTTTCTCCAAAGTTCCCTTTTCACATACGCAACTTTTTTCTGTGCCCCATGGGAGATCCATATGATCTGCACTATACATACATAGGGATTTATGTTCACCTTAAAGAGACCCTGTCACGTGCAATTAATTTTAACAACAATCTTCCGATAAAGGTATAAGTGCAATTAATGTAATGTAGGCATGATTTTTACCTCCCTAATGTAGACATGTAAAAGTCCTGAAACTGCTATTGGGTGCTGCCATCTTGGATGTGATATTGGCAGCCCCAGCAGACTCAATTGAACATAGTAGTCTTTTTCACTCCTCCCCTGGTAGCTACATAAAAGGTTATGTAGAGAGTAGCTAGGTCAGCACAGAGAGCAATTAGATAATCCTTGAAGAGAAGATGGCTATCAATTAGCAAGAAGGGAGGGGGCTGTGCCAGGGAATTGATTCATCCTCAAGTATTTAGCCATATGTAGGGATGTGATGGAAGGGGTGAAAGGATAGTTACAGTACGCCTGAAAGAGGAGGGGCTATGACGTACAAGGAGGGAGGAGGCTGTACTGGGGAATTGACACTTTCTTAAGGGTCAATTCCTTAGCGAGCTCAGAGGCACGTTTCATTCCACGGCAAGGGCATATAACAAAGGGGGACAAGGGGCATCCCTGACGTGTGCCTATAGAGAGGGGGGAAGGGATCGGAGACCCTGCCAATGATCCTGGCTGGACTACTGGAGCTTGATATAAGAGCTGGAGCCACTTGCTGTAATTTGGACCAAAACTGAAGCGACGCAGGCATTCCCATAAATAGTGCCACAAGGCGAATGCCTTGGCCATGTGCATTCAATAAAAATTGTTTATGGAAAGGAAAAACATTGCAAGTAAGCATTAAAATATTGATAGAAACATTAGGGGCTCCTTCTGAAAATTCTAGTTGCCTGACTTTCCCTTGCCTGAACACCTTATAGGTACCTGGATCATGATGCAGCAAGTAAAGTCAAAACTCTGCAAAATCGTTTCAGATCAGTGGCTCAGAATATTGAATTCAGAAGAGGAGCAGGGCTGCCAAGAAGTAAGTACTTTCAGAAGGAGGCCCAAACATGCTAATTAACAGAAACACTCCGGTCAAAATTATAAATCAAACCAGGAGACATAGATTAAGTACAGCCTACCTGCACAGTTTATACGTTTTTTATGCAGATGTTGTTGTTTAAAGCTCCCCAGTCCCTTTTGAGGATCTGAGAACCCCTGCTTGCGACGCCGGACAGGAATTCCAAAACCATCCCACAGCCTGGAGCCTTATGTAAAAAAAAATATCAGTACTAAGAAGTTTCTCAGCCACCAATTAGATGTAACTCCACTTGGAAAGTTTAAATGTAATTGGTGGTTCATACAAGCAGAGAGGCATGCTTTAGGAAACAGACTCCCAGTGAGGTGCTCCCTGGGTTTTTTTTTAATTTTTTTTGTTTCTGTTATAAAATGTTGTAAATAAGTATGTTTTTTATTTCCCTGATGGGCACTGATGAGGCGGCAATGATGAGGGAGCACTGATAATGAGGTACTAATATGCAGCACTGATAGGCGGCACTGGTATGCGGCACTGATGGGCACTGATTGGTGGCACAGATGGGTGGCACTGATGGGCAGCACTGATGGGCACTGATAGATGGCACTGATAGGCAGCACTAATGAGGAGGCACTGACAGGCATTACTGATGGCACTGATTGACATTCCTAATTGGCACTGATTTGCATCCCTGATGGGCATCCCTGATGGGCACTGATTGGCATCCCTGGGTGAGCACAGGTTGGTATCCTTGGTGGGCACGGGTTGGCATCCCTGGTGGGTATCCTTGATAGGTCTGCACTGGTAATCGATGCGTTGATTATCAGCGCAGACCCCCCTGTCAGGAGAGCCTCTGATCGGCCTTGTCAGCGTGAATAAAGGAAAAGCCGATAAATGGCACTTCCTGCTTACGATGTGACCAGCTGTGATTGGAGACAGCTGATCACATGGTAAAGAGCCTATTTCATAGGCTGTTTACCGAGATCAGAGATGCAGTGTGTCAGAGACACACACCGCACCACCAATCGGGGGCGTTCGCAAGCGGCTTATCTTGCTGGACATCATATGACGGCCAGTCAGGATAACTGATCCCCTGCCCAGCTGTCATTCTGCTATAGGCCGGGCAGGATGTGGTTAAAGGATAAACTATACTCAAATATCCTCCAACCTCCAACTCCCCCCCCCCCCCTCCCTTCTCCCTCACCATTTTTCCTTTACTCAATAGATATAGCTTCAGATAAGCAGGAAACTCCGTTCAAGAATTATGACCTATAGTCGGCACATTTGTCCTCTTCTGAGCTGATTATTCAGTCCTGCTCCAGTAAAGCCAGTAAGAAGAGGGTAGGGGGGAAAGAGAGGCGCCAATCTGCCAATAGTGTAATACATTTTTATTGTGTAACAAAATTTAAATCCAATAAAAAGATGCACTCACAAACGTTTGTAAGGAATAAGCATGTAACAAACTCCAGAGCAATCATTAGTGGGGAATCCGTGCATGGCTGGAGCCACCAAGATTAAAGGTCTGCTACAGGGATCTGTGCAGAGGTCAGTGTAAGTAGCTGGGAAGTCTCCACGAGGAAGAAAAACAGTCAGAGGAGCTTTCAGATGCCTGTGACGACAGAGCCAATCAGGAACACGCTTCAGAGGCTAGGTACCACCTCCTTTATCAGCCGGGTTGGCTGGTTGAAGATCAAAGGCTGATGAAGGAGGCAGTACCTAGCCTCCAAAACGCATTTCTGATTGGCTCCATCGTCACAATAATTACCAGGTAAAGTAGCGCAGAGCTGAATAGCAAAAAATGTCCTGGTCATGAAGGTGGTAAAACCTTCCAGAGCTCACCTCTGTGTTGACTTTTAAGCAATTTATACCTTGACATTAGGGATGAGCCGAACACCCCCGGGTTCGGTTCGAACCAGAACCTTCGAACGGACCGAAAGTTCGCGCGAATTTTCGAACCCTATACGTTATAATGGACGCGAACGTTCGAAATCAAAAGTGCTAATTACAACGGCCAATATGCATGTTAATGTCATAAAACAGGTTTGGGGACCCGGGTCCTGCCCCAGGGGACATATATCAATGCAAAAAGAACTTTTAAAAACTAACGTTTTTTCGGGAGCAGTCATTTTAATGATGCATAAAGTGAAAAAAAAAAAGTGAAATTTTCCTTTAAATATGGTACCTGGGGGGTGTCTAAAGTATGCCTGTGAAGTGGCATGTGTTTCCCGTGTTTAGAACTGTCCTTGCACAAAATGACATTTGTAAAGGAAAAAAAGAAGCCATTTAAAACCACTTGCGGCTTTAGGTTTGATCTTAAGTAGAATCTGAACAGGTACATTATGAAGTGTAGCTCCATCCCAAAAAAATCTATTTTTAAGCTTTTTGGAGAACATAGGGAGGGGTTATCACCCCTGTAACATTTGCTGTCTTTGCACATCTGTTCAGAACATGTCACCTCACTTTCCGTCCCAATGACAAATGTTTTTGGAAAAGTGGGGTTTTAATTGAAACAAGGATTGGTGATAAAGTATCAGTAGAGAGGAGATACCTTTTTCCCAAATTAAATCTAACAGGATAGAATTTCCCTTCCTAGGGGTAGATTTCCTCTCACTTCCTGTTTTCTCTTTCCATTTGCAAGTAGGAGTCGTTTGTAAGTTGGATGTTTGAAAGTAGGGGCCTGGCGTATATACTCTGCAGAAATTTGCCCTATTAGATGTTGGTGTAGCCACAAGACTGGTGGGCACAGGAATGGGCCCTGCTGTGAGTTAATAGATCAAGATTTGTAATTGCATGCAACTGTTGAACAGGGCAGAAAAAATTGGGGGTGGTGGTGGTGGTGGTGGACGGTTTTGCCACAAGACTGTAAGCTCTCACAGTTACTCTTGGTGGGCGCAGGAATGGGCCCTGCTGTGAGTTATTAGATCAAGATTTGTAATTGCAAGCACCTGATGAACAGGGCAGAAAAATTGGGCCTTTGGCGGTGGTGGTGGACGGTGTTGCCACAAGACTGTAGGCCCTCATAGTTACTCTTGGTGGGCGCAGGAATGGGCCCTGCTGTGAGTTATTAGATCAAGATTTGTAATTGCAAGCACCTGATGAACAGGGCAGAAAAATTGGGCCTTTGGCGGTGGTGGTGGACGGTGTTGCCACAAGACTGTAGGCCCTCATAGTTACTCTTGGTGGGCGCAGGAATGGGCCCTGCTGTGAACTATTAGATCAAGATTTGTAATTACCCGCCCCTGTTAAACAGGGGCTGAAAAATTGTGCCTTAGGCACTGGTGCTGGTGCCACAACACTGCAACCCCTCACAGAGACTGTACTTGGAGCACAGCAGTCACACGTGTTGCGAAGCATTTTTTAAAAAAAATTGTAAGTACACGCCCCTGTTAAACAGGGGCTGAAAAATTGTGCCTTAGGCACTGGTGCTGGTGCCACAACACTGCAACCCGGCCCTCACAGATACTGTACTTGGAGCACAGCAGTCACACGTGTTGCGAAGCATTTTTTTAAAAAAATTGTAAGTACACGCCCCTGTTAAACAGGGGCTGAAAAATTGTGCCTTAGGCACTGGTGCTGGTGCAACAACACTGCAACCCGGCCCTCACAGATACTGTACTTGGAGCACAGCAGTCACACGTGTTGCGAAGCATTTTTTTAAAAAATTGTAAGTACACGCCCATGTTAAACAGGGGCTGAAAAATTGTGCCTTAGGCACTGGTGCTGGTGCCACAACACTGCAACCCGGCCCTCACAGATACTGTACTTGGAGCACAGCAGTCACACGTGTTGCGAAGCATTTTTTTAAAAAATTGTAAGTACCCGCCCCTGTTAAACAGGGGCTGAAAAATTGTGCCTTAGGCACTGGTGCTGGTGCCACAACACTGCAACACGGCCCTCACAGAGACTGTACTTGGAGCACAGCAGTCACACGTGTTGCGAAGCATTTTTTTTAAAAATTGTAAGTACACGCCCCTGTTAAACAGGGGCTGAAAAATTGTGCCTTAGGCACTGGTGCTGGTGCCACAACACTGCAACACGGCCCTCACAGAGACTGTACTTGGAGCACAGCAGTCACACGTGTTGCGAAGCATTTTTTTAAAAAATTGTAAGTACACGCCCCTGTTAAACAGGGGCTGAAAAATTGTGCCTTAGGCACTGGTGTGGTGGCATGGATCATTGAGGAGGAGGAAGAGGATAGTCAGTGAACATAAGAGGACAGTCACTCAGCATCAGCATAGGCAGTCTTGAAGGGATGTGACATTAAAAATTATTCGGTTATATCCGCCTCAGGTGCCTGGTAGCTGGTGGTGATCCAAGACTGATTCATTTTGATGAATGTCAGTCGATCAACCGAGGCGGTGGACAGGCGCACCCTATGATCAGTCACAAATCCTCCAGCAGCACTGAATGTGCGTTCGGAAAGAACGCTGGAGGCAGGACAGGCCAGTAGCTCAATTGCATACTGTGCAAGCTCTGGCCAGTGATCCATCCTCAGGACCCAGTAAGCCAGAGGATTTTCGGTGGGAAAGGTGTCCAAGTCTGACCTTGCCCCAAGGTATTCCTGCACCATGTATATCAGACGCTGGCGATGGTTGCTGGAACCGATCATACCTTGGGGCTGCGGACTAAAAAATTGTCTGAACGCATCGGTCAGACGTCCACCTTCCCCACCGCTCCTTCTGCCACTGACCGAAGCCTCAGCAACTCGTCGCCCAGGACCAGGAGTTTGTAGCCTCCCAGTTTCTGGGAACGCGTTGCACAGACCTTTCTGCAAGGCCTCCCTGAGATGTCTCATCCTCTGCTCCCTCTGCGACGGCAAGATAAGGTCCGCAACCTTACCCTTGTACCGCGGATCAAGGAGAGTGGCCAGCCAGTAATGGTCCCTCTCCTTGATCCGAAGAACACGAGGATCCTTCCGCAGGCTTTGCAGGATCAGGGAGGCCATGCAGCGTAGGTTAGCTGAGGCATTCGGTCCGGAGTCTTCTGGGTCACTGAGGATGACATGATCGCCAGCCACCTCCTCCCAGCCACGTACAAGTCCACTGGCTTGTTGGGACTGTACATCATCCCTAAAAGACTGCTGCTGCTGATGCTGAGTGCCAGGCTCCACCTCCATGCTCACACAATCCTCCTCCTCCTCCTCCTCCTCCTCCTCCTCCTCATCCTCTTCCTGTGTGATGGGTGGGACAGAAGGAACACTGTCCGGATAAAGGGGGCCTTGAGAGGCAAGGAAGTCCTCCTCTTCCTGCCTCTGTTCTGCCTCAAGTGCCCTGTCCATTATCCCACGCAGCGTATGCTCCAACAGGTGGACAAGAGGGACAGTGTCACTGATGCATGCACTGTCACTGCTCACCATCCTCGTGGCCTCCTCAAATGGTGAGAGGACAGTGCATGCATCCCTGATCATGCTCCACTGACGTGGGGAAAAAAAACCAAGCTCCCCTGACCCTGTCCTGGTGCCGTAGTCGCAAAGGTACTCATTGATGGCCCTCTGCTGCGTGTGCAGTCGCTGCAGCATGGCCAACGTTGAGTTCCACCTGGTGGGCATGTCAGATATTAGGCGGTTCTTGGGCAGGTTCAGCTCCTTTTGCAGCTCAGTCAGCCGAGCACTGGCATTATAAGATCGGCGGAAATGCACACAGACTTTCCTGGCCTGCCTCAGGACATCCTGTAAGCCTGGGAACCTGCCCAAGAACCGCTGCACCACCAGGTTGAGGACGTGAGCCATGCAGGGCACATGGGTGAGCTGCCCCTGTCGCAGGGCGGAGAGGAGGTTGGTGCCATTGTCAGAAACGACCATTCCTGGCTTAAGCTGACGTGGCGTCAACCACCTCTCGGCCTGCCCCTGCAGAGCTGCCAGAACCTCTGGCCCAGTGTGGCTCCTGTCCCCCAAACACACCAGCGCAAGCACGGCATGGCATCTTTTTGCCTGCGTACTTGCGTAGCCCCTTGTACGCCTACGGAGCACCGCTGGTTCCAAGGACAGAGCACTGGAGGAAGAAGAAGAGGAGGGGGTGGAGGAGAGAGGTGTGTCACAACCAGTAGCAGTAGTCGCGTTTTGGAGGCGTGGTGGCGGGACAACCTCCAACACTACTGCACCTTGTCCTGCATCCCTCCCAGCTGCCAATAGAGTGACCCAATGGGCCGTGAAAGAAAGGTACCGTCCCTGTCCATGCCTGCTGGACCATGAGTCAGCGGTAATATGCACCTTACCGCTGACCGCCCTGTCCAGCGAGGCATGGACATTGCCCTCCACATGCCGGTAGAGAGACGGAATCGCCTTCCGCGAGAAAAAGTGGCGTTTGGGAACCTGCCACTGAGGAACCGCACATTGAACAAACTCACGGAAGGGGGCCGAGTCTACCAACTGAAAAGGCAGCAGTTGAAGTGCTAGCAATTTAGCAAGGCTAGCATTCAACCGCTGGGCATGTGGATGGCTGGGAGTGTACTTCTTTCTACGGTCCAGCAGCTGGGGCAGGGAAATTTGCCTGCTGCATTCGGACGTCGGTGTACTGCAAGTACTTGGTTGTGACACACCGAATTCTACACCTTCAGTCCTCTCAGAGCAGCTTTCAGAGAGGACTGAAGGTGTAGTGGGGATGGAGATCCCAGCTGAGGAGGAGCAAGGAGAGGTCCGCTTAGTTCTTTGGTGTGGGTCTTTTATGTGTGCCTGCCAACGAGCTGCATGGCAGGTCGCCATATGTCTGGTCATGCTTGTCGTGCCCAAGCGGCTGATGTTTTGGCCACGCGAGATACGCTTGAGACAAATATTGCAAATAGCAGTGGTGCGATCTGCTGCACTCGTCTCAAAAAAGGCCCACACCAAAGAACTTTTCTGATAACGTGCAGAGGCAGCGCCCTGCACAGGCGGAGCTCTGCGGTGTTGTACAGTTGCTGTGCTGGCCTCTACCTGGCCTCCAGGGGGCATCCTGCCTCGTTGGACATGTGACGCCGCATCCTCCTCCTCCTCGTCCTCCTCCTCATCCTCTCTCCCTTGAGGCACCCACGTGGAGTCAGTGACCTCATCATCCCCTCCCTCTTCACCACTAGAGCAAACCTGGCAGTAAGCTGCAGCTGGTGGAACTGTACTGCCAGATTCCTCAAGCTGGGTATCGTCATCCGAGCCTTCGAATCGTTGGGCATCCTCCTGGAGCATGTACCCAACACTGTGCTCAAAGAGTTCGGGGGACTCCTCAGGAGGACATGGTGGGTCTAGGGAAGGGGTGGCTGATGATGCTCTGTCAGTACCCTGAGCCTGGGTGAGAGAGGATGAGGAGGATGAGGAGGGCTTGGTCATCCATTCTACCAAGCCTTCAGCATGATGCGGCTCCACATGTCCCATGGCCACGTGCTGATGACGATGCACGACCACGTCCACGTCCACGGCCACGTCCACTAGAAACAGAGCCTGCCTGCCCTGTGTTCTTGGCTCTGCACGCTCTGCCTCCCCTTGGCGGTCTTCCAGCCATTGTAGTCGGCAGTCCTGTGGGTGCTGCTGAGAAGAAAATATAGGAGCTCTGTGTGATGCCACTAACACACTAGAAGTCCTATGGGTGCTTCTGCAAAGAAAATAGAGGAGCTCTGTGTGATGCCACTAACACACTAGAAGTCCTGTGGGTGCTTATGCAAAGAAAATAGAGGAGCTCTGTGTGATGCCACTAACACACTAGAAGTCCTGTGGGTGCTTCTGCAAAGAAAATAGAGGAGCTCTGTGTGATGCCACTAACACACTAGAAGTCCTGTGGGTGCTGCTGAGAAGAATATATAGGAGCTCTGTGTGATGCCACTAACACACTAGAAGTCCTATGGGTGCTTCTGCAAAGAAAATAGAGGAGCTCTGTGTGATGCCACTAACACACTAGAAGTCCTGTGGGTGCTTATGCAAAGAAAATAGAGGAGCTCTGTGTGATGCCACTAACACACTAGAAGTCCTGTGGGTGCTTATGCAAAGAAAATAGAGGAGCTCTGTGTGATGCCACTAACACACTAGAAGTCCTGTGGGTGCTGCTGAGAAGAATATATAGGAGCTCTGTGTGATGCCACTAACACACTAGAAGTCCTATGGGTGCTTCTGCAAAGAAAATAGAGGAGCTCTGTGTGATGCCACTAACACACTAGAAGTCCTGTGGGTGCTTATGCAAAGAAAATAGAGGAGCTCTGTGTGATGCCACTAACACACTAGAAGTCCTGTGGGTGCTTCTGCAAAGAAAATAGAGGAGCTCTGTGTGATGCCACTAACACACTAGAAGTCCTGTGGGTGCTGCTGAGAAGAATATATAGGAGCTCTGTGTGATGCCACTAACACACTAGAAGTCCTGTGGGTGCTTCTGCAAAGAAAATAGAGGAGCTATGTGTGATGCCACTAACACACTAGAAGTCCTGTGGGTGCTGCTGAGAAGAATATATAGGAGCTCTGTGTGATGCCACTAACACACTAGAAGTCCTATGGGTGCTTCTGCAAAGAAAATAGAGGAGCTCTGTGTGATGCCACTAACACACTAGAAGTCCTGTGGGTGCTTCTGCAAAGAAAATAGAGGAGCTCTGTGTGATGCCACTAACACACTAGAAGTCCTGTGGGTGCTGCTGAGAAGAATATATAGGAGCTCTGTGTGATGCCACTAACACACTAGAAGTCCTATGGGTGCTTCTGCAAAGAAAATAGAGGAGCTCTGTGTGATGCCACTAACACACTAGAAGTCCTGTGGGTGCTTCTGCAAAGAAAATAGAGGAGCTCTGTGTGATGCCACTAACACACACTAGAAGTCCTGTGGGTGCTGCTGAGAAGAATATATAGGAGCTCTGTGTGATGCCACTAACACACTAGAAGTCCTATGGGTGCTTCTGCAAAGAAAATAGAGGAGCTCTGTGTGATGGGACTAACACACTTCAAGTCCTATAGGTGCTTCTGGGAAGAAAATATAGCTCTGTGTGTGTGATGGGACTAACACACTTCAAGTCCTATAGGTGCTTCTGGGAAGTAAATATAGCTCTGTGTGTGTGATGGGACTAACACACTTCAAGTCCTATAGGTGCTTCTGGGAAGTAAATATAGCTCTGTGTGTGTGATGGGACTAACACACTTCAAGTCCTATAGGTGCTTCTGGGAAGTAAATATAGCTCTGTGTGTGTGATGGGACTAACACACTTCAAGTCCTATAGGTGCTTCTGGGAACAAAATATAGCTCTGTGTGTGTGATGGGACTAACACACTTCAAGTCCTATAGGTGCTTCTGGGAACAAAATATAGCTCTGTGTGTGTGATGGGACTAACACACTTCAAGTCCTATAGGTGCTTCTGGGAACAAAATATAGCTCTGTGTGTGTGATGGGACTAACACACTTCAAGTCCTATAGGTGCTTCTGGGAACAAAATATAGCTCTGTGTGTGTAATGGGACTAACACACTTCAAGTCCTATAGGTGCTTCTGGGAAGAAAATATAGCTCTGTGTGTGTAATGGGACTAACACACTTCAAGTCCTATAGGTGCTTCTGGGAACAAAATATAGCTCTGTGTGTGTAATGGGACTAACACACTTCAAGTCCTATAGGTGCTTCTGGGAACAAAATATAGCTCTGTGTGTGTGATGGGACTAACACACTTCAAGTCCTATAGGTGCTTCTGGGAACAAAATATAGCTCTGTGTGTGTGATGGGACTAACACACTTCAAGTCCTATAGGTGCTTCTGGGAACAAAATATAGCTCTGTGTGTGTAATGGGACTAACACACTTCAAGTCCTATAGGTGCTTCTGGGAACAAAAATATAGCTCTGTGTGTGTGATGGGACTAACACACTTCAAGTCCTATAGGTTCTTCTGGGAACAAAATATAGCTCTGTGTGTGTGATGGGACTAACACACTTCAAGTCCTATAGGTGCTTCTGGGAACAAAATATAGCTCTGTGTGTGTGATGGGACTAACACACTTCAAGTCCTATAGGTGCTTCTGGGAACAAAATATAGCTCTGTGTGTGTGATGGGACTAACACACTTCAAGTCCTATAGGTGCTTCTGGGAACAAAATATAGCTCTGTGTGTGTAATGGGACTAACACACTTCAAGTCCTATAGGTGCTTCTGGGAAGAAAATATAGCGCTGTGTGTGTAATGGGACTAACACACTTCAAGTCCTATAGGTGCTTCTGGGAACAAAATATAGCTCTGTGTGTGTAATGGGACTAACACACTTCAAGTCCTATAGGTGCTTCTGGGAACAAAATATAGCTCTGTGTGTGTGATGGGACTAACACACTTCAAGTCCTATAGGTGCTTCTGGGAACAAAATATAGCTCTGTGTGTGTGATGGGACTAACACACTTCAAGTCCTATAGGTGCTTCTGGGAACAAAATATAGCTCTGTGTGTGTAATGGGACTAACACACTTCAAGTCCTATAGGTGCTTCTGGGAAGAAAATATAGCTCTGTGTGTGTAATGGGACTAACACACTTCAAGTCCTATAGGTGCTTCTGGGAACAAAATATAGCTCTGTGTGTGTAATGGGACTAACACACTTCAAGTCCTATAGGTTCTTCTGGGAACAAAATATAGCTCTGTGTGTGTGATGGGACTAACACACTTCAAGTCCTATAGGTGCTTCTGGGAAGAAAATATAGCTCTGTGTGTGTAATGGGACTAACACACTTCAAGTCCTATAGGTGCTTCTGGGAAGAAAATATAGCTCTGTGTGTGTAATGGGACTAACACACTTCAAGTCCTATAGGTGCTTCTGGGAAGAAAATATAGCTCTGTGTGTGTAATGGGACTAACACACTTCAAGTCCTATAGGTGCCTCTGGGAACAAAATATAGCTCTGTGTGTGTGATGGGACTAACACACTTCAAGTCCTATAGGTGCTTCTGGGAAGAAAATATAGCTCTGTGTGTGTGATGGGACTAACACACTTCAAGTCCTATAGGTGCTTCTGGGAAGAAAATATAGCTCTGTGTGTGTAATGGGACTAACACACTTCAAGTCCTATAGGTGCCTCTGGGAACAAAATATAGGAGCTCTGCCTGCCTGCCACGAACACACTACAAGTCCTATAGGTGCTTCTGGTAACAAAATATAGGAGCTCTGCCTGCCTGCCACGAACACACTACAAGTCCTATAGGTGCTTCTGGTAACAAAATATAGGAGCTCTGCCTGCCTGCCACGAACACACTACAAGTCCTATAGGTGCTTCTGGTAACAAAATATAGGAGCTCTGCCTGCCTGCCACGAACACACTACAAGTCCTATAGGTGCTTCTGGTAACAAAATATAGGAGCTCTGCCTGCCTGCCACGAACACACTACAAGTCCTATAGGTGCTTCTGGTAACAAAATATAGTAGCTCTGCCTGCCTGCCACGAGCACACTACAAGCCCCTCTTTCTCAATCAATCTTTGTAACTGAATCTATCTAACTCAATCTCTGTAAGTGAATCTCTCTAACTATCTAAATGCAGCAGAGTGTCACAGAATCAGCCTGCTCAATCTGCGCCGGAACAGCATGTGACCGGCGCAGACGGCGTGGCGGCGTTTTATAGGGGGGGGCGTGTACTACAGCCCCTGAGCTGTAATTGGCTACAGGCGTCCTGCCTGTAGCCAATTATGGCTCTTCGAGTTTCCGGGGCTGTGATTGGCCAAGCATGCGGGGTCACAGTGCATGCTTGGCCAATCATCAGCCAGCAATGCACTGCGTCGGCCGCGCCGGCCGCAATGCATTGCGGGGCCGCTCGCATCACACGAACGTGATGCGAGCGGCCAAAATAGTTCTGGGCTCGCCGAGCGAGCGAACGCCCGGTGCTCGATGCGAACGTGGGTTCGCATCGAGCACCGGGCCCATCCCTACTTGACATTTATTTTGCTGTTAACAGACACATTTGGAAATACATCATGACTGCAGCTGCATTGATTTTTAAGTTATATTTAATTCAGAGGCATAACTAGAACCTTCAGGGTCCCAGTGCAAGCATAAAAGCCCCCCCTGACCCCCAGCCGGGGTCCCTCCATGGTGGTGGAATGCCAGGGTCCAGTCGCAAGTGAAACCTTTGGGAACCTGGTAGTTCCGCCACTGGTGTCAGCATTTTTTAATTTTTGTTTTTTTATTCTCTTTTTACCATTTTATTTTATTTATTTACACTTTTATTTGTTTTATTATTTTTCAAATTTGGGGGCTTTGGTGAAATATCAGGGGTTTAAACAGATCTCTGATATTTCACCTTTGAAACAGAAAAAGGAGATTGAGGACACAAATAAATAGACAGGAATAGCTCTGTACAGAGCTTCCTGTTCATTCAGTAACTGAAGCATAGCACAGTTTACTATGCCTCGGTTATGAAAGAGGTGGGTCAGTGATCAGTACCAATCACTGTCTCTATTCAATAAGACATAGAAGGGGCAGGTAAACAACACATTTACTGGCCCCTTCCCATCTCCACCCTGAAAGAAACCCTGCAGTAGACATGTGCGCTGTCAATAAATTTGTTTTGTTTCGTTCCGTTTTGTATTATGCCGCATACACATGATCGTAATTCTCGTTGGAAAAAGCTCTGATGGTTTTCCCATCGGAATTCGGACAGAATTTCACTCAAACTGTCTTGCCTACACAAGGTCACACCAAATTCCGACGGTCAATAACACTGCGACATACAACACGTTCAACGGCACTATAAAAGGGGAGTTTAATGCTTCTGAGCATGCGTTAAATTGTTTCCGAGCATGCGTCGGAATTTTGCATGTCGGAAATGCATACACATGATCGGAAAATCCGATAGAAAGGTTTTTCCATCTGAAAAATTAAGAACAGGCTCTCAATCCAAAGTCTGTCGGAAATGCTGACAGAAAAAGACCGATGGGCATACACACGGTCGGAAAATCAGACTAAAAGCTCCCATCAGACTGTTTCCATCGGAAATTTCGACCGTGTGTACGCCGCATTAGAATTAATTCGGATTTCATAATTTGTGTCCGAAATTTTGTACGAAATACGAATTTTCGTTAAGTTCATTAACTTTTCGTAACAATTATGAATGTTCGTTATGATGAATTTATCATTATGAGGGTCTCCCACCATCCCTGTGCTGTGCTGACTTCCTGGGTTTTAAACTTTTAGGTTCATTAACTTTTCGTAACAATTACAAATGTTCGTTAGAAATTTGGATCCGAAATTCGTAAACGAAATTTCGTATTTCGTACAAAATTCGGAAGCATAGCAATTCGTATTTCGGATCCTCCCGAATGTACGAATTTTACGGAATTTCATACGAATTTTCGATTCGTACAAGACTAATCGCACATGTCTACCCTGCAGCAGCTGGCAAGAGAGGGGGGAACCTGGCAGCACTGCAGGGGAAGGGGGGCAGGGGAGTACACAGGAGCTTGGGGCAGCAGGAGGTGCATAGGAGGAGCGGCATGTAGAGGATCCAATCCCCTCCATTTTCCCATTTTCAGCGGCTGCAGGAGGAAAATGGAGGGGGGATTGGTACCTCTATATGGTGCCTCTTCTATCCAGGGGAACAGGGAGTCACACAAAAACTCTACAGCATGGGGCCAGGGTCACAACTGCAACCATTGTGACTCCTGTATGTAGGTCCCTGCTGGAGGGATGGGATAAGTGGCAGTGCTGGGGAGAGATGGGATGAGTGGCAGTGCTGGTGGGGGTGGTGAGATGAATGGCAGTGCTGAGGGGGTGGGATGGGATGAGTGGCAGTGCTGGGGGAGGATGGGTTGAGTGACAGTTCTGGGGAGGGGGTAGGATGAGTGGTAGTGCTGGTGGGGGGATGGGATGAGTGGCAGTGCTGGGGGAGGATGGGATGAGTGACAGTTCTGGGGAGGGGGTAGGATGAGCGGTAGTGCTGGTGGGGCGATGGGATGAGTGACAGTGCTGGGGGAGGATGGGATGAGCGACAGTTCTGGGGAGGGGGTAGGATGAGTGGTAGTGCTGGTGGGGGGATGGGATGAGTGGCAGTGCTGGGAGGGGGGATGGAATAGGCAGTGGTGGTGGGGACTGGGTTCAGTGGCAGTGCTGTGTGTCGAGATCAGTGACTCATGCTTGCTTTTAGTGCCCACTCGGTTCTCCCTGTAATGCTCCTTGTCTCTCTCGGCTCACTCCGATTTTTTTTTTTGTGAACAATCAACCAATTGCCACAGCATATAGGTGAAAAGCCAGCCTTATTGGTTCATTGGAACAAAACTTGATTTTTTTTCCCTGATTCAGATAAGCTGAGCTACAACTAAGGAAAAGAAATAGCTCTTCTCCCACTTGTACATTTCTTTAAAGGCCATGGCAACCCCACAACTCAGGGTTTTCTGAAATTGCTCCAGGGTTATGTGGGCAGTTTTCTGGTAACAATATTAACACAGACCTTCTATAGAGATGGCAAGTAATACATTACAGGCTGACAGTTGCTGCTCTCTGTCCTGCACATCCTTTGTATTAATAAAGTTTTCGATTAATGCAGTTGGCAAATGGAATGGTCATTTATCTTCTAATGCGTGGGAGGAGAGAGTCAGCCAAATATTTTCTGATGTGCAAAATTCTCCCTAGCGTGTTATGTAATACACAAGTCCCCTACACCCCATTCTGTTTGTGTTCCCTCCAATCTGCTAAGGATCATTTGTTTCAGTGTTTTAATGAAGACCCGGCATGGTATCATTATTTCATAAAGAGTAAGCGATGCCAAGGAGAAAGAATTGTTTTTCCGTTAATCAGCTAGGGAAAAGTTAACCCGATGGTTTTTGGTACATATATTTTCCTCTACTGCTAAGAAGACATTTATGTTGGAAAGCTGAACATTTTAACCCCCTTGACAATGAACATGATGCTTAATTATGCTGAACATCTGGATTCGACTTTAGAACTATTGTCTTACAGTTTTAAGTCAGTTAGAAAATGTTCTAGAGGTTAAATGCCTTTTGCATGAAGTGGGACATGAAATCGATGAAAAAGGGGTAATGGACATCGACTTTAAATATCTAAAGCTGTAATGCTTACAAGCTATACTATAAAATAATAGTGGTTAATCCTATGGGGTGACAACTGTATTAATATTTGCTAATGTCTTCTTGTTTTGTCCTTTTGGCCAATCAGGAAACGGGTCCCGATTGGCTGGGAGTCCTAAGTCCTGATTGGCCAGGAGGAGACGCAGTGGGGGAAGCCGCCGAAGCCACAACCTGGATGGGGTAAATGCAGGGCTGGCGGGGGGGCCTGGTGGGCGACGGGTGAGCGATCAAGCTATGGGGGGGAGTGGCGATCGATTGAGCACCAAGGGGGGGGGGGGTTTGGTTGGTTGGCTGGCTGGGGGAAAATTGAGCACCAGCCGCCACTATCCAGAGCAATGAGGGGCAGCCATTGCTGAAGATAGTGCATGTAGGCAGCAATTGGCTAAAAAAGGGCAGGCGGAAATGAGGAGCACTGAAATGTAAAAAAGAATGAAAAAAGTAACAATCAGTATATTATAAAAATAAAATACAAATAGCAATTCATACAGAGGGAGTCATTTATTAATTCTGCTGCACAGACTTATTCAGGAATGTCTCCCTCTGTTGTTTAAAAGTAGATATGCAACAAAATAAAACCCGCCCACAACAGTTTATTTAATGTGCGTCTGTTTTTAGTTAAATTATGGTTTATCCAGAGTATTTAAAAAAGGATACGCAATAAACCGATAACCACAATAACACGCAAAATGTTGTTTACCCCTTATTCAGTTTTGCTCAAGTTGCAACATTTCCAAGTAAAACTTTAATACAGAAACAGCCATTTTACAAACTCAGTTTTACAGCTATTTTTTAACTCTCTCTTCCTTTATAGGCACACTCATCCCTTCTACAAAAGTCACCTTGTCACAAATGCACTGCTTCTCCACTAATCCCCTGGCTGATGCTTCTCTGTTTACTGCACTGATGTAAAGTGATTCTAAAGCCTAAAGTTTTTTTTTTTTTTACCTTAATGCATTTTCCGCATTAAGATAAAAAAACTTTATGTGTCCAGGATCCCCCCTGCCCCCCCCCCCCCTTATACCTACCTGAGCCTGATCTTGATCCAATGCTGTGCACATAATGCTCTCTCCACTCTCTCTCTCTCTCTCTCTCTCCTTACAGGGCAAACTGGCTGGCCATTGGCCATTGGCTGCTGCTGCTGACAATCAAATCCTAAGACAGTGAGTGCTCTCCTTAGCAAGTAGCTTGATGGTGGGGGGTATTCAGCAGGGGGAAGGAACCATGAGCGCCAGCAGGGAACCCCGGAAGAAGAGGATCGAGGCTGCTCTGTGCAAAACAATTGCACAGAGCAAGTAAGTATAAAATGTTAAAACGAATGGGTCTGGTGTTCATTTAGTGGCCCATGAGCACCATATCTATTTTTATTCTTATGCCACGTCCAATAGGTCATACATAATTGGTTTTGATAGAAAGTAATTCACTTTAAAGGCACATATAAAATTTAACAAATGTATTAGTCTACATAAAAATACAGTAGTGCAGTAAGAAACCTAGAAATATTAAAATACTAATTTTATATCCCCAATGGGATAGGAGATTGTATAAAAAAACTAAACCCACTGAGATGATATATTGTTACATATCCTCAATTATTGGGGTATCACTTGCCCTAACTGTAGTGTCTCCTCAGCCAGCACTGACAGCCTTCAATATACCGGGGATAGCGAGAGAGTATGTAAAGGAATGTCCGTCACCCTCAGAGCGCCTCAGGTGTCTACTATATAGACTGTAGCTCAACTTGAAAATTCAGTGGACCCTATTTTTGCATCTATTGCTCTCTTTTATACACATGTCATCTGTATAACTGTTCAAGCCACAATAAAGCTCCTTATGTGTCCCCACATTTTGACAAATGACATAGCCTCCCTTGGGAGTTCCCTCTGGGTTTGGGAATGAGTGCTGAACCTGCGACATCTAAAACACAAATTCTTTAATTCTCCTGAAGAAGCAACAAAAGGTGTGAAACATGTAGAGTGGATTTCCTGAGGACAACTGATACCCCAATAATTGAGGATATGTAACAAAATAGCATCTTGATGTGCTTAGTTTTTTTATACAATATCCTACCCTCTTGGGGATATATATATCTAAGTCCAATTTGTATTTTAATATTTCTATGTTTTCTACTGTACTACTGTATTTTTATGTAAACTAATACATTTGTTACATTTTATATGTGCCTTTAAAGTCCATTACTTTCTCTTAAATCTAATTATAACATGTTATTAAAAAGGTAAAGGCTTAAAATCACTTTAAGGAAAGACCCATTGTTTGGGAGACATTTCAAAAGAAAGACAATGTTATTGTCAATATATATTAAATCTGATTGTCTATTAAATACACTGACAAATGACACTGACAAATCGATAGTAATATATGTCAACTGTAATATTGTTCTTGTATTTTTTTCTAATGAAGTATTATGACCTCTGCTGTCCGTGTGTAAGCTATAATTATCTCTGAGTCAGCTATTTACGGCAATCAGATATTATATGCAAATGGGTATATACCCTTTGACTTTAATCCTCAAAATGTTTACTTGTATATTTGTTTTTATATTCAGGACCTTTTAGCTTTAGATTTATGACCTTTGTATTTTTACTTGTTTTATAGCCCTGATAAAGAGGGAGTGCATTTGCTCCTTGAAACTCATTGGCTTTATTCTGCTATGAATTAATTGTATCATTAAATTACCTTGGGCTCTTGGACATTTGTTGGTGCTCTCATTGGATTGTGCTGTATGTATGCTGATCCTGGCATCACCTCTATGTACATTCCTGATCCAAAATTAGCATCCAGCCAGTGTTGGGACACCTAATATTCACAAGCCTACTCCGAGTCTCCCAAGATTAAATCGGTAATAAAGCCAAAACCAAAAACTATAATAAATTGCAGCTTACCAATCCTTACTTTTACGTTTAGGCTTTTTGCCCTCTGTTATCACCTGGTGATCTGGCCAGTACCACACCTCCTGTATTAACGTGTCCCAACTCTCGATAAAGGAGCACGGGGGCACAGCAGAGATCTGCATGGTTAATCTGGGGGGTGGAGTGTTAGATGTACTAGCAGATTCGGATACACTAACAAATCAAAGCCATACTCCAGTGGACGCTGCAGTTACACAAGCAGTTACATCAACATTTTTGCTCTTGGATAGAAAACTGGCTACAGGGGCCGCATCCAAAGGGTAGTGTTAAATAACGTGTGCTCAGAATGGTCCAGAGTGGTGAGTGGGGTACCCCAAGGCTCTATCTCAATGTTTACTGACGACACAAAAATAAGTAGGGCGAAAAGATCACAACAGGATGTAGAAACCTTACAAGAAGATCTCAAAAAATGAATGGAGTGGGCAACTAGATGGCATATTAGGTTTAATGCTAAAAAATATAAAGTAATGCACTTATAAATGCAGGTTACTTACTAGGGGGAGAAGCTCTGGGGGATTCCAGGATGGCGAAGGATCTGGGGGTCCTAGTAGATGACAGACTTAGCAATAGCATGCATTGTCAAGCTAGGACAAGCAAAGCCAGCAGAATATTAGCATGCAATCACCAATCCTCAGAAAGGATGTGCTGGAGCTGGAGAGAGTTCAGAGAAGGGCAACAAAATTCAAAATTATTAAGGGGTCTGGAGGACCTCAAATACGAGGAACGACTACAATCACTAAATTTATTCTCCCTGGTGAAGAGATGCTTGAGAGGAGATATGATAGCAATATACAAATATCTCAAGGGTAATCCCTGTGTAGGTAGGAAACTATTCAGTCCCAGGGAGCTTAAGAGGACACAGGGCCTCACAATGAGATTGAAAGAGAAGCGGTTTAACCTTAAGCTTCATATAGGTTTTTCCCTGTCAGGGCAGTAAGGATGTGGAACTCTCTTCCACAATCAGTGGTGTCAACAGAATAAAAACGTGTACAAATGTACGTGACTCCGCGCAAATCATTAAAAAATAAATAAATGAATTTAAAGTGCTACTAGGACCGTGCATTCACATGTAAGTGCATTAAAGTGCTAAATACCCTTATGAATTGATACTATGGTGTAAACACAATAATTCAAATAAAGTGATGGTAGTGCATAAATAAATAAAAATACTTCAATCAATGCTTACTATAGCTCTAAGAATGAATAAATAAATAAATGTGTCCAATGGAACGACTGCTTGCAGGACTTGACTGCGTGCAGCAATGTCCGATTTGGCGTGCCTGTGCACAAATGATATTGTTCACTTAATAAAATGTGCTTCAAAACGTGCCAGTCCTTCTGATGTGATGAGTTATTCCATCATGGATTCAGAAGCCTCACTACTTTGGGGTGTTTATCCAGTGAATCACAAAATAGCCAAGGTGTCCTTCAGTGTGCTCACAGAGCTCTAACCTTAAAGCAGGGATATCACGCTTACTTGTTCCAATGATAATGGCTAGTCCGCTGCGTCTTGTGGTGAGATCCTGCCAGACTGCTCTTTAGGGGCTCCCGGTGGTATATGTGGAGGAACAAGGCTCAAAATAGTATATTACCCCAATAAAATAATTTATTTAGCAAATAAGCTGCTTACATTTAAAAACATGTGGAAAATCCAATACAATTATGGCCAATTACGTTTATACAGCTGCGTTGGGACAGTATGCAGCGGTGTGTGTACCCACGCGTTACGTCACAATACGCACCTCGTGACTTCATCAGGGACAGTGGTGTCAACAGGAAGTATTGATAGTTTCAAAAGACTCTTGGACGTGCATCTTATCGAACACAATATACAGGAATATGGGAAATAATTATCTACACGAACACACACACCAACATATGTTGAACTGGTTGAACTATTGTCTTTATTCAACCTTACCAACTATGCAACTATGTAACTATGAAATAGAAGAAAGAAAGCCTAAAAAAGAAAAGGGAAGCAGCAATGATATCTAAGAATTGGTAAGCTGCAATATAATTAATAAATGTTTGCTTTTGGGTTTAATACCGCTTTAGGAACCCTGGAGCATGCATCTTTAAAATAAGTCAACATTACCAGCTTCTGTATTTTCACCCTAACAGCCATTTATAGCATCCACAATTTGCAAACAAAATATTCGTAAATATTAGAAAATTTCACAACTAGAAACTATGGGGGTTATTT
This sequence comes from Lithobates sylvaticus, assembly GCA_028564925.1. NCBI lineage: Eukaryota > Metazoa > Chordata > Amphibia > Anura > Ranidae > Lithobates > Lithobates sylvaticus. The sequence goes on from CM053029.1 coordinate 195,857,893, forward strand.
ACGAAAGGCAAATCCACTTTTCACTACAAGTGCACTACAAGTGCACTGCAAGTGCACTTGGAAGTGCACTGAAAGTGCACTTTGAAGTGCAGTCGTTGTAAATCTGAGGGGAAGATCTAAAATAAGGGGAATCTCTGCTGATTTTATCAACCAATCATGTGCAAGCTAAAATGCTGTCTTTTATTTTCCTTGCACGTCCCCCTCAGATCTACAGCGACTGCACTTCAAAGTGCACTTTCAAGTGCACTTGTAGTGCAAAGTGGATTTGCCTTTCGTAAATAACCCCCTGTGTATTGAGTAATTAAAAAGCTTATGTTTTATTAGCCAAATAATGAAGGTTTTAGAGACACTTTATAGAATAACATTGCCAACAAATGCTGAAAACAGACCAAGAAGGGCTCTGATAATGTCCCTGGGTGGGAATGCAGCTTTTCTGCCAATTCATATGTCCTCCATAATCTATTACACATAACCCCTGCCCCCTCCCTTCCGAATAATCAAAGTGTTAATAATTCTAAAAGGGAAAAGGGAGGTCCAAATGGTAGAAAATGACAGTGACTGCAAACAGAATTAGGTGGGCATATTTGGGAACATAAATTCAGCAGAATGGGGCTGAGGTGTTCCCAGAACATCAGATTTTTAGCAGCATGGTCTGCTGTATTCAAGCTGAGCCAAGGTAAAAAGCAGTAGCCCCGGGCAGCTAGTTTGGTTCCCCTGCATATATTTCCATGTTACATTTTCTGGCTTGATTGTAATGAAATTTTTTATACTCTTGCCACTACCTAATCAGTTACATTAATGATCACACTAGTTGATTCCCAGCATCTATATTTCATTGTTTTATCTTAGCACACCTGGCTTCTTACAAACAAATCTCATCTGTTCCTCTCTTTGATACTGCATTGCAGGTACAGTTTTATGGAGATCGTAAAGAGAAAGACTGAGAGAGGGAAAGTGAGGGAGGGAGAGCAAGCCACGAAAATGTTGATTTGGAACAGAGAGAGAGAGAAACTGTATGAGCCAGCGTCTAGTATAAATGACGAGCATGTGATCGCAGGGCAAAAAAATAGTGTTCTCCTGGGAAATCTGGAAAAAATATCGGTACACAGAACAACCTAATACATGAGCCTGAACTGTAGAAATAGGAATAACATTTTATTTTACAATATTTTTATTGTTTTTTACAGAAAACAAGATTACATGTTAAGCTCACCATCAAATAGGTGATCAGGTATAAGGAAAGCCATAAACGTATATAATTAAGGCCCTGCACATTATGTGTGACTATGTGTAACAGTAGTGTTGATGGGTTATCTACGTGCATGGATCAGAGAGAGGGGTAACTGCACCATCTGTGTGTGTCTTACTGAGAGAAGATCAGAGAGATATTTGGACCTGGAGAAAGATCGACTTCTAGGTGACCTTCTAGGGAGAGGAGAAGAAGAGAAGAGCAAGTGGAGGAGAGGTGGACCTTCTGGAAAGAAAAAAGAGAAGCAAAACATGTGAACATTGGAGTACAATAGGTAATAAGAACCCAACCCCGATATAGTGTGAGGGGGCCTATCCCCTCTCACCATAATCCTTTTCCCAATAAACGTCCCACAGCAATGGTGGAAAGTTAGCTCACCAAGTGGGATCGAAAAGTATTTCAACTTGCAATAGCTGTGAAGTGTATAAGGGCAGACCCCCTAAATATCTAAAGGTCTATGATGGGAAGGGCTAGTCCCGACCCCGGAACCGACCAGGGGGATCCCAAAGGGGATCAGAGGCCCCGACAAAGCCCAACCCAGCATGACATAGTGGGTCGAGAGAAAACTCCCAACCTGTCACCTCAGCCGATTAAAACAATTAACGTCATGGTATAAAAATGTTTTGGTTCACAGTGTGTTGTCTGGTCCGCTTTGGTTTCAATGGCCTAAACTCTGGCACCAAACTGCTGTAAATCAGCCTGGATGGCGGTGGTGATTTGGGCAGCGTTCTGGGACAGTCCTCTGGAAAGCATTGTAGAGAACATTGCCATCATGGAGGAGAAGTTCTGGGGCATAGAGGGGAGGCCCTGTGTGGAGACACCACGCCTCTGGGCTGTTAGTGATATCTTCCACGGGGGTGAGAGGCATGTCCCCCAGAGTTCTGCCTATGAGAGATTCAGTGGAGGTGGGTGACAGAGCGTGGTGATAGTGAGTCCTCACTGCGGGGCCCGGCGGTCTGCCAGATCAGACATCCTGATCTGCTATGGAGTCTTCTGTCCCCAGTTCTCCCCCTTGTGTACTGGTAGTGGGTGCCATCTTGGCCGGTGCCGTGGGCCCCGGTCCGGCATCCAGTAAGTGGGAAAGATCCCTCCTTGCTGATCCCCCAGCCATTCAGGTGCTCCCTATGTCTTCCCCTATCCACGGGCCGTGTCGTTGGCCGGGGTTCTGCAGTGAAAGCATCTGCGAAGAGGCTAAACGGCCAGAGCGGTGCAGAGCTCCCAGATCAGACATCCATCCCACGAGCTGCTGCTCGAGCGCCTAGGAATAAAATTTTAAATTTAAGCAACTCTAATGCTATTTAGCCCAGTTCCCTAGCCGAATCATAACGCTTATAATTGAGATTTATTCACAAAGCAATTTTAGATGGGATACAGAGTAAATATTTCAATGCAAAGCCCTGAAATTAAATAAGCAAATGTAATATTGTACTGTATGAAAGGAAAACTAAAAAGGAAATGTATGTGTATATATTTATACAGTAAATATTTATACAGTATATATATTATATATATATATATATATATATATATATATATATATATATATATATATACACGCACACATAAATATATATATATATATATATGTTTATATGTACTGTATTTTATTTTATTTTTAAATATGAGGCGCTATAAAATAAGGTTAGCATTAGTGCAGCTTCCTGGGAACAGTTCAGGATGCTGGGATTTCACATTGAGAAATTAATGAGCCACCAAGCCAAATGAAAGAGGCACAATATATTCCAGTTTCATCTCTTTTTTTACATTTTTTCTGAAAAATGTACAGGGTCCATATACAAAGAAGACATGTAAATTGTAAAAGTACAGAGATAAATATACTATATTTGTATCAGAGAGCCTTCAGACAATGCAATAGAAATGGAAACAATACATACGGTATGTGTATTTCTGGACAACTGAGTGAAAATTATATTCTAAAAATGACATTTTATATAAAAGTGATGATGGAACTGTGTATTATTCTGGCATTTTAGGGATACACATCAGAGAAGCTGTAGGACTGTGGGAGGTTCAAATCCACCAGGCTGATCCACCCAAGGATCTCTGCCCCTCTGCCGCTTGTATTTAAGCATAAAGGAATAAATTAAAGTAGAAAAATAGAGTAGAAGAAAAGAAAAGAAAAATAGAAAAAGCATGTATAGATATAAAGTCAGTAATAGAACTCTGCCTATCTTGTGGGATTTTGGTCACGTGTAATTATTAAGGTTGGGTAACTTTAATATTACTCCTATAGTCCAAATATGTCAATAGCCCAAGTAATCAGGCATGTATCATTAGAACACCTAGCTTGGACTAGTATCCGTGCTATTTGATGGATGGTGCCTATCTCACATATCCATCCTGTCAATTTAAGGGGTATTGGAATTTTGCAAATGCGGCCGCTGTCAGGAAATTACATAATAATCTTTGTTTAATTTATTTATAGGATCCTGGTATCATATTCAATAAGGTAATTTGAAGGGTGTTAGAACTAACATCTCCAGTAAGATTGTTATATAGCTGAAAAATCTGTTCCAGAAATGAGTGGTAAGACGGCATGTCCCCATATATGTGTCCTTGTACCCTCAGCAGAGGAACAATGGCAGCAGATATATGCCAGAGAGTATGTAATTTAATAAAGGATAGAAGGCCAACAGTAACTTCTAGAAAAGATCTTGTAATTTCACTTCTGAGCCTTTGAGCAGATCAACAACTTCTGGATAAAAAACAATGCTTTTTGGCAGTCAGTTTTTGTGGTCACCAGTAGCAAAGCTTGGAGCACCGTGTTGATTTTAAGTAATAAAGAGGTTATAGATTGTAGAGATGAAGTGGTCAGGCTTGTTTGTTGAAACAGTGGAGATTCGAAGGGCATAAGAGGTCTATTAATTGAGTTTATTTGAGTTAAGTTAGCGACTTTAGGAATATACAAACTCAACATTTCATATTCCTGATATGTGCCTGATATGTACTTGTATGAAAATGTATCCTGCTCTCTTTGCATTGCTTCCTTTATGTGAAATCCCTGGTGTTCCTGCGAGTCCTTCTGCTTTACTATTAATGGTGGTCAATTCTCTGGCTGTGCTGGAAACTCAGCCTGCTCTCTTCTAATGATCAGACTTTTCCTGACATGCTGCCCTCTGCAAAGCAATTCACTGGGAAGACCAGTGTTCTACTGTTTCTCCTGCCCCAGCCTATGTGATCACTTAATATAAAAGAATATAATAATCAGCGCTAATAAACCCATCAATGATATATAACTGCAAGCAGGCACTCAAGGTAAAATTCAAACAATCCCTCAAAGTATCAAAAAAAATAAAGGCAGTGCTGCGCAATAAATTAAATTAAATATGAAAGTCCATATAAAATCCGAAATGGTGAAGGTGAAAAGATGCAAAAATCATATGCAGGCTGATAGGTCTGAGTAACTCAGTGATCCCTCCACCACATAAACAGATGGCCTCTCACCTCCAGAATTCGACCTGAAACAGGTCACAGAGCAATGTACATTAAGCAGGGTTCACAGATCCTCAATTCCTCCCGGCATTCAGATTAGACTCAGTCAGTTAACAGATACCATATGTAGGGACAAGAAATAAGAGGATCTAGTGCTCTCTGTATGAACCATCTAATAATGCACAAAGATAGAAGCAAAAAACTCACTTACATAAAATGCACTCAGATCCGAGTGCAGGCATGTAAACAGAAATGAACGCTGTATCAAACCAATGAAATGGCCGCGGGTGACATCATGCGTATCACCTGACCCCCGTACGTGTTACGTCCGTAGGCGGGACTTCCTCAGTGCGGGGCAGGCTGTGTCGGTTGCCTCATGTTAGAGCTATTTCTTTAATCTCCCCAACCTGTATCCCCACGTTGCAGAATGTTCAGAGAACATGGACCACCCCACTGGAACACTACTGCTCCTACATGGTACCTAACATGCCTATGACTGCAGATATTACATTTATTTGAGGTTTGACCAATAATTACTGCATTTAACGCCACATCTGGCTATATCACTACAGTGGTCATATTTCAGATAGTTAACCACCAGTGTGGTATAACACGCACTAGGTTGTTACTTTAAATGTTGTATTATGTTATGTTGGTTTAATGATGTTTTCACCTGGAACCCTAAGGGCTAAGACCTTAACCGGGGGTTAGAACAGGGGCAATGACATGTCATGTTATGGTTTCTGGGTATGTCTAGAGCACCCCAAACACACGGTTACTTATCAGATCGCTACGACCTATGTTTTATTTTTTACTCTCTCACTTTGTGCATACCTACCCAAGATAGGTCCCCTGGTGGGGCATATGTTGCCGTTTATAAATACACAAAAATGACAAGCTTTACTTTTTGATAGGAGCCGAGGGGATAAAATTAAGCCCTCTCGGGAACAAGGCCGAACGCTGAATGGAGCAGACATGCAGGAGAGGATCTCCAGTTACTCAGAGGCCTCTGAAACAGGGTTGTTACCCCCTGCAGCCCTACCTGGATCTCTCGGCCCAGTACCCGGTGTTCCTTGGCCTGTCAGGGGATCGCCGTGTGCCGCCGGTGCCGAGCGCATCCTTGCTCCGGCCACCCGGAGGACAATCCGCGTTTCCGGCCTACTCACGGGGAAAGGCCATCTTGCTACATCCGGCGGCAATACCATCGCCGCATTCAGGTACTCCGGACTCTCCTGGCCTGTTCCCTTTCTCACAAACTGACCGGGCTGTTCTGCACAGCCCCCGTGGCTGTTGGGGTCCACAAGTCCGGCTTCTGGGCTTTCTGGAGAGGGCACTAAGGGGACAGCAAAGGGGGAGGATGAGGCCCTGTCCCCATAGCCACGTGCAGCGGCCATTTTGCTCCACCCGACAGCAGGATCATTGGGGCCTTCCTGGAGCTACCGGGCCAGATTGCTGTGTCCAGCGGCGGTCACCTCCATGCTCACCGGCGGCAGCACCCGCAGAACAGGCTACCTGTGGGTCCCAGGGGCGGCTGTGGATACCCTGCACAGACGGATGCTCCAGTGACAGAGGTGAGAGGCGGCCATCTTGGGACACCCTAAGCCCACCAACAGCTCCCTTATCCCCCCAGAATCAGTACCATTTGCAGTGATCTCCTTACTGCACCCACACAGTCCAGTTTGACTATCTGAGGGGACCCCAAAGCTGCCCAACTACATTGATACCCCCCTGCTACACTTCATTGACTGTAATTTCTTAAGTCCTGAGGGTTGGTCCTCTACCCGAACAAGGCCCCATACACACCCCATCAGGCAACAGGTAACCACACAGCGGTCTTGATGCAATCAATAACCCTACGACAGGAATGATAAGATGAAATAAAGGGGGTGCATGCGCGGTGCGATGGAGTACGGACGCCTACGCGGTACAGAGACAAATCGCATCCCACAGGGCCTAATCTCGCTCACCCGAGCTTAAAATTTACCTGCACCCCTGTGGGAACACCAGGTGTATGCCGTCACGGAAAAGCGGCACAAAAAACAAGCCGCAGGGGTCTTTAACAACTTATCTCCTCCGCACTGCTAAGAAAGGAAGCATGGCTAAAGAGGACGCCCGGACCCAGCTTGACTCCCCTCCTACTGACACCAGCCCAGGGATCTCGGCTCCAGTCCATGACGAAGGTGAGAGCTCCTCACACTTAACTAAAGCTGATCTGGAGGACAGCTTGTCATTGATGTATGAGAAGATAGCAGGGACATTTCAGTCAGAACTGCATAAAGCAACTAACACCTTATCCCTGGAGATCACTTCCCTGGGAAATCGCACAGATCTCTTGGAGACTAAACACAATGAACTTGCTTTAGCACACGCTGACCTCCGCAAAGATTATGAATCCCTAGCTGAAAATTTCCAGTTAGTGCAGTAGCAGGTCGAAGATCTCGATAACCGAAATCGCAGGAATAATCTGCGACTGCGTGGCATCCCAGAAACGGTTACCGACCTCCCTGCAGCCTCTAACAAGATATTCCAAACACTCCTTCCCTCTGCACCACCATCAGCATTTGTCTGTGACAGGATTCACAGGGCTCTCCGCCCCAAACCCCCCGCAGAAAAAACGCCACGTGATATAATCCTTTGTCTAAAAGATTGTCTCACCAAAGAGGATATCTTGCGTTCCGCAAGAAATTCCGCAGCCATTGAGTTTGAAGGAGTCAAGTTTCAAATCTATCCTGACATTTCACAAGCCACTTTGGATCGCAGGCGCAAAATGAAAGAGGTCACGTCAGTCCTCCAATCAGCCCATATCCGTTACAGATGGGGCTCCCCTTTCAAGCTCACAATACCACACAATGGATCCACCTATACTGCATATAATGCATCTGAGGGAAAATAAATCCTAATTAAATTGGGCCTTCAAGAACCGGATCCACAAAACCGACGTCCCCCCACACCAGGACCCAGCCCAATCTGGAACACTCCGTCATCACGTCAGAACCAGGGTAATTGGCGCCAATCTTTCAGAGACAAACCAGCCTAATCTACCCCTCTGGGAAAAGAGAGAATATTTTTTTTTCCTACTAATCTTCACTTAGGCAGAACTTCATCGTGTTGGGTACTTACCTACAGCAACCTCATCTTTCATACCACAAAGATGAAACTGAAACTCCCACAACTCAGGTGGACCTACCTGTTACACCTACCAATATCTTGAAGTTCTCACTATGAACCCTTGAGGCTCTCTTCTCCCCCCTGATTCTGCAACAATGGAACAATGCAACTTTCCGTACGGCTTATCCGCACCAAATAACTTTTCACACTATACTGATGCCTTCGGGCGGTCAGTCTCCCCGCGTTCGCAGTCATCCCCCCTGCCAACCATTGGGCCCAACTCATGTTGGCTCCTCAGGATTTCCTGAACCCTATGGTTGGTATTGGACTCGATTGTCCAAAGAAATCTTTTCATTGGTCATTAAGAAGGTTCTCTTTTGACCCCCATGTTCATTGCTTATTTTTGAGCAAACTGATTATTTTTTTTTGTTTGTTTTTTTCATTTTTCCTTTCATTTTTCTTAACAAGTCTATTCCAATACTGTATATGATAAGTTTATCACAAGTATTAACATTTATTGTTGTTTATCAGACAAAGATTTTGCTTTTTATTAAGATAATTCAATTTTCCCTCATACCTCATGATGTGGGTCTGGCCATTCCGCGACACTACTCCGCTCATTTTCATTACAACAAGCACCAAGCTATATATTCAAATATTTTCCAATGACATTAAAAGTAATTTCACATAACCTACAAGGCTTTAACCTTCCGCAGAAATGAAAGAAAGCGTTTTGTCATTATAAAAATGTAAACGCTGACATCTTCTTACTACAAGAGACCCATTTTTCTGACGCAAACCATCCCCAATATTTTGACAAAGCTTTCAAACAACACTATTATACTACCTACACCACTAAGTCTCGCAGAGTGGCCATGTTCATAAAAAAACTCCACAATATTCGATGTTAAGCATATATCCAAAGATCCTGATAGTAGATTTATTATATTACAAGGTAGTATACAAGGTCGCTCTACAACTATTGCCTCTATATATGCTCCAAATGTAGCTCAAGCAACATTTTTCCAATAATTTTTTACAATTCTAGATCGCTATCTATCACCTCACTTAATAGTGGGAGGCGATTTTAACCTTACAGCTCACCCCACCCTAGACAGAAGCAGAACTACCTCCTCCAAGGCCTTTCCCAAATCTCTGACCCGCAACCTAAACACACTCCAACTTATTGACGCATGGCGAGCACATAACAATGGATGCAGATCCTATACGTTCTATTCCAAACCACATGACAGCTCAGCTCGTAAAGATTACATTTTCTGTACTCGTACAATCCTGGCAAACTCTATTAATGCAGAAATACATGTCTGCCCATGGTCAGACCATCATTTTGTTGCTTCCACACTCACCAGAATAGGTCTTAAACCCACAACTTACACCTGGAGACTTAATGACTCCCTATTAACGGACCCTTCCACTATTGACATTCTCACCACGAATATAAATGATTACTTTACTGAAAACCAGCTCCCAGACACCCAGCCCGACACACTTTGGACAGCCCATAAGGCCGTTATGAGAGGTCATATTATCAATATAGCCTCCAAAAAAAAAAAAATAAGGCTAAAAATAAGGCTAAACTCCCCAACCTCTCGGAGGATTGGGGCTCCCAGATCTATGGTGCTACTATTTATCACACAGACTCGCGCAAACAGCCCAATGGCATGCCCCATCTTCTCACATCCCATGGTTAAAATTCGAGTCACAAGCCATTCTCCCCTTTATCCCCTCAGGACTACTATGGTCCAAATCTATCAAACCTAACCAATTTATCACCCATAACACTGTAGTATATCAATCATTATACCTTTGGTCATTATATGGAAAGAAACTTCAACTGTCATCTCCCCTCTCTCCCCTACTCTCATTTATAGGAGATCCAGACTTTCCACAAGCGTTCCAAGATAGCTCCCAGTTTCTCCTTTGGTACTCAGCCGGGGTCACCACATACCAAGCCTTTAAAATAGGACCTAATTTTAGAACTTTTCCCCAACTACAAGCAATCCACAATTTCCCCCACTCTGAAATACACAAATATGCACACATTAAACAATTTTATCTTAGCAGAGGTTCATTAGAATCCCGTATAGATAGCACTCATTTTGAATGCCTATGCCGTTCCTCTTCCAGAGATAGGGGGATTATTTCCAAACTATACTGCATGCTTAACGAGTTTGCCCTATCAGAAAAAAACAAACCGATGCTTAGCTGGGAAAACGACATAGTCCTTACCTTTGAACCGCATGAATGGTCAGAAATGTTAATGAACATGTTTAAAAACACAAGGTCATATTCAGTACGTGAAACAGCAGTTAAACTGCATACAAGGTAGTATATGACTCCCACCAGAATTCACTCCATATATCCTGCAGTATCACCACTATGCTTCAGAGGCTGTAACGAACTAGGCACCCTAACACATATTTTTTGGAGTTGTAATCAACTTAACTCTATTTGGCAGAAAGTGTCCTCCAAAATATCCTCTATCGCAGGTCGTTCAATCACCCCAACAATACAAATGTGTTTATGTTTCTCTTCTATTCCCAATATCCCCGCACCTTGTGAAAAACTAATTTTTACGCTTTTTGTTGCCATACACTGGGTTATATCTTTCAACTGGCGCTCCCCAGCTCTCCCTTGGTCACAAGTCCTAGCCAGAATGGAAGCAATCAAACTTTCAGAACGTATCCACCACACTTTGTATGATACTTTACATACCTTCAATAACAAATGGATACACTGGAACACAACAACGTTGTGATAAGAAAAATGCCATATATCTACAGAGAAATATATTGTATATTGAATGTATTTTTTGCAACATTCCCTACTCTTTATGTCCCTATTCCCCATCATGTAGCGAAATACCGCATCTTGTTCTTGTTTTTGAACTTTGTCTGACACAGTTACTGTTTTCCTTTATGATTTTTCAATAAAAACTTTTGTAAACAAAATTAAGCCCTCTCTGTAGACCTTACTGAATTTGCTCCCTTAATAGGTACAATTTTGACTCGCGCACGTCCCTCCCACTACCCCAAAAGTGGGCACTGTGGCACTTTTAGCTCACTGTATCCTTTCCAAAACTTGCATAGTTACTATTTACCTCACACAGTCCAAAATTCTTCATGTCATTACCCAGAGGTATATTACAGGAACACTCTTCTACTATTGATCCACTTGGATAGGGGGAGCTAATTTCATTCCCCCCCTTTTTTTTCCTTTCTTTTTTTTCTCTGGAACATTAGTCCATCCGCAGTTGAACTCAACATGCCCTATTCCTCTCTGGGCAGGTGCCCTACCGTGATCTCACATGACGTCAGGGGGCTGAATTTACCTAACCCAGCTTTTACGTAGCCTTAGGCAGGTGAGGCTGACTTTGATGGGAGGGCCAGTGGAACCCAGAATCCCTTGGAAAGTATGAGATACCCTTGTTTCAGCTCCCCATGCACCTCTTATGTCTAAGTCACCCTGTGCTATCCTGGCACAGGGTGACTGAGAAAATATATATTGGATTACTTAAAATGGGACAATAAAATGGGACAATATAATATTAATATTTATCCCCAATATCTCCCCAGGATATATGTAAAGACTATTCTTGGTTTGTGAGATTCTGAACTCAACATGTTAAATGAAAGAACTGATCACATTGGCCTCTGTTCAATGTAGGAGACAGGCCGACTCCTAGTGGAGCTCCTGCTGTTGTGAGAATGTCCTGTGTTTAAACTTATGATAATGTATCATCTTCTCTGTGAAGCTCGGTGACAACAAGTCTGATGACCTGTAGTGAAATCCTGATTTATCATAACAATGACCAGGCTGCTTAAAGGGATTAGTTAATTAGCTCATGTCAATTAGGTTTCTGGTCACAGGTGTATTTTCAGAGTAATATGAGCAGGAGGTAGGAACCTCCTCTTTTACTGTATATAAGACTGTATTCTTTTCAATAAAGGTTCATTCCTGTTTGACCCTCAAGACAGAGCCTTGTCTCGTACTTGGGGGGAAGAATTACTTGTATGGGTTTCTTGTTTGGCTGATCGGAGTGTTCCGTAGCTGCCTTTGTGTTCAGAAATGGAATGCCCTAAACGTCTTTAACCCCTTTCATACTCGGGGTGTCGTTACACCGAACTTTGTGTATTTACAAGAAACACACTTCAAAACATCTTCAGTCCCCATATTGACCGATAATTTTTTCACTAAATTTTTTCACGCCACTAATCAGGTGGCCAAGACTAAAGGTGTTTCCATACTGATAGGAAGAGACTCAGGATTTGAGCTTATGCAACAATTAGCAGATCCCGAGGGTCGGTATCTCTTTCTTAAAGGGAAGCTGGGGAATCTTCCAATCACCATAACCAATGTGTATGAACTGTCCTGGTTCGCCTCTGGATGTATTGTCCTTGGGGGGGATTTCAATATTCCATTGGATCCTCTTCAGGACACCTCCAACGGCAAATCAGCCATTGTCTTTCGCATACTCAAGAGAATCAAGGTAATGTTACATTCTCTGACGTTAGTAGATTCAGGGAGTGTGACTAATCCGCAAGGGAAAGATTTTACTTACTATTTCACGGTCCATAATAAATACTTTGAGAATAGATCTCACAGAGGGACCTGTCTACTTTAAAAGAAGCCCATATAGGGACTCAGACATTTTCAGACCATGCACCTACCTCGGTTTTATTACAACTGCATGATGCCCCTAAAAAACCCTGCACGTGGTGACTCAATCCCACTCTGCTGACGGATCCCATGACTGTGAAACCTATTTCATAAACCATACATACGTATTTTCACGAAAACACCACTGATGGTGTCTCTGTACTTTCCATTTGGGAGGCACATAAATGTGTAGTGCGAGTGAAATTAATTAGTCTGGCCTCTCAGCATAAAAAGGAATCTGAACAAGAACTGCGATCTCTTAAGGATAAAATATCCAAATTAGAAAAATAAGAGATCAGTAGCAATACAGTCTGCTAGTGAACTTTTTACAAACGAATACTGTTCCTCAAAAGGGGATTTTTTTACGAGCATGGTAATAAAAGCAGTACATTTCTAGCTAGAGCATTGAGAGATATCCAATCCCCGACCCATATCTCACAGATCAAAGCCCAAGACACTAAATTGATACATGTCACGGAACAAATAGCGTCGGAATTCCACAGCTTCTATTCTAAACTTTATAATTTACCTTCACCCCACAAACCAGCATCCCTAGAGGAATCTAGGCCACAAATTATACAGCAAAACCTAGAACAAAGTGGGCTACCAAGTTTATCTCTCTCTGAGGCAGATGACATTGACAAGCCCATTGACATGATCAAACTTTTACAGCCAATCAAAACACTAAAATCTGGTAAGAGCCCGGGTCCGGATGGCTTTTCGGCCATATACTACAAAACCTTTGCCCGCTAATCGCAAAACCACTGCTTTACACACTGAACTTTCTAAGAAACTCCCAAGTTCTACCACCATCTTTCACTATGGCTCACATTACAGTACTTCCCAAACCCGGCAAGGACCCTACTGACTGTTCAAGTTATAGGACAATATCCTTGCTCAATTTAGATGTAAAGATTCTAGCAAGGATCATAGCAATGAGACTTGGCACATACCTCCCAGATATCATTGGCCTGGAGCAGGTGGGTTTCATGCTGGGCAGGGAGGCACATAATAATGTCATGAAGGCATTAAACCTAATCCACCTCCTCAAGGGACACACTGGAGAGGGCCTTCTCTTGTCTATGGATGCGGAGAAGGCCTTTGACAGGGTAGCTTGGGACTTCATGCTTTCAGTGTGCACGCACATTGGCCTAAAAACCAACATGTTAACCTGGATTTCAGCATTATACCAAAACCCTGCAGTCAGACTGAATATAAATGGCACCCTCTCAGAACAAGTACAGATATGCAACGGTACCTGGTTCCTTTATCACCAATATTGTTTAAACTCACATTAGAACCTTTCATACGCACTGTAAACTGAAACCTGTCCATTAAAGGACTACATCTAGGCCAAACACACTGCAAAATTTCCGCTTATGCAGATGGTCTCCTTTTCAACTTTACCCAACCACACATTTCTATCCCAAACTTATTGAAGGAGTTTGATATCTTTGGATACATTTCCAATCTCAAAATGAATTACACGTCCGTGACACTCAATATATCTCTCAACCCCAAGATGTTAAAAAATTCCCAATCAAATTGCCCCTTCAAATGGGTGACATCTTCACGTACATATTTTGGAATATGGCTTACCCCTAATTTGGCTAATCTTTATACACTAGACTTCCACCCTATTCTACACAATTTGAAATAGGATCTCCAAAACTGGAATTTAAAACCTTTCTCTTGGTTTGGCAGGGCAGCAATGGTGAAGATGACGATACTACTCAGAGTGCTTTATCTTTTCCACAACCTTCCCATTATCTTACCTAAAAGGTTCTTTTCCCAATTGAATTCCATAATATGTGAATTTATTTGTCCAAGAAAGAGATCACACATTAGTATCCAGACGCTGGCTAAACCAAAAATGGCCGGTGGAATAAACCTACCAAATTTCAAACACTATTACTTTGCCACCCTTTGACTCCCCTGGTAATCCATTATTGTGTGGATAAAGGTAAACTTAAACCATTTGAACAGCTTTGAGTGGAATTTAAATCAAGACACTTCACACATTGGCAGTACAGGCAACTCCATGACTACATCTACTGTTATGTAAACCGAAATAATATCCAAGAAACCTCATACAAAATCCTGACAAACTGGTACCTAACCCCAGCCAAGCTTCATGCATGATACCCGGAAACACCAGAAACATGCTGGCATTGTGACACAGATACAGGTACCATGTTGCATATATGGTGGTGGTGCCCGCTTACTTTTGGACTGACGTTTGTTCACAGATCCTCTCTATCACTAATACAAAACTTACACCAGAATGCTGTCTGCTAAACGTGTCTTATTACTCCCTACGCAAACACAAAAAATCCATTGTCAAGCATCTACTGAATGTGGCAAAATCTGCCATCCCCAGATATTGGAAAACCACACAGGTGCCCACGGTGTCGGAGTGGCTGAACTTGGTTGACTCCATCAACAAAATGGAGGAGATGGCATCTATTGCCTCAGAGAACACAGAAAAATTCAAAAAATTATGGAGGTCGTGGTTTTCTGATTCCTACGATAAATTGCAAACTGGCTGACTGGCTTTGACCCAAGGTTACCCACCCAGACCGTTTACCTCTAATGGTATTCGTATATCTAGCTATATTCTTAATTAGGTATACGCGTTTTATGCAGACAGAACATATCTTCCACATTACTAGACTTCCACCTGTTATTTGTGATATACTGTTTTATTTTTTCCCCTTTTTTTATTCTCTTTTATGTACTCCTATTGCTTTCTATCCCACTTCAGAAATTGTAGAATGTACTTAACACTTGCTTGTGTTCATATTGTATAACAGCTTTTCTCCTTTGCACATGATACATGAACGCTATTAAGAACTGCATTATGTTAGGGTGGTGTTAGGGTGGTGGATGACCTGGGACCCTGTATGATCTGTAACACTGTTTTTGTGCATGACTGTTAAATCTTTTCATATCTCAATAAAAAATGTTATTGGGAAAAAAAATGTAATGCATTAGTTAACTTTTCTCTACAATTTCCAAACTCATTATATACTGCTGGAGTGAAAAATCTAATATGTTATTTCTTATGGTATTGAGGTATGAACAGTACACTACAGAACACTGCAGACCAGTGTTAATTTTGAAGTCAAATTTCAATTTAGTTTTAGTCTTAGTCTTTTGTTTTAGTCATTTTAGTTGACAAAATTAACACTGGAGAGAATTTAGGATTACCAAACAGGGAAAGGAGACCCCTTGCTATATATATATATCTCATATAAGTAATTCATTTTTTGTAGTCTAGCGGTATCCCTACAAGAGACACTAGTGTTGGACTGATAAGATCATCCTACAATTTGACCTAATGTTTAGAACTTTTATCATGAACCCAGTCTTTTATCCTCATGAGGGTATTGGGACATGGAGATATAGAGGGGTATGGTGACACCACCCCTCCACCCCCCCCCCCCCCCCCCCCACACACACACACGCCTTTCCAGTTTCTGATGCATTTTTTTAAGCTAAGGGTGTGACAAAGCAGGTATTAGATCCCTGCCCTCCTCACCAACTTGTGACAAAGGACTGGCCAATCTCACGTAACAATGCCACTCTCAGCTGCCCCCTGCACAAAGAATTTCCACCTTTTGGGACCCGATCTAGGCGTCAGCAGCCTGAGAGTGATTGTTACTGGGTTATATTAATTAAGCAATTAACCCTTTAAGCTACCACCACCCCCCTATGACTGAGAAGGGAGGAAACCCCTAATCTTAGTAATACAAATTATGATTTTAGAATAAACAGCAGAGAAATAAAACGGAGTTGAAAAGTAAAAATACTTGAAGTGTCCTTAGTTTTTTCAGAGTTCAGTCGATGAGCAAGGTGTCATTGGCTCTCATATCTTGACAGATGTTTCTTGGTTGATAGTACATCAGAACTGTCAAACTGTCTTGGCATCTCCCTTTTCTCTGGGATCAAAGGGATGTTTACAGAGGCCATCTGACCACAAAAGAGAACAGGGAGGCGGGACTTTAAATGAAGTACGTGGAGGGTCAAGTGTTGTGTGGCATTATAATTGACATATCTATAATATATATAAAGGAGTAGGACATTTGTCTCATAATTCATATTCGATAGAAAATTTATATACTATACATATAATTAAATACATGCATGGAGTAGGATAATAAATGAAAGAACTTTATTTCATACAGAAATACATAATACATAAATAATCCAAAAAATGTATGTCACATGATACATATAGAAAAGCTCAAAATTGGATAGCACATGATTAGAATATAGTCAAATACATAATGCATGAACAGAATCCACAATGACGTGGTAGGATGAAGTATGCGATTTAAACACGACATGTGTTAGCTCAACGCGTTTCGTGACTTGATGTCACTTATCAGGAACAAGCGTGTACAAGTGCAAGTTTTATACTACTATTATTACCTTCCAATATGTACCAGATGCATTCTGAAAACTGATAGATTATGGTTCAGCATTAAATTTGGTGTCCGCGGATACTAAACACAGGGTATCTCAAGTAAGCCTGTCTCCCAGGAGGTAGCTGACTGCTATCTAGACATGTGCACAACAAAATAATTTTTTTTTTTTTTCGTTTCGTTTTTTTCGTTTCCGTTGATTCGTAACGATTCGTACATTCGTAAGTCGTCGGTGTTCGGATTCGTAACGATTTGTACATTCGTAAGTCGTCGGTGTTCGTATTCGTAACGATTCGTACATTCGTAAGAGTTATTTTTTCGTTGATTCGTTTTTTCGTTAGTTTAATTTTCGGACACATTCGTATTTATTCGTACATTCGTAACATTCGTAGATTCGTAATCGGAGCATAATTCATAATTTTATGTAATGTGTATGCTATTATTACATTTTAATAATTTCCGAATCGAAAAAAAAAAGTTACGAATCAAAAAAAAAAAAGTTACGAATCGAAAAAAAGTTACGAATGTACGAATTTTTTTGTTCGATAGAGACACGGAAAATTACAAATCGAAAAAAAAAAAAAGTTACGAAACGAAAAAAAAAGTTACGAATCGGAAAAAAAGTTACGAATCGAAAAAAAAGTTACGAATGTACGAATTTTTTTGTTCAATCCATTTGAAGCACGTTTAGCAGCACCATTGTAAGGGACACGGAAAATTACCAATTCACCAAAAAAAAAAAGTTACGAATGTATGAATTTTTTCGTTCATTTTCGTTTTTCTGATTTTCTTCATTAGTACATTCATGGTTTCTAATTTTTTTTTTCGGATTTTCGTTGTTTTTCGGATTCGTTCGATTCAAATGATTCGTTATTCGGATTCGTACGATTCGAACGATTCGTTCATTCATACGAAAACGAACGAACGAAAATTACGAAAAAAAATGAAACGAATTGCACATGTCTACTGCTATCTCCCCTTCTGTATGCTCTAGCTTAGTCCTGTATGACCTTGATTTTTTTGATATGATATGCCCCATTTAAATATATACTTAAAGCAGTGTTCCACCCAAAAATGGAACTTCCGCTTTAAGGGAGGTAACCCCCTGACATGCCACATTTGGCATGTCATTTTTTTGGGGGGTCCCAGCTCCCACTTTCTCCCGGCGCACCGCGGCACCGGAAGGGAGATCATCTCTCCCACCTCCCTCTCGGCAATCATCTGGGACACGTCACAGGTCCCAGATGATTGCCTGGCCAGTCGCGGCGCACACATAAGCAGTGGGTGCCCGGCTCTGAAGCCACAGCCGGGCACCCACAGTTACAATGCCGGCGCCGCAAAGAGGTGGGGGGACGAGCGGGGCTTCATGTGCCCGCATAGCTGGACCCTGGGACAGGTAAGTGTCCGATTATTAAAAGTCAGCAGCTGCAGTATTTGTAGCTGCTGACTTTTACTTTTTTTTTTTAAGCAGAACTCCGCTTTAATATTATTGTGTCTTGGTCCTGTTTGATTTTATGAATTGTGTGTGGATTTTGTTGAGTTGTGAATTAGGCAGAGGTCTCTAATGCCTCGTACACACGAAGGGACTTTCCCGCGGGATTGTACGCTGGACTCAAGTCCGCCGGACAATCCCCCCGTGTGTGGGCGCCGGCGGACTTTTTGGCGCCAAAAGTCTGGCGGACTAGGTTTTAAGTTTTGTTTTAAAAATATCCGCTGGACTTGGCAGTCCAGCGGACAATCCCGCCGTTAGTATGCTAGTCCGCCGGACTTTTGAAATGAACGGACTTGCCGATCATCGGAAAGTCCGTTCATTTAGCACGTGACTTCAGGTAGACGGAGCTAGCGAAGGCAGTGAATGCCGCCGCGCTAGCCCCGTCACCTGGCATGGATTTAAAGGGAATCCCCACGCCGAAAAAACGGCGTGGGGGTCCCCCCCAAATCCATCTCAGACCCTTATCCGAGCATGCAGCCCGGCAGGCCAGGAAAGGGGTGGGGACGAGCGAGCGCCCCTCCTGAGCCATACCAGGCCGTGTGCCCTCAACATGGGGGGTGCCCTGGGGAAAGGGGGGCCGTGCGCCCCCCACCCCAAAGCACCTTGTCCCCATGTTGATGAGGACAAGGGCCTCTTCCCGACAACCCTTGCCGTTGGTTGTCGGGGTCTGCGGGCGGGGGGCTTATCGGAATCTGGGAGCCCCCTTTAATAAGGGGCCCCCAGATCCCGGCCCCCCACCCTATGTGAATGAGTATGGGGTACGATGTACCCCTACCCATTCCCCTATGTGTAAAGTGTAAAGAAAAAAGCACACAATTTAAAAAAAATATTTTATTGCACTGCTCCGGAGGTCTTCTTCCGTCTTGGGGGGTCTTCTCGCCAGACTCCTCCGCTATTTACCTAGCTCTTTTACCGAGCAGAGGAGGCCGGCTACCTTCTTCGTCTACGCTGTCGTCTGGGGGTCTCGATCCGCCTTCGGGGGTCTTCCGGGGTCTCTTCTGTTCTTGCCGCTGTCGCCGCTTTCTGCGCCACCACCTTGTTCTTCTTGTTCTTCTTCTTCCTCTTCCTATGTTGACCCGTCGCTCTCTCTGGCCGGAATGCCAGAGCCGCGCTGTGCTGGGACTTATATAGGGACAAGGGGACAGGGTCACATGCTCATGTCACATGTTGACCCCGCCCCCTGTGATGTCACAGTCCCAGTATCCTCCGGGACTGTGACATCACAGGGGGGCGGGGACACCATGTGACATGAGCATGTGACCCTGTTCCCTTGTCCCTATATAAGTCCCAGCACAGCGCGGCTCTAGCATTCCGGCCAGAGAGAGCGACGGGTCAACATCGGAAGAGGAAGAAGAACAAGAAGAAGAACAAGGCGGCGGCGACGACGAAGAAGGTAGCCGGCCTCCTCTGCTCGGTAAAAGAGCTAGGTAAATAGCGGAGGAGTCCGGCGAGAAGACCCCCCAAGACGGAAGAAGACCCCCGGAGCAGTGCAATAAAATATTTTTAAAAAATTGTGCGTTTTTTTCTTTACACTTTACACCTTAGGTGAATGGGTAGGGGTGCATCGTACCCCATACTCATTCACATAGGGTGGGGGGCCGGGATCTGGGGGCCCCTTATTAAAGGGGGCTCCCGGATTCCGATAAGCCCCCTGCCCGCAGACCCCGACAACCAACGGCAAGGGTTGTCGGGAAGAGGCCCTTGTCCTCATCAACATGGGGACAAGGTGCTTTGGGGTGGGGGGGCACACGGCCCCCCTTTCCCCAGGGCACCCCCCATGTTGAGGGCACGCGGCCTGGTATGGCTCAGGAGGGGGGGGCGCGCGCTCGCCCCCACCCCTTTCCTGGCCTGCCGGGCTTCGTGCTCGGATAAGGGTCTGAGATGGATTTGGGGGGGACCCCCACGCCGTTTTTTTCGGCTTGGGGATTCCCTTTAAATACATGCCAGGTGACGGGGCTAGCGCGGCGGCATTCACTGCCTTCGTTAGCCCCGTCTACCTGCAGTTACGTTCTAAATGAACGGACTGCTCCGTGTGTGGGCAAGTCCGTTCATTTTCAAAAGTCCCGCTGACTTTTTCCCGCGGATTGTCTGCCGGAGAAGTCCGGGCGTGTGTGGGCAAGTCACACGCTCGGAAGTCCGGGCGTGTGTGGGCAAGTCCCCCCCTCGGAAAGTCCGGCGGTTTGTCCGATGGACTAGGTCCGGCGGACAAAGTCCGAACGCGTGTACGCGGCATAAGAGGTTGCATAAAGCTTGACTGCTTTTTATGATCCCCATTAGTTCTGGGTAGACATTTTATGGCATGCTACGTATTCCTAGAGCTTTAATTGCCCTATAAACCATAGGTGACAGAACTAAGGATTTTGTCATAGTTTTACGATAGGTCTGGTCAGCAGAAACAGACATCCTGCCAGAACTCAATTAGCTATTTACAGCTCTGCAAAGGCCTGTGTGCTGGTATCTGCTGCTGTCCCAAAGTTGAGATAACAGGCTCTTTTGAAGTGTGTTAACATTAAGCCTATAGATTACATAAATTGAAGGAGGAGGGAGGGGGTAAGATCACTGCTATTATGACAAACATTGCTGAGACCTAAACAAAATGGATGCCGTCTTCCGTGTTTCATGTGCTCAATGCGCACCACCATTACAAAGGGTGTGTCTATGTATCCTGGATTTTTTATGACTCCATACAAATGGTCTTATGAGACAGGTGACTTGGGAGAGAAAGTCTGATAGTGGGAAAATGGGGACCATTTAAAAGAAATATAGATGTTTGGACAGGATGTCCATCTTTATTATTTTGATATGTCCTATACTTTATATGAAAAACATGATTTGTCATATAATTTAAAATAAGCATGTATAAGACAGAGCAAAGGAGTATAATTCTCCACTGCTAAATATTGTGGAGTCTTGGGAATATTGATGCCCAAATATTTCACAGCAAACTTCTGCTAGTGAAATTAGAAATTTGACAGGAAAAAGGAAAGATTGTGTGAGGGTATGGATATATTTAGAGCCTTCGTTTTGTCAAAGTTAACTTTAAAGTTGCTGATCGAGCCAAATGTGTCAAACTCCTTAATAATAAAGAAGGTTGTCAGCATATAAAGGCAATTTATAGTAATGGTCCGCATCTTGAATCCCAGAGATGTCCTAGTTGTGCAATTGCCAAATGCTCCATAGCAAGAATATAGAGCAGTGGGGATAAGGGACATCCCTATCAAGGACCGTTATGAATCCTAATAGGGTCTGATAAAATTATTTTATTGAAAATTTTAGCAGAGGGGTTATGGAAGAGAGCCATGACATTTTATAAGAGTGAGAGGTAAAGACATCTGGGCCGAGGCTTTGGCTTGTGCCCACTTTTAAAGAGGCAATAGAGAGTGCCACTTCCTCTTCCCAAAGAGATTGCTCTATTAATCTATGTCTAATGTTGGTATAGAAAGTAGAACCCTTTCCTCTATATGCACCATGTTTAGATTTTTGATTTGAGCAAAGAAGGATCCACATCCTCAAAGTGCCTAGATATAATGTAAAGTTTATCAATAAAATATTGTAAAAGATCCAATTTTTTTCAGAGCGTGAGTGAGAGACCTTGGACCTTTCAGCATAGGGATAGCCTTGCTACTATTTTTAGCATGAAGAGTTCTGGAGAAGTGTTTGCCAGGCTTGTCTCCAGATTTAAAGAAAAGGAATGGGTACGATCTCTTAAAAGTGCCTCGCTAGCGGCCAAAGAAAGGGTTAAAACACCCGCAAAGCGCCACTGACAAATCGTTTTGCAGGCGCTTTCGCATCGCTGCCTATTGATTTCAATGGCAAGGGCAGTGAAGCAGCAGT
This sequence comes from Lithobates sylvaticus, assembly GCA_028564925.1. Taxonomy (NCBI): domain Eukaryota; kingdom Metazoa; phylum Chordata; class Amphibia; order Anura; family Ranidae; genus Lithobates; species Lithobates sylvaticus. The sequence continues at coordinate 195,880,136 of CM053029.1, forward strand.
CCTGTAAGCACATCACCCCAGTGTGAAAGCACTCAGGCTTTCACACTGGGGAGGTTTGAGAGGCATTTTTACCCCTAAAGCGCCTGAAAAACACTTCAGTGTGAAAGGGGTCTGAAGGTTTTTTGTCAAGGAGTTGTAGGAGTGATTGCCTGGCAGTGAACAAGTGTAGTAGTGTGTCCTGGTCAGAGTGTTTTTTGTGTGCTTTTCCAAGGTTGCTAAGTGATGGAGCAGGTCATTTATTTGGGTTCCAGGACTTTTCTTCAGACATGCAAGATGTTTATTAAATACTCCCCTAAATACACATTTGAGTGCTTCTCACTGTAGGGATAAGGAGGTATACTCCCTATGATGACCTACGAGAAAATGTCTGATGGTGTCATTTATCTCACAAAGAGTATATTGTAAGAGGTTGTCATTAAGTTTCCATGTCCACATTCATTATGGTAGATCTGGGAGAGAAAAACTCAAGATGCAGTACTTGCTCCTGACCTCTGTTCTCCGTGCGTTAGCTATGTCTGACCACTGCAAACTCTTCATTACTTAGTCCTGACCCCTGCACTCTGTATGCTTGCCCCATAGCAGCATAGGCTCCGGTTTTATTTAACCATACCCATTTAAGCCCCTCTAACTGTTATGGCAATTTGGCAACACCCACAATTTGCAGTATCATTCCCCTGTTCTTGGTGCTCAAGGCATTTTGGGCACCAAGTTGGCCTGCCTTGTCTCCTGCGCCAAAAGTCTGTGACCATTTGTTTCAGAGCATGTTAAAAAAGGTAGCGTGATTTTGTGGGCGTGGCTACAAATTGGGAGGGAAGTCATTTTGTGGGTGTGGTTTTAAAAGTGAGCATAGTCAGTAGGGTGTCCTCTGATTTTTTTTTTTTTTTTTAAATCTGGTAACCTTACCATCAAAAATAAATTTTGGCATGTCCAATACCAACTGAAATTTCAAATCTGGCTCAGAATGAAATGAATTGATAGGAAACAGTTAGTTAATTAGATGAATTCCTAAATAACTAACATAGTCCTGCTTGCTGCATCATTGGTATAATTTTCATTGAAACACAGCATCCATAGGGATTAATGTAAAATGTGTGTAAGACATGCCTAAAAAGCACCCTACATAATGCAGTGAGGTTGAAGTCAGGTTGAAGAGTTTTTGTAAAAAAAAAAAAAAGGACAGGTTCTTATAAAATGTGGTCAAAACTTGAAATTAAGTCTATACCAACTGCTTGGAAGGACACAAGTACAGAACTGCATTTCAACTTGTGTTTATTTAGATAATAACAGTAAGGAATTTACTTGCTGTTAAATGGATGAAAAAGATTTGTTCTGAAGGGCATTCATTGTAGTATCAGGACATACAACTCAGCATGTGTTTCATTTATGAAGTGTACAAATGTCCCCTAGTCCCCTCAATACCTGTTCCACCAGTTACTCCTTTCCCCAGCCCAACTGGCCCTCCCATGCATCAAAAATGTAGTACCAGGCTACCTACATTCACACACGGGTTGATTTATTAAAACTAGAGAGTGAAAAATCAGGTACAGCTCTGCATAGAAACCAATCAGCTTCCAGTTTTTTTATCAGTCAAAGCCTAATTGAACAAGCTGAAGTTAGAAGCCGATTGGCTACCTTGCACAGCCGCAGAAGATTTTACACTCCCCAGTTTTAGTAAATCAACCCTACTGTCCCATAGATTTGAATAGGATGTTGCTCCTGCAGTATGGTTTACATTCCATTAAAGTCTATAGGATATTAGTGTGCAGAGCTCTACAACAGATGGCCAGAGCGTCGTGTCTTGACCAGAACACACAACTGTCTTACTTTCTTATGTAACTCATTAAACACATGAATATCCAAATGCTTTGAGTCTGCCTCTATTTCACTTTTTTACATCCTGCTACAAAGTTTAAAAAGACACTATCACCTTGCCCATGCAGGGGAAAGTGATATATTTTGCCAAAGCCCCCATTACTCACCTTGCTGCTCTTCCTTATTACTTCTTCCTCAATTGTAGCCACCAACAGTACTTGGTGTTTCCCAGTATGGGGCATAATTCTTTACTGTGACAGTGCAGTGCCTTCACTACTCCCCTGGGTCACCAACACCACTGACTTCTGTACCGGCTGTAATGAATAAGGTATGAGGAAGCACACACAAGGTGAGTATCAGGGGGTTAGATGGGCCCCTTTGCAGAGACACTGCCACTTTGCCCAGTGTCTATTTGCCTCTATACATAACATGTAACTGTAAATCAGAAATCCCGATGTGTTAATCTACCCAAAATACATTACTGAAAACTGAAATCTGAATGGCAGCTATGGATGATGGCAAAAGCACTGCTGTTGGCTAAGGATGGGCCCGGTGCTCGATGCGAACCCACGTTCGCATCGAGCACCGGGCGTTCGCTCGCTCGGCGAGCCCAGAACTATTTTGGCCGCTCGCATCACGTTCGTGTGATGCGAGCGGCCCCGCAATGCATTGCGGCCGGCGCGGCCGACGCAGTGCATTGCTGGCTGATGATTGGCCAAGCATGCACTGTGACCCCGCATGCTTGGCCAATCACAGCCCCGGAAACTCGAAGAGCCATAATTGGCTACAGGCAGGACGCCTGTAGCCAATTACAGCTCAGGGGCTGTAGTACACGCCCCCCCCTATAAAACGCCGCCACGCCGTCTGCGCCGGTCACATGCTGTTCCGGCGCAGATTGAGCAGGCTGTTCCTGTGACACTCTGCTGCATTTAGATAGATAGAGAGAGAGATTCACTTGCAGAGATTGAGTTAGATAGATTCAGTTACAAAGATTGATTGACAAAGAGGGGCTTGTAGTGTGCTCGTGGCAGGCAGGCAGAGCTCCTATATTTTGTTACCAGAAGCACCTATAGGACTTGTAGTGTGTTCGTGGCAGGCAGGCAGAGCTCCTATATTTTGTTACCAGAAGCACCTATAGGACTTGTAGTGTGTTAGTGGCAGGCAGGCAGAGCTCCTATATTTTGTTACCAGAAGCACCTATAGGACTTGTAGTGTGTTAGTGACAGGCAGGCAGAGCTCCTATATTTTGTTACCAGAAGCACCTATAGGACTTGTAGTGTGTTAGTGGCAGGCAGGCAGAGCTCCTATATTTTGTTACCAGAAGCACCTATAGGACTTGTAGTGTGTTAGTGACAGGCAGGCAGAGCTCCTATATTTTGTTACCAGAAGCACCTATAGGACTTGTAGTGTGTTAGTGGCAGGCAGGCAGAGCTCCTATATTTTGTTACCAGAAGCACCTATAGGACTTGTAGTGTGTTCGTGGCAGGCAGGCAGAGCTCCTATATTTTGTTCCCAGAAGCACCTATAGGACTTGAAGTGTGTTAGTCCCATCACACACACAGAGCTATATTTTCTTCCCAGAAGCACCTATAGGACTTGAAGTGTGTTAGTCCCATTACACACACAGAGCTATATTTTCTTCCCAGAAGCACCTATAGGACTTGAAGTGTGTTAGTCCCATCACACACACAGAGCTATATTTTCTTCCCAGAAGCACCTATAGGACTTGAAGTGTGTTAGTCCCATTACACACAAAGAGCTATACTTTGTTCCCAGAAGCACCTATAGGACTTGAAGTGTGTTAGTCCCATTACACACACAGAGCTATATTTTCTTCCCAGAAGCACCTATAGGACTTGAAGTGTGTTAGTCCCATCACACACACAGAGCTATATTTTCTTCCCAGAAGCACCTATAGGACTTGAAGTGTGTTAGTCCCATTACACACACAGAGCTATATTTTCTTCCCAGAAGCACCTATAGGACTTGAAGTGTGTTAGTCCCATTACACACACAGAGCTATATTTTCTTCCCAGAAGCACCTATAGGACTTGAAGTGTGTTAGTCCCATTACACACACAGAGCTATATTTTCTTCCCAGAAGCACCTATAGGACTTGAAGTGTGTTAGTCCCATTACACACACAGAGCTATATTTTCTTCCCAGAAGCACCTATAGGACTTGAAGTGTGTTAGTCCCATCACACACACAGAGCTATATTTTCTTCCCAGAAGCACCTATAGGACTTGAAGTGTGTTAGTCCCATTACACACACAGAGCTATATTTTCTTCCCAGAAGCACCTATAGGACTTGAAGTGTGTTAGTCCCATTACACACACAGAGCTATATTTTCTTCCAGAAGCACCTATAGGACTTGAAGTGTGTTAGTCCCATTACACACACAGAGCTATATTTTCTTCCCAGAAGCACCTATAGGACTTGAAGTGTGTTAGTCCCATCACACACACAGAGCTATATTTTCTTCCCAGAAGCACCTATAGGACTTGAAGTGTGTTAGTCCCATTACACACACAGAGCTATATTTTCTTCCCAGAAGCACCTATAGGACTTGAAGTGTGTTAGTCCCATTACACACACAGAGCTATATTTTCTTCCCAGAAGCACCTATAGGACTTGAAGTGTGTTAGTCCCATTACACACACAGAGCTATATTTTCTTCCCAGAAGCACCTATAGGACTTGAAGTGTGTTAGTCCCATTACACACACAGAGCTATACTTTGTTCCCAGAAGCACCTATAGGACTTGAAGTGTGTTAGTCCCATCACACACACAGAGCTATATTTTCTTCCCAGAAGCACCTATAGGACTTGAAGTGTGTTAGTCCCATTACACACACAGAGCTATATTTTCTTCCCAGAAGCACCTATAGGACTTGAAGTGTGTTAGTCCCATTACACACACAGAGCTATATTTTCTTCCCAGAAGCACCTATAGGACTTGAAGTGTGTTAGTCCCATCACACACACAGAGCTATATTTTCTTCCCAGAAGCACCTATAGGACTTGAAGTGTGTTAGTCCCATTACACACACAGAGCTATATTTTCTTCCCAGAAGCACCTATAGGACTTGAAGTGTGTTAGTCCCATTACACACACAGAGCTATATTTTCTTCCCAGAAGCACCTATAGGACTTGAAGTGTGTTAGTCCCATTACACACACACAGCTATATTTTCTTCCCAGAAGCACCTATAGGACTTGAAGTGTGTTAGTCCCATCACACACACAGAGCTATATTTTCTTCCCAGAAGCACCTATAGGACTTGAAGTGTGTTAGTCCCATTACACACACAGAGCTATATTTTCTTCCCAGAAGCACCTATAGGACTTGAAGTGTGTTAGTCCCATTACACACACAGAGCTATATTTTCTTCCAGAAGCACCTATAGGACTTGAAGTGTGTTAGTCCCATTACACACACAGAGCTATATTTTCTTCCCAGAAGCACCTATAGGACTTGAAGTGTGTTAGTCCCATTACACACACAGAGCTATACTTTGTTCCCAGAAGCACCTATAGGACTTGAAGTGTGTTAGTCCCATCACACACACAGAGCTATATTTTCTTCCCAGAAGCACCTATAGGACTTGAAGTGTGTTAGTCCCATTACACACACAGAGCTATATTTTCTTCCCAGAAGCACCTATAGGACTTGAAGTGTGTTAGTCCCATTACACACACAGAGCTATATTTTCTTCCCAGAAGCACCTATAGGACTTGAAGTGTGTTAGTCCCATCACACACACAGAGCTATATTTTCTTCCCAGAAGCACCTATAGGACTTGAAGTGTGTTAGTCCCATTACACACACAGAGCTATATTTTCTTCCCAGAAGCACCTATAGGACTTGAAGTGTGTTAGTCCCATTACACACACAGAGCTATATTTTCTTCCCAGAAGCACCTATAGGACTTGAAGTGTGTTAGTCCCATTACACACAAAGAGCTATACTTTGTTCCCAGAAGCACCTATAGGACTTGAAGTGTGTTAGTCCCATTACACACACAGAGCTATATTTTCTTCCCAGAAGCACCTATAGGACTTGTAGTGTGTTCGTGGCAGGCAGGCAGAGCTCCTATATTTTGTTCCCAGAAGCACTTATAGGACTTGAAGTGTGTTAGTCCCATTACACACACAGAGCTATATTTTCTTCCCAGAAGCACCTATAGGACTTGTAGTGTGTTAGTGGCAGGCAGGCAGAGCTCCTATATTTTGTTACCAGAAGCACCTATAGGACTTGTAGTGTGTTCGTGGCAGGCAGGCAGAGCTCCTATATTTTGTTCCCAGAGGCACTTATAGGACTTGAAGTGTGTTAGTCCCATTACACACACAGAGCTATATTTTCTTCCCAGAAGCACCTATAGGACTTGTAGTGTGTTCGTGGCAGGCAGGCAGAGCTCCTATATTTTGTTCCCAGAAGCACTTATAGGACTTGAAGTGTGTTAGTCCCATTACACACACAGAGCTATATTTTCTTCCCAGAAGCACCTATAGGACTTGAAGTGTGTTAGTCCCATTACACACACAGAGCTATATTTTCTTCCCAGAAGCACCTATAGGACTTGAAGTGTGTTAGTCCCATCACACACACAGAGCTATATTTTCTTCCCAGAAGCACCTATAGGACTTGAAGTGTGTTAGTCCCATCACACAGAGCTCCTCTATTTTCTTTGCATAAGCACCCACAGGACTTCTAGTGTGTTAGTGGCATCACACAGAGCTCCTATATATTCTTCTCAGCAGCACCCACAGGACTTCTAGTGTGTTAGTGGCATCACACAGAGCTCCTCTATTTTCTTTGCAGAAGCACCCACAGGACTTCTAGTGTGTTAGTGGCATCACACAGAGCTCCTCTATTTTCTTTGCAGAAGCACCCATAGGACTTCTAGTGTGTTAGTGGCATCACACAGAGCTCCTATATATTCTTCTCAGCAGCACCCACAGGACTTCTAGTGTGTTAGTGGCATCACACAGAGCTCCTCTATTTTCTTTGCAGAAGCACCCACAGGACTTCTAGTGTGTTAGTGGCATCACACAGAGCTCCTCTATTTTCTTTGCAGAAGCACCCATAGGACTTCTAGTGTGTTAGTGGCATCACACAGAGCTCCTATATATTCTTCTCAGCAGCACCCACAGGACTTCTAGTGTGTTAGTGGCATCACACAGAGCTCCTCTATTTTCTTTGCAGAAGCACCCACAGGACTTCTAGTGTGTTAGTGGCATCACACAGAGCTCCTCTATTTTCTTTGCAGAAGCACCCATAGGACTTCTAGTGTGTTAGTGGCATCACACAGAGCTCCTATATATTCTTCTCAGCAGCACCCATAGGACTTCTAGTGTGTTAGTGGCATCACACAGAGCTCCTATATTTTCTTTGCAGAAGCACCCATAGGACTTCTAGTGTGTTAGTGGCATCACACAGAGCTCCTATATTTTCTTCTCAGCAGCACCCACAGGACTTCTAGTGTGTTAGTGGCATCACACAGAGCTCCTATATTTTCTTTGCAGAAGCACCTATAGGACTTCTAGTGTGTTAGTGGCATCACACAGAGCTCCTATATTTTCTTCTCAGCAGCACCCACAGGACTACCGACTACAATGGCTGGAAGACCGCCAAGGGGAGGCAGAGCGTGCAGAGCCAAGAACACAGGGCAGACAGTCTCTGTTTCTAGTGGACGTGGCCGTGGACGTGGACGTGGTCGTGCATCGTCATCAGCACGTGGCCATGGGACACGCGCGTCTTTGTTTTCGGCAGCTGGACATGTGGAGCCGCATCATGCTGAAGGCTTGGTAGAATGGATGACCAAGCCCTCCTCATCCTCCTCATCCTCTCTCACCCAGGCTCAGGGTACTGACAGAGCATCATCAGCCACCCCTTCCCTAGACCCACCATGTCCTCCTGAGGAGTCCCCCGAACTCTTTGAGCACAGTGTTGGGTACATGCTCCAGGAGGATGCCCAACGATTCGAAGGCTCGGATGACGATACCCAGCTTGAGGAATCTGGCAGTACAGTTCCACCAGCTGCAGCTTACTGCCAGGTTTGCTCTAGTGGTGAAGAGGGAGGGGGATGATGAGGTCACTGACTCCACGTGGGTGCCTCAAGGGAGAGAGGATGAGGAGGAGGACGAGGAGGAGGAGGATGCGGCGTCACATGTCCAACGAGGCAGGATGCCCCCTGGAGGCCAGGTAGAGGCCAGCACAGCAACTGTACAACACCGCAGAGCTCCGCCTGTGCAGGGCGCTGCCTCTGCACGTTATCAGAAAAGTTCTTTGGTGTGGGCCTTTTTTGAGACGAGTGCAGCAGATCGCACCACTGCTATTTGCAATATTTGTCTCAAGCGTATCTCGCGTGGCCAAAACATCAGCCGCTTGGGCACGACAAGCATGACCAGACATATGGCGACCTGCCATGCAGCTCGTTGGCAGGCACACATAAAAGACCCACACCAAAGAACTAAGCGGACCTCTCCTTGCTCCTCCTCAGCTGGGATCTCCATCCCCACTACACCTTCAGTCCTCTCTGAAAGCTGCTCTGAGAGGACTGAAGGTGTAGAATTCGGTGTGTCACAACCAAGTACTTGCAGTACACCGACGTCCGAATGCAGCAGGCAAATTTCCCTGCCCCAGCTGCTGGACCGTAGAAAGAAGTACACTCCCAGCCATCCACATGCCCAGCGGTTGAATGCTAGCCTTGCTAAATTGCTAGCACTTCAACTGCTGCCTTTTCAGTTGGTAGACTCGGCCCCCTTCCGTGAGTTTGTTCAATGTGCGGTTCCTCAGTGGCAGGTTCCCAAACGCCACTTTTTCTCGCGGAAGGCGATTCCGTCTCTCTACCGGCATGTGGAGGGCAATGTCCATGCCTCGCTGGACAGGGCGGTCAGCGGTAAGGTGCATATTACCGCTGACTCATGGTCCAGCAGGCATGGACAGGGACGGTACCTTTCTTTCACGGCCCATTGGGTCACTCTATTGGCAGCTGGGAGGGATGCAGGACAAGGTGCAGTAGTGTTGGAGGTTGTTCCGCCACCACGCCTCCAAAACGCGACTACTGCTACTGGTTGTGACACACCTCTCTCCTCCACCCCCTCCTCTTCTTCTTCCTCCAGTGCTCTGTCCTTGGAACCAGCGGTGCTCCGTAGGCGTACAAGGGGCTACGCAAGTACGCAGGCAAAAAGATGCCATGCCGTGCTTGCGCTGGTGTGTTTGGGGGACAGGAGCCACACTGGGCCAGAGGTTCTGGCAGCTCTGCAGGGGCAGGCCGAGAGGTGGTTGACGCCACGTCAGCTTAAGCCAGGAATGGTCGTTTCTGACAATGGCACCAACCTCCTCTCCGCCCTGCGACAGGGGCAGCTCACCCATGTGCCCTGCATGGCTCATGTCCTCAACCTGGTGGTGCAGCGGTTCTTGGGCAGGTTCCCAGGCTTACAGGATGTCCTGAGGCAGGCCAGGAAAGTCTGTGTGCATTTCCGCCGATCTTATAATGCCAGTGCTCGGCTGACTGAGCTGCAAAAGGAGCTGAACCTGCCCAAGAACCGCCTAATATCTGACATGCCCACCAGGTGGAACTCAACGTTGGCCATGCTGCAGCGACTGCACACGCAGCAGAGGGCCATCAATGAGTACCTTTGCGACTACGGCACCAGGACAGGGTCAGGGGAGCTTGGGTTTTTTTCCCCACGTCAGTGGAGCATGATCAGGGATGCATGCACTGTCCTCTCACCATTTGAGGAGGCCACGAGGATGGTGAGCAGTGACAGTGCATGCATCAGTGACACTGTCCCTCTTGTCCACCTGTTGGAGCATACGCTGCGTGGGATAATGGACAGGGCACTTGAGGCAGAACAGAGGCAGGAAGAGGAGGACTTCCTTGCCTCTCAAGGCCCCCTTTATCCGGACAGTGTTCCTTCTGTCCCACCCATCACACAGGAAGAGGATGAGGAGGAGGAGGAGGAGGAGGAGGAGGAGGATTGTGTGAGCATGGAGGTGGAGCCTGGCACTCAGCATCAGCAGCAGCAGTCTTTTAGGGATGATGTACAGTCCCAACAAGCCAGTGGACTTGTACGTGGCTGGGAGGAGGTGGCTGGCGATCATGTCATCCTCAGTGACCCAGAAGACTCCGGACCGAATGCCTCAGCTAACCTACGCTGCATGGCCTCCCTGATCCTGCAAAGCCTGCGGAAGGATCCTCGTGTTCTTCGGATCAAGGAGAGGGACCATTACTGGCTGGCCACTCTCCTTGATCCGCGGTACAAGGGTAAGGTTGCGGACCTTATCTTGCCGTCGCAGAGGGAGCAGAGGATGAGACATCTCAGGGAGGCCTTGCAGAAAGGTCTGTGCAACGCGTTCCCAGAAACTGGGAGGCTACAAACTCCTGGTCCTGGGCGACGAGTTGCTGAGGCTTCGGTCAGTGGCAGAAGGAGCGGTGGGGAAGGTGGACGTCTGACCGATGCGTTCAGACAATTTTTTAGTCCGCAGCCCCAAGGTATGATCGGTTCCAGCAACCATCGCCAGCGTCTGATATACATGGTGCAGGAATACCTTGGGGCAAGGTCAGACTTGGACACCTTTCCCACCGAAAATCCTCTGGCTTACTGGGTCCTGAGGATGGATCACTGGCCAGAGCTTGCACAGTATGCAATTGAGCTACTGGCCTGTCCTGCCTCCAGCGTTCTTTCCGAACGCACATTCAGTGCTGCTGGAGGATTTGTGACTGATCATAGGGTGCGCCTGTCCACCGCCTCGGTTGATCGACTGACATTCATCAAAATGAATCAGTCTTGGATCACCACCAGCTACCAGGCACCTGAGGCGGATATAACCGAATAATTTTTAATGTCACATCCCTTCAAGACTGCCTATGCTGATGCTGAGTGACTGTCCTCTTATGTTCACTGACTATCCTCTTCCTCCTCCTCAATGATCCATGCCACAGCACCAGTGCCTAAGGCACAATTTTTCAGCCCCTGTTTAACAGGGGCGTGTACTTACAATTTTTTAAAAAAATGCTTCGCAACACGTGTGACTGCTGTGCTCCAAGTACAGTCTCTGTGAGGGCCGTGTTGCAGTGTTGTGGCACCAGCACCAGTGCCTAAGGCACAATTTTTCAGCCCCTGTTTAACAGGGGCGTGTACTTACAATTTTTTTAAAAAAATGCTTCGCAACACGTGTGACTGCTGTGCTCCAAGTACAGTCTCTGTGAGGGCCGTGTTGCAGTGTTGTGGCACCAGCACCAGTGCCTAAGGCACAATTTTTCAGCCCCTGTTTAACAGGGGCGTGTACTTACAATTTTTTTAAAAAAATGCTTCGCAACACGTGTGACTGCTGTGCTCCAAGTACAGTCTCTGTGAGGGCCGTGTTGCAGTGTTGTGGCACCAGCACCAGTGCCTAAGGCACAATTTTTCAGCCCCTGTTTAACAGGGGCGTGTACTTACAATTTTTTAAAAAAAAATGCTTCGCAACACGTGTGACTGCTGTGCTCCAAGTACAGTCTCTGTGAGGGCCGTGTTGCAGTGTTGTGGCACCAGCACCAGTGCCTAAGGCACAATTTTTCAGCCCCTGTTTAACAGGGCGTGTACTTACAATTTTTTAAAAAAATGCTTCGCAACACGTGTGACTGCTGTGCTCCAAGTACAGTCTCTGTGAGGGGTTGCAGTGTTGTGGCACCAGCACCAGTGCCTAAGGCACAATTTTTCAGCCCCTGTTTAACAGGGGCGGGTAATTACAAATCTTGATCTAATAGTTCACAGCAGGGCCCATTCCTGCGCCCACCAAGAGTAACTATGAGGGCCTACAGTCTTGTGGCAACACCGTCCACCACCACCGCCAAAGGCCCAATTTTTCTGCCCTGTTCATCAGGTGCTTGCAATTACAAATCTTGATCTAATAACTCACAGCAGGGCCCATTCCTGCGCCCACCAAGAGTAACTGTGAGAGCTTACAGTCTTGTGGCAAAACCGTCCACCACCACCACCACCACCACCACCAAAGGCCCAATTTTTCTGCCCTGTTCAACAGGTGCATGCAATTATAAATCTTGATCCAATAACTCACAGCAGGGCCCATTCCTGTGACCACCAGTCTCGTGGCTACACCAACATCTAATAGGGCAAATTTCTGCAGAGTATATACGGCAGGCCCCTACTTTCAAACATCCAACTTACAAACGACTCCTACTTGCAAACGGAAAGAGAAAACAGGAAGTGAGAGGAAATCTACCCCTAGGAAGGGAAATTCTATCCTGTTAGATTTATTTTGGGAAAAAAGTATCTCCTCTTTACTGATGCTTTATCACCAATCCTTGTTTCAATTAAAACCCCACTTTTCCAAAAACATTTGTCATTGGGACGGAAAGTGAGGTGACATGTTCTGAACAGATGTGCAAAGACAGCAAATGTTACAGGGGTGATAACCCCTCCCTATGTTCTCCAAAAAGCTTAAAAATAGATTTTTTTGGGATGGAGCTACACTTCATAATGTACCTGTTCAGATTCTACTTAAGATCAAACCTAAAGCCGCAAGTGGTTTTAAATGGCTTCTTTTTTTCCTTTACAAATGTCATTTTGTGCAAGGACAGTTCTAAACACGGGAAACACATGCCACTTCACAGGCATACTTTGGACACCCCCCAGGTACCATATTTAAAGGAAAATGTCACTTTTTTTTTTTCACTTTATGCATCATTAAAATGACTGCTCCCGAAAAAACGTTAGTTTTTTAAAAGTTCTTTTTGCATTGATATATGTCCCCTGGGGCAGGACCCGGGTCCCCAAACCTGTTTTATGACATTAACATGCATATTGGCCGTTGTAATTAGCACTTTTGATTTCGAACGTTCGCGTCCATTATAACGTATAGGGTTCGAAAATTCGCGCGAACTTTCGGTCCGTTCGAAGGTTCTGGTTCGAACCGAACCCGGGGGTGTTCGGCTCATCCCTACTGTTGGCAATATGCTGTTAAGTAAAATCCTTTGTGCTGAACCTTCCCCAGGGCATATGGCACTTTCAGCATGAAATCTCTGAATGAATGTTTAAACATCAGAGGACTAATAATATGTCAGTCTGCTTGGCACAACTCTCTGCAGATCTATAAGCTGCGGCCAAGGAGAGCTAGCCATAATGCAGTTTATTTAGTAGAAAATCTGCAGCCTTATGAAAATTCAGTAATTCTGTATAGCACAGGTATATTTTTAATTATGGCTGAGCAGTGGGGACCACATGTATGGATGTAACAGTGCGTGCTAAGCAAAAATGAGCTATCATTTTTACATTTTTGTCATCACTGCTACTTTGGAATAGTATTGTTGTCCTTTTTTTATTTTATTAACTCAAGATAAAATTAATTTTCAAAGTGCGCAGCAATTCCCTGCAACCCCCCAAGTACTCTTAGATACATAAACTCATTGGGGAAATTTCAGCATTCCTAGTCAGGGCCATGTGTTAGAATAAGCAGAATCTCTCAGCCTTATACACACAAGATTCAAAAGACAAATTGACAATTTACGTTACATTAGTTACCATCACAAGACAATTACCAGCTCAAGAAACCAAGGGTCCTGTAGTGCTGATGTCCCTTAGCACACTGAAAACACGTTTGATGGTTTACAATAAACACAGGAACATGTGCAAACCTGTGCTAAGGGTTTTAAAGACAACCCAGAGTGAAAGTATATAGCAGGCCCACTAAGGAATATGCTTTTACCTTTATAACTTTACCCAAACTGCCTGGCCTCACCCTCCAAAAGTCATATTTAAGTAATGACTTTCTGAAATTTTAAAAATACATAGTGCTAAGACTGCCCTTTGTTTTCCATGTAACAGTTCTCGGGGCTGGCAAATTGGCTATTCAGGTGTGCAAAAAATCTAAAAGTACTTGTATTTTGACACTAAAACAAAAAATGCCAGTAAACTGTTTCCCTAAAAAGAGGCAAATGAATAACTACCGGTAATTACTTATCTGTCTAACTGTCTGAGCTATTGCACTTTGCTCCAATGAAGAGACTTTTTTGAAGGTACGTTTCACAGCTACTGTATATTATGGGTGCATGCAGATGTCAGATAACAGTTTACGCAACTATATCCATGCATGGGCTGCCTTATGTGCATGTTTGTTTTTGGATTGACATTGTCCATGGAAGTATATGTGGTAATGTACTTTTAATTGGTTAGCCACTGATAGACCCAAAATGACAAGGAGAAAGCACTCAATAGGATAAAATCCAAATTTATTTCAACAACATATTAAAAAAACATATAAAATCAAGAAATAGTATCAAAATATGTAGACACATATATATTATACATGATATCATCCAACATGGGTTGAACCAATGTGTGTACAAAAAAAAACCTGTAGGTATGCCCAGAAATGTATGTGTCAAAGATAATCTTTCATATGAAATCCCCACAGGATATCAGAGTACAAGGGGATCACTATGCATTTTGCTTTTAGCTTCCTCTGGCGACCCTATTGGTACCAGGTTTCAATGGTGTATGTGAGGTGCCCAACCTAAGACATGGGCACATGGGCGCAGGAGGAATAGACAGTGCACGAATAGCCCCAAGACGAGACCTCATCCAAAATACTTTAGCTGAAAAAAAGGGGGACCTGCCAAAAGGTCATAAACATATACCATATGCAAAAAATTGTTGTTATCTAGAGAAGGGTGATGGTAGAGTAATATTTATGTATAGTGTTGCAACCAACTTGTCTTCAGTGGGTTAAAAAATTCCCATATGGTATATTTTTGAGTGGACATTTCAGCTCCCATCCTGACAGGGATCTGACTGTAGCCGGGCAGTAGGAGAGTGCACACAAACAAGTGTATACATGATATATGAAAATTATTTAACCACATATACCTCTGCTCTCTGATTTCATTTGGATGTGGTGCCACAATCTGAGTTATGTCTCAACGTCTTTTTACTATGTATTGGCCATGGAAGGCATAGGTTGTAGATGCATATACCCCTAAAATTCTGTTTTAAATATCTGCCCCTTTTAAACTCCAGAGCATTTCTTCACCCTGCTTTCCTTTCCATCCTACAATAAGTTCATAGAGATTCTGGAAAGTGTTTGCCTGTTGTTTCACAATGGGAACTTCTGCAACCAGATTTGGTATGAATTTGTGAAAACATATGTAGCACCCTCTACCATACGTAGGTGCTAGCGTGAGGATTTTGTAAGGGTAACTGTCAGTTCAGGAAAATTCCCATATGGTATATTTCAGTTCAGGAAAATTTAGGCAGGCCTATGCTTCATGCTAGGCTTGCTTGTTTTGATCTGGGGGGCAAGGAGTGGTTAGTGCAGCAGTGGGTGTGACCACCTGTGCTTTAGTTCTGAGGTGCCTCCCCTGCTTCCAGGGAGAATGTTCTGAAAGAGGGGCAGGGCCTAGGACTGGAGTCGCAGGCAGCTCATGTGAGGAGCCCTGACCAATCCTCAATGGGAATTGGCAGCCTGCTGGGGAGGAGTTATCGGCCAGGAGACATGGAGAGTGGAGTACTAGGCAGCAGCAGGGGCCCCAACCCCATCTGGGGGGGGGGTGCGGGGCCTAGCGGAGGAGCCCGGGAGAGCTGGGAAGGAGCTTCACCCCTACACGATCATGGATGAAGTATTCTGGAACAGAGGGGCAGTAGAAACTGTCGGAACGTATGTCCAGTTAAAGTTCTCCATCATGGACTCAGGGCAGGAGAAGGTCGGTGAGTGGACCACAGTGGATTTCTGGATGAGGCATGCCAGGGGGGCTGGGTGCAAGGCCAGAGGACAGACTGTGGGGAAAGTGACAAATCGCTGTGGCCTGAGGGCACCGGATTTGCAGGCCGGATTATCTGGGAGCAGTAGTCCACCAATCAACACATTCTACTAACGTACTAGGCCTAATAACAGTACAACCAAATCTAGCCAGCAACTGGGACTGTTCAGAGTGGTCTCTTTTGTCAAAAGAGGATGATGTGACAGGAAAAGTAATGATCTACAGTGGAAGTTTTTGCAGAAGGTTGGAAGTCCTGGGAGCAACAGTCTGCAGGAGATACGCAGAGGAGGAAATAACAGTCTGCATTGTGTTATGCAGGAGAAGTGACTGTAGATATTATATGTACATCAGTAGTACGTCAAGGCTCAACCTTCGTTCTAATTCCTAAATATGATTATTCATTGTTTCAGAAGTGATAGATGGAGGTCTGGCACCATGGTGACATGGTGGATGTTAGTTACTAGTAGCAACCAAGCGCTACACATGTCATTTACATGTGAACTGTAGATACTGTTATGTTACAGTAATGTTATATGTATGTTATATGTTATTTTTATTTGAATGAACAAACATCAATGCCTCTTATATCTGTATACTAATATATTCCTATAAAAAGGTACAATGCCACAAAAGAATCAAAGTTAAGTTAATCCATTCCCTGGTAGTTTGTTATGTTTTTCCTGTGAAGATCCTAAGAGGCAGGATGTTGGTGTGATAATCTTGTTATATGTTGCCCGTAGGTGGTATTATTTTAAAATATTTGATAGTGGATTTAAAAAACTAAGAACTTTCATGGCAATACTGATATAGATAACAATACTGTTTACTCTGTTGATATGTCTTATAGATACCACTATAATCTCCAATGTTTGCGCAAAAATGTCCATTTAAAATTAATTATGTAAATCTGTGAAAAATCTGCGCTGGAACAAGTGCTAAAAATATGTAATGGTGACAGCTGCTGACACAGGTCTATAGATATAACCCTAAACAATATTATGAAAAACAAAAGTGTGAACATATAATGATGACATAGTGTTCAAAATAAAAAATCCTCAAATCACCATGCACAAGTGATAGTGCATGAATAAATCAAATAAATGGGTGAAAATAGTCCATTTAAATACAAAAAAAAAGTGATGATGATTCCCGAATGCTTCCAGAGGAGAAAAGAGGAACAAGCAGACCCAAAAGATCCCCAAGACATCCAATGGAAGATGAGAGTAATGTCGCGTATACACGATCGGAAATTTGGTCAGCAAAAGACCGATGAGAGCTTTTGGTCGGAAATTCCGAGATTGAGAGCATGTTCTCAATTTTTCGGTCGGAAAAAGTTCTGATCGGAAATTTCCGATCGTCTGTAGGAATTTTGACGCGCAAAATTCCTAAGCATGCTCGGAAACAATTTGAAGCATGTTCGGAAGCAGTGAACTTCATTTTCTTGGCTCGTCGTAGTGTTGTACATCACTGCGTTCTTGCCGGTGGAAAGTTCAGGAAACTTTTGTGTGATCGTGTGTATGCAAGCCAAATTGAGCGGAATTCCGTCAGAAAAACCATCCAAGATTTTTCTGACAGAAAATCCGCTCCTGTCTAACCAGAGGGTGTTGCCTTTCAAATGATTGAAAAAGCCAAATAACGACTTAGGGAATAAATCCCAAACAAATCCACGCTAACTGTGATGACCCTGGGTGCTCTCAGATCCTCGGTTCCACTCATGGAATCAGATGGTATATATAACATAAAAAATGTATAGTGTGGTATGTAAACACAACTATTTATTAAAAAACAAATATGACACTCACATTGTAAAAGATGTAACATGTAACATGCATGTCAATGTAACTACAGCAGAGGACCTTTCCTAATAGGTTTGACATGCTCGGGGGGGGGGGGGACTTGTGCATGGTGGCTTGAGGATTTTTTTTTTTTTTTTTAAATGTTAACATTATTTAACCTGTTCCCGACCAGCCACCGCAGTTGTACTGCAGCAGAATGGCAAGAGCAGGCAAATCGCTGTCATATTAAGTCTGGAGCGGCCTCTTCGACGGCCGTGACAATCAGATTCGACCCATAACTGATTAATCTCCAGGCCCAGGCCAATGGTATCTGGCATGGACCTGGTGATCGGTCCTGTCGAATGAGATCCTTCCCCTGTCCGTGTAAGTGTAAACACTGACAGGGAAGTGATGTCATTAGTGTCAAAAATCAGCATTAGGGTAATTAGTATTAGGCCCAGATAGGTCGAGGGACCCCCCTAATAAAGGTTTAACCCCTTGATCACCCCCTGTCACCAGTGATCACTGTATAAGTGTCATGGGTGATGCTGGTTAGCTAGATTTTTTTTATAGCGTCAGGGCACCTGCCGTATATTACCCTATAAAGGTTTAACCCCCGGGTGAGATCAGTTAGGTTTTGGAGTCAGTCAGGGTCTGCATCACCCCAGGCAGTATCAGATTAGTGGCAGTAGCGCTAACACCCACGCATGCACCATGCACCTTCCTTAGTAGTATAGTGTCTGAACAGATCAATATCTGATCTGATCAGAACTATATTAGCATCCCCAGCAGTTTGGGTTCCCAAAAAATAGGATTTTTTGTACTCACCGTAAAATCCTTTTCTCTGTAATTCACCGACCGACACAGCTCCTCTCTGTAACAAATGGGTTGTTAGCCTTATCACTAGGAGAATACTAGGCATAGTTGTAATACAACACTCAGAACTCTTAGTTCCGCCCAGGGGGCGGTCCCTTGGGTAACAACCCTCCTGTCTGCAGACAGACCTCAGTACGTCAACAAGCAGTATAACACAAAGATAAAAGGAGGGGCGGGTGCTGTGTCGGTCGGTGAATTACAGAGAAAAGGATTTTACGGTGAGTACAAAAAATCCTATTTTCTCTTATATTCACCGACAGACACAGCTCCTCTCTGTAACAAATGGGACGTCCCCAAGCAGTGCCAAACGAGGGGTGGGAAAACAGCATAAAGACTTCATCCACCGTGGCAAGTGGGAACTAGTGAAACTTTACCCACAAAAAAACAACAGTGCTGGAAAAACCACCACAAAAATCAGGGTATCCTCAACAGGCGTGATCACCCAAAACCGCATAAAACTGCGGAAGTAATGCAACAGTGCATTAACATAACAGTACTGTGTTTTTATCGAAAAACCAGTAAAAAAAAAAAAAAAAAAAAGAAAATATATTTTGCATATTCAATTGCAACTACATGGCCGCCTGCAAAACTTTGCAGCCAAAACAGGCATCAACCGATGCACCGACGTCTACATTGTAGAACTTGTTAAACGTGTGGACAGACGACCAGGTGGCCGCTTTACACACCTGAGCGGCAGGCGCTTGGTGTCGGAAAGCCCAAGACATTCCGATTGCCCTTAAGGAGTGGGCCGTGACTGGAAAGGGGGGCCCCTTCAAGGCGTAGGCTTGTGCTACAATCTGTCCGATCCACCTGGAAATGGCGGCCGACGAGACCGCCATGCCTTTCATTGGACCAGCCAATGAAACAAACAGTGAGTCCAACTTCCAAAAGGGAGCCGTGGCAGACAAATACACCTCAAGAGCCCGAAGCACATCCAGAGCGTGAAGGGCCACCTCCTTAGGGTGCTTCGGCTTAGGACACAGAGATGGCAATACAATGTCCTCATTGATACGAAAAGCCGAGACCACTTATGGTAGAAAAGACGGTTGCGGACACAACACCACCTTATCCCTGGATAACCAGATAGGGCGACTTGCAAGACAAGACCGCCAGTTCCAAAACCCTCCTGGCCGATGTGATGGCCACTAGGAAGGTCACTTTCAGGGAAAGGGTCAACAGGGGAATCTCCCTGATATTTTCAAATGGCAGTTTTGGTAGCGCCAACACCCGGTTCAGATCCCAAGGGGGTAGCGGTGGACGCACCGAAGGGACTACATGTCGTACCCCCTGAACGAAGGTACTCACTGAGGAGTGAGATGCCAGGGGGGTCGCTGAAAAAAAGACAGCTAATGCTGAAATTTGCCCTTTAATGGTGCTTAATGACAATTTCTGGTCTACTCCTTGCTGAAGAAACAGCAGGATCCTGGATATGGAAAAGGAGCACGGATGCCATCCTTTCTCCTCACACATGGAGATGAAGGCCTTCCAGGTACGATGGTATATCTTCCGAGAAGAAGATTTCCGTGCTCTCAACACAATTGGGATCACCGAGTCCGACAGACCCCGGTTCCTTAACACCTGGCTCTCAATAGCCATGCCGTTAAAGTCAGCGATGGTAAAGCAGGATGGAGAATCAGACCTTGAGACAGAAGGTCCTCTCGCAGCGGCAGTCGTCAGGGAGCCTTTGTGAACACTTTTCACTTTGCTGCAAACACCACTTGTTTTTATGTTATATATTGACCCACCTATCTACTCACAGTAGCGCGAGAGACTCACCTACACCAAGTCGTCAGGGAGCGTCTGCCACCAGACACCAGGTCTGCGTACCAGGGACGCTGCGGACAATCTGGGGCAACCAGTATCACTGGGATCCCCACAGCTTCGACTCTGCAAAGCAGACGTGGTAACAGTTTCAGTGGAGGAATGGCGTAGATCAGCTGGTACTGATCCCACGGAGCCACCAGCGCATCTGACGCGTCGGCCCACGGATCTCTTGTCCTGGACACGAATCTTGGCACCTTCCGATTGATACGGGAGGCCAGCAGATCCACGCCTGGTGTGCCCCACCTCAGGCACAGTAACCTGAATGTCTCCGGATGCAATGACCATTCCCCAGGGTCCAGCACCTGTCGACTCAAATAGTCTGCCTGCCAGTTCTCCACTCCCGGGATGTAAATGGCTGACAGGGCCAGTACGTGTCGCTCTGCCCACCAAAGTATGTGAGCGACCTCCCGTGCAGCGGCTGAGCTTCTTGTCCCCCCTTGGTGATTGACGTATGCCACGGCCGTGGCGTTATCTGACTGGATCCCGATCGGACGCCCTTGCAGTCTCATCGACCATGTAGAGAGACCGATTTCCCAGACTGAATCACCGGGGACCTCAACCACCAGATCAGTGAGTATCTGACTGACTGGCTCACCTGGATCTGTCGAAATCCAGGGACAACTGAGATTTGTCCCATTTTGTCAAAATCTTCTTCTGCAGGACTCTGGTGTGGACCTGGGCATAAGGTACTGCCTTGAAGGAGGCTACTACGAGTCCCAGTACTCGCATGCAAAAGCGAAGCGACGACCACTTGTGGTTCATCCGCTGTTTTACCACAGATCTGAGAGTCTGCAATTTGTATGAAGGGAGAAACTCTCGCTTCCCTGGAGTCCAGCCGCAAGCCTAGGTACTCCAGACGCTGGGTCGGCACAATCACTGAATTCATTAGGTTCAACAGCCACTCAAATTCTTGCAGGGTCTGCATGGTGATCGCCACATCCTCGTCTAATACTGAGGCGGAAGATCATCTAGGTATCGCATGATCGCGATCCCATGTTGCCGTAGCAACGCCAACACTGGATCCAATTCCCTGATAAAGTCTCGGGGGGCTGAAGCCAGACCAAAGGGACGAGCCACAAACTGGTAGTGGGCTTCCCCGACTGTAAACCGCAGCAACTTTTAAAGCCGAAGGCATATGGGTATGTGCAGGTACGCATCCTGGATGTCTAAGGACGCCAGGGAATCCCCTTGATGGAGTGCAGCGACTACTGAGCGAACCGATTCCATTCCGAACCTCTACACTTTTACAAAGTGATTGAGGCTTTTAGGTCCAAGATAGGCCGTACCCCTTCCTTCTTGGGAACCACAAACAGATTTGAGTAGAATCCCTGGAAGCTTCCGATTCCGGAACCTGTACAATCACCCCGCACTTCAGCAAATCCCTTACCGCCCCCAAGAGGGCCTCCCGGCGAGCCGGGGATACGGGCATGCTGGAGGGGAAGAAACTGTTTGGCGGCCAAGAGAGAAACTCTATCTTGTAGCCTGTGGAATCAGATCGCAGACCCATTGGTCGAACAACCGTGAGGACAACCGTGCTGCAAACTCCCGAAGGCGACCCCCCGCCCGAGATATGGGTGGGGGCAAATCTTCATGCGGTAGCACTTTTATTCACAGGCTTGTTAGGCTTGCGGTTCCAGGGACGTCTTTGATCATCCGTGGACGTCCTGTCGGGCTTGGACGCTTTGTCAAAGCTCCGGGCGGATGAAAAAGCCGTTTGTGAGCGGAAAAGCAGGGCCCTTGCCTACGGCGTGGCTCCCTAGCCTTCCTGGCCTGTGGGAGTAGTGTACTCTTACCACCGGTGGCTTTTTTAACAATGTCATCTAATGAGGCTCCAAAGAGCCGGTTGCCAAGGAAGGGAAGATCCGTCCGGGCTTTTTTGGATGCCTGGTCAGCAGACCAGCATTTTAGCCAAATCAGGCGCCTCAGCACCACAGCTGACACTGAAGCCCTGGATAACAGAGGGAGAGTATCCAGGGCCGCGTCACAGATGTACTTAAGGCCTTGCACTAGTTGGTCTGCTAGTTCCACGCAGACAGGAGAAGCCTGTTGCTCTCCCAATTCGCGGTGCAAAAGTTTTGCCCACTCAGTCAGTGTCTGCGACACCAGTGCGGATGCCAGTACTGGTCGCACGGCTGACCCCACCACCGTAAACGAGGAACGAGCCACTGCCTCGGCCTTCCTGTCTGTGGGATCCTTGAATGCAGGAGTCCCCTCAACCGTGATCGTGGTTACTTTATTTAACCTGGATACTGGGGGTCCACGACCGGAGGAGCCGACCATCTTTTGAGAAGGCTCTCCTCAAAAGGGTAACGCACCGTCATGTATTTGGGGACCGAAGGTCCGTTGCGGGCGACCCCATTCCCTGTAAATAAACTTAACAAAATAAGTCAGATATGGGAACACCTTAGGTGAACATGCTGGCTTGCGGGACCCAAAAGGGACCGGTACATCAGCAGAGGAATCTGCTGGCTCCTGAATCTTCAGGGAATCACGCACAGCTGTGATAAGTGCTCCAACAAGCGCTTTGTCGCGCCCGGACCCGGACGGGGACTCATCCTCCGGTCCGCAACGGCCCTGGTCAGTGTCATCTGACAAGACAGAGCAGGGGTCACCAGCCTCAGCAGGACCCGAGTCTGCGTCAGCGCTCTCCCCAGAGGATGGGGGGGGGGGCGGGGCCTCTTTAGTGCACCTTCTTCCCACGCACCGCCTCCATCTTGGCAAGGAGTAAATTGAGGACCGCCGTCAGGGTGTCCATGGGTACTGCGCAATCCGCAGGTGACCCGGTTACAATTGCCTGGATTCCGGGGGAAGAAACATCAGTTTCTGAAGCCATGCTGACCCTACCCTGTCTGCCACCCAAAGGGGACTTAGGACAGTGACAGTCCCACCCTCCTTGCCGCCACTGACTGAGGGGCTCTTTCTGCCGGACTCACCACCCTGAGGAGTTCTGCGCTGTCCACAAGTAGTGCCTGTAGTCCCTGAGTGCTCCCAAGTGCAGAGGAAACAAAAACTGTGTCTGTGTCAGCCGCTAGAATGAGTGCTAAAAAGTTCTAGAAATGTGCTCTTGCTTCAATAAAATGGCTGCCCAGCGTCCAGTACACAGACAGGAAACACAGGGAAAATGGTTGTGAGAACACATGAGTCATGCTGCTGCTAGAGAACACTGAGAACGTGTTCAGACTTCCAGAAAATGGCCGCCAGTGTCCTGAATAGGAGATCACTTGGAAAATGGCCGCTGGAGTCCAGGAAGGCAATCTGCCCTCGCCCACACCTAAAATGGCCGCCAGCAGCTCCATGAGGTACAGAAAGCAAAGATGATAGCAGAAACACAGCACCGCACCAGACCACAGCAGATCCTCACAGGCACCTTCCGGGAGCAAAACCCACAGGACCCAGGACACCCCCAGCCAGCCAGCATCTCAGGTGAGAGCCCACAAAGATCCCTTTATATACAGACATACACCGCTCAGCAGCCACATGCAGCACCCCACCAGGGAGGGGGGGGGGAAGATAGGGACTGGAGAGGTTAGAGAGGGAGGAAAGGAACCCCCGAATCGACCTCCCAGGGAATGCCCAGCTGCTCAGCCCCACCGAGGCAGGGAGAGCTGTACTTACCATCCTGAAGAGCTGGGAGACATTCCATTGCAGACCTACACTCTGATCGGTACAGACGTAGCTGCCGGCCTCGGCGTACTGTGACGCAGACATCAGTAGCCCGGTCATATGTACGCCCCGGAGCATAAAAGCTCACCGACCACCTCTGGAGCTGAGGTTTCGTCGTGGCCTGCCGAGCCGTAGCTGCGACCTGCACACGCTCGATGGCCGGACTGGGGAGACTACAAGGATAAGGGTATCCAGCCTGTCACCCAGTCGGCTGTTGATAGTAGATCACAGGATCAGTCATCTTGCGCAAAAAGCTAAGCTTCTGCATAAAAAAACACAGGACCGATGGGCCCACAGGGTTCCTAGGTCTTTCTCCTTTACTAGGCAAAATAAAACTGAGGTCTGTCTGCAGACAGGAGGGTTGTTACCCAAGGGACCGCCCCCTGGGCGGAACTAAGAGTTCTGAGTGTTGTATTACAACTATGCCTAGTATTCTCCTAGTGATAAGGCTAACAACCCATTTGTTACAGAGAGGAGCTGTGTCGGTCGGTGAATATAAGAGAAATGCAGTGTTAGCGGGATCAGCGCAGATACCTGCTAGCACCTGCGTTTAGCCCCTCCGCCCAGCCCAGCCCAGCCCACCCGAATGCAGTATCAATCGATCACTGTCACTTACAAAAACACAACACACATAACTACAGCGTTCGCAGAGTCAGGCCTGATCCCTGCGAACGCTAACAGTTTTTTTGGTAGCGTTTGAATCAGTTGCTGACAGTCAGGTGCTTTTTTTCTTGTGAGTCTCACTAGTGTACCAGTAAATTTAGAGACCAAAATGTCAAATCGAAGGTACAGTAGTGAAGAAGCCTACACGTTTCTGAGCATGACAGATAGTGAAGAGGAAGTCACTCATCTGTTAGATTCAGGCTCAGACTAGGAACCTGTAGACAGCAGTGGCACCCTGACAGATAGCTCTGACGACGGAGTGGTGGTCCCTGCCAAGGTCAGGCGTACCAGACCCCGTTCTTCTGCTGTAGTTGAGGTGCAAGAACCGCAGGGCTCTCGTATGGAGCAGAGAGACAATACTAGTGCCGCTCATACTTCTGGTGAACTGGCAAGCACCAGTGGCCTAGTACAACCTGATCGTACATCCAGCACTGCAGTATCACATGGTGACGTCCCATAAGTGCAGTTCAAGCTGGCGAGGTGGCTAGCACGAGTAGTGTCCCGTTGCCACCAAGAAGAAGACGAAGACAGACCTGTCGAGCCCATAGTGCCCTCCCTGCTGCATTCGCCAATCCTAATTGGGAGCCCACCACTTCTGCAGCACCCGTATTTCCCCCATTCACTTGCCAACCCGGAATTCAGGTGGAAACAGTTGATTTTACGTCACTTGATTTTTATTTTCTGTTTTTCATCGAAGATCTCTATAGATCTATTGTGGACCAAAGCAATTTATATGCTGGTCATTTCATCGCCGCTAATCCCCAGCTGACCCTTGCCAGAGATTGGAAACCAATTACAGTTTCCAAATTTAAGACTTTCCTGGGCCTAGCCCTCCTCATGGGCATAACTAAAAAGAGTGAGTTGCGGTCGTATTGGTCCACTGACCCAATTCACCATATGCCCGTGTTCTCTGCCTCCATGACTAGGACACGATATGAGCAGATCTTGTGGTTCATGCATGTGACAGGAGTGACTTTGGGTCGGGGGTTTGTGGAACTCAGCTTGCCCTGGAGAGTTCTGGAGGCTCCTTGTCCAGCTTCCCCGGACCTTCTTATGTGTAAATCATCCTGTGTCTCTAGGGCACAGGGTGAATGAGAACCCCCCCCCCCCCCTATAATCTGTGCTAGTCAGATTCAATGCAGGATATATGTAAAGACTATTCTTAGTTTGTTGATGAACTCAAGATATTAATTGAGAGAGCTGATCACAAGCTTGCCAGATATGGAGTCAAGATGTCTAAGCTCTGCGACAGGGCCACAGGCTATACATATAGTTTTATGATTTACGAGGGAAGAGATTGTTATGTAGAGCCGGAGAACTGTCCAGACTACATAGGGAGCGCTGGTAAGATTGTGTGGGACTTGGTGTCACCCTTATTCGGAAAGGGGTACCACTTGTATGTGGACAATTATTACACAAGCGTGCCACTTTTTAGTCACTTGTTTGATCACCAAATTGGCACATGTGGCTTTTAGTTACCCCAGCGGCTTTTAGTTTCCCACCTTAGGCTGGGAGAGAGAGCCTGTTTGAGATGTAATAATTTGCTCGCTGTGAAGTGGAGGGATAATAATAACGTCTTCGTTCTGTCCTCCCTTCACGCAGACATGACGGTCCAAATTCCTATGGCGACTGGTGTTGTGGAGAAACCCCTCTCCGAATATAACCTTAATATGGGAGGGGTGGACCTCAATGACCAGTTGTTGGCGCCGTAACTAATTGCCCGTAAGGCCAGACGCTGGTACAAAAAAGTGTCTGTATACTTATTTCACTTGGTTCTGTTGAATGCTTATGTGCTATACAAAGCTTTAGGACGAACTGGATCTTTCCTTAAATTCCAGGAAGAGATCATCACAGCCCTTCTGTTTCCAGACAGTGCTGTGGCCCAACTTCCCAATCCAAATGCAGTAAGCTGGCTGCATGAGAGGCATTTTCCGTATGTCCTCTCTTGTACCCCTACCCAAAGAAACCCCCAAAGAAGATGTGGTGTCTGTAGAAAGCGCGGATATAGGCATGACACCCGCTTTTATTGTCCTTCCTGTCCTGACCAACCTGGTCTTTGCATTGGTGACTGTTTCGAACACTACCACACACTAGTTGAGTATTAGCGTAGGGTATGGCACTACACAGTCCTAAGCACACGTACACAGGTTCTCGAAAAATGTGATGGCAATCACATTTTGAGAGACCATAATCTGCAACGTTCAGTTTACAGTTTTTTTTACAGTTTTTATAAAAGTGAAAAAAGTGGAAAAAACACACAAAAAAAACCACAAAAAAATTAAAAATAAAACCAAAAATAGTTATGGTTTTATTTTTCTTCTCTCTCTCTATTGTACCTCTTACTTATGTTCACTCTCTACTGTCCGCTCTACTGTTCGCTCACTATTGTTCTATATCTATTTTCTATTCTATAAACTTTTTTACTATGTTTTATTGTATTTGCTTTGCAGGTATGGTATGTTATACTGTAATGTTTGTTTTATAGTTAACCATCATTTGCTTAGCAGGTACGCCATTCAGCTGCAGCACGGGTTTATTTATTCTGACAGCAACAGCGTTTGCTCCCACGATACATAAAGCCGTGATTCCAGCGCTGTCGGAGGTGATTTCACCACCACAGTTGAAAAAAAAAGCATATATGCCGAAACATGGGGGCAGGGGTGGAGGAGCGATTTGCTCCTAACATTAGGGGCAGATTGCCCCCATGTTTCGGCATATATTCTTTTAGGCACAGATTGCAATGTTTTATTTTTACTGTTTTATTGTATTTGATTTGCAGGTATGGTAAATCTTACTGTTATACTGTAACATTACTTTGTTTTATTGTTAACCATCATTTTCTTAGCAGGTACGCCATTCAGCTGCAGCACTGGTTTATTTATCGTGACAGCAACAGCGTTTGCTCCCACTAAAAGTAAAGCCATGACTCCAGCGCTGTAGGTGATTTCACCACCACAGTTAAAAAAAAAGAGCTTTTATGCCGAAGCATGGGGGCAGCGGTAGAGGAGCGATTTGCTCCTAACATTAGGGGCGGGTTGCCCCCATGCTTCAGCATATATTTTTTTATGCACAGATTGCAATGTTTTATTTTTACGATGTTTTATTGTATTTGCTTTGCAGGTATGGTAAGTCTTATGCCGCGTACAGACGATCGGACATTCCGACAACAAAACCATGGATTTTTTTCCTTCAGGTTGGCTCAAACTTGTCTTGCATACACACGGTCACACAAATGTTGTCGAAAATTCCGAACGTCAAGAATGCGGTGATGTATGACGGGACTAGAAAAAGGAAGTTCAATAGGCAGTGCGGCTCTTCTGCTTGATTCCGAGCATGAGTGGAATTTTGTGCGTCGGAATTGTGTACACACAATCGGAATTTATGGATTTTGCTGTCGGAAAATTTGAGATCCAGCTCTCAAATTTTTGTTGTCGGAAATTTCGACAGAAAATGTCCAATGGAGCCTACACAAGGTCTGAATTTCCATTAACAAGCTCACATCGAACATTTGTTGTCGGAAATTCCGATCTTCTGTAAGCGGCATTACTGTTATGCCCCATACACACGGTTGGAAATTCCGACTGAAAAATGTCCTATTGGACAATGTTGTCGGAAAATCCGCCTGTGTGTGGGCTCCATCTGACTTTTTCCGCCGGAATTTCCGACGGAAAAAATTTGAGATCCTGCTCTCAAATTTTCCGACAACAAAATCCGATCAGACTTTTTCCGATCGTGTGTAGAGAATTCCGACGGACAAAGTGCCACGCATGCTCAGATAAAATTAAGAGACCAAAGCTATTGGCTACTAGCCTCCGTCCTACGCAACGAACGTCACCACGTTCAGAATGATCGGATTTTCCGACAACTTTGTCCGACCGTGTGTATGCAACACCAGTGTCGGACAAAATCCGTCAGAAAAAATACGACAGATTTTGTGGTCGGAATTTCCTACCGTGTGTACGGGGGCTTATACTGTAATGTTACTTTGTTTTATTGTTAACCATCATTTGCTTAGCAGGTACGCCATTCAGCTGTAGCACTGGTTTATTTATCTTGACAGCAACAGCGCTTGCTCCCACCATACGTAAATCTGCGACTCCAGCGCTGTAAGAGATGATTTCACCACAACAGTTAAAAAAATGGTGCATGTATGCCAATCATTAGAAGTGGGTGGATGAAGGGCGGTATTCTAATGGTGGGCATACCCACCTATCAATCTTTTTTTTTCGTTCAGCCCACAGGCTGTTTGAAAAACAGAACATTAAAATGTATGCCCAACAAGGGCCAGAAATGTACTGGTATGTTGCTGGACTTTGAGTGGTTATACCAGAATTATGCCTGCAGGTTTAGGTATCATCTTGGTATCATTCTTTTCAGCCAGCTGTCAGCTTTCATGTAAAAGCAATCCTAGCAGCTAATTAGCCTCTATAACTCCCCCCCACCGTCTTCCATGGTTTTCTCAGGCTCTTCTGTCCCAACAGGGAACCCGAGAATGCAGCCGGTGGTTCCCCCAGATGACCATAGAGCTGATCAGAGACCAGAATGGCTCCAATCATCTCTATGGCCTAAGAAACTGGAAGCTACGAGCATTTGATGACTTAGGTTTCACCTGATATTAACAGCGCCAATTGGGAAATTTGCAAAGCATTTTATCACACCGATCTTGGTGTTGTCAGATGTTTTGAGGGCAGAGGAGAGATCTAGGCTCTAACAGACCCCAATGTTTTCAAAAACGAGTACCTGTCACTATCTATTGCTATCATAGGGAATGTAAATATCCCCTGAGATAACAATAAAAATGATAAAAAAAATAAATTAAAGGAACAGTTTAGAAATATAATAAAAAAGCAAAATAAATAAATAAAAAAAATAATAAAAAAGCACCCCTGTCCCCCCGTGCTCACACGCACAGGTGAACGCAAGCATCGGTCTGGTGTCATATGTAAACAGCAATTGCACCATGCATGTGAGGTATCACCGCAAAGGTCAGAGCGAGGGCAGTCATTTTAGTAGCAGTAGATCTCCTCTACAAATCTAAAATGGTAACCTGTAAAGGCTTTTAAAAATGTATGTAGTTTGTCGCCGCTGCGCGTTTATGCGCAATTTTAAAGTATGTGGTGTTAGGTATCCATGTACTAAGATCATCTTTTTTATTTCATCAAACATTTTGGCAATATAGTGTGTTTTAGTGCATTAAAATAAACAAAGTGTGTTTTTTCCCCAAAAATTGTGTTTGAAAAATTGATACGCAAATACTGTGTGAAAAAAAAAAAATTGCAACACCCACCATTTTAATCTGTAGGGCCTTTCCTTAAAAAAAAAATATATAATGTTTGGGTATTCAAATTTTTTTTTCATGTAAACAAAGTGTGGGTGATGTGTGACATAAGCTTCTAAATGTTGTGCATAAAATGCCAGGACAGTTCAACCCCCCCCCCCCCCCCAAATGACCCCTTTTTGGAATGTAGACACCCCAAGCTATTTGCTGATAGGCATGTTGAGTCCATGGAATATTTTATATTTTGCCACAAGTTTCGAGGAAAATTACACTTTTTTTTTTGCACAAAGTTGTCACTAAATTATATATTGTTCAAACATGGCATGGCTAGATGGCACCCCAAAATACATTCTGCTGCTTCTCCTGAGTACGGGGATACCTCATGTGTGAGACTTTTTGGGAGCCGAGCCGCGTACAGGACCCGAAAACCAATCACCACCTTCAGGATTTCTAAGGGTGTAAATTTTTGATTTCACGCCTCACTTAAAATGCCAAGATAGCACAAAACCCCCACAAATGACCCAATTTTGTAAAGTAGATACCCAAGCTATTTGATGAGAGGCATGTTGAGTCCATGGAATGTTTAATATTTTGCCAAAAGTTGCGGGAAAATTACATTCTTTATTTTTTTGCACAAAGTTGTCACTAAATGATCTATTGCTCAAACATGCCATGGGCATATGTGTAATTACACCCCAAAATACATTCTGCTGCTTCTCCCGAGTACGGAGATACCACATGTGTGAGACTTTTTGGGAGCCTAGCTGTTTACAGGACCCCAAAAACCAATTACCGCCTTTAGGCTTTCTATGGGCATAAAATGATGATTTCACTTCCTCACTACCTATCACAGTTTTGGAGGCCCTGAAATGTCAAAATAGCACAAAACCCCTACAAATTACCCCATTTTGGAAGGAAGACACTTCAAGCTTTTTGCTGGCAGGCATGTTGTGTCCATGGAATATTTGATATTTTGCCACAAGTTTTTTTCTAATTTTTTTTTTTTTTTTTACACAAAGTTATTACTAAATTATATTTTGTTCAAACATGGCATTGTTATATGTGGAATTACACCCCAAGGTATTTGCTAAGAGGCATGGTGAGTATTTTGTAAATCTCATTTATTTTAGAAAATTAAGAAAAGAAACATTTTTGTTTCTTTTTTCAATTCTCAAAACTTTGTGACAAAAAGCAAGATCTGCAAAATACTCAACATGCCTCTTAGCAAATAGCTTGGGGTGTCTACTTTCCAAAATGGGGTCATTTGGGGGGGGGGGGTTGGGCTACCTGGGCATTTCATGACCACGGAACTGTGATAGGCAGTGAGGAGTGAAATCAAAAATGTATGCCCTTAGAAAGCCTGAAGGCAGTGATTGGTTTTCGGGTCCTGTATGCGGCTAGGCTCCCAAAAAGTCTCACACATGAGGTATCCCCATACTCAGGAGGAGCAGCAGAATGTTTTTTGGGGTGTAATTCCACATATAACAATGGC
Source organism: Lithobates sylvaticus (assembly GCA_028564925.1). Classification (NCBI taxonomy): domain Eukaryota; kingdom Metazoa; phylum Chordata; class Amphibia; order Anura; family Ranidae; genus Lithobates; species Lithobates sylvaticus. The sequence goes on from CM053029.1 coordinate 195,911,289, forward strand.
ATGTGTGAGCAATATATCATTTAGTGACATCTTTGTGTAATTTTTTTGTTGTCATTTTTCAATCACTAAAATATTTAATGGGCTCAACATGCCTCTCAGTAATTTCCTTGGGGTGTCTACTTTCCAAAATGGTGTCATTTTGGGGGGGGGGGGGGTGTACTGCCCTGCCATTTTAGCACCTCAAGAAATGAGATACGTAGCTGGTCATAAACTAAAAGCTGCGTAAATTCCAGAAATTTTACCCTAGTTTGTATAATTTTTGCGCAAACCAATAAATATATGCTTATTGAAATTTTTTTACCAAAGACATGTGGCTGAATACATTTTGGCCTAAATTTATGACTAAAATTGAGTTTATTAATTTTTTTTTATAACAAAAATAGAAAATATTATATATTTTTTAAAATTTTTTTTTTCCGTTTAAAAAATAAAAATCACATCAAAAGAAAGCTCTATTTGGGGGAAAAAAAGGACGCAAATTTTGTTTGGGTACAGCATTGCATACCCGCGTAATTACCAGTTAAAGCAGCGCAATGCTAAATTGTAAAAAGTGCTCTGGTCATTGAGCAACCAAATCCTCCAGGGCTGAAGTGGTTAACATCATTATTATATGTTCACACATTTGTTTTTGCCTTTGATAAGCGCTGCACATTTGTTTTTCGGAATATTTAAAATGACTTGAAAAAAATATTTGGAGTTTTAACTTAAATATTTATATTGTAATAGGTAAATTATATGTTATAAGTTAGGCAGTTAGTTGCAGCAAATATGATAGTTATGAAAGATATTTGGGGATTCTTAATTGCACAGGCATCTATATCAAACGCAAGTTTGTTCAAAAACAGCACTGCTCAAACACTTTTTTAGAATGTGGAAAGCAGGATCGGACCAATATGATCAATATGACCTGCTGCACCTGAATTATTCCAGCACAAAGCCAGTTACACACAGCCTGGCCCTGAACTAATATCATATACTTGTCCTATGCTTTCCTACTTATGTTAAAAATCCCATAAACCAAGCTGCTGTATTAACTAGATGATGATGATGCAAATAAATAATCAAAAGAATATACAGTGCTCCCCAAATTCAAATGCAATTACACTCATTCAGAATACAATAAAATAAACGAACCAGTGCACAATAGAGAGCAATAATACAACATACTTCAAATATGGTGAAAGGTCCTCCATTATTTGTGAATTCCATACAAAATGTTCCCATCAATACTGCTGTGCAAATAAACTAAAGCGATTCATTCTTCAAAAGTGTTTTTTCATTGCACACCACAGTGATTATCCCACTACGGCCAACAAAACTCACCAAATAGCACTGACCTCTTATGCGATAAGAAGGTCAAATAGTACTCACATCTCTTCCACGTACAGTAGAGTAATGGTGTCCTTCCTCCAATGTTACTTCCTCCCACAGGCATCTACTAGGAAGAGTTAGAAAAAGATAATTCCACAGTGTAAAATTGTATTTTTATTAGGGCCTATTCACACCAGAAACTGTGCACTGTACTTGCATGCACAGTGATGTGGATTTGACACACCTTTTTACTTGCATTTGCAATGAATTTTTCCTAAGCTTGCATTTCCTTTGAGGCCACTTCCGTCTTCTTTCCTTTAGGGTTTTTATGTGCATTGTACTGCATTTTCGTGCATTTACATGTAAACTATGCCCCTAGGATAACCTGGATTTTTTTACTGTCTATGCAGTTACAGTGCAGTCAAAAATGCATTCCACTGCACCTGGTATGAATGGGCCTTTAAAGAATAATTCTAGGCCTTGGTATGTTATACATGGTTACATTGGTCCATGTTGGATTAAAGTGGTTGAATTACCTTTTTAAGCCCAGGATATACAGTATCTCACAAAAGTGAGTACATCCCTCACATCTTTGTAAATATTTTATTATATCTTTTCATGTGACACTGAAAAAATGAGGGGACAGCAAATTTACTGTTATACAAGCTGTACACTCACTACTTTACATTGTAGCAAAGTGTAATTTCTTCAGTGTTGTCACATTATAAAATATAATAAAATATTTACAAAAATGCGAGGGGTGTTTTTGAGATACTGTATGTATTATGTATGTGTATACCATACTTGGCTGATGCCCCTGGAAGCTGGAAATCACTGAAGCAGACATGTCTACTTCAGTGATGTCCACTTGCTTCTGTGTCCAGCGCCAAGCAGCTGCTCTTTTGCACTGTGAGAACAGCATTGTGGGCCACTCAGCATGGGTGCCATTCAGAGAATGCTTTGCATTCTCTGAATGAATACAAAGCATTCTCTGAATGGACAGGGTGAAGAGCATGATGTCACTCTCTAAATGGCACCCGTGGCAAGTGGTCAACCTCCTGTGTTCACAATGCAGGAGAGCACCACTCAAAGGACATCAGGACATCAAAAGCAAGTGGAGCTCACTGGAGTAGCGGTGTCCACTTCAGTGATTTCCAGCTTCCAGGGACATTGACCAGATATGGTACATACATAAGTAAGCTGGTAAGCTGGACCAGTGCAACTATGTACAATCTACCGATGCCTGAAATTATTCTTTAAAAAAAAAAAAAATCACTGCCACTCACTGAAAACAGCGCTCAGCCCAGCAATCGGAATCAAAGCATATTGCTGCCAATAGCATGCCCCACTACTCATAGATCCATCCCAGTGCATGCAACCATCCTCTAGTGCATACCTACATCATGATGCTTTGCTCCGCCCACCACATTTCATTTCCGAAGACTTCATCAGGGACAGTGCTCTGAACTGTGATATACAATACCATACTGAAGTCAATGGAAATCTGCTGACCTGTGTTTGACATGACTTTTAAAATGCATGTAAATGCAGAAAAATGGTGCCCCTTTGCACAAGCCTTTATTCAAACATACGTGTAGTTAAAGCACAATCATCAATGTGTGCATGTAAAAAGCAATATGTATTTATGCAAAAAGAGAAACAATGCATTTGCCTTGTGATGTCAATTGTAAGGTCTTGAAGTAATCCTTGTGGTCTGTTTGTCCCAGGTTCATTCTGTAATTTAGACATAACCTAAAGATTATTTTCCCTAAGATTGAACAAACTAAATCATATGGGACCAATAAACATAGCTCAGGCATCTTTCAGAGGAAGCAGAATTTGAATTTTTGTTTTCTTAACTTCCAGGCAGTTTCTATATTTCTGTGTCCCAGAAATTAACTTCAAATATTTTACTAAGCCCCCAGGCTTGCCCTGAGCCTAGGTGTCCCGCCGATATAAAGAATCCATCAGGCTTTGGATAGATGAATTCCTTTAACAACGATAAATCACTACATGCAGGATGTGACCCAGCAGAAGCATAACTACAACTGAGAGAACTCCATCACAAAATCCCGGACCCTGGTGTATACAATGCAGACAGTAAAATGCAAAGGTAACATATATATATATATATATATATATATATATATATATATATATATATACACATACATACATACATACATACAGGACTTGTTTTACCTGCTAAAGAATTACTAGTTCTTTCCAGCCAGCTCTGAGATATGCAGTTTTAACAAACATATAACCATTTTTTTTTCATTTATATTCTTGGAAAACCCCTTTTTGCCCCCCCCCCCCCCCCCCCCCCCAATATATCCTATTGTGTTTAACAATGTTCTAGCCCTACAAGAGTCATTCTGAAAAGCATATTGTTTGGTTAGCTGTCTGTAGGTTTTCAAAATAAATTTGCAAACATACAGTATGTTATTTGTCTCCGCTATCTGTTTATATTTTCAGATAGTAAGCACTTTCCACACTAGCAGTCTGATCAGGTCCGCTTATTTGTTTATCAGGCAGACCCGATCAGGCACTCCATTCTCCTCTGTAGAGCAGCAGTGTAAACAGACACGTGTCTGTTTACACCCGTTTACATCCAATTCGATCTGCTAAAAACAGATGGATGGGGATCTGTTCCCCTTCCGTCTGGTGGATTGGATTGGATGACAGTAGGGTGTACACGGACAGGCAGCCCTTACATCCAACTGCCCATAGAGGAGAGCGGGCTGTGTCTGTGTCCACTCTGCATAAGCCAAGCGGACACTGTCTAGTCATCCGCCAGCTCAGTGTGGATCAGCGGACAGATTGCCTCTACCTGAGTCCACCCCATGTGAAAGGGGCCTCAGAGGAAAAAGGTTTTGGAAGGGCTAAAATAAATGTTCATTGATCCCTTCATGCCGAAGTCACACAAATATGCCACCTCACTGCACTGGGCTTTTTGCCGTGGGGCTGCATATTTGCATACCTCCCTTTGTGCTGCGTTCCCAGCACAGAGACCAGATTCTCAAAGTGAGCCAAGGGCCCAGTGCTAAGACTCGGGACCCAGAACTCTAGATTGGGGGTCACCTGATCGCTGTGATAGCCTCTGATTGGCTATTGCAGTGATCAGTCACTGTGAAGTCCGCCCCTGGGTTTTCTTTTTCTGTAAATGGAGGAGAGAGATACATTGTACCTCTCTTTTTGTCCTGGCACGTGTGTTTAAGAAAATAAGTAGGGTTAGTGTTTTGGTCAAGGTCGGGGTCAAATGTCAGGGTCAGTTTTATTTTGTTTTGTTTTTTTAGTTAATACCAGTGTCAGTTAGTTTCAGTTAGTGTCAGTGTGTTTTATTTAGGATAAACAAATAAAAATTAAAAAAAGCAAAATGTGCACTATTGTTTTGGGGCTGTACTTCATCCTGTGCTGATATCCCTAAAACTGACCTTAAAGAGGAAGTAAACTCTGCCCCTCAGATGCTGTTTTTAAAATAAACCAGTACAATACCGTATTACAACATAATCTACAGTATAATAACCCTCATTCGCGTGTTTCTTACTTTTTTACAGCAGTTTTAAAATCTCTGCTTCCTGGTATAAGCCAGCATCCATTTTAAGTATGGTTTTCCGAGTCTGCTTCCGCCCTCTCTTCTATTCCTAGCTGTAATCTCGCACATGCTCAATGCTTCCTTAGCCAAGCCTCGATCTAGCTCTGGGAGTGCTATGGCAACCTTGTCCCGCCTATCACAGCAGGCCTGTTCTGACGATCCAGGTCACATGGGTATCAGACAGGTCTGAATGGGGCTAAAATCTTGTGGTATCTCTGCGCAGTGCCGCAGAGAGGGGAAATGAAAGAGACAGATATATATTATTGGACTAACGGCACAAAGTGCATTCCATTAATCAGGGAGAATATGCGCAAGAGCGATTGACGTCAGCAAATAGAACGGGACCGATTACAAGCAAACGGAGGAGGTATAGTGACATTTACACACAGCAAATTGTAGTTTATTCACTGATGATTAATACGGGCTAAGGTTATGTGGAAGGGTTTACAACCACTTTAAAGTGTAACCAAAAGCAAAACTTTTGTTGTTGTTGTTGTTTTGGATAGAGTGGAGAGGGACTAAAACACATGTTAGTTTCTTATTGCTATCTATGCCCCCAACATTAGGGAGATTCACCCAATATACTTGTCCCATTTGCCTTTATTACTGATAGTGAAAGTAAAAGAAAATTTCAAATTTTCGGTTGTCACCGAACAGGAATAGAGGGAAAATCTTCCACTAGGGACACTATTTCTGATGGCGACCCTTTTGACAACCAGGGATTCCCTCACTCTAGAGAGATTTATTCGCACTTCCTGTTTTGGCTTTGAGACAAGCAGTGAAGGAAAATCTCCCCAATATTACAGAGATGGCAAAAAAATCATGATGTGAGCTATAGCCCTCCCTTACACTATCCAAAAGTTTTAAAAAAAGTTTTGAGTCTAGTTCTACTTTAACAGTAACTGTCCTGTAGTTTGAGAGGCAGATTAGCTATAGAGTGCTTTATACACAAGTTCAGGCATCCAGAAAACAGGAACAGATACTGGAACTAACTTGTACTGAGCATAGAAAGTATAAAACATGTAACTAATGTAACTAGTGAGATCTACAGGCCAGAGGTATGAACACAATAGGAACTTCACAAACCAAGAATTGCTCATAAAGATACCATCATTAATCAAACTACTATCAGCAGGATTGGGCATTGATCAACCATATTTCAGTGGTTACCTTGAAGCAGGTGTAAACTCTAGCCACAAGATATTTAGTAAAATATACAGTTGTGCTCAAAAGTTTACATACCCTGTCAGATTTTATGATTTCTTGTATAAAACAGGAAAGGAATATAAAAAGGAATTGAGAATGCCAATCAGCAGTGTTCAAACTCTAATCAAGAAGTAGAAAATGAGGGGTTCTGTTGAAACCAAACCACGGTCAGGTAGACCAAATAAAATTTCAGCCACAACTGCCAGGAAAATTGTTTGGGATACAAAGAAAAACTCACAAATAACTTCAGGTGAAATACAGGACTCTCTAAAAACATGTGGTGTGGCTGTTTCAAGATGCACAATAAGGAGGCACTTGAAGAAAGATGGGCTGCATGGTCGAGTCGCCAGAAGAAAGCCATCACTACATAAATGCCACAAAGTATCCCACTTACAATATGCCAAACAGCACAGAGACAAGCCTCAAACCTTCTGGCACAAAGTCATTTGGAGTGATGAGACCAAAATTTAGCTTTTTGGCCACAACCATGAACACTACATTTGGAGAGGAGTCAACAAGGCCTATGATGAATGGTACGGAATTGGATCGCTGATGTTTTCGGAATGTGTGAGCTACAAAGGCACAGGAAATTTGGTCAAAATTGTTGGCAAGATGAATGCAGTATGTTATCAAAAAATACTGGAGGAACATTTGCATTCATCAGCCAGGAAGCTGCGCATGGGACATAATTGAACATTCCAACATGACAATGATCCAAAACACAAGGCCAAGTCGACCTGTCATTGGCTACAGCAGAATAAAGTGAAGGTTCTGGAGTGGCCATCTCAGTCTCCTGACCTGAATATCATTGAGCCACTCTGGGGAGATCTCAAACGTGCAGTTCATACAGCCCAAGAATTTACAGGAACTGGAGGATTTTTGCCAAGAGGAATGGGCACCTTTACCATCTGAAAAGATAAAGAGCCTCATCCACAAATACCACAAAAGACTTCAAGCTACATGCATGCACTTCAGCAGGGCAGATTTCCTGATGGTGAGAGCAGTGGACCAAGTCTTTATAGATTGGATCAGGTGTAGTCTCTATTGAAAGCCTACGTGGTGAAGATGCAGATTACAATTACGAGACAGGGACAGATCGTTATCACTCTTACACACATGTGTCAAACACAAGGTCCATGGCTGAATCCAGCTTGCCAGGCCATTTCATATGGCCCTCACACCTTGCCTGCAGCTGCGGCACCTCACTCATCTCTGCCCTCACCTTGTTTTAGCAGTCACCAGCAGAGGGGAGGACAGAACTCCTCCACTGGTTCCTGCGCTTCTCAGTGCAGCCAGCTGCAGCACCCCCTCAGCATTCAGCAGACACTTGCAGTTGACTTCAGCCCTCCTCCAGACCCTGCGCTTTCTGCTTCACAGCTCTGCCCCCAGCTTATTCCTGATAGCAGCACTGTGATGTAAGGGATGGTGGGGTATTCTTCACTTGTGATGGTGGGTGAGGCGCATCACATCTGATGAACAGTAAGGGAGAGTGGGTTGTTCTGGACATCTAGTATTATAGATACAACCAGCTCTTTGTGGGCAACCATAATGCTGATGCGGTCCACAATGAAATTGAGTTTGACACCCCTGCTTTAACAGGAAATACTTAAACAAGTACCTTCATGTCACGATCACCAGGTTTTATTTTATTAAAAGCTGCAGATTAAACAATACTGAAAATGACTTTTGAAATTACATTACCATGTTAGAGCTCATATGAAATATTTATGGTTGGGTCTACATATGCTTTAAAGCGAAACCAACTTTGCTGTATGCTGTTTGCTTTTATAGAATTCCGATAAAGCTTCCTGAAATATATATACATTTATTTTAGCCACAATTATTTAGTCAATTCTGCTGTGGGCTTAATAAATCAGAACACAGCCAGATTGTGTTGTTCCTAGCAGTCACAAGGATTTCTCCAGCTGTAATAATGCCCCGGTGGGCCAGCTTACTGTATTTCAGTAATTAGACAAGAGTTGCACAATTGGTCTTTTGCTTATAAAATTACTACTGTCCATTTTACTGCTGTCGTAAATGCAGTAAATAATAGCAACGCAATTATATTGCCCTTTCTATTGATAACCCACAGATGGTAGAACTATTAAGAATTCACGTCATTATTTTTCCATGGTTATATTTATTGATTGTATTATTTTGCTTCAAGCATATATATAATGGAAGGGCTTCAATTACTTCTACTGTTATGGAAGCCTTAAACACGTGAAGTAACCTGTGATTCATTGAAGCAGACTCTATTCCCCGTCTGCCTATACAGTGCATGCTACAAATGAATTAGGGAAAAGTATCAGCATTTCCATGTTAAGCCAGCCATAGATGGATAAATTGGCTAATTGTACAGAAGTTAATCTCTCTGCTGACTTCTGTACAACCAGCCCGTTTTTTTTTCTTTGCTTGATCTGTGCCGCCGGCTTTAGCTGGCAACACTGATCACTGTATTCTGACAGTGGGAACTCTCTCTGCTGTCAGAATACAATAGCTCAGCGGGAGCGATTCCCTCATCAAGAATGTGTTGATGGAGGAATTGAATTGTTTTTAATGAAAGTTCAACCCGATGGATGAACATTAAAAAAAAATGCGTAGTTATACAATCTTCTTTCTACCTAATTATTTGTTTCAAGGAAAACTTGATTATTCATATCTGAAAATGTCGTTGGTTATTTCCACAATGGCCTTACAGAATTATTCTGATGCAAATTTAGAAAAATATAACTTTTTGTATGAACTTCCACTTTAGGTTCTCCATGCATTAGACATAATAATTTATTGAGTTTATACACAGGATCTTGCTTAGAGTTGCCACCTCATCCCTTTAAACCTGAACACATATGAATTACACAGGTTCTGAGGCTAATTGAATGCAGATAAGGCACCAAGTGAGTTTAACTACCACCTTAATCAGCCACAGAACCTGTGTAATTAATATGTGATCAGGTTTAAAGGGATGAGGTGGCAACCATAATCTTGCTGGCAAAAAGATCCTGAGTAAAAAATGCATACATGCATACATAGGTAAAATTCTTTTTTATCCTGCCAGCGTTTAAATTTTAGTATATATTCTTGTATGTTCTTGCGTACACACACATACAAGTATATAGATCACGCCACTCCAAGTTAAAAGTTTCTATACATATATTTTTTTACAGCCCTGAACACATTGCTGCATTATAGAGTTTTGTGCAGCTGTGTGCATTGTCCCAAAAGCAACAATGCACCTTTGTTCAGATCCTTCGTAACAAAAAAATGCTACACAGCTACAAATGTAGCATTTTTTTACCTGTGTGCAAGAGGCCTTCAGAAAAAAAATATGTTAGTACACAGCTTTTAAGAACCAATCAGGACAATTAATGCAAAATTGTCAGATGGGACAAGCACGTCATTTTTTCTAGTGTGGTACCAGATCATACGATTTCACTTAATCAGTACAGTTGCTGTCCGAAAATACAATACAAAACATTACATTTCTTACAAAATGCACAAAGCAAGGTCCATAAAGACATGGATGATCGAGTTTGGGGTGGAAGAACTTAAATGACCTGCACAGAGTCCTGACCTCAACCAGATAGAACACCTTTGGGATTAATTAGAGCAGAGACTGCTAGCCAGGCCTTCTCGTTCACCTCAGTGCCTGACCTCACAAATGCGCTTCTGGAAGAATGGTCAAACATTCCCATAGACACATTCCTAAACCTTGTGAACAGCCTTCCCAAAAGAGTTGAAGCTGTTATAGCTGCAAAGGGTGGGCCAACTCAATATTGAACCCTATTGACTAAGACTGGGATGCCATTAAAGTTCATGTGCGTGTAAAGGCAGTTGTCCCAATACTTTTGGTAATATAGTGTATGTGTTGTTTATTTGTCATATTTCTAATTTTTTGAGCCACTTTATTTGTTTGTATATTATTGCATTCAGCGCAGCAACTTATATATTTCCACTTGTTATATAGTTTATCTGACTATTTTTGACAACAGCTTTTTTCTTGTTTATACCTACCATTGTGTTTTCTACCATTGCTTTATGTAAATATTATGCAACTTTATTTATCAGTGGCTACACTCTGAAAATAAGAAAAATGGTCTTGATGCAAACACAGCAACACGTTCAATAATCAAAAGTGTAATCACAGTATTGACATTAGAACAAAAACAAACTATATCTAAGTCCCAAACTTGTTTGTTTGTGAGCTTACACATCTGGCTCTGAGCACGTGTGCATTAAACAGTTTCCTTTACAAAGCAACAAAGTAGTAGCCGATGTACATTCTCTTTAACCACTTCAGCCCCGGAAGGACTTACCCCCTTAATGACCAGGCCATTTTTTGCGATACGACACTGTGTTACTTTAACTGACAATCGCGCGGTCATGTGACGATGTACCCAAATAAGATGAATGTCCTTTTTTTCCCACAAATAGAGATTTCTTTTGGTGGTAATTGATCACCTCTGCGGTTTTTAATTTTTGTGCTAGAAACAAAAAAAGAACGACAATTTTGAAAAAAAAAAAACAATATTTTTTACTTTTTCCTTTAATACATATCCAATAAAAAAATGTAAAAAAAACAAATTTATTCATCAGTTTATGCCAATATGTATTCTGTTACATATTTTTGGTAAAAAAAAAAACGTATAATCGTATATTATTTGGTATGCGCAAAAGTTAGCATCTACAAAATAGGGGATACATGTATGTCATTTTATATATTTATTTGTTTATTTTACTAGTAATGGCGGTGATCAGCGATTTTTAGCAGGACTGCGACATTACGGCAGACAGATCGGACACTTTTGACACTTTTTTGGGACCAGTGACATAATTACAGTGAACAGAGCTAAAAACATCCACTGATCACTGTATAAATGTCACTGACAGGGAAGGGGTTAACACTAGGGGTTGATCAAGGGGTTAAGTGTGTCCTAGGGAGGTGTTTCTAACTGTGGGGGGAGTGGACTGACTGGGAGTACAGAGAGATTGTTGTTCCTGATCACTAGGAACAGATTATCTCACTGTACTCTCCTGTCAGAACGAGGATCTGCTTTGGTTACATTGACAGATCCCCGTTCTACCTTTCTGAGGAGCGATCGCGGGTGGCCGGCCGATATTGCAGGCCCCGGACCAACGCATCGGCTCCCCTGCTGTGCAGCGGGTAAAAGGAAGAAGTCCTCTTAGCGACGAAACTGGCTGGGTAAACGAGCTGTTTCTTGCTATCTCGTTCCTGTAGTTCCTGCAGTATCTGGATGTTTTTATAGAGGCCGTTGTATACAACGCTGGTTTTTATCTGAACAAATGTAAGTGCAATACTTTTTATTAAATGAGTCCTTTGGGATTTTACACTATCTGGCATCTCCTTCATTTGCATGGTTAAATCTGGCTGTGGGGTGAATGGAGTCTGGTTTTATTATCTATGTAATGTTCTTAATTTGATCTGAGGACACATCTCCAGCTGATGACCCCTGCAAAGATTATTACATCAAGCCTGTTTGACCCTCTGTAATAAAGAGTCCAGACTCTCTGGTAAGAGTCAATATTGCAGATTTGTGTTTTTTGATTTTTTTCACAATTGGACTTTTTGTAACACTTTGTGAGCAAAATTTATGTTTAGCGCAACACAGTTTTTTGTATATGCTATGTAATGTGATTACATCTCACCTTAGTGGTGCTGCTGGATATTTACACTGTAATGGTTTAATTTCATATGTATGATTTTTTTTCACAAGCGCAGTATTTCTTTTGTATGAATACATTATATGTTTGCTGCATCAAAATATAACATATACATTTTTTTTCAACATATTTGACTTATAACACATTTACACTATCTATCATTAATGTAGATATCCATAGATTTTTTCCATTACTGTATTTACACAAATTTTTCTCTCTGCAGGTTTCACGAACAAGGTCCACTTCTTTGCGAAATATATGTGAAGAAAAATCTAAAATTATACATATAAGCGTTTTATTAATACATAATAAAGCATATTACAATCCAAAAACCATGTGTAACTAATAATTATTACTTACACAAACATACAAGGAAGCCAACCAGTGTACATTTTAAACAATTGTTGGACACCACCTACCCATATGGGGTAATGAGCAAAGAATTAGCTTCACTGGAATTTCTAAATCTGTAATTTCTTGGAAAAATTTATTTCGCTAAAATCCTTGGGAGGATTGGTGGGTGATTTTTAACTAATTCAAAAATTAGTACATTGCTATACAAAATATTTAACCCTTTTATTGCCATGTCATTTTTATTTTATTTGTTTTTTTGCATTTTTTTAACACATGTTAATATGCACATTTTAGACCTGAAGATTAGTTAAATCACCCACACATTATATATTTCCCTGAAAGCAGAGACCCTTGAGAATAAAATGGTGGCAGTTCCAGTTTTTAATGTTTCACAATATTAGCACAACAGTTGATTTGATGCATATTTTCAGTAATAATCCACTAATGTTAATTTTAGTGCACACAAATGCAATATCTAAAATGTTTTTGTAAAATGTTTTCAAATGAAATGCGCCCCTTATATGGCAACAAACTTCAGTACCCATAATTATCAATAGATGATGTTTTAAAAACCTTTACAGGTTATCATTTTAAGATTAGCTGTGAATATTGGCCTTAGAATTATTGCTGTCACTCCAGCATGCCACAGCGATTTATAACTTGTTTTCATATGTAGCCACACCCAACACCTGCATTTAGATGTATGGGCATGTACAGTATATGGGGGTGGGGGGCTTTAAGTTTTTTTATACATTTCTTTAATTTTTTAAACCCTTTTTCACATAACTTGGAACCAATATCCCCATGAGATAGCATTTTACCAGTGAGAGATTATCTTCAAAAAGACAGCAGGGGTCTATTAGACCCCTGTTGTCTCTCCTGCACTCCACAGGAGTTAACAAAATGCAGATTGTGCTACATTAGCTTTTTCCCTGGCCTTACAAGGCATGACAGTTCTGACCCATGAAGTGATATAACGCACGTTGCTTCCTGGCTCATTCACCGGAGGGGGGATCCCTATGCCCTAATCAATGATACCCGCCCAGTGGAGCCTGAGTTATATGGGGGTGAGGGGGGGGTCACATAGGGGAATGATGTGTTTTTGTGTCCATGGTAGTGATCGGTGGCTTTGTAGATGTAGCAGTATAGGGGAGTATTTACTGTCCTCTTTTTTTTTTATAGTGTCAGGGTTGCTTTGAAAAGTGAATTAATCGTTTATCATGTCTTAACAGATCTGAACCAGGACAATGGCATTACAAAAAAAATGTAAAAAAAATAACAAAAAAATAAAAAAGCAAATAAAACGTTTCCATGATAAAATTAAGAAAAAAAGCAGGGGTAAATGTAAAAAAAAAAAAAAAAAATAGGCTCTTTTTGGGTTAAAATGCATTGTTATGTTTTCACATCTGTCTTTTCTCAAACTCCAAGACCCAGGAGGAGACCTATGCGGCACACTTACTGTACAATTGTAAGCTTTAATATGTTCAGCCTCCTTGAGTCCTCAACAGAAGTGCTATACATGGCATACATTTGTATTCACATATATTCAGGTTGTTCGGCCCGTTAGTTCATGGAGCGAATATGCTACCTTTGTCTATTCCAATAGAAATGTTATCTGGAATTGGTTTGATGATGCACTTTCTCTGTCTGTATTTACTGGAAAAAGAATAAAGCTTTATTAAAAAAAAAAAAAAAGTTAAGAAAAAGAAGGGATTCGTTTTGGGCTAGGTGTGGTTCATAAGGTGTCAAAAGAAAACGCCACATTTTTATAATAATAATGTAGCACAAATGGTATAATTGCTACACAAGGCATTTTTTAACATGACCTTTCCATTTCCCTTCCTTGCAATATAGAGACCTGGAGGGCATTCTTTTGTATGTGTCAGAACTCCCCCAGAAAGTTGATGCCTTGCTTGTGAGATTGGCTTACTGCCTTCCCGTCGTCAATGAACTAAAAGTTAAATTACACGCAACTTCTGCAATATGGGTTTTTTTTTTTTTGGAGAGATACTTTCTAATACACCACCTTGCCTGAAGGGTAGCAAACACTGCAGCTTGTGTTATTACAACACTGAGATTGCTCAGGTGATTATAATGAAGACAGAGCATCCCATTCTGAAATCAGTTTTAGAAAGTACATGGTAAGACAAAAAGCAATTTCTTCAAAACTGAGAAAGTTAAGAATGTACAAAAATCTAAAATCCTTACAATATAAAGTTCAGTTTTAAATGGGGTGTTTTTTTCTCAATAAAAATAGAAGTTCCCTGTGATTAGGCTCCATGCACAGTGGCTTAAAAATAGTTGCTCCTACTGGAGTTTTGTGTTCTGCCTGTAGAAGCAGCTCAATGTTATTCTATGTGTCCATGCACATTAGGACATTTAGAGGCATATTTTGAGCTCAACGTTTAGAGGCAGAAAAAAAAACCTTCTGGTTCACGTTCCCGATTTTAAGAAAATATTTCGTGTTGTAGTAAGTCCTGAAGTGTGTTTTTTTTATTGATTTTACAGTTTTGTTGCAGAAAAGTTCACTTGCTTTTTTGATACAGAGGGTGTTTTTGTCAATTTTTTTGAAGGATTTATTTATGATAGTTAATTGTATTTCATTTAGCGTTTTTCGTATTTCTTCCTATTTGGTTTGTATTTGATTATAGTTTGGGTATTTTCACCTTTAAGTTTTGTGCTTACTTTTTTTCCACTGTTTCTGTTTTCTTTATGTGAAAAAAGTTAAATAATAAGGCTAATGTGAGTCTGTTTTCTGGTACAAGATGAGGTCCACAATAGGGATGGGTTTCAGGTTTGGATCAAACTTGAGTTTGACTTAAACTTAGCCTGTTCGCAGTTTGGCAAACCACCGAGCACATTTTAGAATGTGGTTACTTAAGTGCTAAAAAACTGAAAATTATATAAATTAAGACGCATTAAATGAAAAACAGCTGTAACTATTCAAATGTGTACTGACACCACATAAAAATATACATAAAACAAATAATAGTGCGCTAAATTTCAAAATGACTAATTAACAATAGCCTCCAGTGAATATGTGATAAACTATAATAAAGAAAAAAAGATACACATGCACAATAATAAGCAAACAAGCTCTTGATTGCTGAAAAAACTTACAGCTGTCACATGACCCAGCTCTTTCCCAGCCTGTCTGTAGGGAAACAGTGACAGCTTTAAGTCCTCTGCTTCTGGTCACATGTTCAACCAAAAAAAAAAAAACAGCCCTGAATACTGCAACAGATATTTGATATTCCATTTATTGGTATGCTTAATGTTGATCTTCAGTAATCCAGCTTATTGAAAGACTCCTCCAACAGTAGATTCGATTTCTTCCACTGTCCTCAAAATTTATTTTGTCTGGCTGCTTAAGTAATTTCTCCTCAAAGCATGGCTCAATAAGCTGGAGGTGTGTTTGGGGTCATTATCATGTTGGAAATTTGCCCTGCAGTCTCCAAAGGGAGGGGATCATTTTTTGCTTCAGTATGTCACAGTACATATTGGCATTCATGATTCCCTCAATGAACTGTATCTCTCCAATGCCGGCAGCACACATGCAGCCCCAGACCATGACACTCCCACCACCATGCTTGACTGTAGGCAAGACACACATGTCTTTGTTTTCCTCACCTGGCTGCCACCACACACACTTGACACCATCTGAACCAAATAAGTTTATCTTGGTCTCATCAGACCACAGGACATGGTTCCAGTAATCCATGTCCTTAGTCTGCTTGTCTTCAGCAAACTGTTTGCAGGCTTTCTTGTGTATCATCTTTAGAAGAGGCTTCTATCTGGGACGACAGCCATGCAGATCAATTTGATGCAGTGTGGGGCGTATGGTCTGAGCACTGACAGGCAGACTCCCCACCCCTTCAACCTCTGCAGCAATGCTGGCAGCACTCATATGTCTATTTCCTAAAGACAACCTCTGGATATGATGCTGAGCACATGCACTCAACTTCTTTGGTCGACCATGGCGAGGCCTGTTCTGAGTGGAACCTGTCCTGTTAAATCACTGTATGGTCTTGGCCACCGAGCTGCATTTTTATTTAAGGGTCTTGGCAATCTTCTTATAGCCTAGGCCATCTTTATGTAGAGCAAAACATTTTTTTTTTTCAGATCCTCAGAGTTCTTTGCCATGAGGTGCCATGTTGAACTTCCAGTGACCAGTATGAGAAAGTGAGAGCGATAACACCAAATTTAACACACCTGCTCCCCATTCACACCCGGAGACCTTGTAACACTAGCGAGTCACATGACACCGGGGAGGGAAAATGGCTAATTGGGCCCTATTTGGATATTTTCACTTAGGGTTGTACTCATGTTTGTTGCCAGTGGTTTAAACATTAATGGATGTGTGTTGAGTTACGATATTTTGAGGGGACAGCAAATTTACACTGTTATACAAGCTGTACACTCACTTACTGTAATTTCTTCAGTGTTGTCACATGAAAAGATATAATAAAATATTTACAAAAATGTGAGGGGTGTACTCACTATTGTGAGATACTGTAGATTCACCCTTATGCTAAAGGGGGCTTCCAGATTTCTATAGGTGTCATCACAAATGTCCCACATTGGGCATAGGATGTGGGGGGACTGCCCTGGTCCCACAACACTGTGAAAAGATGGCTTGGTAGAGGCTTTGTTTTTTTTTTGTTTTTTTTTTAATTAATAAATATGTACCGTCTCTTTAAAAAATGGCATGGGATTCCCTTTCATTAAATAAAGGAGACTTTTAGATTCCTTCCCCCACAGACCTTTATATACTTTTGGAGCATCATAGGTTAGAGACCCTTTTTATTTAACATTGTAAAATATTGGAGCTTAGTAACCCTAAAGTGGTTCTAAAGGCAGTTTTTTTACCTTAATGCCCCAGCTCGATCCAGTGATGTTGCACATGGGCACAGAAAAGGGTTTGCATAGAGTGCATGAAAGTAAAAATCCTTAAACCTTTAGAACCACTTTAAAGCCCCATACACACGGTCGGACTTTTTCATGGATTCTGTCCGATCGGACAATGTTGTTGAAAAATCAGACCGTGTGTATGCACCATCGGACAGTGTACGTCGGATTGTCCGACGGACAAAGTCTTATCTCCTGCTGGAAAGATTTGCCGACAACACGGTCCGATCACACCAAATCCGATCGTGTGTACGGTTGTCCGACCGGACAAAGTGCTACGCATGCTCAGATCACATTACAAGACCAAAGCTATTGGCTACTAGCCTCTACGTAGTCCCGTCGTAGGCAACAAACGTCACCACGTTCAGAATGATCGGATTTTCCGACAACTTTGTCCGACCGTGTGTACGCAAAACCAACATCAGACAAAGTATGACGGACAGGATCCGACCGACCTGGTCCGCGGATTGTCCAACCGTGTGTATGGGGCTTAAGTGTGTTGGCTGTGGTGTGGTTGCAAGAAGATCACCAGATGATCTAGTCAGTTAAGTCTGGGCAATAGGCATGCACACTCTGGGCAATAAGCAAGGATTACGCACAGGAGTATTAAATGTGTCTGCTGACCCTCCATGGGTTGAGTGTGTGTGGCATGTCTTTCATTCCCATTTTTGCACAAAAGAGCTGTTTTTTTTCTCTGGAAGTGCCACTATCTTTTTCTTTTCTATTCCGTTAAGTTTTTCCTGTCTTGGGCTGTCTTCACTCTGGATGGAGAAGCAACAGTGTCACCCTTGGACAGCGACATTGTAAATATAGGGAGAGGGTATTGTTGTGCCCTGTACACACGGTCGGAATTTCCGACAGAAAAAGTCCAATGAGAGCTTTTGGTCGATATTCCGACCGTTTATATCCCATCTGACCTTTTCTGTCGGTATTTCCAACGAACTTAGAGAACATGTTCTAAATTTTTCCGTGGGAAATGCCGACGGAGGTTATCCCGTTGGCAAGTCCAACCGTGTGTACACGGCTTCAGATGTACTAGTAGTTTTAGATGGACTTGACTAACAAATTAAAGCTGAACACCAGCTAACACATTTTAAGCAGTTATAGCAACATTTTTTATTTTTTCTTAATATCTTTTGAGACAAAGATTTTACATAGATGAATAAAATATGACCAATGTAACCACCCGGTAGTGTTAATTGTAATTGTCTCAACCTTCCAACTGCCACTTCTGCTGGACAACTTGGTCTGTTAAAGGAAAAATAAACAATGAAAAGAAAAAGTAGTACAAGAGAAAATTAACCTCTTGGTCACCACTAGACATGTGCGATTAGTTTCATACGAATTCGTAATTCGTACGAATTTTTCGAAATTCGTACGAATTTACAAATCCGTAGTACGAGTTTTTTCGAATACGAATTCCGTACGGAATACGAAATTCCGTTTACGAATTTCGTCGCCGAATTTGTTCGAATCCGACTACCAAATATCAAATTTCAACTAATATGAAAGAAATTATTATAGCGGATATAACGAATGATTCGATTGAATTCGAGTGGATTCGAATAAATTCGAATGACAAAGTGTAATTTTTGCAGGAAAAATTACGTTTACGAATTTCAGTTCCAAATTATTTGAATCCAACTACCAATATCGAATTTCAACTAATTCGAAAGAAATTATAGCAGATATAACGAATGAATTCGAATGAATTCGAATGACAAAGTGTAATTTTTGCAGAAAAAAAATTTAAAATCACTTGCGGCTATTGCCGGCAAATGAATTGTCGGCTCCGTAACACAGAGAACAGTCATTCATTGATATAAAAAAAAAAAAAGCGTAGGGATCCCCCCAAATTCAATAACCAGGCCCTTCAGGTCTGGTATGGATATTAAGGGGGACCCCAGCCAAAAAAATAAAAAATGGCGTGGGCTCCCCCCTACATATCCATACCAGACCCTTCAGGTCTGGGATGGATTTTATGGGGAACCCCGGCCAAAAAAAAAATGGCGTGGGGTCCCCCTCAAAATCCATACCAGACCCTTTATCCGAGCACGCAACCTGGCAGGCCGCAGGAAAAGAGGGGGGGACGAGAGCGGCCCCCCCTCCCACCTGAACCGTACCAGGCCACATGCCCTCAACATTGGGAGGGTGCTTTGGGGGTCTGAGACCCCCAAAGCACCTTGTCCCCATGTTGATGGGGACAAGGGCCTCATCCCCACAACCGTGCCCGGTGGTTGTGGGGGTCTGCGGGCGGGGGGCTTATCGGAATCTGGAAGTTCCCTTTAGCAAGGGGACCCCCAGATCCCGCCCCCCCTGTGTGAAATGGTAAGGGTACCCCTACCATTTCACCAAAAAAGGTGACAAAAATGGTAAAAATGACAGGAGACGGTCTTTGACAATTCCTTTATTAAAATCTTCTTTCTTCTGCTCTTCCTTCTTCCTCTCTTCATCCTTCTGTTTCTTCATCTTCTCCTTCCGGCATCTTCTTCTTCCATCTTCTTCTTCCATCATCTTCTTCCTCCGATCCGCTTCTTCTTGCTCCGGTCTTCTCGTCCTTCTCGTCCGGCGTCGGCTTCTCTTCTGGGCCGCTCCGCGCAATGGGAGGCTCCCGCTCTGTGAGGCTTCGCTCCGTCTGACAGGTCTTTTATAACGGAGGGCACCTGGTAACCCCGCCCTCTCTGACGCACGGGGATGTCATGGGGACTTCCCTATGGCTTTCCCCATGACGTCAGATGGGGGGCGGGGTCACCAGGTGCCCTCCGTTATAAAAGACCTGTCAGCCGGAGCGAAGCCTCACAGAGCGGGAGCCTCCCATTGCGCGGAGCGGCCCAGAAGAGACGCTGGCGCCGATGCCGGACAAGAAGGGACGAGAAGACCGGAGCAAGAAGAAGCGGATCGGAGGAAGAAGAAAATGGAAGAAGAAGATGCCGGAAGGAGAAGATGAAGAAAGGAAGACCAGAAGAAAGAAGAAAGAAGATTTTAATAAAGGAATTGTCAAAGACCGTCTCCTGTCATTTTTACAATTTGTGTCACCTTTTTGGTGAAATGGTAGGGGTAAAGTACGCCCTTACCATTTCAGGGGGGGCGGGATCTGGGGGTCCCCTTGTTAAAGGGGGCTTCCAGATTCTGATAAGCCCCCCGCCCGCAGACCCCCACAACCACCGGGCACGGTTGTGGGGATGAGGCCCTTGTCCCCATCAACATGGGGACAAGATGCTTTGGGGGTCTCAGACCCCCAAAGCACCCTCCCAATGTTGAGGGTATGTGGTCTGGTATGGTTCAGGCGGGAGGGGGGGCCGCTCTCGTCCCCCCCTCTTTTCCTGCGGCCTGCCAGGTTGCGTGCTCGGATAAGGATCTGGTATGGATTTTGAGGGGGACCCCACGCCATTTTTTTTGTCTGGGGTTCCCCTTAAAATCCATCCCAGACCTGAAGGGCCTGGTTATTTAATTTGGGGGGACCCCCATGCTTTTTTTTTATCAATGACTTCAATGAATGACCGTTCTCTGTGTTACGGATCTGACAATTCATTTGCCGGCAATAGCTGCGAGTGATTTTAAATAGCTTTTTTTTCCTGCAAAAATGACACTGTGCAGGAACAGTTCTCTATATTAGATATACTGAATCTCGAATCATTCGAAACATTCGTTATATCCGCTATTATAATTTCTTTCATATTAGTTGAAATTAGATATTTGTTAGTTGTTGTATTCGAATTGTTCTCTGTGTGTTATGGGAACCGGCAATTAGCCGTGAATGATTTTAAATAGCTTTTTTTCCTGCAAAAATTACACTTTGTACAGAGACAGTTCTAAGCACGGGAAACATGACCCCCTTCATAGCCATACTATATATATATATATATATACTATATACTCTATAGTATGCCTATGAAGGGGGGGCATGTTTCCCGTGCTTAGCACTATCTCTGTACAAAGTGTCATTTTTGCAGGAAAGAAAGCTATTTAAAATCACTCACGGCTAATTTCCGGTTCCCGTAACACACAGAGAACAATTTGAATACAACAACTAACAAATATCTAATTTCAACTAATATGAAAGAAATTATAATAGCGGATATAACGAATGCTTCGAATGATTCGAGATTCAGTATATCTAATATAGAGAACTGTTCCTGCACAGTGTCATTTTTGCAGGAAAAAAAAGCTATTTAAAATCACTCGCAGCTATTGCCGGCAAATGAATTGTCGGATCCGTAACACAGAGAGCAGTCATTCATTGAAGTCATTGATAAAAAAAAGCGTGGGGGTCCCCCCAAATTCAATAACCAGGCCCTTCAGGTCTGGGATGGATATTAAGGGGGACCCCAGCCCAAAAAAATAAATAAATGGCGTAGGGTCCCCCTCAAAATCCATACCAGACCCTTGAGGTCTGGGATGGATTTTAAGGGGAACCCCAGCCAAAAAAAATGGCGTGGGGTCCCCCTCAAAATCCATACCAGACCCTTTATCCGAGCACGCAACCTGGCAGGCCGCAGGAAAAGAGGGGGGGACGAGAGCGGCCCCCCCTCCCGCCTGAACCGTACCAGGCCACATGCCCTCAACATTGGGAGGGTGCTTTGGGGGTCTGAGACCCCCAAAGCACCTTGTCCCCATGTTGATGGGGACAAGGGCCTCATCCCCACAACCGTGCCCGGTGGTTGTGGGGGTCTGCGGGCGGGGGGCTTATTGGAATCTGGAAGCGCCCTTTAACAAGGGGACCCCCAGATCCCCCCCCCTGTGTGAAATGGTAAGGGGGTACAGAAGTACCCCTACCATTTCACCAAAAAAGTGTCAAAAATGGTAAAAATTACAGGAGACGGTCTTTGACAATTCCTTTATTAAAATCTTCTTTCTTCTTTCTTCTGGTCTTCCTTTCTTCATCTTCTCCTTCCGGCATCTTCTTCCATCTTCTTCTTCCTCCGATCCGCTTCTTCTTGCTGCGGTCTTCTCGTCCTTCTCATCCGGCATCGGCGTCGGCGTCTCTTCTGGGCCGCTCCGCGCAATGGGAGGCTCCCGCTCTGTGAGGCTTCGCTCCGGCTGACAGGTCTTTTAAAACGGAGGGCACCTGGTGACCCTGCCCCCCCTCTGACGTCATGGGGAAAGCCATAGGGAAGTCCCCATGACGTCCCCGTGCGTCAGAGGGGGCGGGGTTACCAGGTGCCCTCCGTTATAAAAGACCTGTCAGCCGGAGCGGCCAGGGTTGTGGGGATGAGGCCCTTGTCCTCATCAACATGGGGACAAGGTGCTTTGGGGGTCTTTTTTTTTTTTTTGGCTGGGGTTCCCCTTAATATCCATACCAGACTTGAAGGGCCTGGTTATTGAATTTGGGGGGACCCCTACGCTTTTTTTTTTTTTTTTTTATCAATGAATGACTGTTCTCTGTGTTACGTAGCCGACTTTTTATTAGCCGCGAGTGATTTTAAATAGCTTTTTTTCCTGCAAAAATTACACTTTGTGCAGGAACAGTTCTCTATATTAGATATACTGAATCTCAAATTCATTCGAAGCATTCGTTATATCAGCTATTCTAATTTCTTTCATATAAGTTGAAATTCGATATTTGTAGTTGGATTTACTAACGATTCGTAACTATTCGTAACGATTCGTAACTTGAAATTGAAATTCTATATTTGTAGTTGGATTCGAATTGTTCTCTGTGTTATGAGAACCGACAATTCATTAGCCGCATTAACGATTCGTGATGATTCGTAACGATTCGTAACTTTACTAACGATTCGTAACGATTCAAATTTTTTTTTACGATTCGTACAAAATTCGTATTTCGTACGAATTCGAATGGAATTTCGTACACGAATTACGAATTACGAATTTTTTTATATACGAAACGGGACAAAACGAAACAAAACAAATTTTTTGACAGTTCCCATGTCTAGTCACCACAACCCATCAATTAACGAATAGGACAGCACAAAAATGGATTTCAGTTTATCCACAAACAGTGGAAGAATGGACAATGCAAATAAAAGAAACCCTACTAAAAGAGAAATATATTTTACTGCATTGAGGCTGTCAAGGGAAATTTGAGACTATATGGAGAAGATGGATGGATGCTCTAGGCCCAGATTTCGAAGGAGCCCTATAGTAAGAGTAGGGAAATAGAGAGAGATTGGAGTATGGGAGTATGGGGTGTTTATGGTTTGTTTAATGATATGTGTATTGGGACTATATTTGGGTAGTTTGTATGTATTGTGTTTTTATTTTTTATTTTTTGTTTACTGTATTGAATCTCAATAAAAAAATGACTGGATTTAAAAAAAAAAGAAAGAATTGGACAAACAAAAGCTGCTCACATTAGGAGCTGGGATTTTTAAGGTGCCAATAACATGAACAACTGTTAAAATTCATAGATTTTATTATACTGATTAAAAAGTATAAACATAACAGAAAATAAAACTTAGTGAAAAAAACTAATTTAAAGTTGCTGGCTCATATCATTTTTGGAAGTTGACAAACAGGATCAATAGTTGGTGATACTTATGGGGTGATAATCCCTGAAGAAAAAGAATAAGTGTTTATTGTTTAAAAAGTGTCTGTTCTGGAAAGAAAAAAAAAATCATATTTTTCTTGACATTTTCAGATGCTATATGATCAATTTACAAAGCAAATAAAGTACAGCAGGATGAATATATATATATAATAATAATAATATATTTTTTTAAGTGACTGCTATTTTCAGGTGAAAATTACAGTCATGCGACTAAAATAAAGCTAAAATAAACACTAATCAATGAACTGCGGGGTGGCTATGTATTTTCTGGGCTTACCGATTACCTCCTCCTTGTAGCTTGTCATTCGTTGTCTAGGGGTTCTCAGGTTAGTACCCAGTAATTTCAGAGGCCGACACTCAAAAGTCCCCTTGAGGATTTCTATTTGCAAAAAGAAACGTTCAAACATAACACTGTCTCTCAGTTGGGAATAGAGGGCATGGGTGATAAAGCCCAGGCACTTCAGAACTGCTAACATCAAGCAAATGTCTCTTTAGACAGCCCAGAGAGTAGCCACTCGCAACTGGGCACTTCACTGTTGGATAAACCCTTGTCTGTAGATCTAGCAGCCAACAAGTGATTCAAAGATTATCACAGTCTCTGCCACAGACTAGGTTGGGAAACTTCAAGTGAACAATGTGAAAGTCTCTGCCACAGACTATGCTGTAACCGAAAGATGGGTTAGGAACTTTTCCTATGGTACCTGAATCTTCCAGCCGTTTCGGCGATACCGTAGGAAATGCGGATTCACTAGTGTCCATGCAATCTCAACTCCCAGGCTCTTACCGAGCAGCCAGCTTCTTGGCCCTCCTCCGAAGAGTCCTCCCCTGGTTGTTTGTACGAGTTGCTGTGCCTCTCCAATCTTGAGAGGACACCGGGTCACCTCAGAATCCTCCTTCAGTTATTGGGCCTCGAACTAGCCAGTTCCGAGGTTCGGGAACGGACGGATCCCCACCCCAGAGCATGAGGGCCTCTGGGGCTGGTCAGGGTGACCAGGCTTACGGGGGCAGCAGACACTTCTGGGTCCGGGACCCCTCGCCGGGTTGGTCCGGACCGGAACCAGGAATCAAAGAGCAAGCCCAACCCTGAACACGTGACTTCAGCACCTTAAATACCCCTTCCTGGAATACACAGTGGGGCCAGGCACTCCCACTGATTGGCTCCGAGAAAGATTGGTACCTAACACGTCCAACCAGGCTGCGTTCTCTTCACCTATGACCAGGCAGAACTCCAGTACAGCCCAGCCAAACTGATGCCAAAGTAAAAAAAAATAAAACAATTAACCCCCAGAACTCAGTTATAGTTCTGGAAAACTAAATTTAGAGAATAGCGCACACTTTAGAAAAGTGTCAGCGCTACACTACCATTTAGTGTCTGTC
Organism: Lithobates sylvaticus; assembly: GCA_028564925.1. NCBI lineage: Eukaryota > Metazoa > Chordata > Amphibia > Anura > Ranidae > Lithobates > Lithobates sylvaticus. Next base: position 195,936,236 of record CM053029.1, read on the forward strand.
TTCTTTGTTATATATTCAAAATATACTGGTATATATTTGAAAATGTTTTGTTATATATTTTATACATGCAAATAGGAAAAAAAAACATGCTTTCTTATCCTAGGGTGACAATATTGTTCCCCAATAGACAGTACAGTGCCACCGTAGGAAAGGAAGTGTGTTACTGCCAGGATCACCGGGTAAAAATAAGGGAACAAATATAAAAACGGGTAAAAGGGAAAAAAGACAAAAAAAAAAAAACGTTAAATAATCTGGAGTTACATTAAGACTGTGACTGCTCTCATAAAGTCACAGGTTTATTTAGCTGCTCCCTCTTTGTAAATATTGCTTTGAGGCTGCTATTAAAAGGCCTTCTAAGGCTGGGATTTTTCAGTAAGCTGTCCTCAGAGCTTTTCTTGTTCCTGGGGTATCCAACACCCTCCTGCATTTTGTTTAAGATCTGTAAAAAAAACTGTAAAACCAGTATAAAGAGTAAAAAGATCCCTGGACTGGAGCCAGATTTTGTTGGTGAGCTACAGGAACTGGAAACATGGTGGGCAGCCTCCTGACAGGTAGGGGGCCCATGAATTTCCAGCGATTCCTTTGCGGAGTCATTACTACACAATGGTCTGTTATGTCCGAAACACGCACAAAGGGTTTGTGTATTGTGTTGCTATTAAATCATTTTCTTACAATTATAAATCCATTCGTTTTTGCAGACATTTACTTCTGCCAAACAATGCATTTAGAATCCAAAAACAAGGCACAGGTAAACGTACTATAATTCTTACTAATGCTAATGTTTAGTCTAGGCTCTGGAGTGTTTTAAAACATTGAGATTTGTGATCCATTACAGTCACCGCTGAACTTAAAAGGGACTCTAAACCAAGCACAAAATCGGTAACAAATTTAGTATCAAGCTTGTTGAACGGGGCAGTGCAGTGCATGGGCGTCCGCAGATAAGAGCAAGGGGGGGGCAAGTGCCCCCCCCCTGGAATCAGGGATTGGATCAGGAGTGATGACCCCCATCACCCCTCTCTGTCACCCCCTCTCTCTCACCCCTCTCTTTTTCACCCCCCTCTGTCTCTGTCACACTCCTCTGTCTCTGTCACCCCCTCTCTCTCACCCCCTTTCTCTCAGTCACCCCCTCTGTCTCTTTCTGTCACCCCCCCCCCCCGTCTCTGTCTGTCACCCACCACATGTATGCAGTTTCTGACAGTCTCTTGGGCCATGTATGCAGTCTCTGGTCATCTCTTGTGCCATGTCCACAGTCTCTTACAGTCTCTTGGACCATGTATGCAGTCTCTGACAGTCTCTTGGGCAATGTCCGCAGTCTCTGACAATCTCTTGGACCATGCCCGGAGTCTCCGACAGTCTCTTGGACCATGTCCGCAGTCTCTTGGAACATGTCCGCAGTCTCTTGGACCATGTCTGCAGTCTCTGACAGTCTCTTGGACCATGTCCGCAGTCTCTGACAGTCTCTTGTGCCATGTCTGCAGTCTCTGACCATCACCTGTACTACGTCTGCAGTCTCTGACCGTGATAATGTGATAATGACATTGTTGAAATGGTCAGAGCATGGGTGACCTTAAAATGATGCCCCCCCCTGAAAAAAGTTCTGCGGACGCCCATGGTGCAGTGATAGAGTGTGGTAGTAAGCAACACAAAACAATTTGATTTTACCTTTATCATTTCAGAGAAGTGAAATGTGAAAGACGCACAGGTTGATTATTATGAATTACTGTAGTTTGCTATATCAAAGATTAAGCCCCCATTCACACCTTTGTGACTTACAATGTGATTTGACAGTTCCAAATAACATGACAAGTCACACCCTGGCAATGGAACTGTTCATATCGTCACGACTCACGACGCAACGATTATGAAAAAGGTTCCTTCACTACTTTTTACTCATTTCATTGCAACTTGCATAGACCTCTGTAGTCGCTAGCTGCAAAGAAATCATCAGTACAAATAGCACTGATGTTCGCTTTGGAATCGCACTGAAGTAGCACAATTTCAAAGCCACACTGGTGTGAACCAGGGCTCTATGTACTTAAAGCGGAGTTCCACCCAAAAGTTGAACTTCCACTCATTTTCTCCTCTCCCCCTTTTATCACTTGAGTGATAGCTCTGAGGCTGCTGGAGCTACTGACATCAAACCCAAGATGGTGACAGGGCTTTTAAATGTCCCCACAAGGGAGAAATTTACAGGTAAATAACATGCATAAAATATGTTAAATGTGCATATAATCTTATAGGAAATTGTTGAAATTAATGGTGTTGTGACAGGGAATCTTTCAGAAATAAAAAAGCTGCCCATAGGCATAAATTGCAGACAAAGGTGCCTGCTGCAGCTTTTAGTGCCACCTTCTTCCAGAGGGTAAACTAAGACACTTCCCTGCTGAAGCTTGACTCAATGCCTTCTCCACGGGAGAAATAGATGTATTTTGGTTAGGCAGCTCAGTATGTGGGTAGGTGCAGTGTGGTGAGGCAGCAGTAGACACTCAGAGTCCAATTGCAGAAAACAGAACTTATATTAAAATTAAAGTTAGGCTATTCACAACAAGCCCGACGAGAAGGCACCTGTCCAGGAACAGTCACAGAATGCAACATCAATGGGTAGAAGAGCAGGTCTCGGATGTTCCAACAGCATCTGTAATGAGGGGCATAATGTGGCCTGGTCGGTATAAATGGGGAAGTCTCCAAGAAGGATGGACTGTCCCTATCCTGTTGCTACTAATCTGCAACCTCTCCCTGACGATAATCACTGTCCCTGTCAGACGGGTAATCTGTACTTACACTACCCACACACAAAATACGTAAAAAGCCTGGGAGCCAGGGCCTTAAATAGGCTCTGCCTGTCCCAAGATGGCTGCCAGAGTCACATGGGTTGGCAGCATCCAATTGGATAGCTTCAACCAGTGACCCAAGAAACCATAGAGGAACCATGTTCCTATTGACTTCCCCTTCAACTGCATTGCGCTGTGGTTGACCGCCGCCTACAGTGGAGAAAATAGACTTCACCTGCCTACACTACCCCACTCTTTGACAGATGGTGACCTCTGCATCTTTGCATGACAAAACAACATGAGAAATGCAATGAACATAGTTAAGGCAACAGGAAAAAGTTCAAACAACATAATCAGAGTGAAAAATAAATAAATAGAAGGTACTTCTGCGCTACTAATAAAGAATAACTGTGTGATTAAATAATTAAGGTTTCTGCTAGACACCAACTATTATTAGCAGGAAAAGTGAAAACATATATAAAAAGATGAAGTCCTACCTTGTATCACACATATATAATGATCTTTTTATACAGGTATATGTTTTCAACATAATCAGAATATTTTGCAGGGAGCTGCCCGCGGTTAAACCGCAAAGGCCAGCAAACGACATTATCCTTTAGGAGTCATGTCACAGGTAATTATCTTCTGGTTGTGACTCCGGGACCGCAGGTAGATGGGGGTTGACTGAATCCCCTATACCCCCTTTGTCTGGACCCAAGACCGATTCCACGGTCACATCTTGACAGTCTGTGGAGCTTACAAAAACCCATAACCTGCAACCAGCGCACAACAAGTCCCAGCTTGCCAAATTCCAGCCAGTCAAGTTAAAAAAATCAGCTTAGATGAGGATACACATCACAAGCAATGGGTTTCTAATAGGCTTGTATCGTCAGATGGACTGCAGCTTCTCATGAGATGCAGGGTATATCCAAATCAGCTCAGAAAACAGAAGCATGATCCCAGTGAAATATACAAAGTAGTTTATTAGAATACAAAACAAAGCACACTTACTTCATAGGCTTCCAGGGATTAGCTGGATTCAAGGTGTATTAAGCCCCATACACACTATCAGTTTTTCTGCTGAGTTTTTCCTTCAGATTTACCAAAACCATATAATATGAGGTCAAACCTTAGGAGTTTCAATTTGTATGCAATGAGGCAGGCCCTTGCACTACATGGTTTTGGTAAACCTGAAGAAACTCAGCAGAAAAACTGATAGTGTGCATGGGGCTTTACAGCAGCTACACAGGATCCTACGGCCAGCACAGGGGAATCCATGTGAAGACAGATGAAAACCATCAATGGCCGCAGCTAGACGCGCCACCTTGGAACTTCATGACAGCATGGGGATGAAGGGCTGGTAACATGTTTCAGAGTAAAAACACTCTTTAAGTATGCTTTTTTTTGCATTCTAATAAACTACTCTGTATAATTTGATTGGGATCGCTCTTCTGTTTTTCTGTTCTCTGTAGAACTTGCAGGAGTGCTTGGACTGTCCATAGTCATGGCCTCTGTGTATCCATAGTCTTCTGGGCTGCTAACAAAGGCCAGTATGTGCTTTTCCAGCAGTTGGTGAAGCAGCCATTGTTGTGGCAGAGGGTAGTCCCGTAAGGGAATGTCCAGCTGTTCTAGCAGTAGTTGGTATTGCCACTCATCCAACAAAGCCATGGCTGCCTGTAGTATGGCTTCTATTGAGCCTCTGAGATACAGTAATGGGGTGCTACATACAGGTCTGCTGCTAGGATGGCATGATTGGGGAGTGAAATTGGGTCATCCCCAGGTTGATGAACTGCACCAGGACCTTCCCCTTGTGGACCTTGGATAGAGTGCAAGCAACCAGCCCCGGGTGTCACTGAGTTTTGGTGGGGTTCCACCATTATGGTGGCTCCTTGAAGTTTCCTGTGAGTCTCAATGGGAAGGGACCAGACTACCTTTTTGAGGGGTGCCAGGAGTAACTGTTGCTTCGAGGTGTTTGGACATCCCCCTTGTTTGGGCTTTTTTCTTGCTGCTCTTTGTTGAGCCTCATAAGCCTGTATCATGTTGAGCAACACAGCTCTCAGACCACAGCCCCTTGTACACAGGCCAGAATGCTCAAATTTAGCTAGTAAGTGGAGTAAGTTCAAGTATTTCAAGACATTCATGCCCAGGACAATAGACGCTGAACTTACTAGGCCACAAGTCACCACCATCCCTACTCGATCCACCACCTGGTCATCAATTTGGATTTTCACACAGGTAATGCCTTCTACTAAGATAGGCAAGCTATTGTCTGCATTGAGGAATAGCCATTAGGAGTCCAATTGGTCTTGTCTCCCGAACTGCTGGGCATAGAAGTCACACTCCATGACATGGACCTTGGAACCAGTGTCATTCAGTCATGGGACCCCCTAGTCCATTAATGAGGGGGGTCACCACTGTACTAGGTGTGACCATAGACTCTGGTTTTCTGGGGCCTTTTGCTGACTGTCCCGGGGGTTGACCCTCAGCTCCAGTAGCCATGTAGTTTAACGGCAATTAAAATTGAAGCCCCACACCATTGCTAAGAGGTCCAGAAACAATAAAGCACATTAAAAGTCAGGGGTATGATCCAAAAAAATAGCCAACATGTTTTGGGGGTCCAAGCACCCGCTTTTTCTTTATCAGGGCTTCACTGACAACAATGTGAACAAGCAAAGTGAACTGGACCTGCTATTGTATTTTTTCCAGTGTGAAATACAAGCACAGGCTTTATCAGCAGGTTGTTTGGCTCTGCTGGGGAGCCATGCTTAAACTGTAGAACTGGGCTGTTGGTGTTACTGCCTGGTACTACACAGTGCAGGAGATGACCAAGGAGATGCAGAAACAGGAGACAACATCCTCTCTCTAAATAAAATTACAAAATTAAAACTAAACAAACCATTTGAAGAAAGAAAAAATACTGACCTTGGCAATAATAGCCTGAAGGAAGACACCACCTACCTGAGGCAAAGATTAGAGAAACTAGAATCAGAGCGTAAGGAATTAATAAACACAGTTGAGCTTTTGAGAGAAAAATCACAGAAGCAGAACTCTGTTATTAACACTTTATTGTTGTGACTAGACTATTATGAGAATCGGAATAGGAGACAAAATATTCACATTAGAGGTCTCCTATAGACCATGTGTGCTCAGAACCTCATCCCAATCCTACAGGATATCTTCTAGGAGATTTTGGGAGATTCAGCGCTTCCTTATATAGAAATTGACCAAGTTCATAGAGCTCTTGTACCTCTCTTCCTCGAAGCTCTATGACCCAGGGATGTGTTTTGTAAGACACATAAATATTTCATCAAATGGCTATCATGGTAACTATGAGGGGAAAGCAGTATGTAGACTTTAATGGCACGCACCTCTCTCTGTTCCCACGACTTGTTGTAGCAGACCCTTAAGATGCAGCGAATGCTTTATCCAGTACTGGAGGTGCTGCAATGTGAGGAAGTACCATGTAATGTACCATTACTGGGGCTTCAAATTTCAGCTAATCACCAACAAAAATGGGAAAACAGCATCCCTATGGGATAAGGATGATTTACCCTCTTTTCTTAAACAACTTGACCTACCTCGTAAGGACTTCCTGATTGGAGACTTCTGGATGATTTTCAAATGCCACTCTGCCAACAGACCTGGCGTCCAGCGCTGACACAGTCTCGTAACTAGAACCTTCAGGGCTCCCAGGTGCAAGAAACCATGACAGCCCCCCTTACTTCCAGGGCCCTTTCTATCGGTCTTGGGGCCCTTTCCATCAGTCCCAGGGTCCTTCCCTCTGGGTCTGGGGCCCTTTTCACTGACCCCTGGGCCCTTTAAATCACACAATTTACAAGTGTGAGGATGTGCATGTGTACGTAGCAAATGGCCAAATTAAACTGATGTGTCACTGAGAAAAGTTGCTGAATGGTCTTTAGCTTGTTCCTGTGTGTCCTGAGACCTGATCCGTTCTCTGCATTCTGCCTTAACATTCATCATCTGGTTACCTTTAACCTCTGCCCGATTACTGGACTTATCTCTGCTGATTCTGTACTGTTTTGTCCAGCTGTTACTGGCCTTGGCTTACCTCCTGGAAATGGTCTGTCTGCTGAAATTGTCCCATGCTGCTGGTCTGTTAGCCTGCCCTCCAGTTTTCTCTGCTACCCGCTGCTCTGGTGCCAAACTCTCTATGTGTCCTGAGGTTTGTGGAACTCAGTTCTACCCACATGCAGTGCAGATACAATCAGTCAGCTACCACGTCACTTCTGCCACTCCGTGCCTTCACACTTCCTGTCTCCACCTTCAGGAGTGTTGGCAAGAGGTGCAAGAGAAGCCCCCACAATGTTCTAGTCTCCACCATGTACTTGGTAATAGGCCTCCAACAGCATTCTTCCTCCATAGGCCTAAACATGGATGTTCAGCAGATTTAAAGTGGAAGTTCAGGGAAAGATCTTTTACATAAAATTTCATTAAATGCTGTGATGTACAAAGGCAATATCAGAGCTGTACAATGTGAGATCAGCTTGAGACAGTTTGGACAGGTGTTACTCTGGCAAGGTGGCTCAAAAATATAATAGCAGCAATGACCCTGAAGCAGATTTCCAGATCTTACTTCGTCTTTCTTTCCTACGACAGTCCTCTTCAGCCTCTGTCTTGAATTATTTACATAGATTTTTTTAGATATCATCAATAATGCGTCTACATAAACCTGATTGCATTTAGACTTATTGATCTTTTAACATACATTTACTTGTTCAAGTTTGTGATCTATAAAGGTTTGCTTAAGATGGATAATAGAGATATTAATCATGATGGAACCAGATGTCTCCATCTTTAGATTAATTATACGTGTCAGGATAACAGAGAAGCCACACCTGTTCTTCCGTTAGTGGTTTCACAGCTTGTCCGCACCAAAGGAATTCAAATAATCTCTCTGTTTAATTTAATGTATTCTTCACATCTTTTTTATCGAATCTCAGGTGGATATACAATATTGTATGCCATGATAGATTGTCTTATAATACGAGACTCATGTATAATATTGGAGGATAGAAAAGGGATTGTAGTTCACAGCTATTAACCAGCTATCTGCTGTTATTTTTTCAGTACAGTGTACAGAGTAAAAACTGACATGTTGACTGCTTTGGGCAACAGTAGAAGCAAAAGCTACTCAGAACTCTCATACTATATATGAATAATGCGTAGTAGTTGTGGTATGTTGTAGTAATGTGCAATGCACCATGCATGCGTTGTGGTGTCAATCATCTTCAATGGTGCACCAAGGCACCTTTGATACACATGCTTTGCAGCTTAACACAATGCATAGTAATGTACTACTGTGCATTTTGATGTGCTGCATCGGAAAAAAATGGGCTGCCTTAAAGCAAAACGTGTTAACATGTGATTTAGCACACATATATTAATGCAACTAGCTGCCTGAGTATGAATGTTAATACCCCCCTTATCCTTCTTCTTAAAAGAACTGCATGACAATGTTTATTTGTCATTATATTCCTACACATGTTGTTGTGCACCACTTATTTATGCAATGCATACGTGATGTCTAACCTAGTTTTTACAATTTTAAAGAAAAAAACTCTTCCGGTAGGTTTTGCGACATTAGCAATTCTTTGATTGCCCCTTCTCGTCTTCAGCTGATTTTAGCACTGTAATGATTTTAGAAAAATAATTCTAACTGGATATGTTTATTTCACTGAGATGCTTGATTGTACTGTGGGGTATTCAGGGCTGCCGATGCTTCTACCTTGCTTTCATGTTATAATGCCTGACTTCTGCTTTGCAGGTCTTTGTGTCATGTGACAGGAGCCTTTCCCTGGCTATACCTTGCTTTACAGATATTTAATTATCAGAAATCTCTTTGCGCACCAAATTTTGTTCATAAAAATCAAATACAAAAATATTAAAAATTTGCTGCTGACAAAATCCACAAGTGTAGCACACACTCCAAAGCAATGATGAAAAATCAATGATTTAGCCCTACACTGTAACCAACAATATATAGTTTTTTTTACTAAAGGCAAATATACTGTGCACTAGAAGTGCACTGCAAGTGCAGTTGCTCTAGATCTGAGGGGACGTTTAAAATGAGGGAAAGTTCTGCTGATTTCTATTATCCAATCATGTGCAAGCAAAAATGCATTTTTTTTATTTTCCTTGCATGTTCCCCTCAGAGCTAGAGCAACTGCACTTATGGGTGCACAGACTATTTACCTTTAGTAAATCAACCCCAAAGTCCACTGAATGTGTAAAATAAAAAAATACATGACTTTGACAGGTCATGTGACCGACTCTCTCTTTTAGTTTCAATCTTTCTTTATGGAAGTTTCATAGTTTATACAAAACACAAAGAAACATACACTGTTCCTATAGAGGCCAGTAATGAACAATCTAGTCAAAATGATTCAAGAGGTAACAAAATAGTTAAAACATAAAAAGAATAATACATAACACTTTGGCATATTTTTAGCACAGTCAAAAAGTCATATAATAGTTTTCAAACTCCAGTGTGAGGAGAAGTTTCAATGCTCATTAAGTGTGTATATTTCATACCATTCTGTCCTAAGATTTTCAAGAATTAATGGCTGTATTATATTTACCCATAGGCAAAAATTATCTCATAGGTGGCATGTGTTTGCTTTGTATGGATTATTTCTCCTATATTTGGGATCTTGCGGAGGATTTGGTATACAAAGCCATGATGGCCAAATAAATCGGGCCCTAAAAACCCAAAAGTGGACAGAACCCGAGCCAAGTAAGTCCAGTGGATTATATCAAATGCCTTCTCTGCGGCCAAGGCTAGGACCAGAGAAAACATTTTGTTAACATTAGCTAATTGAATTATATTGATTAAACGATGGGTGACATTCCCAGAGGGGAAAGAGGAAGAGCTGTGTTGTAAACTCATTCTAAGTGTGGGGTTAGTAAATTTTTAAATGTCCTAAAATATTCTCCCTTAAAACCATCCGGTCCTGGAGATTTGTTGCTAGGTAGAGATTCTATAGCTCGGTCAATTTTGAGAGCAGTAAAGGGAGAATTTAAAGAATGGCAATTGCAGGCCAGCATCAAACTGGGGAGGTTTATGTTTTGCAAAAAATCGTTGATTAAGTCTGGTGTAGGCTGGAATGTAATAGTTGCTGAATGTATCAGCTATATCCTGCCGATGGTAAAGTTTGTTCTTGATATTTGGTGCAATATATATATATATATAGGGAATTTAGATTTTATGTCTATGTCCTTTTAAACGTTGGGCTAGTAGTTTACCCGCCCTGTTATCATTAGCGTAGTAGGTAATTTTTAGTCTTCGTGAAGTCTTCTCGAAATTTTCAAGTAAGAGACTATGAAGCTCATACCTTACCTTAAGCATGTACGTTTCTGGGACATCATATGTTGTTCTTATTGTCAAGGGTGTAAATTTTGTGTGTGAGGTCATCTATTTGTTTTTGCCTCTTTCTCTTTGCCCTTACGCCTAACTTAAAGGGGTTGTAAACCCTCTTTTTCTTTTTTTAAATAACAAATATGTCATACTTATCTCCACGGTTCAGTTAATTTTGCACAGAGTGGCCCCGATCCTCCTCTTCTGGGGTCCCCCGGACTATAACTAATAACTATATCCCTCATAAATGCCTTGTGGGCATTCCATAGTGTAAATGGATCCTCTACAGACCATTCATTATTCATATAAAAGTCAGATACATTTTTTTCCAATTCTAATTTGTGCTCGGTTTGCTGCATAAGCCTTGGATTGGATCTCCAAATAAAGGCGTTGGAGGAGATCGAATCTTGTACAGTTAATAAAACCGATGCATGGTCAGACCACGTGATGTTGTTAATGGTGGTAGAGGTTGTTTTTGACAGGAGCCACCGGTCCATCGGGAACAAATCAATACATGTGTATGAAAGGTGTGCTGTGGAAAAAAAAAGTGAAGTCTCTCTCACTAGCATGAGTACACCACCAAGCATCGAAAAGGTCATTAGTTTTAATTGAGTGAAGTAGAGATCCTGGAGGTCATTTTGGAGATACTGTTGAGTCTATTGCTGGATCTGGGGTGATATTAAAGTTTCCACATAAAAGCAGATCTCCTTGCTGAATTTTGCAAACTTTGCAGATCAACTTGTTAAAGAAACAGAGTTGGTGTGTGTTTGGCGCATACGCATTGACCAGGGTATAAGTTGTGACTTTGATGTCACATATTACGATCAGGTATCTGCCCTGGGGGTCCTTAATTGCACTATGCAAAGTGAAAGAAACAGTATCTCTGATAGCTGTTAAAGTTTAACGCTTCTTACAGTCTGCATTGGCAGTAAAAATATTCGGGAAGGGGGTTCTTCGGCGCAGAAATGCGTCTCTTGGACACATAATACGTCATAGTTATATTGAAGGGCTTCTTGCCATAAAGATTTCCGTTTAACCGGGTGATTGAGACCCTTGGCATTTATAGAAAGAAATGTCAATCCCATGTTTGTATGTAAAGTATTTGCTGCCTTAGTAGATGTTGAAAAAGGTACTCACACATTGTGGGAGCCGACCCCCCTGCTCATTGGTGTAATTACACTGTTGCTTGGTCTCCATCCCTTTGCCGTCTTGGAGAGACAATTTGGTCCAACTCTTTCTCTTTTGACTTTTTATTTGCCATTTATTGTTTGATTGAAGGTCTGATTGCCTTGGAATCCTGAAACTAGCAAAGTGGAGGGTATATTTGTAAAGCAGTTATGAAAAATCAATGATTTAGTGCTGCACTATAACCAATAATATATAGCAAAATTTAAACCAAAGTCCACTGAATATGTAAAATAAAAAATAAAACAAAAAAAGCCCACGTGTTGTGTCATTATCCTCACCTTTTTATTTCTTCCATAAAATAAACACACAATGTGCTGCACACCCCACCACCATTAGCAGCTCACCTCACTTTTTGACCTACGGTATGTTCAATATTTCACTTGCACATGTCCCTTTAAGGGATGTAATCAGATGTATCAAATGGACAGGTTTCTCCCATGATGCAAACTAACTGTACAAGTGCTCCCAAAAAATCCAAAGGTAATGCTCAGGAATAAAACATATACTATATTTTCAAAAGTTTTGGAACACCTACCTTTACACGCACATGAACTTTGATGGCATCCCAGTCTTATAATCAATATTGCATTGGTCCACCCTTTGCAGCTCTAACTGCATCAACTATTCTGGGAAGGCTGTCCACAAGGTTTAGGAGTGTGTCTATGGGAATGTTTGACCATTCTTCCAGAAGCACATTTGTGAGGTCAGGCACTGATGTGGACGAGAAGGCCTAGCTTGCAGTCTCCGCTCTAATTCATCCCAAAGGTGTTCTATTGGATTGAGGTCAGGACTCTGTGCAGGCCAGTCAAGTTCATCCACCCAAAACTTGTTCATACATGTCTTTATGGACCTTGCTTTGTGCACTGCTCCAAATAATTTGTGGAGGGGGGATTATGGTGTGGGGTTGTTTTTCAGGGGTTGGGCTTGGCTCCTTAGTTCCAGTGAAGGGAACTCTTAAAGTATCAGCATACCAAGACATTTTGGACAATTTCATGCTCCAAACATTGTGCAGTTTTGGGGTGGCTCCTTCTTGTTCCAACATGACTGCGCACCAGTGCACAAAGCAACGTCCATACAGACATGAATGAGCGAATTTGGGGTGGAGGAACTTGACTGGTCTGCACCTCAACCCAATAGAACACCTTTGAGATGAATTAGAGCGGAGACTGCAAGAGACTGCAAGCTGGGCCTTCTCCTCCACATGAGTGCCTGACCTCACAAATGCGCTTCTGGAATAATGGTCAAACATTCCCAAAGACACACTCCTAAACCTTGTGGACAACCTTCCCAGAAGAGTTGAAGCTGTTATAGGAAAGGTAACATCCCTGTCCATTTCTTCTGGACCCTAAGTCAGCAGTAATATGAACCTGACTGCTTACTGCCCTGTACAACGAGGCCAAAACATTGCCTTCCACGTGACAGTAGAGAGCCGGAATGGCCTACCATGAAAAGAAATGGCATTTTGGAACCTGCCACTGTGGTACAGCACATTCCACAAATTCACGAAAGGGGACCGAGTCTCTAAGCTGAAAAGGCAGCAGTTGCAGTGCTAGCAATTTGCAAAGCTAGCATTTAGACACTGAGCCTGTTGATGGCTGGGACTGAATTTCTTTTTACGGTTCAGCAACTGAGGTAGGGAAATTTGCCTGCTAAAATCAAGTGGTGGTGTACTGCTAGCAGATTGGCTGCAAGTACTTGGGACACCTATTGCTATACCACCTATTGCTATATTCATTCCTCTCAGTGCAGGATTTTGAGATGACTGGAGGTATAATAGGGTTGGAGATCCCAGGTGAGGAGCAAGGAGAAGTCTGCCTTTTTCTTTGATGTGGGTCTTTCAAGTGCTGTTGCCAACAGACTGCATGGCAGGTCATCATCTGTCTGGTCAAGCATGTAGTTCCCAAGTGTCTGCTGTTCTGGCCTGCTTGATCTGCTTCCGACATAGGTTGCAAAGAGCAACAGTGTTATCTGCTGCTCACGTGTCGAAAAAGGCCCACCCTAAGGAACTTTTAAATGTCAGCGGGGAGTCATCAGCGCCCTGCACCTGCGGAGCTCTGTGGTGTGATGCAATAGGGTGTCTGCCCTTAAGCTGCCCCCTAGAGGACATCCTGCCTCGTTGGAGTTGTGCCTCCTCTTCTCGTCTCTCAGGCACCTAAGTATAGTCAGTGACCTCATCATCCCCCTACCTCCTCGTCACTGGAGCAAACTTGGCAGAATGCTGCAGCTGAGGGAACATGACTGCGAGTTTCTTGTCCTTCTGTGGCACCCTCTCACTCTAGGCTCACGTTACTCCATTCCTCAACCTGGGTCCCAACATCAGAGCCTTCAAATCGATGTGCATCCTTCAGCAGCATGTACCCGACACTGCGGTCAAATAATTCTGGGGATGATGCTGGGGCTACAGAAGGGGTGACTGTGGACAAGGAGCCGGTGGAATAGGCTGCTTCGGCAGCTGCGTTGGAAGGCAAACTACTCTGAGAGCCTTGGTGACAGAGCATGAGGAGGATAAGGACGGCTTTGTTATCCACTCCACCAACTCTTCTGCATGTTGTGGCTAGCAGCAGAGGATGCACATTGTCCATGACCACAACTGTTGACTGTAGACACAGAGGCTGCTTGCCCTCTTTTAGTGGCCTGTGAGCGTCTGCCTCTCCTTGGTGGCCTTCCGGACATGATGTATTTTTTGTTTTGCAACACCACACTACACTGTATTAGATACTGTGCATACTGTCTGCACTGTATTAGAAACTTTACTACAGCTGCACTGTATTGTGTACTGTGTACACCACCAGAAGTGTAGTATAAACTGTACACATTGTATTAGATACTGTGTACACCACCAGAAAAGTAGTAGCAACTGTACTACGGCTGCACTGTATCGTGTACTGTGTACACCACTAGAAGTGTAGTAGAAACTGTACACACTGTAATAGATACTGTGTACACCACCAGAAAAGTAGTAGAAACTGTACGCACTGTATTAGATACAGTGTACACCGCCTGCACTGTATTAGAAACTTTACTACGGCTGCACTGTATTGTGTACTATGTACACCACTAGAAGTGTAGTAGAAACTGTACACACTGTAATAGATACTGTGTACACCACCAAAAAAGTAGTAGAAACTGTACACAATGTATTAGATACAGTGTACACAGCCTGCACTGTATTAGAAACTGTACAACGGCTGCACTGTATTGTGTACACTACTAGAAGTGTAGTAGAAACTGTATACACTGTATTAGATACTGTGTACACTGCCTGAAGTGTATTAGAAACAGTACACCACCGAATGCACTGTAGATATAGGCTACACTGGATGCAGAGTATATATATATACGTATACATACACACACAAACACACACACACACACACACACTAGACTGACTGTAGATATATATATATATATATATATATATATATATATATATATATATATCGAATACACTGCCACTAACTGAATAACCTGCCTGCTTAATCTAACTCAAGCTATCTCTCTGTCCATGCCAACAACACTACACACGGCCGCTGTGTAAGCAGCATTATATAGTCTGGGGTGTGCACTTAGTCCCCCTGAGCCATGATTGTCCAAAGGCACCCTGCCTTTGGCCAATTATGGTTCTCTCAGCAGAGCACGCTGTGATTGGTCAAAGCATGCAGGTCAGGTGCATGCTTTGGCCAATCATCATACAGCAGTGCATTATGGGGCATTCTGCGGCACTCACATTTTCTACAAATGCCCCATAATGTTCGCTGTTTGGTGAACGGGCGAACACCAGATGTTCGAGTCAAACTTATGTTTGACCCGAACATCAAGCCCATCCCTAGTGATGGGGTGTGCAGCACATTGTGTGTTTATTTCACGGAAGAAATAAGGCATTGACAATAATCAATGAGTGACACAACACGTGGGCTTTTTTGTTTTATTTTTATTTAAATTTTACTTATTCAGTGGACTTTGCTTTGAATTTTGGCTATATATTGTAGGTTATAGTGCCGTGCTAAGCCATTGTTTTTTCATTACTCCTTTACAAATATACCCTCTGCTTTGCTTGTTTCAGGACTCCAAGGCAATCGAAGCTTCAATCAAATAATAAATGAGAAATAAAAAGTCAAAAGAGAATAAAAAGTCATGTACCGGTAACCAACCTCTCCTCCAATCATATGTTATGAAAAGAACACTCTGAGAGCACAGGCTCTGCAACGTGCCTTGCATTTTATAAATAATGCAGTATGGAGTAAACACTGCGGAGTCTGTCAGATAGCCATATCCTCACTCCTTTATAAATCAGCCCCTTACTCATTCTGCTAGGGGCCATGCGGATTCCTTGTCTGAATGAAAAGGCACGGAGAAGCTTTACATTGACAGTACAGCAAGTAATCTGTCAAAATAGTGCCATTTGCTAGAGAAAAGGGCTCCTGTATACTGTATTGGCTTTACAACCATAAAGAATTGATATGCAAAAAAATATTGGCTTGTCAAAATAACAAATATAATAATTCAGACGTTGGGTGTTGTATAACACTATTGGTAGTTTATTAGTGCATGTTATAGGATTCCAAATATCAGACCGAAAAAGAGAAGAATCCATGGAACAGCAACAGAGAGATTTGATTCCTGTAGTTCAAAAAGCGGGACAGTCCCTCCAAATAAGGGACAGTTAGAAACTATTTTTTTTTGTAGTGTGTTTGGCCTTGTGAATATACTTGCTGTGGTGTACTACTTCTTTTTGTGGATTATGAAGCATTGGCAGCTCTTTAGAAATACACTCACTGGCCACTTTATTAGGTACACCTGTTCAATTGCTTGATAATAGGGATGGGCAGTTCGGTTCACACCAGAACATCTCGAACAGGCAAAAAGTACTCTATTAAAGTCTATGGAACATGAACAAAATCAAAAGTCCTAATTTTAAAGGCTTATATGCAAGTTATTGCCATAAAACATGTATGAGGACCCGGGTACTGCCCTAGGAAACATGTATCAATGCAAAAAAAAAAAGTTTTTAAAACAATTGTTTTTAAAGGAGTATTGATTTTAATGATGCTTAACCACTTGACCACTGGGCAGTTAAACCCCCTTCCTAACCAGACCATTTTTTAGCTTTCGGTGCTCTCACACTTTGAATGACAATTACTCCATCATGAAACACTGTACCCAAATTCATTTTGTGTCCTTTTTTTCACACAAACAGAGCTTTCTTTTGGTGGTATTTAATCACTGCTGGGTATTTTATTTTTTGCGCTATAAATCAAAAAATACTGAAAATTCGGTAAAAAAAAAAAAAAAAATTCTTTGTTTCTATAAAAAATTATTGCAGAGTATTGGCGAGTATTGGCGAGTATTGGCAGAGTATTGGCAGAGTATTGGCAGAGTTGCACAGTATTGGTAGAGTATTGCACAGTGGTTGCAGAGCATTGCAGTGGTGGCAGAGCATTGCACAGTGGTGGCAGAGCATTGCACAGTGGTTGCAGAGCATTGCACAGTGGTGGCAGAGCATTGCACAGTGGTTGCAGAGCATTGCACAGTGGTGGCAGAGTATTGCACAGTGGTGGCAGAGTATTGCACAGTGGTTGCAGAGCATTGCACAGTGGTGGCAGAGCATTGCACAGTGGTGGCAGAGCATTGCACAGTGGTGGCAGTGTATTGACCAGCGCTGTGGGCACTACACATCCAGCCCACAGCGCTGGTCCCGTCTCTCCCCCTCTCCGCTTCTCCCTTCTCTGTACAGAGAGGGGAGGGAGGAACCGGCGTCATGACGTGACGCCGGTTTGTGTACATGTGATCGCTCCGTCATTTGACGGAGCGATCACGTGGTAAACGGCCGCTATCAGCGGCTGTTTACCGTGATCCGTGATGCGCCGGGTCCTCGGGACCCGGCGGTCACGGATGTTCCCGAGTGCGCTCCCCAGGGGGCGTGCGGGAGCAAGTTTCTGGGAGGACGTCCGTAGGACATCCACTCAGGAAAACCCGACCGCGCTGTAGACGTCTTTTGACTATAGCGCGGTCGGCATGTGGTTAAAGTGAGACAATAAAACGTATATATTCCTTTAAATATTGCGCCTGTAAAGTGGCGCATCTGCACAATGTATAGAACATGCCACAGCAATAATGACATTTCTAAAGGAAAAAAAGGCATTTAAACTTGCTCGCGGCTGTAATGAATTGCCTGCTTGTGGCTGTAATGTATTGCCGACTCCCGGCAATGCAGATTTAAAGAAATTTAAAACAAAAACAGTGTGGGGTCCCCCCAAAATCCATACCAGGCCTTTTGGGTCTGGTATAGATTTTAAGGGGAACCCCACGCCAATTTTTTTTTTTAAATGCCAAATCTATACCAGGCCCTTATCCGAGCAGGCAGCCGGGCAGGTCAGTAAAAGTGGGGGACGAGCGAACCATACCAGGCCACATGCCCTCAACATGGGGGGGGGGGGGGGGTGGGTGCTTTGTTGATGGGGACAAGGGCCTCTTCCCGACAACCCTGGGCTGTGGTTGTTGGGGTCTGCGGGCAGGGGGTTTATCGGAATCTGTAAGCCCCCTGTAACAAGGGGACCCCCAGATTCCGCCCCCCATGTGGATGGGTATCGGGTAATCCTTTATTAAAAAAGAAAAAAAAAGGAAGTGTCCCCTGATGTAAATCCACCATCAATTACACCTCCCGACGGCCCCGAAAAATAGCAAAAATGGAAAACGCTCTGCCTCCATGGGAGGCCTCCCGCCAATTGTTCTCTCTTCGCTGTGACAGCTCTTATATAGGCAAGGGTGGGGCCATCCGGTGACGTAACCCCCGACCCCTTCTGACATCATGTGACAGTCCAGAGTTGTTGGAAAGAGGCCCTTGTCCCCATGGCACCCCAAAGCACCCTCCCCATGTTGAGGGCAACTGGCCTGGTATTGTTCAGGAGGGGGGCTGCTCGCTCGTCCCCCCCCCCTTTCCTGGCCTGCCAGGCTGCATGCTCGAATAAGGGTCTGGTATGGATGAATCATGGCTCTTACTGTACATTGCACTGTGATTGGCCAAAGCATATAGGTCAGGTGCATGCTTTGGCCAATCAGCAGCCTTCAATGCACTGCAATCTCGCAGTGTACGTTTGTGTGTGCTCGTGTGCGTGCACGTCCGCTCGTTCGGAAAGTCTAGCGAACCTCCACTGCAAAGTCCGGCGGATTGTCCGATCATGTGTACGGGGCATTAGTCAAATAACAACTTGTTAGAACCAAGGTATGCAGAATACCATCTCTGAAAGCACAATGCATTGAACCTTGAAGCAGATGGGCTACAGCAGCAGTAGACCACACTGGGTGCCACTCCTGTCAGCTAAGAATAGGAAACTGAGACTACAATTTGCACAGGCTTAGAAGATTGGAAAAATGTTGCCTGGCCTGATTAGTTTTGATTTTAGCTGCGACATTCAGATGGCAGGGTCAGGATTTGGTGTAAACAACATGAAAGCATGGATTCATCCTGCCTTGTATCAAGGGTTCCGGCTTGTGGTGTAATGGTGTAGGGGATATTTTCTTGGCACACTTTGGGCCCCTTAGTACCAGTTGAGCATTGTTTAAATGCCACGGCCTACCTGAGTATTGTTGCTGACCATGTCCATCTCTTTATGACTACAGTGTACCCATCTTCTGATGGGTACTTCCAGCAGGATAATGCACCATGTCACAAAGCCTTAAATTATCTCCAACTGGCTTGATGCATATGTCAATGAGTTCACTGTACTCAAATAACCTCCGCAGTCACCAGATCTCAATCCAATAGAGCACCTTTGTTATGTGGTTGGAATGGGAGATTCGCATCATAGATGTGCCGCCGACAAATCTGCAGCAACTGAGTGATGCTATCATGTTAATATGGACCAAAATCTCTGAGAGATGATTACAATGCCTTGCTAAATCTATGCCATGAAGAATTAAATGCAGTTCTGAAGGCAAAGGGGAGTCCAACCTGGTACTAGCATGGTTTTGCCTAATAAAGTGGCTATTGGGTGCATATTGGATGCTTTTCCTTTTCTAGTATTCCCCACCATTCAAGTTATAGACAATATTTATATGAAATAGAGGTTATTGTCTGCTGGTTCTTTAATGGTGTATAATGAAATACTGTAAAATCCAATACTATGTGTATACAGTATCTCACAAAAGTGAGTACACCCCTCACATTTTTGTAAATATTTTATCATATCTTTTTGTGTGACAACACTGAAGAAATTACACTTTGCTACAATGTAAAGTAGTGAGTTACAGCTTGTATAACAGTGTCAATTTGCTATAACCCCCATCAAAGTCACACAACCTGAAAGACTAAGGACAATACTGTGAAGCGGAGCTGCATGATTAATCGTTAAAGATCATGATCTCGATTCAACTCCGCACACAATCTTAACCACTTTAATACCAGGCACTTAGACACCTTCCCGCCCAGACCAATTTTCAGCTTTCAGTACTGTCGCACTTTGAATGACAATTGCGCGGTCATACAACACTGTACCCAAACAAATTTCTTTGTTCCATTGTTTCATTTTGTTCCCACAAATAGAGCTTTCTTTTGGTGGTATTTGATCACCTCTGCGATTTTTATTTTTTGCGCAACAAATAAAAAAAGACCGAAAATTTTGAAAAAAAAACAAGTTTTTCTTTGTTTCTGTAAATTTTTTTGTAAATAAGTACGTTTTCTTCTTCAATGATGGGCACTGATATGGCTGCACTGACGGGCACTGATAAGGCGGCACTGATGGGCACCGATGAGGTGGCACCAATGAGGTGGTACTGATAAGGTGGCACTGACGGCCACTGATGATGGGCACTGATGGGCACTGATAGGTGGCACTGGTATGCGGCACTGATGGGCACTCATATGTGGCACTGATGGGCACTCATAGGCGGCACTGATGGGCACTCATAGGCGGCACTGATAGGTGGCATGGATGGGCACTGATGGGCACTCATAGGTGGGCACTGATGGGCACGGATGGGCACCGATAGGTGGCACTGCTGGACACTGATGGGTGGCACTGATTACACTGATGGGTGGCACTGATTACACTGATGGGTGGCATTGCTGGGTGATGGGTGGCACTGATTGCTACTTGATGGTGCCAGTCAGTGCCCATTTGTGGGCACTGACTGGGCATCATTTGCACATGTGGATGGCCAGGGGGTACATACCTGGCCATCCACATGTTGCCCACTTCCCTGGTGGTCCTAGTGGAGTCCCTGGTGGTCCAGTGTGGGCATCTGAGGGGGGCTGCGCTGATAAACAATCAGCGCAGACCCCCCCTGTCAGGAGAGCTGCCGATCGGCTCTCCTCTACTCGCGTCTGTCAGACGCGAGTGAGGAAAAGCCGATCACCGGCTTTTCCTGTTGACATCGTGATCAGCCGTGATTGGACACGGCTGATCACGTGGTAAAGAGCCTCCGCCGGAGGCTCTTTACCGAGATCAGTGTAGCGGTGTGTCAGACTGACACACCGCTCCACCGATCGCAGCGATGCGAGCCCCCACCGGCGCGTGGCGGCATGTTATCCTGAAGGACGTCATATGACGCCCAGTCAGGATAACGGAACCACTTCTCGGACGTCAATATGCAATTGACCGGGCGGGAAGTGGTTAATCCAGCATTTCCAGGATTCATGTAACAAGTGCAGAGCAGTTTCCCTGCTCACAGCTGTCAAAAAAAAAGCTTCCGGCAATGTTTATCAACAATAGTGCTTGCTGAGAGATAAAAAGAAACATTGTATCTTTCTGTTCATTTACAGATCAAAGGGATGAACTTCAGTCTGTAAGTGAAGTCAGTTTAAAGCAACCTTGTCAAGTAAAAAAAATATATATTTTTTTGGTTTCCAATAAATTGTTCCTCTGTTTAACCCCTTATTAACCCCTAATTTACTCTAATCAGCCTTATTAACACCTTATTCTCCTTCTCCATTTAATTATTATTTTCCTGCTGATTTTTTTTTTTTTATTTACTTCTTTTTTTTAAACTAATAATTAAAAAAAAATTTTTGTTTGCTTTGTTCATTAATGTATTTACACGTTTCATGAAAAAAAGTGAAAAATTAAAAAAAAAAATATTTATTTCATTTGTAAAATAACTTTTCAATGCTTTGTACCATTGCTGACAGCTGAAGTGTAAACAAAAAAGTTGCAGTAGGTATCAGTAATTGGTATCGGTTAATACTAAAAAAAACTTAATGGTAATTTTTTTATTTCTTTACACATTACATTATTTTTCATTACATTTCTTTAAATTTGATTGAATAGGTCTTATTGTATTGCGATCCTGATTGATAACCTAATGTTCAGGGGTTGTAAATCTTTAAAATAAAAAAGTTCTTCCGAATCGTGAGAGAATTGTGATCTTTATTCTAAGCAAAAAAATTGTGATTCTCATTTTATTCATAACCGTGCAGCTTTTCTGTGAAGGCAGAGCATCATTTATTTACAGTATAATGATGCAGAGAGCGGTGCAGACATCATAACATCAGCACTGATCTCTGCATCTATAGGACTGCTCACCACTGGGAGGACTGAAGAGGACCAACTGCATCACATGAAGAGACTGAACTAAAGACTTCTATAAAAGATAAGCATATTAAACAAAGTATACACATACAATACAGAGTGGAAGACTCAAAACGAAAGGGCGGTTGATCATCTGAAAAATGTATGGAGGGGACGGTCCTTTTGCTGGACTTTACAGGATTTGAGAATCTTGTGAGTGAATCTGTTTTATTTCACCTGTCCCAGTAAATATTCTAAACCAGAAAGATAGCACAAATGTGCTTTAACTCTTTGCTTTTTACTACAGACACGTGCAGTTTATACTGATTACTCCACCTCTTTGTGTCCAGGCAAAGTCCTACAATGTAATTTCAGGGCATGGAGTACAATAAGCCAATAGCAGAAAATGTAATATAAATTATAGTAGAGATGCTGTTCTTAGTGCTTCTCCCAAGAGTCTCCTTATTATGAAGGGAAACAATATAGGTCTAGACATGGCAGAAAGTAATTAAGGAGAAAAGAGGACCGTAGGGAATTCTGTCCCTGTAGTACAGACAGAGCAAAAATGGAACATCCTGAGTCAGATTTTTTGGGGATGGCATTCGCATTTATTTAAATGTCCCTCTATTTTTACAACCCCTAACAAAGAAGAGGTATTTACTGTACAATACAAATCATGTTCTTGGTATAATAATGTTACTGATATAAAACCCTTTTTATGGGCCTGCAATGAAAAGCTTTATGGTCAATGAAAAAGTGCTGGGAGGGGATAAGGAATGTAAAGCAAACTAGAAAAGCCGTATTTAAAAAGGAAAAAAGCTTAAATATGATAATATCTATAGCAGAGTTGTTTTACTTTCAGAGCAATAACCTTGGTAGATTCTTCAGTGTACCTGTCATGCAACACTAATATCACAAATATCAGTATTAAACACTCAAGTACCGGCATAGTATTTTGACATGCAATAAAATCTCAAGGGCATTCTTTTTTATTGAAATACAGTGAGGGGAAAAAGTATTTGATCCCCTGCTAATTTTGTATGTTTGCCCACTGACGTAGAAATGATCAGTCTATAATGTTAATGGTTTTAATTTTAATGGTAGGTTTATTTTAACAGTGAGAGACAGAATAACAAAAAAATCCTCTCCAAACGTCATTACGTTTTTGAGGCTGACGTTTGGTAACTTGAACCTTCAGCTGCCTCCACATATTTTCTATGGGATTAAGGTCTGGAGACTGGCTAGGCCACTCCAGGACCTTAATGTGCTTCTTCTTGAGCCACTCCTTTGTTGCCTTGGCTGTGTGTTTTGAGTCATTGTCATGCTGGTATACCCATCCACGACCCATTTTCAATGCCCTGGCTGAGGGAAGGACTTTTTCACCCAAGATTTGACGGTACATGGCCCTTCCATCGTCCCCCCTATTTGGTTTGCACCAGAACCTGCGAACAGACCTAAAGTTCAAGTGAACTTTAGAACCCTATTAAAGTCTATGGGACTCGAACGTTCAAAATCAAAAGTGCTAATTTTAAAGGCGTATATGCAAGTTATTGTTTAAGTATTTGGGGACCTGGGTCCTGCCCCAGGGGACATGTATCAATGCAAAAAATACTTTTAAAAACGGCCCTTTTTTCGGGAGCAGTGATTTTAATAATGCTTAAAGTGAAACAATAAAAGTGTAATATTCCTTTAAATTTCATACCTGGGGGGTGTGTATAGTATGCCTGTAAAGGGGCACATGTTTCCCGTGCTTAGAACTGTCCCTGCACAAAGTGTCATTTCTGCAGGAAAAAAAAAGCTATATAAATTCACTGGCTCCCATAAATTGACGGCTCCCATAATACAGAGAACAGTCATTGAAAGTCATTGATTAAAAAAAAAAAAATATGTGTGGGGTTCCCCCCAAATTCAATTACCAGGCCCTTCAGGTCTGGTATGGATATTAAGGGGAACCCAGGGTCAAATAAAAAAAAAATGACGTGGGGTTCCCCCTAAATATACATACCTCAACATTGGGAGGATGCTTTGGGGGTCTATGACCCACCCAAAGCACCTTGTCCTCATGTTGATGAGGACAAGGGCCTCATCCCCACAACCCTTGCCCGGTGGTTGTGGGGGGTCTGCGGGCGGGGGGCTTATCAGAATATGAAAGCCCCCTTTAACAAGAGGACCCCCAGATCCTGCCCCCCTCTGTTTGAAATGGTAAGGGGTACAAAAGTACCCCTACCATTTCACAAAGAAAGTGTAAAAAATTGTTAAAAAACACACTGACACCGTTGGGAAAAGTCCTTTATTAAAAATAAAAAAAATAAAAAAAAGATTCCAGCGGTGGTAATCCACTCTTGCTATCCAGCAATGGGTGATCTCTTCTCCGGGGTCCAGCAATGGCTGATCTCTTCCGATGACGTCCAGCGCAGCGCATCCTGTCTCCACGGAGACACTGCTGGAATCCCGTCCCCCTCTGACGCAACGCAAGGGGGAAGCTGGGCTTCCCCAGTGACGTACGGGTGACCCCGCCCCCCTCTGATGTAACGGAAACCTGAACCTGCCCCCCTCTGACGCAAGGGAAAAGCCGCGCTTCCCCAGTGATGTACGGGTGACCCCGCCCCCTCTGATGTAACGCAGGTTTCTGTTACATCAGAGGGGGGTGGGGTCACCTGTACGTCACTGGGGAAGCCTGACTTCCCCCTTGCGTTAGAGGGGGCGGGGTCAGGTGACGGTGGCCCGGTCCTCCTCAGCTAAGACGGGATTCCCGCAGTGTCTACGTGGAGACAGGAGGCGCTGTGCTGGACCATCGGGAGAGATCATCCATCGCTGGACCCCAGAGAAGAGATCACCCATCGCTGGATAGCAAGAGTGGATTACCACCGCTGGAATCTTTTTTTTTATTTTTAATAAAGGACTTTTCCCAACGGTGTCTGTGTGTTTTTTAACAATTTTTTACACTTTCTTTGTGAAATGGTAGGGGTACTTTTGTACCCCCTTACCATTTCAAACAGGGGGGCAGGATCTGGGGGTCCCCTTGTTAAAGAGGGCTTCCAGATTCTGATAAGCCCCTCACCCGCAGACCCCCACAACCACTGGGCAAGGGTCGTGGGGATGAGGCCCTTGTCCTTATCAATGTTGAGGGCATGTGGCCTGGTACGGTTTAGGAGGGGAGAGCTCTCTTGCCCCCCCCCCCTCTTTTCCTGTGGCCTGCCAGGTTGCGTGCTCGGATAAAGGGTATGGTATGGATTTTTGGGTGGAACTCCACGCCATTCATTTTTTTAAATTTGGCATGGAGTTCCCCTTAAAATCCATACCAGACCTGAAGGGTCTGGTATGGATATTTAGGGGGAACCCCATGTCATTTTTTTTTTTTAATTTGACCCGGGGTTCCTCTTAATATCCATACCAGCCCCACGCTTTTTTTTTTATCAATGACTTTCAATGACTGTTCTCTGTATTACGGGAGCCGACAATTCATTGTAGCCGCGTGATTGATTTAAAATAGCTTTTTTTTCTGCAAAAATTACACTTTGTGCAGGGACCGTTCTAAGCACGGGAAACATGCGCCCCATTACAGGCATACCATACACACCCCCCAGGTGCGAAATTTAAAGGAATATTACACTTTTATTGTTTCACTTTAAGCATTATTAAAATCACACTGAAAAAACGGCTGTTTTTAAAAGTTTTTTTTGCATTGATACATGTCCCCTGGGGCAGGACCCAGGTCCCCAAACACTTTTTAGGACAATAATTTGCATATAAGCCTTTAAAATTAGCACTTTAGATTTCTCCCATAGACTGTTACAGGGTGTGCCGCAGCTTTTCAAATTTGCCGCGAACACCCCAAATTGTTCGCTGTTCTGTGAACAGGTGAACAGGCAATGTTCGAGTCGAACTTGAGTTCGACTCGAACTCGAAGCTCATCCCTAGTGGTGAAATTGTCCTGTCCCCTTAGCAGAAAAACACCCCCAAAGCATAATGTTTCCACCTCCATAATTGACAGTGGGGATGATGTTCTTGGGGTCATAGGCAGCATTCCTCCTCCTCCAAATACGGCGAGTTGAGTTGATGCCAAAGAGCTTGATTTTGGTCTCATCTGACCACAGCACTTTCACCCACTTCTCCTCTGAATCATTCAGATGTTCATTAGCAAACTTGTACAGACGGGTCTGTACATGTGCTTTCTTGAGCAGGGAGACCTTGTGGGTGCTGCAGGATTTCAGTACTTCACGGCGTTGTGTGTTACCAATTGTTTTCTTGGCGATTATGGTCCCTGCTACCTTGAGATCATTGACAAGATTCTGCCGTGTAGTTCTGGGCTGATTCCTCATGGTTCTTATGATCATTGAAACTCTACGAGGTGAGATCTTGCCCCAGAGCGAGGGAGAGTGACAGTTGTTTTGTGTTTCTTCCATTTGCAAATTATCGCACCAACTGTTGTCACCCTCTCACCAAGCTGCTTGGCAATACTCTTGCAGCCCATTCCAACCTTGTGTAGGTCTATAATTTTGTCTCTAACATTATTGGACAGCTCTTTGGTCTTGGCCATGGTGGAGAGATTGGAATCGGATTGATTGATTGCTTCTGTGGACAGGTATCTTTTATACAGGTAACACGCTGAGATTAGTAGCACTCCCTTTAAGAGAGGGCTTCTAATCTCAGCTCGTTACCGTTATAGAAGACACCTGGGAGCCAAAAATCCTGCTGATTTGATAGGGGATCAAATACTTTTTCCCTCACTGTATGTGTGAAAAAAAAAATGCACATTATAAATAATAATAATAGTGTGAGGTAATGTATTGAAAACCTTGATTCTGCATATGAAATTGTAAATATGCATGTACATGTGGGCAGCTATATTTGTCTATTACCTAATTATGGTCCTTCTTCATGCTTAGTAGTGCTGCATTATGGTTGTGCCTTGCTGATTTTCTTTATGTGCCCCAGGTTGCCCAGGATTTTGCTCAAAAGATTTTTTTATTATTATTATTTACTGCAAGCAAAATGTATTTACTGAAAATAATGATATGCTTTGATAATGCTGACATGTGTAATATCTAACCTTTCAAATCAAGAACCTGAGAAATGATAGAGATGTCATGCAGTGCACAAAGCAGGCCCTGGTGGGAAAAAAAAGTGTGTTGCTACTTTGCACTGAATACTGGGTGTGGATTATTGGGAAATAGTTAAAGCCTAAACTGAACACTTCTTATTTATCACTTTAATGCAGTAAGGTACATGACATATAAATTCTCCCATAAGCTCATCCCTCACAGATATTACCTTTTTATTTCACTTGCCCCTCCTTATCAGTTTGTAAGCTGTCAGGAGCAGGGTCCTCCAAACCCCTTTTGATTGAATTGTAACTGTACTGTTTCCCTTGATAATGTAAAGTTCTGTGCAAACTGTTGAAGCTATATAGACCCTGAATAATAATAATTATGCTGCTCTTTTACTTTTTTTTAGCTGCTAAGTGCTGCAGCAAGGGTTGAAATACCTTGCGCTGAAAGAAGGTAGGAGAGTTGGACCATTGTTCCCACATATGGATGGGATGAACACCCCCCCGGTTTGGTTCATACCAGAAGATGCGAACAGGCAGAAAACTCTAGCGAACATGCCAACCCTATTAAAGTCTATGGGACACGAACATGAAAAATCAAAAGTGCTAATTTTAAAGACTTATTTGCAACTTATTGCCATAAAAAGTGTATGGACCCAGGTACTGTCCTAAGGGACATGTATCAATGCAAAAAAAAGTTTTTAAAACGACCATTTTTTCAGGGGCAGTGATTTTAATAATGCTTTAATTGAAACAATATAAATTAAATATTTATTTAAATATCATGCCAGGGGGGTCCCCTTATTCTGCCTGTAAAGTGGCGCATGTGTGCAATGTGTAGAACAGTACCGCAGCAAAATTATATTTCTAAAGGAAAAAATGTAATTTAAACTTGCTCACGGCTGTAATGTATTGCTATATCCCGGCAATATAGATGTAATATCAGGGGAAAAAATGGTGTGGGTCCCCCCCCCCCAGTCCATACCAGGTCCTCCGGGTCTGGTATGGATTTCAAGGGCAACTCAACGTGGTTCCCCCCCAAAATCAATACCAGATCCTTATCTGAGCATGCAGCCTGGAGAACAGTATGGGGGGGGGGGGGGGGGGCGAGCGAGCGCCTGAACCATACCAGGTACCTTGCCCTCAACATGGGGAGGGTGCTTTGGGGTGCCCCCCAAAGCACCTTTTTCCCCATGTTGATGGGAACAAGAGCCTCTTCCCAACAACCCTGGCCATTGGTTGTCGGGGTCTGTGGGTGGGGGGTTTATCGGAATCGGGAAGCCCTCTTTAACAAGGGGGCCCCCAGATCCCGCCCCCGCCCAGCCCTTGCCTTTATAACAGCTGTCAGAGCCAAGAGACAGCAGTTGCCAGGAGGCCTCCCATAGAGATGGAGGTCAGGTGGTGTGATGGATGTACATAAAACATCCATCACATAAAATAAAGGAATTGTCAAAAACTGCCTATTGTGGTTTTTACTTTTTGACACTTTTTGGTGAATGGGTAGGGGATACCCATTCACATAGGGAGGACTGGGATCTGGGGGCCCCCTTATTAAAGGGGGCTTCCATATTCTGATAAGCCCCCCACCCTCAGACCAATAGCCAGGGTTGTGGGGAAGGGGCTCTTATCCCCATCAACATGGGGACAAGGTGCTTTGGGGGGCACCTCAAAGCACCCTCCCCATGTTGAGGGCAGGAGACCTGGTATGGTTCAGGAGTTCCCCTTAAAATCTATATCAGAACCAAAGGGCCTGGTATGGATATTTGGGGGGGACCAATGCCATTTGTTTTTCTTAATTCTGTCAAGGGGTTCTTCTTAACCACTTCAGTACACTATATTATATACTCTACCCTGCACACATTATATATATATATATATATATCAGTGGCGTACTAAGTAGGGCGGGGGGCGGGCCGCACCAGGTGCCACACACTGGGGGGTGTCAGGCCAGCACCCCCCGTCCGCGATTGAAGCGGAGACAGCAGGCGGATTTAAGCAGCGGCGCGGCGACAGGCAAGAACTGTCTGTTGCGGCCGGGCCGCGGCTCTGATCTGTCTCGGCTGTCTCATACAGCCGAGCAGAGTGAAGCTGCCAGCGCCGCCTCCCCCTCCTCCTTCTACACGTGTGCTGTGCAATGCATCATCATGTCCCGCGCTGATCATCTGAGCCGACTCAGCCCAGGTACATTATGGGTCTGAGGGGGGGGCTCTGTATTGTATGGGGGGTCTGCATTGTAGGGGGGGTCTGAATTGTAGGCGGGGCCTGCACTGTAGGGGGGGGGGGTCTGCACTAGGGGGGGTCTACACTGAAGGGGGGGTCTGCATTGTAGGGGGGTCTGGATTGTAGGGGGGTCTCCCCTGTAGGGGAGTCTGCATTGTAGGGGAGTCTGCACTGTAGGGGGGGTCTGTATTGTAGGGGGGTCTGTACTGTAGGCGGGTCTGTGTAACATGCAGGGGGTCCAGAGCTGTTAGGGGGGTGTCTGTGTAACATACAGGTGTCCAGACATGTGGGTGGCTGTGTAATGTAAAGGGGTCTAGAGGTGCAGGGTGCTGTGTATTGTAAAGGGGTCTAGAGGTGCAGGGTGCTGTGTATTGTAAAGGGGTCTAGAGGTGCAGGGTGCTGTGTATTGTAAAGGGGTCTAGAGGTGCAGGGTGTTGTGTATTGAAAAGGGGTCTAGAGGTGCAGGGTGTTGTGTATTGAAAAGGGGTCTAGAGGTGCAGGGTGCTGTGTATTGAAAAGGGGTCTAGAGGTGCACGGTGCTGTGTATTGAAAAGGGGTCTAGAGGTGCACGGTGCTGTGTATTGTAAAGGGGTCTAGAGGTGCAGGGTGCTGTGTATTGTAAAGGGGTCTAGAGGTGCAGGGTGCTGTGTATTGTAAAGGGGTCTAGAGGTGCAGGGTGCTGTGTATTGTAAAGGGGTCTAGAGGTGCAGGGTGCTGTGTATTGTAAAGGGGTCTAGAGGTGCAGGGTGCTGTGTATTGTAAAGGGGTCTAGAGGTGCAGGGTGCTGTGTATTGTAAAGGGGTCTAGAGGTGCAGTCTGCTGTGTAAAGTAAAGGGGTCCAGGGGTGATGTGTAATTAAGGATGCAGAGGTATGCAGGGGGCACAGTGGGGTGTTTTTACATTTTTAAGGGGGGGGGGGGGGTGCCAGATATAGGATCCACCCTGGGTGCCAAATGCACTAGGTATGCCCCTGATATATATATATATATAGTAGCAGAGCGTCCCAGAGAGAGCCAGGAAAAGCCTTGTTCAGGGTTTATACATCTCCCAGGTTCCTCTCATACGCATTCAGAAACATTCTGATACATGATCCAGTTCGGATCTTAGTCCTCTTCCCCGGGCTAATTTAAGCTCACCTGAGCAGACAGCCTTTGCTCTCTGCCTGGAACACACAGACACTGATGGTTTGTGAAGAGCAAAAGGTTGGTAAAAAACTGTTAAGAAGTTTATGCAGAAACTGACAAGCGGTAGGCTTGCTCAGCCTGGTAGTTAGGGCCTGTTTATGGTATAGTTAGAGCCGAGAAATGGCTAGGACCTTTGTTTTGTTATTTCTGTTCTAATATGTTTTCTGGAAGACTGTGCAGCACCTGTGTATAGACTTGTATTTAACACAAATAAACACAGCACTGTTTGTCACTACCTCACTGGATGTGGTATCTGTGCCTAAATAACAGCTCATCCCAGGGAGCTTTGTACCTGCTACCTGTCCCCCAGGTTACATATGGTGGAGTTCAGCGGGCAGCTGTAGTAAGTTACTACTTAAAAGGCCAGTACCTAGAGTGACTAAACATGGAGGAAATCCTAAGACAATTGATGATATCCAATGCTGCACAACAGCAAACAAACGCTGCACTCAAAGCTGCACTACAGCAAGCTAATGCTGCACAACAGCAAGCTAATGCTGTCGCACAGGAGCAATTGCAGAGGCTGTTTGAACAGCTAGCCACTGATGCAAAAACCTTGTCTGAGGTTGTGGAGACGCTAGCACAGTGGTCACCTGCTAAAGTTGGTGATGTTGGAGATAAGCCCTCAGCCATCCATGTGGCTCGCTTTCTGTCTAAGATGACTACAGATGATGATCCAGAGGCCTTTCTGCTAACGTTTGAACGGACTACTGAGAGGGAAGGTTAGCCTAAAACCCAGTGGGCAGGACTGGTCGCCCCCTTGCTTACTGGGGAATCGCAGAAGGCCTACTATGATTTGGAGTCAGCAGAATCGGGAGACTACGAAAAGGTGGGAAATCCTGGCGCGACTTGGTGTCACTTTGGCAGTTCGAGCACAGCGGGTCCACAACTGGTTCTTCCAAGACGAGAAGCCCCCAAGATCGCAGATGTTGAACCTATGCCACCTGGTGAGGAAATGGCTACAGCCAGAGTCCCTTTCTGGGCCACAAATAGTGGAGCGTGTGGTCATGGACCAGTTCCTGAGGTCACTACCGATTCCCCTGCAGGAGTGGGTGAGTCAAGGAGACCCCAAGTCGGCGGACAACCTGGTGGAACTCGTTGAAAGGTATTTTGCTGCAAAGAGCCTTGTCACCACCCCTACAGCCGCACGGACTTTCCACCCAAAGCCACGGTCTCCCCAGGCAACTGGTAAGACTGTTCCAGGAGAAGTGGGTGGTAAGCATGGCAAGGAAATTGGTGCCAGGACTGAAGTTTGGCGTCCCAAACAAGGGAAGCCACTGCCTGTCAGCAAACAAAACTGGGGAAACGTCAGGTGTTTTCGTTGCCAAGAACTGGGACATGTTGCAGAAAATTGTCCATTGACAGATGAACCAATGCAGTGTGATTTATCTATTAGAAGGCAGTCTATGTTTGCAGCCGTTTCATGCGCGGCGGCGCCAAATATGGGAAAACCAATGTGCCAAATGACTGTTAATGATAAGCCTATTACAGCTTTGTTGGACTCTGGAAGTCTAGTGACTTTGGTCACAGCTGAAATGATTGAACCTTTAAATTGTCATGCTAAAAAAGTTGCTGTGATCTGTATACATGGGGATACCTGGGAGTATCCTATAACCACTGTTCAGTTTAAAACTGGCTTAGGTACGGTGACCCATCCGGTTGGACTTGTTCCCCACTTGGTGCATGAGGCCATCATTGGTAGGGACTTCCCTAAGTTTTGGGAACTGTGGGATCGTCCCAACCCGGTCGCACTACCTGACTCAGTGGCAGAGCCAGAACTCCTGGCCATTACTGACAATGTGGGTTCAGGGGACTCCTCTCTTTCTCTATCGGTTATGGCAGGAGAGCTGGAGGACCCTGAGGAAGTCCCCACTACCAGTAGAGCTGGACAGCCGTCTGCTGAATCCGAGCCTACGTTGGAGTTTGCTGATCTTAATGTGCACAAGGAAAATTTTGGTACTGAGCAGAGAAAAGACCATACCCTTTCCAGGGCCTGGGAAAATGTAATAGTGATTAATGATGTACCTGTCGAACCAAGGGACAGGCCCTGTTTTCCTTATTTCAGCAGCAATGAGGATTTACTATATTGTATATGTAAAACGAATGATGAAGTGGTTGAACAGTTGGTGGTCCCTAAGCCATACAGACGGGTGGTGTTAGAACTTGCCCATGGGCACTTGCTAGGACCATTTAGGGGTTGGAAAAAACGACTGAAAGGGTGTTGCGCAGGTTTTACTGGCCCAGGATACAGAAAGATATTGAGAATTATTGTCAATCCTGTCCTGTGTGTCAGACGTCAGCCCCACTACCCCATTCCTGAAATCCTTTAGTGCCCTTGCCTATTATCGAAGTGCCCTTTGAGAAGATTGCCATGGACCTTGTGGGCCCACTTCCCAAGTCTGCCCGGGGTCATCAGCATATCCTCGTAATCATGGATTATGCTACCCGTTACCCCGAAGCAGTTCCCTTACGCACCGTGTCTGCTAAAAACATTGCCAAAGAGCTGTTTATGGTGTTCAGTCGGGTTGGCATCCCGAAAGAAATCCTTACAGACCAGGGCACTCCATTTATGTCGCGAATAACTAGGGAGCTGTGCAAGTTATTTAAGGTGACGCAGTTGCGTGTATCATCCTCAAACAGATGGCTTGGTGGAACGCTTCAATAAGACGTTAAAGAGCATGTTAAAAAAGGTTGTTGACAAGGATGGGAAAAACTGGGACTTCCTGATACCATAGTTGATGTTTGAAATCAGGGAGGTTCCCCAGTCCTCTACGGGGTACTCTCCTTTTGAGTTGCTTTATGGGAGACACCATCGGGGACTCTTAGACATAGCCAAAGAAACTTGGGAGGGGGAGCAGACACCCCATAAAAGTGTCATTGAGCATATCGCTCAAATGCAGGAGAGGATTGCAGCAATCATGCCAATGGTAAAAGAACACTTACTGCAGGCCCAGGCAGCCCAACAGAGAATATACAACAGGGGGGCCCAACTCCATGTTTTCTCACCTGGTGAAAAGGTCCTGGGGTTAATTTCCACTGTTGAGAGCAAGTTCCTGGCTAAGTGGCAGGGTCCCTTGAAATAATTGAAAGAGTTGGGGAGGTCAACTACAAGGCTTATCAACCAGGAAAAAGGAAGCTCGAACAGGTTTACCATATAAACCTGTTAAAACCCTGGAAGAAAAGACTGGCGTTAACTGCGAGGTCCCTCCCAGTAACGCCTAAGGGTACTGAGTCCCCTCTGATCCCTGAGGTCATGATTCCAGACACCCTGTCATATTCCCAAAAACAGGAGACTGGAGAATTCCTGATAGGGAATAGAGAGAAGTTTTCAGAGTTACCTGGTACGACTTCAGCAGTTCAGCATGATATTGTTACTGAATCTGGGGTACGTGTCAAGCTCAAACCGTACCGAATTCCTGAAGCGAGGAGAAAGGACATTAGCAATGAAGTTAAAAGAATGTTGGAGATAGATGTCATTGAGGAATCCAATAGTGACTGGTCTAGCCCCATCGTGTTAGTCCCAAAACCAGATGGCACTTGGAGGTTCTGTAACGACTTTAGGAAGCTTAATGCAGTGACAAAGTTTGACACATACCCAATGCCCAGAGTAGACGAGCTTATTGACTGACTTGGCAAGGCTCGCTATCTTACCACTTTAGACTTGACAAAAGGGTATTGGCAAATACCCCTGACTGGTAGAGCCAAAGAGAAGACTGCATTTGTGACCCCAGAAGATTCCTTTCAATATAAAAAAATGCCTTTTGGGTTGCAAAATTCCCCCGCGACATTTCAGAGGGCCATGGACAGGACCCTAAAACCCCACCGACGATATGCAGCAGCCTATTTAGATGCAGCAGCCTATTTAGATGATTTAGTGGTACATAGCACTGACTGGGAGTCCCACTTGCCCTGTGTCCAGGCTGTCCTTGATTCCCTCTTTAAAAAAGGTTTTACGGCAAATCCAAAAAAAATGTGCCAATGGTCTAGAAAAAGCCAAGTATTTGGGCTACACTATTGGCCGTGGTCAGTGATGTAAGGAACGCGATTAAAGTAAACGGCGTTACGTAACGCCGTTACTTTAGAGGGTAACGAGTAATCTAACTGATTACTCTTCCCCTCGCGGTAACGCCGTTCCCATTACTGGGGCGGCGTTACCGCAATTACTCGCCGCGATCCGCGGAGCCGTCCGCGGCCTTAGGAAAGGCCGCGGCTTCGGCCTAGCTCCGGAGCGGCGGCCATCTTGGTGCACCAAGATGGCCGCGGCTCCGGCCTAGCTCCGGAGCGATGGCCATCTTGGTGCAGCCGTCGGCCGTTTACAATGTGATTGCTCCGTCAAATGACGGAGCAATCACTTGTAAACAAACCGGCATCAAGATGACGCCGGTTCCTCTCTCCCCTCTGTGTACAGATCTGTACAGTGGAGGGGAGATGGATGCCAGCACATACCCTGCCAATACTCTGCAATACCAGGTAATACTCTGCCAATACCCTGCCAATACCCTGCAATACCAGGTAATACTCTGCCAATACTCTGCCAATACCCTGCCAATACCCTGCAATACCAGGTAATACTCTGCCAATACTCTGCCAATACTCTGCCAATACCCTGCCAATACTCTGCCAATACTCTGCCAATACCCTGCCAATACTCTGCCAATACCCTGCCAATACCCTGCCAATACTCTGCCAATACTCTGCCAATACTCTGCAACACTCTGCCAATACTCTGCAACACCCTGCCAATACTCTGCAACACCCTGCCATACCCAGCCATACTCTGCCATACTCTGCCATACCCAGCCATACTCTGCAATACCCCGTAATACCCAGCCATACTCTGCAATACTCTGTAATACCCAGCCATACTCTGCAGTACTCGGTAATACCCAGCCATACTCTGCAATTCTCGGTAATATCCAGCCATACTCTGCAATACTCGGTAATACCCAGCCATACTCTGCAATACTCTGCAATACTCGGTAATACCCAGCCATACTCTGCAATACTCTGCAACACCCTGCCAATACTCTGCAACACCCTGCCAATACTCTGCAACACCCCGTAATACCCATCCATACTCTGACATACCCAGCCATACTCTGCAATACCCCGTAATACCTAGCCATACTCTGCAATACTCTGCCATACCCAGCCATACTCTGCAATACCCCGTAATACCCAGCCATACTATGCAACACCCTGCCAATACTCTGCAACACCCTGCCAATACTCTGCAACACCCCGTAATACCCATCCATACTCTGACATACCCAGCCATACTCTGCAATACCCCGTAATACCCAGCCATACTCTGCAATAGGGATGAGCCGAACACCCCCGGTGCGCGAATTTTCGAACCCTATACGTTATAATGGACGCGAACGTTCGAAATCAAAAGTGCTAATTACAACGGCCAATATGCATGTTAATGTCATAAAACAGGTTTGGGGACCCGGGTCCTGCCCCAGGGGACATATATCAATGCAAAAAGAACTTTTAAAAACTAACGTTTTTTCGGGAGCAGTCATTTTAATGATGCATAAAGTGAAAAAAAAAAAGTGAAATTTTCCTTTAAATATGGTACCTGGGGGGTGTTTAGGGGGTGCCTGTGAAGTGGCATGTGTTTCCCGTGTTTAGAACTATCCTTGCACAAAATGACATTTGTAAAGGAAAAAAAGAAGCCATTTAAAACCACTTGCGGCTTTAATGTCATGTCTTGGCCTGGCCGCCATATGGCTGAAAATCCTTGAGAAAAATGGCATGGCTACCCCATCACCCCCCCCCCCACCCCAGCCCCTTTGGGTCTTGTATGGATATTAAGGGGGACCCCGCACCCAAAATAGGGAGGGGTTATCACCCCTGTAACATTTGCTGTCTTTGCACATCTGTTCAGAACATGTCACCTCACTTTCTGTCCCAATGACAAATGTTTTTGGAAAAGTGGGGTTTTAATTGAAACAAGGATTGGTGATAAAGTATCAGTAGAGAGGAGATGCCTTTTTCCCAAATTAAATCTAACAGGATAGAATTTCCCTTCCTAGGGGTAGATTTCCTCTCACTTCCTGTTTTCTCTTTCCATTTGCAAGTAGGAGTCGTTTGTAAGTTGGATGTTTGAAAGTAGGGGCCTGGCGTATATACTCTGCAGAAATTTGCCCTATTAGATGTTGGTGTAGCCACAAGACTGGTGGGCACAGGAATGGGCCCTGCTGTGAGTTAATAGATCAAGATTTGTACTTGCATGCACCTGTTGAACCGGGCAGAAAAATTGGGCCTTTGGCGGTGGTGGTGGTGGTGGTGGTGGACGGTGTTGCCACAAGACTGTAAGCTCTCACAGTTACTCTTGGTGGGCGCAGGAATGGGCCCTGCTGTGAGTTATTAGATCAAGATTTGTAATTGCATGAACCTGTTGAACAGGGCAGAAAAATTGGGCCTTTGGCGGTGGTGGTGGACGGTGTTGCCACAAGACTGTAAGCTCTCACAGTTACTCTTGGTGGGCGCAGGAATGGGCCCTGCTGTGAGTTATTAGATCAAGATTTGTAATTGCAAGCACCTGATGAACAGGGCAGAAAAATCGGGCCTTTGGCGGTGGTGGTGGACGGTGTTGCCACAAGACTGTAGGCCCTCATAGTTACTCTTGGTGGGCGCAGGAATGGGCCCTGCTGTGAACTATTAGATCAAGATTTGTAATTACACGCCCCTGTTAAACAGGGGCTGAAAAATTGTGCCTTAGGCACTGGTGCTGGTGCCACAACACTGCAACCCCTCACAGATACTGTACTTGGAGCACAGCAGTCACACGTGTTGCGAAGCATTTTTTTAAAAAATTGTAAGTACACGCCCCTGTTAAACAGGGGCTGAAAAATTGTGCCTTAGGCACTGGTGCTGGTGCCACAACACTGCAACCCCTCACAGATACTGTACTTGGAGCACAGCAGTCACACGTGTTGCGAAGCATTTTTTTAAAAAATTGTAAGTACACGCCCCTGTTAAACAGGGGCTGAAAAATTGTGCCTTAGGCACTGGTGCTGGTGCCACAACACTGCAACCCCTCACAGATACTGTACTTGGAGCACAGCAGTCACACGTGTTGCGAAGCATTTTTTTAAAAAATTGTAAGTACACGCCCCTGTTAAACAGGGGCTGAAAAATTGTGCCTTAGGCACTGGTGCTGGTGCCACAACACTGCAACCCCTCACAGATACTGTACTTGGAGCACAGCAGTCACACGTGTTGCGAAGCATTTTTTTTAAAAAATTGTAAGTACACGCCCCTGTTATACAGGGGCTGAAAAATTGTGCCTTAGGCACTGGTGTGGTGGCATGGATCATTGAGGAGGAGGAAGAGGATAGTCAGTGAACATAAGAGGACAGTCACTCAGCATCAGCATAGGCAGTCTTGAAGGGATGTGACATTATAAATTATTCCGTTATATCCGCTTCAGGTGCCTGGTAGCTGGTGGTGATCCAAGACTGATTCATTTTGATGAAGGTCAGTCGATCAACCGAGTCGGTGGACAGGCGCACCCTATGATCGGTGACAAATCCTCCAGCAGCACTGAATGTGCGTTCGGAAAGAACGCTGGAGGCAGGACAGGCCAGTAGCTCAATTGCATACTGTGCAAGCTCTGGCCAGTGATCCATCCTCAGGACCCAGTAAGCCAGAGGATTTTCGGTGGGAAAGGTGTCCAAGTCTGACCTTGCCCCAAGGTATTCCTGCACCATGTATATCAGACGCTGGCGATGGTTGCTGGAACCGATCATACCTTGGGGCTGCAGACTAAAAAATTGTCTGAACGCATCGGTCAGACGTCCACCTTCCCCACCGCTCCTTCTGCTACTGACCGAAGCCTCAGCAACTCGTCGCCCAGGACCAGGAGTTTGTAACCTCCTAGTTTCTGGGAACGCGTTGCACAGACCTTTCTGCAAGGCCTCCCTGAGATGTCTCATCCTCTGCTCCCTCTGCGACGGCAAGATAAGGTCCGCAACCTTACCCTTGTACCGTGGATCAAGGAGAGTGGCCAGCCAGTAATGGTCCCTCTCCTTGATCCGAAGAACACGAGGATCCTTCCGCAGGCTTTGCAGGATCAGGGAGGCCATGCAGCGTAGGTTAGCTGAGGCATTCGGTCCGGAGTCTTCTGGGTCACTGAGGATGACATGATCGCCAGCCACCTCCTCCCAGCCACGTACAAGTCCACTGGTTTGTTGGGACTGTACATCATCCCTAAAAGACTGCTGCTGCTGATGCTGAGTGCCAGGCTCCACCTCCATGCTCACACAATCCTCCTCCTCCTCCTCCTCCTCCTCCTCCTCCTCATCCTCATCCTCTTCCTGTGTGATGGGTGGGACAGAAGGAACACTGTCCGGATAAAGGGGGCCTTGAGAGGCAAGGAAGTCCTCCTCTTCCTGTCTCTGTTCTGCCTCAAGTGCCCTGTCCATTATCCCACGCAGCGTATGCTCCAACAGGTGGACAAGAGGTACAGTGTCACTGATGCATGCACTGTCACTGCTCACCATCCTCGTGGCCTCCTCAAATGGTGAGAGGACAGTGCATGCATCCCTGATCATGCTCCACTGACGTGGGGAAAAAAAACCAAGCTCCCCTGACCCTGTCCTGGTGCCGTAGTCGCAAAGGTACTCATTGATGGCCCTCTGCTGCGTGTGCAGTCGCTGCAGCATGGCCAACGTTGAGTTCCACCTGGTGGGCATGTCACATATTAGGCGGTTCTTGGGCAGGTTCAGCTCCTTTTGCAGCTCAGTCAGCCGAGCACTGGCATTATAAGATCGGCGGAAATGCACACAGACTTTCCTGGCCTGCCTCAGGACATCCTGTAAGCCTGGGAACCTGCCCAAGAACCGCTGCACCACCAGGTTGAGGACGTAAGCCATACAGGGCACATGGGTGATCTGCCCCGGTCGCAGGGCGGAGAGGAGGTTGGTGCCATTGTCAGAAACGACCATTCCTGGCTTAAGCTGACGTGGCGTCAACCACCTCTCGGCCTGCCCCTGCAGAGCTGCCAGAACCTCTGGCCCAGTGTGGCTCCTGTCCCCCAAACACACCAGCGCAAGCACGGCATGGCATCTTTTTGCCTGCGTACTTGCGTAGCCCCTTGTACGCCTACGGAGCACCGCTGGTTCCGAGGACAGAGCACTGGAGGAAGAAGAAGAGGAGGGGGTGGAGGAGAGAGGTGTGTCACAACCAGTAGCAGTAGTAGCGTTTTGGAGGCGTGGTGGCGGAACAACCTCCAACACTACTGCACCTTGTCCTGCATCCCTCCCAGCTGCCAATAGAGTGACCCAATGGGCCGTGAAAGAAAGGTAACGTCCCTGTCCATGCCTGCTGGACCATGAGTCAGCGGTAATATGCACCTTACCGCTGACCACCCTGTCCAGCGAGGCATGGACATTGCCTTCCACATGCCGGTAGAGAGACGGAATCGCCTTCCGTGAGAAAAAGTGGCGTTTGGGAACCTGCCACTGAGGAACCGCACATTGAACAAACTCACGGAAGGGGGCCGAGTCTACCAACTGAAAAGGCAGCAGTTGAAGTGCTAGCAATTTAGCCAAGCTAGCATTCAACCGCTGGGCATGTGGATGGCTGGGAGTGTACTTCTTTCGACGGTCCAGCAGCTGGGGCAGGGAAATTTGCCTGCTACAATCGGACGTCGGTGTACTGCAAGTACTTGGTTGTGACACACCTAATTCTACACCTTCAGTCCTCTCAGAGCAGCTTTCAGAGAGGACTGAAGGTGTAGTGGGGATGGAGATCCCAGCTGATGAGGAGCAATGAGAGGTCCGCTTAGTTCTTTGGTGTGGGTCTTTTATGTGTGCCTGCCAACGAGCTGCATGGCAGGTCGACATATGTCTGCTCATGCTTGTGGTGCCCAAGCGGCTGATGTTTTGGCCACGCGAGATACGCTTGAGACAAATATTGCAAATAGCAGTGGTGCGATCTGATGCACTCGTCTCAAAAAAGGCCCACACCAAAGAACTTTTCTGATAACGTGCAGAGGCAGCGCCCTGCACAGGCGGAGCTCTGCGGTGTTGTACAGTTGCTGTGCTGGCCTCTAGCTGGCCTCCAGGGGGCATCCTGCCTCGTTGGACATGTGACGCCGCATCCTCCTCCTCCTCGTCCTCCTCCTCATCCTCTCTCCCTTCAGGCACCCACGTGGAGTCAGTGACCTCATCATCCCCTCCCTCTTCACCACTAGAGCAAACCTGGCAGTAAGCTGCAGCTGGTGGAACAGTACTGCCAGATTGCTGTCCTTCAGCATCCCCTCTCTCTGCGCGCACACTACTGACTTCCTCAAGCTGGGTATCATCATCCGAGCCTTCGAATCGTTGGGCATCCTCCTGGAGCATGTACCCAACACTGTGCTCAAAGAGTTCGGGGGACTCCTCAGGAGGACATGGTGGGTCTAGGGAAGGGGTGGCTGATGATTCCATTGAGTACGCGTTGGCAGCTGCTCTGCCAGTACCCTGAGCCTGGGTGAGAGAGGATGAGGAGGATGAGGAGGGCTTGGTCATCCATTCTACCAAGCCTTCAGCATGATGCGGCTCCACATGTCCAGCTGCCGAAAACAAAGACGCGCGTGTCCCATGGCCACGTGCTGATGACGATGCACGACCACGTCCACGTCCACGGCCACGTCCACTAGAAACAGAGCCTGCCTGCCCTGTGTTCTTGGCTCTGCACGCTCTGCCTCCCCTTGGCGGTCTTCCAGCCATTGTAGTCGGTAGTCCTGTGTGTGCTGCTGAGAAGAAAATATAGGAGCTCTGTGTGATGCCACTAACACACTAGAAGTCCTGTGGGTGCTGCTGAGAAGAAAATATAGGAGCTCTGTGTGATGCCACTAACACACTAGAAGTCCTGTGGGTGCTGCTGAGAAGAAAATATAGGAGCTCTGTGTGATGGGACTAACACACTACAAGTCCTATAGGTGCTTCTGGGAACAAAATATAGGAGCTCTGTGTGATGGGACTAACACACTTTAAGTCCTATAGGTGCTTCTGGGAACAAAATATAGCTCTGTGTGATGGGACTAACACACGTCAAGTCCTATAGGTGCTTCTGGGAAGAAAATATAGGTCTGTGTGATGGGACTAACACACTTCAAGTCCTATAGGTGCTTCTGGGAACAAAATATAGGATCTCTGTGTGATGGGACTAACACACTACAAGTCCTATGGGTGCTTCTGGGAAGAAAATATAGGTCTGTGTGATGGGACTAACACACTTCAAGTCCTATAGGTGCTTCTGGGAACAAAATATAGGATCTCTGTGTGATGGGACTAACACACTACAAGTCCTATGGGTGCTTCTGGGAAGAAAATATAGGTCTGTGTGATGGGACTAACACACTTCAAGTCCTATAGGTGCTTCTGGGAAGAAAATATAGGTCTCTGTGTGATGGGACTAACACACTTAAAGTCCTATAGGTGCTTCTGGGAACAAAATATAGGATCTCTGTGTGATGGGACTAACACACTTCAAGTCCTATAGGTGCTTCTGGGAACAAAATATAGGATCTCTGTGTGATGGGACTAACACACTTCAAGTCCTATAGGTGCTTCTGGGAAGAAAATATAGGTCTGTGTGATGGGACTAACACACTTCCAGTCCTATAGGTGCTTCTGGGAACAAAATATAGGATCTCTGTATGATGGGACTAACACACTACAAGTCCTATGGGTGCTTCTGGGAAGAAAATATAGCTCTGTGTGATGGGACTAACACACTTCAAGTCCTATAGGTGCTTCTGGGAACAAAATATAGGATCTCTGTGTGATGGGACTAACACACTACAAGTCCTATGGGTGCTTCTGGGAAGAAAATATAGGTCTGTGTGATGGGACTAACACACTTCAAGTCCTATAGGTGCTTCTGGGAAGAAAATATAGGTCTGTGTGATGGGACTAACACACTTCAAGTCCTATAGGTGCTTCTGGGAACAAAATATAGGATCTCTGTGTGATGGGACTAACACACTACAAGTCCTATGGGTGCTTCTGGGAAGAAAATATAGGTCTGTGTGATGGGACTAACACACTTCAAGTCCTATAGGTGCTTCTGGGAAGAAAATATAGGTCTGTGTGATGGGACTAACACACTTCAAGTCCTATAGGTGCTTCTGGGAACAAAATATAGGATCTTTGTGTGATGGGACTAACACACTACAAGTCCTATGGGTGCTTCTGGGAAGAAAATATAGGTCTGTGTGATGGGACTAACACACTTCAAGTCCTATAGGTGCTTCTGGGAAGAAAATATAGGTCTGTGTGATGAGACTAACACACTTAAAGTCCTATAGGTGCTTCTGGGAACAAAATATAGGATCTCTGTGTGATGGGACTAACACACTTCAAGTCCTATAGGTGCTTCTGGGAACAAAATATAGGATCTCTGTGTGATGGGACTAACACACTTCAAGTCCTATAGGTGCTTCTGGGAAGAAAATATAGGTCTGTGTGATGGGACTAACACACTTCAAGTCCTATAGGTGCTTCTGGGAACAAAATATAGGATCTCTGTGTGATGGGACTAACACACTACAAGTCCTATGGGTGCTTCTGGGAAGAAAATATAGGTCTGTGTGATGGGACTAACACACTTCAAGTCCTATAGGTGCTTCTGGGAACAAAATATAGGATCTCTGTGTGATAGGACTAACACACTACAAGTCCTATGGGTGCTTCTGGGAAGAAAATATAGGTCTGTGTGATGGGACTAACACACTTCAAGTCCTATAGGTGCTTCTGGGAACAAAATATAGGTCTGTGTGATGGGACTAACACACTTCCAGTCCTATAGGTGCTTCTGGGAACAAAATATAGGATCTCTGTGTGATGGGACTAACACACTTCAAGTCCTATAGGTGCTTCTGGGAACAAAATATAGGATCTCTGTGTGATGGGACTAACACACTTCAAGTCCTATAGGTGCTTCTGGGAAGAAAATATAGGTCTGTGTGATGGGACTAACACACTTCAAGTCCTATAGGTGCTTCTAGGAACAAAATATAGGATCTCTGTTTGATGGGACTAACACACTACAAGTCCTATGGGTGCTTCTGGGAAGAAAATATAGCTCTGTGTGATGGGACTAACACACTTCAAGTCCTATAGGTGCTTCTGGGAACAAAATATAGGATCTCTGTGTGATGGGACTAACACACTTCAAGTCCTATAGGTGCTTCTGGGAAGAAAATATAGGTCTGTGTGATGGGACTAACACACTTCAAGTCCTATAGGTGCTTCTGGGAACAAAATATAGGATCTCTGTGTGATGGGACTAACACACTACAAGTCCTATGGGTGCTTCTGGGAAGAAAATATAGCTCTGTGTGATGGGACTAACACACTTCAAGTCCTATAGGTGCTTCTGGGAACAAAATATAGGATCTCTGTGTGATGGGACTAACACACTTCAAGTCCTATAGGTGCTTCTGGGAAGAAAATATAGGATCTCTGTGTGATGGGACTAACACACTTCAAGTCCTATAGGTGCTTCTGGGAAGAAAATATAGGATCTCTGTGTGATGGGACTAACACACTTCAAGTCCTATAGGTGCTTCTGGGAAGAAAATATAGGTCTGTGTGATGGGACTAACACACTTCAAGTCCTATAGGTGCTTCTGGGAACAAAATATAGGATCTCTGTGTGATGGGACTAACACACTACAAGTCCTATAGGTGCTTCTGGGAACAAAATATAGCTCTGTGTGATGGGACT
Organism: Lithobates sylvaticus; assembly: GCA_028564925.1. Lineage (NCBI taxonomy): Eukaryota > Metazoa > Chordata > Amphibia > Anura > Ranidae > Lithobates > Lithobates sylvaticus. Next base: position 195,980,257 of record CM053029.1, read on the forward strand.
AACACACTTCAAGTCCTATAGGTGCTTCTGGGAACAAAATATAGGATCTCTGTGTGATGGGACTAACACACTTCAAGTCCTATAGGTGCTTCTGGGAAGAAAATATTGGTCTGTGTGATGGGACTAACACACTTCAAGTCCTATAGGTGCTTCTGGGAACAAAATATAGGATCTCTGTGTGATGGGACTAACACACTACAAGTCCTATGGGTGCTTCTGGGAAGAAAATATAGGTCTGTGTGATGGGACTAACACACTTCAAGTCCTATAGGTGCTTCTGGGAACAAAATATAGGATCTCTGTGTGATGGGACTAACACACTACAAGTCCTATAGGTGCTTCTGGGAAGAAAATATAGGTCTGTGTGATGGGACTAACACACTTCAAGTCCTATAGGTGCTTCTGGGAACAAAATATTGGAGCTCTGTTTGCTGCCAGTGCCTGCCACGAACACACTACAAGTCCTATAGGTGCTTCTGGGAACAAAATATAGGAGCTCTGTTTGCTGCCAGTGCCTGCCACGAACACACTACAAGTCCTATAGGTGCTTCTGGGAACAAAATATAGGAGCTCTGTTTGCTGCCAGTGCCTGCCACGAACACACTACAAGTCCTATAGGTGCTTCTGGGAACAAAATATAGGAGCTCTGTTTGCTGCCAGTGCCTGCCACGAACACACTACAAGCCCTATGGGTGCTTTTAGGGTGCAGTGCTGTACTAACAGCACTGCGGTTGGTACTACTGAAATACTGTACTAACAGTAAGACATGCACCAGACTAACCCCCAGCAGCAGCTAGCTAAAAACACACTAACCAGCAGCAGCAATGGACGATCAATGACAGGTAGCAATGGTTTAGCAAAGTAGAGCAAATCTTTCTAAATGAATCTTTCTAAATGAATCTTTCTAAATGAATCTTTCTAAATGAATCTAGCAGAGTGACACAGAATGAGCCTGCACTCTCCTAAAGCCGGAACGCATGTGACCGGCGCCGACGGCGTGGCGGCCTTTTAAATGAGGGGGCGTGTACTAAAGCCCCTGAGCTGTAATTGGCTACAGGCGTCCTGCCTGTAGCCAATTATGGCTCTCCGAGTTTCCGGCGCTGTGATTGGCCAAGCATGCGGGGTCACAGTGCATGCTTGGCCAATCATCAGCCAGCAATGCACTGCGCCGGCCGCGCCGGCCGCAATGCATTGCGGGGCCGCGCGCATCACACGAATGTGATGCGAGCGGCCAAAATAGTTCTGGGCTCGCCGAGCGAGCGAACACCCGGTGCTCGATGCGAACATGGGTTCGCATCGAGCACCGGGCCCATCCTTACTCTGCAATACTCTGTAATACCCAGCCATACTCTGCAATACTCGGTAATACCCAGCCATACTCTGCAATACTCTGCAACACCCTGCCAATACTCTGCAACACCCTGCCAATACTCTGCCATACTCTGCAATACTCGGTAATACCCAGCCATACTCGGCAATACACGGTAATACCCAGCCATACTTGGCAATACACGGTAATACCCAGCCATACTCGGCGATACCCAGCCGTACCCAGCCATGCTCAGCCGTACCCAGCCATACTCAGCCAATATTACAGTTGAGGAGATGACGTGGATATTACAGTGGGGGAGATTGTGGATATTACAGTGGGGGCTTTATGGTGGTGGAATTTTCACAGGTTTTTGCAAATTCAATTATTATTTGCTGATCCGAAAAATGATCCGATCCGTGACTCTGATCCAAGCAACGATCCGATCCGTGAGTTTGGGGGGGACAGATGTACAGAGGGGGAACAGATATATGTGTGGGGGGGAACAGACGTGTAGTGGGGTACAGAGGGGGAACAGATATATGTGTTGGGGGGAACAGACGTTTCCGGGGGGTACAGAGGGGAAATAGACGTGCAGGGGGGAACGCGCCCCTTGCTTACAGTAATACTAGACCCGCCCCTAAGAATATAAAAAAAAAATCACAGTTACTTTTCTGAGTAACTAATTACTTTTCCAATGTAGTAACTGAGTTACTAACTCAATTACTTTTTTGGGAGAAGTAATTTGTAACGTAACTAATTACTTTTTTAAAGTAAGATGACCAACACTGGCCGTGGTGTCATAAAACCTCAAGTGAGTAAAATAGAAGCCTTCCAGGAGTGGCCACATCCTGCAAACAAGAAGCAGGCCAGGGCCTTTCTTGGCATTGTGGGGTATTATAGAAGATTTATCCCAAATTTTACAACTATAGCTGCCCCTCTGACAGACCTTACGAAAGGGAAAGACTCTGTAATGGTGAAATGGTCCTCAGGAGCAGAGGAGTCTTTCCAAGTCCTGAAGAAGGCTCTGTGTGCACAGCCAGTACTGTACTCCCCCGATTTCTCCAAAGAGTTTTTGGTTCAGACGGATGCGTCTGATGTTGGTATCGGGGCAGTACTATCACAGGTACACAATTGGGAAGAACACCCTGTGGTGTACCTAAGCAGAAAGCTCAATCATCATGAGAAAAAGTATGCAGTCATTGAAAAGGAATGTTTAGCCATAAAGTGGGCCATGGACGCGCTCAGGTACTATTTGTTAGGGCGCCAGTTTGAGTTAATAACTGACCATGCTCCCCTGAAATGGATGGCCCAAAAGAAGGAGACTAATAGACAGGTGAACCAGTGGTTTTTGGCTCTACAGGATTACACCTTCACCGTAAAACACAGGCCAGGCGTTGAGATGGGGAATGTAGATGTCCTGTCCCGTGTTCACTCCTGTTGGGCCAAAGGTGTTCCAACCCTGGGGTTGAAACAAGGGGGGGGGATATGTAGCAGAGCATCCCAGAGAGAGCCAGGAAAAGTCTTGTTCGGGGTTTATACGTCTCCCAGGCTCCTCTCATATGCATTCAGAAATCTCTGATCCATGATCCAGTTCGGATCTTAGTCCTCTTCCCCAGGCTAATTTAAGCTCACCTGAGCAGACAGCCTTTGCTCTCTGCCTGGAACACACAGACACTGATGGTTTGTGAAGAGCAAAAGGTTGGTAAAAAACTGTTAAGAAGTTTATGCAGAAACTGACAAGCGGTAGGCTTGCTCAGCCTGGTAGTTAGGGCCTGTTTATGGTATAGTTAGAGCCGAGAAATGGCTAGGACTTTTGTTTTGTTATTTCTGTTCTAATATGTTTTCTGGAAGACTGTGTAGCACCTGTGTATAGACTTGTATTTAACACAAATAAACACAGCACTGTTTGTCACTACCTCACTGGATGTGGTATCTGTGCCTAAATAACAGCTCATCCCAGGGAGCTTTGTACCTGCTACCTGTCCCCAGGTTACTATATATATATTTATATATATATATATATATTTTATATATATATATATATATATATATATATATATATATACACATACACACACACACACACACACACACACAAATACACTAAACTATCTGCACGCCACTAACTAACCTGCCTAATCTAGCTCAAGTTCAAGTGTCAACTGGACACTGGTTGACCAAGATAGGAAGGACTGATCATTTAACAACAGATTGTCTAGGTTATCCACAACATGTATCCCCTAGGATACCCCAGACGACGTCTATGCGGACGAAACACGTCGGGTGGACCAGAGCGACAGCACCACGCCATCTTTATTTTACAAACAGGCCTGTTTTAATTCTCCTAAATGTAAGTGTTTTTAATCTGTTCATACACTATTAAAAACCTTCTTAAACTGTATTACGCTATTTAAGTTTTTCCCTTCCATGATATCATAATACGGTTGTCTACATGGATTGCTGATATCCACTTTTCCATCCGATACACATCTCCCTGTGACCACTGACCCATGCGGTACCTGTACGAGCTTTGGAGCCATTTTGTGGAGCAGAGATCAACCAACCTTTTAATGATAAGCATTTGTGACTTGTGAGGCATATGCCCCTTCAAGTCCACTCCATCTGGTAAGCCTTATTCCATTAGGCTTAAGAGCCATCAGTCAACTATCACCCCACGTAACACATCGAACAGAGTCACCTGCTGGAAATTGTGCCATTCACTTGACCACCAACCATTCGTATGGACTTCACTACCATACACTTTAGTGTATAGGGTTCTCACCAGCACCAATTGTCTCAACCATTGTTGAGCCCATATTGTCACTTTTTATTTATTATTTTTTATATATATTCGTCACGATATATTTAGCACCAAAACAAATCAAGGACTTTTTTTCACTAAATATAACCACATGTGTTTTTATTTTGTTTTTTATTCTGCATTTGTTTAAAAATAACTTTTAATTTCACTATATTTAAGTTTTTACACTGTTCATGATATGAGGTTTTATGCTTTTATATTCATTTATATCTAAGGAAGATAGAGGTTGGTACCACGCCACACCAGGCTAAAAAATCCTCTTCTCTTCTCCTTGCATACTACCATCAATAAGACATTTTACTTGATCACACCTATATAGTACTTTTTCTCTAGGTACTAAAACTTCCTCTTAAGCGCTGCATTTATCCACAACCCATTCTTGACCCACCGACAATCTTTCGGTAATGCTAGCAGCTCCACATATATAATCACATACAGCGCAATATCCCCCCCCCTCTTTTACCAAGGAGCAGACCTAGGACCGGGGAAGCAAGCTCCTTGTTGAAAACCAAGGAGGTTGTGGACAGGCCAAAGGGAAGTGCTACAATTTGGTAATGCTGATCATCCACTGCAAAACACAGATAGCATGATGAGGAGGAAAATTGGGAATGTGTAGTAAGCATTCTGAATGTCCACTAGGGCCAGAAAATCTCCCAGAAGGAGAAGGCAATGACCAACCTAGCCGATTCCATGAAGTTTTGAACCCACAGGAAAAGGTTGAGAGCCTTCAGATCAAGAATGGACCAAGCTCTTCCATATGGCTTAGGAACTGTGAAAAGGTTGCAGTAGAAACCCTGAAAGCATTTCTCATTGAGGAATCCGGAAGTGACCCTCTGCAAGAGAAGATGCTGAACAGCATCAAGAGGATCTACTCGTGTTTGTGGGGAGAGTGGCAAATTTAAAAGGCCCAATCTGAAACTACAGTTTGTGGCCCTCTGAAGTGACACACTTGACACTCTTGATGTCCTTATCCAAGCAGGAACCAAATATTTTTTTCTCCCTCAAATTGCAGTCTTTTGAAGTGTTTCTTCCAACAACCAGCATTTAAGCCAAAAAATCCTCCACATATGGAGGAGGGGATGCTCATCCTGGAGATCTGGTGAAGCATATCCCCAAAGATGTGCACGCAGTAGTGTAAGGCCATGGGAAAATGCTCCATGTGGTGGAGAATGGAGGGATCTATTAAGATGGAGCTACAGGGGTCATTAGCATCTTGGTATGACAAGAAATAACGGGGTCCACACAGTGAGCATTCATTTTACTGGAAGCTCTTGTCAATAAGATATTGAGACCCAAGCTGTTGAAACGCTAAACAGAGGAGCATACAGCACCAATATGAGTAGCAATGGTATCTTTAAGCTTAGATTAAATTTCAGCCAAAATGTCATCCTGATCTAATTTTTAGGAGGGATATGGAGGATCTTCCTCCTCCTCAAAAGCAAAGCCAGAGACCAACTCAGCAGCGAAAACTGAAAGGGCTCGCTTCTGACCTCCTTTATCTACAGCCTCTAAAAAGAATGAGATTTTGCTAATTTTCCAACATTTTGTCAGAAAAGGCCTTCCTAAATTAGCAGGAGGAACGCTGTGCGGCTAAAGGCCCTGCTCAGAGGAAGTCAGTGAGTCAAGCTGGGGTCAAGTATCTGAAGAGAGGATACTGGGGCCCTGTTGAGAGAGAAATACACCCCTCCCCCCACCCCATTGATCCATGTGCCAATCTAAAGCTTGTCTGAGAGTTCCAGAAAAATGGGGGCGGAGAGCTGAAACTACACACTGTAGAGCTCAGTGAGGAGATCTCTGAGAACTGGTTGGAGAGAAGAGACACCCCCCCCCCTTCACACAGCTCACAGGAACAGAGCTGAAGCTGTTAATCTGCTGGAGGTCCCCCCCCAATCACCATGTTTCTATTGGTGTCGAAAACTTGTCAGAAGTGACTCATGCTTATATCAGAGGAACGGGGCAACAGGCAGAAATGACACTTATGCAGTGTACACACGACCGGACAGCAAAGGTCCGACGGAACAAATCATGTGTGGGCTTAGAAATAGAACATGTTTCAAATTTTTCCGACGGAACCAGTTCCTATCGAGAAATCCATTCGTCTGTATGCTAGTCCGACGGACTAAAACCGACGCTTGGGCAGCTATTGGCTACTGGCTATGAACTTCCTTATTCTAGTCCGGTCGTACGCCATCACGTTCAAATCCATCTGACTTTGGTGTGATTGTGTGTGTCCAAGTCCGTTCGTTTGGAAAGTCAGTCGGAAGTCTGCTGAAAGTCGGTAGGAAAAACCGTCGGACCTAGCCTGCCGGAAAGTCCAGTCGTATGTACACGGCATAAGTGCTCTGGATTTAGACAAGTACACACTATATAGGGAAATGCTTTGTTCATATTATATATCTGAGCTTTACAACCACTTTAAGTTAATCGTGACATGCTTAAATTCGGGCTGGTATCAATGTCCTCTGGTGTCAAAAGGGTTAAAAAATAATTGTTAGGAAGGGGCCAACCAATCAGCAGCTCTTAATTAATTCTGAACCTCTTCTGAGGTATGCAAAGTGTTGTTACCAGTGGTAACCGATTAGAAGTCATCTTTTGTTATGAATTCTTATTTGATTAGTTGCTATGTATCACCAAATGTCCCCCTTGTTTGTTGTTCTGTTTAACTGAGCATGCCTAACTGGTTTAATTCCTGTATATATTTTACATCTAATATAACAGTTTCTAATTATTTTTATTCAGAGAAACAAAAAGAACAGAGCTATAAAGGAGAGCATGTGTGCTTATTGGAAGAATCCCACAGCTGGGAGTTAACATCTGATTTGTGCAGATGATGTTCAGTGCCCTTACAAACAAGTCCCTCAACATTTCCTAATGAGATTATTATTATATCACAAAGACATCCCTTTTTTCTTACACAACTCTCTTTATGACAATCCAATTAAAGCCAGCTCCTATAATAGTAAAGCTTTATTTTTACTGTGTACCCAGTAATGCCAGGATGACTGCATTATTCATTTCCAGAAGTACAAAATTTGACCAAGCGTTTCGTAGATGTCATGTTGTATTAAAAGGACATCAGATTGAACATGCGGCTGTTTAGCATTTTTGCTGCATTCATATGTTTATGTAAATCATTAAAGGAGAAGTGTTGAGAAATTACCAATAATCCCTTATAATACCCGGTTATGTGCACTTGACTATGAGCTGCAGCAGTACCTGAACACTGAGGCAGGCCATAGCTGATGTGATTTTCTATCCTGCAACCACGGGCTGCAGGAAAGGAAATAGCTTGATTTGCCCATCACAGTCAGTGTTGATAGGGTAATGCCTTCCGTGGAGCTGTTGTGTTCTCCTGGCAGGGGAGCCACCCCCGCTGGGAGAACACAATGATTATTGCTAGCGATTATAGTCATTGGCAACAATCGCATGTAAAAATATATATATATATATATATATATATATATATATATATATATATATATAATGGTTTGACTTGGGTACAATCAGCTTGCCCATAGATGGTTCGAATCTAGGCTGGTTCTGCAAGGACCGGCCGGCTTAAGGGGTCCATTCAGAAAGAAGAGCGACTGTCACTATCCGCTTTCCATTTTACATTCATAAAGTGCAGGCTGCAGTGTGCTTAACAAAAAAACAAAAAAACTTGCCACCGCCCACACCCATAACTGGTCTTCACAGTAAGGAGCACATAGAGGGCATATACATGTAAGACAAAAAACAATTCCATAGCTCAACTCACCAACCAGTCTGCAGTAACACTAGTGGAGGTGCTGATTATCTTCAATACAAATGTACCTGTCTAAACGTCTGTTAAAAGCAGGGGTTTAGTTAGCACATTTGCATACGCATGTGAAAGCTGCAAGGCCTCGTCACGGCACCCTGTGTTGCTTGCAGTCCTAACACTACAAATTTATAAGTGTCTCCACAATGGAAGTGTGCTTAACACAGCAGAAGGAACTCCATGATTAAAGGAGAGCTGATCATGTGATTTTTGACAGGTCACATGACCAGACCCTGGCCCGTACTTGCCTTTACTAAATCAGCCCCTATGTCTTACTGACAGTTTTTTAATAGCACTGAGCTGGCTTTAGAGTCCTGATACTTTAGTAAGGCCATACTGTTAATAAAAGATTGGAATATTCCCGCGCTAATAGGAGATGAGAAATGAAAAAGAGAGAACAGGGTGCAGCAAACACCGAAAGGGTCAAACACTACCCAGAGTAAAGGTATGCAAAAAAATCAATAGGTGGTGTTGCGCTCCCAGGTATGTGAACATAAATATGTTGATGGTGTCACATAAATAATGTGTAAAGAAGCCAATAAATAAATATAAATAAACACAATGTCACTATAAATAAACATAAATAATATGAAAACACTAGTAAACAGTGAATATAAAGTGACTGATGTGCATTCACTGCTACTACCATCCAATAGAGCAGTAATGTGCAAATATGAAATTATCAGGTGACTGTTGTGCAATGGTTGCTAAAACATCCCATAAGGATAGTACTGGTGGTAATCCAAATGGAAACCAGAAAACAAAAAACACACAATGGTGACCAGAATACAAAAATATAAATAATAAAAATAATAAATAGTTCATAAGCACATGTGCAAAGTGGTGCAAAATGGTGCAGCTGGAATTCTGATCTGGGGTTTCCAGCAACATAAGGTGCAAAGTGCAGATCTGGAGGTGCTGATTATCTTCAATACAGTGGCACTGTGATTAAAGTGCTATGGATCTTCGGTGCTAATTGTCACCCATAGGTATACTACCTTCTTACCTTACTGCTGTAAGGTAAGCAGCATTGGAGAAAAACAGTGAGATGGGTGGTCGCTCCAGGGGGGGTTATGGGTCTCCTATTCACTCTTCCTCTGACCTTCCATAAGTGTATGGAGCCTATATGGTAATGGATCTGGATGCCTCCTCACAGGGTAAAGCCAGGCACCACTCAGCATACAACAGCCATGGTGGTATAGGGAGGAAATAAGGAACTTCTATAGTGTAGTATGTCGGTAAAGGCGTTTTATTGAAATACACAAAGAAATTTTACTCACATTTAAAACAGGTATACAATGTATTGTATAAAACGAGCGGCAAACTTGCGGCCAGGACGTCACTTCCGTTGTCCACGTATCAAACGCGTGTCATCACCGTCACGTGACTTCATCGGGGATCAAGATGAAGTCACGTGACGGTGGCTTCTTTACACATTATAAGTGACACCATCAACATATTTATGTTCACATACCTGGGAGCGCAACACCACCTATTGATTTGTTTGCAAGGCCATACTGTTACTTTAAAAATGAGATCCTTAGACTTTCAAAGTCCCTGATGAGCATTAGCTTCCACTTGTTAAAGGCCAGAGATTCACTGCTGGATAGAGCTTCACAATTTGCAATGCCAAGTTTTTGACCATAGAAGGATATTGTAATTTTAATCTTCTAAAATGAACATGTATACAGAACCCTTTACAAAGACCCATTTAGTGTCTGCTAATGTCTCCCACCCAAGCATTACAGTCAGTTTATGTATAAGCCAATTAACTTTTCTGTTTCTGGACTGTTGAAAGAAACCATAGTCCAAAAGTGAGAAATTCTTCATAGGGATTGTTCCCTTGCTAAACAATTGTGACAACAGCACATCTATTGCTTTCAATTTCTCGACTATCTCCAACATACTGTAAAACATATACATTTATTTATTTAGCAAATAGGTAGGCTGCCATTGCTGTCCTTTGTCCTTACAATTTTACTGAGATGCCGATCCTCTATTTTGAATACTCTCCAGTGTTTGACCATGAGAAAAATTATGCAGCAAGTAAAGATGTGCATATTTATTTTGGGTCAGTGACTCATAACAAACAACAAGTATGGAAGCCATTGGATCATCATAACAGCAAAGCAACCAGCATTTTTAGATCAGATCACCAATGATTTAATTTTTTATTTTTTTTAACATCAGCATTGTAAAACAACACAAACAATAGTTATATTTGCCAATCCAATATCAGTTTACTTGAAAAATCTTCTTTAACCACTTCAGCCCCGGAAGATTTGGCAGCTTAATGACCAGGCCATTTTCTGCGATACGGCACTGCGTCGCTCTAACTGACAATTGCGCAGTTGTGCGACACTGTACCCAAACAAATGTGACGTCCTTTTTTTTCCCACAAATAGAGATTTCGTTGGGTGGTATTTGATCACCTCTGCGGTTTTTATTTTTTGCGCTATAAACAAAAAAAGAGTGCCAATTTTGAAAAAAAAAAAAAACACAATATTTTTTACTTTTTGCTATAATAAATATCCCCACTTTCTTTTTAAAAAAGCATTTTTTTTCTGCAGTTTAGGCTGATATGTATTCTTCTACATATTTTTGTAAATACAAATCGCAATAAGCATATATTGATTGGTTTGCGCCAAAGTTATAGCATCTACAAAGCGGGATAGATTTATGGAATTTTTATTATTTTTACTAGCAATGTCGGTGATCTGCAATTTTTATCAAGACTGCAACATTATGGTGGACAGATCAGACACTTTTGACACATTTTTGGGACCATTGACGATTATACAGCGATCAGTGCTATAAAAATGCACTGATTACTATGTAAATGTCACCTACAGGGAAGGGGTTGACACTAGGGGGCGATCAAGGGGTTAACTGTGTTCCCTAGGTATGTGTTCTAACTGTAGGGAGATGTGAGTGACTGGAGGAAATTACAGATCATTGTTCCTAGCTAGTAATAACTCACGATCTGTCTCTCCTCTCCTCACAGAACAGGGATTTGTGTGTTTACACACACACACACGTCCCTGTTCTGGCTCTCATGCCCACGATTGCTCGTGGTCAGCAGGTCATCGTGACTGTCGGTCACAGGCATCGGCACCCCTGCAGTGCAGTGGGCGCACGCGCCTCCTATCCCGCTTAAAGGGACCCACGTACAGCTACGATGGTTTTGCATAATCATGCCGACCTGCCGCTGTATAATGACGTCGGCTGGTCGGGAAGCAATTAATATTGCGAATGCTGCCAGTCTGATGGCCATCTTTTCCCGCAACTTCCTGGATTCCCTGCATGCTTTGCAGCTTCTCTTCTGATGTTTATTTTCATTTCTAATGACTACATATCCCATGGTACCTTGCTGTGTGCAAGCAGTGATTCCTGTACTGACTCTGTCACCTGAAACTCCTCATCTCCACACCTCTGTGGTTTAGAAGGCAGGCTCTGTGAAATGTGTGACACAGCAGTGCCTACTCACAGGGCATAGTGGATACGTGTCACAGGATGCAAGGAAATACATGTGTGAGAATCTTCACACAGTAAGTTTACAAACTTCAAGATCATTCAGATTAATAGAAGTAGGCGAGATATAATTGAAATACAATAAGGGTATGAATATTATATTTTTAATTTTTGACCATAAATATGCTTTAAAGTAAAGTTTTGCTTGGCAGTGAAACTTTCAGAACAGCAAACACTGTGGGTGTGCTGCGACAGGGTAATTTTTCATACTGTCTATTAATATCTGCTTAATGCCTGGTGATTTTTCACAGTGTGAACCAAATTCAAGGTGAAAAATACATTTAATTGCACGTGACCTAGTAAGTAAATCATTGCATATTCCTTTTTTCAGTCAGGGACCCTTTAAAATTCTGAACAATCTCAAGGCAACCCATTCAAATGTAAAAATTAAACCAATAGTTTTACATAATGCAGCAGCAGCCACACACATAGGAGACTCAACATTACACCTTACCAGCAAATACACCTTATAGTAAAATTCAAATAACCTCTTATGGAACTTCGAAGGCAACCAAACCAACTAAAGAAAAATTGTATTTGAGTAAAATTTTATTTTTAATATTGAATTAAAAAAAAAAAAAAAATCAAATTCTAAAACCACAACGCAAAAACAATTGGCCACAATTTGGCCTATATGCAGTTGACATAAATTTTCCTCTACATATTGAGTAGTATTCCCCAAAACCATTGCTTTTTATAGCTAAAGCTTTCCACATATTCTCTTGCTTAAAGGAATCGGGTATCCAATGCGTTTCGCGAATTGTTAGAGCAGTCTCTTCCTCGGGGAGGTATAGGGTACCACCCTGCAAAGTAAGGAACTCTCCATAACATGCTGTCCACACATTTGTGCTTCAACACAATACAAGAAGTGTATTACATTGTACAAATATTACAAAAAATCCCGTCGCCTTGCAGTGTTTCAACTTACTCTATATCCCACAAACCTCCGGGGGGGGGGGGGGGGCGGGGGTGCATATTCCCATGCAAGGAAGTATCACTCCTTTATATAGACCCTCTAAGTGAATAATCCCTCCTAGAGATATAGGTGCCCATTGTAAGACTCCCCTCTCACTCAGGAGTCCAAAAAGGTGCCACTTGTGTGGTCCCCAGTGTTCCAAGATTGTGCATGTGCACTCTCTCAGATTACATAATTTCCTGTTCCAGGGGTGAAAGCTGGAAGTACCGGAAAAGCCATCTTAGTCTTGGTCTGGCGCTGGCCCTAGTACAGGGCACTAGTGCCCATCACGGAAGAGGGCAACATACCCCTTCTCTGACCACCATCCCACACTTGGCCACACACAGAGCCCATGTGGACTCCATCAGCAGAAAGAGAGCACATACATGGTCGCAAATACACATTTGAGCAGTGGTACTCACTAGTATTCTAATGTTTCTCTTTGCCCTCAGTTTCTCTCCCTCACTCTGATAATGTGACCCCAGTGCTGAGGAAGAGGGACAGGGGACGGGCAAACAAGGATGCTGTGTGGGCGCTTGACATCCTCCATATCAATGGATGATGTCATTGGTTGTTAGAACCCTGGAGGCTAGAAGGTTGGTTTTTTTTTTTTAGGCATTTTGCCAAGGCACCCCTGAACAATCCTGCAGGCATCCTGGTTGAAGAAAGCTGTTCTAGACTGTGAGCTTGTTGGGACTGTGTTGCAAAGATCTTACTGTGTACTGTTGGTAAAAGATATATCTATATAAATATATGGAAGACTGCCCTCTATATCATCTACCCCCACCGCGCCACAGGTGTGAAGGCTATATAATAAAACCAGTGAAGGTATAAAAAGTGAAGGTGTAAAATATAATAAATCAAACAGCTGCTACTTAAGTGAATATATAAAAGTGTAAAATCTGCAATCCAACCTAAAAATGTAACATAAATATCAGAGTGCAAAAAATAGTGTTATATAAATGACTCAACGTATAACTCAATAGCAGCGGTGTGTCTATTTCTCTCAGTGACAAGTGAAAAAGTTTATAAACATAAAATATATAAAGTAAAGTCCAGACTGTAAGTAAAATAAATAGGTGATTTTCCAAGTGTCTTCAAACAAGGTTTCAAACTTGAGTCTTCTAACTGACTTGAGTCTACCACCACACCACGTGTTTGTGATCACACTCCCTTTGAAAGGCGCACTCACCAGCTCACAAGGCCTCACACTCTCGTGTTTGGCAGCAGCGTATTTTACCCACTTCAGGGGTTAGTGCAGGTTATCAGCTTGCCCAATCCGTTTAGCTCTCAATGCGGTTCCATATGCAAAACAATGAATAAACACTCCACATAGTGTGAAAAAGTATGATAAAATGTATTCACTGTTCACAAACACTTCAATGGTCACACTCACATTTCAAAGATTAAAAACAAGCCTTAAATCCAAACACAGCAAACCAAACAACGCTGATGTATAAGTGTATGCTGCGGTCTCAGCGGACCAAGAGAGTCTCACCACGCTTTAAGAGTAAAACCTGGTGGTAGTGTGGTTGTAAAACAAAGTGGCGTTATATATAAGTACAATCTTTACTTGCTCTGTAGCCTCGTTCCCGACATGTTTCGTCGTGTGGACTTATTCATGGGTAAAGATCTTACTGTGCAACTTTTTGAACCAAAGAACACACTGGTTCAGTCCTGAAGAGAGGAGCAATGTAATCTTATCTGACAGATTTACCATGCAATCAGTCTGATCCATAAATACCCCACTGCCCATCGCTCAGATGCTGCTCCTGTACTAAAGCATACATTCACTTTTGAGAGTGAGCTTAGCTCCTCACCCATCCCCAAGTCCTCCAAATTTGTAAAAAAAAAAAAGAAAAATTCTTAAAACTTGCCCTGCCCGGGGCCATGCAATACTAAACCCAACACTTTCTGTCTAGGTGTGACATTGTTACCATTCTATGCCCTGCATGCAACCGCAGTTTTGTCTCCTTGAAGCAAAACGGTCAGCTGCTGACATTATCTGTTGGTCTTCTTCCAGGTTATGATCTTTGACCGTTCTAATTGGTTGGGCTGAAATGACGGCACTCCTGCACATACCGGAGTTCGTTCATCTTTAAATTGCCAGAATTGTACATTGAGCTGCATGTGCGCAGCTCAGTGTGCAGCGTCAACAGGCAGGTAAGACATTTTAATGCAAAAGAGACATAGTTAGCTTTACTAAAACTAAGCGTAGGTTCACACTGACAGCGGGAATGAAATCAGCTGAACTCACACGATTTAATTCCCACTTGTCAGTCCAGACTTCGGGGGCAATATCAGAGACATCTGTGCGGGTTGCTGAACAGATTTCTATGGAAATCGCCCCTCAGAGTCACCAAAATAGTACAGAAACTACTTTTGGAAATCGCTGAGGTGCCGCAAATGAAGGGTCGCACCGATTCAGGCGGTGCCATTGTCGCCGATTTGCCAAATTGCATGTCAAGTCACTCCAATGTGAGCCAGGGCTAAAAAAGAGGAGATTTACTAAAACTCGAGCACTCAGAATCTGATACAGCTGTGCATGGGAGCCAAATAGCTTCCAACCCAAGCTTGTTCAATTAAGCTTTGACAAAAAAATGTGGAAGCTGATTGGTTTTCATGTAGAGCTGCACCAGATTTTGCACGCTCCAGTTTCGGCAAATCAACCAGTATGTCTAGCATCACACAATTCAAGTAACTGCAGAATAGGGATGAGCCCAACACCCCCCTGTTCGGTTCGCACCAGAACCTGTGAACAGACCTAAAGCTTGTGTAAACTTTAGAACCCTATTAAAGTCTATGGGACTCGAACGTTCAAAATCAAAAGTGCTAATTTTAAAGGCTAATATGCATGTTATTGTCATAAAAAGTGTTTGGGGACCTGGGTCCTGCCCCAGGGAACATGTATCAATGCAAATTTTTTTTTTTAAAAACGGAAGTTTTTTCAGGAGCAGTGATTTTAATAATGCTTAATGTGAAACAATAAAAGTGTAATATTCCTTTAAATTTCGTACCTGGGGGTGTGTATAGTGTGCCTGTGAACTGTCCCTGCACAAAGTGGAAAAAAAGCTATTTAAAATCACTCGCGGCTAATGAATTGCCGGCTCATTGAATTGACAGTCATTCATTGAAAGTCATTGATAAAAAAAAAAGTCATTGATAAAAAAAAATAAAAAAGCGTGGGGGTTCCCCCAAATTCAATTACCAGGCCCTTCAGGTCTGCTATGGATATTAAGGGGAACCCTGCTTCAAATTTAAATAAAAAATGATGTAGGGGTCCCCCTAAATATCCATACCAGACCCTTCAGGTCTAGGATGGATTTTAAGGGGAATCCCGGCCAAAAAAAAAAATGGCGTGGGGTCCCCCTCAAAATCCATACCAGACCCTTATCCGAGCATGCAACCTGGCAGGCCGCAGGAAAAGAGGGGGGGACGAGAGTGGCCCCCCCCTCCCTCCTGAACCGTACCAGGCCACATGCCCTCAACATTGGGAGGGTGCTTTGGGGGTCTGTGACCCCCTCAAAGCACCATGTCCCCATGTTGATGGGGACAAGGGCCTCATCCCCACAACCCTGGCCATTGGTTGTGGGGGTCTGCGGGTGGGGGGCTTATCGGAATCTGGAAGCCCCCTTTAACAAGGGGACTCCCAGATCCCGGCCCCCCCCTGTGTGAAATGGTAAGGGGGTACTACCCCTACCATTTCACTAAAAAAGTGACAAAAATGTTAAAAATGACAGAAGACGGTCTTTGACAATTCCTTTATTAAAATCTTCTTTCTTCTGGTCTTCCTTCTTCCTTTCTTCATCCTTCGGTTTCTTCATCTTCTTCTTCCATCTTCTACCATCTTCTTCCATCTTCTTCTTCCATCTTCTTCTTCCTCCGATCCACTTCTTCTTGCTCTGGTCTTCTCATCCGGCATCTTCTTCCACAGCGTCCGGGTCTCTTCTTGGGCCGCTCCGCGCAATGGGAGGCTCCCGCTGTGTGAGGCTTTGCTGCGTCTGACAGCTCTTTTATAACGGAGGGCGGGGCCACCTGGTGACCCCACCCCATGACGTCAGAGGGGGGCGGAGGGGGCCGCGCATTGGCGGCTCCCATTGCGCAGAGCAGCCCAAGAAGAGACCCGGACGCCGTGGAAGAAGATGCCGGACGAGAAGACCAGAGCAAGAAGAAGCGGATCGGAGGAAGAAGATGGAAAAAGAAGATGGAAGAAGATGGTAGAAGATGGTAGAAAATTTTGAAAGGAAATTTGTCCGGAATTTGACCCTGCATTCGTTTTACTTAAAGCGGAGTTACACACAAAAATAGAACTTCCGCTTTAAGGGAGGTGACCCCCTGACATGCCACATTTGGCATGTCATTTTTTTGGGGGGGAGCCTTTTTAGAGGGTCCCAGCTCCCACTTCCTCCCAGCGCACCGTGGCACCGGAAGGGAGATCACCTCTCCCCCCTCCCTCTCAGCAATCATCTGGGACATGTCACAGGTCCCAGATGATTGCCGGCCAGTCTGTTGTAATGATGCTAGCCTGTCCCTATTCACCAAAGGGACAAGACAACTTCCCGTTCTGGGTCACACAGCATCCAATGCATGCTTTGCCATCCACTCTGCTGTGCATCAGAAATGTGGGAGTGCTAATGTAAAAGAAAAACATCTTCCAGCTGCATGAATGAGCTCTGTGTCCATGAATACTTTGCTTGTGTCTGTGTCAGATTTAATTACTGTTTATTTCTCACCAGCACTAGACAGAGATCCAGGGATTGTGGGATATATAGTTTATTCACAGGAAATGTTGGGTTTCTGATTACAGGAAACAGTCACACATTAGCCTATGCAATGCTTTGCAACATGTCTCACCTTTCTATGCAAAAAGAAACCACTGACACAAAAATGTGAAGATTTTTTTACTATAGGCTGTGCATACAGGGAAACAAGTGACAGTATGAAATTACTTGATCAATGCACATCTTATGCAGGAGAAAAACACAAGGTGCAGGTAAGAGGTTATAAGTGTAGCTAATCCGCTTTCAAAGAGTGCTGCTTGCTTATATTTTCTAAAGTTACCCTTCATTTTGGAAATGGGGGTTGCTATTGTTAACCTTCCTCTTGCTTGTTGCCTGGCTTTAATCACTTTTGAGTCACAGATCCAGAACATGTATGCTATTAAGGAGTGGCAGTAAAGTGTCAGAATTCTATATCGCTATACTTGTTCCAGGTCAGAGTTAATGCATCAGAATAATAGCTAGGCATTTAACATTGCAGCAGGATTAGTCAGCCTCTGTGATTCTCTAATGACAGATATCCTTTATTGTAAAGACAGGGTCACTGGAACAGGTGTGTCCGAGTTGCTACCACCGGGTAGTAATCATCCACTTCAAGGCCAAGGCACTCAGCCTAAAAAGCTCTCTGTAACTTCATATACAGGGCTCCATTCACTAAAGAATATTTCATGAGATAATTATGTAGCACTGACCCCCGAAGGAGCTACTGGTTTTATTGGGCTTACCGTTACCTTCTTCACCTCTTCTCTGTCTAGGGGTTCCCGTGCTAGATGGCCCAAAGAAATGTAGAAACTGACACTTTAGCTTCCTTTTTTGGGTTATTTATTCAAAAAGATAAAACAGTCTCTTAAATGTAGGGTAGAGGGTTAGGATGAAAGTTCAGGTACTTTGGAACTGCAAGAAAGTCTCTCACTATAGAAATCCAGAGAATTACCGTTTCACAGCTGGATTCCCACAACCACTGGATAGACCTTCTCTCACCAGGCCTAGCAGCCGGTGAAGTGTTAGATAGAGCAAAGTCTCTGCCACAGACTTGAATGTAACTGAGGGACAAATTTAGAGAGCTATCATACGGTACCAGTATCTTGCAGCCGGTCCGGCGATACCGTATGAGTGTTTATCCATTTAGTGTCCTTCAACTGAGCCTCCAGGCTCCTTCAGAGAAACCAGCCTTAGCGCATGGCTTTCTCCCGAAGAGTCTTCCCCTGGATGCTTCTACAGTTGCTGGGCCTCTCCTAGCCGAGACGGCACCGGAACACTCTTGGATAGACATGGGCGCCGTCAAAAAAATTTGTTTCGTTTCGTTCCGTTCCGTAAAAAAAATAAAATAAAATCGTATTGTGAATCGTGTACGAAATTCAATTCGGATTCGTACAAAATACGAATTTTCGTTAGATTCATAAACTTGTCGTTAAAATAACGAAAGTTACTTATGATGAATTTATCATTATGAGGGGTTCCCACCATCCCTGTGCTGTGCTGACTTCCTGGGTTTTTAAACTTTAGTTTTGTTAACTTTTTGTTAAAATAACGAAAGTCCGTTATGATGAATTTATCATTATGAGGGGTTCCCACCATCCCTGTGCTGTGCTGACTTCCTCCGAGTGATTGGTAAACAAAACACCAGTCACGTTTCTGTTAATTTGGATCCGAAATTCTAAATGAAGTTTCGTATCTCGTACAGAATTCGTAAGCATAAAAATTTGTATTTCGGATTCGTACGAATGTACGAATTTCCGGAAATTCGTACGAATTATTGATTCATACAAAACTAATCGCACATGTCTACTCTTGGATAATTAGGCCCCGAAATCCCTAAAGGCCTGTCCCTGCAGTTGCCTCACCTCGGGCTATCTAGTCCCGAGACTCGAAATTGCATGGATCCACACCCCAGGCCAGGAGGGCAACGGGGGCTGGTCAGGAGGACCAGGACCAAACAAACAGACGATATCCTCTGGACCGGAACCCCTAAACATGTGATCTTAGTACCTTAAATACCTTCTCCCAGAAATCACAGCAGGATGACACTCCCACTGGGCTGGTTCTGAGAGAAAGAGGGTATCCAATACACCTAACCAAACTGCGTTCCAATACTTGCCGTCGGTGACAGCGACACGCTGCGGCCAAGTAGGACTCAGTGCAGTCCAGCCAGACTGGTACTGAAACCATAATTTGGCATAATTAGTCCTAAAACCCAACTGTGGTTTAGGAATATTAACTTTTGAAAAATACATAGCGCATGCTCGTCAGGAGCCAGCGCTACAATTAAATCAGGTGACACATTTACTCCAATTATCTCATAAGATGCTGAAAGTGTCAATTCATTATCACCTCATGGGCTATTCATATCACAAACCAAAAAACATGAGATAAATAACTTATAAAACAGTGTTAAAATCAATTCATGAAGGAAATAAATAAATAAATGAATGAGGTAATTAAGTAGTGGTCCAGGCATGAGGTATTTAAGGAATGTAAAAATATAACAGCCAATTTGGAGGAATCTCTACCTTTTTGGATCAGTTTCTCAACTGTAAAGCATGGAAAAACACAGAATCATCAGGGCTGATTTACTTTTTACTAAGTATAACTAAAAGGCAAAAGCAGCTGGAGCTGCTGTGCTCGTCCCCATCGCTGGAAGGATCAGGTTCAGGTAAGTAAAAGGGGGGCTCTGGGGGACTGCTACACTACAGAAGGTTTTTCACCTTAGTGCATAGAATGCATCCTTGAGGGTTTACAACCCCTTTAAACACTGGTGAAAAATAGTCAATAAACGCCAATGCATTTCAGCCGTTAGGTCTTAAGCATGGTTAATCATGGCTGAGTAAAGACAGGGTCACTTTATCGTTGTTGGGGTTTATAAGGTGAGAATTCCTGACTGCTGCATTAGTCTAATACGGAAGTAATATACGTCCTTACTTGGTGAATCCTAGTAAAATACTGTATATTTCCTTTTGTTGGTGATTATTACACAGGGGAAGGAGAAGGGAAGGAGAAGAAACATAATAACGATGGGGAAGGGAGGGGGAGTAGCATATATCAGATGGCCTAGGGGAGCCATAGATCCGGCTTTGCTTCCCATTGTATTTTAGTTTGAGACTAAATATAAAATCCCTTTTTTTTTTTTAATGTGTAGATTCAGATTTTATAGATAATAGTAATATATTAGGATTGGCTTTTTTTTTTTAAGTCATCGCCTCAAGCACCAAATGTGTGATACAGCTTAATGCCCCAAGCCATTTTGTTGGCTTGCACATTGCGTTAATTTATATGTTAATATTGTTCATACTCCTCTGGATATTCTAATCAGTTTTGGCATGAGTTTTCTTTCGATATCACACTTCTATATACAGCTTGGTGATTCCAAGCATTATAAATGGAAAATAAGAGTGCTCTTTATTTACCTCAAGATTGCACGTGCACGGGAGTGATGTCATTGCATCTCCGGCCAATCTCAGCGATGGAGCCCACAAACCGCTGCAACAGCTTAATTTTAAGTGTGGGATACACTGCAACAGCTTTGTTTTAAGGTAAGTATTTCATAATGAGCTAGTATGCGATGCATACTAGCTCATTATGCCTTTGTCTTGCAGTTTTTTTTGGGGGGGGGGGGGTGGGTTCAGAGGTTTACAACCTCTTTAACACCAACTCCAATCCTTTTACGTTAGTTTTGTGAAGGCACAGGCACTAGATTTTAGTGCAGAAGGAGACAGTGATTAGGTTGTCAGGTGACAGTCCGGTCAATGGGAGATAATGAGTTCTGCCACTATGGAGAAGCTGTACTAGTATTGCTTGAAAGTGAAAATGCAATGATTGTCTATTAAGAGTGCTGAATCTGTCTTTTAATTAATACAGGGTCAGCACTTCTTTGGTTTTATATATATATATATATATATATATATATATATATATATATATATATTGTAAAGTTTGGGGGATTGTAGCTCCACAGAACCAAGTGCGAAGCCGACAAACTTTAAACAAAAAGGCTTTTATTTTTCAGCAAGCAAATCAAAATAAGGCTTCCAGCAGCACACAAGCAAAAATACAAAATAAAGTCTGCTTATCTTTAGCACAAAGTAAAAGTAAAAAGGCACATACAGTTTGTGGATGGGTCTTCACCCCAAGGTTCTAACAGTCCTTGTTAAATCTTTTAGCAACCTCGGGCAGACTCACAGCTCTCCAAGACAGCTGTATTCCCCAACTCCTCCCCACCACCACTTCTAGCACTACTTCCTGCCTGTAAAAGCTGCATCATTTTTGGATGATGGATTGAACAGTGCTCCGTGAGATGTTCAACGCTTGGGATATTTTTTTTATAACCTAACCCTGCTTTAACTTCTCCCCAACTTTATCCCTGACCTGTCTGGTGTGTTCCTTGGCCTTCATGAAGCTGTTTGTTCACTAAGGTTCTGTAACAAACCTCTGAGGGCTTCACAGAACAGCTGTATTTATACTGAGATTAAATTACACACAGGTGGACTCTATTTACTAATTAGGTGACTTCTGAAGGCAATTGGTTTCACTAAATTTTAGTTAGGGGTATCAAAGTAAAGGAGGCTGAATACAAATGCATGGCACACTTTTCACATATTTATTTGTAAAAAGTTGTGAAAACCATTTATCATTTTCCTTCCACTTCACAATTATTTGCCACTTTGTGTTGGTCTATCACATAAAATCCCAATAAAATACATTTTTAATTGACATTTTTGGTTGTAACATGATAAAATGTGGAAATTTTTTAAAGGCACTGTGTGTATATATATATATATATATGTATATATATATATATATATATATATATATATATATATATATATATATTACAGTGTGCCTTCTGCATATCTTATCAGCCTGACAAGCTAAGTATATAGGCTGTGTTAGGTATGTGTACTTAAGCGCTAGAATGGGTATTCAAAGACAGAACGGCAACAATGTTTTTAAGATAGCCAAATGATGATGCTGCAACCCATATATTAGTGTTCTCACACGTAGAAGAAATGGTTTTTAAAATACACACACAATGTTAATAATTATGTGAAATGGGTGCGCTCTCAATCAACCTTAAAAATCGTGTAGATCTGATTAAAAATTGCTTGTGCAATGATACTATTCAAGTGATGTGTAAAACCTCCTTAAAATCCGTGCACTGAGTGTGTATACATAAATAAATAAATACATAAAACCATATGTAAATATATAAATAAGTGGATCCTTTTCCTTTTTGTGGTACCAGTGATTAAGTGATATTTGTGCGATAGTGCTGTGAATAAAAGACAGTTTAGGAATGAGGTAAAACCACGTTTACATTCCAACCCTTAAAAAATCCATGCGTTTAAAACTGAAAAAAAACGCATTAAAAAATCCATGCGTTTAAAACTGAAAAAAAAAACGCATTTAATTGTGCGATTTATTTGTGGAAAAACGCATATTGGGTTATGCGATTAAATTGGGAGAAACACCATAGGTGTTTTTAGAATCCTTTAGGAGTCCATGCATCTAATTGATGTCTCCTTAGGTGTTTAATTTGCGGTTGCTTAGACAGGTGTTGTTCCTGATTAGTTAGTGCTGAGATGTTTTACTAACTAATTGCCCTTTGGTGTTGAGCACAGGTTAAAACTTGAAGGATAAAAGGTGTACACCACAAATGAGAAAGATAAGCACCATTTAGTAAATGTATATTTTTGAGCAGGTATACACATAATACTTTTACTTATCTTTAGTTGTGGTGTCCTCTTTCCTGCTGGTCACGTCCTTACTATCTCTTCCGTGTTTGCATGAGGATAGAAGACAGATAAAAAACCATTGCGCAATATAGTTATACTTGGAATGGTGTGCATGTGTTGTGGCTGAAGCCCATCTACTTACACAGCACCCTACGAACGAAGCGCGGTGGTTAGAAATATGTCAGGCACTGTTTGGGCTCCCTGCCCTGCTTGTCTCAGTAGTGTTGCTTAGCTCCTCCTCCCGACGCGTTGCGACACGCCCACGTGTCTTTATCAAGGGATTATGGATATCACTGGTACCACAAAAAGGAAAAGGATCCACTTATTTATATATTTACATATGGTTTTATGTATTTATTTATTTATGTATACACACTCAGTGCACGGATTTTAAGGAGGTTTTACACATCACTTGAATAGTATCATTGCACAAGCAATTTTTAATCAGATCTACACGATTTTTAAGGTTGATTGAGAGCGCACCCATTTCACATAATTATTAACATTGTGTGTGTATTTTAAGTATATAGGCTGGTATCCCCCTAGAATGGTAGCACAGCCCCCCCCCCACCAAGCTGATATGGACACACATACAGTGGTGTGAAAAAGTGTTTGCCCCCTTCCTCATTTTCTGTTCCTTTGCATGTTTGTCACACTTAAGTGTTTCGGAACATCAAACCAATTTAAACAATAGTCAAGGACAACACAAGTAAACACAAAATGCAATTTGTAAATGAAGGTGTTTATTATTAAAGGTGAAAAAAAATCCAAACCATCATGGCCCTGTGTGAAAAAGTGATTGCCTCCCTTGTTAAAACATACTATAACTGTGGTTGTCCACACCTGAGTTCAATTTCTCTAGCCACACCCAGGCCTGATTATTGCCACACCTGTTCACAATCAAGGCATCACTTAAATAGGAGCTGCTTGACACAGTAAGGTCCACCAGAAGATCCTTAAAAGCTACACATCATGCCGAGACCCAAAGAAATTCAGGAACAATTGAGAAAGAAAGTAATTGAGATCTATCAGTCTGGAAAGGGTTATAAAGCCATTTCCAAAGCTTTGGGAATCCAGCGAACCACAGTGAAAGCCATTATCCACAAATGGCGAAGACATGGAACAGTGGTGAACCTTCCCAGGAGTGGCCGGCCGCCCAAAATTACCCCAAGAGCGCAGCGACGACTCATCCAAGAGGTCACAAAAGACCCCACAACAACACGATTTTTAAGGTTGATTGAGAGCGCACCCATTTCACATAATTATTAACATTGTGTGTGTATTTTAAGTATATAGGCTGGTATCCCCCTAGAATGGTAGCACAGCCCCCCCCCCCACCAAGCTGATATGGACACACATACAGTGGTGTGAAAAAGTGTTTGCCCCCTTCCTCATTTTCTGTTCCTTTGCATGTTTGTCACACTTAAGTGTTTCGGAACATCAAACCAATTTAAACAATAGTCAAGGACAACACAAGTAAACACAAAATGCAATTTGTAAATGAAGGTGTTTATTATTAAAGGTGAAAAAAAATCCAAACCATCATGGCCCTGTGTGAAAAAGTGATTGCCTCCCTTGTTAAAACATACTATAACTGTGGTTGTCCACACCTGAGTTCAATTTCTCTAGCCACACCCAGGCCTGATTATTGCCACACCTGTTCACAATCAAGGCATCACTTAAATAGGAGCTGCTTGACACAGTAAGGTCCACCAGAAGATCCTTAAAAGCTACACATCATGCCGAGACCCAAAGAAATTCAGGAACAATTGAGAAAGAAAGTAATTGAGATCTATCAGTCTGGAAAGGGTTATAAAGCCATTTCCAAAGCTTTGGGAATCCAGCGAACCACAGTGAAAGCCATTATCCACAAATGGCGAAGACATGGAACAGTGGTGAACCTTCCCAGGAGTGGCCGGCCGCCCAAAATTACCCCAAGAGCGCAGCGACGACTCATCCAAGAGGTCACAAAAGACCCCACAACAACGTCCAAGGAACTGCAGGCCTCACTTGCCTCAGTTAAGGTCAGCGTTCATGCCTCCACCATCAGGAAAAGACTGGGCAAAAATGGCCTGCATGGCAGAGTTCCAAGGAGAAAACCACTGGTGAGCAAAAAGAACATCAAAGCTCGTCTCAATTTCTCCACAACACATCTTGATGATCCCCAAGACTTTTGGGACAACATTCTGTGGACCGATGAGACAAAAGTGGAACTCTTTGGAAGGTGTGTGTCCAAGTATATCTGGCGTAGAAGGAACACTGCATTTCAGAAAAAGAACATTATACCAACAGTAAAATATGGTGGTGGTAGTGTGATGGTCTGGGGCTGTTTTGCTGCTTCAGGACCTGGAAGACTTGCCGTGATAAAAGGAACTATGAATTCTGCTGTCTACCAAGAGATCCTGAAGGAGAATGTCCGACCATCTGTTCGTGTACTCAAGCTGAAACGAACTTGGGTTCTGCAGCAGGACAATGATCCTAAACACACCAGCAAGTCCACCACCGAATGGCTGAAGAAAAACAAAATGAAGACTTTGGAGTGGCCTAGCCAAAGTCCTGACCTGAATCCTATTGAGATGTTGTGGTATGACCTTAAAAAGGCCGTTCATGCTCGAAAACCCTCTAATGTAACTGAATTAGGACAATTCTGCAAAGATGAGTGGGCCAAAATTCCTCCAGGACGCTGTAAAAGCCTCATTGCACGTTATCGCAAACGCTTGGTTGCAGTTGTTGCTGCTAAGGGTGGCCCAACCAGTTATTAGGTTTAGGGGGCAATCACTTTTTCACACAGGGCCATGATGGTTTGGATTTTTTTTCACCTTTAATAATAAACACCTTCATTTACAAATTGCATTTTGTGTTTACTTGTGTTGTCCTTGACTATTGTTTAAATTGGTTTGATGTTCCGAAACACTTAAGTGTGACAAACATGCAAAGGAACAGGAAATCAGGAAGGGGGCAAACACTTTTTCACACCACTGTACCTTTCAACACTCAGTGGATGCTTTAGGAGTGGCTATCCAAAAAAACTAGAGCTCCTTCCCAAAGTCCCAGTTCCAATGCAGATGGCCACTGGGTTATTCACCACCCATGCTGACCAGGAAAGGGTGCTAGCAAAGGAGAAGTTGATATACCACCTACCTGCCCCCCATGGGAGGCAAATAAGTGGTCACCCACATCCTTAGAAAACGGACTCACCATGTAGGTGGGTGAGAGAGTAAAAAAGAAACACAAAGACATCATTAATTATTCCATTGTTTAACTATAATTAATCTTTCCAAGTTCCAGAGGTTTCCCATCATAACATCAAGTGTTGTGTTTCTTCACTTCTCAAGTCTCATTTGAGCAATGAGGAAATCCCCACCCTTGGCATGTTTTTTTGTGCTCAAGGAACTCTGGGGAAGGATTTCCCTTTTCAAACTAATCTGTGCAATATAGAGGATTTGAGCAGTGAGGAAGAGAACCTTTCTCCTCTTTCCTCTGTTGACACTGGATGGACATTGCAAGGCATCTTTGGGCATCACGTGATAGAGAGGCAAGTAAGTGGTATATCATGCCCCACCTCACTGGAACCCCTTTTTAGGCACCTGGGTGCTGAAGAACTTGGTGTTCACCAGCATTGGGTTTGGCAAGTGACCACCTTTTATGGGAGAACCCCTATGTGCCTTGCTGGTCTACTCTAGAAATGTGTGGGCGGGTACATTTTTTTTCACATAAACAAAAGAAATGTAATCCTCCTAATGCTGTAAGTGTAAACTTTCAGTACCATGGAGAGCTATTGAAAGAAATCTGGCCTGAAGGCTGAATCCAAATCTTCACTGGCGCTGTACATATGAGATTCAATGGCTGTTCATCAGTAGCTGCATTCATCTGAACCAAATCCCTCCTATTGTAAATAGGATGAATGTGGCCATGGAATACAGGGAGAATTCTGTCAAATCTCACTTGGACAAATATCTATGACTAAATCATAGATCCCAAGTTTATAAATATGCCCCTTCCATGTTCAAGGTTATTTCCCAGCCAGATAAAAAATAAATATGGAATACATGAGCTCAAAATTTAGTCAGACTTTCATAGAGCACTACTTATTTCAGAACTTTTAAGTAGTTCCCTGCGTGTTTCCCCACTGGGATTTTCTTTAATTCAGGCATGCCAATTACAGCAGTGTTATGAATGTATTATTTCTTAAATCACACTATTTGTGCTCTTAACTCACGTTAAAACTGCTAAGCTAAATTGAATCTAGA
The DNA here is from genome assembly GCA_028564925.1 of Lithobates sylvaticus. Taxonomy (NCBI): domain Eukaryota; kingdom Metazoa; phylum Chordata; class Amphibia; order Anura; family Ranidae; genus Lithobates; species Lithobates sylvaticus. Next base: position 196,007,432 of record CM053029.1, read on the forward strand.
AACCAATTCCAAGTTAATTTTCAGCAGAGATCACTGTATTTAATTAAAGGTTAACAAGGTTTTTATCAGTTCCGTACGTTAACAATTACCTTTCAGCAACCTGATGCTGGAAATATAATGTGTTTGAAAACTGATATGTTTCTAAAGTTGTCCAGGAGAGTTACAATGAAAAACATGTGAAGGGACCCACAGTGGCGTAGCTAGCACATCTGGCACTCGTGGCTGGACATTTTTTTGCAAGAAAAATGGTATGTGCCAACACTGTGGGTGTGGTCAGATTGCATCAACAGTGGGAGTAGCTTAAAGGGCCAAATACTTTAACCACTAGAGATCCGCGCTTTGCAGCACGGACCTGCTTTGCCGGGACTACGTCTATTGACATAGTCCTGTGCACGAGCGGCCTGCGTGCCCCCAGTGCGAGGAGGAAAAAAAAGCCAATCACCGGTGGCCGTGAGAGGGACATCAGTCCTGATCACGGCAAGCTGGCGCCAGCTCATCAGTGCCCACTTGTGCCCCCTGCCAGTACCACCTAACAATAGGCAACAGTGCCGCCTATCAGTGCCCACAGTGCCACCCATCAGTGCCCACAGTGCTACCTATCAGTGCCCACAATCAGTGCCTCAACAACAGTGCTGTACCTCAGTGCCGCCCATCAGTGCCACCCATCAGTGCCATCTTATCGGTGCCCATCAGTGCCACCTTATCTGTGCCCATCAGTACTGCCTTATCTGTCCCCATCAGTGCCACCTTATCAGTGCCACCTTAACTGTGCCTATCAGTGCAGCCTATCAGTGCCCACCAGTGCCGCCTCATCAGTGCATATCAATGAAGGAGAAAAATGACCTGTTTGCAAAATTTTATAACAAACTATTAAACATGATTTTTTTTTCAGAATTTTGCATCTTTTTTTGTTTAGCAAAAAATAAAAATCACAGCTGTAATTAAATACCACCAAAAGAAAGCTCTATTTGTGGGGAAAAAAAATGATAAAAATTTCATTTTGGTACAGTGTTGTATGACCACGCAATTGTCATTCAAAATGCGTTAACGCTAAAAGTTGAAAATTGGTCTGGGAAGGAGGGGGGTTTAAGTGCCCAGTAAGCAAGTAGTTAATGACTGTGCCACAGGCAACTAAGTAGCAGACAGTACAAACCTCAGTACACTCCTTTTAATAAAATAAAACATTGTATATCCTTTACTACACACAGCTAACCTTAACCACTTGCCTACTTGGCAATTAAACCCCCCTCCTGCCCAAACCAATTTTCAGCTTTCAGTGCTCTCACACTTTGAATGACAATTACTCAGTTATATAATACTGTACCCAAATAATTTGTTTGTCCTTTTTTTTCATACAAATATAGCTTTCTTTTGGTGGTATTTGATCACCTCTGGGTTTTTAATTTTTTGCGCTATAAATGAAAAAAGACCGACAATTTTGAAAAAAAGCTAATTTTTCTTAGTTTCTGTGATAAAATTTAGCAAATTATTAATTTTTCTTCATAAATTTTGGCCACAATTTATACTACTACATATCTTTGGTAAAAATAACCCAAATTAGTGGATTATTTAGTCTTTGTGAAAGTTATGCCAGGTACACACAGTCGGACCAGAGTCCGCCGGACAATCCGCCCGTGTGTGGGCACAGGCTGACTTTTTCTACCCAAAAGTCCGGTGGACTTAGAAAGAAGTCTTGACTCAAAAAAGAATCCGGCTGCCTGTGTGCTAGTCCGCAGGACTTTTGAAATGAACGGACTTGCCCACACACGGAGTAAAGTATACGTTTATTTTGAACGTAACTCCAGGTAGAAGGGACTAGTAAACTAGTTGTTTACATATGAGATCATCTCTCATTGGACACTCCGATCGAGTGCTAAATGGCCGCTGTTATTTGTCATTTAGCATGATCTGTAATTGGGGGGACACAGCCAACACAAATTTTCCCCGATGCGCGCCGGCGGCGGCGCGCGGAGAACCAGTAAACAGGAGGACATCCAGGGACTCCCTCCCGGAAATTCAGCGCCGCGCTGTAGCCGTCTTTTGGCTATAGCGTGGGCACATATTGGTTAAAGTGATATTAAAGACTTGTTTTTTCATTTTTTTCTGAATAATAAACATGTTATACTTACCTTCTCTGTGTAGTGGTTTTGCACAGAGCAGCTTGGATCCTCCTCTTCTTGGGTTCCTCGCTGACATTCCTGGCCCCTCCCTCTTTCTGGGTGCCTCCACAGCAAGCAGCTATGGGGGCACCTAAGCAGCCATGCTCTTGAGCTGCGGCTCTGTGTGTCCATTGTGGGAATGGACACACAGAGCTGAAGCTCTACTCCGCTCCCTCATTCTTCTGATTGGCTCACTGGCTGTGATTGACAGCAGTGTGAGCCAATTGCTCCCACTGCTGCCAAAAGCCAATCAGGAGTGCAACTCCCAGGACAGCCAAGGCTCTTGTGGACATCGCTGGATTGAGAGAGGGCTCAGGTAAGAATTAGGTGGGGATGGTGGGGGCTTCATGCATAGAATGCATGAAGATTAAAAATATTGTGCCTTTACAATGACTTTAACAAAGAATGTGCTGAACTTAGAATGCAGTAGTCAGGAGTAATGGGAACAAAAAGTGCAGCGCTCAAAATTAATAAATATATAACTATATCTAAAATAGTGAAAGTGTACAGTGACAAACTAAGTTGGGACACCTAAAATTAATCAAATGTAACAAAAAATTGTGTTGAATTAATACATGTGCATGCAATGATCAGGGTACCCCTTATGACGTCACGTTGTGATGCAAAGATCGTCGGGTAACCACGCCCACACGTCCTGCGCATGTGCGATCGCTTTCTTACTCCGAGGCCAGGAGTTTTTTATCCTTCTCTGCTACAACATAGCTAGTTTTGCTGTAACAGACTAGTAGCTTGCTAGCTTGTTTTTTACCAATGCTGTACATCGTATCCACTGCTTGATTGAGCCCAATAAAGGAGCCATTTGTTTTTATGGTACAACACGATTTGGAGGTGTTTTTGTATCTTTTTGGTGCCCCTCTGGGATCTGATTGATGGGAGGAAAATTACCAGCACCTGGTGGCTTTTGACGCATGCTTCATTAGACCAGGAACCTGGAAGCTGTACCGCTGGGAGGGGAGACACCTGCCCTTGGAGGATCCTGATTGATGGGATACATGCACTAAAGACCAGGAATCTGGTAAGCCTCCATTCACACTTTATGATATCTTGATGGGAACTGCGTGGTCAACTTTATGCACCTTTATCACGTTTATAAGTTGATCTTGGGAGATTATCCAACACTATTTGCAGTTTTGGACTTTGATTTTCTTGCACTATTCCCATGAGATTTTTTGTATTATTAATTGTTCACTCATGTCTTTGCACACTCATGCTTTTTTATGCGCATATCATTATATGCAGATGGAATAATTTATCACATTCATTTATCTTATTATTTGCTGTTTTGAATTTTATGCACTAATTATATGCGATTTTTTTTTATGCATTTTGTTCACTCATGTCATTGCATGCTCATGTTTTTTATGTGCATACTATCATTGCATGCACATGTATTAATTCAACACAATTTTTTGTTACATTTGATTAATTTTAGGTGTCCCAACTTAGTTTGTCACTGTACACTTTCACTATTTTAGATATAGTTATATATTTATTAATTTTGAGCGCTGCACTTTTTGTTCCCATTTTTTGATTAGTTCGGTATCTTGAGCTATAGTGTCCAGCTGCTCTAGTCATATAATTTTTTCCAAGCACAGATTTCTCCACTTTTTTAGTAGTCAGGAGTAAGAAATGCAAAACACAGTGAGGGGAATTTATCAAAACTGGTGCAGTCAGAATTTGGAACAGCCGTGCATGGTAACCAATCAGCTTCTATCTTCAGCTTGTTCAGCTTTAAAAATGAAAGCTATGAGCTGATTGGTTTCCATGCACAGCTGTTCGAAATTCTGTCTGCTCTAGTTTTGATAAATTCCCTTAAAGTGGATGTAATTTTTTTTATGTCATAATGTAGAGAATAAGATTTCCTTTCATTTGAGCCCAGTCTTGCCACACAGATTTACTCAAGGCCTGAGCAATCCTCATTTATTGTTCAGTTAGAGAAATCTTGACAAAGTCTTGAAAACTTTGTCAAAAACGCCCCCTTGCTGTGAGTGACAGGTGATTTACATATCTCATGCACTAGCCTGAGACAGGCACATCCTGTGTAAAAAGTTCACAATTCACATCCCCCTCCCCTCCCCTCCAGCTCTCCCAGGATTGGCTGCATTTACTGTGTTTTGACTGGATGTTTCTCATCATGGGATGTGCAGTGTGTGTGTCTGAGGTCACCTGATCACAGATAACATTCCTTTTCCTCACTAGGATTTGTTATGTGGGGGAGGGGTGGATTTCTCGCTTTTTATAATTACACCCAGTAAGACTGAATGAGCTTAGGGCCAGTTCACACCAGTCGGATGCGATGTGGGAACTCGCAGTGGATTTGCAGGGTTCCCATTAAATGTCACCTGACTGCTCCCACCAAGGCTGCGATTTGGGAACCCTGCGAATCCACTGCGGGTTCCCACATCGCATCCGACTCGCACGGCAGTTCACACTGCCCCATGCGAACTGCTGGGGAGTGTCATACAATGTTAACGATACCCCCATTTCAGCTCGCATATCGCACTGTGAAGTGACAGTTAGGACATGAATCGGATCGCATAGGTGTGAACACCCATGCTATTCTGGTGCGGACCAAAAAAAGGGTCCCGTGCGAATGTGATGCGATTTCAGCCATACAGTTTGTATGGCTGAAATCTCATCGCACAGACATTGCATGTGATCTGAACAGCAATGCGGTGTGAATCACAGGTATGCGGAGTGTACAGTGGTGGGTAGTACATGCAGGATGGTGTCAGGATAGTGGACAGTGTCAGATTATTTTTTTATTTTACAATTTCATTTTTTTTTTCAAAGGGTTTTTTGGGACCAGTGGATTTTTTTTGGTTTTTTTATTTTTATACATTTTTACAATTACATTTTTTTTATTATTTTTTTTTTATATTTATTTTTGTACTATTCTAACAATGATGGGAGGGTGGGGTTTTATTTTTTAAATATATTTTTTCACAGTGCTTTTGGGAAAGGAAGTCGGTGTCAGTGGGTCAGTGGTCGGTGTCAGTGGACGGAGTCAGTGTCAGTGGGGTAGTGGTTGGTGTCAGTGGAGCAGTGGATGGTGTTAGTGGGGCAGTGGACGGAGTCAGTGTCAGTGGGGTAGTGGTTGGTGTCAGTGGTCGGTGTCAGTGGGGCAGTGGACGGAGTCACTGTCAGTGGGGTAGTGGTTGGTGTCAGTGGTCGGTGTCAGTGGGGCATTGGACGGAGTCAGTGTCAGTGGGGTAGTGGTTGGTGTTAGTGGTCGGTGTCAGTGGGGCAGTGGACGGAGTCAGTGTCAGTGGGGTAGTGGTTGGTGTCAGAGGTCTGTGTAAGTGGTCGGTGTCAGTGGACGGTGTCAGTCGGGTATCAGTTGGGTAGTGGTCGGTGTCAGTGGACAGTGTCAGTGGGGTAGTGGTTGGTGTCAGTGGACGGTGTAAGTGGGGTAGTGGCCGGTGTCAGTGGGGTAGTGGTTGGTGTCAGTGGTTGGTGTCAGTGGGGTAGTGGTTGGTGTCAGTGGGGTAGCGGTTGGTTTGAGTGGACGGTGTCAGTGGGGTAGTGGTCGGTGTCAGTGGTGCAGTGGACGGTGTCAGTGGGGCAGTGGTTAGTGTCAGTGGGGCAGTGGTTAGTGTCAGTGGGGCAGTGGACGGTGTCAGTGGGGCAGTGGACAGTGTCAGTTGGGCAGTGGTCAGTGTCAGTGGGGCAGTGGACGGTGTCAGTGGGGCAATGGTTAGTGTCAGTGGGGCAGTGGGCGGTGTCAGTGGGGCAGTGGATGGTGTCAGTGGGGCAGTGGACATTTTTTTTATCTTTTTTTTTACAGTTTTTGAATAGTTTTTTATCAGCCCTGTTGGGGGCTTTAATGACATGTCAGGGGTCTAAACAGAGACCCCTGACATCTCCCATTTGACACAGAGAAAGGGACAGAGGATACAGATTCCCCAGTCCTTTTCTCTGCACTGAAGATGAATATCGGGAAGACAGCGGCTTCTCTCCATTCATATACTGAGCAGAGGAACACACAGGTTACTCTGCTCAGTTATCACAGGACACAGGACCGATCGGTAAAGAACGCTCCTGTGTCCCATTCAGAAAAGAAGGGTTGGTAACTGACATACCAGACCCCTTTCTCCGCTCTACATCCTGACAGATCCCCGCGCCCCACCCCCCCAGCCCGCAGGAGAGGAGAAGAGAGGTAAGCCGGCTGCAGGGGACGGGGGGCTATGGCGGAAGTCAGGGGCGGAGAGGGACGAGGGGGGGGCGGAGGAGCAAGACACAGGAGGCATGTTTTTCACACACGGAGGGGAGGGGAGCGGAGCACAGTGGGTGATGATCTGTGTGATGGGACATCTGCACCGATCCCCCCCGCATGGCTTTTCAGGTGAAAGCCGTGGGAGGGAGTGAAACAGATGATGAAAAGCCATGCAGGGGGGATCGGTGCAGATGTCCCATCTCACAGATCATCACCCACTGTCACTGAACACTGTAGTTTGACAGGGGGCCGTGAGCGCGCTCTGCTTTTACCCAGAACGTGCTCTGCCTCTCAGGCACGCTCTGGCCAACGGGAGTGTAGAGGTGGGCGGGGAGTCTGCTGACATCATGACTCCGCCCACCGAGCTCCGAACAACAGACCCGCCCACTGAATCTGGGGGCTTCAAACTGCTAAACGGGACACATTTGACAGGTAAGGATACATGCAGGAGGCATGTATATCCTTATAGATCACCACTATGGCAGTACTTTAGAATTGATGAGTGTGGGTTTACATCCACTTCAAGGGCTCATTCAGACAGGTGCTGAGACAGGTCCTGTATGCTGAGCCACGTTTTGCTGCATCTGCATCCACCAGAGAGATTTACCTATAGAAGTGGGTGCACAGATCCGAATGCAGACACTGTGCGTTTGGATACATGCATTCCTTCCTGTCTGCATGTCAAATTTTGACATTCGACTATGTCCATGCAGCTTCTGTGTCCCAATTGACTTTGACTGGACTGCCTGCACAGGGATGCACAGGACACAATGCGTCCCCACGCGGTACACGGGCATCACACTGGGCATATGCTCCATGTGAATGAGGCCTAATTGTTGTCATGTGGACCAAATAGCAGGAAATAGGAGATGTTGGGTAATTAAAAGAGAAGTAAGGGAATTTTATTTATGAATCATACTTATCTAGGTATATGCTGCATCTGTCCTCTGCCGGCTCTAAGGCTGAGAACCGAGTAATCAAACAGCCAATCACTCTCTCAGTGCTCCCTGAGCAGAGAGCTGGTGGCTATCAGTCTCTGGCTTTCTGCTTTGGGGAGGTGCCTCCTGTGTACCTCCCTACTCCAGCACCTCCTCTGCACCCCTCGTCAAGGCCCCTTCTGCACCCCCCCCCCCAGTCCAGGGCCTCCTCTGTACCCTCCCAGCTTAGGATCTCCTCTGCATCCCCCAAGTCCAGGGTCTCCTTTGCACCCCCCATCCCAGGACCTCCTCTACATCCCCCAAGTCCCTCCAGTCCCTCCTCCTCCACACTCTCCAGCCCAAGGCCTCCTCCCCACCCCCCATCAGCCCATAGCTTCCACTGAACCTTCCAGTCCAGGGCCTCCTTTAACCACCCTCCCAGTATAGGGCCTCATCTGCACCCCCCTCAGCCCAGGGCTTTCACTGCACCCCCCAGCCCAGGGCATCCTCCGCACCCCACCCCCATTCCAGGGCCTCCTCTGCATCTCCCATCCAGTCCAGGGCCTTCTTTGAAGCCTCACTTTTTCTGGGATGCCTCACGCAGAAAAGACTGTCCCTAGGAGGGAGACCTGCCTGTCCCTTACACTTGATCAGGCAGCAGTGACACCGTGAGAGCAGCGGTTCCCAGTGGGGGCGGAACCCCTGGCGGCACCCCCCCCTAGATTCATCACCCGGGGCAGGCATCCCCCCCCCCCCCAGTTTCGGCTCTGGGGACCCTTCCATGATAGCCTCATTTCTGATTTTTTTTATTTCATATACTTTTCAACCTACAAGATTCAGGTTTTCATGTTATCATGTACCCTAATTTAGTCCCCTCTTATACCCAGCACAACATTTTTGGCAAACTTTGGCATAAATTCAGAATGTCTGTGAAATGCATGCACTTTTCATGTTCTGTCTCTTTACAAATGTTGCAAGTACAGTAAAATACCCTTAGACCTGCCAGAAATAGAGTGAGTGTCTAAATTCATGTAGTAGGCTGACAGTGATGCATGTGCAGCACTGAAATTTTAAGCAGTGTTGTCAGCCCTGCCTGAGTTCTCTCCTGTTGGACTACAGAAAAAATTATTCTTATCTTATGGAGATGAGGAGAGACTATGTGTTCTGTAGTCCAGTGGGGAATAACAACACTGCTTTGGACAGGAATTTAGGATTGAACCTTTCCCCTCTACAGCCAGTTCCATTCAAGGGGTATGACCGCAGTTCCCCTGCAGTTGTATTGACATATTTGGGGACATCGTGGTTTATTTACTAAAACTGGAGAAAGCAAAATCTAGTGCAGCTCTGCATAGAAACCAATCAGGTTCATGTTTTTTTTTTTCTTTTTTTTGCCAACGCTTAATTAAACAACCTGAGGTTAGAAGTTTATTAGCAACCATGCACAGCTGCACCAGATTTTGTGCTCTTCAGTTTTAGTAAATCAACCCCAGTGTTTGACCTTAACCTCCCTGGCGGTATGATTTCTGATTTTAGGTGCTGAAAGCGGTACAATTATTTTGAATGGAAATTTGGCGTTTTATATTGTAGGCCTGCAATTCTTAGGAATAACTCACTTAAATCTGTAGACATCCCGGGTATGATAAAGTTTGAAACACAAAATCATAAATTATAATATTATAAATAACTATAAATAATTATAACAAATTATAACAAATAATAATAAAAATTATTCAATAATGTAATCAAATCAAAAACACTGAAATTTGCTCAGTTGCATAATTTTCGCTGTCATTAGATTTAGTGTTTGATGATGAATTTCCCCACAAATCACTATCGCTCAATTCTGCAAGTGATTCTAATTTATTATCGCTGTTTTCTAGCTGGTCTAAAAACACTTTTGACATAAAGGGACACTTTTTGGTTGCTATGGACAATCTCCAAATTCCAGGCAGAAAAAACAGTATTTATAATATAAAACTACATGCAGGGCACTGGACAAAGCACTAGAGACAAAGGGGATGTGTAATTTGTTTTATACAGTACTGTAATCTGTAAGATTACAGTATACTGTATGTGTTTTTATATTTTTGAATTTGGCGCTGATCTCCGCTCCCGTGCGTCGCAACGTCGCAGGGAATGGAGCTCAGCGGGACTCGGCACTGTGTGAATCGAGCGAGGAGACAGCTTACACACAGTGGGGAGACATCGCAGGATCCAGGGGACAAGGTAAGTAACTTTCCCTGTATCCTGCAATGTGATCCCGAGTCTGGCTCGGGGTTACCGCTAAAGCTGGCCATACACCTACAGATTATCTGCAGATTTTCTATGGTTAGATGGAAAAAGTGCAACAGATTTCTCCATGTTTGCCAAACTGTGTGGACGGTGGAATCTCCCACTTTTTCCATCTAACTATAAAAAATCTGCAGATAATCTATAGGTGTATGGCCAGCTTAATGGTATTGAAATTCCACCCCGAGCCAGACTCTGGAATAGCGCCAGGGAGGTTAATGCTGTATGCAAGATCTGCACTTCTTCTGTTGTCTATTCCAGCTGAAAAGGATTTAACGTTATTATGAGAAATAAAGAAAACAAAAAAAAGTCTCCACCACTGACATTCTTACTTAATATAACATGATTATTTATTTTTTCTTATTTGAGGGATACCAAATTTCCTCATTAACACAAGATGTAATGTAATTACCTAACAACTTATATCTAAATGATTGCAGTTAAAATCAACCACATTTTCTAGATGTGTTACTAAATAAGCCCAGCGTGTGAAAGACTTTGAGGTTGTTGACACTAATTGAGGAATAATTAGATACTTAGGAGGCTCACAACTTAAATGCAATACACGTGACTAAAAAAATGTAAGATATGGTTTTATTGGTATTAAACTTTCAGGAAAATTAATGGTATACTTCACCACAAGGAGGAACTGGTGAAATTGCTCTGCAGAAAGGACAGGGCGATGATAGTGCTCTATTCAAGAAGAGTTGAAGGTGCTTCTCTGTTATTGTCAGTGTTCAGAATGCAGTAACCTCTAGAGAGCAGGGGTGTCAAATTCAAATTTCATCACGGCTGCATCAGCAGTATGGTTGCTCTCAAAGGGCTGCTTGTATCTGGGGTGTGCTGCATAGAGAGTGTAGAGTTTAGGATTATGCTACATATAGAGTGCAGAATTCAGGATTACGCTATGTACAGAATGCAGAGTTCAGGAGTGTGCTACGTGTAGAGTTTAGGATTACGCTATGTACAGAGTTCAGGGGTGTGCTATGTACAGAGTACAGGGTTTAGATCTACACTATGTACAGAGTGCAGAGCTCAGGAGTAAACTACAGACACAGTGCATAGTTCAGGGGTATACCATGAATAGAGTACAGGGTTTAGGGGTGCACAGTGTGAAACCCCAACCCCCCAAGCTTCCATTGCATTTTCACTCTCTTCTACCTGGCCTAGCTCTAGTACCTCCCTGTGTAGGATGCTCTACTACCCGTGTATTCAGCTATAGTACCTCCCTGTGTAGGCAGCTCTGCCTCGCTTTGCAGAGAGATTGTTCTCTTTCTCAGACTCTGGAGATCTGTCCCTGTCGTTCCTTGCCGTGAGTGCATGCTGGAATCTGTTAGATCCAGGAGCCACTGATTTCAAAGCTGTCTTCAAAGCAGAAGGCTTTTGTGTTTACAAGTGACAGCGGGAGCAGAAGCAGGGGGTGAGAGCCAGAGGTGGCAGAATGGAGTTCCCTTACATTCCAGCTGCAAAACTGGCTGGCCGGATTTGACACGCAGGCCTTGTGTTTGACATATTTGCTTTATAGGAATCCTCGGAGGAACCATGGATGAAGGACTGCCCAGTGGCCAGATTTTAAAGGTTTTCTGTCTAGGAATTAAGCTAGGATTTAAGCGCTACTCTGTTAGGATTGAGAGATGATAGTGCTGGTTTCTTAGGATTGAGAGCTGATGAGATTTCATTGCTGAGGAGAAAAGAGCTGATGATACTGCTCTGTTGGGAAGGACATGATGGAAATACTCCCCCGGAGGAATGAGCCATTGGTACTGCTTTGTAAGAATGTGTTAGAAAAGTTTTAAATGTTTATTGTGTGACTATTTGAAAAACAATAACCCTGAGACAGATTTTTAATCCCACATATGAGCACTTTGTATTAACTTGTTATATCGTTTGCTTTAACTAATTCCACAGTAAAGTTTTAGGATGATTAAGCGTAACCAAATATGGTAGTATTAGATTGTACAGGAAACACAGACATTAGCAAAATAAAGGTATCACGCTGTACCAAGCACGCTATCTGCGTTTCCTCAGCCAATAGAAAAATAGAGGCTGGGTTATGAAGGAATTAGGGAGAGAGAGATACATTCCTTTGTGTGATTCTAACAGCATTTTTGGCCTGTAGGGATCAACCTAATGTGTACACATTTGAAATAAATTGTCTTCTTTTCAATACATATTCTGGAGTTTGACTGATCACAAGAGGAGAATAAACCTAACAGAATGAGTTTTGAATTTTCCATAACCATGGACTGCATAGAATCCTTTGGTTTCAAAATCGCACCAGGGCAAATTTGTTTTCAACCATAATGCACTGCATGGCCCTTGAAACATTATTGATGGGCCAATAAAATAAGCCATCTCCCTCATTAAAAGCTGCTGTTGGAGGAGGATAGGGAGAAACAAACTGCATGTACAGAGATTGGGGTCAGTTAGAAGACTGTGCTTTACTTTTGTGAATTGCAGTGGTGGGATTTTTTTATCTCTTACCCCACCCCTCTCCGTGCTGACAATTCTTCACTTACCAAAAAACCCCATTAGGGACACTATTTGTGTCAAAAACAAGTATCATTGCTAGCTATTTGGGAAACCAACCCTTCTTCCCTTCTTTGCTTAAGGGGAGTTCTTACTATTGGGGGGCTTTTTTTTCTTAAAGTGGTTACTTTTGTCTGTTCTCCTGCCCATACCAAAGAGCTTCCCTTTACAAAAGAAAAAGTGGAATTTTGTTTCAGGGGTGATATTTTGATGTCTTCACTTTTTTGGGGGTATATTGTTTTTTATGTTCATAGGGCCTTTTGTTAAATTTGGTAAACTTAACACACAACATTGAGTTGTTACTGACCAAAAAAAGGTTCGGAGCTCACCCACTCTCGTTAATCCTCCAGCAAGGGAAAAACAAGTATACTGCTGAGGAAGGCTCAGGCGTGTTCCCACAGCCCACGTGCAGAGCCCGCCGGGAAGTCGGCACTGCGCTAATCACAGGCAGTGAGACATTTCCCGATCTCTGCAGCTGCGCATCGGGACAATGTCTCACTGCCTGAAATTAGTGCAGCGCAGTGCTGACTTCCTAGCAGGCTCTGCACGTGGGCTGTGCGAAAACGCCTGAGCTCATCCTTACTGCTGAGGAATCTATATATTCCATCAGAGTCCATCAGGCCAGCTTGGGACGAGTTGGTGAGCTGTGATACTTTCTTTTGGTTAGCAATATGTAAAATATGTAATTGCTACACCGCTGTATTGTTTGAAGGATAAAAAAACTATGTATACAAAAAGTGTACGTGTAAACTACCTCAAATTATATCACTAGCATTTATTGCACTTCTCTATCCCCATAGTAAAAATTCCTGTTAGTATACACCATTAGGCATAACCATTGTTAGGTTGTTTTTTTTTTTTTACTGACTAAAAGTGTCTTGTTACTGGCCAGTTTAAGACCCCTTTCACACGGGTGTATTTCAAGCGTTTTCCAGGCGCTTTAGCGTTAAAAAAAAGCATCTGTAAAGCGCCTGAAAGAAGCCGCAACTGCAATCCCAATGTGAAAGCCCGAGTGCTTTCACACTGAGACCCCTTTCACACTATGGCATTTTTCAGGCGCTTTAGCATTAAAATAAGCGCCTGTAAAGCGCCTAAAAGAAGTCGCAACTGCAATCCCAATGTGAAAGCCCGAGTGCTTTCACACTGAGGCGCTGCTCTGGCAGGGCGTCAAAAAAAGTCCTGCAAGCACCTTCTTTGCAGCGCTTTTGGAGCGGTGAATACACCGCTCCTAAAGCACCCCTTCCCATTGAAATCAATGGGAAGCGCCTGAAAAACGCCTGAAAAATGCCTGCAAAGCATTTTAGCAGCGACGCTTTGTGGGCGCTTTTAACCCTTTATTTGGCCACTAGCAGGGGTTAAAAGCACTCCACTAGCGCTCTAAAAACGCTGGTAAAGCACCGCTAGTTTAAGCAGCGCTTTACGAGCGTTTTTCGGGCGCTGGTAGTGTGAAAGGGCTCTTAAAACACTTGGGTTTTCACATTGGAATTTAAGATGAGGCTTCTTTCAAACGCTTTACAGGCGCTTTTTTAAACGCTAAAGCGCCTGAAAAATGCCCCAGTGTAAAAGGGGTCTTAAAGCACTTGGGTTTTCACATTGAAATTGCAGATGAGGCTTCTTTCCAGCGCTTTACAGGCTCTTTTTTAACGCTAAAGTGCCTTAAAAAAGCCTGAAAAACGCCCCAGTGTGAAAGGGGTCTTTCTCCAGTACATTGCAACCCAGCCTTGCTCATTAAAACTGTCCCGCCACTAACCAATTTGTTGTTTCATTGTTGGTCTTTTAATTCTAGTAGTAAAACATCTGCTTGCACCCTGTGTTTCGAGGAAATTTTGGCCTAGTCTTGCTCATTAAAACTGCCCTACTGCTGGCCAATTTTTGCATTGCTTTATGATCTGCTGTATTTTAATTCTGATATTAAAATGATATTAAAATACGTGGCTCTGCCCTGTTTCCTTTGTGTATATTGGCTTAGTTTTGCTTTTTACGACTGCAATGCTCCTGACCTATTTTTGCACTGCTTTACCATCTACAGTCTTAATTCTTAACCACTTGACCTCTGGAAGGTTTTACCCCCTTCATGACCAGGCTTTTTCGCTATTCAGCGCTGTGCTGCTTTAACTGAAAATTGTGCAGTCATGCAACACTATACACAAATGAATTTATATAATTTTTGTAACGCCTATACCCATTTCTGAGCTTACCGATTACCTCCTCCCTGTAGCTCGTCATTTCCGTCTAGGGGTTCCCAGGGTTAGTACCCAGTAATTGTTGAGACTGACACTCAAAGTCCTTTTGAGGATTTTTATTTGCAAAAACCATTGAAACAAAACACAGTCTCTCAGTTGGGAATAGAGGGCATGGGTGATGAAGCTCAGGCACTTTAGAACTGCTGACATTCAGATAAATGTCTCTCTAGATGATCCAGGGAGTAGCCACTCGCAACTGGACACTTAACTGTTGGATAAACCTTTGTTTGTAGATCTAGCAGCCAAACAGTGATTCAGACTTAGCAATGTCTCTGCCACAGACTTGGTTGTCACCGAAGGATGGGTTAGGAACTTTTCCTATGGTACCTGAATCTTTCAGCCGATCCAGCGATACTGTAGGAAATGCAGATTTAACTAGTGTCCATACATCTCAGCGCCCAGGCCCTTACGGAGCAGCCAGCTTTGTGCGTGGCCCTCCTGCGAAGAGTCCTCCCTTGGTCGCTTGTTGAGTTGCTGGGCCTCTCCAATCCAGAGAGGACACCAGGACACTTCAGAATCCTCCTTCAGTTACTGTGCCTCGAATTAGCCAGTTCCGATGCTCGGAAATGGATGGATCCCCACCCCAGACCATGAGGGCCTCTGAGACTGGTCAGGATGACCAGGCTTACGGGGTCAGCAGACGCTCCTGGACTGAGACCCCTCACGGGGCTGGTCCGGACCGGAACCAGAACCAACAAGGAGAATCCGACCACTAACACATGACTTCAGCACCGTAAGTTCCCCTTCCCGGAATACACAGCAGGGTCAGACGCGCACACTGATTGGCTCCGGGAAAAGATTGGTACCCAATGCGTCCAACCAGACTGCGTTCTCAGCCTGTCACAGGTGCTCACCTCACCTATGATCGTATAGAACTTTAGTACAGCCCAGCCAAACTGATGCCAAAGCATAACCTAGAATAATTAACCCAAAAACTCAGTTACAGTTCCGAGAAAAACGAAATTTACAAGAATAGCTTTTTTTTCACATAAACAAGCTTTCTTTTGGTGGTATTTGATCACCGCAGTTTTTAAATTTTTTTGCTATATAAACGAAAAAAGACAACATTTTCTACTTTCTGTTATAAAACATATTTCATAAAATTTCTTCACAAATGTATTCTCCCACATATCTTTAGTTTAAAAAAAATCCCAATAAGTCTATATTAATTGATTTGTCTGAAAGTTATAGTGTCTACAAACTATGGTGTATATATATATATATATATATATATATATATATATTTGAAAATTGATCAATCCTGATGTACTGATGTAAGCCATCATTTTTCGAGGCCCTTAAAATGCCAGGACAGTAGAAATCCCCCCCCCCCCCCCAAAAAAAATGACCCCTTTTTGGAAAGTAGACAGTCTGAGGTATTTTGTAAGAGGCATGGCGAGTCTTTTGAAGTTGCAATTTTTTGTCAACATTTTTTGGAAAATTAAGAAATTTTATATTTTTATACTTGCTGTCACAAGTGTAGTACAATGTCATCATATGACTTGTGTGGTGGTGATCAGGGATACTAACTGGTGACAGTATGGGAAAAAAAAAATTAATAATTTTTTATTACTTTTTTTAAACTTTAAATAAATATATTTTGTTTTACTATTTTTGTACATACTTTCATCAGAGTAGTTCGGTGTAACACTGTACTTCTCTGGGGTGGAAATCAGGGATTTTTTTTTTTATTACTGGTGATCTGTAATTGGCTACAGCTAATGACATGGTACAGGGTGCTGTGATTGGCACAGGTAACGTACCATGTGATAGATAATAGTCTATGCAGTCAATGGGCCCCAAAATACATTTAAACACTCTGCAGCTTTGTAAATTGTTTATTAATTTTATTTTCATGACTGTAGGTCATGGAGTTTCCCCAGAAGCCTGGCTGAAAAAATCCCAGTTGTCAATCCCTATATTCTGTCTTGTTGCTAGGACATGAAACTGTTGGCTGCTCACTTCCAGCATTGCAGCATTGAAAACCAACTTTTTTTTGCATCCTAGCAACAAGCCAAAAATGTGAGGGTTGCTAACTGGGAATATTTCAGCCAGGCTTTTGGGGGTACTCACATGGCCCACAGTCATGACAATAATATTATTGAACATTTTACAAAGCTGCACATTTTTTTATCTACAGGGGCCCCTTGACTGCAAAGGTTATTTTCTGGAAAAGATGGACATAGCCTTTAAGGTATCCCCCAACATGTATTTTTCAGCAATTTAAATTATTCCCTGGGAGCCGCATAAAAAGGATCCGCTTATTGTTGTATAGTAAAAAAAAATTATATTAGTAAATGTACCCCATGGCAGTGCCCAGCTTCTAATGTATTTTTATTATAAAAACGTTTTTTTATAATACCTTGTTAGGCAGGCAATACACGATTTGAACCATATATGCACAGGCTGAATGTACCAACTTAATCGATCAATCAACTTGGGTGCAACCAGCATGCTGGGTTTTACCTGCGATTATCGCTACAGGCTGTCTTATCCCAGTGGGGACAGCTGCCCCCATCCCCACCCCCCACTGGGAGCAGACAATGGCTCACCAGGAGAGATTCAGGCATCAATACTGTCTGTGGTTGCAGGAAAGAATTTTGCTCCATGTATGGCAGGCCTTAGTAGCCCAAAAAAAGGACCAGAATTGATTAACAAGATACACACACACACAGGGCCGACATCAGGGGGGGGCAGCGCATACACTTGTAGAGGGCCCAGGCCCTGAGGGGCCAGGACCCTTGGCAGGGCTGGGAGAAGACAGAGGTGGGTGCAGGGGCGCTCCGGGGCTGCACTAGCTTACTGAATCCATGGGAATCAGAACCATATGAAATATTCCCAGAATCAGCAGCTGATGCTGCTCTGTTTCACTGAGCTGACATCGGGCTCTTTGCTGCCATCTCTGGCTACTTCCTGCATGTGCACTCCTTGTGTGTGCTGCCTGTACTATATTGTGGACTGTAATTGACTTTCCTGTCGCATCATGGCAGCATACACTCTGGGTTGTGACTCCGCCTCCACAACCTGATAGGACCACATAACTATAAGATGAAGATACGGCCCCCGCCCCGGTATTCTCTAATTTTTCCTCACCTGTTGGGACCGCACGCTTCACCCTCTTACCGCTATCGCCCCAGCCAGGTTCTAGCCTCTCCTGGTTTGGAAGTCCTTACCTGTACAGCCTCTAAACGAAGCTAAATGGAAGGAACCCCACTCTGGTGATCTCAGGGGTACTACTACTGCACCTGCCTGCTGTAATAAGCCTTAAACAGGTTTAAAAGCACTGCCACCGCTGCCTTGGGAAGCAAGCCTTAAACAGGCTTAAAGGTATGTGATCCCTCTTTACATTTAAAAGCCTTAAATAGGCTTTGTACCTTGCAGTGGTCTCCTCCTTTGATGTCACTTTGCCTTCCGGCCCCTGCTGGGCCTTGTAGTCCCTCCTGTGTGTCCTCTGTTTCCCCCAGGCAGCGCTCAGCGTTCCGGCGCCCCCGCGCATGCGCACTGCGGCTCTACGGGCGTCCTGTGTAGGGAACTGAGGCTATTGCCAGTATCCAAGATGGCGCCGACGGCCGCGCGGCGCTACTGCGCATGCGCGAAGCGTCACGGCGCTCCCGGCGCCAAATTCAAAAGAGGAAAGATTCCCTTTCCTTTCCCTGGATGTTTTTCAGCAGAAAACCACCTGCAACAGATTCCAGGACTATCTCAGCACACTCCCCAATAGGTAAGTGCCTATTTTGTTTTGTTTCTATTTGTGCATCGCTGCATCTGCTTTTGCTCCATTTCCCCCCTTACCTTCCTTCCCCTCTAAATGCCTATTCCTTTCTACTAGGCTGCCTTTACTATCCCTATGGAGGCCACTGCCCCAGCAGATCACCACCATCGTGATAGGTAAGAGGGAAGGATTGGGTAAGTAAGAAGACGAAAAAAAGAGTGCAGAACCCGCTAATGCTGCCTAAATGGTTAGCCCCGCCAGGTCTTCAAAGTCCGGACGCAGGGAGGCATCTCGCGGAAGGAGCCGCTCGGGGCACAGGAGGAGCCACTCAAGCCGCAGCAGGAGGAGGAGCCGCTCAGGCCGCAGGAGAAGCCGCAGGAGTCGCTCCAGATCCCGCTCCCATAGCCGCTACCACCGAAGGAGGTCATCGCACAGACGCTACTCACCAGCCCCCCCTCCCCGACCAACGGCCAACGCCTGCTGGATATGCGGAGCCATCGCCCTTCCGGACAAGCTGGCCTGTCGCAGGTGCCTCGAGGAGGCCACTAAGGAAAGGGAGCAGGAGCCAAGAGAGCTTGCGACTGCAGCTCCGCAGCCCACTCCAGACATGGAGATGTCCATTAGGGGTACCTCCCCCCCCCCCAGTACATCCAGAGAACCAGACTCCCAGTCTGAGGATGAGGAGCTGGTGGCGGCCGCAGGGTTTGACTTCTCCCTGATCGATCCATTCGTGAAGTCGGTCAAGGAGGCGATTAACTGGGAGGAACCCCAGGAGGCCCCCCAGAAGCAGAAGAAATACTTCCCTAACCTCAAGAGGGACCCAGAGGCATTCCCATTCATTGAGGAATTGGACGACCTGATCAGGGAGGAGTGGCAGAAGCCAGACAAGAAACTGAGCCTTAATAACAGGCTCACCAAACTCTATCCGCTCAAGGAATCCCAGGCTAAGCCCCTGGTTACACCGCCAGTAGTGGACGCTTCTCTCATGCGCCTGGCGAGGCACGTAACGCTCCCTATCGAGGACGCAGTAACTTTCAGGGACGTCCTGGACAGGAAAATTGACACGGACCTAAAGAGGGCCTATACAGCAGCAGGAGGCGCTTGCAGGCCAGCCATAGCACTGGCCGCCGTTGGCAAGGCTATCTCCAGCTGGTCGGCTTCCACAGAGAAGCTCATTACGGAGGGTGCAGACCAAGACAGGATAGTCAGGGCCCTGCAGGAACTCAGCCTCGCTGGGGATTTTGTGGCAGAGGCATCAGTGGATGCCATAAGATCATCCTCTAGGGCCATGCTGGCCTCGGTTATGGCCAGGCGGGCGCTCTGGCTCAAACCCTGGACAGCGGACCAGGCCTCCAAATCTAATTGGTGCCGCATCCCCTTCGATGGTGAGAACCTCTTTGGAGCAAAGCTGGACTCAGCTATCTCTAAAGTGACCGGCGGAAAATCCGGGCTCATCCCCTCTGATAGGAAACCCAGGCAGCAGAGGCCGCCTCCTTCCAGACGCAACCTGCCGGATAGGTACAGGGATGCTAGGGCCTACAGACCAGGCAAGGAGTACCGGAGGAACTGGAGGAATCCCCAGACTACCTTCTCCAAATTTCAAAAACCTAAGACCTCTGCGTCTAATGACCAGAAGTCTTTTTGAAGGTACGTCCGCCCAGCCAGCAGTAGTGGGAGCCAGGCTCTCAAAATTCCAGCTGGCTTGGGCGGGTACCATCAGAGACCCGTGGACGGTGGCTACCGTCCGTTTCGGGCACAGGTGGTCCTTCCGGGGCCGACCCCCGGGCGACCACTTCTGTCCAACCAAGCTTCCATCCTCACATCACAAAAGGGCGTTGCTGCTGGACTACGTCCAGGAATTGCTCCGAAAGGAGGCTATAGTGGAGGTGCCCGGATCTCAAAGAGGCAGGGGGTTTTACTCCCCCCTCTTCCTTGTCAGGAAGAAGTCAGGGGATCTGCGCCCCGTCCTAGACCTGAAAAAGCTCAACCGATCCATCCGGGTGGAATCTTTCAAGATGGAAAGTCTACAATCCATCCTTCAGGCCGTAAACCTGGGGGATTGGATGTTGTCCGTGGACCTTCAGGACGCATACCTGCACGTCCCAATCCATATCTTGTTCCGAAGATTCCTGCGGTTCTCTATAGACCAGCGGCACTTCCAGTTTCAGTGCCTGCCGTTCGGAATCTCTACGGCCCCCAGGACCTTTACAAAGATCCTCCTCCCGGTAGTGGCGGCCCTGAGAGAAAGGGGTTTGAGGGTCCACCACTATCTGGACGACATCCTCCTACTCTCAGGCACCAGAGAATCCCTCATTCAACACCGGGAAATTCTAATTTCCACCCTTCAGAGTCTGGGGTGGCTCATAAATTGGGGGAAAAGCAACCCTCAGCCCTCGCAGAGAATGGTCTTTCTGGGGGCCGTATTGGATACTCGGTCAAATACGATAGAGCTGCCCCCAGAGAAGATCCCCCCTCTGACCCAGAAAATCAGGAGAGCCATCCTAGCCTCTTCCCTGCCGGCCAGAGCGTGCCTCAGCCTGTTGGGCTCCCTATCGGCCACCATTCCGATGGTACAATGGGCGCACTGGAACGCGAGGCCTCTTCAGATTTCGTTTCTACACCAGTGGAACGGCTGGGCCATGTCGCAGCCCATCCACATTTCACAAGAGGTCAAACAGTCCCTGAGATGGTGGACCCGGCCGAGCAACTTGGGCAGGCACAGGCATATTATTCCCCCCCCTCAGGAGGTGGTTACCTCGGATGCCAGTCTGGAGGGTTGGGGGGCCCACTACCTACATCACGCGGCCCAGGGCCGCTGGCCATTCGAAGCTCGGGACATCGTTTCCAACGTGCTGGAAATGAGGGCGGCTTTCCAGGCCCTCCTGGCCTTTGGCCCTCTCCTGAGGGGCAAGCAGGTCCTCCTGAGGTTAGACAACAGGGTCGCTGTCGCCTATGTCAACCGCCAGGGGGGTACCAAGAGCTCTTCCATGATGCGGGAAGTTCTCCCTGTTATGGAATGGGCACAGCGGAACCTCCTGGACCTCAGGGCAGTCTACATTCCGGGTACCGAGAATCTCCTGGCCGATTCCCTCAGCAGGAGATTTCTCTCCAACAACGAGTGGTCCCTGAGTCCCCGGGCCTTCGCCCTGATCTCCAAAACCTGGGGCCCCCCGGATATAGACCTGGCAGCGACCCCGGACAATACCAAGTGTCAGAGATTCCTGTCTCGAGTCCCCTTCCCCTCAGCGGAGGGGACAGACTGTCTCCACCACCCCTGGGACTTCCACCTCGGGTATATCTTCCCTCCGACCCCCTTGATAGCGAGGTTTCTGCTCAGGCTCAAGCGGTCATCAGCCCTAGTGGTGGCCGTGATTCCCTTCTGGCCCAGGAGGCCATGGTTTACCACTCTCCTACAGTTGAGCACAACAGACCCGCTCCCCCTTCCACAGTCAGTCGACCTGCTCTCCCAGGGCCATCTATTGCACCCGAGTCCAGAGAGGATGCACCTGATGGCCTGGAGACTGAAAGGTCTAGGTACCTAGAGCGGGGCTGTTCCTCTAGGGTAGTAGACACCCTACTTCAGGCCAGAAAATCCACCACAAACACCACCTACCGGCGGGTTTGGGATAAGTTCACCTCCTTCGCCCATCAGCAGGAGTGGGATCTATCCTCCATCTCAACCCCTCAGATTCTGGAGTTTCTGCAGACAGGTCTGGACAAAGGTCTCGGCTCCAGCACCCTTAAGGTGCAGGTGTCAGCCCTGTCCGCCTTGACTGGGACTAGATGGGCCCTCGACCCTCTTGTCGTTCAGTTCCAGAGGGCATGTCTCAAGCTGAGGCCTCCCAGGAAGCCTTCATTCCCGACCTGGGACCTGTCGGTCGTTCTGGAGGCCCTATCTAAAGAACCCTTCTTCCCTCTAGAGGGCATCTCCCTCTGGGATCTGACGCTAAAGGTGACATTCCTCATCGCTATAACATCGGCTAAAAGGGTCTCTGAGATGCAAGCCTTACTGGCCAGGGATCCATATCTGGTCATCCACCCAGACAGGGTAGTCCTAAAACCCTCAGACCGCTTCATCCCTAAAGTGTCGTCCTCCTTTCACTTCAACCAGGAGATTAACCTGCCAGCGCTCACCACAGACCAGGGCGATCCGCACCCCCTGGATGTCAGAGGTAACATCATCAAATACCTCTCAGCCTCAGAACCCTTTAGGAAGTCAGAAAACCTCCTAATCATCCCTCACGGTTTCAGGAGAGGTCAGTCAGCATCGGCCCGCACAATCGCCTCATGGCTGGTGAAAACCATCAAGAAGGCCTACTCGCTAAGTGCTACGCAGATCCCGGACGGGTTGAAGGCGCATTCCACCCGGGCAGTGGCAACCTCATGGGCAGCCTATTGTAGGGTCTCAGCTGAAACCATCTGCAGGGCGGCCACCTGGTCCTCCAGGAATACTTTTATTTCCCATTATAAAGTCGATTCTGCCCGTTTGTCTACTGTAAATTTTGGGAGATCGGTTATTCAGGCCAACTCTGCCATTCCTTGTGAATAAAAAACTACTATTGATGCATTACCCACCCTGTCTGCGAGTTACTCCCCAGAGTGTATGCTGCCATGATGCGACAGGAAAACGGAAAATTGTATACTTACCTTTCCGTAATTTTCCTTTCCTGTCGCATCCTCATGGCAGCATACAATATCCCTCCCATTCTTAAAATAAGGTGATTCATATATACAGAGAATACCGGGGCGGGGGCCGTATCTTCATCTTATAGTTATGTGGTCCTATCAGGTTGTGGAGGCGGAGTCACAACCCAGAGTGTATGCTGCCATGAGGATGCGACAGGAAAGGAAAATTACGGAAAGGTAAGTATACAATTTTCCGTTATCTGTGTCTCAGTGACATGTGGAAACAAGAGCTGAGACTAGGAAGGCCACCTTACAAGTAAGAGGTTTTTGTACAAGTGAAGGGTGTGTGTGTGTGTACATGTGTTTGTCTGTGTGTGTGTGTACATCGACGTGTGTACATGTGTGTGTGTGTGTGAACATGTGTGTGTGTGTGTACATGTGTGTGTGTTTGTGTGTGCACATGTGTGTGCATGTATGTGTGATGGGGGCTGAGTGCATACAGGCGTGAGGAGGGAACTGAGCATGTGAGGGGGGCTGAGTGCGTACAGCTGTGAGGGGGGCTGAGTGCGTACAGCTGTGAGGGGGACTGAGTACGTACAGCTGTGAGGGGGGCTGAGTACGTACAGCTGTGGGGGGGCTGAGTGCATACAAGTGTGGGGGGCTGAGTGTGTACAGGTGTGAGGGGGTAGCTGAGTGCATACAGGAGTGAGGAGGATGCTGAGTGCGTACCGGTGTATAGGGGAGGCTGAGTGCGTACAAGTGTGAGGGGGGCTGAATGTGTACAGGTGTGAGGGGGGCTGAGTGTGTACAGGTGTGAGGGGGGCTGAGTGCATACAGCTGTAAGGGGGGTTGAGTGCGTACAGTGTGGGGGGGATAAGTGTGTACAAGTGTGAGGGGGGCTTTGAGTGTATACAATTGTCAGGGTGGCTGAGTGTGTACAGGTGTGAGGAGGGGGCTGAGTGCATACAGGTGTGAGGGGGGCTGGGTGCCTACAGGTGTGAGGGGGGAGGCTGAGTGCATACAAGTCCCCCTGTACACACATGTACACACGTACACACACACACAGACGCACATGTGCACACACAAACACATATGCGCACACACAAACACACATGTGCACACACAAACACACACATGTACACACACACATGTACACACATACACACACACACATGTACACACACATGTACACACGCAGCCACCCTCACACTTGTACACACTCAGCCCCCCACACCTGTATGCACTTAGCCCCTCCTCACACCTGTATGAACTTAGTCCCCTCCTCACACCTGTACACACTCAGCCCCCTCCTCACACCTGTACACACTCAGCCTCTCCCCACACCTATACGCACTCAGCCCCCCTCACACCTGTTTTCACTCAGCCCCCCCCCCACACCTGTATGCACTCAGCCCCCTCCTCACATCCGTACACACTTAGCCTCCCCTTTACCCCTGTAAGCACTCGGCCCCCTCCTCGGGGGGCTGGGTGCGTACGGGTGTGAGGAGGGGGCTGAGTGCGTAGGATTTTATAGGGCCCGAAACGTTTACTTTGAAAAAATTATGTGGGGGGCTGAGTGCGTACAAATGTCAGGGGGTGAGTGTGTACAGGTGTGAGGAGGGGGCTGAGTGCGTACAGGTGTGGGGGAGAGGCTGAGTGCATACAGGTGTGAGGAGGGGGCTGAGTGCGTACAGGTGTGAAGGGGGGCTGAGTGCGTACAGGTGTGAGGAGAGGCTGAGTGCATACAGTTGTGAAGAGGGGCTGAGTGTGTACAGATGTGAGGAGGGGCTGAGTGTGTACAGGTGTGAGGAGGGGGCTGTGTGCGTACAGGTGTGAGGAGGGGGCTGAGTGCGTACAGGTGTGAGGAGGGGGCTGTGTGCGTACAGGTGTGAGGAGGTGGGCTGAGTGCGTACAGGTGTGAGGAGGGGGCTGAGTGCGTACAGGTGTGAGGGGGCTGAGTGCGTACAGGTGTGAGGGGGCTGAGTGCGTACAGGTGTGAGGAGGGGGCTGAGTGCGTACAGGTGTGAGGAGGGGGCTGAGTGCGTACAGGTGTGAGGAGGGGGCTGAGTGCGTACAGGTGTGAGGAGGGGGCTGAGTGCGCACAGGTGTGAGGAGGGGGCTGAGTGCGTACAGGTGTGAGGAGGGGGCTGTGTGCGTACAGGTGTGAGGAGGGGGCTGAGTGCGTACAGGTGTGAGGAGGGAGCTGAGTGCGTACAGGTGTGAGGAGGGGGCTGAGTGCGTACAGGTGTGAGGAGGGGGCTGAGTGCGTACAGGTGTGAGGAGGGGGCTGAGTGCGTACAGGTGTGAGGAGGGGGCTGAGTGCGTACTGGTGTGAGGAGGGGGCTGAGTGCGTACAGGTGTAAGGAGGGTGCATACTGCTGCTTGATTGGGCCGTCTTTGCTAGATTTGGATGTCTCTTTGCATTGAAAAGGTATTTCAGTTAGTGTTAGTGAAGGGTCCTGCTCAATTCCCTACTGTTAAATCTTGAAAGCACTGATGAATTGGGATAAACTTTTCATTTTCAGATTTTAAGTTGCAAGAGTGTTAAAATAAAAGACTTGGTGGGATTGGCCAGTGGGCGAATTCGGTGGCACACACATCCAGTGGGTGGACCCTGGGGCATGTTAATTGGTGGTCGGGGGGGGGGGGGGGGGGAGGCCTAAAGCTATTTCTGATGGCCTGCACACACAAACACACTTTGATGGGATTTACTGCAAAGTTCACCTGAACCTGAACGGATTAAAGCTGGGCAGATTCGCTTATTACTATATCTGTTGCTGAGTTACATGAGCTAGTAATCTTGTTAAATGAAAATGAATTAATACATGTACAGTCTATGAGGTGGCCTTTATAGCCATCCTAATCTTTAAATGTTGCCAAGAGTCACCTCTATTTTTTGTAGAGAGAAAAGCAAACAAAAAACTGAAATTGTTTCCTTCCCTAAAAATGTAGAGACATTGTAAAATCATTAATTTTAAATATCAGTGTTTTGCAACATTGATATTTCTGTGCTGGCATTTGTTAGAATATTAGTTTCTGATAAAATATTTGCTTCTTACTCCGTCCTTCTTCTATCGTACTCTGACAATGGACAGCTGTCCAAAGCCACATAAAGCAAAAGACATCTCTCTCTCTGTACAGCATCATTATACTGTACTGTATAGCTGCAATGGAATTCTAAACTAGAGAAGAGATCAAACCAAGACTTTGGTGTCCTTTTATGAAACTGAGATCAGCTGCGATCCCGAGTCTCACAGCTGATCTCAGGTCTTTACCATTTTATGAAACTGAGGTAATCAGATGAGAACATGTTCTCCACTGATTATCTCAGCACAGTGAGAATCTGTAACTGACTGTCACAGAAACAGCCAGTGTATGAAGGTGCGATCTCAGCACCTCACTGGGGATCTGTGACAGGATTCTCACTTTCTGATTCACCATCTGAGAGGTGGAGAATCAGAGAGAGAAGCGGGAAGCTGCCTCAGTATTCTGGAGAAAGCAGGAAGTCTTTTGACTTCCTTCTTTCACTCAGGAGCAGCCAATTAGTGAGAGAACATCTTCCCCACCATTACACACCATTACACACCCCAAAACTAGCAGGTTAGCAATCTAAAGTGTGTATATATATATATATATAAAAATAAATAGATAGATAGATATACACATTGAAATAAACACACACACATATATATATGCTATGATATATATATATATATATATATATATATATATATATATATATATATATATATATATATATATATATGTATATATATTATTCTACCTGCATTTAAATGCTATTATTAATGTCATTTTTATATCATTTTAAAATTATTAGTAAATAACATTTTGTAAACCCTGAATTATGGTTTTACCCATGGCATGTTCCATTAGGCTACTTTCACACTGAGGCGCTGGGCGTGCTGGCGGTAAAGCGGCGCTATATTTAGCGGCACTTTACCGTCGTTATAGCGGCGCTTTTCGAACGCTAGCGGGGCAGTTTTACCCCTGCTAATGACTGAAAAAGGGTTAAAACCGCCTGCAAAGCGTCACTGCAGCGCCGTTTTGCAGGGGGGTTTGGAGCGCTGCCCCATTATTTTCAATGGGAAGGGGCGCTTTAGGAGCGGTAAATACACTGCTTCGTACAGCGCTCCAAAGATGCGGCTTGCAGGACATTTTTCAGCATCCTGCAAGCGCACCGCTCCAGTGTGAAAGCCCGCGGCTGTTTGAAGGCGCTTTGCAGGCGCTATTTTTAGAACTTTAGTGCCTGCAAAGCGCCTTACAGTAAGGCCCCTTTCACATCCGGCCCCTTTCACTCTGCTTTCACACTGGAGCTGTGCGCTAGCAGGACGGTCAAAAAAGTCCTGCTAGCAGCATCTTTGGAGAGGCGAAGGAGCTGTGTATTCATAATTCAAATTCAAATTGAAATCAATGGGACAGCGCGGAAATACCGCTGGCAAAGCGCCGCTGCAGCAGCGCTTTGCGGGCGGTTTTACCCCTTTTTCTGTCGTGGGGGTTAAAACTGCACTGCTAGCGGCCAAAAACCGCCGCTAAAACGACAATAAAGCAGCGCTAAATAAAGTGCTGCTTTACCGCCGACGCCGCTCCCGCCCCAGTGTGAAAGGGGCCTTATACAGGGGTTTATCAGTTATTAAATATATTTTATTTTAATTTATTAATAAATATTTATACTTGTATACTTTATTAAAATTATTTTTTAATGATTATAAATGTATTTTACATTTATATGAATGGTGTATAGCTTCATTACATATGTGGATTACATTAATTTACTATACACCTTTCACATTTAAATAGACACATGTATGATATTTAAATATTGATAAAAACAATGTTTTTTAATAATTAGGTTAATGTGTATTGTGTAGGGGGAATTTAACTTTATTATTTTATTAATATGTTGGGGAATAATGTGTGGTGATTTGTGTTCAACTTTTGTATTTTATATCTCCTCACACTGTAATCCCGCTACATCTCGCGAGATTACAGTGTGAGGAGAAGTTCTGAGGAGTTCCCGGCGTTTGTAGATCGCTTCTCAAATCAACATGAGAAGCGATCTACAGACCATCATCAACAGGCACTCAGGGGAGAGCGATCTCCTCTGAGAATGCCTGAGAACTGAATAGCGGTATTTTACCGCACTTTCATAAAAGGACACCTTTAGCAGGAACACTTAAGCAGGGGCTATAAAAAACATATCACATTATATAGTGAATATTATTATTTTTTTACATAGAACTAGTGCCATTCATATTATACTGTATAATTCAAAAACAATTTCATTTTTTGCTGTCGCTGTAAGTTGCTGTTTTTTCCAAGCTTCAGTTGTATCTCCTTTGCATAAAAGTCCAACAGAACTTTCCGTTCAATTCACCAAATGCATTCCAGAAGCATCAAAACAAAAGATGTGCAAAGTCTTACAGTTTATTTCATTAGTAAGCAGCCACAGCCTGAGTATAAAATTGTATCTCCTGTCAGCATACTTTAGAGAAGGACTTGCTTTCTGCGTGGAAGCAGTGATCACTCTGCAGAGGTCTGACACACCCCTTGCTGAGTCAGACCTAATTCTACAGCTCTCCAAGACCTTATTCACAAGACCACTGAGAACTCTGCTCATCTGCATCTGAAAGTTTATCAATTTGGGACATGCAGTTGTGCCCATGCAACCGCTACATCCCCATAGACTTAAATAGGCTGCCTGCGCACAGCACCTGGCAGCTTAAGCCAGCATAAACACACAGCCCATTCACTAACTATGGGTCTCAGGGCCCATGTGAATGAGGCCTTATCTGCAAAGTTCATGTTCCCTGCTGATTGGAGAGCTTTGACTTTGACTCAGCAGGGGGTATGTGGGATCTGCAGAGAGACCACTGCTTTTGCACACAGTACTTATTTACAGCATGCTGGCAGGGGACACAATTTAAAGTGATTGTAAAGCTTTTTTTTTTTTTAAATAACAAACATGCTATACTTACCTGTTCTGTGCAAGGGTTTTGCACCAAGTGGCCCAGTCCTCCGTTTATGGGGTGTCCTGGCAGTGCTCCTGGCTCCTCCTCCTCATCGAGTGCCCCTGCGGAGAGACGCTATCCATGGCGGCACCCGTATGGGCAAGCTCCTGCGTGCTACTGCTGCGACCATTGACACAAACAGCAAGACTTGGCCCCGCCGTCGGGCTCCCATATCACTGGTTTTGATTAACAGCAGTGGGAGCCAATGGCTCTTGCTGCTATCAATCTATCCAATGAGGACCCAAGACAGCAGCTGGAGCGGCTGGAGCTGCTGGGCTCATGCTCGTTGCTGGAACGATCGGATTCAGGTAAGAAAAAGGGGGGCTCTGGGGGGCAGCTGCAGCACAGAAGGTTTTTCATCTTAATGCATAGAATGAATTAAGGTGAAAAACCTTGAGGGTTTACAACTCCTTTAACTCAGAATGTGACTGTTTTCTAAGTAAAACCAACTGTAAAATTTCATGTTTTTTGTTTGTTTTTTGATGCACTTAAAAATTTATTAATCTGATTTGAACTGAAATGTAAATTGGACGATAAGTCTGGGCCATGCTCCAAATCTGGAGGTGCTGTGGTTGTTTTTTTTGTTCAGCCAACACTATTGCTGTTTAGGATAAAAAAAAAAATGTTTTGTTGGATATGTTTTATGGCAGAAAGAAAAGAAAATATTGCTTTCTTTTTTCAAAATTTTCGGGCTTTTCTAATTTATAGCGCAAAAAATAAAAAGCCAGTGGCAATCAAATACCACTAAAAGAAAGCTCTATTTGTGTGAAAAAAAAATATATAAATTTAGTTTGTGTACAGTGTTGCATGACAACGCAATTATCAGTTAAAGTAGCGCAGTACTAAATAGCAAAAAATGGCCTGGTCATAAATGGCTTAAAATCTTCCGGAGGTCAAGTTGTTAACATTGGATAAAATAAACACATTTCATTTCAATCAATGTATGGGTTTAAGTTTTGGAAAATAGTGTATAGTTTCCTTTCCTTACTTACAGTACCCAATTATTTTCTTTAGCATAGTCCAGTAAATTTAATGATGCTCAAATCTTCTCTAATCAGGTTCTCCCCTCTAAACATATGTTCTGGAGTAGGAGATCCACGTTTGCTTCAGCTGTAGAGTGACATCAACAGTTGGGCTCCAGCTCCAGGATTGCTCCAGAGCCTAAGAAAACCATCTTCTCTGGCTCCTGATAGCTTCAGGAAATCCCCAGCTCTGGCTCCAAAGCTGCTTCAATAAAATCCTAGCTCTGGTTCCAAAGCTGCTCCAGAAACCACTGCTATTGCTTATTGTGATTTGGAGCACCCCTGCTAAGCTTAATTTTCTTTTAAACTTTACCTTGCTACTAAAATATAAATTTCATAGTGACCTATGTTATTTTAAATGGAAAAAAGCAGAGGCAGAGAATGCTGGAGTGTTTACAGATAGGAAACCAGTCTGAGATGGAAGAACTTTCTTTGCAAATGTGTTCTATGCTTAATAAGGAGCTTCACCCTAGAGAGAAAAGAATAAAAAGTCAGCAGCTACAAATACTGTAGCTGCTGACTTTTAATAAAAGAAAACTTACCTGTCCAGGGATCTATCGCTGTCCTCACCCAGGCCGGTTCTTTGCCGGTCTTCAGATCCTCTGCCCAGCATATTTGCTAAGGGAAGCCGACTGACTCCTTACGGCTTTACATCTGTTCATGCTTGAGCCATCATGTGCTTTCTGAATGGTTCTGCCGCCTTCTAAAGATTGGGGGCCCGAACTTCTGCTCGGATCACCTAGGTGAACTGAGTGGAAGTGGCAGCGGGTACCTGTCAAAACCAGATAATGGTTTCCCCAAAAAAGTGGGGGGGGGGCAGAACTTTTAGGGAACACAGCTCAGTTAGATATATAGATTGGAGAAAATATGTACGGTATATACTCGTGTATAAGCTGAGTTTTTCAGCACATTTTTTATTCTGAAAAAGCACCCCCTCGAGTGAGGCAGAGGGGCCCGGCTGTCTGAGGAGATGGGAGAAGGCAGGGGCGGATGCAGGTGAGCTCTGTGGCTGCGCTGGCTTTTGGACTGTGTGTGAGTTTTTATTGAGCTGACGATCGGGATCTTTGCTGCTCCCTCTGTGCACCACTCGTGTGTCCTGCACAAGAGCTGGGAGTGGGACAAGGAACACCCCCTAACAAGTAAGGGCTGTTTTACAAGTAAGGGGGGGGGGGGGTGGGTGGGGGGGGGGCGGGGTCAGGGGGGGGGGGGGGGGGTTGTGTGTGTGTCTGTGTACATGTGTGTTTATGTGTACATGTGTGTGTGTGCTTATGTGTACGTGTGTGTGTGTCTGTGTACATGTGTGTTTATGTGTACATGTGTGTGTGTGCTTATGTGTACGTGTGTGTGTGTCTGTGTACATGTGTGTGCCTGTGTAATTTACCAGTAGCTTCTGAATTTCCCACCCTAGGGTTATACTCAAGTCAATACGTTTTTTCCCATTTTTTTTGTTGTAAAATTAGGTGCCTCTGCATGTATTCGGGTCAGCTTATACTCAAGTATATATGGTACATATAACCTCCTCTTTAAATCTATAATGCAAGTTGTGATTGGGAGTTTGGAATGCTGAATAGATTTCATGTGCAAGTTGCACACATTTTGGCTCATAGCTTTAGGCTGGTGCTTTATTCCTGACTTTGATAGTTCCAGCTCTAGACTCACACTGGGCTGCAAGTTATTAATTATGGAGAGATGCCATGTATTATGCTGCTTAAAGATGGACAGTGAATACAGCTTTAGTATGTGGACTGCCTTTACTATATAGCAGAGGCTATTATGTTATTATTACAGGATTTATAAGATTTATACATGTTAGAAGGCATCACTTATCTTTTCTACAGTAGATGATATGATCCATACTGTGTGTGTGTGTGTATATATATATATATATATATATATATATATATATATATATACATACACACACACACACACACACACACACACACACTATATTGCCAAAAGTATTCGGATGCCTGCCTTTACATGCACATGATCTTTAATGCCATCCCTGTCTTAGTCCGTAGGGTTCAATATTGAGTTGGCCCACCCTTCCAACATGACTGCGCACTGGTGCACAGTCATATTGGATTAGGAAGGGGACATCCCCAAACTGTTCCCACAAACTTGGGAGCATGGAATTGTCCAAAATGTCTTGGTATGCTGACGCCTTAAGAGTTCCCTCCCTGGAACTAATGGGCCAAGCCCAACCCCTGAGAAACAACCCCTACACCATAATCTCCCGTCCATCAAATGATTTGAACCAGTGCACAAAACAAGATCCATAAAGACATAGATGATCAAGTTTGGGGTGGAGAAACTTGACTGGCCTGCACAAATTCCTGACCTCAACCCGATAGAACACCTTTGGGGTAAATTAGAGCGGAGACTGCCTTCACAAATGTGGGTTGACGTTTCTGGGTTCTGAGTCATGGGAAAATCAAAAGAATTGTCAAAAGGATCTGCGGGAAAAGATAGTTGAACTGTATAAAACAGGAAAGGGATATAAAAAGATATCCAAGGAATTGAGAATGCCAATCAGCAGTGTCCAAACTCTAATCAAGAAGTGGAAAATTAAGGGTTCTGTTGAAACCAAACCACGGTCAGGTACACCAACTAAAATTTCAGCCACAACTGCCAGGAAAATTGTTCGGGATGCAAAGAAAAACCCACAAATAACTTCAGGTGAAATACAGGACTCAATCAAAACATGTGGTGTGGCTGTTTCAAGATGCACACTAATGAGGCACTTGAAGAAAGATGGGCTGCATGGTTGAGTCGCCAGAAGAAAGCCATTACTATGCAAATGCCACGAAGTATCCCGCTTACAATATGCCAAACAGCACAGAGACAAGCCTCAAACCTTCTGGCACAAAGTCATTTGGAGCGATGAGACCAAAATTTAGCTTTTTGGCCACAACCATAAATGCTACATTTGAAGAGGAGTCAACAAGGCCTATGATGAAAGGTACGGAGGTGGATCGCTGATGTTTTGGGGATGTGTGAGCACCAAAGGCACAGGAAATTTGGTCAAAATTGTTGACAAGATGAATGCAGTATGTTATCAAAAAATACTGGAGGAACATTTCCATTCATCAGCCAGGAAGCTGCGCATGGGACGTACTTGGACATTCCAACATGACAATGATTCAAAACACAAGGCCAAGTCGACCTGTCATTGGCTACAGCAGAATAAAGTGAAGGTTCTGGAGTGGCCAACTCAGTCTCCTGACCTCAATATCATTGAGCCACTCTGGGGAGATCTCAAACCTGGAGTTCATGCAAGACAGCCCAAGAATTTACAGGAACTGGAGGCTTTTTGCCAAGAGGAATGGGCAGCTTTACCATCTGAGAAGATAAATAGCCTCATCCACAAATACCACAAAATACATCAAGCTGTCATTGATGTTAAAGGGAGCAATACACGCTATTAACCACTTCCCGACCGCCCCATGTATATATACGTCAACAGAATGGCACGTACAGGCAGAATCACGTACCTGTACGTGACATTCTTCAGGCGGTTGGGGGGTCCGATCGGACCCCCCTCCGCCGGCGGGGACGGTCGGGATCGTGTCAGGAGCGATCCGGGACGAGGGGACGGCCAGTGGTTTCTGGCCACCCCCTCGCGATCGCTCCTGGCCAATGAAAAGCTTCCCCTTCCTGTCTATTGTATAGACAGGAAGGCGGAAGTGATGTCACGCTCGGTGCGCCGGTCTATGTGACCGGAGACGCCGAGCGGTGAACATGTAAAGGTTAGTGCACAACAGTACACTGACACCAGTACAGTTAGGCACATATTCCACCCCCCTGTCACCCCCTGATCACCCCCCAGATCACCCCCTCCCCCCCCAGTCACAGTGTCACTAATTGCAGTGATCATTTTTTTACTGATCACTGCATTTAGTGTCAGTGTGACTGTAATAACTGTCAGGGCAGTTAGTTTTAGGTCCAAGGTAGCCCCCTACCCCCCCCTAATAAAGGTTTAACCCCTTGATTGCCCCCCAGGTAACCCTTTCACCCCCTTTTGCCAG
Organism: Lithobates sylvaticus; assembly: GCA_028564925.1. Classification (NCBI taxonomy): domain Eukaryota; kingdom Metazoa; phylum Chordata; class Amphibia; order Anura; family Ranidae; genus Lithobates; species Lithobates sylvaticus. The sequence continues at coordinate 196,041,226 of CM053029.1, forward strand.
TGTCACTAAGCGATCGTTTTTCTGATCGCTGTATTAGTGTCACTGCTGTCGCTAGGTAACCATTTTTTTTTTTTTTAGGTAACCGCCATGTTTATATAGGTTCATAAATAGTTTTATAGGTCAGGTACCCCCATATTACAACCTAAATAAAGGTTTTAACCCCTTGATTGCCCCTAGAGTTAACCCTTTCACCAGTGATCACTGTATAACTGTCACTGGTGACGCTGGTTAGCCAGTTAGTTATTTCGTTATTTAGGTTCCCCGTCAGTTTTTTATATAGCGTCAGGTACCCCCATATATTACCTAATAAAGGTTTTAACCCCCTGATTGCCCCTAGTTAACCCTTTCACCCCCTTTTGCCAGTGTCACTAAGCGATCGTTTTTCTGATCGCTGCATTAGTGTCGCTAGGTAACCATTTTTTTTTTTTAGGTAACCGCCATGTTTATATAGGTTCATAAATAGGTTTATAGGTCAGGTACCCCCATATTACAACCTAAATAAAGGTTTTAACCCCCTGATTGCCCCTAGAGTTAACCCTTTCACCAGTGATCACTGTATAACTGTCACTGGTGACGCTGGTTAGCCAGTTAGTTATTTCCTTATTTAGGTTCCCCGTCAGGTTTTTATATAGCGTCAGGTACCCCCATATATTACCTAATAAAGGTTTAACCCCCTGATTGCCCCTAGTTAACCCTTTCACCCCCTTTTGCCAGTGTCACTAAGCGATCGTTTTTCTGATCGCTGCATTAGTGTCGCTAGGTAACCAGTTTTTTTTTGTATTACTGTTACGGGTGACGCTGGTTAGTTAGCTTGTTTTTTATACTGTCAGGGCACCCGCCATTTATTACCCAATAACGGTTTAAACCCCCTGATCGCCCGGCGGGTGATATCAATTAGGTTTTAGGGTCAAATAAGGTCTGCGTCGCCCCAGGTTAGTGCCAGTACCGCAAACACCCACGCACAAAGCATACACCTCCCTTAGTGGCACAGTATCTGAACAGATCAATATCTGATCTGATCAGATCTATACTAGCGTCCCAGCAGTTTAGGGTTCCAAAAAAAACCGCATTGTTAGCGGGATCAGCCCAGATACCTGCTAGCACCTGCGTTTTCCCCCCTCCGCCCAGCCCAGCCCACCCAAGTGCAGTATCGATCGATCACTGTCACTTACAAAACACTAAGCACACATAACTGCAGCGTTCGCAGAGTCAGGCCTGATCCCTGCGATCGCTAACAGTTTTTTTTGTGGTAGCGTTTTGATTCAGTCGCTTCAGTCAGGAGCTTTTTTACCTGTGAATCTCAAAAAAATTAAAAAAAATAAAATAGTTGTCGTTTTATTGTTCTCTCTCTCACTCTATTCTCTCTCTATTGTTGCTCTTTTTTTACTCCATTCTATTCTGCAATGTTTTATTATGTTTTATCATGCTTGCTTTTCAGGTATGTAATTTTGTTTACTGTGTTTTAGTGTTAAGCATTTTTTTGTTTTCAGGTGCGCCATTCAGTTGCAACGCGGATTTATTTATCTTGACAGCAACAGCGTTTGCTCCCACGATACATAAAGACGCGACTCCAACGCTGTAGGAGGTGATTTCACCACCACAGTTAAAAAAAAGAGCATATATGCCGAAGCATGGGGGCAGCAGGGGGGGGGGGAGGAGCGATTGGCTCCTAATGCCACGTACATACGGTCGAAATTCCGACCGTGTGTACACGGCATAACTTTTGCGGGAGGATGCCCCCATGCATCGGCATATATAAATGGTGCATGTATGCCCATCATTAGAAGTGGGTGGATGAAGGGAGGTATTCTAATGGTGGGCATACCCACCAATCAATCTCTTTTTTTCGTTCAGCCAAGAGGCTGCATGAAAAAAAAAAGATTACAATATATGTCCAGTATGTTGCTGGACTTTGAATGGTTATACCAGAATGATGCCTGCAGGTTTAGGTATCATCTTGGTATCATTCTTTTCAGCCAGTGATCGGCTTTCATGTAAAAGCAATTCTAGCGGGTAATTAGCCTCTAGACTGCTTTTACAAGCAGTGGGAGGGAATGTCCCCCCTCCCGGATATAAACCGCGCCATTGGGAAATTGGGAAAGCATTTTATCACACCAATCTTGGTGTGGTCAGATGCTTTGAGGGCAGAGGAAAGATCTAGGGTCTAATAGACCCCAATTTTTTCAAAAAAAGAGTACCTGTCACTGCCTATTGCTATCATAGGGGATATTTACATTCCCTGAGATAACAATAAAAATCATAACAAAGAAAAAAAATGGAAGGAACAGTTTAAAAATAAAATAAAAAAGCTAAATAAATAAAAAAAAAAAGCACCCCTGCCCCCCCTTCTCTTGCGCAAAGGCGTACACAAGCGTTGGTCTGGCGTCATATGTAAACAGCAATTGCACCATGCATGTGAGGTATCACCGCGAAGGTCAGATCGAGGGCAGTAATTTTAGCAGTAGACCTCCTCCGTGAATCTAATGTGGTATCATGTAAAGGCTTTTAAAGGCTTTTAAAAATGTATGTAGTTTGTCGCCACTGCGTGTTTGTGCGCAATTTTAAAGCATGTCGTGTTTGGTATCCATGTACTCGGCCTAAGATCATATTTTTTATTTCATCAAAAATTTGAGCAATATAGTGTGTTTTAGTGCATTAAAATAAAAAAAAGTGTATTTTTTCCACAAAAAATGCGTTTGAAAAATCGCTGCGCAAATACTGTGTGGAAAAAAAAAAATGCAACACCCACCATTTTAATCTGTAGGGCCTTTGCTTTAACATTATATATAGTGTTTGGGGGTTCAACGTAATTTTCTTGCAAAAAAAAAATATGTTTTCATGTAAACAAAAAGTGTCAGAAAGGGCTTTGTCTACAAGTGGTTAGAAGAGTGGGTGACGTGTGACATAGGCTTCTAAATGTTGTGCATAAAATGCCAGGACAGTTCAAACCCCCCCAAATGACCCCATTTTGGAAAGTAGACACCCCAAGCTATTTGATGAGAGCAATGTTGAGCCCATTAAATATTTTTTTTTTTTGTCCCAAGAGATTGAATAATGAAAAAAAAAATATATATATATATTTTTTTTACAAAAAGTTGTCACTAAATGATATATTGCTCAAACATGTCATGGGCATATGTAGAAATACACCCCAAAATACATTCTGTTGCTTCTCCTGAGTACGGGGATACCACATGTGTGGGACTTTTTGGGAGCCTAGCTGCGTACGGAACCCCAAAAACCAATCACCGCCTTCAGGCTTTCTAAGGGTGTAATTTTTTTATTTCACTTCTCACTGCCAATCACAGTTTCGGAGGCCATGGAATGCCCAGATGGCATAAAACCCCCCAAAATGACCCCATTTTGGAAAGTAGACACCCCAAGCTATTTGCTGAGAGGTATTGTGAGTATTTTGCAGATGTCGCTTTTTGTCACAAAGTTTTGAAAATTGAAAAAAGAAAAAAAAAATTTTTTTTTCTTTACTTTCTTCATTTTCAAAAACAAATGAGAGCTGTAAAATACTCACCATGCCTCTCAACAAATAGCTTGGGGTGTCTACTTTCCAAAATGGGGTCATTTGGGGGGGTTTTGTGCTATTTTGGCATTTTATGGCCTTCGAAACTGTGATAGGTAGTGAGGAGTGAAATCAAAAATTTGCACCCTTAGAAATCCTGAAGGCGGTGCTTGGGTTTCGGGGCCCCGTACGCGGCTAGGCTCCCAAAAAGTCCCACACATGTGGTATCCCCATACTCAGGAGAAGCAGCAAAATGTATTTTGGGGTGCAATTCCACATATAACTATGGCATGTGTGAGCAATATATCATTTAGTGACAACTTTTTGAAAAAAAAAAAAATCTTTTTTATTTTTGTCTTTATTCAATCACTTGGGACTAAAAAAAAAAATATTCAATGGGCTCAACATGCCTCTCAGCAAATAGCTTGGGGTGTCTACTTTCCAAAATGGGGTCATTTGGGGGGGTTTTGTACTTCTCTGCCATTTTAGCACCTCAAGAAATGAAATAGGCAGTCATAAATTAAAAGAGTAAAGTGTAAACATACATGAACGTAACAGATATCTGTTCCTCTAGTAGCAACTATAGGAAAAGAACCTGTAAAGCAAAGTGCAAACAATGATAATGGTGCACACAATGAAAATGACCAACAACATGTATTCCTCTAAAATATCTGGAGAGAAATAATGTGAACCTGGAACAAAAAATTAACCACACAAATAGTAATATTTGGAGTGTACACATTAAAGTCCCAAAAACGAGTCCTCAATACTGATTGGGGAACCAATTCCTAGGTGCGTTTAAAGGAAAAATTATCACATCGGATAATAATGAAACAACAAAAGTCCAAAGTAGTGAACTGTGGATGGCTTGAAAACCAAAAGGTCCTTTAACCGAATCTTCAGGTATACACACTTGGATGTGAAATAGTAAAGATGTACGCTTACCGGAACTGGTGGACTCACTGTCAGCAACAGGGAGTCAAACGGGCATAGAGAGGCTCTAGGTAGCCTACAATCACGATATCCCAAGCAGACAGACGAACTGTGCAGAGTCCCTTACAGCTGGGCAAACAGGATACAATCTATCGAGAAGGAAGCGGCTGTCATAGAATCTGGATACCCCTGGACGGGATGAAAATTCCTGGGCGGCCACTGGATGGATGGATAGTGAAGTGGGCAGATGGTGGACGCTCACTTGCGAATGAAGCAAAAATGGGCTTGGAGTACTCTCCCAATCGATGTCCAACCATGCAGAAAAAATAAATAAAAGACAATCGGAGGAGACTCCAATAGTATAGATCAATCGAGTAGGTTTTTATTAAAAAACCGTTTACAAAAACAAAATGGTGGAATAAAAGTGATCACAGTTAAAAGCAGTGTGGGTGTAGGTATGTCCTGGCCCGACGCGTTTCGTCTGTAGCAGACTTCAACTGGGGCATATAACCATTCACCTACACTGCACATATATATATAAATATCTAAACATGATTATCATCCAATCAGGGAATGTTAACATGTGACATGATGGTGATCTAATCTGATAGGACCAGATCCGATCATGTGATGGGAAGTGGGATCCCCCAGGTAATAAAGTGGCCAATAGGATACGATTATGGCAAGATGGGAAACCCTGATAGGTGTCAACCTAGCCGTACCATCCCCAAACAATTGAACAGAGGCACATGTGAAAAAATGGCGCCAAAAAGAGAGCCAATGAATGATCGGTCAAACCCCTTGGGCGGGGTCCCCAGTCCCCATCTGATCGGAAATGGTTGGTCAAAACATGCTCTAGTCCAATCACCATAAAAGCCAATGGGCGGTCTCTTTAAACCGCCAATGACACAACACATAGTGAACATCTAACAAGAACGGGCGTGGCCAACATCAAGATACATCTCCATTGGGTAGTAACATCCAATGGGGCAATGCCAGTGCCACGCTCACTCGCATCTTCCAATATGTGCACATGCGACTGGCCAAATGGCCGGTCAAATGAGACCGGACAGTGATGTCACATGTGCACTGCAATCCAATGACAAGGCAGGCGTTCAAATCAATGAAGATCCCGCGCCGATCACGTGGCATATGGTCACCTGACACACCAGAAGTCAGATGGATGTTCAGGACCAAGAGGAGGGCGGCGCCAAAGGCGCTAAGCGAATCAAAAATAACGGCAAACACTCTGAGTGACAGAGGGGGCCGTCTTGGGACTAGTGAAGGTCACATGACCAAGCTGAACCCTATCGCGCGCGTCACGACGTCACGCGCAGGACGTTAAACCCTATCGCGTGCGTCATGACATCACGCGCAGGACGCCAGATCATAGGCTCAAAAGGACCAGAATTAAATGCAAAAAAACAACACATATTTACTGGACAATTAAACGTGTAAGAACACAGTTTTCATAAGGGCTGCTCCTCCCCTTGTTCCCTAGTCTGAACCATTGACCTCTAGTGGTGAGATAAAATATAAATGTGAGATATACAATGAGGACTAATAGTGAATGTAAAAAGGATAAAGAGGACACGCTAGCGCCATCTTGTGGAAATTTAACATAATGGATGGATAACCATTCAAAATGTTAGACTTAACAATATACAGACCCATTCAGAATAAATGTTAAATCAGGATGGGTCAAGTGAACACAAGTAATATGTGAAAAAACCAACGTGCGGGTGGACCACTGACTGCATCCACCAAAAACTAATAAATCTATCTTGTGGACATATCTAAGGCCACAAGAAGAAATGTAAAAAAGAAAAACGTTTTTCTTTTTTACATTTCTTCTTGTGGCCTTAGATATGTCCACAAGATAGATTTATTAGTTTTTGGTGGATGCAGTCAGTGGTCCACCCGCACGTTGGTTTTTTCACATATTACTTGTGTTCACTTGACCCATCCTGATTTAACATTTATTCTGAATGGGTCTGTATATTGTTAAGTCTAACATTTTGAATGGTTATCCATCCATTATGTTAAATTTCCACAAGATGGCGCTAGCGTGTCCTCTTTATCCTTTTTACATTCACTATTAGTCCTCATTGTATATCTCACATTTATATTTTATCTCACCACTAGAGGTCAATGGTTCAGACTAGGGAACAAGGGGAGGAGCAGCCCTTATGAAAACTGTGTTCTTACACGTTTAATTGTCCAGTAAATATGTGTTGTTTTTTTGCATTTAATTCTGGTCCTTTTGAGCCTATGATCTGGCGTCCTGCGCGTGATGTCATGACGCACGCGATAGGGTTTAACGTCCTGCGCGTGACGTCGTGACGCGCGCGATAGGGTTCAGCTTGGTCATGTGACCTTCACTAGTCCCAAGACGGCCCCCTCTGTCACTCAGAGTGTTTGCCGTTATTTTTGATTCGCTTAGCGCCTTTGGCGCCGCCCTCCTCTTGGTCCTGAACATCCATCTGACTTCTGGTGTGTCAGGTGACCATATGCCACGTGATCGGCGCGGGATCTTCATTGATTTGAACGCCTGCCTTGTCATTGGATTGCAGTGCACATGTGACATCACTGTCCGGTCTCATTTGACCGGCCATTTGGCCAGTCGCATGTGCACATATTGGAAGATGCGAGTGAGCGTGGCACTGGCATTGCCCCATTGGATGTTACTACCCAATGGAGATGTATCTTGATGTTGGCCACGCCCGTTCTTGTTAGATGTTCACTATGTGTTGTGTCATTGGCGGTTTAAAGAGACCGCCCATTGGCTTTTATGGTGATTGGACTAGAGCATGTTTTGACCAACCATTTCCGATCAGATGGGGACTGGGGACCCCGCCCAAGGGGTTTGACCGATCATTCATTGGCTCTCTTTTTGGCGCCATTTTTTCACATGTGCCTCTGTTCAATTGTTTGGGGATGGTACGGCTAGGTTGACACCTATCAGGGTTTCCCATCTTGCCATAATCGTATCCTATTGGCCACTTTATTACCTGGGGGATCCCACTTCCCATCACATGATCGGATCTGGTCCTATCAGATTAGATCACCATCATGTCACATGTTAACATTCCCTGATTGGATGATAATCATGTTTAGATATTTATATATATATGTGCAGTGTAGGTGAATGGTTATATGCCCCAGTTGAAGTCTGCTACAGACGAAACGCGTCGGGCCAGGACATACCTACACCCACACTGCTTTTAACTGTGATCACTTTTATTCCACCATTTTGTTTTTGTAAACGGTTTTTTAATAAAAACCTACTCGATTGATCTATACTATTGGAGTCTCCTCCGATTGTCTTTTATTTATTTTTTCTGCATGGTTGGACATCGATTGGGAGAGTACTCCAAGCCCATTTTTGCTTCATTCGCAAGTGAGCGTCCACCATCTGCCCACTTCACTATCCATCCATCCAGTGGCCGCCCAGGAATTTTCATCCCGTCCAGGGGTATCCAGATTCTATGACAGCCGCTTCCTTCTCGATAGATTGTATCCTGTTTGCCCAGCTGTAAGGGACTCTGCACAGTTCGTCTGTCTGCTTGGGATATCGTGATTGTAGGCTACCTAGAGCCTCTCTATGCCCGTTTGACTCCCTGTTGCTGACAGTGAGTCCACCAGTTCCGGTAAGCGTACATCTTTACTATTTCACATCCAAGTGTGTATACCTGAAGATTCGGTTAAAGGACCTTTTGGTTTTCAAGCCATCCACAGTTCACTACTTTGGACTTTTGTTGTTTCATTATTATCCGATGTGATAATTTTTCCTTTAAACGCACCTAGGAATTGGTTCCCCAATCAGTATTGAGGACTCGTTTTTGGGACTTTAATGTGTACACTCCAAATATTACTATTTGTGTGGTTAATTTTTTGTTCCAGGTTCACATTATTTCTCTCCAGATATTTTAGAGGAATACATGTTGTTGGTCATTTTCATTGTGTGCACCATTATCATTGTTTGCACTTTGCTTTACAGGTTCTTTTCCTATAGTTGCTACTAGAGGAACAGATATCTGTTACGTTCATGTATGTTTACACTTTACTCTTCTAATCATCGTTTGAGGAGTTGAAGGGTATTTCCGCCATTCACCGTTACAGCTGAACGGTGTTATTACCATTCACTTCCTAGCGCTGCACTCCCTTCCTCCATCGTTCATTGAATTTTTGTCTCATTCTAGTGCTGCTGCTACACTTCACTGTGTTCGTTTGAGTTTAGCGCTGTAATTCTCCCCACCCATACAGTCATAAATTAAAAGCGGTGTAAATTCCAGAAAATGTACTCTAGTTTGTAGACGCTATAACTTTTGCGCAAACCAATAAATATACGCTTATTGGCATTTTTTTTACTAAAGACATGTGGCTGAATACATTTTGGCCCAAATGTTTGACTAAAATTGAGTTTATTAGATTTTTTTTATAACAAAAAGTAGAAAATCTCTTTTTTTTTCAAAATTTTCGCTCTTTTTCCGTTTATATCGCAAAAAATAAAAATCACAGAGGCAATCAAATACCATCAAAAGAAAGCTCTATTTGTGGGAAGAAAAGGACGCAAATTTCGTTTGGTTACAAAATTGCATGACCGCGCAATTACCAGTTAAAGTAGTGCAGTGCGAAATTGAAAAAAGACCTCTGGTCCTTTGGCTGCCAAATGGTCCGGGGCTGAAGTGGTTAAGAATATGACGTCCAGCAGGATAAGTCGTGATTGCCTGCCAGCGGGGGGCGCGCAGAGCGGCGATTGGTGTCAGTCTGACACACTGCATCTCCAATCTAGGTAAAGAGTCTCTGATGGAGGCTCTTTACCACGTGATCAGCTGTTTCCAATCACAGCTGATCACAGTGTAAACAGGAAAAGCCATGTATCAATGCCCATCAGTGCCCATCAGTGCTGTATATCAGTGCCGCCTATCAGTGCCCATCAGTGCTGTATATCAGTGCCACCTATCAGTGCTCATCAGTGCTGCCTATCAGTGCCAATCAGTACTGCCTCATCAGTGCCCATCAGTGCAGCCTCATCAGTGCCCATCAGTGAAGGAGAAAACTTACTTATTTACAAAGTTTTGTAACACAAACAAAGAAAGGTGTTTTTTTTCCAGAATTTTCATTCTTTTTTTATTTGTAGCACAAAAAATAAAAACCCCAGAAGTGATCAAATACCACCAAAAGAAATCTCTATTTGTGGGGAAAAAAAAATTATAGAAATCTGTTTGGGTACAACAGCATCGCATGACCACGCAATTGTCATTCAAAGTGTGAGAATTGGTCTGGGTAGGAAGGTGTATAAGTGTCCTGTATTGAAGTGGTTAATCTCAGTATAAATACAGCTGTTCTGTGAAGCCCTCAGCGGTGTGTTAGAGAACCTTAGTGAACAAACAGCATCATATAGGCCGAGGGACACACCAGACAGGTCAGGGATAAAGTTGTTGAGAAGTTTAAAGCAGGGTTAGGTTATAAAAAAAAAAAATCCCAAGCTTTGAACAGCTCATGGAGCACTTTTAATCCATCATCCAAAAATGGAAAGAGAATGGCACAACTGCAAACCTACCAAGACATGGCTGTCCACCTAAACTGACAGGCCAGGCAAGGAGAGCATTAATCAGAGAAGCAGCCAAGAGGCCCATGGTAACTCTGGAGGAGCTGCAGAGATCCACAGCTCAGGTGGGAGAATCTGTCCACCAGACAACTATTAGTCGTGCATGCCACAAATCTGGCCTTTATGGAAGAGTGGCAAGAAGAAAGTCATTGTTGAAAGAAAGCCATAAGAAGTCCTATTTGCAGTTTGCGAGAAGCCATGTGGGGGAGACAGCAAACATGTGGAAGAAGGTGCTCTGGTCAGATAAGACCAAAATTAAACAATTTGGCCTAAAATCAAAACGCTATGTGTGGTGAAAAACTAACACTGCACATCACCCTAAACACACCATGCTTTTCTTCAGCAGGGACAGGGAAGTTGGCCTGAGTTGATGGAAAGATGCATGGAGCCAAATATAGGGCAATCTTAGAAGAATACCTGTTAGAGTCTGCAAAAGACTTGACACCGGGGGAAAAGATCGCCTTCCAGTAGGACAATGACCCTAAACATACAGCCAGAGCTACAATGGAATGGTTTAGATCAAAGCATATTCATGTGTTAGAATGGCCCAGTCAAAGTCCAGACCTAAATCCAATTCAGGATCCCTGGCAAGACTTGGAAATTGCTGTTCACGGATGCTCTCCATCCAATCTGACAGAGCTTGAGCTATTTTGCAAAGAAGAATGGGCAAAAATGTTACTCTCTAGATGTGCAAAGCTGGTAGAGACATATCCAAAAAGACAGCTGTAATTGCAGCGAAAGGTGGTTCTACAAAGTATTGACTTATACAGTATTGGCTGAATACAAATACACAAAAAACTTTTCAGATATTTATTTGTAAAAAAAATTGAAAAGCATTTATCATTTTCCTTCCACTTCACAATTATGCACCACTTTGTGTTCTATCACATAAAATCCCAATAACATACATTTAAGTTTTTGGTTGTAACATGACAAAATGTGGAAAATTATTATATATATAATATAATATAAATAAAATGTGTGTTTGTATTTGTGTGTGTGTGTATGGTGTAGATGTTAATATTTTCCTGTGTGACTGTATAATACATAGCGAAAATATACAGAAAAAAATAAAGAGATGTAATTGAGTATTCACAATGCATATGATACTTTTTTCAATTATTTATGCATCTTTGAACTTCTTGGAATTTGGTAATTGTTTATATGCTCACACATTTGCTAACATAAATGCATGAGCAAGAGAAAACACATTGAAAACACATTGTGAAACATTTATCAATTCTGTCCTACAGCAAGGCAATGCTAAACAGGAGCAGCGAGACAGATTATGCGACACATTTATTACAAGGTTGCAGCTTGAGTCATAAATTTCTTCCAGTGTTTTTAATAGAACCTATTTACACCACTGCATTGCATTTTCAGTGTGGTGTGAAAGTCTGCATTTTTGGATGTACTCACCTGCATTTTGACATTTATGTTTACTGAATTAAAAATCTTCCAACAATCCAACCTTAACTTATTTGAACACAACACACAATAAAACATATATTTTTGGTGTGAGTTCAACCCAAGCAGTGCATATTGTAAGCAAATTGTTATCCAATTAATACTGTATGTAGTTAGCATTTGGTCCTGATCTTAGTTACCTCCACAAATGTGTAATAATGGTATACTTTTATGGGTGTGTATATGTAAATGTCCAGGTTGTTGTGTGCCACCTTTGATATCACTCACCCAATGTTGTATTTCTATTGGTGGACTACAGAAGGGACCCGAAAATTCTCCTCCACTCCCTCACCTCTAACATAGCTTTAGATGAGAGCTGCTCATCGCTCTTCTGCTGCTCCTTTATTGTCCAATTACAGGCTTGAAGAAGGGAAGTGACACAGATATATTGCCTAGCTGCAGTAGAGAAAACCTGGCTGTGCTGTGTATTTTTCCAAACCGGATGGACAGAAGTACAAATTTGTTAGGTAAAACAGTTCCCTTAAATGTATTTAACTGAATATAGGTTCCCTTAACACAATGGCTTCATCTGGAGATGGGAGACTTGATCACAGTGATATTAACATATAAACTAAGTTAGGATTATGAGATATATGTAATGGACATAGAGTAATTGGTCCCAGCTGACATTTGGTATTTGACATTCTGGAGATGACTGGTGGCTGCAGGTAACAAGAACAGGTTCTATATAAAGTTTTTTTAAAAGTCAAAACTTTTTTTTTAGTTTTGGATAAGGTAGGAACATTTTGAAACATGACAAATTTGGCTAGTAATGTGATTTCATTGGGAGATTGGCAGGGCACACGCATCAGGGAAATCCACTGGGCTCCTGCATAACAGCATTTCATAAGGGATCATCAGTCAGTTTTGACACGTTCCCTTTTTTACCAATTAATGAACACACAATTTAGATTTTGCAAAAAAAAAAATTAGAAAACAGTGAAAATAGAAGACTGCCCGGAAGAGTTTATTTTTCAGTAGAAAAAGGGTTTGACAAAATAAAGAGACACACTACACAGCTAATAGGATAGCAAACCAGCAGTTTGCAGACGTGACCAAATGAGATTAAGATAAATGTAATAAGGTTATGCTTCTTAGCTATTACAAATTAGTTATAGATGTCAGGACACTAATGATAATTTCCATAACAGATCAACATTTCACAGCAGATCTCAAAGCTGTTTACGAAATGCTTGTAGAGAAGTCCAGTTGCCACCCTCCTGGTAACAACCATTCTGTTGGTTTTGTAATAAAGCAAATGTTATTTATCTCTTTTTTCAAGTACAAATAATTTGGACCCAAAACTCTACTGAGTTATTAACACTAATGGGATTTTTGCACACGTTCAGACTTTCCGACGGCAAATGTGCGATCGGAGCTTGTTTTCGGAAATTCCAACCGTGTGTAGGCTCCATCAAACAGTTTCCATCGGAATTTGCACAAAATTTGAGATCTGGTTCTCAAATTTTCTGACAACAAAATCAGTTTGCGTAAATTCCGATCGTGTGTAGACAATTCGGACTAACAAAGTGCCACGCATGCTCGGAATCAAGCATAAGAGCAGCACTGGCTATTGAACTTCATTTTTCTCGGCTTGTCATACGTGTTGTACGTCACTGCATTTTTGACATTCGGAATTTCCGACCAACTTTGTGTGACCGTGTGTATACAAGACAAGTTTGAGCAAACATCCGTCGGAAAAAATCACATGAATTTTGTTGTCGGAATGTGCGATCGTGTGTACGCGGCATAAGTGTGACTGCCAGTACCTGAGCTGGTCTTTAAAGTGGTGTTTCCCCCATAATTATAAGTTTAATTATATCTGCCTGCAATCTCCTAAAAATAAAAAAATGGATAAAAAAAAAATGTCACTTACCTAGTTCTCCCTGTTGCTAGGTGGTCCCACAAAATCTGCCTCTGCGCTAGCCCAGTCTAAAAACATCACTTCCCTCGGAGGAAGTGACGCGATTATCTCTGTTGCCATCACAACAGGGCGGGACTTCCGACTACGCCGTCTGTTGTGATGGCAACAGAAGCTGTAAACGGCGCTCCGCTACGTGTCTAATGCACATGCGCGAGATCTGCGACAAGGGGCATTGCATGATGGGAAATTCACGTCAGCGCATCCCGGAAGAGAATGCCTGTGGGTTTCACATGCCCACAGGCAAGATGAAACCCCTGTATGGGGATTTTATAACTACACTCTTGGGGGGGACCATTAAAGGATGACAGCGGGAAGGATGGGAGACATGAGTCAGAATTTTAAAAACATTTATTAATTCTAATGTACTGAAAAAGAAAAAAAACGCGGAGGCAGTGGAACCCCAATTTAAGTTGATCCCTGTGTCCATATGTATCACCCTTTGGATCTTAGACCCAGGTTGTACAGGGGGCCTCGGACTTCTTCCCAAGTCCCAATAAAGCTCTTCCTCCTCTTGATTATGAAGCCTGCTATCTGCCATTCAACTTTCATATTCACTAAAATCCTGGAACATTTAATAATTCCATTGCATTTTAAAGTACCAACATTATGGGGAGCCCCAAATATCTAAGGGTCTATTCAGACCTATGCACTGCTGTAATGTAACCATTATTACCACAATCCATAGCAATGTGCTGGCACCCCAATGCACTATTACAATGCATTGCCAAAGCAATACTGTATGCTATGAAGGCAAAAATGGTTCATGTCCTGTGCCCCTCCCCCTGACTTCTCCATCAAGATCAATAATACAACCATCAGTCCCTCCCCTCATGCCAAGGTACTAGGTGTAATCCTAGACTCTGACCTGTCCTTTCAGCCCCAAATCCAATCACTATCCAAATCGTCCAGACTTCATCTCAGAAACATCTCCAAAATACGCCCCTTTCTAACCGCTGAGACCACTATGCAACTTATTCACTCCCTTGCTATCTCTCGTCTTGACTATTAAAACGCCCTCCTCATTGGCCCACCTCGCCACAAACTATCCACTCTTTAGTCTATCATGAATGCTGCTGCATGACTCATCCACCTTACCAACCATTCAGTGTCCGCCATTCCTCTCTGTCAATCCCTCCACTGGCTTCCCATTGCCCAACAAATAAAATTCAAAACACTAACAATAACATACAAAGTCTATCACAATTCTGTCCCGAGCTACATCACCAAACTTATCTCCAAATATAACCCAAACTGTCCTCTCTGCTCCTCCCAAGACTTTCTGCTCTCTAGCTCCCTTGTCTCCTCCTCCTATGCTCGTCTCCAGGACTTCTCCATAGCCTCTCCCATCCTCTGGAACGCACTACTCCAATCTATCTAGTTTTCTCCTATTCTGTCCACTTTTTGGCGATCCCTGAAACGCATCTCTTCAGGGAGGCCTATCCTGCCTCTAGCTAACAACCAAATCTTCAACTGCCCTCAAGAGTTCATCCCTCACAATCCCCACCTTTTTGTTTCACCAGCCCCTCCCTCTTAGATTGTAAGCTCGCAGGAGCAGGGGGCTCCACTAACTCTCTTGTTTTGAATTGTACTGTTGGTGTAGTGTCTCCCTACATTGTAAAGCACTGCACAAACTGTTGGTGCTATATAAATCCTGTATAATAATAATAATAATGTCCAATTTTTACTGCATTGTGGAGCACATTTATATTTTTGGGGCTGCCTTAACAAAATGCATACTAATACATGTTCCTTAACGCAACCTGTTATACGAAAATGTTCCCCTGATCCAAAAAAAGCTTCCTGTATTTTTTTATTATGCTGTCAGGACTTCTTACTGTAAAGAGTGGAGTGGCAGAAACACACATTTTTTTCAGGGTGTTGGGTCCCTGACTTTGGAGTCTGTTTGTAAAATTTGTAAAACTCATGTCAATTAGCTACAATAACATTTGTGGGAATAGGTACTGATATTGAAGGGGAAAGAAGGCAGCCATTCACCAGTGTAAAAGCCATGGTAGAAATGTGTTAATCCATTTGGTGCATTGACATACCCACATGTGCCTCCAGCTTCTAACATGTTTCACTCAACAAATAGCTTAATCGTAGACTCTGCTTGTTGAAGGTATCGGGGCATGGTGTCTTATCATGTACCGGAGCAATGCATTTTTTCTCCCATTTATGCATAGGCATTGATGTTGTATAAGACCTGCTTCCCAATCAGCATTCAAATTCATACCAAAGGTGTTAAGGCCATTTGAGTTCCACCACAACAAAGTCCTCAAACCATGTCTTTATGGAGCTGGTTTTGTACACAGGGGCACAGTCTTGCTGGAACAGAAAAGGGCCTTCTCCAAACTGCTGTCACAAAGCTGGCAGTGCACAAATATGTTGATCAGTGATATATTCCTCATTCTAAACTCTAGGTGTGAAGGCTAAAGAGATGCTCTTCTACTTAATAGATACATTTTTTGATTGCAAGACAAATGTGAACGCTAGAGGGGGCTCAGTTACATTGTATGAAAAGCATAATTAATAAGAGATAATCAAGTGGTCATTGGATACATCTGCATTTAACCTAAAAAATCATGTTAATTGGTTATGTGTATTAATTTGAGCAGCATCTCATTTAAAACAACATCTTGCAGTTCCATTAGACCAGAGGTCTTGAAACACTCATCTTGTCTAGACTGCATATCATTAATTTCATACTTGCAGCATTTAATTCAGCTAAATCTTGTTATTTTGCTGAAGACCCTTTAAAAAATGCCTAAGTGGATGAAATGTCATATTTTATTAATGCTGAAGGTCTTTAAGAGTTTATAGGATGAAAGGGTGCTCTCCTAGCAGGGCCTCAATTAGACAATCTCCTCTAGTTCGATCTAGCACAGAAGGGGTAATGCATTTACTTATCCTTCAATAACTCTAACTATGGCAAATAAGGGAAGCTAGTGAATGTGGAGTCCCTGCCATCTGCCCAGAGTGATGATTGGATGCCTGCGGCATCAGAGGTCTCAGTCCAGCTGTTTCTATAACTCTAGCCTTCTATAAAGAAACATCCAGTTATGTGTAACACATCACTTGTTAGAGGCAGTAGCTTTCCTTCCAGACTCAAATTCCCATAACATTTACTCAGCCTCATATCCTTGACTTGCTCTTTTTCATCTTTAGGACAAACTCTGATAACTGATGTTTCCACCTGGGAAAATTACCTGCTAATTATAGAGCTTTATTTTTAGTACTGAAAGTCATGATATGCATGAGGATGGCTATAGAAACATTCTTTTTAGCATTTATGGCTAAAGATGCCCACACACATTTAAACACAACTAAAGTCTGCTAGATGGGGATGGTCTCTTGCCATAATGTGCAAGTGTGGCAGTATACCTAACAGGGTGCCCTCCTTCATTGCTGTAAGATCTAGGCGCACATTCACTTCCATTTCTTCCAGTTCCCCCATCGCTTTTCTTCAGTCATTGGGTAGCCGCTGATTATGTAACTCCCGCACATGTGTCCAGGAGTTACAGATGCCAGAAATTAATCGAAAATATACCCTACACAGAAAATAGAAACGTGTTAGTGTACAAAGAAGATGAACTTCTGCACTGGCAATCTAATCTTTAATGTGATAAGAGAGTAAAACAGACTAACTTAAACTCCCACCACTAAATTTCACCTTGACATTTCTCCTGTGTCTTTCCTGGATTTGAGGGAAATATTTATTACTTCCAGATAAATGCAGCATGTGTCTCCCTATGCATCCTCCCAAAATGCAGTGTTGGATGCCTGAGCGGCCAACCACTATGATTCATAAGGTGATATGATAATTTAATCAGAGAAATTTGAAGTTTACTGTTTTATGTACTTGCTTCTGCAGGCAAGCAGAGTGGCAGGGAGTGAGGACAAGGCAAGTAAAATAATTTAACCACCTCAATACAGGGCACTTACACCGCCTTCCTGCCCAGACCGATTTTCAGCTTTCAGTGCTCTTACACTTTGAGTGACAATTACTCAGTCATGCACCACTGTACCCATATGAAATTTGTGTCCTTTTTTTCACACAAATAGAGCTTTCTTTTGGTGGTATTTAATCACTAGTGTGTTTTTTTATTTTTTGTGCTATAAATAAAAAAAGACCATCAATTTGGTGAAAAAAATGCCTTTTTATTTGTTTCTGCCATAAAAAATTTCAAATTTAGTAATTTTTCTTTATAAATTTTGGCCAAAATTTATACTGCTACATATCTTTGGTAAAAATAACCCAAATTAGTGTATATTATTGGGCCTTTGTGAAAGTTATAGAGCAGGGATCCTCAAACTACGGCCCTCCAGCTGTTGCAGAACTACACATCCCATGAGGCATTGTAAAACTCTGACATTCACAGACATGACTAGGCATGATGGGAATTGTAGTTCCTGAACAACTGGAGGGCCGTAGTTTGAAGACCCCTGTTATAGAGTCTACAAACTATGGTGCCAATCACTGAAAATTGATCACATCTGATCAGGCCTTCAGTACATCAGGTGTATCTTATTTCTTGAGACACTTAGAGCCGGTTCACACAGGGGCGACTTGTCAGGCGACTTAGCTGCCTGACAAGTCGCGTCCCTTTCTGTACTATGGAAACGTTCTAACCGGAGAGACTCAAGTACAAATACCCCCCAAATGACCCCTTTTTAGAAAGTAGACATTCCAAGGTATTTAGTAAGTAGCATTATTGAGTTTTTTTAAGTTGTAATTTTTTCCTCACAATTCTTTGCAAAATTAAGATTTTTTTTACTAAATTGTCATATTATCAGGTTATTTCTCACACACAGCATATACATACAACCAATTACACCCCAAAATACATTCTGCTACTCTTACCTAGTATAGCGATACCACATGTGTGAGACTTTTACACAGCCTGGCCACATACAGAGGCTCAACATTGAAGTAGTACCTTTAGGCGTTCTAGGAGCATAAATTACACATCTCATTTCATTCCTACCTATCACATTTTTGAAGGTCCTGGAGCACCAGGACAGTGGAATTACCCACAAAATGACCCCATTTTGGAAAGCAAACACCCCAACCTATCTGGGCTGCAGATAGGTACTCAGGTACTCTGATGGGCTGGAAACAGGTACTCGGGTAACTTGATGAGCTGCAGACAGGTACTCGGTTACTCTGATGGGCTGGTGACAGGTATTTGGGTACTCTGTTGGGCTTTTGACAGGTACTTGGGTACTCTGATGGGTTGGTGACAGGTACTCGGGTACTCTGATGAGCTACAGATAGGTACTCGGGTACTCTGATGGGCTGGTGACTGGTATTTGGGTACTCTGAAGGGCGGTGAGAGGTACTCGGGTACTCATATGAACTGTGACAGGTACTCAGATGGACTGTGACAGGTATTTGGGTACTCAATTGAACTGTGACAGGTACTCGGGTACTCAGATGAACTGTGACGGGTACTTGGGTACTCAGATGGACTGTGACAGGTACTCATATGGACTGTAACAGGTACTCAGGTACTCAGATGAACTGTGACAGGTACTCAGGTACTCAGATGGACTGTGACAGGTACTCAGATGAACTGTGACAGGTACTCAGATGGACTGTGACAGGTACTCAGTTGGACTGTGACAGGTACTCGGGTACTCAGATGGACTGTGACAGGTACTCATACGGACTGTGGCAGGTACTTGGGTACTCAGATAAACTGTGACAGGTACTTTTATGGGTGGTGATAGGTACTTTGATGGGTGGTGACAGGTCCTCTTTATTGGGGGCAATCAGTGTGTTTGGTGTACACTGTAAGTGGTAACGAAATGTTAAAAACATTCTCCTTCTCACACATGATCGGTGTGTGATGAGGAGAACCCGGTAACATCTTGTTACCGCTCTGTATTTACATTTAGTGATCGGCTGTGAAATGATCACAGCCGATCACGTGGTAAACAGCCGCCGGCCAATGGCTGTTTACCAGTGTCGGTGATGAGCAGTGTTCCCGGGAACATGCCACCACCGTCGTGCATGTGCATGTGGCGTGCAAAGTGGGACAGTGCCATCTGTGATCGGCCGTGACTTCATCACGGCCGATCACATGGTAAACAGCCATGCCCAATGGCTGTTCACCCCCCTCGGGGGCGAGCGGTGTCTCCGTGACATGCCACCACCGCAGGTACAGAGCTGCTTGCAGATGATCGCGTGCATGCCCTGTTTAAATGGACGGACGTCATATGACGCCCGCCCAGAACAAGAGCCGTGCTGCCTGGCCATCATATGACGGCCGGCGGGTGGCAAGTGGTTAAAAAGACATTGGGGTTGATTCACTAAAGACAAATAGTCTGTTCACTTTGCAAAGAAATTTTCACTTAGATTACTGATTATTATGTGCCCCCCAAAATACCATTTTTTTATGTACACATGATTAGGGATTCAATGCAAAGTGAATTGTCACCACATTCACTAAGCTAAAGGAAAATTCTACCTGTCTTTAGTAAAACAGGAGATGGCAAAAGGCTGAAATATGTGAAATTCTGATTATATCTACTTATTACATTTAAATACATTTGTAGCACCCTCTGTTTGTACAATGTAGGAACATTTAGTTTGGCTACTCGGTAGGCAGAGGAGCCAGGGTTAATTTATTTAGAGTTAGCTGGCAGTGCCCCAAGGGCTGAGTCTCTGTTGCCTCCCCTGGCTTCTAGAACTGCTATAGAGTTCTAGAACTTAAAGAGCAAAGAGGCAGAGATGAGGCCTGCATATTTATGAAGTCTTCCCCAATCCCTGGGTGGGGACGGCCCAGAAAGTGGAGAGATAGCCCATAAATATTCTGGAGCCTGGCTATGTGGAGAGCAGTTGCCTGTATGGGACCCTGATGCTGGGGGGCTCTGCCCCTGGGCTGAAGGAAGGAGCCAGAGGAAGAGTGAGAGAGCAGCAGATGAAGACTCACACCCTTACAGCCTCAGCTAGGCTTAGCTAAAAGCATCTTGGGAGTCATTAGGACCTGTCCAGCAGGAGGCCTGTTCAGCAGTCACATGAGGACTGAGTGAGTAGCTTCAAACAGTACACCCCAGAAACTATAGAGGAGAAGCTGCCAGGTGCAATACCCAACTAACCTCTAACAAGGGAAAGCTTAGCACCATTCAAAGCCAGTACAGCTACCCTACACCTCTTTCTTGTGGAAGCTAATGCCTCGTACACACGTACGGACTTTTCCCGGCGGACCTAAGTCCAGCGGACAATCCGCTGGACTTTCCCGCTAGGTACGCTGGACTAAAAAGCGAACGGACTTGACCACACACGATCACGCAAAAAGTCCGGCGGTTCACGCGATGACGTACGCACGTACGACGGGACTAGAAAAAGGAAGCTCGAGATCCCAAACGACACCCTTTGGGCCCCGTCAGCTAATCTCGTGTGTATCGCGTGTTAGTTGACGTTTGGTTAGAGACGATTCGCGCTTCTCAGACTTCTGCTTAATTCGTTCGCTTCTGCCGTTCAGTTTGTGCTTGTGAGGTTTGTATCTGGCTTTCAGTGCGTGTGGATCAGTTCCTACCTGTTCTCAGGCCGTTCTGGTCCGCTCGTTCCTGTTTTTCAGGTCGTTCTTCATAGGCCTTGCTGTTCTTCAGTGCGTTCTGTTAAGTTGTTTGTTTGATCAGCCGACCGTTTTGAAGCCATGGAGTGTGGACGTACTCGGGAACGAGTTCGTGCTGTGCAGGGGCTCGGTGTTGCGGTTAACACCTTGGCACGAGCCCGGTCCATGAACAGGGTGAGGAGGAGTTCATGGACCAAGAATTGGTTGCGCCAGCGTGACCAATTCTCGCATATGCCTTTGCTCCGTGAGATCCGTGAGAATAATCCTGATGATTTCAGGAATTATCTCCGGATGACGGACCCCATTTTTCACCGTCTGTTGGCTTCGCTGTCCCCTTATATTAGCAGGCAGAATACCTGCATGCGGCAAGCCATCAGTGCGGAGCAGAGGCTAGTCGCCACGTTGCGTTACTTGGCGACGGGGAGAAGCTTGCAGGACCTCAAGTTCACGACAGGCATCTCCCCCCAGGCTCTGGGGCTCATTATTCCAGAGACCTGTTCTGCCATTATCCACGTCCTGCAGGAGGAATACATTAAGGTAAGTCTTCTCTTTTAAAATTACCTATGTCTTGTATGTTTGTTAATGTAGTGCATCAATGTCATCATTAGCTAATTACCATGATAGGACTATTCTATGAATGTCCCCTATTCCTTTTTTTATTTTTGGATTTTGTTTTTTTGTCTAGTATTTTATGGTTGACTTATCGAAATAGTTTTAAGAATGTATTATTTAGTGGGTCACATGCATATTTGCTTGCACCAACCTCCCCAGCATGGAAGCTTGGCCCCCTAAACACCCCTAGCCTAGTCACTTTCTTTGTTTAAAAATGTATATTACCAGCTCCATTGTACAGCTTTACTCACCCCCCCTTTCACCCCCCTTGACCCTCAATTTTAAATTGATTGCATGTGGTTTTGGTCAGCTTGTAATTATCCCCACCCCCCCCACCCCCCCTGATAATTAATATCATGTGGTTTTGGTCAGCTTGTAATTATCCCCACCCCCCCAGATAATTAATATCATGTGGTTTTGGTCAGCTTGTAATTATCCCCACCCCCCCAGATAATTAATATCATGTGGTTTTGGTCAGCTTGTAATTATCCCCACCCCCCCACACCCCCAACCCCCCCAATAATAATAATAATATTCTTCATGTGGGTTTTTGGTCAGCTTGTAATTATCCCCACCCCCCCACCCCCCCTGAGCTGTAATTATCCCCACCCCCCCACCCCCCCTGATAATTAATATCATGTGGTTTTGGTCAGCTTGTAATTATCCCCACCCCCCCAGATAATTAATATCATGTGGTTTTGGTCAGCTTGTAATTATCCCCACCCCCCCAGATAATTAATCTCATGTGGTTTTGGTCAGCTTGTAATTATCCCCACCCCCCCACACCCCCTGATAATTAATATCATGTGGTTTTGGTCAGCTTGTAATTATCCCCACCCCCCCACACCCCCAGATAATTAATATCATGTGGTTTTGGTCAGCTTGTAATTATCCCCACCCCCCCACACCCCCTGATAATTAATATCATGTGGTTTTGGTCAGCTTGTAATTATCCCCACCCCCCCAGATAATTAATATCATGTGGTTTTGGTCAGCTTGTAATTATCCCCCCCCCCCCCAGATAATTAATCTCATGTGGTTTTGGTCAGCTTGTAATTATCCCCACCCCCCCACACCCCCTGATAATTTAATATCATGTGGTTTTGGTCAGCTTGTAATTATCCCCCCCCCCCCCACACCCCCTGATAATTAATATCATGTGGTTTTGGTCAGCTTGTAATTATCCCCACCCCCCCACACCCCCTGATAATTAATATCATGTGGTTTTGGTCAGCTTGTAATTATCCCCACCCCCCCCACACCCCCTGATAATTAATATCATGTGGTTTTGGTCAGCTTGTAATTATCCCCACCCCCCCACACCCCCTAATAATTAATCTCATGTGGTTTTGGTCAGCTTGTAATTATCCCCACCCCCCCCACACACACCTTTAATTAATTGCATGTGTATTGTGTGACCTTACAATTATTTACTCCCCACCCACATCCCCATTATTATCTTCTCTGGTCCATCAGAGGGGTCATCAATCAGAGATTTGTCCCTTTTATCCTTAATCTTTTGGCTTTATTTCAAGGATTTACAAAATAAATACATATGTTCTTCCAAATTGTTTGTTAATTTGTAGCATTTAGTTTGGTGTTTTGCCTGGTTTATAATTTAAATTGTATCTTTCTGTTTGACTTCACAGTGTCCCTCCACGCCACAGGAATGGCAGACTGTGGCTTCCCAGTTTGCTGCCCGTTGGGACTTTCCCAACTGCGGAGGGGCGATTGACGGCAAACACGTGCGAATTGTGCCCCCACCCCATTCGGGGTCATACTATTGGAATTATAAGGGGTTCCATAGTATCGTGTTGATGGCGGTGGTGTCGGCACAATATGACTTTCTGTATGTGGATGTGGGGAAAAACGGCCGGATGTCGGACGGAGGAGTCTTCAACCACACGGAGTTCGGTCATCGTCTCCAAACTGGTGGGCTGGAGCTGCCACCAGATGAAGATAATGTGGAGGGACTCCCCTTCGTCTTCATTGCCGACGAGGCGTTCGGTCTGGGTGACCATCTGATGAGGCCATTTCCCCAACGATCCCTCACCCCTGAGAGGAGGATTTTTAATTATCGGTTGGCCAGAGCAAGAAGGGTGGTGGAAAATGCCTTTGGTATTATGGCCAACCGTTTCAGATTGCTCCTTACATCCCTACATCTGGCAGAGTACAAACTCAATACTATTATTCTTGCATGCTGTGTCATGCACAATTATTTACGGAAACATTCAGGAACATACTCCTTACCAATTGGCCCTGAGGCCGGAGTGGAAGGCAACATGACAGGGCTGGATAATCGCCCTCTTGGTTCCGCACCACAATCAGCCCAGCAAGTGCGGGACCTTTATTTACAGTATTTTAATGGTAGGGGGGCCATTGAAATGGCAGCAGACCCTTAAACCACCTTTTTCATTTACAAAGAATAAATACAGTTATTTATGTTTGAAATATTGGTAGTTTCGTATTGTTTTGCTTTTAATTTGGCCTGTTTTATATGTTGTCCTAGTGCACATCTTAATAGTGGCAAACTTGTTTAGCGTTTAGTAAATAAGCCCCTTTGTCAATGAACCACAACATGTTTTTGTCAAACTGGTAGTATTTAAAAAGAAGAAGCCACACATTTTTGAATTTGTGCAAACATTATTTTTTTTTATTATAGTGCACATCCAAAACTTTATTTTTTTTTTTTTTTTTTTTATTTGTTGTTTTGGTTTTTTTTTTTTTTTTTTTTTTTTTTTTTTTTTTTTGAACCAGATTTTTTTTTATTTTTTTTTATGTTATCTTTTTGACATTTTTTTGGTGTTTTTCTCACAACATATTTTTTTTTTTTTTTTGATTGATTTTTTAAAACAAACATAAAAACATGTTTAAAATTGTTTAAAAATTTTGGCTTAGCATTTGAAATTATTTACACAATGTAAAAGTCCAGAACTTACAAAGTTCAACAGGTAACCCATGAACAGAAGAAGCCAAATTTTTTATATGCACACTAATTTAACTGGAAAATGGGTAATGTCAACATGTGCTATGTTCCATCATGGGGAATCAATGGACGTGTT
Source organism: Lithobates sylvaticus (assembly GCA_028564925.1). Lineage (NCBI taxonomy): Eukaryota > Metazoa > Chordata > Amphibia > Anura > Ranidae > Lithobates > Lithobates sylvaticus. Next base: position 196,065,932 of record CM053029.1, read on the forward strand.
TTGTGTGTGAAACCCCTTCCCTCTCACCTACTAGCATTAGGGGTTGCAAACACCAAATGCGTCCATTGAGATCCCCTGATGGCACATAGCACATGTTGACATACCGTGTGCATATTAAAAATTTGGCCTCTAAAATTAGTTAAACAGCGCATCAAAAGGGGAATGAAGGACATGATTGATGTTAAGAAATGTAAAAGGGGTCTTTAGATTCTCCCCAAAACATCAATCATGTCCTTCATTCCCTGCTGCATGGTGGCCATCTCCTTCTGCATATTTTCCAGCTGCAGATTCCAGGCCATGATCTGGCCAATAAGCCTGTGGGCACTGTCAGTGGAAAATGGCTCCGCAGCTTGTCGTTCCACAAACAGATCAGCATCACCTAAAAGTTGGGTAGATAAAACACAAGAAAAAAAGTGTCAAAAACATGCAGACCTTAATTTATTAGCTCAATCTGTGTTCTGAGACACTCACTTGGTGGGGTGCAGATTTGATCGACTTCAACGACCTGTTCCGCCACATCCACGCGCGGGCTTGGGCTAACTGCCCAATTAGTCTGGTGATGCCGGGAGGTCCTCGTAGGTTCGGACTGACGTCTGAGTCTTTTGCCCCCTATGGTAATGGAACACAAAAAGGTACACTTTTGAATCACACTGATATTTGAGTGCCAAAATAGGATTAGTAAACATTGTTTAAAAGTCTTGCCAATTATTAGCAGTTTGTTAGAAGATCCTACTTGAAGACAGAATTGAAATGTCTATCTAATGAAACTCCAATACTTAAACCGGCCTTCAACCCTAAATTTGAACTTCCGCTCATTGGATCCCTGCACCCCTGTGGTGTCTTATTTTGAACCTTTTAGGGGGGATGGGTTGCAGATACCTGTGTAAGGCAGGTATTTGCACACACATCCGGCCCTAGACTCCCACAGAAGTATACGCCACATCCCGTCCCACCGTGCTGTCTGCTGGGACACACAGGGGTCCCCGAGCTCGCGCGGACCAGTCCTATTGCATTGCGCAACTGGCGCATGCCCAATAGTGACCCGGGAAGTGAAGCCGCAAACATTAATTTCATGATTGCAAGATCAGAGATTGTAGCTGCACCATCCAAGGGACAGGTGAGTGTACTTCTTTGAAAAGTCACCACCTACAGTATTTAGAGATGATGAGCATTTTTTGGGAATTGTGAGCATGAGACCCTGCTTAACATATTTATCCCCCCCCCCCCAAAACAGCCTCTGGAGTCCCTGTGTAAGTTACCCCTAAAACCCTTACTACAGCAGTAATTGTATAGATAGTGACAATAATAAACAACCTTACAACTCCAACAACCCAAAGCAAGGTAAACTCAATAAACGTTATGAAGACAAACGGAACTTTCATCAAATATGCGCAAGTTTCAGGTACGAATGGTAATAACATCTGCGCAAGTTTCACGGACGAATGGTAATTAAATCTGCGCAAGTTTCAGGTACGAATGGTAATAACATCTGCGCAAGTTTCACGGACGAATGGTAATTACATCTGCGCAAGTTGTACGGACGAATGGTAATAACATCTGCGCAAGTTTCACGGACGAAAGGTAATTAAATCTGCGCAAGTTTCAGGTACGAATGGTAATAACATCTGCGCAAGTTTCACGGACGAATGGTAATTAAATCTGCGCAAGTTTCAGGTACGAATGGTAATAACATCTGCGCAAGTTTCACGGACGAATGGTAATTAAATCTGCGCAAGTTTCAGGTACGAATGGTAATAACATCTGCGCAAGTTTCACGGACGAATGGTAATTACATCTGCGCAAGATTAGACATATCAAGTATAACCATAGTAGCGCACGTGCTTGACTTACTTTTTTTGATGGCTTTTCGAATTCTCCTGTACTGATCGTGCTCCCTCGATTTGATGTCGGACCATCGTTTGCGCAGTTGATCCTTGCCCCTTCGTACGCCGAATTTCTGCTCCAGGGTGCTGACGATTGTAGTGAGAATCTTGTCCTTGCGCAAGTTGGGACGAGGGTACGGGCCATTTTCCCCGTCGTAATCTTCCCTTTGGAGGATGTCCACCATCTCCACCATCTCTTCAAAGGCCATATTGGTGGCCTTATATCTGCTGCTGGATGCAGATGTGTTGGCTTCTTGGCTTTCCTCCGCGCTACTGGCTGAGAATGTGTCCGCCATATTCATGAATTAATTCACCAACAATGCAACGAGGGGAAGCGGGGCGGGGAATACTCGTCATGAGGAACGTCATGGGCGGGCGACGCGGAGGACGCAGGCGGACTTCGACGCGTGCGCAGTGTATATAAGGCTGTTTGAGGGGCCCACGTGTTCCCGAACGGAAGTAGCGAGCGCTCTGTACGAAGGTAAGTGTTTTCTAGGATGCATTACTGTGGTTTTTTTTGGGTTTTGGGCCAGCATTTTTTAAGGATATGTGTGTGTTGCTGGCTGTGTGTAGGGGTTGCTGGCTGTGTGTAGGGGTTGCTGCCTGTGTGTAGGGGTTGCTGCCTGTGTGTAGGGGTTGCTGCCTGTGTGTAGGGGTTGCTGCCTGTGTGTAGGGGTTGCTGCCTGTGTTTAGGGGTTGCTGCCTGTGTGTAGGGGTTGCTGCCTGTGTGTAGGGGTTGCTGCCTGTGTGTAGGGGTTGCTGCCTGTGTGTAGGGGTTGCTGCCTGTGTGTGGGTGTGTTGTGTAATGTTTGTTTAGAAAAACTGGTTGTGCGTTTTAAGTAACATTTGTGTTTTTGGTCTTTTGTATTGCCATTACTAACAAAACAGAAACAAACATGTCATCACCCCAGTTGAATCCATTCAAGGACCAGCAGTTCATGTCCGAATTCATTGCCCTGTACAGAAAAAATACCAACCTGTGGCAGCTCAAGAACCCTTTATATGGCAATAGGGATGTCCGGAAGGCAACACTGGGGCCACTTGTGGCTTTTGTGAAGACTAAAGTCCCCAACGCAAACACCAAGTTTGTGGAAGCCAGAATTGCAAGTTTAAGGCACATGTACAAGCGGGAGCGCAAGAAGATTGAGGAATCAGTCAGATCAGGAGCAGCAGCAGAGAATGTTTATGTACCCAAGCTGTGGTACTACAACCAACTGACTTTTATAGGTGACCAGATGGAACCCAGGCAATCACTGTCGACTCTTCCCTCCACCCTTCCCTCCACTCTTCCCTCCACTCTTCCCTCCACCCCAGCTGAGGCTTCCACGGAAGGAGAAGACCCCTCCACCTTGGAGCAGGCTGATGCGCCCAGCTGGAGCCAGGTATATATTTAGTAGCCTAAATTGTGATTGTGTGAATATTAATGCTGTAAACGTTAAAATGTGAAACAATTAACACCCTGAACTCAGAATTGTGAAAAAAACTGACAAAAATTATGCACACTTCTAAAAAGTGTTGGTGCAACATATCGATACATATATAGTGTATACATACATCCAGTAGTGGCAAAAAAAGCGTTAGACAACATTGGTGATCTGGTTGGAAAATGCAGGGGTCCAAATGATAGCCTTTTGGATCTTTTGGAAAATTTAGATGCTCGTTCCTAAGTTTACAATTGGATGATTGAGGAGGCCAGAAACCACAAAACAGGTGTTTGATTTTTGATTTTATTTGCACACAGGATGAGCTGACCCAGGATGATGCCGGGACAAGTGGTATGGAGGAGGAGGAGGACATGACCAACGAGAGCCAGGAGGTGGCTGGGCCCAGCACGAGCCAGAGTGACAGCCAGACCCAATTAAGAAGTCTACCTACACCCCTGCCCTTACCCCCAAGAAGGCCCAGGAGGATGACCATTGTTGAGGAGGAATCACTGCAACTGATTCGGAAGGCGAGTGCCATTCTGGACAAACCCACCCTTCCAGAAGAGGCCTATGCCAGCTACGTGTCCAGCAGGTTGCTGGAAATGGAGAGGGGCCAACGGCACCTGTGTGAGGGCCTAATTTCTGAGGCAATTAGGGGGGGTTTGAGGGGTGAATTACGACAATCCACCCGCCTGACCCATGAAGGCCCGACACCAACTTCTCCTCCTCCTCCTCCTCATCTTCCTTCTTCTCCTCCTCCTCCTCCTCCTCCTACTCCTCCTCCTACCACCACAAGTCAGCCTCCAAGGAAGCGTGCAGGGAAGACTGCAGGGAAGAGTGCAGGGCAGCGTGGTGGGAAGAGTCGGAAGTGATTGCCTGGCTTCAGTCTGGTCTCACAGAAGACACAGGCTGTTGTAGTGCCACAGCTTGGGGACATAGATGTCATCTGCTGCTGTTCCTGGTCTGTCTGATTCCTGGTCAATCTTCTTGTGCTCCCTATATTGTATGAAATGTGCCCAAGCTTAATTTTTGGCTTCACAAACTTGGTGTCTGCCGTTGGGGCAAAAAGTCTTCACAAAATCTACAAGTGGCTCCAGTGTTGCCTTCCTATTTTGTTTTGCCTTGTTTGTTTTAACCAGAATAAATGGTCATTTAATTTTCATCAAATAATGATATACGTGCTTGTTATTCAAAAACATAGTTTCTTTAGGAGTAGGCAGGTACATGTCTAAACATTCATTTGACAATACAAGTGTAAAGTGCAACTTCAATGGAACTGCAAGTGCAGTCGCTGGAAAGGTGAGGGTTAAGATCTGAATTAAGGGCAAGCTCTGCTGACTCCACAATTGTATCATGTGTAATAACTAATCCTTTTGATAACCAACAAATAATAAAAAATATCTATATAGAGATATATGTACATATATATAATATATATATATATATATATATATATATATATATATATATATATATATATATATATATATATATATTTTTTTTTTTTATACACGTATAGATCTATATATCTATATATATTAATATATATATATATGTAGATATCGATATATATTTTTTTTGGCTTATTGAGAAATATAGATATATTTTTCATTTGGTGATTTGGATATCTATATCTATCTATATCTATATCTATATATATATATATATATATATATATATATATATATATATATATATATATATATATATATATATATATATATATATATATATATATATATATATATACAAATATATAACTTCACTAAAGAATGCTGAAGAAAAAACGTTCGGGAGTACTCTGCGTGAATATACAAGCAGCAAGGCAAAATCATTCTTCAAGTACGATAACATACAAATCCCGCTGTCAGAAAAAAAAAAAAAAAAAAAAAAAATCAGCAGCGTGACGATTGTGCGAGCTTCAAAACGAAGGCTAGTTTTACCAGACCGAGCGAGTCCGTGACATAATTGCTACTGAGCATGCGTCCTTTTTGGTACGCCGGACCATACTACACACGACCGGATTATCCGCTGGACTGCCAAGTCCAGCGGATAATTTGAGAACAAAACCTGAAACTTTAGTCCGCCGTACTTTGGCCAAAAAAAGTCCGCCGGCGCCCACACACGAGGGGATTATCCGCTGGACTTCGGTCCAGCGGATAATCCCGCGGGATAGTCCCTTCGTGTGTACGCGGCATTAGGAGCAGCCAGTTGCCTTTGCGTTTTCAATGGAGCTAGAGCACATGTACTCAGTAATTGGAGACCCTACTTTACCAGTTGAGCTGATACATTTTTTTTCCTATGGGAGGACAGCCTTGTGATTTTTGGTAGCCAGAGACAGTTTCAAGTCCTCACGTTGCATTCAAGCTATAGGTCTGGGCATCCCATACTTTCTCATCTCTATCCAAGTTCATCCCCCAATAAACGAAAAACAAACACCCTGGACTATTTTTGGCTACCAAGTGAATGTTGGAAAATTCTTGTTGCCTGGCTGATGCCTGGCTGTAATGAGGACACAGAAATCCAGTGGCTCCTAAGCTACCCCCCCCCCCCCCCCCACTACACATTTAAGGATTTATTTTTTCATAAATTCCAATCATTATGTAAAGTGATAATAAACCCTCACATAAGTCCCTTGAAGCGACTAGTCTCAGGTGATAGACAGTGATGAAGAAAATACTCCCATATAAGCTGTACCTGTGTATTTTCAGCCTTCCAAAATACACAGATCAGATGGTAGTTCTCAGCTTCCAGAAGCCAGGGGGGTGTGGAACAAATACACAACACTGAGCACAGAGCTAAGTATAATCTGAGACCTGAGTAGGGGAATAGACATACCTCAATCTACACAGTCTCACTGGGACACATACACAGCTGAGGCTGTCAATCACCTGCTGTGTGCTAGGAGGAAAAGTTGTCACCATAGATTGCCTGGTGCCAGGGAAAACTGTCAGAAGTGACTCATGTAAATAACAAAGGAAGTAGAGAGCAGCTAGGATCCACACGAGGTGCTTTGTTAATTTTTCATTTCAGAGGTTTACAACCACTTTAATTGTAAGCTCTAATGAACAGGGCTCTGATTCCTACTGTATTAAATTGTATTGTAGTTGTACTGCCTGTCGTTATATGCTGTAAAGTTCTGTGTAAACTGTCAGCGCTATATAAATGCTGTATAATAGTAATAATAATTTGTTTTGGTAAAGCTGAAGTCAAAGCAGATTTCAGGCATTGTTTAAAAAAAAAAAACACCCCTCTCCTCAGCCCCCATAAGCTGACCTAACCTAGAACATACCATCACCACAACCCAGGTGGATACTTACCTCTTCATTATGACTGCTGCCTCCTGAAGTTTTCACACCTTGGTTGCAGAAATCTCCCCTGGTCCTAGCCGCCTGCGCCATATCCCTACATAGACTTGAATGTGAGTGTACTCCTAGAATTTCTAGCCCCTTGCCCGCCACCCATAGTAAATATACATCATTACTTTGACGTTAAGTACCAGGGTTAGGGCAGCTAGCTGGTTTAATTATTTGCTCTGGGCGATTCTCTACAAGATAAAAGTGGTCCCGTAGGCAGGCGGCGGGATCCCGCGCTTTACATTTGTTGCTGAGCTTACCGGAGCCATCTGTAAACTCAGAAGCAATCTGTGCGGCCATTTGTTGGGCAGGAAGTCAAGTGAGGGCAAGATGGTCCCCACTGGGCTCATGCCCTTAAAGGACTGGAGTGACCTCCGATGTCACTTCCAGTTCTCGCAATACATAATTCATGAATAGGTGATTTTTTTTTAAGTCATAATGTTAAAAAAAAAAATTCTTTTGCTTTTAAACGTAAATGAAAGATCTGGGGTCTTTTTGACCCCAGATCTCTCAATAAAGAGGGCTTGTCATGCTTATTTCTATTACAAAGGATGTTTACATTCCTTGTAATAGGAATAAAAGTGAAAAAAATAAATAAAGGGACAGTGTAAAACTAAAAAGTAAAATCATTTTTTTTAAAGCACCCCATCCTTTCGTGCTGACACGCAGAAGCAAATGCATACATAAGTCGCGCTCAAATATGTAAATGTTGTTCAAACCATATATGTGAGGTATCGCTGCGATTGTTATGCACCGTACACACCGTCGGAAATTCTGGCGGAAAATGTCCGATCGGGCCATGTTGTCGGAAAATCCGGGCATGTGTGGGCTCCATCGGACTTTTTCCGTCGGAATTTCCTGCTCTCAAATTTTCCGACAACAAAGTCAGATCGGACCTTTTCCGATCGTGTGTAGAGAATTCCGATGGACAAAGTGCCACGCATGCTCAGATCAAATTATGAGACCAAAGCTATTGGCTACTAGCCTCTACCTAGTTCCATCATACGCAACGAACGTCACCACGTTCAGAATGATCGGATTTTCTGACAACTTTGTCCGACCGTGTGTATGCAACACCAGTGTCGGACAAAATCCGTCGTAAAAAATCGTGGTCGGAATTTCCGACCATGTGTACGGGGGATTAGAGTGAGAGAAATAATTCCTCTGTAGCTCTAAACAGGTAACCTGTAAAAAATATTTAATGTGTTGACTATAGAGATTTTCTAAGTTCTGTAGTATCTCGCAATTTTAAAGTATGACATGTTAGGTATCTATTTACTAAGTGTAAAATCATCTTTCAAAATATACAAAAAAATTTGGGTATTCATTAAAGCAGTGGTCATCAACCCTGTCCTCAAGGCCCACTAACAGGCCAGGTTTTATGTATTACCTTGAAGAGATGCAGACTAGAATACTGCAATCACTGACCAGCAAATGATATTACCTGTGATGTATTTCAGTTATCTTGCAAACCTGGTCCGTTAGTGGGTCTTGAGGACAGGGTTGATGACCACTGCATTAAAGTGTATTTAGAAAAGAAAAATTGCATGTGACATAAAATATTGCAAAGATCGATTTATTCTCTAGGGTCTCTGCTAAAAAAAATATATAATGTTTAGGGGTTCTAATTTTCTAGCAAAAAATACTAATTTAAACTTGTAAACAATGAGTTCCAGATAAGGCCTGGTCAGCTAGTGGCTAGTGTAGCAGACTGGCCACGTTCGTGAGTTGCTGTGCAAGTGTAGCAAGGACATTTCTGCATCAAGGATATAAACATCATGGAAGGTAAGTATGCACTTTTGTGTGTTCAAGGGTTAGACATGTGCACTGCCGAAATTTTTTCGCTTTCGTTCTATTTGTTTTTCGTTTTTTTTTTTTTGTTTTTCGGATCATTCGTTATAATCGATATTCGTTATTTAAAATAAATTCATAACTTCAGATAAATTAGAATTAGTTACGGTCCATTCGTTTAGATGTGGTATTTGTTATTTCGATAATTAGACATTTTGGATTAATTGAAATTCGTTACATTCCATTTGTTTAAATGTGGTATTCGTTATTTCGATAAATCGTAATAATTGGAAAATTTAAAAATCTGAAATTTGAAAATCTGAAAGTTGGAAAGAATGAAAATTCGAAAGAACAAAAATCAGAAAATAAGAACGAAAACCCAAAAATCAGAAAGAACAAAAAACATTTGGATAGTTTCTATTATAATTAAAGTATTAAAGCAGTTGTATTGCCCTCTTGGTCATTTTTACCTACAGGTAAGCCTACCTGCAGTTTAGGAGATATTCACTCTGATGCTCGCTGAAGGTCCAGCAACTAGTGCCGCAACTTGCCGGAACAGAGGACTCACACGTGCATGCGCGGGAGTAAAGTCATCGTGGCTCCGGCGACTCACAACGTCTGTGAACCCGGAAGAAAAGCAAAGGGAACATGTCAGCCCCTTCATTCTAAGGTAAGTATTACATAATGTGCTAGTATGCGATGCTTACTAGCACATTATGCTATTGTCTTGCAGGGTTTTTTTTGGGGGGGGGGGTTCAGCGGTTTACTATCCCTATTAAGTTTAGTAACCATTATTATAGTTTTTTTTTTTATTATTATTATTATTTTTTATTTATTTATTATTATTTATTATTATTATTATTATTGTTATTAATAATAATAATAATAAAAACTATAATAATAGTTATAAACTATTAAATTATAGGTATCGGAATTTCCTTTCAAATTTGGCTGTTAGTGAACATAACGAATGCTAATTTATCCGAAGTTATGAATTATGCAAAATGACGAATGCCGGATAATTTGTAACTTTGGATAAATTCGTATTCGTTACGTTCACTAACAGCCAAATTTCCAATACCTATAATTTAATTGTTTATAACTATTATTAAGAAAAACAAAAAAGCTGCGCTAAACAAATAGAACCATAAATGGATGAGGAACGCACTGAGCATCCAAACAAATGCCCAAATTTGGGTATTTGTTTGGATGCTCAGTGCGTTCCCCATCCATTTATGGTTTTATTTGTTTAGCGCAGCTTTTTTGTTTTTCTTATTGTTCTTGCTGTTATTATGTAACACAGTTTAGTTGCTGCTATTCAGTGGTCCTTAAAAAGACCACATCTGTTCGGGTGTAGATACACCTGCGTGCTCGAGATCTTAGCGCAGTTTCTCTTTTCATTTTTCCTTATGACTATTATTATAGTTTTATTATTATTATTATTTATTAATAAATAATAATAATAATAAAAATAATAATAAAAAAAAATAATAATAATAAATAAAAATAAATAATAATAAATCCTTTGGACTTTTGAATTTTCGTTCTTATTTTCGGATTTCCGTTCTTTCGAATTTTCGGATTTTCGTTCTTATTTTCAGATTTTTGTTCATTCTGATTTTCTAATTTTCTAATTTTCTAATTTTTGGATTTTCGAATTTTGGATTTTCATTCTTTCTAATTTTTGTTCTTTTTAAAAATGTGTTTTTTGAAAAGATTTGTTCAATGGCTTTTCGTTAATTCAGATTTTTCCAAATTAACGAATATGCCAAATTTTGATGAAAAACGAATTTGGAACGAAAATAATTGCACCTCTTAGCAAGGATTTTACTTTCCTTTAAAAGAAACTGGCTAAAGGTTATGGTCTATAAAATGTATTATTTTATTGCTCTACTTTAAAAACTATCACTGAGTTGTGCTTGTGACTGAGTTTTATCATTCAGTTTGCCAAAACTCCCAATACACAAAACTTCACAAAAGTGGCTTTCTTTAGGCTCAGAACTTAGTAAAACTACTTAATGATCTTTTCAATCTGACCTTGCATAATATTCATACCTTATATTAAATTGTCAGTCTGGTCACATTAAGTACAATTTTAGCTGAAGATTAACTTTGCATAACATAGTAGCCATATGAATATATCACATTACTTCAATATCCTAAAACACGCTTGGTGACTGTTATGCATTATTTATAGGAATAAAATACAGCACTGCATTGACTGCTTTTATACATCACATAAATATCATTGTAAAAAAAAAAAAAAGAGAACGTTCATAAGCATCTGTTCAGGAAAGTAACTTATTCAGCATCCCATCGTGTCTTAAAGGGGATTTTTCTTTATCTGCAGATTACTCAATCCATTCTTAAGTTTTATGTCTGATAAAAGAGCAAATTCCAGCAAAATTAGGTTTTCACGCTATTGCTCACCCTAAATGATCTCTACTTCTTCCCGGTGTGTTTCTTCTGCTGGAGGTAGGTAAGCAGCTTGATCTCAGCATATCACAGATCATACCTACTCCGAGACATTTTGACCCCTGTTTCCATTATAACTTGAACAGCTTCAAGGAAGCAAATCCATGTAATTTTCTATTTTAGCTATGTGCAATCTGTTACAGAATACAAATTAATCTTTATAGAAGAAGTGACTTTTACAGCTTTAGAAAATTTGATACTGTAAGGCTGAGCAGCTTTTATGAGGTAGACCAAGATTTTAGGAGTTAGAGATGGCTCTATGACTCCAGAAAACAATACACACTGATACCTCTCAAGTTTGAATTTCCACCAACATAGGTCCTGGCCATGGGGCAGTAGGTCTACCAGGGTAATAGGACCACCCACATTATGTTGCTGACTATAACACATTCTATACATTATATACTAAATTGCTCCCAACTGTCCCTTGCCTTTCAGTACACAATTTTATTGATGGAACAGCGTACTGTGTACTGTACTTACACTTCACCCACTCTGGCTCTATACTCCTAGGGATGAGCTCAGGCATGATCGGATCCTAGTCTGAAGCCACCCAAGCTATCCTGTCAGAAAGCGATCATCCTCCAAAGCCAACCATAATTGGCCAAGGCATTCCCATATGATCCTGGGGTGAACCTTCCTTATAATGTCATTATTTACAACAGACAATTGCTATATGGTAAGTTTGCTACATTTGTATGTTGGCATATAGCCCTACTGCTACTTTTGCTTTTTCCCTATTTGTATTCCAAAACAATTTTTGCTTCAAAGATTTGATACAGATAATGCAATAGATGGCATACTTAAAATAATGCCAAAACTGTTTTAAAGTTTATATACTGTAGCTCACTTGATTCATGGCAGATTAACAGGTTTTCTTCTGTATTTGCAACATTTTAATGAGACAAAACATGAGAAAATGTGTAGGTGCACAAACGTTTTAAATTTTTTGGTGCAGTGGGAGAGGGATGAAACCATTGATGTGCTATCTGGGGCTCCTTTACAGACATTTGACCTCACTTTATGTTTCAGCGACTGTGGTTTTAACCACTTCAAGTCTAGCCACTTTCACCCCTTCTGGTCCAGGCCAATTTTAAGCTTTAAGCGCTGTCACACTTTGAGTGGCAATTACTCTGTACACTATACACTGTACAAAAACGACATTTTTATCATTTTCTTTTGAGACAGACAGAGCTTCCTTTTGGTGGTATTTAATCACCATTGGGTTTTTTCATTTTTTGCTATATAAATGATAAAAATAAAACACATGGTTGTTATAAAATTTTGCAAAAAAATAATCTTTCTTCATAAAATTAGGCCAAAAACTATCCCCAAGCAGAAATGTCACAAGCCTTCAGCAAGCTTGCCCTGTAGGACTTTATCAGCTCAAATAATTAATTACCTCCCTAACTGAGTGTGTTGCCCCCTTCTCCCACCCATTCCCCTTCCTAGGGCTCTTCTCTTAAACACTTTCTCTACAAAACCATCCACTTACTTATCTTGGGTATGCCCCCTTCTCTTGGCACACCTATATATATTCATATTTAAAAACTGATCAGTCCTGATGTGCTGATGGCCTATCTCATCTTTTGAGACCCTAAAATGCCAGGATAGTACAAATAACCCCCAAATTACAATTTTTGGAAAGTAGACAGTCAAAAGTATGTAGTAAGAGGTATGGTGAGTTTTTTGAAGTTGTAATTATTTGTCACTTTTTTTGGAAATTAAAGAAATTTAATAAAATGTATTTTTTTACACAAAGTTGTAATTTTAACAAGCTATTTCTCACACACAGCATAGGAATAACTGCAATTACACCCCAAAACATATTCTACTATGCCTCCTGAGTATAGCGATGCCACATGTGTGAGACTTTTTCACAGCCTGGATGCATAGAAGGGTCTCAAATTCAAGGCATTCCAGGGGCATAAATACATTTCCTGACTATCTATTACATGTTTGGAAGCCCTGGAGCACCAGGACAGTGGAAACACCCACATAATGGCCTAATTTTGAAAATAAAATACTCCAAGGTATTTTCTGAAAGATATAATGAATCTTTCGAAAATTTTATTTTTTGCCACAAGTTTTTGGAAACTTTGTGTAAATTAAAATCAATTTTTTTACACAAAGTTGTCAATAAGATATTTCTAACAAACAGCATGAACATACTTGGAAATACCCCCAAATTACACTCTGCTACTTCTCCCGAGTGTAGGGATACCACACGTGTGAGACTTTTTTACAGCCTAGATGCATAGAAGGGACCGAAATCCAAGGAGCACCTTCAGGCTTTCTAGTGGCATACTTTACCTGACTACCTATCACATTTTTGGAGGCCCTGGAGCACCAGGACAGAAGGAACACCCACAAAAATGACCCTAGTTTGTGGAGTAAATCCCCAAAGTGTTTTTAGGAGGCATGGGGAGTCTTTTGAATACCTAATTGTTTGCCACAAGATTTTGGAAGATTCATTATTTCCCTCAAAATTCTACAAACAATGCCCTAAAATGACAACATGAAAGAAGTTTGTTTTAAATCTTTGCAAATTTATTTAAAATATAAAAAAAATAAAGAATCCCATGTACATAAGTATTCACAGCCTTTGCTATGACACTCAAAATTGAGCTCAGGTGCATCCTGTTTTCACTGATCATCCTTGAGTTGTTTCCACAACTTGATTGGAGTCCACCTGTGATAAATTCAGTTAATTGGACATGATTTGGAAAGGCGCACACCTGTGTATATAAGGCTCCACAGTTAACAGTGCATGTCAGAGCACAAACCAAGCCATGAAATCCAAGGTATTGCCTGTAGACTAGGGATGAGCCGAACAGCCCCGGGTTCGGCTCGCACCAGAACCCGCGAACGGACCTAAAGTCTGTGCGAGCATTAGAACCCTATTACTTACAATGGATGCGAACGTTCTAAATCAAAAGTGCTAATTTTAAAGGCTAATATGCATGTTATTGTCATAAAAAGTGTTTGGGGACCTGGGTCCTGCCCCAGGGGACATGTATCAATGCAATTTTTTTTTTTAAAAACGGAAGTTTTTTCAGGAGCAGTGATTTTAATAATGCTTAAAGTGAAACAATAAAAGTGTAATATTCCTTTAAATTTCGTACCTGGGGGGTGTCTATAGTATGAAGTGAAGGGGTGCATGTTTCCTGTGCTTAGAACTGTCCCTGCAAAAAGTGTCATTTTTGCAGGAAAAAAAGCTATTTAAAATCACTCGCGGCTAATGTATTGACGGCTCCCGTAACACAGAGAACAGTCATTCATTGAAAGCCATTCATAAAAAAAAAGTAATTGATAAAAAAAAAAAAAAAAAGCGTGGGGGTCCCCCCAAATTCAATAACCAGGCTCTTCAGGTCTGCTATGGATATTAAGGGGGACCCCAGCCAAAAAAAATAAAAAAATGGCGTGGGGTCCCCCTCAAAATCCATCCCAGACCCTTGAGGTCTGGGATGGATTTTAAGGGGAACCCCAGCCAAAAAAAATGACGTGGGGTCCCCCTCAAAATCCATACCAGACCCTTATGCGAGCACGCAACCTGGCAGGCTGCAGGAAAAGAGGGGGGCGAGAGCGGCCCCCCCTCCCTCCTGAACCGTACCAGGCCACATGCCCTCAACATTGGGAGGAGGCTTTGGGGGTCTGAGACCCCCAAAGCACCTTGTCCCCATGTTGATGAGGACAAGGGCCTCTTCCCCACAACCTTGGCCATTGGTTGTGGGGGTCTGCGGGAGGGGGGCTTATCGGAATCTGGAAAGTGTCAAAAATTGTAAAAACTACAGGAGACGGTCTTTGACAATTCCTTTATTAAAATCTTCTTTCTTCTGGTCTTCTTCCTTCTTCCTCTCTTCATCCTTCGGTTTCTTCATCTTCTCCTTCAGGCATCTTCTTCCATCTTCTTCTTCCATCATCTTCTTCCTCCGATCCTCTTCTTCTTGCTCTGGTCTTCTCGTCCGGCATCTTCTTCCACGGCGTCCGGGTCTCTTCTTGGGCCGCTCAATGGGGAGGCTCCCGCTGTGTGAGGCTTCGCTGCGTCTGACAGGTCTTTTATAACGGAGGGCAGGGCCACCTGGTGACCCCGCCCCCCTCTGACATCATGGGGAAAGCCATAGGGAATTCCCCATAACGTCCCCGTGCGTCAGAGGGGGGCGGGGTTACCAGGTGGCCCCGCCCTCCGTTATAAAAGACCTGTCAGACGCAGCGAAGCCTCACATAGCGGGAGGCTCCCATTGCGCAGAGCGGCCCAGGAGAGACGCCGACGCCATGGAAGAAGATGCCGGACGAGAAGCCCAGAGCAAGAAGAAGCGGATCGGAGGAAGAAGATGATGGAAGAAGAAGATGGAAGAAGATGCCGGAAGGAGAAGATGAAGAAACCGAAGGATGAAGAAAGGAAGAAGGAAGACCAGAAAAAAGAAGATTTTAATAAAGGAATTGTCAAAGACCGTCTCCTGTCATTTTTAACATTTTTGACACTTTTTTTGGTGAAATGGTAGGGGTAAGTACCCCATTACCATTTCACACAGGGGGGGCCGGGATCTGGGGGTCCCCTTGTTAAAGGGGGCTTCCAGATTCCGATAAGCCCCCCGCCTGCAGACCCCCACAACCAATGGCCAGGGTTGTGGGGAAGAGGCCTTTGTCCTCATCAACATGGGGACAAGGTGCTTTGGGGGTCTCAGACCCCCAAAGCATCCTCCCAATGTTGAGGGCATGTGGCCTGGTACAGTTCAGGAGGGAGGGGGGCCGCTCTCGTCCCCCCTTCTTTTCCTGCGGCCTGCCAGGTTGCGTGCTCGGATAAGGGTCTGGTATGGATTTTGAGGGGGACCCCACGCCATTTTTTTTGGCTGGGGTTCCCCTTAAAATCCATCCCAGACCTCAAGGGTCTAGTATGGATTTTGAGGGGGACCCCACGCCATTTTTCTTGGCTGGGGTCCCCCTTAATATCCATAGCAGACCCGAAGGGCCTGGTTATTAAATTTGGGGGGACCCCCACGCTTTTTTTATTTTTTTTTTTTTATTTTTTATCAATGACTTTTTTTTATGAATGGCTTTCAATGAATGACTGTTCTCTGTTTTACGGGAGCCGTCAATACATTAGCCGCGAGTGATTTTAAATAGCTTTCTTTCCTGCAAAAATTACACTTTTTGCAGGGACAGTTCTAAGCACAGGAAACATGCGCCCCTTCACAGGCATACTATAGACACCCCCCCCCCCCCCGATGTGATACTGCAATGCTGTACTAACAGCCCCCAGAATCATAGCACATAATGTCAGCAGTCAGAAGCACATAACACTGACACGCTGACACTGACAACACAACACAATATGCGAGGCCGCCGCAGCGGCAGCCTTTTATACTGTGGGGCGTGTACTAAACCCCCTGAGCTATAATTGGCCACAGGCATCCTGTCTGTGGCCAATTATTGCTCTCCTCACCGCTGGCTCTTTGATTGGCCAAGAATGCTGGTCACAGTGCATGCTTGGCCAATCATCAGCCAGCAATGCACTGCAACTGGCGCAGTGCATTGCGGGCCGCTCGCATCACACGAACTTGATGCGAGCGGCCCAAATAGTTCTGGGCTCACCGAGCGGGCGAACGCCCGATGTTTGATTCGAACATGGGTTCGAATCGAACACCGGGCTCATCCCCACTGTAGACCTCAGAGACAGGATTGTATCGAGGCACAGATCTGGGGAAGGGTACAGAAAAATCTCTGAGGCATTGAAGGTCCCAATGAGCACAATGGCCTCCCTCCTCCGTAAATGAAAGATGTTTGGAACCATCAGGACTCTTCCTAGAGCGGGCCGCCCGGCAAAACTGAGGGATCGGGGAAAAGGGCCTTAGTCAGGGAGTTGTCCAAGAACCCGATGGTCACTCTGACAGAGCTCCAACATTTCTCTGTGGAGAGAGGAGAAAGTTCCAGAAGAACAACCATCTCTGCAGCACTCCACCAATCAGGCCTGTATGGGAAAGTGGCCAGACAAAAGCCACTCTTCAGTAAAAGACACATGACAGTCCACCTGGAGTTTGCCAAAAGGCACCTGAAGGACTCTCAGACCATGAGAAACAAAATTCTCTGGTCTGATGAAACAAAGATTGAACTCTTTGGCTTGAATGGCAAGTATCATGTCTGGAAGAAAACAGACACCACTCATCACCTGGCCAATACCATCCCTACAGTGAAGTATGGTGGTGACAGCATCATGACAGGAACTGGTAGACTAGTCAGAATGAAGTGAAAGATGAATGCAGCAATGTACGGAGACATCATTGATGAAAACCTTCTCCAGAGCGTGCTGGACCTCAGACTGGGGTGAAGGTCTATCTTCCTACAGGACAACGACCCTAAGCACACAGCCAAGATCACAAAGGAGTGGCTACAGGACACCTCTGTGAATGTCCTTGAGTGGTCCAGCCATAGCCTAGATTTGAACACGATTGAACATCTCTGGAGAGATCTGAAAATGGCTGTGCACCGACGCCCCGCATTCATCCTGATGGAGCTTGAGAGGTCCTGCAAAGAAGAATGGGAGAAACTGCCCAAAAATAGGTGCGCAAAGCTTGTAGCATCATAATCAAAAAGACTTGAGCCTGTAATTGGTGCCAAAGGTGCTGTAACAAAGTATTGAGCAAAGGCTGTGAATACTTATGTACTTGTGTGTGTGTTTATTAAATTTTTTTATTTCTAATAAAGTTTCAAAGATTTCAAACAAACTTCTTTCATGTTGTCATTATGTTGTATTGTTTGTAGAATTTTGTAAATGTGAAAAAAGTGAAGCGCTGTGAATACTTTCCGGATGCACTGTATTTCTCCCACATAGCATTGGCATACTTAGAATTATGCTCCATAACACATTCCGCTACTCCTCCTGGTTAATGGAATATCTCATGCATGAGACTTTTATTGCAGCCTAGCCACACAGAGGGGCCTGACATATAATGACAATCTGAACCTGGACCACTCTTTGCTTTTGACTCGATCCTGATGCAGTTCTCAGCTGTGGACATGTGTTTGTATCCTGGGGAACCCCTTCCCCAACCATTCCCCCTTCTCTTATACCTCTTTTTCTCTAGTTTCTTCTCCCTACTTGCTGTATTTTTGTTTTTGGGCCTTAACTGGCTTCTTTGTTGCTGGCTCACACGTGCTGCCTTGGGTTGTAGGTGGTACTGATCACACATGAGGTGCAGACTCCATGAGTTTGGGCAGTGTTTTGTGCTCTAATTTTTTGTTTGTACTTGCTATATGAGCTGTTGCTATGATACCGACCAATTATCCCTTATTTTGTAGACGCTATAACTTATTGTGCAAACCAATCAATATACGCTTATTTCGATTTTTGTTACCAAAAATATGTAGAAGAATACATATCGGCCTAAACTGAGAAAGAAATTTGTTTTTATATATATTTTTTGGGGATATTTATTATAGCAAAAAGTAAAAAATATTTATTTTCTTTTCAAAATTGTCGCTCTTTTTTTGTTTATAGCGCAAAAACTGCAGAGGTGATCAAATACCACCAAAAGAAATCTCTATAAAGGACTTTAATTTTGTTTGGGTGCAACGTTGCACGACAGCGCAATTGTCAGTTAAAGCGACGCAGTGTCGTATCGCAAAAAGTGCTCTTGTCAGGAAGGGGGTAAATTTTTCCGGGGCTGAAGTAGTTAAGATAAAACATGTAAATGTGTTGGGTGGGCCTAGTCAAAGCCCAGACCTCAATCCAATAGAAAATCTGTGGTCTTAAAGATTGCTGTTCACAAGCGCAAAGCATCCAACTTGAAGGAGCTGGAGCAGTTTTGCAAGGAGGAATGGGAAAAAATCACAGTGGTAAGATGTGGCAAGCTCATAGAGACTTATCCAAAGTGACTTGGAGCTGTGATAGCCGCAAAAGGTGGCTCTACAAAGTATTGACTTTAGGGGGGTGACTAGTTATGCACATTGACTGTTTCTGTTATTTTGTCCTATTTTTTGTTTGCTTCACAATAAAAAAATAAAAATCTTCAAAGTTGTGGGCATGTTCTGTAAATTAAATGATGCAAATCCTCAAACAATACATGTTAATTCCAGGTTGTGAGGCAACAAAACACAAAAAATGCCAAGGGGGTGAATACTATTGCAAGGCACTGTACTTACCTATTCTCAGGGCCACATGATCTCCCCAACAACCAGATTCAGGGGAGAGGAGAGAGCACCGACAATGGATGGAATGCCTGGGCAGTGACGTTACCCATAGGCTTACTATTGGGCTTCCATTGTTGGCTGTCCCTCCTCTCCACTGAAGCCGGCCACTGGGAGCCGATCATATAACCTGACCAGGGTGCTCTAGGAATAGGTAAGTATAAGCATCTTTCTTCTACAAGGTAGTTAGTATAGGTGTTAGAAGGTGGTTGGAGTAGCTTAAAGCTTAGTTTGTACTAGCCTGGAACTCCACTGTAAGTATATAGTCAATGTTTGTTGTGCTGGCTAGTTATCTAACTAAGCAACCAAAGCCTGACAGTGGCTCTAACACTACTCTATCCAAATAAAATAAAATAAAGTTTTGCATTTAGATATACTTTAACCTCCTTGGCGGTGTTCCCGAGTCTGGCTCGGGTTCAGTTTTTTCTGCCAGGAGTGGTAACCCCGAGCCAGACTCGGGCTGCGTTGCAGGATACAGGGGGGGAAGTTACTTACCTTTTCCCCTGGATCCTGCGATGTCTCCCCGCTGTGTGAGCAAGCCGTCAGCTCGCTCGATTCACACAGTGCCGAGTGCAGCTGATCTCCGTTCCCTGCGACGTTCCGACGCACGGGAGCGGAGATCGGCGCCAAATTCAAAAAAGTTTAAAAACACAACACACATACAGTACTGTAATCTTACAGATTACAGTACTGTATACAAAAAATACACACCCCCTTTGTCCCTAGTGGTCTGCCCAGTGCCCTGCATGTCATTTTATATAATAAAAAGATTTTTTTTCTGCCTGGAAATTGGAGATTGTCCATAGCAACCAAAAAGTGTCCCTTTATGTCAAAAGTGGTTTTAGACCTGCTAGAAAACACCGATAAAAAATTAGAATCACAATTTATCATCAAACAATAAATTTAATGACAGCGACTATTCTGCAACTGAGCAAATTTCAGTGTTTTTGATTTGATTACCTTATTGAATCATTTTTATATATATTTTTATTATATTATAATTTATTATTTTGTGTTTCAAACTTTATCATACCCGGGATGTCTACTAGACTCTGGTTCGGACAGATTTAAGTGAGTTATTCATAAGAATTGAAGCCTACAATATAAAAACGCCAAATTTCCATGCAAAATAATTGTACCGCTTTCAGCACTAAATTCCAGCCAGAATCATACCACCAGGGAGGTTAAATACTAAAACACCACAATAGTGTCCCTTTAAATTGCTAACCGCAGTGAAACAGCAATATTTCTCAAAACACTGTAGAGATTTGTCAGCCTTTATCAGTAGTCTGCATACCAAGAAAGCCCAACCAGACAATATAATAGGATTTTCAGGTTATCGTTATTTTCAAAGCCTTATGCATTTCACAAATTGTCTTCAGAAGAGATATTCCATGATATGGCTTTAAGACTCACCTTGGGACACAGCAGCCAAATTCACGGACACAGCTTTCTAATTAGCCTTAGAATAAAAATGACAAGAATAGCTACAGCGAGGAAAATCCATAAACAGCTTCATTACGTAAGCTATGTTTTTTGTGCTTTTTTATTTCCAAAGCTGGAAACACAAAAGGATAATTCTATTAACTCAGCTCTTCAATATAGCATCTGTGTATCAATAGAAAAATAGCTCGGTTCTGCAGGGATACAGGATTGCATCAGATACAGTACACACATAAATTAAGCAAGTTTCCACTTAAGGAAAGGCAACATTCGTGAAGGATATATAGAGTCCATAACTTTTTATCTTAGGTGTAGAAATATACAGTATAAATAATATACACCGTGGGGATTTGCAAAGTGGCAATATTTCAGTTTCACATGGAGTAGAGCACTGCAAGAAGAATTCTGATTGGTTGCTATGGAATACCAAACGATGTACATTGCTCTGCATCATTAAATTGAAACTTTTATGAGAATGGAAGTTCTGCTTTACTCACAGCCCACCCCCCACTGTCCCAAATACAACATCCCTATAAGCCACTGTAAAGTGTAAATTAAAAAAGCAGCCAGGCAACTAGCAATTAAAGCGGACTGACACTGTCTGTAATGTATTTTTTTTTTTTTTGGTGCAATGAGAAGGATTAGGAGATGGTTATTACACACTCACGTGTTCCGTTTTCAGAGGGAACTGCTGCCGGTTTTCGTCACAAATAAACACTTATAAAAAGTGTTGCTGCTGGGTGCCATCTTGCCTGTGGGCATGTGAAACCACACAGGCACCTTCTATGGCCCAGCATGCACCACCGTTACTGCGCCGATCTCGCGCGTGAGCAGTAACGGTAAAGCGTAGCTCACATCTGCCGAAATCTCGTGAGATTTCGGCAGGAGCCCCGTAAATCTCGTGAGATTTCGGCGGATGTCCTCACTGACTCCTGGGATCAATGACACCAGATCCCAGGAGACAGTGTGGTATGACGAGGATCGACGCACAGACCCCGCCCACCCCCGAAGAGACAGAGCAGTAATTACAAGGTAAGTGAAAAAAAAAAACACTTCATTTAGTACTCTTTGCCTGATTTGGAAGGCAAAGAGATTTACTAAATGAAGTGTGTGCAGGACCGCTTTAAGGAGAAGGCAGCCACCATATTTGTCTCATAATGGGTTTAGTATAGAAACACACTGGACTGATTCCAAAACCTATCTCTAAAATTGCAGAGTATTACACCTACCTTCCCTCCTTTGCTCATTTACAGCACAGACAGGACAAATGTAGTATGCCTACAGTGCCTTGAAAAAGTATTCATACCCCTTGAAATGTTCCACATTTTGTCATGTTGCAACCAAAAACATAAATGTATTTTATTGGGATTTTATGTGATAGACCAATACAAAGTGACACATAATTGTGAAGTGGAAGGAAATTGATAAATGGTTTTCCAAATCTTTTATAAATAAATATGTGAAAAGTGTGGCGTGCATTTGTATTCAGCCCCCCTGAGTCAATACTTTGTAGAACCACCTTTCGCTGCAATTACAGCTGCAAGTCTTTTTGGGGATGTCTCTACCAGCTTTGCACATCTAGAGAGTGATATTTTTGCCCATTCTTCTGTGCAAAATAGCTCAAACTCTGTCAGATTGAATTGAGACTGTCTGTGAACAGCAATTTTCAAGTCTTGCCACAGATTCTCAATTGGATTTAGGTCTGGACTTTGACTGGGCCATTCTAACACATGAATATGCTTTGATCTAAACCATTCAATTGAAGCTCTGGCTGTATGTTTAGGGTTGTTGTCCTGCTGGAAGGTGAACCTCTGCCCCAGTCTCAAGTCTTTTGCAGACTCTAACAGGTTTTCGTCTAAGATTGCCCTATATTTGACTCCATCTATCTCTCCATTAACTCTAACTAGCTTCCCTGTCCCTGCTGAAGAAAAGCATCCCCACAACATGATGCTGCCACCACCATGTTTCACAGTGGGTATGGGGTGTTTAGGGTGATGTGCAGTGTTATTTTTCTGCCACACAGCGCTTTTAGGTCAAAAAGTTCATTTTTTGTCTCATCTGACCAAAGCACTTTTTTCCACATGTTTGCTGTGTCCCCCACAAACTGCAATTGGGACTTCTTATGGCTTTCTTTCAACAATGGTTATCTTCTTTCCACTCTTCCATAAAGGCCAGGTTGTGGATTTCTGACTTATAGTTGTACTGTGGAGAGATTATCCCACCTGAGCTGTGACTCTCTGCAACTCCTCCAGAGTACCATGGGCCTCTTATCCAGTGTTGCCAACCCCCCGAAGTAAAATTTACTGGCAGGATGCCAAAATTGACTGAGCTGCATTTTTTACTGATACTGCAAAAAAGTACCATATTTTTCGTTCATTAAGACGCACCTGACCATAAGACGCCCCTAGGTTTTAGAAGAGGAAAACAAGAAAAAACATATTCTGAACCAAATGGTGTACTAAAATATTTATCAGTGCCCACAAAATGCAGCCTGACCTGTGCCAAAGAAATGCAGCCTTGCCAGTCCCATAAATGCAGCCTCACTAGTCCCATAAATGTAGCCTTACCAGTCCCATAAATGCAACCTTACCAGTCCCATAAATGCAGCCTCACCAGTCCCATAAATCCATCCTCACCAGTCCCATAAATGAAGCCTCACCAGTCCCATAGATGCAGCCTCACCAGTCCCCTGCCTGACCTAACGTCATCACATACCCCTGACAGAAGACAGAGCAGCCCAAGCTGCCATACTCCATTCAGGTGCTCAAGCTGCTCTGTCTTTTGTCTGAGTGACAGGCCCAGATTGCCCTGCGCTTGTGGGGGCTTGGGATGTCTGTCCTCCACTTTCCTGCCTCACTGCTGCTGGCATCAACACCAGCGGTGGGGGGGGGGCATTGCCTGGTCAGTATTCACTCCATAGGATACAGATATTTTCCCCCATATTTTTTGGGGGGGAAAGTGCTTCTTATGGAACAATAGATATGGTACCTAAAATGACTGTTTTCAGTGCAGTGCAAATATCAATAATTAAAATATAAACATGTAGATCATGCTATTAGCAATGTGTTTACGTTAAACAAAGGTCAGAAAACATATTTCTCCCTTTATGTGATGGTCAGGTTACTATAACCCAGCACAGAGTTCTTCCTTACATCAGAGTGTGCAGGATTCCCCATTACAGTGAAAGGGAATGCTTATGTAAAGGGGAACACCGCAGATCATGATCTAAGGGGGAACTCTGATAGAAGAGTGAGCTCTAGTGACCAGAGACCACCTTATATCAGAGTCCACTGCGTTCCCTTTACATCAGAGTTCCCACTTACATCAGGGTCTGCAGCATTGCCCCTGCACTGTAAGGGGGAATCCTGCAGACTCTGAAGTAGAGGGGAATGCTAGGAACTCTGAAGTGGGGGGCACTCTGGTGACCAGAGACCACCTTCCGCAGAGTGAATACACTGAGGTAAAAGGGGGGTTACTAATGTAGGGGGGAACCTTTATATCAGTGCCTCCTTACATTATTGTATTCACTCCCCCCTTACACCATCAAACCCCCCCTTCTCAGATTGGCCTGGCGGCACTGTCACTGACCTCCCCCTCAGAGACTGTAGACATGATAAAAGACAAGAGATGGTCAGAGACTGTGGACATGATACAAGAGATGGTCAGAGACTGCAGACATGGTACAGGAGATGGTCAGAGACTGCAGACATGATATAGGAAATGGTCAGAGGCCGCAGACATAATACAGGAGATGGTCAGAGGCTGCGGACATGATACATGAGATGGTCAGAGACTGCAGACATGATACAACATATGGTCATAGACTGCAGACACAATACAAGAGATAGTCAGAGACTGCAGACACGATACAAGAGATGGTCAGTGACTGCAGACATGATACAAGAGATGGTCAGAGACTGCGGACATTTTACAAGAGATGGTCAGAGCCTGCGGACATGATAAAAGAGATGGTCAGAGACTGCAGACATGATACAAGAGATGGTCAGAGGCTGCACACATGATACAAGAGATGGTTAGAGACTGTGGACATGATACAGTAACAGGAGATGGTCAGAGGCTGCGGACATGATACAGTAACAGGAGATGGTCAGAGGCTGTGGAGCAGACAGGATACAGGAGATGGTCAGAGACTGCGGAGCAGACAGGATACAGGAGATGGTCAGAGGCTGCGAAGCAGACAGGATATAGGAGATTGTCAGAGGCTGGGGACAGGATATGGGAGATGGTCAGAGGCTGCGGAGCGGGCAGTCTACGGGAGATGGTCAGAGGCTGCGGAGCGGACAGGATACAGGAGATAGTCAGAGGCTGGGGATCGGACAGGATACAGGAGATGCACAGAGGCTTCTCCATATCAGTGTCCCCCTCCTGTGCCCCTTTCACCTCTCAGTCCACACAGGCACATCAGTGTCCTCCTCTGTCCCCTTCACAGCAACACCCCCAGTAATGTCCTCCTCTGCATCCTTTTATTATTCCCTCACACAAGTGTCACTGTCCTCACTGCTCCTCGGCTTCTCCTCTGCTGTAGCAACTGGCGGGGCGCCGCTGTGGCACCGCCAAGAACTACTGCCTCCTATTTAAAAATGGCGTTAGGTGGTGGCATTACTTTACTGCACATGCACCACCCAGCCGAGCGCCACGAGCTTTCCCGAGCCCAACAGCCTTCGGAACGGCACATGCGCAGTTGCATGGCTGGCCCGCAGCCATATTTTTTATGGCCGCCGCTGCCCATTACAGCCATTTATGGGCATCCCGAAAATGGGCTAAAATGTATGGACTGCCCGTAAATTCATGGGCAGTTGGCAACACTGCTCTTGGCTGCTTCTCTGATTAATGCTCTCCTTGCCTGACCTGTCAGTTTAGGTGGACAGCCATGTCTTGGTAGGTTTGCAGTTGTGCCATACTCTTTCCATTTTCAGATGATGGATTGAACAGTGCTCTGTGAGATGTTCAAAGCTTTGTATATTGTTTTAGAATTTAACCCTTCTTCAAACTTCTCCATAAATTTATCCCTGACATGTCTGGTGTGTTTCTTGGTCTTTATGATGCAGTTTGTTCACTAAGGTTCTCCAACAAACCTCTGAGGGCTTCACAGAACAGCTGTATTTATATTGAGATTAAATTACACACAGGTGGATTCTATTTACCAATTAGGTGACTTCTGAAGGCAATTGGTTCTATTAGATTTTAGTTAGGGGTATCAGAGTAAAGGGGGACAAAATTAGGAAAATGTCAAGGGGTATGAATACTTTTTCAAGGCACTGTTAGAATATTATTTCAAATTCATAATTTGGCACTTATAGGTGTTATATTATATTTATGGCAAGCTTGCAAAACATATTTGGTTTTATGATTAATCATAGTAAATAGTGTGTGTGAATTACCTTGATCAAATGTTCAGTGAAATATCCTCATCTGAAGCTGAGTTAGTAATAAGTTTCTGGTGTAGCCAATTTGAGTATGACATATATGGTATCTTGGTATAGAATGTCATGAGAAGACAAATAATACATTGTGGATTATATGCTGTTAAATTTAGAGTAATCTCAGTCATATTAATAAGTATTAGTATATAGTTACTTAATGTAAAGTTGGTAATATGTGTTTATATTATGTAGATGTTTGGTAATATGACATTACATGACCAGCACATTTCTTCAAGTATGGAGTGTTGCATGTGGGCTTGTCAATCAAGCTCCATATGACTCTCTGAGTATCTACTTTTGTATAGCATATTGCTGAAGTTAGCAGAAATAAATGTGTGCCATACAAGGTTCTAAGCAGGGGTCAAGTCCTGGGGAAAAAAGTGTGGGAACTCCCACCCACTCGCCCACCAAAAAAAAAAAAACGATATGCTCATATGCACGAACGCTTCAAAAGTGGTATTTTTCATCTAATTTTCGTAGTGTGTATGAAGCTTAATTGTTAGTACATAAAAAAAACAGTCCTCAATAAACATAAATATGGTAATTCTCTGAATAATCAGCATTCATTCAATTGTGCTTCCATGCAAATGTGAACATTATGTTCTGATCTTTATTGGGGAATTTTATTTTGTATATAGAGTGTTTATGTGGTGAGTTTACACTTTTCATTGAACAGAGTTTGCATAATACAGGGTAAAACGGAAAGGTCTTAAATTAACTGCACATTGTCTGGACAGAATGCTTGGGGAGATAGTGATGTGTTCCTGCTTAGGAGATGTATGTTAGCTTGGGGGGCTGCAAACTTTGCAGGGCTCCAACACACACTCGCTGCTATTCCAACCCTTCACATATTTCCACATAAACTTCCCTCCTGGCATTAAACTTTGCCAGGTAGTGTGCTTAGATTTCCACCCCAAACTGATGTTCCTCCCTCAGCTCACCTCTCTCCCTGCATGTCCTGTGAGCAGAATAGCTGTGCTCCTCCTCTGGGTTCTCTCATCATATGGCACTGAAGATAGAGGAGGGGGGATTCAGCGGGACACACAGAGCAAGTATGCAGGAGACTGGGGGGGGTGAGATGAGGAGACAGAAATTCAGGAGGGTGCAGCGGGGAGGAGCGCATCATGAGAGGTCTGACTAAATACAATCTCTTAGCAGCAGGGACCTGATCTACCTGTCAGCTAGCTGTGATTGACAGGTAGATCGAAGCGGAAGCTGTCATAGGGCCCCCTACTGGCGATGCCTGAATGGTCAGGTGTGCGGCACTTACTATTGCAAGCTGTTTCGGTAGCTGCTGGTGTTGCACCTGCCTCACAGCTCGCATACTTCGAAGTCTTGCAGGACACGGCTGCTAACGGGAACTGAGTTCCTGTTGTGGAAAAAGTACAGGAACTCCATTCCCATGCGTTCCCGCAGGACTTGAGCCCTGGTTCTAAGTTTTTGTAAGGTTATGACGTTCACATGTAACATATAAAGCCAACGTTTCTATACTGAAGGCACACAGACACACACACACACACTCTAGGAGGTATGATACTGACATATTCACACAAAGATTGATAAGATGGGACAGCTGACTTCTGCCAGAAGTCTAAGAATGTAATTTCCTGTTTCTTCTTGGTGGACACACGAGACAGCATGCACAGAAGGCAGGAGCCATGAAGCACACATGCTTTCATAAGCTTATTACAGCTTTATAACTTTTTATTCTATTCTATATTTTTACCCAAACTGAACTATTATACTTTTTACATTGTATTTATGATGCCAACTGTGTGACCAAATAAACTCACACTTTGATTTAAGTCAGTTTGACTATCAATGCTATATTCCGGAAACGCCTCTGAGATAAAAGAATATTAGATAATAATTCATATTCTTCAGGCACTGTATATGGAGGTTAAAGGTCCAGTTAAACTGTGTCATTAGGAGTGTGGTCAGTCTACCACAGACTATGCCTCCCCCATTAATATCTGAGTAAGTACCCAACTCTATTGAGAAAAACAGAGTGCATGATTGAGTGAAGTACAGATTCTCTAAATAATAATAATAATATACAATTTCATTTAGGACTGCAAGGGCAAGTAACTCAGCTCTATTTATCTGACATACGAAATGTCTACATTGTCCCAGAATAACCACTTATTCCCCAAATGCCATTCCTTAGGGCCATGCTAAATCTGAGTACACATATACACTACTGAGTACACATTAGTACACTAATGCCGCGTACACATGATTGGACTATCCGACGAGCGGACTTGCCCACACACGCCCACACACGACCGGACTTTTCCGGCAGACTAGGTACAGCGGACAATCCACCGGACTTTTGAAATTAACCGACTTGCCCACACACAGAGTAAAGTCTGTTCATTTTGAACGTGGCTCCAGGTAGACGGGACTAGCGAAGGAAGTCAATGTCGCCACCTTGATCTGTGATATTGACACCTTGCTAGCCCCTGTCGCCTGGTATGGATTTAAAGGGGGACCCCCCTACGCCGAAATCACGGCGTGGGGGTCCCCCCCAAAGTCCATATCAGCCCTTATCCGAGCACCCAGCCCGGCCGGTCAGGAAAGGGGGTGGGGATGAGCGAGGCCACGTGCCCTCAACATGGGGGGGGGTGCTTTGGGGAAGGGGGGGCCCTGCGGCCCCCCACCCCAAAGCACCTTGTCCCCATGTTGATGAGGACAAGGGCCTCTTCCCGACAACACTGGCTGTTGGTTGTCAGAGTCTGCAGGTGGGGGGCTTATCAGACTCCGGGAGCCCCCTTTAAATGGGGCCCCCAGATCCCGGCCCCCCCACCCTATGTGAATGAGTATGGGGTACGTGGTACCCCTACCCATTCACCTGAGGGAAAAAGTGTTAATAAAAAAAACACAACACAGGTTTTTAAAGTACTTTATTAGACAGCTCCGGGGGTCTTCTTCCGACTTCAGGGGTCTTCTCGCCGGCCTCCTCCGCTATCTTCTGCTCTTTTACCGCTCTTTTACTAGTGGAGGAGCCCAGCTTTCTCCTTCGCTGCTGCTGCCGTCGTCTGGGGGTCTTCTTCCGACTTGGGGGGTCTTGTCCCGCTCTTCGTTTCTTCTGCCGGGCCTCCGCTATCTTCTGGCAGCTCTTTTACTAGCGTTCGTCGCTGTCGCCTTCTGCTTTTTCTTCCGATGTTGACACAATGCTCCCTCCGCTTGTAATGGCCGGGACGCGTTGCACGGCGACTTATATAGGGAAAAGGGGCGGGGTCACCAGGTGATGTCACATGGTGACCCCACCCCTTATGATGTCACAGTCCCAGCATCCCCCAGAGTCTGATAAGCCCCCCACCTGCAGATCCCGACAACCAACGGCCAGGGTTGTCGGGAAGAGGCCCTTGTCCTCATCAACATGGGGACAAGGTGCTTTGGGGTAGGGGGGGCCGCAGGGCCCCCCCTTTCCCAAAGCACCCCCCATGTTGAGGGCAGGTGGCCTGGTATGGCTCAGGAGGGGGGGGCGCTCGCTCGTCCCCACCCCCTTTCCTGGCCGGCCGGGCTGGGTGCTCGAATAAGGGTCTGATATGGACTTTGGGGGGGGCCCTCACGCAGTTTTTTCGGTGTAGGGGTTCCCCTTTAAATCCATACCAGGCGACGGGGCTAGCAAGGTGTCAATCTTGCCGATAGAGGCAGTGACATTGACTTCCTTCGCTAGTCCCGTCTACCTTTAGTCACGTTCAAAATGAACGGACTTTACTCCGTGTGTGGGCAAGTCCATTCATTTCAAAAGTCCCCGGACTAGCACACAGATGGCCAGATTGTTAATTGATAATTTTGAGTCCAGACTTCTTTCTAAGTCCGCCGGACTTTTGAGAAGAAAAAGTCCGCCGGAGCCCACACACGGGCGGATTGTCCAAGTCCGCCAGATAGTCCGATCGTGTGTACGCGGCATAACACAAACAGCTCTTATTTCAGACACTTTGGTAAACCATGCTCCTGGGAATGCCCAAGCCACAGCAAGAACATGGTCCATTCTCCAGAATGGATGTATTTGTAATGTCTGTATTTACAATGGGAGCAGGCAGAAGTGAGATCAAGTCATGGATTTAACCTGGAGAGTAATCACTATAATGAGATATAATTTTTATTGCAAAGTTTGCTAGTAGAGGAGTATGCACTTGGTTAATAAAGTATTAGTAACAGGAATAAGTAAACCTGACTGGGTTATTTTCGAGCAGGTTCAAGGAACCCAACGCAAAATACTTGAACCACAAACTTAGTGACGTATCCTCTTGAAGTCTACTGGAGGTGAAGCTAGCTATTTTTCATGGCCTTTTTTAAGATTTGTGGGCAAGATATTGACCAAGAAAGCACACAAATAGCCAGGCACTGCCCTGGGGGACATGTAGCAATGCAAAACATTTTTTTAAAAGTACCATCAGCAGGGAATGGGTCTTTTCATGTGGTTTAAGGATCAACATTGAAAATACACAAATCCTTTGAATAACATGGTTGGGGGATGCTTTAAAGCTGCATATGCTGTTACAAAATGCTATGATGTAGCCTTTTTAAAAAAAAAAAAACTAGCCAGATGGTGCTAAATAGTTTGCCAAGTCCACAAATGAGAAACAGGGTGGGTTTGGGTCAAATCTCACCCTTAGATTGTTACTACATATGGCCTCACTCCTTTAGTACATCCTCTAGCACCCTGATGGCTTTTCTTACTTTGGTTGGTTTGTTATATGTGTTGATACATAATTTGTTTGTATGGATTGATTTGCTTTATGCTCACCAGTTTTTAGAACTGTTTATTAATCATGTATACATATAGAATGTTGTGGATACACGTATGTGCATAATCAATTTATGATAAACTTGGCTGTTTTTTATGTGTTGTTTCAGGTATGTACTATAACTTCTATTTTTTTTTAATAGTTTTATACTTACAGTATGCATTCATTTGAGTTTGTATGTACCTGCAATTTATTTCTATTTTTTTGAATGTGTATAGTTCTTGAATCAATCACTTTATGTAAATTAGTGCTTCCCTTTTACTCCTTTAAATATTTATATTCCAAATCAGAATATTGGGCAAGCCGATTACTCTTTAGGGGTTTGGTTAAGTTTTTAGTGTCTCCTGATAGCCTTCCCCCTCAGCAAAGTATACTCACATATCCCTGATCCCTCACCACCTCCCTGATGCAGAGTCCACCTTGAGGAAACTCCAGCTTTGGACAATGTCAGGGTGTTCAACGCTAATGATTGGATGTGTAAGCTGTCACTTTGGGCTGGTCACATGTGACTTCTTCCATACAATTACAGCAATGGAGCACGGTCTCACAGAAAATCATGGATAGGTGGGTGTACATTCCCATGGGGTGGGTGGACTATTAGGAGCACTCGCTCTGAATCGGTAAAGACACAGTGTCTGTTTAAGATCATTAGGATCCATGCTGTGTCTGCACCCATCCTCAGACATTCACACCTATCAGATGTTAGGTAGGAGGAGTGCCAAACAAAACTGCTAATTTTTTAAATGTTCCACATGTACAGTATATGACTGTTACAGACCTTATAAAAAGCGAGCTATTTTCCATCGCAATAAGAGTTGTCGTTTTTCTGAAAGTACCTTTGGGTTATGATATAATACTCAATTAGATTTAAAAATAGCTGTCTCCTTTAAATGGTTCACTAAATGAATCCACCATCTCCAGTTATTTACCTTCATAGCAACTGCTTAACTTACTAGGCAGTGGCTGTTTATTTTAATAAAAAGAAAATCGAGTTGCTTTTATGTTTAACTAATGTGAAGATTCTGGTGGTCCTCAAGGTAAATTATGTACAAATTTATCTTGAGAGGTTTTAATTATACAAAGCTTTCCTTTTCAACAGCTAGCATGCAACAGCAGAGCAGGCCCACTAGACATAATCAGGATTCAGTTGGGCAATTCCTATTAGTTAGTGTTCAGAGTCTGATGAGCTCCCTACCTGGTCATTAATTATAGAAAAACGTGATCAGTGAATCTCTGTGTGGAGGCAATGAACTTCTAGGGATAAATAATGTGCATACTGTGTATTTCTACTACAGGCGGTCCCCTAGTTACAAACATGCAAATTACAAATGACTCCTACTTACAAACGGAGGGAGACAACAGGAAGTGAGAGGAAATCTACCCCTAGGAAGGGAAATTCACTCCTGTAAGAGTTATTATGGGAAAAAGGTACCAAGGCTTGTTTTTACAACAACCCAAAATTTTCAAAATTCAATTGTCATTGGGACAGAAAGTGAGGTAAAATCTTCTGAACAGGGGCACAGACAGCAAAACAAACATTACAGGCGTGTTAACCCTTAACTAAGCTATCCAAAAAGCTTAAAAATATTTTTTTGGGCTGAAGCTACACTTAAAAAATTTACCTGTTCCGACTTACAAACAGATTTAACTTAAGAACAAACCTACAGACCCTATCTTGTTTGTAACCCGGGGACCACCTATACTTCTAAAGTTTTTGGAGGTTTGTGTGGACATTAGGATTAAAAAATTATATCATTGACCCAACTATGGCTTTCCAGCAAACAAATCCTGGGCAGATCATTTTATCAGATGACTGGCCCTTTTTAAAATAAATAAAAAAATAGAAAAAGTAAAAAACTAGTTCACATGACCTTGGGTTCTGACACCCTCATAAGCTACATGTTGTATTACTCATGATACTCTCCCAGTAGTACACTAGGGGTGGCAAGAAGGAGAGCAAGGGAAATCCCAACTAAAAGATACAGTGCCTTGAAAAAGTATTCATACCCCTTGAAATTTTCCACATTTTGTCGTGTTGCAACCAAAAAACATAGATGTATTTTACTGGGATTTTATGTGTTAGATCAACTCAAAGTGGCTCATAATTGTACTCTGATACCCCTAACTAAAATCTAGTGGAACCAATTGCCTTCAGAAGTCACCTAATTAGTAAATAGAGAGCCCCTGTGTATAATTTTGAGTCAGTATAAATGCAGCTGTTCTGTGAAGCCCTCAGAGGTTTGTTAGAGATCCTTAGTGAACAAACAGCATCATGAAGGCAAAAGTTGTGGAGAAGTTTAGGCAGGGTTAGGTTATAAAAAAATATCCTTTGAACATTTCACGGAGCACTGTTCGATCCATCATCCGAAAATGGAAAGAGTATGGCACAACTGCAAACCTACCAAGGCATGGCCGTCCACTTAAACTGACGGGCTGGTTAAGGGGAGCATTAATCAGAGAAGCAGCCAAGAGGCCCAGCCAAGAGGAGAAGTTGCAGAGATCCACAGCCCAGGTGGGAGAATCTGCTCACAGGTCAACTATTAGTTGTGCACTCCACAAATTTGGCCTTTAAGGAAGAGTGGCAAGAAGAAAGCCATTGTTGAAAGTAAGCCATAAGAAGTCCCATTTGCAGTTTGCGAGAAGCCATGTGGGGGACAGAGCAAACATGTGGAAGAAAGTACTCTGGTCAGATGAGACCAAAATTGAACTTTTTGGCCTAAAAGCAAATCGCTATGTGTGACAGAAAACTACATTCCTGGGCCCATAAGGCTAAGTAGGTTTGAGGTTATCCCTCTCTAGGGGGCTGGGTGGGGCTAGTGCAAGCCTGTAACGTCCCGGATAGGGGATTTAATCGTGAGCCAAAGGCCCTTTCTCTCAGGTATGTCTGTGTTTGCAGAACAGCAGTTCCAGAATCCAACATCATGCATACGTAGCTTTCGGTATAAGTAAAGTAAATATGAAAAAACAGAAAACCAGGCTGTCAATAGGACAAGCCATTGTAGTTGAACTTGAAACAGATTGATTTACCTCTTGCATAGAGAGAGTGCATTTTTTCTTGCCAACTTCACAAGATAGCTCACGATTCGTGTGGTAATATTAAGACTCCCGGCAGCATAAGGCATGGAAATTCCCCATATTTATAAACTTCCTGTCATAAGAATGAGATCCAGGGAAAATAGAACAAGAGATGGATAGGATATGTAAAAGGGAAAAAACAGGTATGTGTAGGGTCAAGGGGGGAACAACAGCTCCATCAAGGGGGCAATAAGTGAGCTTCAAACAGACTTTCTTTAAGGCACTTGTGTGGGTCTCCAGGGGTCCTCAGTAGCAGGTGCACCAGACCGGTTAGTCTCCTTCTTCATCTCTGCCGCGGTGACGTAGGGCCTGTTCGTTGCGATCCAGCCACATGGCCTCATCCTGGGCCGATTCAAAGAAGTGGGCCTGTCTGTTAGATGTAACTCTTAGCTTGGCGGGGTACAGCATGGCATAGGGTAGCTGCAGAGCCCTCAGATGCCTCTTCACGTCTGAGAATTTGGCCCTGCATTTCTGTACTTCTGCAGAGAAGTCTGGATAGAATGACACTAACCCATTTACCTGAACATTGGCCTTCTCTCATGCGTGTCTCAGTACCGCTTCTCTGTAATGCAAGAGCCGGGCCAAAATGGGTCTGGGGGAGCACCTGGTTGTGGTGGGCGACCTGGTGTGCAGTGCGGCCACTCAACTGTAAATAATGGGGAAAAGGTCTCCTTCCCAAAAATCTCGGTCAGCCAGGTCTCCACAAAAGTAGTGGTATCTCTCCCCTCTGTTTTCTCCGGCAATCCTACTATGCAGATATTGCTGCGCCGCAGGCAATTCTCCATGTCATCGGCTCTATTATTAGTGTCCCGTGAGACACATGTCTTCTCACATTCTGCTCCTGGCCACGCCCTTCATGTGGCAGAAAACTAACACTGCACATCACCCTGAACACACCATCCCCACCGTGAAACATTGTGGTGGGGATACTTTTCTTCAGCAGGGACAGGGAAGCTGGTCAGAGCTAATGGGAAGCAGGATGGAGCCAAATACAGGGCAACCTTAAACAAACCTGCAAAAGCCTTGAGACTGGGACAGAGGCAGAGGTTCACCTTCCAGTAGGACAATGACCCTAATCATACAGCCAGAGCTACAATGGAATGGTTTAGATCAAAGCATATTCATGTGTTAGAATGGCCCAGTTAAAGTCCAGACCTAAATCCAATTGAGAATCTGTGACAATACTTGAAAATTGCTGTTCACAGACGTTCACCATCCAATCTGACAGAGCTTGAGCTATTTTGCAAAGAAGAATGGTCAAAAATGTCACTCTCTAGATGTGAAAAGCTGGTAGAGACATCCCCAAAAAGACTTGCAGCTGTAATTGCAGCGAAAGGTGGTTCTATAAAGTATTGACTCAGGGGGGCTGAATACAAATGCACGCCACACTTTTCACATATTTATTTGTAACAAAATGTTGAAAAACATTTATCATTTTCATTCCACTTCACAATTATGTGCAATTTTGTGTTGGTCTATCACACAAAATCCCAATAAAATACATTTACATTTTTGGTTGTAACATGACAAAATGTGGAACATTTCAATGGGTATGAATACTTTTTCAAGGTACTGTACAACAAGGTGAAAGAAACATATAACAGAAAATTAGAAGATTAAGGCTGGGTTCACACTATATGCAGAGCGGCTCACAGCATGGGGTCCGGTGCGTCCCTGTACGCCATTTCAGGGACGAATCAGGTCTGGATTTTTGCCTGAATTCGGACCTGAAATGGAGCCAAAGATGCACAGGACCATTCGGCAGTGCGCTCCGTGGCCTCCCTGGAGATGTGTGAACTGGCTCCATTGAGAGTCAATGGAGGAAACCAATTTGCTTAAGTGTGAATCCAGCCTAAGTGCATAAAAACTGGTTAAGGCCAAATACAAGGCTTCCTTCGCCTTCAGTTCTGCTGTGTAATCCTGCAACCCTATGCCTCCTCCAAAAGAGGAAAGATTGAATGTGTTTGCTGCTATCCATGATACATAGTAAATGAAAGGTGCAATAAAACATAGACTAACATTTAGAAACTCCCCTCAATGCTCATAACTCCCAGAACCAGCTGCCAGATATACAGAGGAGAGAGAATGGAGAAGCTTGAGTTGTAGTAAATGATGGTGTTGTGTAGAGGGGCTCCTTCCTTCACAAAAACACAAGCCCACAACAACACACTCCAGCTACTACTGTAATCTCTCTTGGACACTGAGCCCAGAGCTGCCCGTCTGATATTTTAAGGAGAGAGACTACAGTAGTATTAACTAGGAAGTAAAAGATAAGCAAGAATACATTGGCATAGCACAATAAAAAATACTTATTACGTAAAAATAAGAAACCATATGCACACACAAAGGTGAGCAGTAAGATAGAGAAAAAGTCAGATGTTCCCAGCTGTGACCTGCAAGATATGGTCCAGAATACTGAATGGAAACACTTGCCTGCTTATGGGATGTGGGTTTGGGTACTGCAATCATCACCACCTCCACCTCCTCTAGATATCTACCCAGGACAGCATAGCAAGAGAAGGTGGAGCTAGATTTTTGGTAACATAAAAAGCACCTAAATTCTCTTGAAGTTATTCCTTATTCCTGTATTTACTGATCATTTTGACATGCAGTTTTTACTGAACAACCTCCTCCTAGGCATCTATTCATGATATGCTTAGTTTGAATTGATCAGGCTTGCACCAGGTTTACTTTAGGGGCAGGTCGCATAGTGACCAAATCATAAGTACACTTGTCTTGCAACTCTGCAGTTCTGGGTTTAATTATTAACCTCCTCCTGCATCCTTACTCTGTTTTCATGGTGCTTCTGCCTTAAACACAAACTAATAGTTAATGAGCTTTGACCTTATGGTGTTCCTGTGTGACTGTTGAATGGCTATTAGATTGCAAGGCCTTTCAGGAGCTGGGGCTCATGTTATTGGTAATTTGATAAGCAATGAGAAAGTTGTCAGAGTAAGAAAAATGATTAAAATACAGACAAGTCAGTTAAGGCAAAGGCAGATACAGTATATTTTCTTGTTACTGCTTGCTGACTATGTCTTTAAGGTTATAGTGGCTGCTTTAGCACAGAGACTGACGCTTAGCTGAGCTCAATGCAGGCTGACATTGGTCACTAGTGGAGATAAGATCACATGGGATGTGGACTGAAATGCCCCTGATCACAGGCTTCAGCAACCATTATTCAGCATCAACATAAGAGTTTGGAATTATACAATGAGACACCAAAGCTTTGAGTTATCCTTTTTGCTGACACTAAATGCCATTAATGTACAGTGTAATAAGCATCACACCTACTGTAGTCCAACATTTCATATTCGCCTTGGGTTACATATTTTGTTAAGATAGGCTCTGGATGTCATGAATCTAAAATAAAAACAATTATGAACTAACTTTACACACATTGGGACACAAGCAGGTGAAATGAAACTATAAGCAACTTTAAAGGAGTAATAAGTATAAACTCTAACTGGATGACATTCTAGGGTCTATTAATGTTTTTAACCAAGATTCACACAACATTCACCCAAGATTTACACATTTTCCAATTGAATCCTAAACAGAAAATGTGTGAATATTGGGTGAAGATTGTATGAGTCTTGGATAAAAGTATAAATAAATAGATGCCTTAGTCCAGTGTTTCTCAATCTTTTTTTAGTCAAGGCACCCTTTAAAATTATGGACAGTCTCAAGGCACCCAATTCTAAAATGTAAAAAACTATTCTGATGCCGCGTACACATGATCGGAATTCTCATCGGAAAAAGCTCTGATGGTTTTCCCGATGGAATTCTGACGGAATTCCGCTCAAGCTGTCTTGCCTACACGCGGCCACACCAAATTCCGATCGTTTAGAACGCTGTGACGTACAACAGGTATGACGGGACTAGAAAAAGGAAGTTCAATAGCCATTAGCCAATAGCTTCCTTCTCGTAGTTGAATCTGAGCATGCATGAATTTTGGCTTGTCAGAATTGCATACACACAATCGGAATTTCCGATAGAAAGTTTTTCCTTCGGGAAAATTGAGAACATGCTATCAATTTTTGGCTGGCGGAAATTCGGACAGCTAAATTCCGATGGAGCCTACACACGGTCGCATTTTCAGATGAAAAGCTCTCATTGGTCTTTTTCTGGCCGGAATTCCGATCGTGTGTGCACGGCATAATAGTTTTACATAATGTGGCAGCATCCACACACGCAGGACACCCAACATTTGAGGTGATTTATTCTCAAAAATAGCAAATAAATTTTTGCACCCTAGTCCCGACTAGTGTTTCTCCTCTCCCTCAGTTTTTCTTCATCACTCAGCCAACCCAAGTGTTGATGGAGAGAGGCGGGGGGAGGGTCAAACAAGGATGCTATGCAGATGATTAACACCCTTCTTATCAACACTGTCATCACTGGTTGTTAGGATGTTGATGGCTGAAAGGTTGAAATGCACAATAAATATCTGTGGTTTTGTGCAACTAAAAGGCAGGCTTTGTCCACCTGCTGACTTATATACATTTTTGGGCAATTTTGGGGTATTTTGCCAAGGCACCCCTGAAGAAACCTTGAGGCACTCCAGGGTTGTAAAAGGCTGCTTTAGTCTTCTAAAGCAATTTGTATCATAAATAGGGATGAGCCCACGGTTCGAGTCAAACTTAAGTTCAACTCGAACATCGGGTGTTCATTTGTTCTAAACCTCACCGAACATATGGGGCGTTCGCAGAAATTTGAGCGCCGCGGAACGCCCCATAAT
This sequence comes from Lithobates sylvaticus, assembly GCA_028564925.1. NCBI lineage: Eukaryota > Metazoa > Chordata > Amphibia > Anura > Ranidae > Lithobates > Lithobates sylvaticus. The sequence goes on from CM053029.1 coordinate 196,104,508, forward strand.
GCACTGCAAGATCGCAGTGCACTGTTGTATGATGATTGGCCTAAGCATGCACCTGACCTGCATGCTTTGGCCAATCACAGCACGCTCTGCTGAAAGAGCCACATCATGGCTCAGGGGGACTAAGTCCACGGCCCACACTATATAAGGCTGCTTACAGAGTGACCGTGTGTAGTGTTGTTGGCATGGACAGAGAGATAGCTTGAGTTAGATTAAGCAGGTAGGTTATTCAGTTAGTGGCAGTGTATTTGATATATATATATATATATATATATATATATATATATATATACTTTGCATTTAGCAAAGACTATATATTCAGTCGATATATATTTACTTGATATTCAGTCAGTGCAGGCAGTGTATTACTATATATACAGTCTCGTATATACTGTATATATATACTCTGCATCCAGTGTAGCCTATATACAGTGCATTCTGTGGTGTACTGTTTCTAATACACTTCAGGCGGAATATTAATATATATATATATATATATATATATATATATATATATATATATATATATATATACAGTCTCGTGTGTGTGTGTATATATATATATATATATATATATATATATATATATATATATATATATATATGCATTCCATGGTGTACAGTTGTGTAATACAGTGCAAGTGGTGTACACCGTAGCTAATACAGTGTGTACAGTTTCTACTATATTTCTGGTGGTGTACACAGTATACAATACAGTGCAGTCTTTGTACAGTTTCTAATACAGGGCAGGCAGTGTACATAGTAGCTAATACAGTGTGTACAGTTTCTAATAGATGTCAGGCAGTGTATTAAAAAAAAAAATATATATATATATATATATATATACAGTCTAATATATAGTCTAATATATATATATATATATATATATATATATATATATATATATACTCTGCATTCAATACAATACAGTGCAGCCATTGTACACTTTCTAATACACTTCAGGCAGTGTACACAGTATATAATACAGTGTAGTGTGGTGTTGCAAAACAAAAAATACATCATGTCCGGAAGGCCACCAAGGAGAGGCAGACGCTCACAGGCCACTAAAAGAGGGCAAGCAGCCTCTGTGTCTACAGTCAACAGGGGTGGTCATGGACATAGTGCATCCTCTGCAGGTGGCCGTGGGGCACGCTTGTCCTTTTTTGCTGCTGCTGGCCGTGTTAATGTGCCACAACATGCAGAAGAGTTGGTGGAGTGGATAACGAAGCCGTCCTCATCCTCCTCATCCTCTGTCACCCAGGCTCAGAGTAGGTTGCCTTCCAACACAGCTGCCAAAATGTCCTATGCCGCCGGCTCTTTGTCCACAATCACTCCTTCCATAGTCCCACCATCATACACGGAGGAGTCCCCAGAATTATTCGACCACAGTGTTGGTTGTATGCTGTTGGAGGATGCACAGCAATTTGAAGGCTCCAATGTTGATTCCCAGGTTGAGGAAGGGAGTAACGTGAGCCTAGAGAGAGGGGGTGTGACACAAGGACAAGAAACTGGCAGTTATGTTTCACAGCAGGGCCCATTCCTGCACCCATCTGTGAGGGGTTACAGTGTTGTGGCACCACCACCACCCAAGGCCCAATTTTTCTGCCCCTGTTTAACAGGGGCATATAATTACAATTCTTGATATAATATTTCACAGCAGGGCCTGTTCCTTCGCCCAACAAGAGTAACTGTGAGGGCTTACAGTGTTCTGGTACCACCAAGACCTAAGACCCAATTTTCTACAGAGTATATAGGGCAGGCCGTATAGTTTGAATTTTTGGAAGGTGTATGTTGTCTTGCAGGAGAAACCAGCAAAAACACATAAAAATGAAAGCACTGTGTTTTTAATGTATTTTTGATGCATTTCCATTGATGCCTATGGAAACAAAAATGCAACCTGTTGTGGGAAAAAAAGTCCCTGACACTTTCCAAAAAACGCACTGGTGGAAAACGCACAGATGTGAACGTGATCTATATGAAACCATGTTAAATAGACTTTAGTGCCTTTCTACAAAACTGAAAATGCACTGAGAAATGCATAGGTGCAAATGTACCTGCAATCCCTTTGCAACTGAGAAATGTATTCACTTATTGCCTGCCATGTCATTTGAAGCACACTAAATTCAATGTGTTACTAATGAGACAAATGTAATATTAAACTCTCCCAGAAATAAATTAATTAATAAATGTAGCTGCATAACTTGTGTTTCCATTGCTTCCTGTTCACAGTTTTGTGCAGTATTTACAGCATCACCAGCTTTTGAAAGTTTCCTCTGTTGAATTTCCCTGAACAAGCCCTAAAGGTTGTATATTTTGTATACAGTGTTTCCCTGGTGACACCCTGTGTGTGTTCCTGCTGCCTGGTTCCCTGAAAATGGAGTGCATGTGCAATGGGGTCTGCTGCCCTTCAGCGTCTTGGAGTTGTGGTCAGTGCATGCATGGTAGGGGCCACTGATGCAGTCTGGGTGGCATGCATGCAGGATGGGTTCCTGTCATTCTGAGATATGGCACTGGCACATGTGCAGTATAGGGCAAATGATGCTGTGCTCGGCTGGCAAATGCACAGACTCCACTGTGCATATGCCTGTACATCAGCAGTCCTACTACTAGGCTCATTGCACACTTTTGGGAGAAAAAAAAAAGTTTCAAAAGGTAAGGATTGGAGGTGCAAAAAAATTATTTGATATTATTTGGGTGGAGCCTAATGTAAAGGACAACTTTATTTTAAGGGTTTAATATTACTTTAATTTGGTTACGTTCTCAGCAGCAAAGAAATATAGTTTTCTCTATTCTTATATTGTCACTAAGGCGGGGAGTGAGGGGAAATCTTCCAATGGGGACATCTGTTCAGGTGACACCTGGCAAAGAAGGGATTTCACCTCACTTTGAAGAGACTTCCTCTCACTTCTGGTTGTGCGGCTGGGACAGGACATGAACGGAAACTTTACAAACAGAACATAGCAAAAAAAAAACAACAAAAAAAGGGTTTACCCATTTACCCATTAGAGATACTTAGAGGTTACGGACATACTTGTGCACAATTTTCTTTTCTTTTTTTTTTGGCAAGGAAAGCCCCACAGTCAGAGATGACCAGTATCTATAATGTAAGTTTACACAACTTTAACATATAAAATCTGTAAGATCTGAATGGCAAGCACAAGACTTATGCCCTGTACATACGATCTGATTTTCCGACAACAAATGTTGGATGTGAGCTTGTTGACGGAAAGTCCGACCGTGTGTATGCTCCACCGAACATTTGTTGTCGGACTTTCCGCCAACAAATGTTGGCTAGCAGGTTTTCAAATTTTCAGCCAACAAATGTTTGTTGTCGGACTTTCCCAACGTGTGTACACAAGTCCATCGCACAAAAGTCCACGCATGCTCGGAATCAAGTACGAGCCGGAAGCGCTCTGTCTTGCAAAATTAGCGTTTGTAATGGAGATATCACATGACTATTGAACTTTTATCGGCCTGCCGTACGTCTTGTACGTCACTACGTTCGTAATTGTTGGCCAACATTTGTGTGACCATGTGTATGCAAGACAAGTTGGAGCCAACAACCTTCGAACAAAATTCCACGGTTTTTGGTTCTGTATTACTTTGCTGTGACAAGTACAGTGTGATCCTGATGTTCTAATAAAGGCACGAGAAATTTAATTTGGAGTGCGGCTGTCCAGAATTTTCTACTCACCTTGATTTGCTATATGCATTAGCCACCACATGGGGCTCTTCATTTCCTGGAGGAAAACCCTTTTTGTTTCAGCAGACCTACCTGGAGCGGTGGTAACCCCATCTCCACGGTTTTGTTGTCGGAAAGTCTGATCGCGTGTACGGGGCATTACTCTTTTTTGTAACTGATCTTTAAATTATAAGTCAAGCCAAAAGTTTTTTTTATGGCCACTGTCACTGTTACCATTATCCCTGGCCCTTCCCTCATATAGCTGTAATTGGGCTTTTAGTACTGTCAGGTTCAGTAATGTATGCCGGGTCATCTGGGTGGGTGGTAGGCATCGCAATAGACAATACATTTTTTCAACAAGGAACATTTATTAGGGATTTTTATATATTTTATAAAGTAAATATCTAGGTGACTTTATTTTTAGATTACAACATTATTTTTTAGATTATACTCATTCATGTGGGTCTGGGGGCGGTGTCTATTATTAAAGGGGGCTTCCAGATTCCAATAAGCTCTGCAGACCCCCAAATACTCCAACCAGTGGTGTGGGAATGAGGCCTTTGTCCTCATTAACACACAGACCCCTGCAAATGCCCCCCCAAATACATAGCAAACACATAAATACAAATAAGCTAGCAATGAAATGCCATTTGCTGGCAATTTTAAGTTTTTTTCCTTTGTACATTTCACTGCTGCTGCAGCACTTTCTGTATATTGCAGAGATGAGCCCCTTCACAAGAAGAATTAGTATACCCTCCAAGCATGTTATTTAAAATAATCAGACATTTTTAATGTTGTACTTTACACATTTAAAAAAATCACTTCTCCTGGCCAAATCTATTTTTTATTTTTTGGGGTTTTTCTTTTAGCATTTGTACATGTTACCCAAGGTAGTGCCCACTACCATGTCGTTTTTTGATACCCCTTGCCTATTAGCCCTGAAAATTGGCATTTTTTGTTTTATGCCGTGTACACGCGGTCGGAATTCTCGTCGGAAAAAGCTCTGATGGTTTTCCCGTTGGAATTCCAACGGAATTTCGCTCAAACTGTCTCGCCTACACACGGTCACACCAAATTCCGACGGTCTGTAACACAGCGGCATAAAACATGTTCGACAGCACTATAAAAGGGAAGTTTAATGCTTCCGAGCATGCGTCGAATTGTTTCCGAGCATGCGTCGGAATTTTGCCTGTCGGAATTGCGTACACACGATCGGAAAATCTAATAGAAAGGTTTTCCGTCGGAAAAATTGAGAACAGGTTCTCAATTCAAAGTCAGTCGGAAATTCCGACAGAAAAAGACCGATGGGCATACACACGGACTGAAAATCCGATGAAAAGCTCCCATCGGACTGTTTCCATCAGAAATTCTGACCGTGTGTACGCCGCATTAGAGATTTGGCTCCCATTGATCTAAATGGGGTTCAGGTTTGACATACAAACTTCTTTGAAGTTCGTCCAACCTTGCTTGAACTGAATCCAGGGCAGTTTGGCTCATCACTACCTACCATAATTCCTGACTCTGTCCCATCCACCTGAGAGTTTTTGGGTGTTCCCTCACACCTTTACATGTTTTAGTTCATTTTGTTGCATTCTTCATGTTAAGAAATTAAGAAACAAATTGTTAACTGGAAATAACATCTTTATTTTGGCTACAGCAGATGTATATAACCTAATCAGCATATGTACACTCACCTGCCACTTTATTAGGTACACCTGTTCAATTGCTTGGTAACACAAATTGCAAATCAGCCAATCACATGGCAGCAACTCAATGCATATAGTATCTAGATGTGGTGAAGACAACTTGCTGAAGTTCAAACTGAGCATCAGAATAAGAAAGAAAGGGGATTTACAGTGCCTTGCAAAAGTATTCACCCCTCTTGGCTTGTTACATTACAGTCTTTAGTTCGTTGTTTTTTTTCTGAATTATGTGATGGATCAGAACACAATAGTCTAAGTTGGTGAAGTAAAATTAGAAAAATATATGCATAAAACTATTTTTCAGAAATAAAAAAAAATATAATTGTCATGTGCGTATGTATTCACCCCCTTTATTATGAAGCCAATAAAAAGCTCTGGTGCAACCAATTACCTTCAGAAGTTACATAATTAGTGAAATGATGTCCACCTGTGTGCAATCTAAGTGTCACATGACCTGTCATTACATATACACACCTTTTTGAAAGGCCCCAGAGGCTGCAACACCTAGGCAAGAAACACCACTAACCAAACACTGCCATGAAGACCAAGGAACTCTCCAAACAAGTAAGGGATTTGGTTGTTGAGAAGTACAAGTCAGAGTTATAAAAAATCCAAATCTTTGATGATCCCTAGGAGCATCATCAAATCTATCATAACCAAATGGAAAGAACATGGCACAACAGCAAACCTGCCAAGAGACGGCCGCACATCAAAACTCACGGACTGGACAAGGAGGGCATTAATCAGAGAGGCAGCATAGAGACCTAAGGTAACCCTGGAGGAGCTGCAGAGTTCCACAGCAGAGACTGGAGTATCTGCACATAGGATTACAATAGGCCGTACGCGCCATAGAGTTGAGCTTTATGGCAGAGTGGCCAGAAGAAAGCCATTACTTTCAGCAAAAAACAAAATGGCACATTTTGAGTTTGCGATAAGGCATGTGGGAAACTCCAAAAATGTATGGAGGAAGGTTCTCTGGTCTGATGAGACTAAAATTTTACTTTTTGACCATCAAAGAAAATGCTGTCTGGCGCAAACCCAACACATCACATCACCCAAAGAACAACATGGGGACTGGGAAATTGGTCAGAGTTGAGGGAAAGATGGATGGTGCTAAATACAGGGATATTCTTGAGCAAAACCTGTACCACTCTGTGTGTGATTTGAGGCTAGGAGGGAGGTTCACCTTACAGCATGACAATGACCCCAAACACACAGCTAAAGCAACACTTGAGTGGTTTAAGGGGAAACATTTAAATTTGTTGGAATGGCCTAGTCAAAGCCCAGACTTCAATCCAATAGAAAATCTGTGGTCAGACTTAAAGATTGCTGTTCACAAGTGCAAACCATCCAACTTGAAGGAGCTGGAGCAGTTTTGCAAGGAGGAATGGGCAAAAATCCCAGTGGTAAGATGTGGCAAGCTCATAGAGACTTATCCAAAGTGACTTGGAGCTGTGATAGCTGCAAAAGGTGGCTCTACAAAGTATTGACTTTAGGGGGGTGAATAGTTATGCACATTGACTTATTGTTATTTTGTCCTATTTGTTGTTTGCTTCGCAATAAAAAAAAACATCTTCAAAGTTGTGGGCATGTTCTGTAAATTAAATGATGCAAATCCTCAAACAATCCATGTTCATTCCAGGTTGTGAGGCAACAAAACACAAAAAATGCCAAGGGGGGTGAATACTTTTGCAAGGCACTTTAAGTGACTTTGAACGTGGCATGGTTTTGATGCCAGATGGGCTGGTCTGAGTATTTCAAAAACTGCGGCTCTACTGGTATTTTCATGCACAACCATCTCTGGGGTTTACAGAGAATGGCCTGAAATAGAGAACATTTTCAGTGAGCGGCAGTTGTGTGGACGAATGTGCCTTGTTGAGGTCAGAGGAGAATGGGCAGAGATGATAGAGAGGCAACAGTAACTCAAATAACCACTTCTTAAAACCATTGTATGCAGAATACCATCTCTGAATGCACAACACATTGAACCTTGAAGCAGATGTGCTACAGCAGCAGAACACCACATTGGGTGGTACTCCTGTCAGCTAAAAACAGGAAACTGAGGCTACAATTCACACAGGCTCACCAAAATTGGACAAAAGAAGATTGGAAAAATGTTGCCTGTTCTGATGAGTCTCAACTTCGGCTGTGGCGTTCAGATGGTAGGGTCAGAATTTGGCATAAACAACATGAAAGCATGGATCCATCCTTCCTTGTATCAATGGTTCAGGCTGGTGGTGTAATAGTGTGGGAGATATTTTCTTGGCACACTTTGGGCCCCTTAGTACCTATTGAGCATCGTTTAAATGCCACAGCCTACCTAAATATTGTTGCTGACCATGTCCATCTCTTTATGACTGCAGTGTTTCCATCTTCTGATGGCTACCTCCAGCTAGATAATGCACCATATCACAAAGCTCAAATCATCTCAACTGGTTTCTTGAAGATGACAATGAGTTCACTGCTCTCCAATGGCCTCCACTGTCACCAGATCTCAATCCAATAGAGCACTATTGGGATGTGGTGAAACAGGAGATTTGAATCATGGATGTGCATCCGACAAATCTGCAGCAACTGTGTGACGCTATCATGTCAATATGGACCAAAATCTCTGAGGAATGTTTCCAACACCTTGTTGAATCTATGCCACGAAGAATGATGGCAGTTCTGAAGGCAAAAGGGAGCCCAACCAGGTACTAGCTAGGTGTACCTAATAAAGTGGCCGGCGAGTGTATACTCAGTAACTCCAGAGATCACCTCCCTAAGGCTGCTTTCACACTGGGGCGGTTTTCAGGCGGTACAGCGCTAAAAATAGCGCCTGTACACCGCCTGAAAAAAACGGCCCCATTCACTCCAGTGTGAAAGCCGGCGGGCTTTCACACTGGAGCGGTGCGCTAGCAGGACCGCAAAAAAAAGTCCTGCTAGCAGCATCTTTGGAGCGGTGAAGGAGCGGTGTATTTACCGCTCCTATACCGCTCCTTCCCATTGAAATCAATGGGAAACCGCGGGGATACCGCCCGCAAACCGCCGCCCGCGGCGCTTTGCGGAGGTTTTTAACCCTTTTGCTGCTTTACCGTCGCCGCCCCGCACCGCCCCAGTGTGAAAGCAGCCTAAGAGATATAATAATCAGTTAGGTGTTTTATTTCTCCAGCAAAAACTGAAATACCAATTTTGGATGGACTGACCTTTTAATGTTTCTGATCACTGCAGTCCTGAACAGGGTTATTTGAACCCCTGGAAATAACAGACGACATAGTGAACCTATGTCGTCTGTTATTTCCAGGGGTTCACCCTTGACATCCCTGAGCGGCGAATTCTTTACACATTACTATCTAGGATCAGGGTGTTGCCGCAGGATCTCCGCAAGCATTCGCTGTGCATGCAGCAGACGTAAATGATTAAGCCATAAATACCACAACTGCCAAAAAATCCCTTCCGCCTGGAAAATAATCCATACTGTACAGGATTTAGGCACAGCAGACCGGGATACAGAAAGAGCCAGCCAGCTCACAGTTAACACATTCAAATGATGGGCGAACCCACCGTCCAATCCCAGGGCGTCTGAGGCATTTTGAAAGGAGGCGGGCCAATAGGAATCACCAAGAGGAGGGACTCCTAATGCTGGAGAGCTTTTTTTTCCTCATCATTTTACCTTTTTTTAGTTTAGTAAATTACTGCAGTAAGGAATATGCCAAGAAGTGCTACCTTCTCCTGACTTACCATGGGGCAGCAAGAAAGAGCATGCCCTTGTTGACCTGCAGCTGTGCTCAGAAGATGCCCCAAGACTGTGAAACTTAAAAAAAAAAAAAGCCACAGCTTACTTATTGACTTTCTGCCCCAATTAATGGGACAGTCTCAGACAGTCACACCGCAGAGGAGAGGAACAGGCAAGGCTGAGGAAGTGTTGAGGGGGGGAGGGGGCATACCTGGAGCCCAACCAACACTTTTTGCATGGGATGTCAGGAAACTGTACTGGAATAGAGCGGTGCTGATTTGCTGCTAGGACTGGCAGAGCTGAGTGGCCGGCTGCTAAGTCACTTTGTATGGGCAGGACACTGCGAGAGGGAGCCGCTGTCCGAAGGTGCTGAAGGAGCGAGTAGCTGTCCGCGGTGCTGAAGTAGAGCGGCGCTGTCTGTGGTGCTGAAGGAGCGAGTAGCTATCCGCGGTGCTGGAAGAAGGAGCCGCTGTCTGTGGTGCTGAAGTAGAGCGGCGCTGTCTGTGGTGCTGAAGTATTGAGTCGCTGTCCGCGGTGCTGAAGGCGCGAGTCGCTGTCCGTGGTGCTGAAGTAGAGTCGCTGACCGTGGTGCTGAAGTAGAGTCGCTGTCCGTGGTGCTGAAGTCTAAAGGCGCTGTCCGTGGTGCTGAACACTCCCTCACTGTCTGGCTCCGCTCTCCAACAAGCAACGTCTATTGGAATCCCAGCTTCAGCACTTTCCCCGCTGGACAGCAACCCACCAGCGCGCCGACAGCATGTGCAGCATGAGCGCGCTGGGCATCTACCTATGGGAGACCCTTGTATTCTTCAGGTAATGCTGGATTTAGGGAAGGGCCGGAGGGGGGGGGGGTTTATTGAAGATCTTAAAGGCTGATGAGAGATTAGAATCGCTTCTTTAATCCCAGACAGTGTGTGTGTGATTTGTAACTGCCGTGCTTTACCGACTTTATGTAATTAGTGCTGCAAAATCTGTAACCGCAGTGCTGATGAAAACACCGTAGGCTTCTGAAGGCAGGAGGGCGGCCACTGCTGGAAGTCTGCGGGTACTGCAGCCCAAAGCTTGCCGCTGTCTCGTTTTTTTTTTTTTTTTTTTTTTCCTGCCCGGTGTCCGCTTAGCATGCCTTTTAGAATATTAATATTACATGCAAGGCATAACCAGGCGTACATGCTATGATAGGATCGCATCTGACACGCCGTAAAAAGATAAATTATCTCCAGTGGGCAAGGTAACCTTCAGCTTGCTCACTGCTGTTGTTGTTTTTTCTTTTTTTTTTTTCACTGCTGTTGTTGCTTTTTTTTTTTTTTTGGTGGCATCAGTTTCTATTCCCTTTAGCTACACTAGCTAAAATACTCTGCTATAAAAGGTGAATTAATTATTAAATGCATATTATTGCATTTATATGTTTATTATGTAAATATCAACCCCCCCCCCCCCCCCCCCCCCCCCCCAATATATATTGTGCTCTGTCATTATTGTTGTTGTTTTGATGATATTATCATTTATTTTTATTGTTGTTATTGCGGTGTGTTTGGCTGCAGCGTGATCAATCTATAAAAGCGTTTTACGAATGAAATCAGCGACGCAGTAGTGAAATTCCAATGAGTCGTTAATCACGTTTGTCAGAGTTAAGTCATCGCCCAACTAGGAGCCAGATACAATCTCTTCCTGGTTGTTTTGTGGTGACAGTTTTTTTTTTTGCTTTTTTGAAAGTAAAGGCGACCCTAGGAAAGGGGGGGGGGGGGGGGGGGTCAACGGTTTGTAATAGGCAAATTGTTTTTTTTTTTGTTTTTTTTTTATCTTAAACTGCAGAGTAATCAATGTAAATGATTACTTAGAGGGTTGTGTTTACTAAAGCTGGAGAGTGCAAACTCTGGTGCAGCCCTGTGGAGAAACCAACGAGTTTCTATGTTTTATTGTCAAAGCCTAATTAAACAAGCTGAAGTTAGAAGATGATTGGCTACCATGCACAGCTGCATCAGATTCTGAGTGCACCAGTAATAATAAATCTACCCCAGAGTGTTTTCTTGTGATTAATGATCTAAGAACCGTGTGTTGAGGGTGAGCATCAACTGGGAAGGATTAGTATGCGTTGGTCAAAAAAAAAGCATATCAACCTATGCATAAGGACAGTTTTATTGGTTAAGACCCTGAGATAACTATAAATTAAACAGAAAAGATACAGCAAAACTGAGTAAAGTAACAGAGGGGAAAATATGATCTGACTTTCTGTAATATTGGAAGTAATGCCTCTATAGTTTTACCTGTTATACTGAGATTAGAATTCCTGTGTATACTGGATTACTGTGCCTCCACACCGCCTTGAACAGCAGTCACATATTACACTCTCTGAGCCATGCTAGAACTTGTAGGCCTTGTCCATACAGTTAGCTGACGTATAATTTTCTTAGTACGTGCCCCACAGGAATGCTGTGTGCAGGCTGCGGTAGCTGTTGCAGGTGTGATAGATCCCCCCACAGTCATTGTTTTTGTTAGGCAATTTAGGAGCTACTTACGCATGGAAAACAAGCTACAGACCAATAGCCTTAAACTAGACTTTCACATACTTGTTGGAGTATATGTTTTAAAACAATCCATATACAAAGGCTTATTTATCAAATGTAACTAATAAGGATTTAATTTAAGTTTTCTTGAAGAAGGGATATAAGGCAACTCAAAAACTTGCATTTTTTAACAAAGGTCAATAAAGTGTATCACTTAAATTCCAAATGTTTTGCATTTATCAGTGGCTAACACAATATAATACTCTACTACAGCTACGTTTTCAAGATAACTGCAATTCAATATAATCTTCGCCCTTGCTGAATTATTTTGTAAGCAATTATGCTACTTTTAAAAGATTGCCCTTATTCTAATAAGCAATAGGTAATACCAAAAAGAACAAGGTTGCAGGTTCGAGTAGCAAAAATAAATTTTCTGTGCCAGATTGCTGGATTTTCTTTTACGTGGCAGCATGAGATGTGTGGAGGTGCTCGTACAACTCCTAGTAAAGCTCCTCTGGGAGCTGTCAGGCAGTTACCAGTAGCAAGAGATCCAAAGTCTAAGCTAGATCATGTTGTCAATATTTGGTCTCCCATTTGGCCGGACTCTGTAAGCTGTCATAAACAGCTACAGTATGTTTAGGGACTGGGTATAAAGGAATTTGACTGGCTTTGCCTTGTACATCATACAAGATTAATGGTCTAAAAATAAAGCATTGAAATGGTTATTATTATTATTAGGAGGTGTGTATTCATTGGGTGTCAGTTGAAAGTGTCTCAAACCATAGAAATACAGAAAGGAGCGCTAGACCAAAACCGGAAGAAAAAGTCCAAGCTAATTTATATGTTCGTATAAAAAAGTAATATATAAACAACCAATGTGTTTTGAGGGTAAAACCACTCCCCCGTCATCAGAGTTCAACACAGGATAAAGTTTGGATGAACTCAGAAAACAATGGCTTCACAGATGGAGGACGGCAGTGCTGCTTGTTAGTGTTTAAATGGGAAAAAATTACTTTTTTTTACCAACAATTAAAATAATCTTGGACAATAATTTGATCACATACATTACATAGGTTAATTGCATTATAAACGCTCCTACCTGCACCCTGTGTTTTTCACCTGCAAAAGATATGCACTGATCATGTAGTTTCAAGGTATCATTTGTTGCGCTGTACACACAGCCTATAGTAGAGTAAATCTTCACAGCAGTTTCTACTGTATTTAACCGCTTCCCGACCGTCTAACGACGATATACGTCGGCAAAATGGCACGGGCAGGCAGAATCACGTACCTGTACGTGATCGTGCATGTGCCTGGCTGTGGGTCGCGTGCGCGCCGCCAGGGGCGCGCTCGCGACCCGGTCGGGAGCTCCGTGACCCCGGCCGCGGGACCAGCGGACCCGATCGCCGCTGGTGTCCCGCGATCGGGTTACGGAGCTGAAGAACGGGGAGAGGTTTGTGTAAACAAACCTCTCCCCGCGCTTCCTACACTGACTGTCAGTGATCGGCGGTTCCCTGTCATCGGGAACGCCGATCAATGACGTCACACGTACAGCCACGCCCCCCTACAGTAAAATGAACACAACACGTCACACTGACTCCTCCCCGCCCCCTAGTGGTTAACCCCTTCACTACAACTGTCATTTACATAGGAATCATTGCTATTTAAATAGCACTGATTTCTATATAAATGACAAATGTCCCAAAAATGTGTCAAAAATGTCCGATGTGTCCGCCATAATGTCGCAGTCACAATAAAAATCGCTGATCGCCGCCATTACTAGTAAAAAAAAAAATATTAATAAAAATGCTATAAAACTATCCCCTATTTTGTAAACGCTATAACTTTTGCGCAAACCAATCAATAATCGCTAATTGCGATTTTTTTTTACCAATAATATGTAGAAGAATACGTATCGGCTGAAACTGAGGAAAAAAAATGTTTTTTTTTATATATTTTTTGGGGATATTTATTATAGCAAAAAGTAAAAAATATTGCATTTTTTTCAAAATTGTCGCTCTATTTTTGTTTATAGCGCAAAAAATAGAAACCGCAGGGGCGATCAAATACCACCAAAAGAAAGCTCTATTTGTGGGAAAAAAAGGACGCCAATTTTGTTTGGGAGCCACGTCGCACGACCGCGCAATTGTCAGTTAAAACGACGCAGTGCCGAATCGCAAAAAGGGGCCTGGTCCTTTGGTCCTTTGGCTGCCAATTGGTCCGGGCTGAAGTGGTTAAACATGAAGTGCATGGAATAGAATTGGTTAATGCATTACCCCTGTCTGTAGTATAAAAACTTACATTTCCTGTGAAGAAACTATATACCCCACAATCATTGGGTCTCTGTTAAGTGTTCTGCAGATTAGAGCAAAATAATAATTAGGTCTGACTCAGACACAAGTAGGCAGAGCAATGAAGGGAAGAGATGTGTTTTCATTACATTAGCGATCCTACATTGGAGATGCAACATAGAGCAAAACACATGATTTGGGCACTGTGTGACCCAGAACAAGAAGTTGCTTGCCCCTTTAGCAAATAGGGACAAGCTGTGTGAATGATTACATGGACATAGGGGAATCCATCAGCCATGACACTATAACACGTGAGCCCATCATTATTAGGTAAGGCAAACAAATGACACAGGGAATATACATACACTAATACTTAGTTAAAACAACAAAAACATTTGAAATTGTACAATGGCTTTAAAAGGCCACATGTCCATTGAGTTCAACCAAAAGACAATAAATTAAAAACTTGCATTCTCAGAATTCTAAACTTACACAGTTCCTCCAGAGAAAGGCATAAAATGTATACAATGGGATCCAATTTACTAGGAAAAACAAACCTTTCAGATCCCCAAAAGCAATCAGATACTCCCTGTAGAAACAATCTCAATGATAAAGTAAACCTGAAACATAACTTGAAAAACCCAGTTACCCCATTTATTATTATTTTTTTTAAAGTGCACAAAATTATTATTATATTACAGTAAGTTAAAGTATATCTAAAGGCAAAACTTTTTCTTTAGTTTTGGATAGAGGGAAGATGGATTAGAACACCTGTCAGGTTTTTATTGCTGTCTGTGTCCCTGTTTTTGTCCTGTTTACTATTAGCATTGGAAGTGAAAGTGAAAAAAAATTCCAAATTTGGGTTGTCCCCAGAAAAGTAATAGAGGTGAAATCTTCCAATGGTGACACTAGTTCTGGTGGCCTAAAGGGTCCCCAATGGATTTCCTTAATTTTCAGAGATTTCCACGCAGCTCCTGTTTTAGCTATGGGACAGGAAGTGGAGGTTAATCTGCCTAATGGGACACAGATGACAAAAAATACAATGACAGGTGTTATAACCCTTCTTTACTCTATCAAAAATGAAAAAACAAGTTTTGCCTGTAGTCCTACTTTGAGGCTGGGTTCACACTGCAGCACGCTCCGGCTTACAGCAAGAGTCTGGTGCATCCCCATTCACCATTTCAGGTCCAATTTCAGCCCAAATTTTTGGCTGAATTCATACCTGAAATGGACCAAAAGACTCACAGGACTCCTGTGCAATTCGCACCAGAGCCACTGCGGAGATGTGTGAACCAGCTCCATAGAGAGCCGTTCACAATCTCCTGCTAAGTTAATTTTTATGCGGGGGGAAACCTGCATCTAATTCACCACAGTGTGAACCCAGCCTAAAGTGGAACTAAACCCATCGATTATACTGTTTCAAAAAACAGTTACATATATGGCATGCCAGGAATGCTAACCGGCACATTTGCTTGTGCTCTCAAACAAACTGTCAATTCACCAAATGGCTGGTGCTATAACTGATCACATGTGCATAACCATGGCAGCTGCAAATCAAACAGAAGTTAAGATAGCACATTCCTTGTCTGAAATAAATAGGAGGACTTAGTTCTGCTATTTCTATTTGGAAATGATACTGCCCTTTAAACCACCTTGATTTTAAATACATTTAGTTGTTATAAGTTCTTTTTTATTTTAACTGTAAATGTTGTAAATGCCCTTTCACATATACAGTAGTAATAGCATGTTATGCTTCCTGGCTATTCGTTGGCACCCACAGACATGGGACAGCAGGGGCAGATGAGAATACTCCAATGGATAAAGATCTATTATACTATCAATACATATGCATGCAGCGTTGCATATGGTATCCATGTGCTGTGACCTTCAGCATTGTACCTATCACTTGCCAATGGCATTGAAAAATTATGAAGTGTTGGCCAAACCACCTTTTATAGCATGGACATTCACAATTTTGGCTGATGTTTTTGCCACATAGAACACTAAATTATTAAAATCTGTCAAACTGTATGTGTGTTAAATATTAGTCGTCAGTAGTGTAAATCATATCTTCTACTAAAGCACCTCTTACAGGTCTTCTAACAAGTGCCTGGAGGTACATGGGAGTTGTACGTTCCTTATCCTAAAAGATCAGTTATGGGACCTTTGTTCAGTGCTTATCTTTAAATCACTATGGAGATTAAGGAAAAGTATAAATGTTCATGACAGTTTACCAGACACCCCATACAGTAATAGTCTTGCACATAAGGGTTATTGCTTAACCCGGGGATTATAAATCCAGTGTAACCAGCACCAGGTCCCTGAACATGATGTACAGGCTGATTGGATGTCTGCAATAGGTGGTGATTAGACATATTTAGGTTAAAATTTTAGCTCCACTATAAGTTCTTGGTAACTGTAGCTCTGCAATAACTATGATTACTAGTTGGAAGCTAGAAGGAATCTGTCTCCCCCTCAATTCTTACCTACAGTAGATTATGTTTATAATTATCATTAAAGTTTTAACGAAGTTCGGTTACTATTTCGCAATGCTGCAAATAAGTCACAGATGTGAACAAATTGGGTAAATGTTACCCTAAAGGCAAATACTGAAATATACTACTACCTTGAGGGTATACTGAGATGCATGTGATCACAAAGGGCCAATCAGTAGTCTGCAGTGCATTCTGGCAGACAGATGTTTCACAATTAATCTATTTAGAAGCTTAGTGAGTATGCTATATGCCACATTTAATTTTTTTATCTGCCAAGAAGATTTCAACTTGGGATGCTTTATGCTGACATGACAAAGTTACAAGAGATAGGAACATACTGCGATAACTTCAGTCAGCAGAACATGTATGTATTTATAACTTGACAGTTTGGACATGGGTTTAATATCTTTTTAGCTTAAGTTTGATGTGCATGTTTTTAAGCATGCCATTTAAATTTAATACAGTTTGTGCTAAATTAAAGGGAAGCTACAATGGCTTTATTTCATATTCATACTTCGCACCAGAACTTGCGAACAGGCAAAAAATTTGTACGAACACGCGAACACCGTTAAAGTTGATGAGATGGCAATCACAGGCACCACCCACAGTAAAAAACTGGATTGATACAGTGAATGAAACCCTCCCAAAGGAGAAAGCCGCGTATACAAGGAGACATAATATAAAGGAATTTGACAGGATGTGGAGACCTTGGATAGAGGGAGTACACCGGATACAGATAAAGTGAGGGTAGAGTAGAGCGGGGTGGGGGGGTGGGAGGGGAGGGAGGGGGTGGGGGGAAATGCAGTAGAGACAGGGGGGGCATCGATTTGGGACCATCTGTGCGAAGTGCCTCCTTGGGGACCGGCTCCCTCTTTCTAAGCTCAGGGTGTATGGATAGTATCTTATTAAAGGGGTAGGTGTGTATGTCAGAATAATATGTAAGCATACAAGATTTTTTTTACTCTGTCAAATATTGTAATGGGATGTAAATGTTGTTTGTCGATGGAAAAATAAATAAAGATTATAATTTTAAAAAAAAGTTTATGGGACACGAACATGAAAAATCAAAAGTGCTAATTTTAAAGGCTTATCAGCAAGTTATTGCCATAAAAAGTGTTTGGGGATCTGGGTCCTGCCCCAGGGGACATGCATCAATGCAAAAAAAAGTTTTAAAAATGGCAGTTTTTTCAGGAGCAGTGAATTTAATAATGCTTAAAGTGAAACAATAAAAATGAAATATTCCTTTAAATATCATGCCTGGGTAGTGTCCTTAGTATGCCTGTAAAGTAACACATTTTTCCTGTATTTAGAACAATACCACAGCAAAATGACACTTCTAAAGGAAAAAATGTAATTTAAAACTCGCGGCTGTAATGTATTGTTGGGTCTCGGCAATATATATAAAATTATTGAAAAAAACGGCATGCCCCCCCCCAGTCCATTACCAGGCCCTTTGAGTCTAGTATGGATATTAAGAGGTACCCCCCCACACCCAAATAAAAAAAAATTGCGTGGGGGTCCCCCAAAATCTATACCAGGTCCTTCAGGTCTGGTATGGATATTAAGGGGAACCCTGCGACAATTTATTTTTTAAAAATGACATAGGTGTCTCCCCAAAATCCATACCAGACCCTTATCCGAGCACGCAACCTGGCAGGCCGCAGGAAAAGGGGGGAATGAAACAGCGGCCTGCCAGGTTGCGTGCTCAGATAAGAGCCTGGTATGGATTTTGGGGGGACCCCTGCACCTTTTTTTTGTTAATTTTGGCTCAGGGTTCCCCTTAAAATCCATACCAGAACTGAAGGGCCTGGTAATGGACTGGAGGGGACCCATGCTGTTTTTTTCAATGATTTCTATCTATATTGCCGGGACCCCACAATACATTACAGCTGCGAGTAGTTTTAAAAGACATTTTTTCCTTTAGAAATTTAATTTTGCTGTGGTATTGTTCTAAACACGGGAGAAATGGGCTACTTTACAGGCATACTAAGGGATGCTACACCCCCTAGGCATGCTATTTAAAGGAATATTTCATTTTTATTGTTTCCCTTTGAGCATTATTAAAACCACTGCTCCCAAAAAAATGTCCGTTTTTAAAATGTTTTCTTGCATTAAAATCATGGGGCAGGACCCGGGTCCCCAAACACTTTTTATGACAATAACTTGCATATAAGCCTTTAAAATTAACACTTTTGCTTTCTCATGTTAGTGTCCCACAGACTTTAACGGCGTTCCGCTGTTCGACTCAAACATCTGGGTCATCCCTAGTGTTGAAGCTATTAACATTTTATATATATATATATATATATATATATATATATATATATACAAACACTGATTATATCAAAACGTTTTAAATGTAGAAATGTGGAAGTCTATTGTGCTTTTTGAAAGTCTCAACACCACGCTGGATTTTTTTTTTTTTGTGGTTGTTTTATTTTTGTTTTTTATTATCCCTGCTGTTTTTTTACATTCACCCGTGAGTCAGGAATCCCCAGCTGACGGCTGAATGTCCTGTGTGGGGTTGAGTTACTGGTAGGTACCAGCTCCCTAACAATCAGGAGGAAGCTGTCAAATTTAGCAGTGGTAATTGATTCAAAAGACAGCAAAGAAACTATTATACACATAAGAAACAATGCAGGTTTTGTTCATTACACTTGCACATTACACTTGCACAAGTGATAAGATATTCACAAAGTACATTTTTGCCAAATAGAACCCTTATTCCGCGTACACATGGTCGGAATTTTCGATGGAAACAGTCCGATGGGAGCTTTTCATTGGATTCTCCAACCGTGTATATGCCCATCGGTCTTTTTCTGTCGGAATTTCCGACGGACTTTGCATTGAGAACCTGTTCTTAATTTTTCCGACAGAAAACCTTTATATCGGATTTTCCGATCGTGTGCGCAAAATTCCGATGGAAAATTCGGAATTTGGTGTGACCGTGTGTAGGCAAGACAGTTTGAGCGAAATTCCGTCGGAATTCCAAGGGGAAAACCATCAGAGCTTTTTCGGACGAGAATTCCGACCGTGTGTACGCAGCATTAAAGTTCATGTGAAGTATTAGTTCAGTAGCACTTTAACAAAATAAATGTAAAAGCAAGGATTTTATTTAAACTAAATACTGTATCATTTGGTTTAGAGTTTACATCTATCTAATATAGGGTGTACAAATGGCACCAGTGTTACAGAGTGTTATGGGCTTTCTATACAGGGAGCACATCAAAGACTTTTTCTGTAGTGAGCAGTACTGACTCATTCAGTTGTTTTCAAATTGTAGCTTAAGCTAGTGAACTCTCTAAACAAAGGGCATTTCACATAGGTTGAGTATTGTTAGTTCTGACAATAAAAATAAAAGAGGAAATTTTTAGAAAGTAACAATGCATACATGAAAGAAATGTATACAAAACTGCAATTCTATGCTTTCTTCTAAAGCAGCAGTCTCCGAACTGCGTCCTGGGGGCCAGATGCAGCGCTTTCTGCTTGAGGTACTATTCCATTTACTGACACCAATGAAGGGACACAGTTCCTCCTAATGACACCAACAATGGGGCCCAGTGACACCAATGATGGAGCACGATTCCTCCCAAAGACACCAGTGATGGTGCACAATTCCTCCCCATGACACCAATGATGGGTCACAATTCCTCCCAATGACACAAGCAATGGGGCACAGTTCCTCTTACTAACACCAAAGATGGGGCATTGTTTACTCCAACTGATGCTAATACATTTTCTACCTCCAATGGCCACAGTCGGTCCCTCCTAAAGTCTGAAGGACAGTAAACTGGCCCTTTGTTTAGAAAGTTTGTAGACGCCTGTTCTAATGCATTGCTAGTCAGCTTGGGATCTGGATGTCACATACAGTATCACTTTCTCATGGAATCTCATGGAATCTTAAAGTGACCCTTGCTATTTTATTTTAAAATACCTGTGCATAGGGGTTGCTGTAAGCTCTTTATTGCCTTTGCTCGCTTTCATTTTGCAGCTTTCTAGCAATCCTCAGTTAACAGCTGACATTTTTCCTCATTCCCCAAAACTGGAACTATTTTTTTTTATTGGTTGTGGTCACCCAATAGAAAACATAAATAGTTTTAGCCACTGGGGAATGGAGAAATTAAGTAATCAATAATAGAAAAGTAAGGAAAAGGTATTTTTAAACACACATTTTATAGCTGCTTTGTAAGAATTGCTAGAGCCTATATGCACAAGTACTGTTAGGTCTCATGGCCATCAAAACACACGGGTCCAGATTAATTTGGAGCTAACTTCTAAACACATCTAGAAGAATGTAATGCTTTTCTGTGGCTGAATGCACACTTTTAGCAGCTTTTAGGTTCATTCAGTCTAGCTGTGTGTACGTAACAGGGAACTGTTTATCCTGGTTTCATGCAGCTAACGGCATGTGAATGCAAGTACATTAAACGCAAGATAAATGGATGAAGGAATCATAAACTATGTTTATACCTAGAAGATCAATTTCTCCTGTGTTAAATGCAGGATAACCTTGTGCATGAGGCTTTAGGTAGGATACCACCAGGAATGGCATAGGCCACTTTAAAAACTAAAGTATATGTAAACCCAACCACTAAAAGCTCATATACATTTCAATACTTTTATTTTAAAAGTCTTTTTAAATTTTTATAAATCTGTAGCTGTCATTAAAATAACACCTGGTGATGTTGCCATGAAAGTCCTTTGCTAAGATACTTCCGGTTATCAGGTGACATCCTTCTCCCAGTTATGTTCCTACATTGTCGACCTGTCACATGCCCCCTAATGGAGAGCCAGCTCTGCCAGCACACATTGTCCAGACACTGTTCAACTATTGCTGGAGCCTGTGAATATAGACAGAAAGTGGCTTCACAAAAAAAATCTGGAGGAAATCAGCAGCACTGAGACAGCAAAAAATTATAAACAAAAGTGAAAAGAGTAATTCATGTAAAAACACTTTTTTCAAATACTGCAATTGTTTAAAACACACTTCTGTAGTAGGATAAATGTCATACAGTTAGGCTTTACACTACTGTTTTAGAAACAGCTACATCTCATTAAACTGTTAATTTTATTACGAATAAATAAATAAATAAAGTTTGAGGAGTAGGTCCAATTCAATTAAAAAAGCAAATAAACATTTGCATGGCCATGCTATAAATATATGCAAATATATTGTATCTGCTAAGATCTGCCAATGTGCTCCTCAATATGCAAATCCAACAACCAGGAAAATTAGTTGTTGACATGAGTTGTGGCTTGTCTCTGAGAGGATTAAGAGAGTTATTTTAATTCCAAAATCCCAGCATTTCTAGGAATGGTTTTCTTTTCCTATTAGTGCAGCAGATCCTATACTTGGTATATGTATAGCATCATATGACGCAAATGTAAAATGTGTTTATCTTGTAGGGAACCAAGAAGAGCAGAATGTCATCTTTTATTTGCATGACTGCTTTTTTTATGCATCATTTTCTGTCTGAGTCCTGAACAACAAATGTGGAGGGTTTGTATTTCTCTTAGGTGTCAATGGGCTTTGTTCTGCATTGAGTTGTTTTAAAGTGATAATAAAGGCTATGTTTTATTTTCTTAAAATAAAAAAGATATTATACTTACCTGCTCTGTGCAGTGATATATTGTTGTTGATACTACTCTTCGATTGCTTACCATTGACAATGATATTGTTGTTGATATTGATATATCGATGATATTGCAGAAAGTTGTCCCTTACTTCCTCATTGATGGTCCACCACCAATGCTGTCTGCTCTTCCTTCTTTCGAGTACCCCCTCAGCAACCGTGTGCTATGGAGGCACCTATTCCTATCCATAGACACACACAGCACCAGAAAGCCACGCCACTGCTCCCTCCTCGCAGGAGTTTGCCTGACAGCATCAGAAACCTATGCCCCCCCCTGCTCTCAGTGTCTTCTGTGAAACCAGGAAGAGAGAAGAGTGTTGCTGCAGCCGGGGCAGCACTGGATCAGTTAGGTAGTGTAATGGGGGGATGGACAGTTAGTGTGGTATTTTTTACCTGAATGTGGGGAATGTATTAAGTTAAAAACGTTTAGAGTTTAGAACACACTTTATAATAATAGCATAAAATACCTTTCCCCACTGAAATCAAATCCAAGGGGCCAGGAGCCTGAGGAGAGGAGGCTAGGGGCTGCTCTGTGAAAAACTATTACACAGAGCTGGTAAGTATAACTATCAGGAAGACTAGTGTCCAGTAAAAACAGTAAAAGGAAGACTAGTGTCAAGTACAAACAGTAATCCAATGATAAGAAAGTAGCAGGAATTTCAACTTACCTCTCATTTCTTATCTCACCAAACAGCCATACAAAGAATTCTGCGTGATAATTGTTCTGCCATCACAACAATTTATTTTTGTCACCCAAACGTTCTTTTACAGCAAAGAGTTCCCGAAAAAAAATCACTTTAAGAAATGAAGATAGACATGGTGTTTGTTTTTTATAGAATCCAAAAGGAAAAGCTACCCAGGTGACAGATCAAACAAATACTAACCTCCAGGTTCATTTAAAGTATAACCATGGCCTTCTTAAAAAAAAAAAAGTGTTGCAGCACTTATATATAAGTGCATGTGCCCTTCCAGTTTTCTATTAGCTCCCTGTCCCACAAAAAATAATGATTCAGAATGAATGAATGATTTGTATAGCGCTGCAAATGCGAACTGAATCGTCTCAAAGCGATCTTGTGATCTCCATCTTGTGATGGTGTGGCAATAATTCTGCACTGCTTCTGAATTCAGAGCAGAGTAGCCATTCCCGTGCAGGCTGTGCCTACTTGCACTACAGTGGGATGAGAAGATTTTGCTGGGGCATGGCTATCAGCATTGTCACTGCTGATTAACAGTCCTGTAGCTTGTCAGTCAGCACCTGGCCACACCTAGTCCTGCCCCTGCTTTCTGGTTTGACAGTACTGCATCTGTTGCTGAAACCTTTCCACTGTAAACTGCAGTGTCTGGGAAGGGGCGCTTGATAGATACAACTGTAGGAGCATTTCAATCAATCAGGGAGGGTAAAGGAAGTTTTTTTGTTTACTTTACGAGGCTTATATATTACATTGAAACTGGACTAGGGATTTGGTTAAACAACCTATAGTTGTTGAATTAAGCAGTTTTCATCTGCATATCAACATAACCTTATATTAAAGTGGAGTTCCACCCAAAAATGGAACTTCCGCTTTAAGGGAGGTGACCCCTTGACATGCCACATTTGCGCAGAGAAGAGGGGGAGACGAGCGGGGCTTCACTCCCCCACATAGCTGGACCCAGGGACATGTAAGTGTCTGATTATTAAAAGTCAGCAGCTGCAGTATTTGTAGCTGCTGACTTTTAATTTTTTTTAACAGAAATCCGCTTCAAGGTCAAATGTAGTTTCTAAGCAAATTTTTCAAATCTGATTGGAGGTGTGGCAGGGCGAGCCTGTTGCACTTTTTAATATGGCAGTCTCTAGGAAACAGGCACATTAATGGTGCAGGTGTGTGCTTTTTTTATTTTAGAATCAGAGTTAGAGGTCAATGTCCCACCCTCCTGAGGGGGGCAGTGTGTGAAGGGAGCAGAAAGAGGTGCAAGCCTGCACTGTATTGTCCAGGTCAGGAGAGACAAAATCCAGAGCCTGTGAGAGATGGAGCAACAGGTAGCTGCAGGATAAGAAGCCAAGCTGACAAAGGTATAGTGTTTTGTGCATGAGCACTGGGACTGTGTGTTAGATGGTCTGGAGGACCAAGGCATGAGGCCTGAGCAGTAAAGCTGCGAAAAGAGCCATGAGGCTGAATATTGTTCATTTGTTGTTATGTTGGTAAAAACCCCTGCATTGGAAGACTTTCATTTGTGAACTTTTTGCTTTCTTTTAACCACTTCCCTACCCGCCCATAGTCATATGACGCCCACAAGGTGGATCTCCCATCCTGGGTGGGCGTCATATGACGTCCTCCCATTCCCGGCCACCTGGGGGCGCGCGCGCCCGCAGCGTCGCTCGGGACCCGGTGCGAGTGCCCGGCAGCCGCGATGTCCGCCGGGCACCCGCGATTGCCCGTTAAAACAACGGGACCATGCGGGACCGTGGAGCTGTGTGTGTAAACACACAGCTCCACGTCCTGTCAGCGGAGAGGAGACCGATCATGTGATCCCAGTACGGAGGAACACATGATCGGTCTCCTCCCCTTGAGTCCCCCCCCCCACAGTTAGAATCACTCCTATAGGGAACACATTAACCCCTGCAGCGCCCCCTAGTGTTAACCCCTTCCCTGCCAGTCACATTTACACAGTAATCAATGCAATTTTATAGCAACGATCGCTGTGTAAATGTGAATGGGTCCAAAAATGTGTCCGAAGTGTCCGCCGCAATGTCGCAGTCACGAAAAAAAAATCGCAGATCGCCGCCATTACTAGTAAAAAAAATGC
Source organism: Lithobates sylvaticus (assembly GCA_028564925.1). Classification (NCBI taxonomy): domain Eukaryota; kingdom Metazoa; phylum Chordata; class Amphibia; order Anura; family Ranidae; genus Lithobates; species Lithobates sylvaticus. The sequence goes on from CM053029.1 coordinate 196,129,309, forward strand.
AATAAATCTATCCCCTATTTTGTAGACGCTATAACTTTTGCGCAAACCGATCAATATACGCTTATTGCGATTTTTTTTTACCAAAAATATGTAGAAGAATACGTATCGGCCTAAACTGAGTAAAAAAATAGTTTTTTTTTAAAAAAAAATGGGATATTTATTATAGCAAAAAGTAAAAAATATTGTGTTTTTTTTCAAAATTGTCGCTCTTCTTTTGTTTATAGCGCAAAAAAAAAAAAAACGCAGGGGCGATCAAATACCACCAAAAGAAAGCTCTGTTTATGGAAAAAAAAGAACGTCAATTTTGTTTGGGTGTAACGTCGCACGACCGCGCAATTGTTAGTTAAAGCGACGCAGTGCCGAATCGCAAAAAGTGCTCTGGTAAGGAAGGGTGTAAAATGGCCCGGTGCTGAAGTGGTTAAATAAAAGTGGGGAGAAAAATGTACTTCTGGTGTGGAGTAAACTCACTGTTTTCCACTACTAATGATGAGCTACAAAACCCCCAACTTGTCACAGAGGGTTCAGAATTTTATGCAATAAGAACATTTCTGTTTGTAATTTTTGCAATCCTTCCCCAGCCCCAGCAAAAAACTGCAAATAAGATTAGTGTACTGTGTACTGTGGTACAGTTTTGTGGTTTTCTGTGCCATTTCCTGTATAGGAAGAAGGTAGGAAGATTTTAAAGAGTTTACATATTATATGTCACAACTTTCTGTGACAATTGGGCATATGTCAATTCTGGTGCACTGATATCACTATTTCAATAGTGTATTTGTGATAAGCAGCTAACTTTCATTACATCGTTCATCTGTGTGCACACAAAACACAAAACACATATCGGTATTGCATGACTGTTGGTTTTCTGCTGCCTAGATTGTTCATTTGTAATTCTTTGCAAAGCTATAAGAAGGTTTTTTTTAATTGTTGTGACACCTTCTAATTTGTTGCACCTTGGCTATTGTCATTGGTATGGCATTTCCTTATGGAACAAGCTTCAATGTTTGTAATGACTGCTAAAGAATTGCAGATTAGTTGTTAGTAACATACAACTGTTGATAGGTTATAATTTGCGATTTCAACAGCTTAAATTTAAATCGGGGTAAGCGTAAATTTCTGTGAAAATCAGCAAAAAATCACCTGTGAATTATCCTGGACCTGTTCACGTTCCAAAAAACTGCCCCTCATTAGGCCTGTAATTTGGGATGGGATAGATTTATGGAATTTGTATTTATTTATTTTTACTAGTAATAGCGGCAATCAGCAACATATAGCGTGACTGCGACATTGCGGTGGACATATCGGACACTAAGTGACACTTTTTGGGGACCAGTGACACTAATACAGTAATCAGTGCTAAAAATATGCACTGTCACTAATTACTAATGACACTGACAGGGAAGGGGTTAACATCAGGGGCAATCAAAGTATTAAATGTGTGCTTAGGGAGTGCTTACTAACTGTGTGGGGGGTGTTTGTACTATGGGAAGGCAGAGATCCGTGTTCCTGCTTTGCAGGAAGACAGGATCACAACCTTCCCTTCTCACAGAACAGAGATCTGCCTTGTTTACATAGGCAGACTACCGTTCTGCCTGTGTCCCGAACAATCAGCGGGTCTTGGTGGAAATCGTGTCTGCTGGACCCACTGATTGGTTCCCTGTGTCCAATCACAGGGAAAGCGCCCCAGACCCAGAAGTGCAGGATCATGTACAGGTACGTGATCCTGCCCAGGGGAGCCACCTTGCCACCATATATATAGAGTATACGGTTAGCAAGCGGTTAATAAACATGTCTATACTTACACGCTCTGTGTGATAAAATTGCACAGAGTGGCCCCAAACCTCCTCTTCTTGGGTCCCCCGCTGGTGCTCCTGGTCCCTCCTCCAGTACAGAATTTGAGATAAATTTCAAAGGGGGTCCTCTGCTCTGGTGATAACTGCCTAAAAGGGGGTTACCCTCATTTTAAACTTTCTGTTGTGTCTCTGGAACAAGAATTGAAGGAACATTTCCCTGAAGAGACACAGAAAGGAAAAAACAAAAGTAACATTGTTTTCAAACCTTTTCTGCTCTATCCAAAACAAAATAATTTATTGCGTAAGGTTTTAAAAAAATAAAATAAAGTGTGCATGCATCATCGTATACATTTTTATTTATTATTAGGTAATGTCTACACTTCAAAAGTAAAATGATATGTGTTGTGCAATAGAGTTTGTTTCAACATATAATCAAGAATGAGTTCCTGAACTGCAATGACATTAATCCATCCATTCATTCATCCATCCATCCCTCTTTATACAATTTAATGTTATTTAATTCTGCAATGGTTTCTATAGCTACATACTTAACATGCTTTAACATCCCTGGCAGTAAGATTATTTCAGATTTTTGGTGCTGAAAGCGGTAACATTATTTTGCATGGAAATTTGGCGTTTTATATTGTAGGCCTGTAATTCTTAGGAATAACTCACTTAAATCTGTCCAAACCAGAGTCTAGTAGACATCTCGGGTATGATAAAGTTTGAAACACAAAATCATAAATTATAATATAATAGATAACTATAAATAATAACAAATAATAATAATAATACTTTTTATTTAATAAATTTTAGTAAATCTTATATGTAGTGCTGGGCTCCTGACGAGCATGCGCTATGTGTTTTGTAAATTTAATGTTCCCAAAACCACAGGCGAAAGCAGTAGTAGTTGGAACAATCATCAATTGGCGACTCAACTACGCAAATTCCCTTTACATAGGACTTCAAAATTACCAGATTGCACGCCTACAAGTCGTCCAAAACACAGCAGCATGACTAGTCACGGGAAAGAAACCCTGGGAATCCATCTCTCCATCCCTGAGGACCCTCCATTGGCTAACGGTAAAGGATAGGATCACATTCAAGACCCTCTGCCTCACCCACAAATGTACACAAGGAAATGCTCCTCAATACCTATGTGAGAAAATAAAACAATACATACCCAATCACAGCCTTCGATCAACAAACCAAAACCGCTTTCTCATCCCTAAAGCCCGCTACAAATCTAAGGGAGAACAAAGATTCGCAGTCCAAGGACCTCGGCTATAGAACACTCAACCCACCAACATCCGCAATCAGGCCTTCAGGAAAAAACTCAAGACCCACCTCTTCTAATAAGCAGGACATCACAGGACAGACCAAACGCCTTGAGGTGATTCAGTTCGCATTTGCAGCGCTATACAAATCATTCATTCATTCATTCATTCACAGTTGGGTTTTAGGGTTAATTGTACTAAATGGTGGTTTCAGTGCCAGTCTGGCTGGATTGCACTGTGTTCTGCTTGGCCATAGGTGTCATTTTCACCTCTGGCAAGTACAAGAACGCAGTTTGGCTGGACGCATTGGGTGCCAATCTCTCTCGGAATCAACCAGTGAGAGTTTCGTCTCGCTGTGCAGTCTGGGAGAGGGTACTTAAGGTACCGAGATCACATGTTTCTGGGTTCCGGTGCAGAAGCTCTTTCTGTCTGTTTGGTCCTGGTCCTCCTGACCAGCCCTCAGGGCCCTCATGGCCTGGGGTGTGGATCCATCCAATCCCGAGTCTCAGGGCTGGTTAGCCCGAGGCAAAGTAACTGGAAGGAGGATTCCAAGGTGGTCCGGTGCCGTATCGTCTGTGGAGAGGCCCACTCAACTGAGAAGGCAACCAGGGGAGGACTCTTCGGAAGAGGGCCACGCAAAAGGCTGGTTCCTCAGTAAGAGCCTGGAAGCCAAGTTGAAGCACACCAGGTGAATCCACACTCGTACGGTATCGGCTGCTAGGCCTAGTGAGAGGAGGTTTATCCAATAGTTATGAGAATCCAGCTGTGAGTGGCTATTCTCTGGATTTACATGTTGAGAGACTTTCAGTTTTAAGCCGTTTCAAAGGGCACCTGAACTTTCCACCTAAACCCTCTATCCCTATTGAGAGACTGTGTTTGTCTATCTTTTTTGCAAATAAAAATCCCAAAGCAGATCCAGTGTCAGTTTCTGCAGTTCTTTGGGCCATCTACCTCGGGAAAACTCCTAGACGCATACTAGGTCAAGAAGGTAACGGTAAGCCCAAACTAAACCAGCAGCTCCTTCAGGGGTTAGTGCTACATATAATCAAAAACACTGAAATTTTTTTGGCCAAACAAGGGTGCAATATTAGTAGTCATATTGCTTCAGTAAACGTCCCGGGTATGGAAAATTGTAAAACATGGTACAGCACAAAGTCCGTTATCACAATCAGGACAATAGAACCTGGTTTCTTTTCTGATTTTCATTTCAGTGTCGTCACGCTTAGAGCAGCAAACCACACACATCCTTGTGGGTACTGACTTTTTTTCCATTGGTGGAATGTGGTCCATAAAGTGACGACCAGTCAGGCGTTCCAGGTTCACAACGCCAGCAGCATGACGTCCAGATCTATTTACAGTCGTTGGTGTTTGGTGCTTGAGAAATATAAGTTCCGCAACTTTCCAAACAAAGTCCATATTAACCACAGGCTTGTCACTCTTTTTTTTATCAGAATAAAGGCATTCCACGGGCACTGTTCAAGAAGATGCCTGAGGATTTTTTTCAGTTCCTTTCCCGTGTAAAGGACCGAATTCCATATGTAACCAGTGCTGGATTCACATAGCATGAATGATTTTATTCCAAATCGTGCTTTCTTATGCGGCGTACACACGCTCGGACTTTCCGGCGGGATTGTCCGTCGGACCTAGTCCAGCGGACAAACCGCCAGACTTTTCGAGCGTGTGGACTTGCCCACACACGCCCGGACTTTTCCGGCGGACAATACGCAGGAAAAAGTCAGCTGGACATGAACGGACTTGCCGACACATGATCGGAAAGTCCGTTCATTTAGAACATAACTGCAGGTAGACGGGACTGGCGAAGGCAGTGAATGCCGCCGCGCTAGCCCCGTCACATGGCATGGATTTAAAGGGGAATCCCTACGCCGAAAAAAAAACGGCGTGGGGTCCCCCCCAAATCCATCTCAGACCCTTATCCGAGCACGCAGCCGGGCCCGCTAGGAAAGGGGTGGGGACGAGCGAGTGCCCCCCCTCCTGAGCCGTACCAGGCCACGTGCCCTCAACATGGAGGGTGCCCTGGGGAAAGGGGGGCCGTGCGCCCCCCCCCCCACCCCAAAGCACCTTGTCCCCATGTTGATGAGGACAAGGGCCTCTTCCCGACAACCCTGGCCATTGGTTGTCGGGGTCTGCGGGCGGGGGGATTATCGGAATCCGGGAGCCCCCTTTAATAGGGTGGGGGGCCGGGATCTGGGGGCCCCCTTATGTGAATGAGTATGGGGTACGATGTACCCCTACCCATTCACCTAAGGTGTAAAAGTGTAACTAAAAAAACACACAATTTTTTTAAAATATTTTATTGCACAGCTCGGGGGTCTTCTTCCGTCTTGGGGGTTCTTCTCGCCGGACTCCTCCACTCTCTTCTGCTCTTTTACGAGCGGAGGAGCCCGGCTTTCTTCTTCGTCATCGCCGCCGTCATCTGGGGGTCTCGTTCCGCCTTCGGGGGGTCTTCCGGGGTCTCTTCTGTTCTTACCGCTGTCGCCGCCTTCTGCTCCGTCTTCTTCTTCTTCCGATGTTGACTCTCTGGCCAGAATCTGAGGCGCGCTTTTTTGATGCCATGGTCATTCTGCAGTTTCCAGACAGAAAGTACAGTAAAACTGCAGGCAAGGGTACTGGAGAAAGCACTTAAGAAAATTCTTATTTTACCTGTACGGGCTTCACTATGTGCTTTTGCTTTGATCCTTGCTTTGCACGACATGTGAAATTACTGGATTACTGTGACTCAAAGTTTATCTGGCTGTCTTACCCCGGATCCATTTTGGGACCATATTGTTGGAGAGTGACACCCGTGATGTTTGGTCGTTTCTCGGATTCTATCCACACTTCGAGTTGAAAAGTGGATTGTTTGATGCTCACCTATATCTGACTTCTAGTAAGCAGATCTGACTCACTTGAGTGACGTGTGCTTCTTTCTACACAGTCTGGAAGTGGTGGAAGTTTCTCTTTCTCATTACAGTATAATATTTACCGTTTTTCTGCAAAGAATGAACTATAATACTACTAAGCGCTGCATATTGGACTATAAAGCACTGGGGGGGAAACTAAGGTCAATTTTATTTTATTTAGTAATGTAATCCAATAGGGTTACAATGTATCAGTGTGTTTGTGCTTTATACTATTTGAATTTGCCGCCGGTTCCATCCCCCTGCGTCGTGACACTGGCAGGGAACCAAAGCATCGGGCGGAAGATCCAGCCGCCGTACACAGCGGGAGTACATTGCGGGATCCCGGGGACAAGGTAAGTAACCTCTTCCAGAAACCTGCGATGCAATCCCCGGTGTGGCTCAGGGTTACCACTAATGGTACTGAAATCTCACCCTGAGCCACACTCGGGAATACCGCCAGGGGGGTTAATAAAACAGATGTCCATTGATTATTAGGAGAAAAAGTCTAATGCCGCGTACACACGGTCGGAATTCTCGTCGGAAAAAGCTCTGATGGTTTTCCCGTCCAAATTCCGACGGAATTTCGCTCAAACTGTCTTGCCTACACACGGTCACACCAAATTCCGATGGTCAGTAACACAGCAGCATAAAACACGTTCGACAGCATTATAAAAGGGAAGTTTAATGCTTCCGAGCATGCGTCAAATTGTTTCCGAGCATGCGTCGGAATTTTGCGTGTCGGAATTGCATACACACGATCGGAAAATCTGATAGAAAGGTTTTCCGTCGGAAAAATTTAGAACAGGTTTTCAATCCAAAGTCCATCGGAAATTCTGACAGAAAAAGACCAATGGGCATACACATGGTCGGAAAATCCGTTGAAAAGCTCCCATCGGACTGTTTCCATCGGAAATTCCGACCGTGTGTACGCGGCATAAGCATTTCAGTCCGAGCTTCTCTTTGCCAAGCCCATTCGCTTCCTGTAAGTTTCCAAGGCATTAATAGAATAGGTGAGAAGTATTTTTATGCCAGACTGCTCTCCATCTTTCCTTGTGGCTCCTACCGGTTGAACATGCTTGGTACACTTTCTAGGATGAATGTATACATTAAAAGAAATATGTCACAAAACTGTTTAATCTAAACAGGTTACCTTCAGGAAAGTCCACATGTCAACAAGATCAGTAGAGCCACAGATAAAGGCAGCTGAAATGTATTTGCAAATCTTACTTTTACAGAAAAAAGAATGATAGTCTATTCCTATTCCAACCTTGCAAACCTCTCTGTTAGTCCTCTTATATATCAGGCATTGTCGAATAGCAGCTTAAAAAGTAAGAAAAGCAGGGGTAAGCTTATAAATGTGTCTTTAACTTGGGATCTTATCATCATTTTGACATCTGGTTTTCTTTTACATATGTCAGTTTTCATCATATGCTCATTTTGAATTGTGCAGGCTTGTGATAGGTTAACCTTAATTTGTCAAAACCTCCTAGGCAATCTAGTATTTTACCAAGAATGGTCATTGACATCCTTCAAACAGACCTCATTTTCACTGTCTGCATCTGTGACCTTGTTCTTTCAGTTATTATGCATAGCTCATGACCATAGCTACAAAAAAGAGTCATATCACATGGGAGTCATATGTTTAGTCACTTTTTAAAAGAAAATTAGGCTCAGTTTACATGTGTTTTTACATACATTTTCAGTTCAGTTCAATTCAGTTTAGTTAAAATCAGTTTATATCCATTTTTACATTAGGGTGCTCCCAGTTCCCCCAATCCCTCTCCTATTTGAATGAGTATGGGGTACATAGTTACTCATTCAACAAAAAAATGTCAAGTGCAAATAAAAACACATAGACAGTTTTTGGTGAGTCCTTCATTAAAAAATAAATAAATGCCCCCTGATGTACATTCATGGTCAATCACAATGAAATAAACAAGGGGCAGTGTCACCCAGTGTCATTAACCATAAAATGTACATGTTCATATTTGGTCAGAAAATGTTTTAATGTTGGCTCTTTTGTTTACAATTTGCTGTCAGCATGAAATCTCCAACTGATATCAGTGATGAATCAGGGCTGTTAGCATGCAAGCAGGTGCTTGCTCCTAACAGCCAATGCAAAAAAAAGAATGTAAAAACAGATGCAAAAATGGACATTGTCTATTTACATCCATTCCAGTCTATTTTAACAGACCTGGACAGAGCCTTGTTCCATTAAAAAACAAGTCCCCCCTTGCAGAAGAATACCAAGCGCAGCACAAGATGTCCAGCCTTCCTTTGCTATCTCTACAATCAAAAACAATCCAACAAAGGCACATTGAACTTCAACAGCACAGCAAGAGGGTAGCTGCACTACTCAGAATTAGGGATGTGCCGAACACACCCCGGTTTGGTTTGCAGCAGAACATGCGAACAGGCAAAAAATGTGTTCGAACACGCGAACACTGTTAAAGTTTATAGGACATGAGGGTAAAAAATCAAAAGTGCTTATTTTATAGGCTTATATGCAAGTTACAGCCATAAAAGGTGTTTGGGGACCCCGGGTCCTGCCCCAGGGGACATTTATCAATGCAAAAAAAAGTTTTTCGGGAGCAGTGATTTTAATAATGCTTAAAGTGCAACAATAAAAATGTAATATTCCTTTAAATATCGTGCCTGGGGGGTGTCCTTAGTATGCCTGTAAATTAGTGCATCTTTCCCATGTTTATAACAGTGCCACAGCAAAATTACATTTCTAAAGAAAAAAAAAAATTAATTTAAAACTGCAGCTTTAATGTATTGTCGGATCCCGGCAATATAGATAAAAATACCAAAAACAAATGGTGTGGATGTCCCCCCTAAAATCCATACCAGGCCCTTCAGGTCTGGTATGGATGTCAAGGGGAACCACGCACCAAAATTCTTAAAAAAATGGCGTGGGGGTCCCCCAGGCCCCCAGGCACAATATACTCTGAAGAGCAGTATATATACCTGGCCTATATACTCTGCAGAAAAACTGGGCCTTAGGTGTTGGTGGTACCAGAACACTGTAAGCCCTCACAGTTAATTACATGGCCCTGTTAAACAGGGGCAGAAAAATTGGGCCTTGGGTGGTGGTGGTGGTTCCACAACACTTTAAGCCCTCACAGCTACTGTTGTTGGGTGCAAGAACGGGTCCTGCTGTGAAATATTATATCAAAAATTGTAACTACATGTCCCTGTTAAACAGGGGCCGAAAAATTGGGCCTTTGGTTTTGGTGGCGCCAGAATACTGTAAGCCCTCACATTTACTCTTGTTGGGCGCAGGAACAGGCCCTGCTGTGAAATATTATATCAAAAATTGTAATTACATGTCCCTATTAAACAGGGGCAGAAAAATTGGGCCTTGGGTGGTGGTGGTGGTGCCACAACACTGTAACCCCTCACAGTTACTCTTGTTGGGGGCAGGAAGGGGCCCTGCTGTGAAACATTATATAAAAAATTGTAATCACATGCCCCTGTTAGACAAGAGCAGAAAAATTGGGCTTTTGGTTTTGATGGCGCTAGAACACCGTAAGCCAGGGGTCTCAAACTAGCGGCCCTCCAGCTGTTGTGAAACTACAAATCCCATGAGGCATTGCAAGGCTGACAGGTACAAGCATGTCTCTCTCAGGCAGAAGCATGATGGGACTTGTAGTTTTGCAACAGCTGGAGGGCCACTAGTTTGAGACCCCTGCCGTAAGCCCTCACAGTGGTGCCCTAAACCAAAAGTATTGTTGGAAGCTAGCATCATCAAGATTGAGGACGAAAAGGATAGTCAGAATTGGCAGTCTTCAAGGGAAATTCAATCAGTTACATCAGCATCAGGTGCTTGATAGCTGCTGATCCAAGATTGGTTCATTTTTATGAATGTGAGCCTATCAACGGAGTCTGTGGACAGGAGCACTCTTTGGTCCATTACAAACCCTCCAGCAGCACTGAATGTGTGTTCAGAAAGCACGCTGGATACAGGACAGGCCAGTAGCTCAATTGCATATTGAGCAGGTTCTGGCAAGTGGTCCATCCTCAAGACCCAGTAACCCAGTGGATGCTCTGTTGGATATTCCTGCACCATATAATGCAGACGCTGGCGATGGTTGCTTGAACCGATCAGACCTTAAAAAAAAAAAAATCCCTGGGTAAATTAAAAGGTGCACTGGGACATGCCTTAGCCTCTACACATCACCAATTATGACATTCTATCTCAAATAGCTGAGTCAAATGTCTTCCCTTCCATGCCCTGCTGGATAGCATGATCCATTCAAAAAGAAGGGTCTTTCCCTCACTGGAAAGGGCCTTCACTCTAACTGTATTTTGCTACACATAAATGGTGGGCATTTCCTGTGACTAAGAACAGCATAAAAAAAGGTTAGATTGGTTTTCCAAAATACCTTCAGTGCTATCTGCCATTTTATAGCAATTACAAAGTATCAGGCTCCCATACTGCCACATGTTAAAGCAATTGCTGGCTCAGTAAAGCTAAGTATTTGATTTTACAATAATGCAATATCAGCCAGTGGAGGCTGCATTAGACTTGTTATCACTGTAATCTCAGAGTAAAGATTCCCGCTAATAGAAAACCAGGCTTCAGAAGAAATTCAGCTGTGCCTCACCGGCATTATTCGCCAATACCTACATCTTTCCATCTGCACATATCCTCCAGTGTTTCTGAACTGACCTCGCTTGTTCTATAAAGCTAAGATGACAAAGCAGCTTGGAGCAATAGTGCAGACTCGCAAAAGACTGTCTAATGAGGAGGGTTCCTGAGAGTAACAAGGAAGGAGATCACAGAGCCTTTGGGACATGTTGAAATATTGTAAAAGCTAGGCCTAATTCCCACCACTCATCAGAGCTCAATAAAAGTACAATGGGACATTTGGTTTTATTCATTATGACATTGTAAAGAGCAATGATGATCAACTAAGTGCTGGAAATTTTAACAACCAGTAAGAACTAATTTTAGTGACTTAAAGCAGAACAAAAAGGCAAACAGACAAGCTCTTTATTGCAGAAGAGACATGCTATGTCACTTCTGCATTAAAACAAATTTAACTGCCATTTAAAATCTTCTTTGGAATGTACACAGAGCTGCTCATGTGCAGCTCAGTGTACATTTTCAGCATAACTCGTGGAGGAATTTATGAACTCCCGTGCGCATTAAAGAGACTTACCGTATTTTCCAGCGTAGAAGACGACCTTTTACACCAAAAAAAAATGGCCAAAAATCGGGGGTCGTCTTATACGCCGGGTATAAAGCGGGGGTCTTCTTATACGCCGGGTATAAAGCGGGGGTCGTCTTATACACCGGGTATAAAGCGGGGGTCGTCTTATAAGCAAGCCGCCCGCTGGATGACAGCCCTCTGGATGACAGCCCTCCGGATGACAGCTAAATGTGCGGTAATACTGTATACATACAGTATACACCGCTGAGCCAATCCCAGCAAGCGATGTATTCTATTAATGAATACAAAGCCTGCTCGATTGGAGTAACAACATCTACCAATCCGAGCAGGCTACATGCAGTAGCCTGCTCCGATTGGCTTTGAGAGTCAGAGGCACAAGCAGGCAGGCTTTGTATTCATTAATAGAATACATCGCTCGCCGTGATTGGCTCAGCACGGTATACTGTATGTATACTGTGAGACAGTATGTTACTGTACCTGTTACCGAAGCTACTGAACTTATGGCATTACCGCACTTCCAGCAGGCTGACAGACTGGTCGAAAGGGGGTCGTTTTATACGGCAAGTATAGCACAAAACCAACATTTTAAATGGAAGATTAGGGGGTCGTCTTATATGCCCACCTGCCTTATATGCCGGCAAATACGGTACATAATTCACAATTGGCCAATTAAGATGGGCAAAGATCCTAAACCCAAGTGAAACCAGGTGAAGGTGTCAGCGCAGGCAAGGGAGCAAAGGAAGTGAGTTAAGGCAGGTGATTTATATTATAAGCCTCAACTGAGTCTTGACTTTACCAAAGTGTTGTGCATATTATTTAGTATATTGCTACAGAAGACTGTCAGAGATTATCTAACTATCAGAGGGACCAATCAAAAACTTTGGGAGCATGTTACCTTAGATTGCTACAGATTACTGCCTTTACATTGCCTTTACAAAATTAACACTACCAACGCTGACTGTTGGGGTTCACAGGTCGAATGGCAAACACCAAAGAGTCACAGGTTGTGCAAAAGGGGTTTATATACTATAGTTTCCTGCTCTTTTTGCATTGTGAGGATCATATTTATGGTATATGATGTATGATAGGTATTAAAGCAAACCTGTGCTTTCTTTGTCCAACAGAGTTGCTTTAATTCTCTTACCTTTCCGCTGCTCCCATTTCACTTGTAATTATTTTGCCCTGTATCCTATTCAGGACTGAAGAAAATACTATGGTTATGCAGGGGCACGTGACTTCAGCATGGGCCAATCAGCATTGTCACACAGGGAGTCATAGCCCTGTGTGCCCTAGGACTTCTATAACCCATAACTTATATAGGGATTTCACTTGCTCCGAGAAGCTAAATGGATCATCAGGAAAATGAAAGGAAGGTATCTACATAGGTCTGAGTTAGGGGGACTACAAAAAAGATAAAATGGAAGGCACGCACACCTAGTACATTACCAATGACAATTAAATTAATAAAATTCATAAAAAGTGGGTACTCACAAAGCACAAATGAGCCATAAAAACACACACAGTGTGTGGACATGTGCAGGAATACAATGCAGGGTAAACTGTGACCCCCTAATGGCTTGTGATACCAAAACGAAGCACTTTCAGACCTTTTTTTTTTTTATTAAAAAGGTTGATTACCTCTGGTGTGTGCATTGATTCAATGATTTAATTATTTTAATTTTATTTATAAGTGTTTTATATTGACAAGCAGCTTAAAGGTTTTACACATAAGGGCAGATGTGTTAAAATGTTCATTAGCAAGGATAAACTTCTATTTTGAAATGGGAAAATCGTAAGTGAATTTTAGACCTATAGTCATTTTTTTACATTTGGTAAATTTAAAGAATAACTGCACTTAACACTGCAATATTAGTCCAGCATAGAACACAAATCAATTTTGTAATACAACATTGCTATCTAATTGACCCAGGACACAAGTTGGCTGCCTAGTGCTCAGTTAGAATAAATCCTGAGCACTCCAGGAGATAGATAAATATTAGTAGGGAATAGCTACTGTTCTGTAAATGGGAGCAGCATAGGGAAGCTAAAGATCTATAGTCATTTTTTAATTAAGGTACATTTTAAAGGACAATTTTCAACAAGTAACTCTTCATCAAGAAGTGTGGCATCTGTACAGAACATCAATGTATTTTGCTCTGCCAGCAGGGTATTCATTTGATGATGTCACATGCTTTCACTTCTTCACTCTGTGCTGCTGACAGATGACAGAGACATGGCAGAGCTTCAAAGCATAAGTTTAGTAAAAAAAAATCACAAAGGATGATACTTACAGTCAATGTGAATGTTCCATTCGGTCAAATCTGTATACTTAGGCGGACCTGCACCTTTAAGCAGGACCATGAATAACAGGGACTGATCTTGAAGAACAAGTTTATGGAAAGAGGATATGATGATACACATATTGAAGAAGCATTTCAGAAATACCTGCAGCTATACAAGAACATCGCCCTGGAAGTAGGGAAAATGGCAAATCATGATGCCAGGGATGAACAACCACAAGTAAGATTCTGTACTAGGTACAACAACAAAGTCCCCATAATACAGAAAATCTTTAGAAAAAAATGGAAAATACTCACATCCGATGCAATTTTGAAGTCCAGCCCAACTCCACATCCGAATTTGGTCTTTAAGAGACCTAAAGATCTAAGGAACATAATAAAGAAAATTAGGAACAAAGGCCTGAACAAACTCTGGACCACAGTATTTGATCAAAAAGGTAGCTACAAGTGCGGGACTAGTAATTGTGGCAATCGCACACATATGTGTCATCGAAAAAAGGAGATAACCGTAGTTGATGGCAAAAGCCACATGGTCAAGCTGTTCATCAACTGCGGCACTTCATATGTTATTTATGGCCTCCTTTGCCCCTGTGGACTCCTGTACGTGGGTTGCACTTCACGCCCTTGAGGACAAGAATGGGGGAGCACAGGAGTAGCATTACAACAGAAAAAGAGAACTACTCTGTGCCACATCACTTTAGGTAGGCTCATAATAGCAGCACTAATGGGCTAAGAGTCTTTGGAATAGAGGCTATAACAAATGATTTGCCACATCACTTTAAGGAGGCTCATAATAGCAGCACTAATGGGCTAAGAGTCTTTGGAATAGAGGCTATAACAAATGATTTAGACAGTGGCAAAAAACATCAAATAATATGTGAGGCCTTCGGAATTTTCACTTTAGGATCCCTGGCCCCTCAGGGCCTCAACAAAGGGATCGAATTGCACAATGTAGTTTGACCTTGCTTGTACCAACTAAAGGCCTATACTATAGCTTAGCCTTGTCTTGTCACTCTGACCTGGGCACTGGGTCACCCTTTACCAGTCCCTTTCAGACTGGAGAATCACCCCTAGGGGTCATGCCAAACTTTGGGTCCAGGTTGTTCCTGGCACATAGGTATGTGGCCATGGATGCTCATGTGTGCACTACGCAAACAGCATTGTGTACATTTGTGGCCCTTTGTGATCAACTTCCATTCCCTCCTGCTCTGGTCCAGGGCACTGTGCCACCCTTTCCCAGTCCTTTTGGACCGGAGCATCACCCCTAGGGGTCTTGTCCAACAATGGGTCCAGGTTGGTTCCTGGCGCATAGGTACATGGCCATGGGCGCACACGTGTGCACTACACAATTAGAGTTGTGTACATTTGTGGGCTTTTTGTCATATGTGTGCGCATTATTTAGTTGCAAGGTGTAAGTAGGATGGCCCCATGAGCCTGCGGGGGCTCTAAGTAGGGTATAGTAGATCAACACTTTCTAGATTAACATTTAACAACAATGCTATTAATTAGCATTATCAAATTCATATTAATCCACATAGCACTATGTTGGACTAAAGTGGGATACAGGGTTCACCCAGTAGGAATGGGGCCTACCAACCCCATACATTTGATTGGTTTTAAATTAGGCATGAATATAACTGGTATATTAACTGGTAAATGCATTCTATCTAATTGGGTCTGCATGTACTGATTGTGACTCCACCGGAATTTTTGTTAACATATGCAATTCTGTTATAATTGGGTCTATATGTACTAGTGATGACTCCATGGTGTGTTCATAATAAAGTATGTAAGTCCACTAGAGAGTATTAAGAATCATTTGAGGTTTCTGTGTATGTCCATGTGCTCTCCTGTCCGGAGGAATCCCACCACGAATCGTGACTGCTCTATATTGATTACTATTATCACCAGTGATGTAAGTAACTGAGTTAAAATAAACTGAGTTACGTAACTCAGTTACTTTAGAGGGTAACTAGTAATCTAACTGATTACTTTTCCCCTCATGGTAACTCAGTTCCCATTACTTTGGCTTAGTTACTCCAATTACATCTACCGTCACTAGATGGCAGTAGTGTAATTCCGGTGTCCTGCCAAAAAAGTTCCCCCGCCGGATAAGGACCCCCTGTACTGCGCAGGCGCAGCACTTGCGCAGTACGAAGGACTACGGAGCTTCCGAAAATTGCCGAACCTAAACAGCTCTGAGTGAACTCTACACAGCGCAGGTGCAGTTAACATGTAATTGTACGAGGCGATGCCGCACGCTCCCGATGCTCGTGCTACTCTGCAAGGGGCGTCTATCGTGTAACTAAGGGGCGAGTCTAGTATTACTGTAACCAAGGGGCGCATTTATTATTATTGTAATATATCGAGCTCTGCCCATTAATTTAACATTCGCCCTCTTCTGTAGCCATCCGCCCCTTACACGATATAATAATAATAGACCCGCCCCTTGCTTACACGGTATAACAGAACTGCCCCTTGGTTAGAGTAATAATAGAGCAGCTCCTTGGTTACACGATATATAACAATAATAAATGCGCCCCTTGGTTACAGTAATACTAGACCCGCCCCTTAGTTACACGTATAGAATATTTAAAAAAAAAAAGTCAGTTACTTTGCTGAGTAACTAATTACTTTTCCAATGTAGTAACTGAGTTACTAACGCAATTACTTTTTGGGAGAAGTAATTTGTAACTTAACTAAATTACTTTTTTAAAGTAAGATGACCAACACTGATTATCACTAGCTTTTTCTGTGAACAATTCTATGTTTGCCCCCCCCCCCCCCCCTCTAAAGCACAGGCCAGTGCGAGTGTGTTTACACTGAACCGCCGTGCCGGAAATGATCCAGGACCAGAAGTGTGTGTAGGGTGGAAGTGATGCTAGCGGTAACCGGAAGTGGCAGGGGGAATGCATATCCACTCGCACTTCCTGGTTACATTGTGGTGGAAGTGACGTCAGTGGTAACCGGATGTGGCGGGTGGAACGCAAATCCACTCGCACTTCCTGGTTGCATTGCGGCATGCTTGCCACACAATGTAATGTGGTGGCCGCGCAACATTTACCACAATAACCCCCCCATAAGAACCGCTATCTATCCGCCGGGTTCCTTTCCCCCCCCATCCTATGATGAACTACTAGAAAACTGTTGTGCACTGGGATGAGAAAAGCAGTGATGGGTAGGTGTACCACACTGCAATACTAACAATGATAATGGTAATGGCAATAATAATAATAATCAAAAATGATGGTATAGTGTAAATGTTACATGTAGTCAGTGGTAGTAGCTAATATGCACTCCTGCGCCAAATCTAACATGGAGCTGGGGCTCCCCATTAACAGGTTGGGGATACTTTTATAGTGACAGGGGAGGGATTTAGGATGTTGGATAGTAGTACACACTTCCGATCAATCCACATAGTGGGTGGCGCGCTAGCTGAAGGGCGGGACACGATCTTGTGGGTGTCTGCTTGGACTTGTGTGTGTGGACATATATAGAGGTAACTGGAAAAGGCCAGTCATTCACTAATTTGGCTCTGAGGAAGAGGGTCCTCCCTCATAACGCATAAGCCGTTGGCAATGCCATCTGGTTCCCCTCAACATCTGGTCCAAGTTGCAGGTGTCTATAGGCATGGTTCCATTTGCTGGTGTACTGACAACTTTTTTGTCACGTTTGTTTGTGAGTATTACTATTGCTGTTACAGTTTTTTAATACATTTTATCATTGGTAATGCACAAGGTCGGTGCGCCCTCCTTTCTTCTTTATATGTTTCAGTCAATGTGAAGTGCCAGTTATGCTGCTGGCTGCGGTTTTATCCTCTGTCCTCTGATCCCCCTACCCCTGAAGCCATAATCTTCTGGTGCTGAGGGGGTTAATACAAGCTGATGGGCATGCCATATGCTATTGTCAAGGCTGTGGATAATGCTTGTCCTTTCTGCACCCCTTCTCTATTCGTAGAAGCTGGACTATAGCTTATATGCATTAAAAAGGATCTATAAATGGAGGACAGGCAGATAAATAAAGAGTATGCCTCTTCCATTCATAGATCGTTTTTCAAGCCCCTAACCTTGACCAGCAGTGTTTTGCTAGTCCTGTGCACTCATCAACGAATTGGCAAAGAATGGGGACCCTGATAACCTACCTACCCTCCCCCCTTTGTAACAAGATCAAGAATTCTGACTTACCATAGAGACTGAAACAAATAATATTAGCTCTTTTACTGGACCTTTCTGCTTGTGACAATGAGTTACTAATCAGGATTTATATCCTAGTTGTGTGTTAAAGTGAGCCATCATGAAGAAAACGAAACAAAAGGAAGCCTGACATTGCAATCCACTATCTCAGCCTCCACCCTAATTCTTATGTAACAACCCTCACTCTAAATTGACACAAGAAACCCCCCCTCCTCCATTATGTGACAGCACTGAGGCCACACAATTACCACTTAAGCACACAGCATCGAAGTTTTGGAAGTCAAGGGGAAAGTATTGGTATTCCCTGTTCCCGGAAAGGCAGAGGCCATGGGACCGTGGTGGTAAGGTAAAAGTACAAGCACCTTATGGTGCCTGCATTGCTGTGTCAAGCTTACAATAGTTGTTTCACTTTCATACAGGTTAGCTTTAAGGTGCACCTATGACCAGTCAATGGGCATTCAAGTATTTACATATTCCAGCAGCAAATGAGCTTTGTGGCTGCAGGCACAGTGAAGAAATACATCCACCAACTTCAGCGCAGAGGCTCCAAACCAATTTGTATTCTGAGCAGCCTGTTAGGATAGGGGCAGTTACATGAGCTGCACTGAAGCAATGAAACTTGTCTTCCAGCACCATTTCATGTCTATGAGCCTGACAATATTTTATGATGAAATTGTTTTCTGTCTGTGCTTAATGTAGTAATGCTTTAATTGAATTGTCCTACCAAGCCAGTAAGCATGTTGTATATGCAGGGCTACCACTGGACCATATAATTTACAAAAACTCCAGAGGGAATTGTTGCTGGTTGTTGTTTTGATGGCCATACATTGTAAATGCAAGTGCAGGAAATGTAAAGGTTGCTTGTAATAACTGGGGTTGCTAACTACAGAGGAATGACCAAATGCTGTAAAGATTTAATTGCACATCAGTGCTGGGACAAAGCCCTTTGGTGACTAAGGTAAAAAGGCCAAAGTGCCCAAACACATGGACCCTGAGCTACTTAATCAGCACAGGTTGCAGGTCCTGCCCATTTTTTACCCCCTTTTGTTGAAGCGCCCATAGCAACCCCTTCTTCTGCAGTGTATGCTGCACATTCACTGCATTCTATTCTTGACCACGCTGGAAGGAGTTTGAGGTGGTCCCATCGGTATGGCATTGGCTGCATTGCTCTAGTGAGGACATTGTTCTTTATTAGTGGTTTACTATACCTAGTAATTGCATTTTGTGATTTTCCTTAACTGACTCTGTACTGTCTCATCTATACAGTTCTACCTCTGAGATGGCCAGTTAAAGACAACATAAACAGAGCTGTAAATGTTGTATTAAGGTGCTGCTTCTCCTGTCTAAGACAAAAGCCCACAAGTGTCTTAATCTAAATACAGCCATACACACTGGCTGCTGTATGCCTTACTTAATGAACCATATTGCCTTTGCCAGCAAATAACTAAGATTTGTATGTTAATTTACTATATCTATTGCATCAGCATCTGGTGTATGCTGCAGCAGACAGAACTGGAGTCTGGTTTCCCACTGTGCAGTTGTATGGGAAGTCAGACGCTGTATTTCAGCAGACGCAGAGACACTATCACCATGAGCTGGGTGAACTATTACTAGAGGATCTCATTTAGGAGAAAGCTATAATGACCTCGCTGAGGCTGGGAGATTAAAGATTAAAGGAGGAATTAATTGTAGTGTTATCTGGTAGATAGATGGGAAGGCACAGAGATGTGATCGGCTGTGACTCCTGTCATTTGTCATATGTGATATGTTATGGTAGCTGGTGACAGTAATATGAGAGTGGCTATCATGCAATATATGGAGGATTGATGTCTTTCCTAGTCTGTGTTTCATGATGCAAGAAATATGTTTAATGCTATCTATGTGAACAAACTGGAATGCACAAACTCAGATTAGACCCGGAACAGAATAATTAGCTATAGCTCTAAAAATCAGCCAATATACCTTCTTAGATCCCCTTTTTACATTAAATTTAAAAATAAAATAAAATAGAAATGTGCAGTCACTGCCCCCAAAATATTCCAACCCTGAACACCAAGCAGGCTAGCTTTATGTAACCTAAACCAGCTGAATGTATACATGGTATGTATGGTGATCCTTAGAGGTGGAGGTTTTTAAGGAGTACTTACAGCTTTTCACCTTTTTAGGGTTATAATCCAAGCTCCCCTTTTCTCCTTAGCTTCAAAATCTATTTTACTTATTGCTTCCCTGATTGTGGGACACACCTTCTTTAAGCCCTGGTCCACTTGTGTGTATACATTTTTTATTATAAAAGTGGCCTTTTTGTACACATTACTTTTTTTTCTGTAATGGTGCAGTTTGATCAAAATTTGAAAATCAATAAAAAGTTATTGAACCCAAAAAATTATGATTTCCTTACATTTCAATCATGAGCTGTGGGAATGAACTTGAGAGGTCTCCCACTATTCCAGAAAGGACAATTTCACCTACCTTAAAGCTGTCTATCAGCTAGCTATTAGTGTGTTGCTGGTCAGAAATTGTCCAGGTTTTCCCTTTTCAGACAAAACTGTTTTATAGTTGTGTAGAGAGATCCACCGCTCCAGGAAGATCCACCCAAACCAATCTCACAGCTTCTCCAATAGTTAGAAAACCCAGGTGCAGGCACGGCACAAGCTGATAATGATGCAATTAAGGACTCTGAACGGCCGCACTCCAAGAAGAATTCGAAAGCCTTTTATTAGTAAAATGTTGAATCACACAAAAATAGGTCACAGCAAAGCAGGAAAATAGCTAACGCGTTTCACACTACCAAGAGTGCTTACTCATAGCTAACACATATGGAAAAATATGGCAAATACATACAGTTCATGATGTTACACACTTTAAGTTGATTGGTTAATAGATAGTTCAATTGATAGATGAACTGGCCAGCTGACTCTAATCAAGAACCAGACCTGGCCCCATCGACCATTCAAAGAAGAACCTTCAACCTGTGTCACTGAAAAACTCATAGCCTAATATTAATTCCATATTCATATGATGTATGCAAGCAAACAGAGAAAATATATATGTATCCATCTATATATGTTAAAACGTCCATGAGTGTGACAAAGTATGGATATAGATGTGAATGTGACAAAACTAATAAGAAAAGTGGAAATAGATATATGTGTCATAAGGAATAAATTACTAGGAAAGTGAAAGACGTATTCTATTCAGAACGTTGATATAATAAAGGGGGCGTGACAGTGCAACTAGAGCTCAAATGTCGTTAGAATATGTCCCATACCACATATTTAAAATGTCTGATGTGATGAATTTGTAGAGACTTAGGACTGTGTCATATGGAAGTGAAGAATAGATTATTGCTAGAAAACTGAGTGAAGAAAAAATACATAAAAAATAAATATGTATGTATTTATATATGTGTGCATATACATATGTTCACGTACAGTGTGCAAATTGTATACAATATAACATATTTTAAATAGTTTGTGTGCAATAATCATTTAAGTCCATAGTGAAGTATAAGTACAGATATTGAAGAACTGGATTTAAATATTATAATGTATCCGTGAATATAGACATTTCACAGGTATAGATAGATATAAATAAATCTGTTTTTATATATATTGATGGACGGAAGCCACCCAATCCACAAAAACAAGGGGACTGACAGAAAACCTATATTGTATGGTCAATGACGTCAAAACAGTCTCCTTGTGTGAACAATGTGGATGCCGTCCACTAAAATCCTGTTATCTGTGAACCCACATAGAAGTATGTTGATGTGTAGTGACTTATAACATGGCATAAACCTAGGTATATGCAGATGACTAAATAATAAAATAATATAATAAAATAATATGTGCACAAGAGGGGGAAAAAACCGACATGCAATCCAACAGCGCTTTGCTAATAGACAAAAATGGTATCAAAACATACTTCGTTTAGGGTGGTATTATATGTATAACAATACTAATAAAAATGTAGTATATAGTGTGTTATACAGATCCCAGTGCCAGGGTGCCATCATGAAGTTGGAAATGGCAAAACAGTTTGTTTTGATTAAAGTCCATTTAGATACTGGCGCTGTGAAGGCCGGTGTGTGGAACGCCTTTTTACAAGATCTTAACAGATGATATCTTTATCATGCCAAGGGAAGTCCGCCCAGATCTAAAAATATAGTGATCTGAAAAGACAGGAAGATGTGGATCGTACGATGTGGTCGTTATGTATGCGTTAGTAAAACATTGGGTAAATGTATTTCATATGAGTGCATAAACATATATGTCCAATGTCCTAAATATTAAATAACATGTGTAACACATTTGTCACATCTGCACCCCCTGATTTAAATAAAGTAACCCCACTAGTAGCTCTATATCAAACTGCATGTAACAAGGAGAGCCGATAATCGTGAATTAAAGTAATAAAAACCATTATTCATCACAAGTGACAAACTACAACTATAATGACAGGAGTACTAAAACCCTCTTCCGTAAACTCCTAAAAAATGACAACATAAAATAATAATAATAGTTATGCCCATATATGAGTGCTTACAAACAGAGATGCCTGCAACCCTGTCTATCCATCAATGAAAAATCAAACTTCAAAGTAATGGGTGGGCATATGCATCTCCCATATAGTTAATGCCAGAAAAAATATGTGTCGATAGACACAGCAATGGTGAATATACATGGGGAGGGCAAGCAGGACATCTCTTGTCAAACTGGACACAGATGGACATGGAGTAGCCGTAGTCGATCTAGTAATCCAGAAGAACAAAAGGAGAACTCTAATGAGAAACGTCAAATATCAGTATATAAGGAGGGCTCATATAGATACATAGCGTATAAAAAGCTGGTGTATAAAAGGAGAAAAAACACTGTATGTATATGTGCCTAAAAAAACGTAAAATGGAAAAAACTGAGTCATAATTTCTGATTGAAAATAGATATAATACCAATCAGGCAAAATGACCAGGTAAACAAATGACCAAATTAAAAGAAAAGAGAAGGGAAAAAGGGAGGAATGTTAACCATTATTCATAGAAATGGGATACATCCCATTCAAAGTTAAGGCCTAAGGGAATTCTGGTGTTGAGAGAAAATATCCAGTATACTTCACGCTTGCAAAGCAACTGGAACTTGTCGCCACCTCTTATGGGGGCGACAATTCTCTCAACACCCTGAATAAATAAGCTAGTAACATCTTTGTTGTGCTCCTGATTCCAATGATTGGCTACATTAGTTGGTCTATTCCTCTCGATATCATACAGGTGGTCATACAATCTGTCTTTCAGATAGCATGTAGTGCGACCTACATATTGTATATTGCAAATGTCGTAGGTGATCACATAGATGAGGTATTTGGTGTTGCAAATAATAAAAGTCAAGTTGTCAAAGGTGTCGCCACTAACACAGAAGCGTATGTATTTTCCCTTTTTAACCACCTCACTACAGTGCATTTTCACCCCCTTCCTGACCAAGCCATTTTTCAGCTTTCAGCGCTGACGCACTTTGAATGACAATTGCGCAGTCATACGACACTGTACCCAAATTAAATTGTTATCATTTTTTCCCCACAAATAGAGCTTTCTTTTGGTGGTATTTGATCACCTCTGCGTTTTAATTTTTTGCGCAATAAACAAAAGAAGAGCGACAAATTAAAAAAAAAAAATGTATTTTTTTTTTACTTTTTGCTATACTAAATATCCCCAAAAAATATATAAAAAAACATTTTTTTTCCTCAGTTTAGGCCGATACGTATTCTTCTACATATTTTTGGTAAAAAAAATCGCAATTAGCGATTATTGATTAGTTTGCGCAAAAGTTATAGCATTTACAAAATAGGGGATAGTTTTATAGCATTTTTATTAATATTTTTTTTTTTTACTAGTAATGGCGGTGATCAGCGATTTTTATTGTGACTGCGACATTATGGCGGACACATCGGACATTTTTGGCACCATTGTCATTTATACAGCAATCAATGCTATTTAAATGCATTGATTCCTGTATAAATGGCACTGGCAGTGAAGGGGTTAACCACTAGGGGGCGGGGAGGGGTTAATTATGTTCCCTAAGAGTGATTCTTACTGTGGGGGGAGGGGACTCACAAGGGGAGGAGACCGATCGGTGTTTCTCTGTACAGAGAACACACCATCGGCTCCTCTCCTCTGACAGGACCGTGGATCTGTGTGTTTACACACACAGATCCACGGTCCCGCTGTGTTACCGGGCAATCGCGGGTGCCCAGCGGACATCGCGGCCGCTG
This sequence comes from Lithobates sylvaticus, assembly GCA_028564925.1. Taxonomy (NCBI): domain Eukaryota; kingdom Metazoa; phylum Chordata; class Amphibia; order Anura; family Ranidae; genus Lithobates; species Lithobates sylvaticus. The sequence continues at coordinate 196,153,210 of CM053029.1, forward strand.
GGCACGCACATCGGGTGCCCAGTGACACGGCGAGAGCGCGCGTGCGCTCCCTGGAGTGCACAGAAGGGGAGGACGTCATATGACTCCCTCCCACTGTGAGAGCTGCGCCGCCTGGCCGTCATTTGACAGCCGGCGGTCGCAAGGAGGTTAATATGGCGACAGTAATTGAAACCTATTTGTCCACATTTGAAATTCCCTTTAAAGTGTAGCCAGCTGGATCCCGATCGCTCGCTGGTAAACAAGCTTGGTGAAAGAGTGCTACCCAAAGTGGGTGCTCTCCGGGATACAGCTTGGATACCCCTAGACAGAATTGAATTGTAAACTGGGTCATTATAAAGGATTGGAGGATATTTGTTAATAATTCTCTTGATGGATGTAAACTCAAGACTAAACAGGGTGGAAAAAACAGGAATTCTGTTTGTGTGTCCCTGAGTACTGTGCAGTTTAGTTTTTCTACTGTCATCATTTAGAAGGGAATTTCTACTGATGGCACTCGCCGCAGTGTAAGCTTTAGTGATAGTTTTCTCTGCATAGCCTCTCTCTCTAAAATGCTGGATCATGCCTCTAGCTTCAGATTGAAAGCTGGCATCAGTGCTACATAGGCGTTTAAGCCTGAGAAATTGGCCATATGGTACCCCCCTGATGGTGTGACTGGGATGGGCAGAATCTGCCCGAGGCAGAGTGATAAATAACAGGTCATCTATATAACGACAGTAAAATACTGTGTCTATACGATGGGGGCTATCATGTCCAAAGATGCAAGACCACTCCCACCAACCCTGTAGAGGTTGGCTAGGGAGGGTGAACATTTGGCCCCCATAGAGGCCCCGCATCTCTGGAGATAATAGCCCCCGTCAAACATAAAGAAATTGTGTGTTAACAAATATTCCAAAGCCTGGGGAATAAATTCCTGGAGCACTAGTGAATGTGTATCAGATGTTCTCAGAAACCAAGCAACCGCCTGCAACCCTAGATGGTATGGTATGCTCGAATAAAGGCTGGTGACATTGCAACTGATCCATCTATAACCATTGTGCCAGGGAAAATCTCTCAGCTTGCAGAGCAACTGCTTTGTGTCTCTGAGATATCCAGGCAGTTTTAAAACGATGAGCTGTGGCTGGCTGTCCACCCACTCACCCAAGCGTTCATTCAAAGAGCCTATACCGGCGACTATAGGTCTGCCTGTAAGTGGGGTAAGGCCCTTGTGTACCTTGGGTAAGTGGTGGAACACTGGTGTAACCGGACATACAGGAATAAGTAACTCCTTGTCCTTTATGGAAAAAAGGCCAACATGTACTGCCCTATCTAAAAGGCTGGATAGTTCCTTAGTAAAAGGGCCTGTGGAATTGGATGTTAGGGGTTGGTATGTGTGTGTGTCAGATAGTTGTCTTAAAGCTTCTTGTTTGTATACGTCTGAATCTAACACTACCACCATACCGCCCTTATCTGCATTCCTGATAGCAATTCCCTTATCAGTACTTAGTGCTTTAAGGGCAGCTCTCTCCACAAGGGTGAGGTTGTGGGAAACTGATCCCCTACGACAGTCATGGGCCAGGCAGGTCAAATCCCCCTCCACCATTTTCTGGAAGAGATCCAAATCCCTGCCCCTGGAAGCCACCGGATAAAAATCAGATCTGGTTTTAAATGAAACTTTGTTCTGTGTGTCTGTGGGATCGCTATGGCAGGGATTGGATTCTTCCCAAAGCTCAGTTAAATCCTGAACAGCACAAACATCAGAAAAGTTTATAGGTGAAGGGGGAGAAGACTCACCTGTCCCGATGGCGTCGACAGCATCATTGTTGTCCTCATTGACAAAATCAAAATAATGTTTCCTAAGGGTTAAGTTACGGAAAAATTTGTTAACGTCTAGGATAGTACCAAATATGTCAAAGTGTTTAATAGGGCAAAAGTTCAAACCCCTTGGCAATAAGTGTTTTATAGTGTTTTATAGTTGACATGTACCTGGCAGGTGCCCCAGCACAGAGGCCTCCATCTTAAATTAATGCTGTCAAGGGCATGGAAACTTACAGCTGCAATATTCTTGAAACACTTAGGCTTGTTTCACGCCTACAGGTGCGACTGAGCACTGACATGTTTCTGCAAGTCCCTCACTTTCCAAAAACCACACTGCTACAGTTTGGCGTCTGTGAAGCCTTAAGCTTCGCAGTACCTGTCTGAAGGGTAGTGTGCTGAAACATTACTCTGTTTAGGTTTCTGAGTGACAATACTATCTGACAATTCCAGATGTGTCTGAGTGTCCTCTGCTGTCCTCTGCGGTTCCTCTGTTGTCTATTGTAATGATATGCTGTAGGGGTTGATAGAAGGAACCACAGTGGTCAGGGAGACACATGCAAACAAACCTGGAAGTGTCAAATAGTACAAGCTCATATAGAGCAAAATTGAAACACACCACCTGCTCACCCCAACCAGAGGCCTCCCCAGCGGTAATTTATGGCTTTTTTTTCTGATGTCTTTTGGCTGTTCACATGACATCCTGGGTCCACTTTGGTCTTCTCCCAGCAGTGGGTGGTCCGAGATGATGCAGATAGAGCTGTGCTGATATGAGAACATTAGCACGGCTCTCTGCATTAATGATCTGTAAATAAAGGGCACTGCTCTCAGGAAATGGAGCAAAGACACCTTACACTCTCAGTCTTTTTACTTATCTGGGTGAAGTAAGTATATATATATATATATATATATATATATATATATATATATATATATATATATATATATATATATACTTTAGTATCTCACAAAAGTGAGTACACCCCTCACATTTTTGTAAATATTTTATTATATCTTTTCATGTAAAAACACTGAAGAAATTACACTTTGCTACAATGTAAAGTAGTGAGTGTACAGCTTGTATAACAGTGTAAATTTGCTGTCCACTCAAAATAACTCAACACACAGCCATTAATGTCTAAACCGCTGGCAACAAAAGTGAGTACACCCCTAAGTGAAAATGTCTATATTTGGCCCAATTAGCCATTTTCCCTCCCAGGTGTCATGTGGCTCGTTAGTGTTACAAGGTTTCAGGTGTGAATGGGGAGCAGGTGTGTTAAATTTGGTGTTATCTCACTCTCTTATACTGGTCACAGGAATTTCAACATGGCACCTCATGACAAAGAACTCTCTGAAAAAAAAAGAATTGTTGCTCTACATAAAGATGGCATAGGCTATAAGAAGTTTGCCAAGACCCTGAAACTGAGCTGCAGCATGGTGGCCAAAACCATACAGCGGTTTTACAGGACAGGTTTCGCTCAGAACAGGCCTCGCCATGGTCGATCAAAGAAGTTTAGTGTCATATCCAAAGGTTGTCTTTGGGAAATAGACGTATGAGTGTTGCCAGCTTTGCTGCAGAGGTTGAAGGGATGGGAGGTCAGCCTGTCAGTGCTCAGACCATACGCTGCACACTGCATCAAATTGGTCTGCATGGCTTTCATCCCAGGATTAAGCCTCTTCTAAAGATGATGCACAAGAAACCTGCAAACAGTTTGCTGAAGACAAGCAAACTAAGGACATGGATTACTGGAATCATGTCCTGTGGTCTGATGAGACCAAGATAAACTTATTTGGTTCAGATGGTGTCAAGCATGTGTGGCGGCAAACAGGTGAGGAGTACAAAGACAAGTGTGTCTTGCCTACAGTCAAGCATGGTGGTGGGAGTGTCATGGTCTGGGGCTGCATGAGTGCTGCCAGCACTGGGGAGCTACAGATCATTGAGGGAACCATGAATGCCAACATGTACTGTGACATACTGAAGCAGAGCATGATCCCCTCCCTTCGGAGACTGGGCTGCAGGGCAGTATTCAAACATTATAACAACCCCAAGCACACCAGGGCAGATGACCACTGCCTTGCTAAAGAAGCTGAGGGTAAAGGTGATGGGCTGGCCAAGCATGTCTCCAGACTTAAATCCTGTTGAGCATCCTCAAATGGAAGGTGGAAAAGCGCAAGGTCTTTAACATCCACCAGCTCTGTGAGGCCATCATGGAGAAGTAGAAGATAACTCCAGTGGCAACCTGTACAGTTCTGGTGAACTCCATGCCCAAGAGGGTTAAAGCAGTGCTGGAAAATAATGGTGGCCACACAAATTATTGACACTTTGGGCCCAATTTGGACATTTCCACTTAGCAGTGTACTCACTTTTCTTGCCAGCTGTTTAGACATTAATGGCTGTGTGTTGAGTTATTTTGAGGGGACAGAAATACAAGCTGTACACTCACTACTTTACATTGTAGCAAAGTGTAATTTCTTCAGTGTTGTCACATGAAAAGATATAATAAAATATTTACAAAAATGTGAGGGGTGTACACACTTTTGTGAGATACTGAATAATATATATATATATATATATATATATATATATATATATATATATATATATATAAGAATGAGTCATTCGTATTAATAGGAGTCCATTCATTTTTAATATAGAAGGATAGGAAGAAAATCAAAATCCACTGAAAATCACTGAAGACAATAGAAAAGGATGATGCTGCTGCTATCACAGTGAGTCTGCTTTCTGCTGGGTGAACATTTTAATTTGTTACTTGGCTGTCCAAATAGGCAATTAACCTTCACACACAATAATGATTCAGCAGAAAATGTGTTGGAGCCACGTGTTTGTGGATAAATTGAGTTGGCAGAATTGGCTTTAAATAACTTAAAGCAGGGTGTACAGCTACCCCCTGATGGTTTAGTTTTGAAGAGCTGCCTGATCACACAAAGGTGAATTAGAGTGAGTAATTATGCTACAACTATCAGCACAAGTAAAACTACAGAGAAGACCTTTTCCAGCTTTACAAACCCGAATTTATTAATTTAGGTTAAAGGGGGAGCAGAAGCAGAGCCAGAACAGTGTGCGAAGTAGTGACATAGGTGGCCAGAGTGAATACTGCAGATTTTTGTCATAATGTGCGAGATCCAAACACCTTCTCCCTGCGTCCCAATGCTTTCAGTGTATCCTGTATCCACGAAGATAGAGCAGCACTGCTTAGGGTGGGACAACACTGGATTGGAGGAGGAGCCAGGTAAGTATTTAGGGAGAGGGAGGGGCACAACAACTACTCAGGCATTTTTTATTTTAATATGCAGGGAATGCATTAAGGTAAAGAACATTTGAATGAATGAATGATTTGTATAGCGCTGCAACTGCAAACTGAATCGCCTCGTCTTCACATTTAGACTTTAGAACCATTTTGACCCCCCAATACCCCATTTACAAAAGTTACAATGTTGCAATATGATCACCGAGGGAGAGGAACTGAGGACATGCTTCCTCCTGTCTGCAACAGACTGATGTTATCTCAGTATAGGTGAAGTCACTTACCTGGAGCTCAAGGACAGCGGTTTAATGATTAAAGGTAAAACTTTTTTGACAATTGAAACTGTTGTGACAATTCAGGAGACTTGTGAAGTAACTTAAAGGTCCTCCTTAGGTAACCCCCATTTTGCAGTGCTGTGATCAGCAAGGTGGTGCTGGGGATGACAACTTTCATTGCTGTAATAAGGTATGGCACTTTCAGTTCATTGCGTAGTAGGCAAATACCTGGCCTATATGATTTATACTTAGCACATGGGAGTTTGTGTGGAGTATACATTCCCTTGAGAATTTCCCCCCTGAAGGAGTTTTTGTTCTTTAAGTAAGCTGCACCATTCTAATGGTTATTTTCTTCTAATAGCTCCTGTCTATGCAGAATGCAGAAGCTACAGCTCATTTTGTCAAACAGAAATTGCTGCCTCAGCGCTAAGCAGATAATGGGATATTCACCCTATAACATTTCCCTCTAGACAGAAATGCAAACAGATTGAGCTCTCTAGATTTACTTCCAATTAACTCGTTTAACTTTGCTCTGAAAAGCAATAATCAAGTGCATCATTCCACCCAAAAGGGATAGTTGATTTCTGGGTAGAATGTTGAGGGCTAAATCATCTGGTGTGTATACACAGGGGCTTAGAAAGACTTCCTCATTGCTGTTTTTTGTTTTGCTCTGGGCACCAGCACCACAGAATATCACTCATCCATATGCCTTATGCCAGGGGTGTCAAACACAATTTCATCACGGGCCGCATGAGCATTATGGTTGCCTTCAAAGAGCTGGTTATATCTGTAAGATTATATAAATTTATCCAGGGCTTTTTTTCCTCAAAGTATAGGCGCAGGAACTCAACCACACCCACCACGGTGGAATAGTGGGCGTGTCCCAATTGCACCAATAGTGGGAGGTTCTTAAAAGGGACAATAAATACCACTGCATTATGTGCGTAGTTAAGGCATGCACTATGTACAGAGTGCAAAGTTCAGGAATGTGCTACGTAACGTACATAATGCACAATTCAGGGGAGTGATATGTATCGAGTACAAGTTTCAGGAGTGCGCTACGTACTGAGTGCAGGGTTCAGGAGTGGCCCATGCACAGAGTGCAGAGTTCAGGGATGTGCTATGTACAGAGTGCAGAGTTCAGGCACAGGCTATGTACTGAGTGAATGGCTCAGGAGTGCACTACATACTGAGTGCAGGGCTCTGGGGTGCCCTATGCATAGAGTACAGAGCTCAGCGGTGCACTACATACAGAGTGCAGACTTCAGGGCTGAGGATAACGTTATATACAGAGTGCAGGATTCAGCTTTCTTCCACAAGCTGTCCACATCTCACTTCCACCCATCTATGACTCTGACCTCTGCACCACTCCGCCCTCCCCAATCCTCTAAAAACAACTCTCTCCATAGCCCTCAACCCCCCCCCCCCCCCCATCTTTAGTGCCTCCCAGCAGTGTAGGTGGCTCCACAACTCTCTCTCACTTGCAGTGAGATCATTGGTGCAGCTTACCACGTAATGCCCCATCCCCCACTGCACCTGCATCTGAATCTCCCTTGTCCCCACCGGAGTTCTGCCACATACTGGCTAAAAGAAAATCCTGGGGAGCGTGGAATGTAAAATGGCCTGGTGTGCTGGATTCAGCCCATGGGCCTTGTGTTTGACACATGTGCCACATGCTTTATTTTCTATAAAAGAATATAACGTGTTACAAAGAAGTCAACAGGAAATGTGGGACTCCTCAAAGTGGTTGAGGCAGGTGGACAGAGATGGGAGCCCAGATGCAAAGGTTTTACTATGGTCAGGGGATAATAAAAAGCTAGTGGCTGATTCATAAAACTGATATTTATTAAAATCTGAAATCTTAGTTACATAATCATACATTTCATACTTACTAAAATCATTTTTGCAGCAGTGCAGAGGTCCATATGCTATCAATAAACGGATCTGTCATCAATAAAGTGTAAAAATGGCAGCACCTACACACACAGTATTATATTTATTAAATACACATTTAACGGTGCGCATACGCTAACTGGCCAAAAGTTTGAGAACAGTCCTCCAAATAGTTCTCAGAAGTTTGGTACAAAGGAATTCAAGCATCTTGCATAGAGGCCTAACCTCATCCCTTTCCGAACATCCTTGGGATGAATTGGAATGCAGACTGCAAACCTGGTCTTCTTGCCAAATATAAGTACCTGATCTCACCAATGCTGTTTTGGCTGAATGTGCACTAAATCCCACAGACACAAAATCTTCTGGAAAGCCTTCTTAGAAGAGTGGAAGCTGTTATAGCTACAACTCAATTTTAATTTACATTGTTTTTGAAAATGATATTCAGCAAGCTCCTGATAGTCACATGTCCACAAAGTTTTGCCCATATAGTGTACATACAGCACTGTACATATGGGCATAAAGGTTTGACTCCCTTTGCCATAGATTGGTAAAACTAGATGAAAATGCCCCAACGCCTTGCAGCTGTAAACATTTGAGCCCCTTTAGTGCCCTCATTTTATCAGGCAGTGACCCTGTCCTTGTATGTCTATAATATATAGTGTATCCTCTGTACAGTCTTTCTTTTTTGTTTTATTTTATTATTGTATTATGTATTTTTTTATAATTATTTTAGTTACCATCTGTGGCTATTACATCCTAATGATATGTGGTGGTTAAAAAAATTATTTTGCTGTATAATGCACAGAATTTACACATACTGTATACTGAATGTATACCGTTACAATAATTTGGATGCCATCATGCATTTTCTAAAAATTATGGATCATTAAAGGGAGGCAGATCTTGGTGGTTTAGAGGTCTTTCCAATCTTTTTTGTTTGTTTTTTATCTTTCTTTTTATATCTCCCCATTTTGCCTCTGTTTTCTGGCGATTGCCATATATGCATTCCATAACATCCTTTTCATCATGTATGCTACCTATAAATAACTATTAGGGTTTTTAAAAAAAAAAAGATTTGTTGCATAAATGTAAGAAACATTTGCGCAAGCTGAACAAAATGTTACTGTATGTTTTCTAATAGATTAACTCCTGTAACTTCATTTCCATCTAATGGCCAAAGTTTGGTATATTTCTTCTTGAGGAATTACAGAAAACGACACTGCATTTTGGCCACTTGATGAAGCTGTTGATACAGGAGTTAATCTATTGAAAACATACTGTGGAATTTAGTTCAACTTGCAAAAATGTTTCTAGCATTCATACAACAAATGATTTACAAATAGACACCTTAGTGTTGTATCCCAGCAACTGTTAAAGCTAGCTTCCAGATAAATATTAAGACATTATTAAATACAGTTATACGTTCATTAAAAATATATTTAATTTATGTTTACATTCATGTAGTATGCATACCTGATTTTGTCTTCATCACCTTCTTGTAATCCCTTGCACAGTAGACTGGGGGAGGCCAGCACAAGTTGGGCTGATCTTCATTACAAAACCTAAAAAAAAGTAAAACAGATCCCAAAGATCTATTTTAGCTATTTAACTGTCTGTCTAGAGTTAAAGTGTCTCTAAAGGCTGAAGGTTGTTTATTACCTTAATGCAATCTCTGCATTAAAGTGGATGCAAACCCAATGTCATCCTTTCTAAACTACTGCCATACAGGTTATCTATAAGGATATACATGCCTCCTGCATGTATCTTTACCTGTCAAATGTCTCCCCTCTGTCTGTTATGAGACCCGAAAAACTGTAGATTCTGTGGGTGGATCTGTTGTCTGGAGCTCGGTGGGTGGTGTCGTGATGTCAGTAGACTTCCCGCCCACCTCTACACTCCCCTTGTCAATATGCATTTTCTCCTGTGTATTTCTTACACTGAACTTCTGCTATGATCTCTAACATCCAGTGAAAAGACAGAAAAGTAACCACATGACTTCAGCATGCCCAATTATGCTGAGATGTGAAACATCCAATCCTGGCAGAGCAGCAGAAGAAAGGAGTGGGAGGGAATTAAAAAATAATGCATGTCTCTTAGGCTAGTGCACGAGATATGTAAATCACCTGTCACTCACAGCAAGGGGGAGGATTTGACAAAGTTTTTCTCTGTTTGTCAAGTTTTATCTCACTGAACAATAAAAGAGGATTGCTCAGAGCTGGATTAACTCTTTGTGGCAAGACTGGGCTCAAATGATAGGAAATCTTATACTCTACATTATGACATCAAAAAAAAAAATAAATAAAAATTTGGGGTTTACATCCAATTTAAGGTAAAAAAAAAAAAAACACCTTCTGAGTGCAGCGCCCCCCCCCCCCCCCCCCCCCGCTTATACTTATACTTACCTGAGCCTGTTCTCGATCCAGCAATGTGCATGAGAGCAGTGGTTCATTTGGCTCTTCCTCTCTCCTCATAGGCTTAGAGAGGTCCATTGGCTCCCGCTGAGCCAGCCAGTGAGGAGGGAGTGGGTGGGAAAGCCAGGCAGAGCTCTCTGTGTCTGCTAACACACAGAACCGGCTCAGGAGTGAGTATACCCAAGCAGATTGATATGGTGGAGCACTGATGGTGACCCGAGAAGAGGAGAATCGAGGCTGCTCTGTGAAAAAAACATTGCACAAAGCTGGTAAGCTATTTGTTATTAAAAAAAAAATGAGGGTTTACAATCACTTTAAGCTTGTGTGTAAAGAGGAGGGCCTGGTCCTATTAGATTAGGATTCAGGTCTGTGTCAGGCTTGTAAGCCCTGAGTGATATGTATGCCATAATCCCCCATGGCATGCATTCATTTTCTCTGATCATCTAATGAACCAATAACAATCATTAATATACTTGTTAATGTACAAAGTTTTCCCTGTGTGGATGTAGTAGATAATAACAGCATCTTTCAAGTTCACAGCATTATAGCCTGATCCCCTCACTCCATCTTCATTGTTCATCCATTGAAAGCTATAATTAGATCACTGAAGAGTTACAGTCTTCTGAAGATTTTCCATTCATAATGTTGTTATTGTCACAGCTTTTAAGGTTTTAAGGTTAACCGTGCCAGCAGTAAAATAGTCTCTGATTGATGCCCTCTGTGGACTTTGGTTAGTTGGATGCCTGCCATAAACATATGGTTAGAACATGCCTTTTTTTTTTTTTTTTTTTTTTTTTTTTTATATATTCTTTATTTTCAGAGTTTTCTTCATATACAAAATTCATCACATTTATAATCAAGTATTTAGACAAGTGCTTCTATTCAATTTCGAATTACATTTCCCCCCCCCCCCCCTTATAAAAAAAAAATAAAAAAAAAAAAAAAACCTACCCCGTCCCGCTCACCCTCCCCCATTCCCCACAGTATTTCCTTCCATTATCCTAAAATATTGTTCTGTTTCCCTGAACTCAGTCCATTGTTGCCATGTCCTCTGATATTTTTCTTCTAGATTCTCTAAAGTGTATAGCGAGAGTTCTATTATTCTTGTCCTCTCCACCCTCTCTACCCACTCTTTCATTGAGGGTGTCTCCTGAAGTTTCCAGTAGCAGGGAATTAGGGCTTTGGCTGCATTTAATAGATAGGGGGTGAGATTCCTAGAGTGTCTTCCCTCTCCACTCTCTGTATCATGGAATAAGCATACCCATGGAAGCTTCTTCACCCTTACTTGTGTTATTTTATTATTTCTATTATTTGCTCCCAATATTCCTTTATTTTCGGGCAGTACCACCACAGGTGTGAGAAGGAACCTACTACCTCGCACCCTCGCCAACAATTAGGAGAAATGTCTCCGTTGTAGGCGTTCGCTGCTTGAGGAGTTACATACCACCTAGCTAGGAGTTTATAGGACATTTCTACTGAATGTATATCTTTTGCTGTTGAGAAAACCCGTCCTAGGATCTTGGTCCTCTGGTCCTCGCTATTTAGTGGGCCGATCTCACTTTCCCATTTGCCTAAATACGTGGGATATTCATGTTCCGCTGCTCGCAACAAGATTTTGTACGTCTTTGAGATTCTTTTCTCGCGGTTGTTGGGGGAATCCATTAATTTTTCTAAGGGCCTAAATTCTCTCTTACCGCGTAAAGGTTTTGGGAGTGTCTGTGTGAAGTGTTGTATTTGGGTGTAGCGCCATTTGTCTAGTGCTCTATGTCCCCATTTCGTGATAATCTCATTGTAAGTGCTAATTCTATTCCCTTCCATCACATCTATCAACCTTAAATTCTCTTTATTGGACCATCTACTAAAATATATAAACTCCTCCTTACCTGGAGGAAAAAAATTTGTGTCTAATAATGGGATTAGTGGGGAGTTATAATCCCAATTGTGCCTTTTATGGATGGCATCCCAGATTTTTAGTGAGTGCCTTGTGAGTGCTGTTGTATTTGGTGCTAAGTGTCTATAGTGAGGGGGTATCCATATAATTTCTCCTAATCTTGTTCTGCTTAACTTTCTTTCGAGTTCCACCCAACTTTTATCCTCATAATTGTGGCTCCAGTCTATTATTCTAGCGATTGCGACCGCTTCGTAATACTTTTTAAAGTCCGGAGCAGCAAGCCCCCCTCTTCCTTTTTCTCTTACTAATGTATCGTATGCGATGCGCGCCCGTTTACCCGCCCAGATGAATTTTGTTATTATTGACTTTATTTTCTTCAGGTATGGCTGAGGGAGGGAAATTGGGATCATTTGGCAGGTATAGATGAATAAGGGGAGAGTGAACATCTTAACCGCGTTTATCTTCCCCATCCACGAGAGGGCTTTATATTGCATTCCTTTAAGTTGCTTTTTGATTTTATTGATCAGCGGGATATAGTTGTGGTTAAAGAGGTTATCTACTTGAGACGTTAATTTTATTCCCAGGTAGTTGAGTTCATTTTTGCACCATTTAAATTGGAATTTAGATTGTATGGCGCTCTGTTCTTGTATTGATAGGGTTAAATTTAATATCTCAGATTTAGACATATTAACTTTAAAGTTCGACAGTTTACCATATTGTTTTAATTCTTTCATAGCCATTGGGATAGATATCCTGGGGTTGGAGATATAGAGCAACAGGTCATCCGCAAACGCCGATACCTTATACTCCCCATCTCCAGCTCGGATTCCCCGAATGTCAGGATTCTTTCGAATCGCTGACAATAGGGGTTCTAGGGTAATTATAAACAAAAGCGGGGAAAGTGGGCACCCCTGTCTTGTCCCATTAAACAAGTCGAGGGGAGAAGACAGGGTCCCATTAACTCTTATTTTTGTTGTCGGATGCTGATAGAGGGCCCCGATCCATTTCATCATCCTATCACTCAGTCCTATATAGTTCAATGTTTCAAGCAAGAATACCCAATTGACCCGGTCAAAGGCCTTTTCGGCATCAATTGACATTAGGACTGAAGGCGCACCTCTTCTGACGGCTTCTTGAATCAGCATTATTGCTTTCAAGGAATTATCTCTACCTTCCCTCCCCTGCACGAACCCAGCTTGGTCATTATGTATCCATTCTGGCAGGTATGACTTCAATCTTTCGGCAATTATTTTTGCAAATAGCTTTATGTCCGAGTTTAATAAGGAGATTGGCCTATAGCTTTCTACTGCCATCGGGTCTTTCCCCTCCTTTAAGATCAGAGTAATATGTGCCAGTAATGTCTCGTCTCTAAATTTCTCGCTTATCCCTATTGCATTGAAATATTTGCATAGTCTAGGTGCTAACTGCTTGGAGAACTTTTTATAATATATAATAGAGAATCCGTCCGGACCCGGGCTACCTCCTGGGGCTGTATTGGCTATTGCTCTTTCTACTTCTTCTATCGATATCGGTACTTCAAGTGCCTCCATTTCTTCCTTTTTACCCTTTGGGAAGTCTATGTGCCGAAGGTATTCCCTGATTTCCTCCCGCCGTTTCCCTTCGTTTTGTTTGTGTTCAATATTGTATAGGGTACTGTAGTATTTATGGAATGTATTTGCTATTTCCGGGGATGATATCAAGATCTCGCCGTTTGCGTCTCTAATCTTCTCTATGAACGTCCTGTTCTTTTTTTCCTTGACCCTATTGGCCAGCCATTTACCTGCTCTGTTGCCCCACTGATATCTCTCTCTCTTTAAGATATGGATTGCGGCTATCCTCTCTTGCTCAACGTATTCTGCTAGCTCTCTTTTTTTGGCAATCAGGTCTTGTTTCTCCGGGATTCCTTTAGGTCTTGTTTTCTGCTCTAACTCATGTATGTCCTTATATAACTCCCTTTTCCTTTTTACCCTTGCTTTTTTTTTTCCTGCTCCGATGCCTATTAAGCTTCCCCTTATCACCGCTTTATGAGTTTCCCAGACTGTTGAGGCCGAGACCTCTGGTGATTCATTTAAAGTGAAGAAAGTTTCTAATTCCTGTTCTATCTTACTCCTTGACTCTTGGTCTTGCAACAATGTGACGTTGAGTTTCCAGTTTGTTCCAGGTCCACAGTCCCCCTTTATATCCAGATGGATTTTGACTGGGGCGTGGTCAGATAAGGTCATTGTTTTTATTTCTGCTTTCCTGAGTAGCGGGACCAGCTGATGTTCTATAAAAATATAGTCTATCCTGGAAAAGGAACTGTGGACCTGGGAGAAACAGGTGTAGTCTCTATCTTTTGGATGTAATATTCTCCAAGTATCTTGTAACTGCCAATCACCCAATGCTTTAATAACTTTTTTCTTCCTTTGTTCTGTAGCTTGGGACCTACCTACTGAGGTGTCTAATTTTGGGTCTATGCTCCAATTAAGATCTCCTGCTAGAATAAGTTTCCCTTCTTTAAACCCCTCGAGTTTGCTTAATACTCTCCTGAGGAATTTATCCGGGTTTTTATTTGGTGCATAAACATTCACAATTGTACATTTCATATTGTGTAACATACCTTTTATACATAAGTATCTTCCTTCCGGGTCCACCAGACGCTCCTCCAACTTAAATTTCATTAACCTACTAAAGCCAATTGCTATACCTCTCGAGTAAGGCGATGCGGAGTCCGCATAATACCACAGTGGGAAATTAAACGAATTCAATCTAATACCTGAACTGTAGGTTATGTGTGTCTCCTGTAGGCATACAATGCCTGCCTCCAGGAAGAGAAGTTCGTCATTTACCCTATGCCTTTTTTTTTTTGAGTTTAGCCCCCTTACATTATATGTAATGAAATTTATCCCCTCCATATTAGTTTTTTAGAGAGGTAGTCTATAGAGCGTTTTGTGGAGCCAGGGTCGATTTCTGTACTGTGTCGGCGGGGGGTGAGCGAGACCCGAGAAAAAAAAAAAAAAAAAAAAAAAAAAAAACAAACTCCCCAAACCCTGATCAGCCCCCCATTCCCCTTCCTCCCCCCCCCCCCTTCTGAAACGATACACCCTGACGGGTTGGACAGAACCCCCCATTGTCGTTTGGTAGATGGATCTGGCTGACTCTTCCATAGTGTCGCCTACGTTCCATCTTCTCCCTGGGGCACGTTCCGTGACTATATGTGTTCCCCCCAAGGTCTGCATAGATCTGGAGCTCTGCGTCCCCGAATGGTATCCCCTTGAGTGTTCTAATTTTGCTCTTAATCCGGGTCTTTTCTTCTGGGTAGTGGAACCTTATTATGACGTCCCTCGGGGCGTCTGGGCTTCCTCTCGGGGCTCGTCCCACCCTGTGTATTCTGTCTATTTTCAGAGAGTCTGCAGCTTCTCTATCTAAGAGGGGATTGAATAATTGCTGTGCGACACTTCTCAATTCCGTGCTGCCATATAAGTCAGGGAGACCCTTTATGCGGAGATTCTTCCTTCTACTTCGATTCTCTTGGTCTTCTAACCTATATAGCAACAGCCTATTAGATCTCTGGAGGGTATTCATCTGTTCTGCTATTTCTGCTAGCTTTTGATCATAGATCTCTAGCCTATCTTCCACCTCTTCTACTCTCCCCAGGACTAATCCTATATCTCCCCTCAGGGCTGCAATCTCCCCTTTCAGGGATGCCTCCAATTTTAGAAACATCCCTGAAAGCATCTCTCTAATTTGTGGCATCCCCTCTTGGGGTGTGGACTGCGTAGTTCTACTTATCTCCGTGTCTCCTCCCACCGCTCCCCTCTCCACCTCCTCGGCCCGAGCTTCCTCATGTCCTAGAGTGGGGTTTAGGGGGGTTTTGTCCTCTGCTTTCGGTCCCGGTATTTTTGCTCCATTAATCTTCCCTCCTTTGCTTTCCTCCGGGCCTCTCTGCCTGTTTAGACCTGACCTTAAGGGTGCTCCTCCTTGACTCAATCTAGGGCCCCCCTGTCCCTCCTCCATCGTGCTTGCATTGGTGGCCATGTATCTCTGGATACCCCCCGGGCTTTGGGTTGGTGGTATTGGTTTACTAGTCTTGCTTGTTTTACCCCTCATACTCATTACCGTCCTTATTTTCTACTTGGTGTGGGTACGCGGTCCTATACGTCCTCTTATACTCCCCTTACTATCCCTTCTTACTGTCCCCTCCCCTCCTTTACTAATCTAGATTTGCCTGGGGGGGTGCGGGGTGTGGGGTATATTTCTGTATGGCTACCTTCGATCGGGGTCTAATCAGAGGTAATCACCCCACATTCCCTTTTACCCTCGTCTTACCCCCTTTCCCCACCAAAAATAAATTTATACTGTATTTATACTATACATCGGCGTATAAGGAGAATGCGATCAAAGAGGGTAACCAACAGAAAAGAAATAAAGGCAATAAAAACAAAATAACTTTTGACAAATGACTGACTATGCCTCTTGCATTTGTCTCTTGTACCCTCTTTCGCACGGTGAAAAAAAGGTAGGGGGAGAAGTGAGTAGAGTGACGGGGCAGGGAGACTTTGTCAGAAGACACCTATGCGGGCTGGAGGGGCTTCCAGGAAAAAAAAAAAAAAAAGAAAAAGGGGTACAGGCGTATTTAAGCAAGGTGGGTTGCACGGTCCCTGCTTTAATAGTGGCTTCCGAACAGTCCGTGTCCCCTGTACCCACTCTCCTGGCTCTGACTCTCCTGGATTTGGGTTGGGGATTTCTTGAGAGTCTATCCTAGGGGTCTGCAGTTACTGCTCAGGGTGACCTCTCCTAATGTCTTTCAGCAGTGTTTTCCTTTCGGAATTCCCGATCCTGGGTACTCTGGCACTTTAGGCGACGGAGGCTGGGGCGCATCTATGATGATACCGGGATTATCCTCGGGGTCTCAAGAGGCTGTTACTCCAATTTCCAAGAATCCCTCCCCTGACACCCCTTGACACACCACTCCTCTTGGTCTATCTCCTCCTGGGACCCTTCCTCCGATCCCTCTTGATGTAAGGCCACTACGTCAGGGGGGTCTCAGTCCATTAAGACAGATAGATTATAGTTATATGTGGAAAACTCCCCTTCTGGGGCGCTAAGCTCTTCCTGCCCCCGGGACATTAATGTAAAGATTGGCTAGTGTCCATCCTTGAGTTGAATTGTGAAGCCACTGCGTTTTCCCCTTTTCCTTTTCCATCCCCTTCTCTTCCTCTTGTAAATCTTGAAAAATAGGGGTGCCTTTGTTCTGCCTTATTATGCCACTCCCCCTGGTTCCTTCCCCCTGCGTTGTTCCCCTCAGCGGGGGGTTTTAAAATAATTTAGCTGGCTGACGGCGGGGGGGGGGGGGGGGGCGGTGGGAGAGTCTGTACAGCGTCCCTGCTGGTCTTGCCGAAATAAGGACTATAAATTTTTCTGAGTCTGGGTCAGTAGGATTTGACATATGTTCGTATGCTCAGTGTACCCCTCTCCAGGGGGGTTAGACTGACCTGGGGTTGGCGTTCTGCTGCCCTGAAAAGTCCATATATCTTTTTTCCTGTCTCCCTGGGGGGATGCTTCTCTGGTGGGGTATATGTAGGGAGACAAAATTGTATCTGGCCCAAAGGGCCACTCACCACTCCCGGCGTCGGGTGGGGGGAGGTCGGCGTTCAGCCCGTCCACTGCGGTTCATACCGCTGCTCTTCCGGTGCTTCCTGTGCTTCATGCACTTCTGGCGGTAGTCTGCATCCAAGCGAATCTGAGGTCCGGTTCGATACTCCTCAGCTGGGGGGTACTCCGCCAGGTGCCTGGATAGCGAGGGTATCGTTGCCGCTGGATGAGCGTTCTGGTCCCCTCTAGCGTGCCAGCAGAAGCCCGCACCGGGCGGACGGGGGATGAGGGAAGTCTCTCAATGCGGTCGGCGGGTTGGCGGTGGGTAGGTCATCCCCGGTCCTCCCTGATCATCTTCCCTCCGCGCATAAGCTGTGGTGCGTGGAGTGCCGGGGAATCCGGATCCTCGGCGTGACAGCGGGTGCGAGCAGGTGCAGGTACGGGTACGAGCGCGGGCTTCCGATGGGCCGCGCACACGTTGTCACGTCATGACGTCACCCTCCCCCCAGAACATGCCTTTAAACTGAGTTATGTTGGGTGCTCATTGTTCATCTGTTGCTAGTATGTTTTGTTACATAAGTACATAATTAGTCTGGTTGAAAAAGGACACATGTCCATCCAGTTAAACCCAAAGAGCAAAAAAACAAACACATACAAATCACAAAAATAGAAAACCTTCATATACACAATCTGATACCCACAGTTGATCCAGAAGAAGGCAAAAAAAAAAAACAATATTTCCTTCAATGGGAGAAAATAAATCCTTCCTGATCTTCCATGAGGCAATCAGATATTCCCTGGATCAACTTTAAAAAAACAAAAACAAAAAAAATATAATACAATCCTATACACACAGTTGATCCAGAGGAAGGCAAAAAAAAACAGCAAAGTATGATCCAATTTGCCCCAGCAGGGAAAAAAGATCCTTCCTGGTCGCAGAAAGGGGGAATCAGATATTCCCTGGATCACCTTTACCTATAAATGTTTTTATCCAGTTATATTTTGTGCATTCGGGAAAGAATTCAGGGCTTTTTTTAAACAATCTACTGAGCTGGCCAGAACCAGCTCTTGAGGGTGTCTATTCCACATTTTCACAGCTCCTACTGTGAAGAAGACTTTCTGTATTTGGAGTTGAATCTCTTTTCCTTCAGACACGAAGAGTCCTCTGTAATGAACTGAAAGTGAATACACTAAGTTCACTATATGGACCTCTTAAGTATTTATACATGTTGATCATATCCCCCTTATTCTCCTCTTTTCAAGAGAGAATACATTTAGTTCCTCTAATCTTTGCTTATAGCTGAGCTCCTTCATGCCTCTTATCAGTTTGGTTGCCCTTTTCTGCACTTTCTCCAGTTCCCCAATATCCTTTTTGAGAACTGGCACATATTCCAGATGGAGCCTTACTAATGATTTGTACAGGGTCAAAATGGTATTTATTTTTCTGCAGTACATACCTCTTTTAATAGAGAGAAAAAAACTGCGCTTGGAAAGTGCATGAATTTAAAACAAAAAATGATATACCAAAAATTATATACCAAAAAATTATATGGAAAAAAGCTGCAGCTTAATGTGGGATATACACCTCTTTTAATACGGTAAAGAAACGATTTTGCTCGCTTTGGAAACCACTACTTGGCATTGCATGCCATTATTATGCTTATGATCTACCAGAAAACACAGATCCTTCTCCACCATTGAGTCCATCAGTTGTACTTCTCCAAGAATGTATATTGCATGCATGTTTTTAGTGCATAACTTTACATTTATTAACACTAAACCTTATTTGCCACTGTGCATAAGGTCGGCTTGTAAGTTGGAGACCTATAAGGATGTCATTCCACTGCATAGTACTTTTAATTCCAGACTCTATATCATTTATAAATATATTAAAAAGTAAGAATCCCAACACTAAACCTTGGGGTACACCACTAACTACCCTAAAACATTCAGAGTATGAATCATTAACCACTACAGTTTTCTATCCATTAACAAACTGATTTGTTTCAAGCTTGTAGACATTACCTTGCACATTGACCGAACTGTGTTGAATGCTTTTGCAAAATCCAAGTATACTACTTCCACGGCCACTCCTTTGTCTAAGTTTTTGCTTACCACCTCATAAAAATAAATAATATTTGTTTGACAATTTCTGTCTTTCATTAATCCATGCTGGCTATTGCTTAAAAAAATTTTTTTCAGCAAATACTCATCTATGTGATCTTTTATTAAACTCTCCATTATCTTCCAAACTATAGAAGTTGAACTAACAGGTCTGTAGTTACTTGGTAAAGACTTTGACCTCTTTTTAAATATAGATACCGCATTGGCCTTACATCAATCCAGTAGTACTATGCCAATCATTAAAGAGTCCCTGAAAATTCGAAACAATGGCTTTAAAATGACAGAGCTCATTTTTTTTAGGATACGTGGGTGTATGCCATCTTTATTCTTTATAAATATTTTTGGACCATATCAATTTTGAGCAATATTGGTTAAATTGGGGCTATGTTAATATCACCCCCAAAATAGACTTGAGGTTCCCAGTCGCTCACTCTAGATTATTTTTTAAAGGGCCTACATGCTCAGATATGACGTTTTTATTATTAATATATTTAAATAATTTTGGGGGGTTTGTCCTACTATCTTTTGCAATCTGTCGTTCATTTTGATTTTTTTTTACTGTCATTGATTTACTTTTTACTTATTCTGGTATATTCTTTGTAACATTTAAATAATGATAGTGTTTCTTAATTTTTTTTATATTTTTTAAAGGCACTTTCCTTATTTTTTATAGCTTTTTTGGCAGTGAGATACACAGCTTTTATTTTTAGCCTTTTAAATGTATTTCCCGTGGGAATATATTTTGCAGTGTTTTTGCATACCATTGTTTTGAAGAATTCCCATTTCTGTCCTGTGTTCTTCAATGCCAATATCCCCTCCCAGTCTAAATATTGGAGAGCAGCCCTCAGCCTTGGAAATGTTGCCCTCTTAAAGTTAAGTGTTTATTTCTTTCCAGTATGTGCTTGTATTCAATGAAATCATGTTACGGTCACTGCTACCAAGATTTTCTTTTATATGAACATTAGTAATAAGCTCTGCATGGTTTGAGATTACCAGGTCCAGCAGAGCATAATTTCTAGTTGGATCCTCTATGAACTGTACCATAAAAGTGGCTTGTAAGAGGCTTATACATTTTTAACCCTTAAGTTAAGCCCTTTAACTGTTCCAGTAGTGCCATTACTTCAGTCAATTTCAGGGAAGTTATAATCCCCCATTATCATCACTGTCCCAGCCATTGCAGCCCTTTCTATCTGTGCAAGGAGCCGAGTCTCTACCTCCTCATTAACACTGGGTGGTCTATAACAAACTCCAATGATTACATTTAAAGTACGCATACCCATATGCAGTTCCACCCATAATGCTACATACACCAACACCTTTACGTTTTACCCTGTCTCTCCGAAAGAGAGCATAACCAGGAATATTAAAGTGGATCTAAAGGTAGAGAACAAGTTACAGACAGCTCCTCTGTTCTTTAATCTCTCCTACACTGTCTAATTGCTTTTTTTTAAATTATATCTGTATATACCTTATCTTTGCTCTTTTATGGCCGGTCATGTGACCTCCGTCTCCTCTATTCCTCCGATCTATGGGCTACAGAGGAATTGGCCGAGTTCCCCCTCCAACGTCAGCTGGGAAGGTCACGTGACCACTGTGCCTGGCCAGAAGAGATCAAAGATAAGGTATTTGCAGGCTTCGTTTTACAAAAACATTCACACAGTGTAGGGAGCTGGCTGTAATTGTTCTTTACTTTTACTGCCAGCTACTAATAGCAGCAGGAGGGGGGCTGAGAAAGGGAGAGACACACACAGGATCTGACAGGCAGGGAGGGAGGGGGAGAGGGAGAGAGGAGAGCAGAGGGATGACAAAGGCATGAAAATTTACCACGGTAATCAGGGATTAGCAGCCATGATTACCGTGGTCATCACACAGAGGGGGACACAGGAACAGGCAGGATCAACCAGGTTTTTGAAGCTTAGAAAGGGGCATATTAGACAGCACAAGCACCGTGCTGTTTAATCTGTTATAAGGGAACAGGAGCTCTCTTTTTTTTTTCCTTTGTGTTACAACCATTTTAGTAGCCCAATGATGTCAAGAATGAAGCCAAGATTCAGTAATACCAATATAATCATAATTCTTTTCATGCACCAAAGCTTCAAAGCTTCCAAAGCTTTGCTTGGCAGACTTCTGGCATTGGTGAACAAACACTATAATTCCTTTTGCACATGTATTTTGCGTATTTTTTTTGTAGTACAAATAATGCCATTTTCAATGGTTGTTTGTACCATGGGAACCTTCTTATCACCTGCCATAGCCCTCCTCCCATCTTTCCCCATTCCACCCACCATTAGAGACTGACCTGTATTGTCACCTGCAAGTTTTCAGTTTTTGTGCCATTATTTCTGGAATAAGTATTCTGTGTGACTCAATTTAGCTGTGGCCTTCCAACCACAAACCCTGTATTTTCTTGTAGCGTGAAACAAGCAAACTATGTTTCTTGCAGCATGTTTTATGCAGATTTTGTATGCCTATGCTTCTCAACAGTCATGGTTGAACATCACTACAAGCATAGTCTGATGGTCTGGTCACAACAACAGTTCCAAAGCAACATCACAAAAGTTTGAATAGGTAAACTTAAAAAAAATAAAAAAAGACTTTAAAAGATAAAATAATTACAAATGTTCTCCTTGATTTACCTTGAACTGTTTAGAAGATGGGGCATCCGAACTTTAAAATAAAGCAGCTGGAAAACCTAGAAACTAAGAATCAAGAAATAAAAACTGCTGGGGACATCACCTATAACAAAAGTGAAGGTTGTTACAGTATTGTTGACGCACACACATAGCGTAAAATAAGAACTGGGAAAGTTTGGTGTGCCTAGGGCTACTAAAGTCCTCTTGACCATGAAAGAGTCAGATAGCGGATTCTCTACATAAAACAGCTGTGGCATTTCATTTAGCAGCTTTGCCAGCCTTTCCTTGGAGAGAGAATCATGTTTGTGCAGAGATTTACATGCTCTGGGGAATTTCAGCATTCCAAACAAACACGGACTGTTTCATCTCTCAAATTGCTGGCTTGGTTATTATGTTTTGCTATAAATTGCTCAAGTTCCTTGCTAAGCAAAAGTGTTGTTCTAAAGAGTAAATCTGACCTGAACCAGAAGATTAACAGTCATTTACACAGCTAGACTTACATTTCTGTAAGATAATATTACAAATAACAGAATTTGTAATATTACTGCATTATGATAAGAATGATTAGATTGAATTCAACTGAATTATGCACTTGATACAAACCTACTTAAAGCAAATTAGTACTCTAAGAAATATGGAGGCTGCAGGGCCTGGGTAAAGAACAGGTTTAGTTTAACCCATTAGAAGATTGTAATGCCCCGTACACGCGGTCGGAAAATCCGACCACAAAATCCATCAGATTTTTTCCGACGGATTTTGTCCGACACTGGTGTTGCATACACACGGTCGGACAAAGTTGTCGGAAAATCCGATCATTCTGAACATGGTGACGTTTGTTGCCTACGACGGGACTACGTAGAGGCTAGTAGCCAATAGCTTTGGTCTTGTAATGTCATCTGAGCATGCGTGGCACTTTGTCCGTTGGAATTCGCTACACACGATCGGAAAAAGTCCGATAGGACTTTGTTGTCGGAAAATTTGAGAGCAGGAGATAAAACTTTGTCCGTCAGAAAATCCGACGGAAAAAGTGCGATGGAGCCTACACACAGTCGGAATTTCCGACAACATTGTCTGATAGGACATTTTCCGTCGGAAAATCCGACCGTGTGTACGGGGCATAACAGTAATTGGCGAGAGTCAACTTATTAATGTGTGTATTGAGACTTGTTGGCTGCCAAATGTTATTGGAGTAAACAGCGCAAGGTTTATATTTTGACATATTCCTTTGCCCAAATTCCAAGTTATATCCTAAAGCAAGTTTTAACTAACTTGTCTGCATGAATATATTCTTGACTAGTCACAATCTTTTTTATCATTTAATAAAAGCAGTATGTTTTATCATTAAAAGCAGTATGTTTTATCATTAAAAGCAGTCCATGAGCTTCAGCCAAGTGGCTTTTCCTAGATGATGCATGAATACAGATGGTGCCATCCTCCTGGAAAGAAAGGAAGATTCAGGTGGAGTACAGAAATCTATGTGAGAGGTAATAAATACACTAAGCATATATGCACCAAAAAAACTAAACTAGAACTGGCCATGGCTTAAAGTGTTACTAAACCCACAACAGTAAAATCAGTCTGTATATGCAGTAAATCATACTTGTTATACTACTCACTGTGGAACCTAAGGGACCAAAGTTGAAAAAAAATAGTTTTTGTGGTGTAAGACACTTTTGTGTGTGATTTCTACCAAAAATTCCTTTCCTTTTCGCTTAGAATTTTTTGTGGGTACATTGCTTGCAATGGCTGAAGGAAGAATATATTGGTCCAAAAGAAGTGGCAGAGAAAAGGGCTGTGGAGAATAGTAGTCTGGGAGGTAGGTCTGCAATAATGTGCATGCGTGTTATGCATACTTGCATATCATGGCAAGAGATCTTAAAGTGTTACTAAACCCTGGACCCTGCATTTACGATATCTGGTCTCCCACAGTACACAGAACATGGAAATGCAATTATTTTAGTAAATACAAACTGCTAAATACCTTTTCTTATCAGCAGTATATAGCAGTATATAGCACAATGCGGAGAATTAACATCCTCCGCATTGTGTAAAAAGGCTGTTTGATCCTGTCGTCTTTGAACCACCTCTTCTTTTACTGTCCTCAAACCATCTGCTGATAGTACAGGGCCTTGGGGGAACATGCTCAGTTGTGTGTATTGCAAGAGAGCTTTTTTTTCTTGGCAGGGTGCATGTGATCAGCACAGGGCCAATAAGCACTGTCCAGGCAGAGGGTCAGGGGTCATGCAGCCTCATAGGACAGTCAAAAGAGAATGAAAACTTCTCCTACAAGTTTTACCCAAACACTGATAGAAGTCACACGACTGCTATATACTGCTGATAAGAAAAGGTATTTAGCAGTTTGTATTTACTAAAATAATTGCATTTCCATGTTCTGTGTACTGTGGGAGACCAGATATCGTGAATGCAGGGTCCAGGGTTTAGTAACACTTTAAGATCTCTTGCCATGATATGCAAGTATGCATAACACGCATGCACATTATTGCAGACCTACCTCCCAGACTACTATTCTCCACAGCCATTTTCTCTGCCACTTCTTTTGGACCAATATATTCTTCCTTCAGCCATTGCAGGCAATGTACCCACAAAAAATTCTAAGCGAAAAGGAAAGGAATTTTTGGTAGAAAACACACACAAAAATGTCTTACACCACAAAAACTATTTTTTTCAACTTTGGTTCCGTTTTAACAAAGAATATGTATGTTTTTAGAGAAATTGATAAAGGCTAGAGCCCCTGTCAGCTTTATTTTGCTGTGTGTGTCACTGTTGCAGAATTTTCCTGTCTGGCGAAACAGTTTTCACCAGGATAGGAAGTAAAAGGAGATCTTTCTAACGCAGCCTTGGATAGCAATAAGACAACAGAAGTTCTAATCCTTCCTTATTCCTTATTCCATCCAAATATAACAAAAAATATTTTGGCTAGATTTACAATGTTTAGGCATGACCCTTCCAACACATGACAGGCATTTTTACTAGTAAAATAAAGAACAGTGTCAAATCCTTCCCAACATCATTTATCACTATAGTACGTGTGTTGTTTGAACCCCTCAACATATAATTATTTAAAGGATAGTAAACTACCAGCTTTAGCTGGCCATACACTAGTATATTTTTGAACAGACATTCATATGAATATTCATACATAAATTCTCAGTACATTCGATGACTTGGCAAATGTTGTTACATAGTTACATAGTAGGTAAGGTTGAATAAAGACAATAGTCCATCCAGTTCAACCTGTGTGGGTGTATGTGTGTCAGTGTCTATAATTATTTCTCATATCCCTGTTGTGTTCTTCAACCACTTCAGCCCCGGAAGAATTTACCCCCTACCTGACCAGAGCACTTTTTACGATCCGGCACTGCGTCGCTTTAACTGACAATTGCGTGGTCATGCGATATTGTACCCAAACAAAATTGACGTCCTTTTTCCCACAAATAGAGCTTTCTCTTGGTGGGATTTTATCGCCTCTGCGGTTTTTATTTTTTTGCGCTATAAACAAAAAAAGCAACAATTTTGAAAAAAACACATTATTTTTTACTTTTTGCTATAATAAATATTCCCAAAAATATATATAAAAAAATTTTGTTCCTCAATTTAGGCCGATATGTCTTCTTCTACATTTTTTTGGTAAAAAAAAATCACAATAAGCATATATTGATTGGTTTGCACAAAAGTTATAGTGTCTACAAAATAGGGGATAGATTTATAGCATTTTCATTATTATTTATTTTTTTTACTAGTAATGGCAGCGATCTGTGATTTTTTATCGTGACTGCAACATTATGGCGGACACATCGGACAATTTTTACACATTTTTCTGGACCATTGGCATTAATACAGTGATCAATGCTATAAAATTGCATTGATTACTGTAAAAATGTCACTGGCAGTGAAGGGGTTAACACTAGAAGGCGATTGAGGGGTTAACTGTGTTCCCTGGGAGGTGATTCTAACTGAAGGGGGGGGGACTGACTAGAGGAAGTGGTGGATCATGGTTCCTAGCTAATAGGAACACACCATCTGTCACTCCTGTCAGCATAGAACAGGGAAGTGACAGCGTTATCCCTGCTCTCCATGTTTTACCATCTCTGGATACAGGTCTAGCTTCAGCTCACTCTGCTGGCAGAGGGCTGCAACCTTCTCCAACCAGGCTTTCATCAGGTTCAACATGGCCAATACCCCTTCTCCATGTTTCACCAGCAAGCCGTTTGGATCGTGTTAACCCTTCTACACCCGGAAGCCATCGTTTTAATACAATTTTTCCAGTTGTGTCATATACTTTGACTATTATGCTGCATACACACGGTCGGATTTTCCGACAACAATTGTTCGATGTAAGCTTTTTGTCGGAAATTACGACCGTGTGTAGGCTCCATCGGACATTTTCTGTCGGAACTTCCGACAAACAAAATTTGAGATCTGGATCTCAAATTTTCCGACAACAAAATCCGTTGTCAGAAATTCTGGTCGTGTGCACACAATTCCGATGCACAAAGTTCCACGCATGCTCGGAATCAAGCAGAAGAGCTGCACTGGCTATTGAACTTCATTTTTCTCTGCTCATCGTAGGTGTTGTAAGTCCCCGCATTCTTGATGTTTGGAATTTCCGACTAGATTTGTGTGACCGTGTGTATGCAAGACAAGTTTGAGCCAACATCCGTTGGAAAATAAAAATTGGATTTTGTTGTCGGAATGTGCGATCGTGTGTACGTGGCATTACAGTCTCTTCAAGTTTTATAAACCCTTTTTCAGTCCTTGCTTGATTGACCTCAAGTGCAAAAAACAAGTATTTTATTTAATTTATGGTTTTTATATGTACTTTTTGGATTTGATCCACAGAGCGCCATCTCCAAGTTGTTTTTTTTCCCATTTGCCATGTAGTTGCCTACTCTATTATTTTGTTCAGGTCTTTCTGCAAAATTTCGATATCCTGATGTGAAGTTATTGCCCTGCTTATTTTTGTGCCGTCCGCAAAGACCGAGATTGAGCTATTTATCCCATCCTTTATATCATTTATGAATAAAATGAATAGAATTGGTCCCAAGACAGAACCTTGGGGTACCCCACTTACCACTCCAGACCAGTCTGAGTACACATTATTTGTGTTCAAATTTACTAATTTTAAGTAATTTTGTTTGCTTTTAACATTCAATTTTGGAATGAATAGACTTTCCCAAACAGAAATTCACTGTTGGAAATTTGCCAGCTAGAGAAAGATTTTCCATCCTGCTCCTTCAAATTTTTGTATCAGTATAGTCGTAAGCATCTATTTGCCCCCCTCTATTAGAAAATCAAATGGTCATAAAGCAAATATTTTGAGCAAAATTCTACTAGTGTGTGTCCAGCTTAGGATTTTGCCTGCTCTGCCACTGTTGGCAAAATTCAGGTTGCTGGTCTGTTGACAGATAATGGTGCCATTTGAGCAATGTTATATGTGAATACATTTTTTTTACGAAAATTAAAAAGAGGGGCCTGTAACAACAAATCATTTACCATTTATAGAATCCTTTTAAAATTAAAAATCGTATTACTCACCAGGACAGTTAATACTCATAGAAGGGTTAAATATTTATTTAGAAAATTAATTCCGCTTGACATCTATAATTCATTAGTCACTGATATAATTTTATCACAGTCATTACATGCCACATAAAGTCAATTCAATCAGTGCTTTACTTAGCCAACAATCTTTCCCTTATGCAAAATGAAGTCCTGGGAGACCATCCAGTAATGATTTTCTAAACCTTGGACTTCACCTCAATCATGGCTCAAACTTATCCAAGGTGGAATTAGCAATTTCTCTGGTCAGCAGAAGTGTGGAACAAAGACGTTCTGTGTTCTATATGTTACTCTAGGTTTATTTGGTAATTGGCTTATTTATCCAGTTATTTACGGATCAGATATGATACTGAACTATTTTACAGCAAACCATCACTGCAATTACATAAATAGAAAAAATTATCATTGCATTCGTACACATAGAAGACCCAAAATACATTCTGCTCCACACAACTTTTCAGTCTGAGTGTCCAAATCATTGTCTACTATCCCTCAAAGGTCCTCTATATTAAGCACCTTATTTTTGGGGCAAAGCTTTAGTGTTAACTGGAAACAAGAACCTGTGGTAGACGAGTGGACCTGACATCAAACAACATTTTTCTTTCTATATCTCTGTGTTGCTGTTAGAGAGTCAATGAGACTGGAAGACAGAAATGTACTAATCCTTCTCTGCTCTATCGATCTAAA
The DNA here is from genome assembly GCA_028564925.1 of Lithobates sylvaticus. NCBI lineage: Eukaryota > Metazoa > Chordata > Amphibia > Anura > Ranidae > Lithobates > Lithobates sylvaticus. The sequence goes on from CM053029.1 coordinate 196,181,335, forward strand.
ACTGGAAAAAAAATTGACTTGACATACACTTTAAGGCTGATGTCACATGGGTGATCATACAAATAACCAGCGCCAGGATCGTTGTGCAAATGCTTGCCAGTCTCTATAAATATTGCTCCCCTGCTAAAGGGACCAGTGAGAAGTCACTTTCTCAAGGGAATGATTCCACAAAGGTACGTGACTCCGATGCTGCTGATGTGTTGCCTTTAGCAAAGATGCCGTGTGACATCAGCATAACTGTAAAAAATTTAATTTTCCATTAAAAATGTAATACATTTTGAATACACTTCATATTCCACCAATATGTTTTATCTAGGGTTTGCACAATATTTTATTCTTTAGTGATGTTTAGATTACTTTGTAGTGCTCACTGTCACTAAATGTGCACATTTGACATTTACTAAAGCAATGCACAACACTTTGGGGTTGATTTACTAAATGTCAATAGACTGTGCACTTTTGCGAATGCAGTTATAGAGCTTAGTAAATAAGGGGAAGCTCTGTTGACTTCCATCATCCAATCATGTGCAAGCAAAAAGGCTGTGCTTTTTTTTTCCTTGCATGTAATTGGGTAACTAACTGGGTTTAATTTCCTAAAACTGAAGAGTGCACAATCTGGTGCAGCTCTGCATAGAAACCAATTAGCTTCCATGTTTTTTTTTTGTTAAAGCTTAATTGAACAAGCTGACTTAAAAGCTGATTGGCTACCATGCACAGCTGCACCAGATTTTGCACGCCCCGGATTTAGTAAATCTCCACCACTGTGTCATAAACAACACCCACCCCAAGGGCAGAATTATGTTTTTTAAAGCCATAAATTATATCTAGCAGTTGATTTATGGTTTATAGTTTTTCATATGCTACATAAAAAATCTAAAAATCAGTGATATACCTTTATGTGTACATTATTATTATCATATAGGATTTATATAGAGCCAACAGTTTGCACAGCACTTTACAATATACAGGAGTACAATTACAAGTACACGGGGGGTGGGGGTCATTTACTAAAACTGTAGAGTGCAAAATCTGGTTCAGCTGTGCATGGTAGCCAATCAGCTTCTAACTAAGCTTGTTCGATAAAAAAAAAAATGGAAAATTATTGGTTTCTATGCAGAGCTGCGCTAGATTTTGCAGTGTCCCGTTTTAGAAAATCAACCCCCTCTTTAACAGCCAGTATAGACTAGGAATAGAAAAGGAAGCATGCATACCTAACGGGATTCTGGGGATTCATCCGTTGACATAACTCTGTATGCGATGGACCCAATGTCTAATAAAAAACTTTATAAAAAAAAAAGGATATTTAAACCAGTAACACCCTTGATATTACATGGCTTTCCAAAGAGATTGGGCTAAAGAAGAATGGTTACATTTGGTTTATTCCTTATTTAAAACTGAAGTGTTTTAAATATCTTTAGATTTTTGAAGTTGTTGCAGTTTCTTTCTCAAGTTCCATGAGACCATGTTTCCTATTTTACAAATAAAATAAATAATTAAAAATACCACCCTTCCCCCTTTTAATCATCAGATTAAGCACAGTGACACCATGGAAGAAAATTACATTATATTTCATACTAGCTACCCTTGTGACACATGTGCAAGTATGATTGACTGTAATCATCTTATATATATGTGTGGGGGGATGTTTTTCACACTGGTGTAGGACATTATTATATTATAGGCAAACCTCTAGATAGCTCCAATATTAGTTTTTCTTAGAATGATAAGGTATGTTATTACATGTAAAGAATATGTGCGAAATAATGTAGCATCCTACCATGAGCAGAATCTAACTGTATATGCTGCTGGTTTGACTTATGAAAACTGTAACAAGGTTGGAGTAGTTGTTTATAGCAACCAAGCAGATGCCATCTTTAATGTTTATGAGATTTGTATGGTTGCTATAGGTAGAAATCTTGCTTTGCCCAGGTTATCAGAAATGATATCCTACATCTTTATATGTTCTCTGCATAGCTAGGATAGGAAATATTTGAGTTAAATTGATACGACTGACTAGTGATGCATTAATATCGAAGTAAAACGGTAATGAAGTGATATTGATTGGCTCTAAGCTAGTGCTCCCAAGAGCTCCATAAACTATAATCTGCACGCTATTGAAAAGCAATGATTCTACATAGGTCTACCGTTCTTATCAAGACTGTCAGTGCACCATCTTACTCAGCCCTTTTCAATCTTCTTACCATGAATAATCCTTTGAAATAATTTTCAGGTCCCAGAGAACCTTGTTATAAATAATTACACCTACAGCTCATGGTACATTAGCATGATCAAGTAAGTAAAGTAAGTGAAATAAGGTAAGGAAGAAGAGTCTTCCTTATCTTGGTGGTCAGTGGGAGAGATGCCCTCATAGATTGGTGATCAGTGGGAGACTGACCCCCTTAGTTTGGCAATTTGTAGCCCCTATGTTGTCAGAATTGCCATTTTTTTGTCCATGTATTGTCAAGTTAGACCCCTTTCACACTGAGGCAGTTTTCAGGCATTTTAGCACTAGAAAGTGCCTGAAAACTGCCTCCCATTCTTTGTGGTGTGTGCTTTCACACTGGGGGGGGGGGGGGGGGGGGGGGGGGGGTCTGCGCTTGCCAGACATTAGAAAAAGTCCTGCAAGCAGCATCTTTGGGGCAGATTGGGAGCACTGTAAATATCGCTCCCAAAAAAACACGCGACCTTAACCTCCCTGGCGGTATGTCTTTGAATCTCAAAGCGTTACATTGTTTTGCATAGAAATTTGGCGTTATATATTGTAGGCCTGTAATTCACTTAAATCTGTCCAAACAAGAGTCTAGTAGACAAGTAGACATCCCGGGTATGATACAATTTGAAATACAAAACCATGAATTATAATATAATAAATAACTATAAATAATTATAAAAAAATAATAATATAATAATAATAAAATAAATTTCCCCACGAATCACTATTGCTCAATTCTGCAAGTGTTCTAATTTAATATCGCTGTTTTCTAGCTGGTCTAAAACTGCTTTTGTAAAGGGACACTTTATGGATGCCATGGACATTCTCAAGTTTCCAGGCAGAAAGAACAGTATATATAATATAAAACAGCATGCAGGGCATTGGACCAAGCATTAGAGACAAAAGGGAGGTGAAATGATTTGATACAGTAATGTAATCTGTAAGATTACAGTGTACTGTATGTGTTATGTTTTTTGTACTTTTTGAATTTGTCACCGGGCTCCGTCCCCATGAGTCGCAGCGCTCACAGGGAGCAGAGCCCAGAACACAGAGCATCAGGTGGAGGATCCGGCGGAGGACACAGCGGGGGGACATCGCAGGATCCTGGGGACAAGGTAAGTTACCTGGACCAGGATTTTTTTTTTTTTTCAAATATGATTTTATTAGCGCCCAACGAGGGCAAAGATATGACAGTACAGACATATGACATTGGTAAATACCTTACACAAGTAAAAGCATCAACAGTCTGAAGAGGGGAAGGGGTGGGGTCACAGATGTATGTTGGTCTTGTGATTTCTTTGCAAACTTATAACAGTTCCTGAGTTGATGTATGATAATAAAAGTCCATCACATTTCTACAATTATCCATCTAGAGGAATAGGTAAGACAAGGAAACTCAAGGCATCCCTGTCCTCACATCCACCCCTACCACCTTACCATTCGCTTCCTTTAACATTTAAATATATATACAAAAAAAGGAATAAAAATGAATAAAAAATAAACAGAGGGGGAACAGAGGGGGGAACAGAGGGGGGAAAGTTGTAGCAAGAGAGAAACTTAGGGTAAGAGGGGGAAAAGGGAAGGGGTAAAAAGAGGGGGGCATGGGTGTAGATTCTAGAAACCGGGTATAAAAGAGCTCCCTGATTGAGTCTGAACAGTCTGGAGTTTTGGTCGCGCAGGGAGCCCCATTCCCATTAGGAGGCTCTGAGCGCAAGTCTTCTTTTTTTTTCTTGCTGGTCCATTTTGCTAATATCTTCTACTTTTTGGATCCAGTATGCCATTGTGGGTGGTGACTGTCTTTTCCAACAGAGTGGAATGCAGGCCTTTGCGGCGTTTAACAGGTGACATACAATCGACTTTTTGTATAGATTTGCCGGTATGGTAGAGACATGTAGGAGAAAGAAAGCTGGATCATCAGGAATATTGTATTTTGTGAACTGCTGAATTGTCGTTCTGATCGCTGGACCAGGATTTTGCAATGCAATCCCGAGTGTGGCTAGGGGTTACCACTAATGGTACTGAAATTTAACCCCGAGCCACATTAGGAATACCACTAGGGAGGTAAAAAAAAAAGGCCTGCTAGCGCCTGAAAAGCGCCACAAAAGCACAACAAAAACGCAGCTAAAGCACCGGAGAAACGACCAGCGCTTTAGCGCTGTTTTAGCGACGCTGCAGTGTGAAAGGGGTCTTTTGTTTAGAGAAACATATTAAAAAATTTAATTCCTTGCAGACCCATTTTTTCCAACATAGTGGAATGCAGGCCTTTGCGGCGTTTAACTGGTGACATACAATCGACTTTTTTATTTTGGGACACTGTACTATTTGTGTTGCTAATGCCCTGTTTTCTGCCTAGGCCACCCTTAGCCCCTAGGTATTTCAGGCTGAAGGGTTACTAAAAAATTTAATTCCTTGCAGACCCATTTATTATCAAACCAGACCGCATTTATCCTAATTTTTCTGTATATAATCCTTTTATTTTGGGACAATGTACTATTTGTGTTGCTAATGCCCTGTTTTCTGCCTAGGCCACCCTTAGCCCCTAGGTATTTCAGGCTGAAGGGTTACTAAAAGTCCCCAGGTATGTCCATTTTGCAGTAGAGAGGAATGCAGTGGGTCACCTATCAATGCTTTTGCATGGTGCAAAAAAAATGTGTGTGTGCATGCGCCCGCCTTTCCGAAAATTGGCGAGCAGCGGCAACAGCGCTGGCGCATGCGCAGTAGCCCGACATGCAACTGCGCATGCGCCAGCGCTGGGGCCGCTGCTCGGCAATTTTCGGAAAGGCGGGCGCATGGCCGCGGGGCCGACATGCAACTGCGCATGCTTTTTTCAGGTGCCGCTGCCCTCACAGTGGCGGCAGCGGCACCAGTGACACGATGGCGCCAAGTGGCGCCATTTTTAAAAATAAAACGGCCCCTCCGCAGCCTCTTACCTCCTGGGCCCCCTCCCCCTCGCAGCCTCTTACCTCCTGCCCCCTCCCCCTCGCAGCCTCTTACCTCCCGTCCCCCCTCCCCCCCTCAGCCTCTGACCTCCTGCCCCCCCCTTCGCAGCCTCAGACCTCCTGCCCCCCCTCGCAGCCTCTGACCTCCTGCCCCCCCCCTCGCAGTCTCTGACCTCCTGTCCCCCCCTGCAGCCTCTGACCTCCTGTCCCCCCCCCCTGCAGCCTCTGACCTCCTGTCCCCCCCTCGCAGCCTCAGACCTCCTGTCCCCCCCCCTCAGCCTCTGACCTCCTGTCCCCCCCCGCAGCCTCTGACCTCCTGTCCCCCCCCCTTGCAGCCTCTGACCTCCTGTCCCCCCCTGCAGCCTCTGACCTCCCCCCCCCTCGCAGCCTCGGACCTCCTTTCCCACCCCCTTCGCAGCCTCGGACCTCCTGCCCCCCCCCCTCGCACCTCCTGTCCCCCCCCTTGCAGTCTCTGACCTCCTGTCCCCCCCTTGCAGCCTCTGACCTCCAGTCCCCCCCCCCTTGCAGCCTCTGACCTCCTGCCCCCCCCCCATCAGCCTCAGACCTCCTGTCCCCCCCCTCTTCGCAGCCTCTGACCTCCTGTCCCCCCCCCCCCTTCGCAGCCTCTGACCTCTCCTGTTGCCCCCCACAGCCTCTGACCTCTCCTGTTGCCCCCCCCCCGCAGCCTCTGACCTCTCCTGTTGCCCCCCCCGCAGCCTCTGACCTCTCCTGTTGCCCTCCCCCGCAGCCTCTGACCTCTCCTGTTGCCCTCCCCCCACAGCCTCTGACCTCTCCTGTTGTCCCATCCGCAGCCTCTGACCTCCCCTGTCCCATCCGCAGCCTCTGACCTCCCCTGAGTCAAGAAGGGAGCGCAGCCAGGATGGGGGTCAAGGGAGAAGTCAGACATGTATGGACTGTGGAGAGGAAACTATGGGATAAAACCAGAGCCACCAAGCTGGAGCCGCCTGACTGAGCCCTGCATGATGCACCTGAGAGGAAGTCAGTGACAGCACCGCCAGGCCAGTCTAGGGGGGGTCAATACAATATTGTAAGGGGGCACTGATATAAAGGTTTCCCCCTTATCAGTAAACCCCCTTATCTTAGTGTTTTCTTTCTCTGGTCACCAGAGTCCTCCCCACATTCCCAGAGTTCCCCTTTACATCATAGTATGCAGGATTCCACCTTACAGTGCAAGGGGGAACTCTGGTGTAAAGGGCAATGCTGCAGACCCTGATGTAAGTAGGGAGGCTCTCTGAGGACACTGATGTATGGGGCTCTCTGGGGACCCTGATGTAAGGAGGGGCTTTATAGGGATGCTCTCTGGGGACCCTGATGTAAGGGGGGTGCTCTCTGGGGACCCTAATGTAAGGGGGTGCTCTCTGGGGACCCTGATGTAAGGGGGTGCTCTCTGGGGACCCTGCTCTCTGGGGACCCTGATGTAAGGGGGGTGCTCTCTGGGGACCCTGATGCTCTCTGGGGACCCTGGTGTAAGGGGGATGCTCTCTGGGGACCCTGGTGTAAGGGGAGGCTCTCTGGGGAGGCTCTCTGGGGAAAGGGGAGGCTCTCTGGGGAACATGATGTAAGGGGGGTGCTCTCTGGGGACCCTGATGTAAGGGGGTGCTCTCTGGGGACCCTGGTGTAAGGGGGAGGCTCTCTGGGGACCCTGGTGTAAGGGGGAGGCTCTCTGGGGACCTGGTGTAAGGGGGAGGCTCTCTGGGGGACCCTGGTGTAAGGGGGAGGCTCTCTGGGGACCCTGGTGTAAGGGGGAGGCCCTCTGGGGACCCTGGTGTAAGGGGGAGGCTCTGGGGACCCTGGTGTAAGGGGGGGACCCTGGTGTCTGGGGACCCTGGTTTACATAGCTCACGGCATCATGGGTCAGGTAGAGGGCCCCTCAGCAGAATTTTGCTGAGGGCCCCAGGGAGGTCAGGTTCGGCACTGGCTATACAGGTTACATATGCAAAATGGCAGCCACCATGTTTGGGACCTGTATTTAAAGCCATCTGTTTTGGCACCTTTTTTGGCATCATGAATGCCTGTACGTTCTTCAGTGTCATTTTCATGATAATGCCATGAAGTACACATCATTATTTCATCACGCATATGTATTTAATGTTCAAAAACATCACTATCAATGTACTTGTACAAAAAAGTCCTTATGCAAGTAAAGATAACTCAGATCCAGTGCTATATCCTTAGAGGTTGGACAGAAAGCAGATCATCCTGACCCTATGTGATGTCTCCATTCTAGAAAAGCTAACATTAGACAGCTGATTTACTAAAACTGAGTGTGCAAAATCAACAGCTCTTCCTTTTTTTTTTTTCAAAGCTTAATTAAACAAGCTGATGTTAGAAGCTGATTGGCTACCATGCACAGCTGCACCCGATTTTTCTTTCCAGTTTTAGTAAATGAACCCCACAGTGCTTCAACAAACTACTTTAAAATAAATATTTTATGAATGTGTGGTAATGTTAAAAGAGAAAAAAATTAATAATTTTAAAATAAATTATGAATAAAAATTATGTTTCTTGGTAGAATTTGTAAATATATATTTAGTAAATCATTTCCACAGGATCATTGCCAAGGACAGTTCTCCTTTACTATATCTGTGCAGCAAACAGCATTCGTTAAAGGCTGCTGGATGTTCAGTACAGCCTGGTCCTCCTTCTCAACTGAAAAGCATTTTTATTGCCTTCAAAGCTTTTGGTGCAGCCTGCTTGGCCAGCACTATTTTATTAACCCTGTACTCTTCAGTTTTCCTGAGGTAGTAAAAAAAATCCCAATGTGCATTCTCACTTTAAAACTGACAAGTTGAGGTTTGTAGTTCAGCAAGAAAAACCTCAGTTTGAACTGTAACTTTTGCATTTAATTTTTTTTACAGTTTTGTAAAATTACAACGGCAGAAGATTGAAATGGAAAGGTCATTTTTAATAACATTAAATTACTTTTTTAAATATCAATGGCATGTGCTATATTATTATTTAATGAAAGTGGAGATTTCTTTTAAAGATGCGTGCATTTTAGCAGAAACGCATCACGATAGCACATTGTTCGAAACTGGCGGTGCATTTCGATTATGTCAAAAATGTATTAAATTGGATAATGGTTAATGATTGACTCACCTGCACCCTCCACAATAAGGGTCCTTTCACACGGGGGGGGTCAGTGCTGATCCGCCCCGTGGATATCGCTCCGGCGATCCCCGCTGAGCAGGAAGATGACAGGTCCGTCTCTGCACTCTGTGCAGGGACGGACCTGTCAGAGCGCCGCTCTCCCCTATGGGAGATCGGGTGACGACGGACCGTAGAGTCCGTCGTCATCCGCTCTGCAGACTGATGGAAAAATAGGGTTTTCCTCCGTCTGTAGAAACGGACCATAGCGGGCACGGACGAGATCGGGTGTCAGCGGATGCTCATCCGCTGACACCCGTTATAACATAGAGATACATGTATGTCCGTTTTTCATCCGAAAACAGATGGATGAAAAACGGACATATGGACCGTCCGTGTGAAAGAGCCCTTACTCTGAATTTTAAGAAGACTTGGGACCCCTGAATCAAGTATATATCTCCTACGGATTGAGATCGGATTGGATCTATTTCCTCAGCTGTTAAGATCCCCTCTCTTTTCTTTTCAGTTTTTTGTCTTATTTTCTCCTGTTTTGTAGGCTTCCTTTTAAAGAACATTAGTATTTACACTGGGTTGGTGTTTTATATGGGCTGAATGAAAAAGGAGCTCAGGTTTTATGTCTTAAAACATTCCGCTTTTTCCGGGCCCTGTTCTAATCTGGTTGGATTCCACATAACAATGAATACCACAAAAACCAAGATGTGGTTTGAGCTGTTTTTGACTATGTTTTGACTTATAGAGTAATTGTGTGTAGGATTGCTAAAAATTACATCTGACAATTATGTAATAATATAAAATATCATTATGTTTTGTTATTGTTATCATTTTTAATTTTTCAGTTTTTTGACTGACTAAAACTACATTTTCAGCACCTGCTTAATAAGAGGGTGAAAGTGCTGATTTAGTAGCCTATAAATATTTGCACTAAGGCTTTGTTCACACAGGTGACAGGTTTACACACACGTCTCTTAAAAATTAATTTATGGTGGATTGCCTTTCAGGGGCTGTTCAGAGCTGTTCCACGGGAATGTAGGAGGCAATACTGCTGCCTTCTGAATGCGTTTTTTTTTTTTGTTTGTTTTGTTTTTTGTTTTTTATCCCTAAGTGGATTTAAAAAAAAAAAATAAAAAAAATATATTGCTATGAGAATGAGAGGAAAGTACCAATGGGCTGGGTGATAATACAATAAAGATACCAACAGAAATCACAAAAGGAGCAATAAGGGTAGTTAAGGCTTGTGGGACCACAAATTCAAGTGCAACCATAAAGAAAAAAAAATAGTAGACATATCAGGCATTATAATCTAAAAATGTATATTATTAATAGCATAAAAAATTGATAAGAAAATAAGTCTACTCAAAGCAAGATGAACTTGGGAAAGGGGATGAGTGGCAAGAGAAAAAAAACACATAGCAGTACTTAGATAATATAAGGTTGACGATTAGACAATAATAATAACAATATATTATAGCAAAAAATAGCAGTTCCATATATGACATAGGCATGGCATGCTAATAAATTCATCTGCATGGAATATTGAACTTACTTTGATGAATATCTATCAAGATTATCCAAATGTGTAATAGAAAGGGGAAAAAAACCCTGAAGCAGAGGGGGATGGTATATATTTGAGTGATTTATGTAAGACCTAAAACATAAAAGGGTCGTCTGTTACATAGTCTATGCAAAACAGTTATAAAAGAGAAGTAAGCACTGCAGTATTGGGTGGTGTGATGCGCTTTTCTGCACATCACATAGCGGTTGATTTACTAAAACTGGAGAGTGAAAAATCTGGTACAGCTGTGCATGGTAGTCAATCAGCTTTTAATTTTAGCTTGTTCAATTAAGCCTTTACCAAAAAAAAACCTGGAGGTTTATTGGTTTCTATGCAGAGCTGCACCAGATTTTGCACTCTCCAATTTTAGTAAATCAACCCCATAGTTCCCCTTTTCTGTACTAACTTTATTTGAAATTAACAAAAGTGACATTTTATTCATGTCACTGTACAGCAGCCTGGTGCATTGTGCTGCTGTACAGTGACATACAATCCTGGGCAGCATTGCAGTGTGAATTTGACACAAAGAAAACAATTGCTTTCTGTGTGTCCTAGTGGAGACCTGCATTCATCCAGTGCGCTAAAGTTCAGGTCACTGCAGCATGTGTGAACAGGGTCTAAAAGTAAATTCCCTGCTTTGTGTCTCCCCCCTCTTCCCTGGCAACTTCTATCCACAACACTGTCCCCAATTAATGTACTACCTAAACTGACAGCTCTCTTGCTACCTGTCCTTAATGTAGGCATACTGTATGTTAAGATTGAGGATGATATTCTCCCAGTTGACATGCATTACAAGGAAGGGCCATAGGAACCCCATCCAAATTTTGCTATGGAACCCAGTGGCAGGTGGTGTTTTTTTGGGGGGGGAGGGGCTGTTTGCCCGTCAGTCCAGCACTTACCCAATCTAGGCGGGTAGCAGGCAGTGTGCAGCAGCTCCGTGTCCTCTCCTCAATCGGCGGCTTCCAGCGTGCGGCTATTCCTAGGTGTCCAATAGGATCGTCTGGCCTTTCAGCCAATCGGGTGATGGGTGTCAAAACCTGCCCCCTGATTGGCCAGGAGGAGGATCAGTGTTACAATAGCGAATGTTCATTCGCTGTTGTAACACACCTGGGTGGGCTGTTAGCACACTCTCTGTGCCCCGAGCCCACCCTATTTTGAAGCCTATTAGAGCCTCTGGCTTTAATCAGTGCTTCAAAAAAACACCCACCCCACATTGGAATCCATGCGCCCGGCGTTCTGAAAGGAGCTGGACGCATGGATAGGGGGAGGCGTTGATGGATGGGGGGGCAACACCCGTGCGCCCTTAATGGACGGGCCGCTCATGAATTGAAACCCAAATCATTTGTAGTTATGCTCCTTCCTACAGACATCCTAACATTCCCCAATTCAACTGTAAATGGCGTATGAACGATCACATTGGAGATAATAATCTGCATCACAGTCTGCTAAACATTGTCCAATGTTGCGATCACTCTCCACTGATACACCACAAGCGAACAATGATAAGTCGCTTCTTAACAGGCAGCAAAGAACAGACCGTCAAATATGGACCCTGCTAATATCTTACTTTCTAGCTGCAGCAAGATAAGTGAGAATAGTGTTATCAGTCATGCATCCCGCACAGATTGAGTTTTAATGTTGAATTTTCAAACCTGTAATAGACAAAGTTCAGTGAACCGAATACTATAAATAACACAGGCTTCATTTTGGCCAATAAATGCCTTATGAAATGTTCGCTTTTACTATTGTTCCTCGTGGCGGCTCATCTCTTTATACATTCATGTCCCTTATCTCTAATAATAGTGCAGAATAATGAGCTAGATAAGTGCCATAGTCATTTTTTCTCAAGTTTCCTTGATAAGTTGCTGTATGTGAATGATAATGTGTCATGCTGGGTAGTAGAGCTAAAATAAGAGTCGCAGGCTCTGGTTGGGCAAGGTAGTTGGTAGCTTATACTCAGCAAAGAGCCAAGAGGTTAAATGAGGAAATATATTCCCTTGTAGCCTCTGTAAAGGTTTTCAGATACTGTATGTGTACAACAGCACGCTATCCACATCGATAAAAAAAGAAGGTGGTCATTTATGCAGAGTGAACAAGATCCACCTTGTCGAAAAATGTTGGCTCTCCCAGTGTAAATATATATTTCAAAATTCTACCAAGAAACATATTTTTTATTCATAATTTAGTTTCAAATTATTTCTTTTTTTCTCTTTTAACATTACCACACATTCATAAAATATTTATTTTAAAGTAGTTTGAAGCACTGTGGGATTGATTTACTACAACTGGAAAGCAAAATCTGGGGCAGCTGTGCATGGTAACCAATTAGCTTCCAACTTCAGCTTGTTCAATAAATTACTTTACCCCATTAATGACCAGGCCATTTTTTGCTAAGAGGTTACTTCCGGTTTCCCTGTTTCAGAGGGAAACCGGAAGTGAAGTCGGCAGCTCCGTGGAACGCAAGGCCCGAGCGGAGCTGCCTGTAGTGAGGCTGCATATGATGGGGCACAGTGAGGCTGCATATGATGGGGCACAGTGAGGCTGCATTTGATGGGGCACAGTGAGGCTGCATATGATGGGGCACAGTGAGGCTGCATTTGATGGGGCACAGTGAGGCTGCATATGATGGGGAACAGTGAGGCTGCATATGATGGGCACAGCGGCTGCATTTGATGGGGCACAGTGGCTGCATAAGATGGGCACAGTGGCTGAATAAATGGGCACAGTAGCTGTATTTGATGGGGCACAGTGGCAGCATTTGATGGCACAGTGGCAGCATTTGATATGGCATTTGATGGGCACAGTGGTGGCAATTGATGGCACAGTGGAGGCAATTGATGGGCACAGTTGCTGCGTTTGATGGCGCAGTGGCTGCGATTGATGGTACAGTGAGGCTGCAATTGATGGGGTTTTTTTCAGAATTTTTCAGTTTGTTTGCGCCCCCCCCAAAAAAAAAATTTGAACACCAGCTGCCACTGGTTGCCACTCTAGGCAATGGACACATGCAAGGGTGACAAAGGAAACATCGATGTAGGGAAGGACATGAATCTGGTGGAAGGAGGAAGATGTACGCCAAGTTTCAGCACAAGCCCCAAACCAAATATGTTCAACTGCAGCCTTATTAACAACCATTAAGGTCTATGAGTTCATTGCATTTTTTTTCTGGCTAGATAAATAATGTAGTCTGGGAGACACTGATAAATCTATAGGTAGCTGCAAGAAAAAAGAGAAGATTTTACCTGTACATTGCGGTGTTTAAAAATGCAGAAAAATAAAGAATTTTATTTCTTTATTTTCTGTATTTTCATAGCATCAACATTTTTAGCAGCTCATAACAAAATACCCCAATCCATTTACAGGGGGTCCCCTACTTACAAACATTCGACTTACAAACGACTCCTACTTACAAACGGAGGGAGACAACAGGAAGTGAGAGGAAATCCACCCCAAGGAAGGGAAATTCACTCCTGTAAAAGGTGTCTCCACTGATGCTTTATCACCAGTCTATCCTTCCCTAACAACCCAAAATTTCAAAATCCAATTGTCATTGGGACAGAAGGTGAGGTGAAATCTTCTGAACAGGGGCACAGACAGCAAAACAAATGTTAAAGAGGTGATAACCCTTCTCTATGTTATCAAAAAAACTTAAAAATAGATTTTTTGGCTGGAGCTACACTTAAAAAATGTACCTGTTCCGACTTACAAACAGATTCAACTTAAGAACAAACCTACAGTCCCTATCTTGTTTGTAACCCGGGGACCCCCTGTATACCAGTACTGACTAGTGTATGAAGTTTTCTATCTCCTTGTAGTGAACAAGAAGCACATCTTCTACATTTTTTCATTGTGTGAAATAGCCGGGCAGCTCTTTGTAACAGCCGGGTCTGATTTAATATAGATCTAGAGCCAGGGGCTCATTCAGACGGGTGGCTGTCAGGGAAAAAACTGTTATTCTTGCCAGTGGAAAAACTATTCCCATGTACACATTGGGGTAGATTTACTAAAGGTGAATGAATAGACTGTGTACTTCGCAAGTGTAGTTGCACTCTGTAATTTTCCCCAGTGCTTAGTAAATGCTGATTTCAATCATCCTGTCATGTGCAAGCAAACTGCTTTTTTTTTATTTTCCTTGCACCTGATTGGGTATTCTTTACAAAGTGAAGCTTTACCACATTTACTTTTACTAATGCCGCATACACACGGTCGGAATTCTCGTCGGAAAAAGCTCTGATGGTTTTCCCGTCGGAATTTCGCTCAAACTGTCTTGCCTACACACGGTCACACCAAATTCCGACGGTCTGTAACACAGCGGCATAAAACACGTTCGACAGCACTATAGAAGGGAAGTTTAATGCTTCCGAGCATGCGTCGAATTGTTTCCGAGCATGCGTCGGAAATTTTATGTGTCGAATTGCATACACACGATCGTAAAATCCGATAGAAAGGTTTTCCGTCGGAAAAATTGAGAACAGGTTCTCAATCCAAAGTCCGTCGGAAATTCCGACAGAAAAAGACCGATGGGCATACACATGGTCGGAAAATCCGTTGAAAAGCTCCCATCGGACTGTTTCCATCGGAAATTCCGACCGTGTGTACGCCGCATAAGGAAAATTAATGCACATGCCCTTGCTAAGTGTACAGTCTATTTGTTATTAGTAAATCCATCCCAATGTGTGCAAACTGCTTCGCTCAGTTTTGTGCACTGTACAAAACAATCGCCAGCGCTGCAGCTGTTCATTGGCCAGTGTGCATCCAGGGCTGGAAGTTCTGGACACACAAAAATTGGATGCAGCTCCTTATTCAATTTGTGCTCAATATGTGCTGCTGTGTCCAGAGGCAGAGTTTAGCAGGAATGCAGCAAAATATTCACCTATCTGAAAGAGCCCCAACTGAATAGCATTAAGTTATCTAAAGCACTGTGTATCATAAACAATTTCATTTTTTTTAATATAAAATACTTGCTTTCTAATCCTTTGCTGCACGTCAGTACTGCTGATCCACTGCAATTACTTCCAGGCTACATGCATTCCAGTAATGGCTGTTTGGCATTTCTCAGGGCAGGTTTCCTGATAGTGATAACAGCATACCTCCCAACTTTGGAACCTAAAGCTGAACTCCAGGCACAAACGGTTTTATTTAAATATATTTCTCAATAGCTACAAAGGATATATTTATAGTATGGGGATAGGTGTGCGCAGTCTATTGCATTAGGGTGTGCAGCCCAAATGTATTAAAATATGGACGGTGTTAGTAGGGCAGTGGATGGTGTCAGTAGAGCAGTGGTCTTGTAAGTAAGGCAGTGGCCAGTGTCAGTAGTTTTTTATTTTTTTATTATTTTTTCCAATTTTATTTAGGATCCCCATTGGGGGTTTCAATGATAAACCAGCAGGGGAAATCTGTGCCACATGGGGTGATTAGGGTGTGCCCTGGCACACCCCCTGAGCACGCCTATGAGTATGGGTATGCCAATTGCCTTTGCAAACTCAGTTGTTGTCTTGTAAAAGTTGCTGTGACATCATCACTTTGCATTACATAGCCTGTGTAGATAGCAGAGCTATGGGAGGGACCTATAGCAGGCTCCACCTACAACAGGCTGCCTGCAGAATCCCAAGGAGGGGGTGGAGACAAGACCAGTCACCCTGCACAAGGAGGAGCATTAGTGACCGGTCTTTATTACAGGAAGTTCTTGCACAGAGGCAAAGTTCTAGGATGGATTACTGTAGACATCTGGATTAAATATACAAAACACACCAAGACTCAAGTAGGAATACACATGCCTCTTGTATTTGCACAATATTTGCTTATCCTGGAGCTTGGAACTGTATATGGCCGGCCTTACATAAACCTAAAGGATAAATAAAAAGTGACTGAGTACAGTGCATGTCCTGCCACATGTGTACAGATACACAGTCAGGGGCTGAGGAATGCTGTGTTGACAACAATAACATTTTGTTTGCGAAGTGTGTAAAGTCGTGCTTCCTCTCATCTTTGTTGTCCTTGCTTTCTGTTCTTCATCCTCCTCCCTCTGTTCCCCTCTGCTCATCAGCCTTGCAGAGGTCTTTGTATTTAGTCTGCAGCTGCACTTCCAAAAAATGAGAGCCAACATGAATTAAACAGCAGATATTTCTGAAAGTTTACTCCATCATTCTAACGTGTATCTACTCAGCAGTTCTGGAACTGCAACCAATCACGGAAGGTTTGGCACTGTTACATGACTGTATCTGAACTTGAATAGTTATAAGTTAGAATGAGGAAGTTCACTTACTGAATTGTGGACCAGCTGCTGTTTAATTCATTTTGTCTGTCATTTGTCCTGCCCTTCACCCGCTGTACAGAATAGAGATGCCAGGTAGTGGGGTGTTGCGGGATAATGTTAAAGTCTGTGGGACTGTGAGACTTGTGTCAAAATCAGGGACAGTCCCACAGAATCCAGGACCTTTGGGAGAGATGCCACAGCAGACCATGCCTGATATCGGTTATCCAGCGCTCAATTTGCAGTTCCCAACTCCAAGCTATCCTATCCCCAGAAGCGGGAAGTGTCTTAACCCCCCGGGTAGGTATAACAGTGTGAACCAGAAACCAGCATTCTATTCCCTAAAACCAAAACTATACTATAAACACTTTCCCTGGTATAATCAAATAGTACTACGGTCCTTGTAAAGGTGAATGATCAAAACACATTATAGTCTCCACAACATGTTAATCCTTCATTTAATCTTACATCTTCCCTTTGTTTCTGTGCCTCCAGTGTAAATAAACTCTCATCAGATATTCTGACCCTTAGGTATCAATGGGTCAACAGGCATCACACCATTGATACATTATGACCCTTATGTATCAATGGGTCAACAGGAATCACGCCATTAATACGTAAGGGTCAGAATATCAGGTGAAAGTTTATTCACACTGGGGGGCACAGAAAAAAGGGAACATGTTAGATTTAAAGGATTTACATGTTGTGGGGACTATATTGTGTTTTGATTTTTCACGTTTAAACGGACTAGAAGACTATCTGATTATACCAGGGAAAGTGCTTACATTGTTGTTTTGGCTTTAGAAAAAGGGCGCTCGCTCGTGGTGCACTCAGTAGACCATGCCTGCATAATGTGTTGAAATGGCCAATCGTAGTCTCCATTGTGTGACATTGCAGTAGCAAAATTGGAAAACAGGACAGAACATTGTCAGCCCATAACAGGAAGTGGTTGAACAGGGACCTTCATTATAAGCTCACTAGGTCTTGATTTATTAAAGACTGCAAATTTAAATATGTTATCAATGACTTTTGAAATGATATTAAAACTCGTATAAGATTTTAATGATTATGTGTTTTTGTTGTTCGATGTGAGCTTGTTGTCGGAAAGTCCAACTGTGTGTATGCTCCATCAAACATTTGTTGTTGGAATTTCTGCACACATATGTTTGAGAGCAGGTTCTCAAATTTTCCGCCGACAAAACTTGTTGTCGGAAAGTCCAATTGTGTGTACACAAGTCCGTCGCACAAAAGTCCACGCATGCTCTCAATCAAGCAGAAGGAGCTGCTCTAGCTATTGAACTTCTTTTTTCTCGGCTCGTCGTACGTGTTGTACGTCACCGCGTTCTCACGTTCGGAATTTTGGGCCAACATTTGTGTGACCGTGTGTATGCAAGATAAGTTTGAGCCAACATCCTTCGGAAAAAGAATCCACAGTTTTGTTGTCGGAAAATCCGATCGTGTGTACAGGGCATAAGTCTGAAGACACAGCATTTGCATGAAGATACAATATATATCTATAGGAGTTGTTTAGGCATCTATACTTACCATACTTTTTATAGCCAATTTAGTTAAAAGCTAATTATAGCCTTATTGAAAAAGGCATTTAATTTGTTTTACATGTAGCATTTAAACTGATGGAGGTCAGCTGTTGCTGTCCTTATTGCATCATTATAATGTGTTTAATATTTTAGAACTAGAGCTTTCTTTTGGTGGTATTTGATCACCCCTGCGGTTTTAATTTTTTGTTAAAAAAAGTGAAAAAGACCACATTTTTTTAAAATTTTGTTTATATTTTTTTTATATTTTGTTATAAAATTTTGTAAACAGGTAATTTTTCTCCTTCATTGATGTATGCTGATGAGGCAGCAGTGATGGGCACCGATAGGTGGCAGTGATGGGCACTAATGGGTGGCAGTGATGGGCACTGATTGCTTACACTGATAGGCAGCACTGATTGGCACCACTTGTGGGCATTGATAGGTGGCATTTGTGGGCATTGATAGGTGGCACTCATGGGCATTGATAGGTGGCGTGTACCAAAAGACACACATACACACACAGTGCAGCGCTACTACAGTGATAATTCAATGCTATAGTTAGTGCTATGTATACATGCAATAAAATTAAAATTCATAAAAAATTCATAATAAATGTCCCATAAATCAATATCAATATTGATAGTAGTGCTCCAGTGTTATTATCATATCACCTTGCTTCTCAATAATTTGTATTGCTTGTGCACATCACCACCAGCTATTTAATCTGCTAACCTCAACTCAGCTGTTCAATTTCTCCCTTTCACAATCTCCACTCCACCCTATGTGTCCCTCACAAATAGGGGGTTGATCTCCGAGATTATTCAGCTGTTTCTCCACTTCAAGGGACTCATGTATCATGTAATCAAAAACACAGCCGACATAGTGCTCTCTGCTATAAAACTTTTATTTAAAACCCCGCTAAAAGAGGACACTTACTAGATATAAAAACAAAATGTGCTTGTTACATTGTATTGTGAGCGTCCGCTCCCTCACCACCGTGGCTGCGCAATGTCACAGGTTCAGATCCTCTCCTCTGCACATGTATCGACCTCTGAATGGTCTTCCTCAGCAGATCTTTCTGTGTATGTGTATCATCCAAAGCTTGACAAGGTTAAAACAAGCTGACGCTAGAAGCCATACGGGTTTTTTTTTCAGTTTTGTTCTGGCTTTTCTGTAAAATTGATCTGGATGGCTGTAGAGCTGCCCAATCACTTTTACTATACTTCTAAAAGCATAACCTATTGATAATTTTGAGCACTGTAATTATTCTTCATTTCACAGGCGCACACAGTTTGAGGCTTGACATATTTGGTATCTATTTACTCAACACAATCTTAACTTTTATTGTAATACAAAAAAATGTGGATTAAATTGTGTTTGTGTGCATTCACATTTATTTTATTGTATTTTTTTCTTGAAAATATAGATTTCATAAACAGTTGCACAAATATTGTGTGACATAGAAAAATTGCAACTACCATCTTTTTATTTAATTCTGCATTCAAAAAAATACACGTTTTGGGATTTGTACATAATTTTATAACCAAAGAGAAGTGGTTAAAGCAGATACTTTCTCAATTCACTCCAGCTCATGTGCAAAATGATGCATATGTATGTGTCTACTGATTTCTAGAGCAGTATTTCAGTCTAGGCACCCTTTAAAATTATAGACAGCCTCGAGGCACCCCATTCTAAAATGTAAAAAACAATTCTACTCGTTTTATATAATGCAGCAACATTCCCGCATGTAGGGCACCCAACGTTAGAGGTGGTTTATTCTTCCAAAGCAAATGCACCCTTTCACACTGGTACTGACTAGTATTCCAATGTTTCACTTCTCCCTCAATTTCTCTCCATCAGTCAGCAAATGTGACCCCAGTGCTAAGGGTGAGGATCAGAGGAGGGTCAAACAAGGATGCTGTGAGACAACAAATGACGTAATTGGTTGTTAGGATGCCAGTATCTAGTCGTAATGCTGCATAATGAAAACCCATGGCTTTGTGTAACTAAAAGGCAGACTTGATCCACCTGCTGGCTTGTATACAATTTTTGATACATTTTTAGCCATTTTGCCAAGGCACCCCTGAAAAAACCTCAAGGCACCCCAGGTTGCCTGGGCACCCTGGTTGAAAAAGGCTGTTGTAGAGAATAAACACATGTAGGAAATGCCCATTGGTGGTATGGTTTGGAGAAAATCCACACATATATAAGGACAATAGGCAAAATCCATGTATATAAAGTATAAGATGGAAAGTGGATCCAGGATTTCTGTGTCATTAGCTCTATAAAATATATCAGGGCTGTGCCACCAAACTTTCTATTGCTGTCTTCTAAACACATTGTATAAAATATTTTTATCAGCATCAGGAATTTAATATTACATTTTTTGTTTCAGCCTTGCAGCTTCCAAAGAGGTGGGGGCCTCCGCCCGTTCCAGTCCCAAGCAGATGTCACCATCTGATTTCTTGGACAAGTTGATGGGAAAGATTTCCGGATATGATGCTCGTATTCGCCCCAACTTCAAAGGTGATCTAGTTGTATCTATGTTTTTTTTTAATTAAAATTAAAAATATGTTAAACTTACCTGTTCGGTGCAATGATATTGCACAAAGTAGTCCCTTACATCTGGTCCCTTACATCCTCTTTAATGGTCCCCAGCAAGCGCTGTCTGCTCCTTCTTCATTAAGTTACTAAGGGGGCATTCATGCAGGTGCACTCCCGAGCTGGGCGGTGTGCGTCCATAGATACATATAGTGCCAGCAAGCCACGTCCTCCGTTCCCTTCTCACAGGACCCGCAACAGCAGTAGCCTAAGGAAAAAAATTGGATGAGCATTTTGGTATGGTCGACCAGACCCTGCTCCAGTCTTCTAATTCCATAGAGGCCACAGAGTCTCACTCCCATTGTGCTACACAAGACAGAGAAGACAAAGAATCTTGCAAGTTTAACAAACCATATAGTATAGAAATAAGTCTCAGGTTCCAGAAGAATGAAGGTTTTTGCAAGATTAGCATTCAGTGTTGGATATAAAGGTATTGGTAGTGTTCTGGAGCAGGAGTGTGATGGTGCTCATGGAACAAGGCCCAGAAGGGGAAGGTGCAGAGGTCAGAAAATGATGAACATGTGAGAATCCAGGGGAAGTCCACCATGTAAGTCCACCATGTGCCTGCTCCCATCCTGGGAGAAACAGTGCGTTGTTGCAAATCAGTAAGGGGGAGGAAGGGAAACATTAGGTTCCAGGAGTAATGGATGGAGTCCCACTATTTTAAGCTGTCCTGCATCAGTAGGTTCGAGGAGGGAGGATGAGATTTAGAAGGAAGCCACAAGAGGACCGTGGCTGAAATGGAGTCACAGTTCAGGAGTTCTAGGAATACCCAGGCAGTATCAGAAGTGGCATGCAGCAGGGTAAGCTGTGCAATTTTCTCTGCTTGGTAAGACTTAGTAATGTTGGGAACACTCAGCCCCTACAGCAGCCTAGGTTTATAAAGTGTGGAGCAGGGGATCAGTGGCTGTTTATAGGCCCAAATAAATGAAAGTATACATTTCTGTAAGAAGTATACATTTCTCTAAGAGCCTTAGAAAGAAGGAAGGGACCTGGATTGACAGAGTTGTAGTGGGGTTTTTCTACCTAAAGTGGTTGTAAACCCTTACAAACCACTTTGACCTACAGGTAAGCCTAGATTAAGGCTTACCTGTAGGTCCAAGAAATATCTCCTAAACCTACACGGTTTAGGAGATATTTGCCAAAAGACAGGCACCGATGTCTACAGCGATACGCCGTGAGTGGCGGCTCCCGTGCGCATGCGAGGGAGTGACGTCATCGCGGCTCCGTCGAATGACGGTGCCGAAGCAGGGAAACCCACCAAGAAGATGGAGGCTCCGTACACAAGGGGACAGCGGTGACTTTGCTGGCTCCTGTGTCAGGTAAGTGACACATAATGGACTACTATGCGATGCATAGTAGTCCATTATGCTTTACCTTTGCAGGGAAACAAAGAGGAAGTAAACCCATCAGGGTTTACTTCCTCTTTAATGTAGGGAATGCATTAAGGTAAAAAAATGTTTGGGTTTAGAACCACTCTAAACTTGCTACTGTATTACAGGAACGCAGCGGTAAGACTATGAAAATGGAGGGTGTTATTACAAAGTCTGACTACATATCTATTTCTGGTCCTTTAATTGAGCTTTCATTATTCATCACTAGTTTATGATTGATTGTAACTTGGCAAGTTCTTCTATTATGACCATTGATGATATATTCCAGTGTGAATATTGTTAATATTCTGTCTGGTTCTTTTTGGTGGGTTTATTATAATTAAGCGTTTTTTTCTAAAATATAACACTGAGTGCTGGAGAACATTCTCTACATTTTTGGTGCTGATAAATTAGAAAAATACATTTTACCTACATGCGCTCCATTCTACCATTATTGCTTACTGCTGCGAAAAGCTGCATCCTGCTTTTCTGAAAGCAGACATAGGCCCCATCAATATCTATCTGGTTAAGTAAGGTTACTGAAATCAATGAGCTGGAGGACTTGGTGGCCCCAGAGAGGGGAATTAGAGATAAATTCCTCAAGAAATGGTTCTATTGGCACACATTTATCTACTCAGAGGAGTATGCAGCCTTGCTGGGTTAAACTGTGTTCTTGCAGATTCTGGAGGCCACCCTACTGGTTTTGGCGGTCAGAGGGGGATGGATGAGTGGATGGAAACTCTATCCCTTTCTCCCCTGTCACTCGTCACTTTCCCTTCCCCTCCTTCGCTTCCCCCCTCCAATTCCTCTTCCCCTCTACCCCCCCTTTTCTTTTCTTTGTGTTTTTTTTCTCTCTCCCTTACTTCTCTCCTCTCTCTCCCTCCGCTCTGCCATCTTTACTCTCTTCCTTATATAGTTTATCAAAATGTAAAATGTAAAAGGGGGTACATAGACGACTGTCCGCTTTGTCCATCGGGGCACTGTCGCATATATAAACCATCTCTTCTTCCTGTCTGGACCTGGTTACTCTTTTGGACCTGGGGAGGCATTGAACCATGTTTATTTTTTTATTCCTGATGTTTCTGTTTTATGCTCTATGTACTGTTGCCGTGTGCATATAAAAATAAAGAACTGAAAAAAAAAGTAACTTTTTGTAAAATTCAGCTTATGTCATTTGTTTTCACCTTGCCAAGATGACAGAAAAATGACCTTCACTAGTCTGACTTACAGCTGCCTTTGCAGCATAGCCTTAAAAAGACTCCTGGTTTAACAAATTGTGGGCATAATACTAGTTTGAATTTCAGAGCACATTCATTAGGCTACAGTATATTTTGATAAATAAAGACATTCTTAGGAGGTTATTTTTTAAAGGAAACCTGTATTGAAAAAAATACTTTTCTCCCCTGAGAAATGTTGTGTAGTCATTGCTGGAGTGCATGAATACAGGAAGTGGCTGCACAGAAGTGTCAGGAGATCAGCGGCATTAAGATACAGCAAAGGCTGAAAAAATTGTAAAAATAAGTATTTTATTCAATACTTTCCAGCTGGTAGGAGCCAACCTTTTAAAAAATTGTAACGCCTAAGGCAATACATTGCCTTTCCAGGCATGTGATCACTGTTATATTCATTGGCCCCTCCCACTTACATCCAATTTTAAATAGTTATCAGGAACTGTTGGTAACAGTGCAGTCGCAGAAAACTATGCTGGCTTTTTGCAAATATGTGGCAGTTTGACATTTTAAAAATATTTAAAAATGAAGAAACGCTATCATGATTTAAAAGTTACAAAGAATATAACAGAATATGTAAAAAGGAAATTGAAGAGGGGTAAAATTAATTGAATGACAGGTTGCAAAAAAGAGTAGAACAAAATCCCCCAAAAATTCCTCAACTAAATGAATAGTAAAAAAAAGGTCAGCTCTGAGCATGTAGGCCCTTTACAGGGTAATTTTGAGTGGGTAACTGGGTACAAAGAGAAGGCAAATTTAATAAATACCTTCTTCAGCTCTGTGTATACAAAGGAAAATTGGGGAGCTAAAGCCCATACATGGGAAAGAATGGATATAGCTGCAAATGATCCACAATGGCTCAAAACTGATATGGTCCAAGAACATTTAGACAAAATAAAGTTAAATAAAGCACCTGGCTTACATCCACATGGCCTCAAAGAGTTTAGCTCAGTTATTTCAAAGCCATGTTTATAAGTTTTAGAGATTCTTTATTGACTGGCTCAGTACCACTGGATTGGTGTACAGCAAATGTGGTGTCTATATTTAAAAAAAGGGATCAAAGTCTTTACCTAGTAACTACAGACCAGTTAGTTTAACTTCTATAATTAGGAAGATACTTGAGAGTTTAATAAAAGACCACACAAAATAGTTTTTGCCAGAAAACAAATGTTTAGCACTAGACATGGATTCATGAAAGACAGAAGTTGTAATACAAATCTGATTTCTTTTTATGAGGAAGTAAGCAAAAAACTTGAACAAAGGATTGGCTGTGGATGTGGTATACTTGGATTTTGCAAGTGTTTGACACAGTTTCTCACACATGTCTAATGTGTAAGGGGAAGTCTACAGGCTTGGAAAATTCAGTTTGTAAGTGGATGCAGTGGAATAATGTCCTTACAGGATGTCTCCAATTTACAAGCCAACCTCAATGCATTATTTAATTAGGCAACTGTGTGGCAAATTAGGTTTATTATATATGGTATGATCCCTCGTGCTAAATAAGTAAATAAATAAAGTTGCAGTTCAGTGAGTAAAATAAGTATTTTATCCCCAAGCAAAAATATGACATAGTACTTGGTGGAGAAACCCTTGTTGGCAAGCACAGAAGTAAGACGTTTCTTGTAGTTAGTGACCAGGTTTGCACACAGGAGGGACTTTGGAAGTGGCAGCTGGTGGTATATTTTTTGGGGGGGGCGGCAAACAATGCATCCACAGGCAACCTCCCCAGTCAGTCGGGTCACCCGCAGACCCCCGTGATCGCTCGGTCACCAGCCCCGCACTTACCTCATCTATTGGGCAGTGCTTCCTCCGGGCGGCGGCTTCCCCTGCGCCTCCTCCTCCTCCACATCACGGCGGCTTCCGCCGTGCGTCTCCTCCCCCCTCTCCTCCCCCCTCCTTCTAGGTGGCCAATAGGAGCACTTTGGCCACCTAGCACTCCTTTCAGCCAATCTCATGACCCGCTTCCTGGTTGGCTGGGAGTAGAATCAGGAAGACAATAGCAATATTCATTCGCTATTGTCACACAACTCGGTGGACTTGGGGCGCAGTACGCTAATAGGCTTTTTTGAAGCCTATTAGAGCCTCTGGATCTAATCACGTGCTTCAAAAAAAAAAACATTGGAATCCATGTGTCTGTCGCCCCGCATGTAGATTAGGGGGGCAGACGCATGGATAGGGGGATGGCACCCCTGCGCCCTGCATTATGGGCCGCCACTGGATTTTGGTCCACTCTTCTTTACAGATCGTTTCAAAATCCTTAAGGTTTCTTGGCTGTCGCATGGTAACTTGAAGTTTCAGTTCCCTCCATGAATGTTCTATAGGATTAAGGTCTGGAGACTGGCTAGGCCACTCCTTGACCTTAATTTGCTTATTCTTGAGCCATTCCTTTGTTGACTTGTGTTGTGGGTCATTGTCATGCTGAAAGACCCATCCATGACCCATCTTTAGTGTTCTGGTTGAGGGAAGAAGGTTCTCATTCAAGATTTTACAATACATGGCCCCATCCATTGGCTTCTCAAAGTCAGCCTGTACTTTTAGCAGAGAAACAGCCCCAAAGCATAATGTTTATTAATGTTTAAACAATAAAGAGAAGGAAATTAGTTCCACTAGATTCTAGTTAGGGGTAGCAGAGTAAAGGGGGCTGATTACAAATGCACGCCATACTTTACCGATATTTATTTGTAAAAAATTTGAAAACCATTCATTTTTCTTCCACTTCACAATTATGTGCCACTTTGTATTGGTCTATCACATAAAATCCCAGTAAAATACATTTACATTTTTGGTTGTAACATGACAAATTGTGGAAAATGTCAAGGGGTATGCATACTTTTTCAAGACACTGTACCAATACTAAATCTGACCATTGTATGGGGTTCTGTACAGGTGCTTAAAAGAGTCATATGAAAATCGTGCACACAAATTTAAATAATTCACTTTATATATTTATTTATTTTATAGCATACATTGTATGTTCTTTTGGTATTAAAGTATTATGCCCCGTACACACGATCGATTGACTTTCCGACAACAAACCCGTGGAATTTTGTTCAAAGGTTGTTGGCTCAAACTTGTCTTGCATACACACGGTCACACAAATGTTGGCCAACAATTACGAACGTAGTGACGTACTAGACGTACTATGTGTTTTTTCATCTCTTTAGCGCCACCCTTTGGGCTCCTTCTGTTAATTTTGTGTTAGTAGAAGTTTGGTGAGTGTTGATTCGCGTTTTTCTTTTTGCGTTTTTTATTTTGCGCTATTATTATTCTTGATATCACTTAAAAAAAAAAGCCTTTGAAAATTAGTTTTGCAATAACTCCATCAGTATCACCAGCAAAGCAACTTCATTATTATCCCATTAAAGAAGAAGAGAATGTGCGCTGCATTTTGAGATCTCCTAATTTGCCATGTCATGAATGTTAATTCTCCATTACAAATGCTAGTTTACAAGACCGGCCGCTTCTGCATCTGAGCATGCCTGAACTTTTGTGCGACGGACTTGTGTACACACGTGTACAACAAGGTTATGTTGGTGGAAAATTTGAGAACCTGCTAGCAAACATTTGTTGGCCGAAAGTCCGACAGCAAATGTCCGATGAAGCATACACATGGTCGGACTTTCCGACAACAAGCTCACATCCAACATTTCCCGTCGGAAATTCTGACCGTGTGTACGCAGCATTAGGCAAAGCCATAGATAGATAGATAGATAGATAGATAGATAGATAGATAGATAGATAGATAGATAGATAGATAGATAGATAGATAGATAGATAGATAGAGCCTTTGAGACCAGGGTCCAGTAAATCTTTCAAAAAGCATCCACGCACCAGCAACTAAAAAAAGGTTAATACCCATACCATAAAAGTATGACAATCCAAAATATCAGTTGAGTTACTGTGATTTAAATAAACACTATGGCAATTGACGTCGACACAGTGGGGGAGATTTACTAAAGTTGGAAAGAGCAAAATCTGGTGCAGCTCTGCACAGAAACCAATCAGCTCCCATGTTTTATTGTCAAAGCTTAATTGAACAAGCTGAAGTTAGAAGCTGATTGGCTACTATGCACAGCTGCTCCAGTTTTTGTAAATCTGCCCCAGTGTCCGTTAGCTCTTAGGAATGATCCAATCCCAGGGACGCAAACTGACCACGCAGCACGCAAGCATAGATCTGCTTCTGTGCTTTGTGTGGTTAGTTTAAAACAAATAGGAAGAGATGCTGGCAGGTTGAATCAGATGTTTCTCATAAATTGAATTCTGGGAAAAAAAGATTTTTATCGCTTTCCATGTCCCTGTTGCTGATTTTCTGATTTTCTCCCGCTTACTGTCTGGTGAAACTGTAGTCACTTGGAAGTGAAGGGAAATCTCTGTATAGGCTTATGCACAATTGACATATTGGGGGTTATTTATGAAAGTTAAATTCACTTTGCATTGCAAGTGCACTTGGAAGTGCAGTCGCTCTTAATCTAAGGGGTAGATCTGAAATGAGTGGAAGCTCTGCTGATTTTATCATCCAATCATGTGCAAGCTAAAATGCTGTTTTTTATTTTCCTTGCATATCTCCCTCGGATCTACAGTGACACTACTTCCAAGTGCACTTTCAAGTGCACTTGCAGTGCAAAGTGGATTTGCCTTTTGTAAATATCCCCAATTGAGTAATAAAACATGTTGTGTTGTGTACAGCCACCTGTACAAATGAATTACCAGATACAGCTATATGCATGTATACTCCGGTACTTGCACAAACATGCAAATGTGTACTGGCGTACAAACCCAAATGCAGGCTTTCTGGACAGTGAGGCTTTAAATTTGCCTTTTTCTGCTACAGCACCACATCACAGGTGCTCCTGCATGCATTGTTGCACTCTGCAGCCTCCCTTTAACTTCCTAAACTTCTAAGAACCCATTCAGCCTATAAAGCACACTGTAATGCACTATAAAATCAGGCATGTGCCTTTTTTTGTAACACAGTGCAAGCAACATACTACACATGCCTTGTGGTGTGTAGATATGTTGCATGTGTATTTATTATAATGCATAGTTCTGCAATGCACTGCATTGTGTGTATTATTGTAATGTGTAGCAAAACATACATTTTATCACATTATACTGTAGCGCACTTGTGTAAATGGGCAATAAACAATAGTGGACAGCTAGCCGCTATAATTGATTTTTTTTGGAGGTTTAGGTACTTAGGTACATTGGATATTTAGGTATATTAGGGTATTTAGTCAACTCTTGTCATATCATTGACTTTCATTGTAAGCTAATTATCCTTATGAAAAGGATTTCTGAGAACAATACAAGTTATTTGTAATAAACATCCTTCTAAAAATTGACCTGGGTTTGGTGTGTATTTTTTTAGGTAGATATAGCTATGAGAAGTCTACGTTTTGCAGCTGAATAATATTTGGGAATGTGGAGGGAATGTATCAAAGCTGGTCAATAGGCTTTGGCATCCAGTGTTAGAGTGGAATATGGATGACCAAGTTATCAGCCAATATTCAGTCTGTATTAAAAGGTAACACTGTCTATGTTTAACAGTTACAGATTTTACAGATATCTCTTTGCTCATCAAGATCCTTTTTGTTTTGCTACAGGTCCTCCGGTAAATGTCAGCTGCAACATCTTCATAAACAGCTTTGGCTCTATTGCAGAAACCACTATGGTGAGTTATAAACTGTCTTTCATCAGAGCTAAAAATGTAAAAGAACCCCCAAACCATTTCACTTATCTGCTGTATGTCTGAGTACCACCAACTGCAGTCTGCATTCATTTCAAAGCAAAGTTCCTACTATGGGCCTGGGGCAAGTCTGGAAATAATGAAGTATGATGTTTTCACAACTTTCATTTACTGTATACTTTATGTCTGTGACCTCAGAATTATTGAAAGCACACAGCCAGGCAACTTGCAATTTTAGGAGTCCAGTATTAAAAGAGTAAAAAAACAAATATGATATACAGTTTATTACACAGATATCAACAAGGAAAGGACAAAACCACAACTCTGATTTCTTTTGCTGCAGTAATAAGAACAAAACACAGGTTGATACACTGACGTTCAGCATACTTACCTGTGTAAATGGGTTCTCTTATTTGTACTGCAGGAAAAAAAACATCTGCGTTGTGCCTTTGCCATTGGGTTCTGCAGCAGCTTTTTATATATTGCTGATTGTGGTTTGGAGCCCATTTGCTGTTTGCATTTCCGCAGAACCAAGTCTTTCCATCCAACTCACCTCTAAAGCCGCGTACACACGATCGGAATTTCCAACGGGAAATGTTCGATGTGAGCTTGTTGTCAGAAAGTTCGACCGTGTGTATGCTCCATCGAATATTTGCTGTCAGAATTTCCGCACACAAATGTTTGAGAGCAGGTTCTCATATTTTCCGACAACAAAATTTGTCGGAAATTCCGATCGTGTGTACACAAGTCCGTCACACAAAAGTTTACGCATGCTCTGAATCAAGCAGAAGGAGCCGCACTGGCTATTGAACTTCTTTTTTCTCGGCTCGTTGTACGTCTTGTACGTCCCTGCGTTACCACATTCGGAATTTTGGGCCAACATTTGTGTGACCGTGTGTATGCAAGACAAGATTGAGCCAACATCCAGAAAAAAATCCACGGTTTTGTTGTCGGAAAATCCGATCGTGTGTACGGGGCATTAGTATGATAGACATATATGTATGTATGTGTATAGTAGCACTAGGGTCATCAGTTTAAATCCCAACCACAGCTCCCTGTGCCTCCAACACTCCAAAGACATGCTGGTAGGTTAATTGGCTGATTTCTAAACTGGCCCTAATATGCTTATGTATGAATGTGAGTTAGGCACCTTAGATTGTAAGCTCCTTGAGGGCAGGGACAGATGCGTATGTATAAATGTGAGTTAGGGACCTGTAGATTGTAAGCTCCTTGAGGGCAGGGACAGATGCGTATGTATAAATGTGAGTTAGGGACCTTATATTGTAAGCTCCTTGAGGGCAGGGACAGATGCGTATGTATGAATGTGAGTTAGGGACCTTAGATTGTAAGCTTCTTGAGGGCAGGGACAGATGTGAATTTATAAAATATATGCAAAGCACAGCGTTATATAACTACCTGTAATAAGTACATTTTGTTCTTTTTGTTTTACCAAAGAATTAACTTCACTAGCTCCACTTGTACCCTTCCCTGTCATCTGAACAATAGCTTTCTGGAGCAATCTGACTTCACAGCCTCAACCCTCGTGGGAATAAGGGCATTGCTCTCTCTTCACAGATTACTGGCCTACTGAGTCTGTGAGACTCTTCATTATAACACTATCTCAGCCTGCGCTCTCTTAAGACTGATTGATTGAAGTAAATGAAAAATAAATCAGTTGGACCCAAGATAAAACCAGATCAGCTGCGAGTTGCAGTAAAAAAAATTCCCTGCAGAGCTAATCATTTTAAAGTGCATATATCATTTGGAAGACAAGAAAGGTTTGAGAGCACCCATTCCATGCTGTTCCTAATGTCTAATCATTATTTCATGAATAATCATTTGGAGTAATTATTATTTAAGGGTCAGCCCACCCAAAACCTAAAATTAAAGTTTTTCTTAGATGCTGGAGCAGTAAACCACTTCACAACTTCTCATGTCTTTTAGGCACTATGTTGGTGAGATGTATGTGCTGGGTTTCCAGATCTGCAGACCTGCTATAGCCATTATAAAGCAGTCTTTCTATCCCTGTTGGAGTTTTGATTTATTTTATATAGTGCAGAATGTAACAAAGGCAGATGGAACACACAAAGGTGAATGGGAACACTTAAAACTCCTACGTGAACAGAAATGGACTTAGGAAACATAGCAAGGAGATCTGAAGGTTGGAGTCTCATATAAGACACCTTGAGCTGACTCCACAGTGCAGCCATCGAATAATATTCCTTTTGAGTGTAGTGACCCCTTAAGGACCATTTAGATCTGGGTTGTGGTAAAGTGATTTACCATATGATACTAAAATGAAGAGTAACACATGATCCACAGTGTAGTGTGGATCACAGAGGACACTGGGGGCACTCTTTACATCTGGTGGAAAAGAGATTTAGGGGGAGATTAACTAACACCAGAGCACTCCGAATCTGGTGAAGCTGTTCATGGTAGCCAATCAGCTTCTAACTTCAGCTTGTTCAATTAAGGTTTGACAATAAAACCCAAAAGCTGATTGATTTCTATGCAGAGCTGCACCAGATTTTGCATGCGCCAGTTTTAGTAAATCTCTGCACACTCCAGTTTTAGTAAATCTCCCCTTTAATCTTCAAATACGGAAAGGTTTCTTCAAAGCAAGAGCTGTGAAAATGTGGAATAGACTCCCTGGTTCTGTCCAGCTCAGTATATTGCTTTTAAAAAGGCCTGGATTGTTTCCTAAATGTACATAATAAAACTGGATACTATTATGTATAGGTAAAGTTGATCCAGGGAATATCTGATTGCCTCTTGGGGGACCAGGAAGGATTTTTTTCCCCTGCTGTAGCAAATTGGATCATGCTTTGCTGTTTTTTGTTTGTTTTTTTGCCTTCCTCTGGATCAACTGTGGGTATAGAATTGTGTATATAGGATACATTTTTCCCCCCTTTTATTGGTTGAATTTAATAGAATTGTGTCTTTTTTCAACCAGACTAATATGTACTGTAGCTATGTAACTATGTAGTGTGTTTAGCCAATCATAAATGGCACCCCAACACACTACAACAGTAACAGGCAGTGCACCTACACTGACCCCTAATGCATGTGCTGCTGAGGGATTATGTCCATTTACTGAGTGAGCAGGTATGGATGTTCCCCAGTGTATATATAATTATGCACTCTGTATAAAGAAGCAAGGCCTGGAATATTAAAATATGTTATTAGGATTATTTAAATTAAGTTGATCACATTTACCTTGCAGGTTTTGGTTCATGGAAAGACATAATATCTATCATGACTGCAGCTGTCACTGCGTTTGACAAAGCTTTGTTCTTCACACCTTAAATACTACAGGCAATAAATTGGTTATATTTAGTGAATGCAATCTTGTCAGCTGTGGTCATGGTAGGCATAAGTGAGGTATTTAAAAACAGCCAGAGCTCAGAATGCTGTGAACAAAATCCTCCTGGATGGAAACTCATTATATCATGTGACCTGAGGGGCATTTTCATTCTGTATAAAAGACCTAAACTAAATGTCTCCTGCAGATTGATAGGCAGTCCAATAGACAACTGAAGGAATGTGCAGGGCAGGCTGAAGCTGCTGCTATTTGCAAGGTAGTTGTTTAATGCTGTTAGCATAAAACATAAATGGCTGTTGCTTGGGGATCTTTGCAGTAGATTCCCAAAAAAGTATTTGCATAGGAAATCTATATACAATGAGACATGATGCCAAACATACTGAAAATTAGATTTTGGGATTATCTACATTTTAGGCAAAATTTTGAGCCTGCAGTACAAACTCCTTCAATTGCCCATTGGGATGCTTATCTGATAGACCTGATAGGCAAACCAATGGCCAAGTGAAAGAGAACGTATGGCAGACTGACAACGCTGCAACTAAATGTGAGGTAGTGGTCTTGTGTTGTCAGCTTTCAAAAGGAGATACTATTACAGATAGGATCTTCAGGTACTTAACAATAGATTTACAAAAAATGATCAGCTTAAGAAACCTGTATACAATGAGACATAATGCCAAACATTCTGAAAAATTGATTTTGGGTACCCATTAGGTTTCTGGAAGTATTCAGAAAAGTAAAGGCTGAATGAAAAGTGGAGAGCTACATCTTTTTTTCTGCTATAAATGAAAAAATCATCCATAGGAACCCTTAAGGTGTGCGTTGCCGAAAATGCTGTAGGCCAGCTGTCAGTCTAGGGACCATCAACAAGTTAAGCTGGGTATACCAGTAAACAGAAGAAAATTTCAACTGACTGAATAATTGAAAACCCTGTACTGGTCTCAGCGGACAGTAGGCAAGGAGAAAAGGTGACATATATTCGTGAAACTGCTTGACTTTCTTTGATATATAAAAGGAGAATAAAATGGCTCTTATTTTTTAACAATCACTATATCATTGCCTATCACGCAAAACTTAATGTCTAACTTTAGTACTTACGGGAGACGACATATAAAAATACAGTTTTACAGTTATTTTTTTGTTTTTGTTTTTTAATTAAGGACAGTCATGACATCACAAACAAATTTGAAATGCAATATTGACTCACCTGTCCTTTCTTTCTCCTTTACCTATTTCCTATTCATTTTTCTTTCTCCAGTCATCTCTTCAGCTGTCTTCTTCTACCTCACTTTCCTTTCCTTTCCATAACCAATGTATATATTAATGTGTACAATCTTGACTGACCCTCAGCCACTCTATAGGGTTATATGACCATCATGTCTGACAGGCTTATAGAAATTTTTTGTATGAGGTATGCCGCGCTTAGGTAGGATGTGTCTAAGTTGCAGCCACCTCAGGGGAAAGGATAGGGGCTATCCTTGGAGTGAGCCCCAATACTTGAAAGATAATGATAGGTGATACTGGGGTCAGGCGCTACCTGTATTGAGAGTAAAAGAGTGGAAATAAATATAAGGTATATCACCTAGTAGGACATGGTGGTAGTAGGAGTCCAAATATAGTAATATATAAACCACTATAATGAAAGCCAGAATTCACTCTGATTAGATAATAAAGTGCCAATTGGACCATAAAATAATAGGTGGCCCAATATGGTTGGGCTCAATAGTTAATCACTTGAGCAGAAAGCATGGAAAAACAAGTATGTGTCAGTCCCCACATCCAAATTGTGAAAAAAGATAAAAATAGAAAAAAATAAAAAATAAGAAATAGTAAGTGAATAATATAATTGTTAGTCTCTACGTCAGGATGCACAGCGTATAACAATATATTGACACAGTGCTGGGTGACGTGCACAATTAATGAAAAGATATTGTATTTGCAGTGGTATTACATAAATGAGTCACTATATATAGAGGGTGACCCATTCATTTATACGTGACAAAAAATAGGAAAATATGCTCCTTTGTGACTTTAGTGGCAATCCAAATATATACTACTCAGTGTTATAAAAATCATAAACAGTATCCTTTAGAAATGAGCATAAGAAAAACCCATCAAGCAACTAAATAAATATGCTTGGTGTAACCAAAATTCGCATAAACAGATGTGTCATAGTGCAGCATAGAGTTGTTATGTAAAACCTAAAGCATAAATGGTAAGGGTACCAGAAAAATATATCCTTATACTCCACGTATAATAAATAATTTTAACCAGGTATGAAGGATACCATGTAAAACGAATCACAGATACACAGCATATAAGATGAGGAGTACAACACATGCACTAATGTAGTTTAAAAAGTTCAAGGTTGGAATTCCTAACAAGAGGATTATATGGTGACTGGATTGTGCTCATAAGACAGTTCTTCACGTGACTTCGGTGCTCCCCCTCTGGGTTTCCCACTCACCAGATGCTTGCACCCCTACAGGGGTAACAAGCCTGTAGAACACACCGTACCGCAATCAATCCTCGGTCAGATCTTGGATCCAAATCCTATTTCTCCTCTGCTGAGCTCGTATGGGGGCACTCAAAAATAGTGCTGCATAAGGTAGATGTCCTCATAGAGGGAAAAGCAAAAAAAAAAACCATAGTGCAGTTTTTTTTCCAAGTAAAAAAATTAATTTATTAAAAAATAAGAAGGATCGGAAACACAAGATTTTTACAGAAAAAGTTGTATATATGTATATAAGAATAAAAGATATATATAAAAAGTGTAGCCAGTCAGCCCTATTAATTACCAAGATCAGGGGGGTATTGGGTAAATCAAAGTTCCTGCTTGGAGGGTTTGACGGCAAAACACTGACGTCCTGCGGAGGGAAGCTATCAGCTGTGATCGGAACGGCTTGCGCTCCACCTGCGTGTCAACAGCTTGTGCTTTCTAGGATAGGACGTGATGGCGTAGTTGCGTAATTACGTCGGACGCGTTTCATCATGAAGGACGTCGCTGAGGACGTCACATGACGAAACGCGTCAGACGTAATTACGCAACTACACCATCACGTCCTATCCTAGGAAGCACGAGCTGTTGGCACGCAGGTGGAGCGCAAGCCGCTCCGATCACAGCTGATAGCTTCCCTCCGCAGGACGTCAGTGTTTTGCCGTCAAACCCTCCAAGCAGGAACTTTACCCAATACCCCCCTGATCTTGGTGATTAATAGGGCTGACTGGCTACACTTTTTATATATATCTTTTATTCTTATATACATATATACAACTTTTTCTGTAAAAATCTTGTGTTACCGATCCTTCTTATTTTTTAATAAATTTATTTTTTTACTTGGAAAAAATACTGCACTATGGGGGTTTTTTTGCTTTTCCCTCTATGAGGACATCTACCTTATGCAGCACTATTTTTGAGTGCCCCCATACGAGCCCAGCAGAGGAGAAATAGGATTTGGATCCAAGATCTGACCGAGGATTGATTGCGGTACGGTATGTTCTACAGGCTTGTTACTCCTGTAGGGGTGCAAGCATCTGGTGAGTGGGAAACCCGGAGGGGGAGCACCGAAGTCACGTGAAGAACTGTCTTATGAGCACAATCCAGTCACCATATAATCCTCTCGTTGGGAATTCCAACCTTGAACTTTTTAAACTACATTAGTGCATGTGTTGTACTCCTCATCTTATACGCTGTGTATCTGTGATTCGTTTTACATGGTATCCTTCATACCTGGTTAAAATTATTTATTATACGTGGAGTATAAGGATATATTTTTCTGGTACCCTTACCATTTATGCTTTAGGTTTTACATAACAACTCTATGCTGCACTATGACACATCTGTTTATGCGATTTTTGGTTACACCAAGCATATTTATTTAGTTGCTTGATGGGTTTTTCTTATGCTCATTTCTAAAGGATACTGTTTATGATTTTTATAACACTGAGTAGTATATATTTGGATTGCCACTAAAGTCACAAAGGAGCATATTTTCCTATTTTTTGTCACGTATAAATGAGTGGGTCACCCTCTTTATATATAGTGACTCATTTATGTAATACCACTGCAAACACAATATCTTTTCATTAATTGTGCACGTCACCCAGCACTGTGTCAATATATTGTTATACGCTGTGCATCCTGACGTAGACACTAACAATTATATTATTCACTTACTATTTCTAAGTTTTTTATTTTCTTCTATTTTTATCTTTTTTCACAATTTGGATGTGGGGACTGACACATACTTGTTTTTCCATGCTTTCTGCTCAAGTGATTAACTATTGAGCCCAACCATATTGGGCCACCCATTATTTTATGGTCCAATTTGCACTTTATTATCTAATCAGAGTGAATTCTGGCGTTCATTATAGTGGTTTATATATTACTATATTTGGACTCCTACTACCACCATGTCCTACTAGGTGATATACCTTATATTTATTTCCACTCTTTTACTCGCAATACAGGTAGCGCCTGACCCCAGTATCACCTATCATTATCTGATAGGCTTATAGCCTTTATTCATGGGATTTTCTTGGCTATTTTTTTTACACAGTAGGTTGCCAGATCTTTCCGCAACCTTTACCAATTACATGGCTTGGGACTGTCATGTTATAAGACATTAGCATAGACAAATTGTACAGAAAAACCAAGACCAATTTATACATGAGCCAATTAACCTACCAGCATGTCTTTGGCGTATGGCAGGAAACTGGGGTACCAAGAGAAAACCCACACAAACACAGGAAGAACAACTATTAGCAGGGTCCATCACATATCTTTTCTCTTTCTCTTACCAATCTCACCTACAGCATCTTCCTCATCCCCCCTTTCCCACTCTTATACACACATAAACATACATACACAAAAATGTGCACACCATTCCTTTCCTTTATTTATCTCTCTCTCTCTCTCCCTGATAAGCTAGAAACAAAAACTGATTACTAAAAGGAAAACCAAGAACACCGTATTTGTCTAGAAAATATATTACATATATTTTTTCTGCAATATTGCTTACTTTGTTAAACCCCCCAGGGGAAGTCTATTCCCAGAGCACATGGGAGAGAACTCTCTGTGTCAGCCTGAAATCAAGGTTATTGATATTTTCTGAAAAGAACAAAATGAACGTTCTGCTCTAAAACGAAGTCTGTGGGACACAAGTTATTAAAAAAAAAAAGAAAAAAAAGAAAGTTTATAAAAGTATGAGGCTAAATCAATCAGCTCTTTCATCAAGTTCTCTGCTGGAAAATAGGAGCATGCATTTAGATGGTCATAATCCTATCCTATCCTTGTTGTAAAAGAAAAATATAAGAAGTAAATAAGAATTTTGGTTTCCAGTCTGACATAGAGTTTACATGTTCAAAATAATAATAATATAGTGTGTTAGAGGGAGGAGTGATAAATAGTGTGTAATGTCAGAAAATAGGCACTGCATTGGAAAGGTTCCGTAGTAATGGAGGCTGTGGGTGTCTCAGTGTTTCGCCTCCCTCTTCGTCTCAGTCCAGAAGTGTGCACCTTCTCCCCCTTCACCCCCAAAACACACACAATGCTCACAAAACCCCCAGAGGCCAGAGAACAGACTGGTCTCTACGGGGTGCACTAGGGATAGTTGGTATTGGTGTTGGGGTGCAGTGGCTGACAGTGTTAGGGTTTATAGTCAGGGATACTGGCTGGCAGAAAGGTGCAGTATCTGGGTTGTTGGGGTGCAGTGGTAAGGGTGCTGGGAGGCACGGAGATGGCAGAGTCCCAAGGGTACTGGGTTCTTTATAGGCTTGAATACAAAAAGCTGTCTATTATAAGCCTGCAGGGAGACCTCTCTAACTGAACAACAGCTGATATTTTGCAGGATTCTGGGTTGCATTTCCTGCTGATTTGAGGTCAATGCAAGAGGGTTTAGTAAGCATGGGGATGGAGTTCATAGGAATTAAATTATTCAAAAGTATAGTTTTTCAGCCTCGCTTAGACCTGTTGCAGTAAAACAAGGCACACCGAGCTGTGTGATCCATTGCAATACCATTCATTTAGAATAGCACCTAAATGCACAAGTAAAGTAGGTGCCTATGGACTTACAGTGCAGTAAATCCCATTGCATGTGAATTGTGTTGTGGTGTGCTGTTTGAAAAAGAAGGTGCAGATCTTTTTTCACCTCTGTGGCCATGCCTTGGCAGACCATTCTTAGTGAAATAGCTGCGTTGATACAATACACATTAACTTGTATATCATAGTGCATGGCAATAGAACATCATAATGAGGCCTTATTTTTTTATTCCCATTCCCACTGCTGGCCAGGTGATGTGTGGACTATGAGGACATAGGTAGGGGCTTCCCAAAATGGTAAGCCATATGTTTTAAAAAAAACTTCCAGCTTATTAAATCTCAGCTTCTATATTATATTTTTGACATCTTAGCAAATATATTTTAAAGCACTTCATGGTTTAATAAGTGGGACACTTTTACTTTTAAAAGAATCATCATGCAGTTTCTAGATGCAACAAATATATAACTGCCTTATGACTGATTGTAACCTGAATTCTAAGGAAAGTATTAAACAGTGTTTTAAAAAACATTTCCTCACCCTTATTCTTTCTCCCATGGGGATTTCTCTTTGCTGGATATATAAATACATTTTGAAAACACTGATGACTTGGAATACACAGTTCAATTAAAGATAAATAGTCACAAGAGTGTTAAAATAAAAGCACGTGCACTGAAAGACTCGGTGGGACGGCCAGTGGGCGGATTCAGTGGGATGGCCAGTGGGCGGACCCTGGGGAATGTTGGCAGTCAGGCCCGGGGGTCCAGGCCTAAAGCTGTGTAAGTGTAAATGTAAGTGTAAATTTCTGATGGCTGCCCTTCTTAGCCATCTCAGTTTCATTAGGAATGTACTGGGATTTAAACTAAACACCTCATGTCCCACTGGTTGTTAGATTAGTCACCTGGAGCCTGTAAAAGGCCATGCCTCACACAAGCATGGTGCCCATGCAGGAAAGTGCGTCTACTTGGTGGCATTAGATATGAAATGGGCACTGCAAGGACAGATTATGGGTATATGGGGTATCTCAGCCAATGGGCAGGGTTTTTCTTAAATCCCTTGGCCTGCTGGGAGAACCTATATGTTCGGGTGGAGTCAGGTGATCAGGGTTCTGTGCCACCTGGACGCCTGTCTGGGTGGACGTGCGTTGTATTGCACGGGCTGCTAGGCCGGAGTTTGGGCCTATCCTGGGCAAATCTGGCTGCTAGACTGTCTAAAGGCCTATCCAGAAGCAAGAGAGCAGTGCAGGGTTGGGATTGCGTCTTGCAGTCCAACCAGAAGTGACGGTTCTGCCGGCCGGAGAACCTGTCGTGGTCAGAGGTAGAGAGGAAGCTGTCCCCACAAAGGGACCATCCCCGTTATTACCAGGGACCACAGTGAGTATCTGAAGCAAGTACCAGAGCAGTATTCTCACCAACTGGGAATGGTGAAGAATCAAGAAACTTCAGTGGGTATCAAGCCAGGGACCCAGCCAGCGGAGGTGACGCTTGCAGAGCAGCCTTGTGTGTCAAGCCAGGGACCGAGCGAGCCAGTGGGGTGAAGCTTTAGAAGTATCTTGAGTGCCAAACTAGAGATCCAGCAGAGAGGCAGGGGTGACGCTCGAGGAAGATACTACCGTGAAGATTGGAAGAGCTCAAGGGATTAAGTGACAGTGAATCATCTAGTCTAGAAAGAGACTGGGAGCTCAGTGGGCTGAAGACAAGAAGTGATTGTAGTGGAAGCGAAGGAACTGTTAGATTTTGTGTTAGGAACTGTTAAAGACTGTTGCCATAGGAGACAGCATTCCTATTACATGCACATGTGGTGTCTTGCTGGATGCCTTTCCCTGCATGGCTGTCCTCCTGTTGAAGTCTCGTAGTCTGCCAATTAATCTTGCAACTTACTAAGGGTGTCCTGGCCCTAACCCTCTCTCCCAAAGTTCTGTTAAGAGAAATAAAATCTCTTTTGCATCCAAGAAGTGTCTGGTACCCAATCAATCTACCTTGCATTACACCCGCTATGCCATGCAACCCACCATATACAGAAGGATGTCAGATATCTCTGGCCCTGGAAGTTCTCATTAGACCAAAGGAGGCCTGGGACCTTGCTACACAATCAGAATGCAAAATAAAGGGTCGTTATACAAATCTTACAAAGTCGGATAAAGTCCAGTGGCCACTGTGTCATGAATGTACCTATATACTTACTAGTGGACAGTGTACTTTGACATTGCTTGCTACTTGCTGACCGCTTTATGGACTGCCTTTGGCTCATAAGATTATTCTATGCTACTAAACATCTTTTAACTTGCCAGATTCATGCTATATTACTTGCTTGATGACTCCCCTGCCACTTGCCCCTGCTTGCCTACTTGGACTCTACAAGGATAGGACTTGGTAGGACAGGATTGACCATATATACATATTTCACCAAAATTAAATACCCTAAAACTCCCCTAGGATAGAATGCCTCATTAAGGGTTTAGAACTAAGGGGTTCAGTTTGGTTGTAATCTATGACTTCCCACAGACCTATTTTAATACAGTTATAGATCAATCCAAAGAATTGTAGGAATTGTCTGTGTTTGGGACACTGTGATTAGACTTAAGCAACTGTGTTTATTAGGTTGGAATCCTTTTATAATTTAATAGATGCTGATGCTACAGCACACGGTTGCTAGGTATACTTACAGTGGCTAGGAAGGAAAGGTCCTGAACTATAGGTGTGTTTCAGACAACAGAAAACCAAAGAAATCCCCAGGTGTACTTACCAACCAGCCTGCAACCAACCAAATTATTCTGTCTAACAGTATCCGTTGAAAACGAGTTTTGTTTGCACACATTTGCAAATACATGCGTAAGCTACAGAGCCCTGTCGAGGCACCCAAGTATTTTCTGTAGACCTAACTCTCAAGAGCCTCCACAGTGGAAGCACATGCATTCTAATGGATAGGCAGAGGGCAGGTGAGCCTGGAGGGAGCCTACCCCGACACAGATGTGCACTGGACATCCAGCATATAGCGGAATGGCAGTAAAGGTGTCCATTGCATCCCCTCCCAGTATTTCAACAGTACAAACAAATGGCCACTGCCCTCACCTATTAACTGGCCTTTGTAGCCAGGAGCACATGGAATGGCAATGCTCACAAAACAAAACCAAAGAAATCCCCAGCTTAACTTACCACACAGCCTGCAACCAACCAAATTATCCTGTCTAACAGTATGCGTTAAAAACAGGGGTTTAGTTTGTTTTGTATGCGTTGCCCTTCCATGTGCTCCTTGCTGCAATGGCCAGTTATAGGTGAGGGCAGTGGCCATTTGTTTGTAGTGTTTCAGACAACATTGTCTCCTTGGTGAAGGGTTTGATTTTTTTATTTTAGGTTGTTCTGTAATGTTTCATATTTAATATTTTTGTGATAATAAAGCCTTTCTGAAAGATTTGTATAACAACCCTTTACTATGCATTATGACTGGTTAAAAAAAAAAACAAGTGAGAAGTGAGAGATTGCTTTATTTTGAGAGATTGCTTTATTTTATCCTGGTAACTTCTATTGTTTTTTAGTTTATAATGGTTATGTCTGATCATATCCCCCACACCACATCTGCGGGTGAGCTGGCATCCAATCAAAATTAGAAATAAAACCTGTATTGGAGTTTTCATTCAAGTTTATAATTTAAAGCCCTTCCAGTTTCAAGCAATCTAATTTAGTTTGATTTGATCTTGTGTGATTATGCTTGCTTGGGTGGCTGTACAATAATCTCAAACGTGGTACATTAATTTAGCTATGTGGTCAGTTACTGCCTGTTTTGCAATTTGTGTAATTAAGAAAATTTCACTTCTGCAGAGAGCAAATTACACCCTGTTACAAATTATTATGCCAATGATATTTTTCTCATTTACCTAAATAATTTATGTAAACAACAGTCATCACAATTCTCATGTTATCAACTATTAAGAGTACAATTAAAATTTTATTGAACAAACCTCCTAATGATAACAGTTTTTTTTTTTTTTCTAAATAAAAAACTTACAATGCACTGTTCCAAATTATTACGCACAGTAAGTTTCAAAACA
This sequence comes from Lithobates sylvaticus, assembly GCA_028564925.1. Taxonomy (NCBI): domain Eukaryota; kingdom Metazoa; phylum Chordata; class Amphibia; order Anura; family Ranidae; genus Lithobates; species Lithobates sylvaticus. The sequence continues at coordinate 196,223,252 of CM053029.1, forward strand.
TTTTATAGGTGGTAAAGAACTGAAAATTGTAATTTGTTGTGTTTGCAGCATATTTACTGAAATCAAAAGCTATTTCAATCAAACTTTGAAGAACATTTTAACTTTTTTAACATTTTAACGTAGGACCCCTAATTTGATAACAGCTTCAAAAGTCTTGCATTCATTGAACTTGTAAGTTTTTGGACAGTTTCTGTTTGAATTTGTTTGCAAGATGTCAGAATAGCCTCCCAGAGCTACTGTTTGGATGTAAACTGCCTCCCACCCTCATAGATCTTTTGCTTGGGGATGCTCCAAAGGTTCTCAATAGGATTGAGGTCAGGGGAGGATGGAGGCCACACCATGACTTTCTCTCCTTTTATCCCTATAGCAGCCATTGATGCAGAGGTGGTATTTGCAGCATGAAATGGGGCATTGTCATGTATGAAGATGATTTTATTATGGAAAGCATAGTTCTTCCTTCTGTACCAGGGAAGGAAGTGGTCAGTCAGGAACTCCACATACTTTGCAGAGGTTTTTCATCTTTACACCTTCTGAGACCCTAAAGGGGCCGACCAGCTCTCTTCCCATGATTCAGGCCCAAAACATGACTCCACCACCGCTTTGCTGACGTTGCAGCTTTGTTGGAACAGGGTGGCCGTCTACCAACCATCCACTACTCCATTTATCTGGACCATCCAGGGTTGCACAGCACTCATCGGTGAACAGGACTGTTTGAAAATTAGCCTTCATGTATTTTTCTGCCCAATGCAGCCGTTTCTGCTTGTGAGCATTGGTTAGTGGTGGCCGAATGGAAGGTTTATGCACAGTTGCAAGACTCTGGAGGACTCTACACCTTTATGTCCGTGGGACTCCAGAGGCACCAGCAGCTTCAAATATCTGTTTGCTGCTATGTAATGGTGTTTTAACAGCTGCTCTCCTGATCCGATGCATGGATCTGGCAGAAATCTTCCTCAATGTGCCTTTATCTGCACGAAACCCATTAAACTCTGAATCAGCCACAAATCTCTTAATAGTGCGATGATAACGCTTACGTTTTCGTGAAATATCTAATGTTTTCATACCTCGTCCAGGGCATTGAACTATTTCACTCTTCTCAGCTCCTTTTTCTTCCCCATATTGCTTGAAAATGGTGCTCTGCTTAACCACTTCTGCCCCGGACCAATTGGCAGCCAAAGGACCAGGCCCCTTTTATGCGATTCGGCACTGCGTCGCTTTAACTGACAATTGCGCGGTCGTGCGACGTGGCTCCCAAACAAAATTGGCGTCATTTTTTTCCCACAATTAGAGCTTTCTTTTGGTGGTATTTGATCGCCCCTGCGGTTTTTATTTTTTGCGCTATAAACAAAAATAGAGCGACAATTTTGAAAAAAATGCAATATTTTTTACTTTTTGCTATAATAACTATCCCCAAAAAATATATAAAAAAACTTTTTTTTTCCTCAGTTTAGGCCGATACGTATTCTTCTACATATTTTTGGTAAAAAAAATCGCAATTAGCGATTATTGATTAGTTTGCGCAAAAGTTATAGCGTTTACAAAATAGGAGATAGTTTTATAGCATTTTTATTAATATTTTTTTTTTTACTAGTAATGGTGGCGATCAGCGATTTTTATTGTGACTGCGACATTATGGCGGACACATCGGACATTTTTGACACATTTTTGGGACATTTGTCATTTATACAGAAATCAGTGCTATTTAAATAGCACTGATTCCTATGTAAATGACAGTGGCAGTGAAGGAGTTAACCACTAGGGGGCGGGGAGGAGTCAGTGTGACGTGTTGTGTTTTTTTTTCACAGTAGGGGGCGTGGCTGTACGTCTGACGTCATTGATCGGCTTTCCCGATGACAGGGAACAGCCGATCAATGACAGGCAGTGTAGGAAGCGCGGGAGAGGTTTGTTTACACAAACCTCTCCCCGTTCTTCAGCTCCGTAACACGATCGCGGGATACCAGCTGGCGGCGCGCACGCGACCCACAGGCAGGCACATGCACGATCACGTACAAGTACGTGATTTTGCCTGCCCGTGCCATTTTGACGACGTATATCGGCGTTAGGCGGTCGGGAAGCGGTTAATAATGTGGAACACCCTCCTTTAGTAGTTTTTCCTTTAATTGGGCTCACCTGGCAACCTAATTATCACAGGTGTCCGAGATTGTTTTCAGTGATCAAAAGAGCCCTGAGACACAATGCCATCCATGAGTTAAACTGAAAAACTGAATATTTAATCTTTGTGACACTGAAATAGAATTTGAATAATAATTTGGAACAGGGTGTAATTTTAGAGACCCTGTCAGTTCCCTAAACAAATCTAAACAGCAGTGCCCTGCAGTAGAAGAAGGATTATACTCACCCCCAGTGTCCTGGTTCACTTATCTTCCCCTCTGTTAGACTGGTAGCATCCGACACTCTTGGAGCGATGGGTGCCTATATCCCCTGCCACCTGCTGTGGTTCCATGTGCTACTCCCTACTTCACTACAGGACTCAACAGGTGACATGGGGGTCAGAAGATTGAACCACAGTGCATTATGGAGGACATTGGTACCCAACAATCTTAGAAGTCTTAGCCTGGGTTCACACTATTGCGAATTCGCAGCAGTGGAAAACACTGCGAATTCGCAGGACATTTGAAAACCCATTGTTTTCAATGAGGCATGTTCACATATGTCCGGTGCATGCGCACTGCGCATTGCAGAAAAACGGCCACCGACTTTGGTGCGGTGCGGGGCGGATCAGGTGCGAATTCAGGCCCATTATCTTCTATGGGCACGCATCTGATTCGCACCTGACTTGCGTGGTGAACAAAATTTTTTTTAAAAAAACGGCATGGATTCCCCCTCCAGGAGCATACCAGGCCCTTAGGTCTGGTATGGATTTTAAGGGTACCCCCTACGCCGAAAAAACGACATGGGGGTCCCCCCAAAATCCACACCAGACACTTATCCGAGGGGAGCTGTGTTGTGACTTATATAGGGACAAGGGGCAGGGTCACATGCTCATGTCACATGGTGACCCCGCCCACATATGATGTCACAGTCTCAGCATCCTCCGGGACTGTGACATCATAGGGGGGCGGGGTCACCATGTGACATGAGCATGTGACCCTGCCCCCTTGTCCCTATATAAGTCACAACACAGCCCGTCTTTGCCATTCCGGCCAGAGAGAGCGACGAGTCAACATCTTAAGAAGAAGAAGAAGGCGCAGAAGGCGATGACAGCGGCAAGAACAGAAGAGACCCCGGAAGACCCCAGAAGACCCCCTAAGGCGGATCGAGACCCCCAGACGACGGCGGCGACAACATGGGGGACAAGGTGCTTTGGGGTGTGGGGCCGCAGGGCGGCCCCCTTCCCCAAAGCACCCCCACCCCCCCATGTTGAGGGCATGCGGCCTGGTACGGTTCAGGACGGGGGGGGCGCTCGCTCGTCCCCACCCCCTTTCCTGACCTGCCAGGCTGCGTGCTCGGATAAGGGTCTGGCATGGATTTTGGGGGGACCCCCACGCCGTTTTTTCAGCGTAGGGGTACCCTTAAAATCCATACCAGACCTAAGGGCCTGGTATACCTCTGGAGGGGGAACCCATGCCGTTTTTTTTAATAAAAATTTGGCATGGATTTCCCCCTCAGAAGTAGTACAATGAGTTGCGAATTTATGTTAGCAGCTGATTTGCACCTAAAACGCGGACACACCGCAGAACAGCCGACGTTTCACTGCAAAGTCACGCAGGGCCTTCAATTCGCACCGCACTAGTCTGAACCCAGGCTTAAATGCTGAACAGAATAATTGGGGATTGCAAAGCTGAAAAGGATTGAAGGTATAAGACAAAGCCATTGTTCTACTGCAAGCTGCCATATGGATTTATTTAGGGACCCAACAGGGTTTGTTAAAATATATCTGATGGCATGTCATGTATGCACACACTGTCAACCTTTTCCTTGCTTTCAGTGGGGTATCACTTTTTCTTCCCACTGATGCATTTACAATTTTATCACCCACTGACAGGGGACAATTTTTGATTCCATTGATGCCAGGGCATTTTCCCTCTCACTGACACCGGGGCATTTTTTGCCTCCCACTGACACCAGGGCGTTGTTACTTCACACTCATGCCAGCATTTTCATTTCATTTCATTTCAGCACTTGGTTTTACACCTATGTACATAGTACTCAGTGGAGTGATCTGCTGCTCGATAGTATGAGCATAGTTCCAGCAGTGATTTCATTGCGACAGGAGCAGTGCAGAATGCAGCACAGGAGCAAGGTAAGTGTATTTTGCACTGAAACTGAACAAAAATACTTGTCAGGGTGGTGGGGGACACCACTGACCAGCAATAAGTGACTTTAAAGGAGGAGGTGGGAAAACAACGCTAATCACCAACGCTAATCACCCTTATGTGAATGGGCCCTCCATTGACCGCCAATGCCTTTGCATTTTTTTTTCTGTCCACTAATTGCTACTGCTGATATTTTTGCTGACCACATTTTTGCACATTTTTGTGCAGCTTTTTTAAAACGTTTTTGAAGTTTGGTATTTGTCAGCAGCAGAGATGAGTCACTGCTTGTTAAGGAGCTGGCATATGCCGGCGTTCTAACAATGATGAGTCATCTCTACTAAATATAACCCAAAGAACCAGAATTGAAGGAAAAACCGTGTGAGGGTCCACTCCCCCCAATCCATACTAGGCTCTGTGAATTTTAGGAGGGAACCCCATACCAAAAGATTGCGTAAGGGCCCCCCAAAATCTATAACAGGAACTTATCCAAGCATGCAACCCAGCAGGCCAGGAAATGAGGGTAAAAGCGAACCCCCCCCCCTCCTAAACCATACAAAGCCAAATGCCCTCAACATGGGAGGGGCACTTTGCCGGCAAAGCACCTTGTCCACATGTTGATGAGGACAAAGGCCTCTTCCCCACAACCCTGGCCCAGAGATTGTGGGGGTGTGAGGGGTAGTTTATCAGATATGGAAGCCTCACTTAAGAAGGTGCCCCTCAGAACCCTGTCCACTCCATGTGAATGATTGTGGATTACATAGTACTCCTACTCATTCACAAAAAAAGTCAATGTTTATTTAAAAAAAAAAAAAATAATGAATAAACATGTCCCTCAATGTAAATACATTGTCAATCACAATCAAAAGCGGCCCTCCCACCCACAAAACCCACCGCCCCCCCCCCCCACCCATGTTGATGGCATGTGGCCTTGTATGGTTTGGGCCTGCCAAGCTGCATGCTCAGATCTCAGATAAGGTTTTTGTATGGATTATGTGGGAAACACACTTTTTTTTTATTTTGGTGGGGTCCCCCTTAAAATCCACATCAGACCCGCTTGGTATGTATTGGGGGGCCCCCACGCTGTTTTTTATTTTCAATGCCGGATCTTTAGTTTACGGCTGACAGCAGGGTTGATTCATCATTGTTAGGATGCCAGTGAGTACAGGTTCCATAACAACAAAAGTAGCTCCAAAATTTTTTGCGCTTCAAGCATTTGGCTTTATGTGACTTGAAGTAGAGATGTGAACCATCTCCATAGAGAATATTTTATTTTTTCTCCCTGAGCATTTTGGAGCTTAGGGTTTCAAGCTACAATACGCTCAGGTGTGAATGGGGCCATTCATGTGTTTTATAAGCTCTGTTGTACATTACGTATTACTGACTGCTATATACACTGTGATTTATGTTTGTAGCACTAACTCTGCAAAGGCTGCTGGTAGCTGGCTCCCCTATTCCTACACAGCCAAACAACAAGCATTTTCCACTTTCATCTGAATACAAGAGCTTGGTTTTGTTGTTTTATTAGGGGTAATAACTTAGATGGGGTAAAGGGGTTATGGGATGCCCAATTTGACAGGAACAATGAATAGGGACAACTTCCTTCCTATGTACAAGATCCTCAACTGTCCTCTTCCCTGGACACCGACAGTCTTTGGTGATCAAAAGCAAAAGCTCTGTCTCCTTTAGAAAATAGCACAACCGGTTGCAAACTACATACAGGAGTATATCCTCTCCTCTATAGAACTGCTTCAAGCTCTACTGCCTGGAGGAACTACCAGCCCTCCTGGCTGCTTGTCCACCAGCCCACCTGGCTGCTCTGGAGATTTCTCAAGGCAAGAGATAGGAAATAGGAACGCTTGCTACATGTGGTAGTCTCTCCCCAAGTTTCCTCTTCAAACTGAATCGCTGATAGAATTTTCCTAAGCAAGCCCGAGCCCAGCCTGAAAGTATGGGTCCCCTCCTAGGCCACCGACAGCCTCATTAGCACTCCATCTTCCACCCTACCCCCCCCCCCCCATGCTGGCATGGCTCCAGCATATTTCAGGGCTGACTCAGGCACCCTGCCAGGTCATTCTGCCTGGGAATTGGCCAAGTTCCCTCAAGTATGCACATCAGACCCTCCTTGTCTCCGCCCACTAACTTGTCCAAACTTCTGCATCCAGGGGGTGGTGCCAGGGACCTGCCTCTGTGGAGCCATCCAGCCTAACCTGCAGAAACCCTGACTCAATTTCTGACTCACAAACTAACCATGAGTCATAACCTAAATTTGCCTGCTTTAACACTAGAAGCACACTAGAGGGTGCTACATGTTATATAGTCCTGACTCCTGACTCCTGCACTCTAATCTGTGTTACATACTGCTGACCACAGTGTTTGTCTCTACAGTTGCTTGTTGCATTGTAGTACTCAGCTATTTTATTCAGTTATCCTGGTTCAGTTATCCTGAATGGGCGTCATATGTGTCTCAGCCAATCATGAGGGAGAGCCCCGGACAGCCAAGGCACTCGTGGACATTGCTGGATAAAGAGAGACCTCAAGTAAGTATTAGGAGGGCTGAGGGGGGCTGCTGCACACAGAAAGCTTTTTATTTGAATGCATAGAATGCATTAAAATAACATTCTTCTGCCTTTACAACAAATTTTTACCTACAGGTAAGCCTAGTTATAGGCAAAATGAATATCTCCTAAATGTGCACCATTTAGGAGATATTCCCCCTGGATGCAGCCACTGACGTCACCAACGCATGCCCACTGAAGGTTCCGGCACATCGTGCCTGACCTTCAGAGCTTCTTGAAAAACCTAGGGCTTCAACACGAATGCGTGAGAGTGATGGAAGAAAGACCGGGGGAAGATGTAAGCCCTCCTAGTGTTGACAGCGCACAGCTGGAGGGCTTGATTCTAAGGTAAGTATTTCCTTAAGTGCTAATATGTGATGTAATACCAATTTTGCCACTTCTCTAGCTAGATCGGATCATGTATGCACTGCAGTCAGTACAAGACCAGCATTCTCATCATCAAGATGGCACTAAGGCATTGCTACCCACATTTTACCATTGATGACCAGAGGACTTGGACATCGGGTGTGAAATACAGCAGATCAAATCTTTTCTCTTTTATTGGGTACCCCTTTGAACTGCATGGGTTAACTACTCATTTCACCCAGAAGAAGAATATGTATATTACAATACCATTTTAGATCCCTGATACTATTGTTACAATATTGTTATACTATTGTTTTTTTTACGATATACTATACAACATCTTATATGGTGCAAAAGAAGTACATTATTCTTTTGTAAGTATCCTGGGTCTGAAATTAACTGCAGTGCATCGGTACTTCCCCCCCACCCCCCTTTTTTTTCTCTTCTCTCTCCTTTTCCTTTTTTTTTTTCTCTTCTCTTTTCTCCCTTTTTATGTCAAATGTAAAAATTGCTCCATTAGTAAGGATATTGATAACTAAATAACATATTTGATGTTGAAAATATCCACACAATGCCTGAACTCTTTTTTATAAGAGCTAAATTGCCTGTTTGTACTTTTTCTTTTAAATGTATTTGTGTTTGAAATGGCAATAAACAGCCATTAAGAAGAAGAATAAGATTTTACACTTACCTTGTTCTTTGCTCCCGTGGCAGCTGGCATTCTTCTCACAGTGGCAGCTGCTCCATTAGGGGCCCAGGGGCGCCACCCCCCTAATCCAAGGGGATGTCCCCTAATCTACGTGCAGGGTGCCGGACACATGAATTGCAATGCGTTTTTTTATGCACATGATTAGAGTCTGAGGCTCTAATTGGCTTCAAAAATGGTGGGCTCAGGGGGGCAGTATCCACCCAGTTGTGTGACATTAGGGAATTGATATTGGCTATTGTCTTCCTGCTTCTCCTCCCGGACAATCGTGAAGTGGGTCTTAAGACCCAATTGGCCGGGAGTAGAAGCAACCGTATTGACCGGGAGCAGAAACAGGGGGGAAGCATCTGAGGAGGAGACACAGGGGGAATCTGCCATCTGGATGAGGTATTTATGGGGCTGGTGGGCGGACAGGCGAGCGATGGGGGGGTCTGTTTGCAGATAAAACTAGCGATGGGGGGGTTTGTTTGCCACGCAACCAAGCGACGCGGGGGGTTTTACCGCGCGGGGGGCATTGTTTTTTCCGCCCTCCCAAAAAAGGGATCTTCAGCCGCCACTGCAGAGGAGCTGTGGGGGACAATTGGCAGTGCTCCAGAATCTGCTGGAACAAGGAATACAGTATTTTCTCCTTAACCCTCTGCCCCTAGACTACACAAGCACTGCACAGATCATATCATCCAACCTAATGATTTAATTTGATATTTTCAAGCACTAATATAAAAGAAAAAATATTTGTTTTTAACCAATTGTTTTTTAATAATGAATTCTTCACAATTACTTAGAAACACCTACCTACATGGTGCTTTCCCATCTCAAAATGGTTGGTAGGCGTGCAACTAGAATAGATACCGGAGGATTAGGAACTTTCAGAGAAGGAGCTAATGGAGAATCTGATTTAAATTCCATGTAGACAATACAGGTTTGCAGGCGAGTGTTGCCACAGTCTCAGTGATAGTGCTGAAATTGCTCTTTAAACTATCTCTGTATCTTCCCGTATAAGCTGTGATCATACTGGAGCACAAACAGCTAGAAGATGAAAAGATTCCAAATTTCTTGGGCTGTTCGGGGATTCTGGTACTTACTCTTTAATAATATATAATAACTCCAAGCCTGAAAAGACACATTTTTAAAACCAATATTTAAAATCAAAAGGACTGAGTAAAAATATACTCACTAGACTGAGTTTATATTTTCGTTTCTGTGCTGCTTAAATTTGTCTTCTACAGAGAGAACTGCAGGTTCATATAGCTCTATGAATTTTTGTAAAAGCACATCTCTAGGTAATTCCCCCTACACACACTCATATCCATTCAACAATTTATTTAGAAAAAAAAATCAATGTAACCCTCCGTGACGTCTCTTCTGGGGGTAAAATGATCCACCACAGACATCCTTGCCTGCATCCGAATGGCCTAGTGTCTGCCACCAATTGTATCACCACCACTGAAGTCTTTAGAACCTTATAGTGCCCAACGGAAGGACCCAATGGGAAGTGCCTGTACCACCTGACAGTAATATGGGCACCAAAAGAAAAACTCTTCCTCTAGAAAAGTAATAGAGGGAAAATCTTCCAATGGGGACACAAGTTCTTGTGACCCTGGGGTCCCTAAGGAATTCCCTTAATTTGCAGGGATTTCCTCTCACTTGGCTATTGGACAGGAAGTCAAGGGAGATCTCTGCAATGGGACACAGATGGCAAAAAATCTGACAGGGGTTAAAGCCCCCCCCCCCCCCCCTTACTCTATTCAAAATGAAAAAAGTTTTACCTATAGTTCTACTTTAATTGTTTGGAGTATCCCATGCCACCTCAAACCCTATCCTTAGGATTACAATGGTTACAAGCAAATAAACTTCAAAAAGATATCCCCTAGACCAGTGATGGCGAACCATGGCACCCAAGATGTTTTGGAACTACATTTCCCATGATGCTCCACTACACTGCAAAATGCATGAGTATCATGGGAAATGTATTTCCAAAACATCTGGCGTGCCAAGGTTCGCCATCACTGCCCAAGACTGTTCAATGAGCCAGAGTGAATGGAATGTTGCTGTTCGCCTGGCTGCCTCTGCACTGTTTTGGGAAAAAACCTGTCTAATCTACAGTGGCCCCTATGGGGGGTATTGCTACACTTGCAAAGTGAACAGCATATTTGCCTTTATAAATCAACCTAAATCTGTCGCCCTGCGCCACCTTCCTGTTTCCCTTTCTCCTCTTAATAGTAATATACACTAATGATCAGCTAAGCTGAGCATTCATTAACACAAAATCATCCAATATTATGGCAATTATAGTGTATGGCACCTCAGCAAGTCTGATTTACAGTTTCCTTCCAAGTAGGCCAGCTGTCTTGTAGCACTCTCCTTCTACCCAATTTGACTGGCTTGTCATAGTATCATACTACAAAGATCAGATATCATTGGCACACAAGACACACTGATTCACACAGGCCAGAAAGAACAGTTTTCCCACATTGTACACCTAGAACTGACTACTAGCTTAACAGCCGGATCTTTAAAATACTAGGAGGTCTATTTAATAAAACTCTTCCGTCAAATTACGCAGCGCTTTACATATACAGTGTACATTTACATCAGTCCCTGCCCTCAAGGAGCTTACAACCTAAGGTCCCTAACTCACATTCATATACTAGGGCCAATTTAGACAGGATCCGAATAACCTACCAGCATGTCATTTAGAGTGTGGGAGGAAATTGGAGTACCCAGAGGAAACCCACTCAGGCACAGGGAGAACATGCAAACTCCAGGCACATGGTGTCGTGGTTGGGATTTGAACCAGCGACCCTTTTTGCTGCTAGGTGAAAGTGCTAGTGGCCATAATGCAGTATTTTCTTAAATAAGGTGTTTTAGGAAACTACTGCATTATGACCACTGGATGGAGCTGATGACCATAGGAAATAAACTTCTTAGGCAAATTAGGTGATTATTCATGATGGTGGTTGTGTGGTGCTCTGAGTGGTCCTCCTGCCCTAGACCACAGCCTATGTTGGCAATCAAAAATCTATTTTGTTTGTGACCTGCTCAGGGTTGCCAACCTCCCGCAGCATTTTTTACTGACAAAACATGGAAAATTTACTGGCAGAGCACATTTTTTTACTGGCAACTTGAGAAATTACAGAACTCTTATTGAAAACGAACACAGTGACTATTTGAACAATATAAAAATAATATGGAAACATTGACAATACATATAACAAATTCATTTTCTTGATTTACACTTAAAAAGTCAACACAGCATGAAATTATCAGCCCCCCGATATTTACTGGCAGTTGTAAAAAAATTACAGATTTTTACAAACTGTCAGTAAATTTACTGGCGCTTGGCAACCCCGGTCCTGCTGTCCTGGCTCAGCAGTGTCTCTTCTCTGACTGCGTGTGCTCTGAACTTGCTTTGCTCAAGTTTTTAATAAAACAAAAGAGAGAGAAGCAGTTACACAGGAGGATGTAACATAGGCAAGGAGAACTGATGGGCAGTGCCAGGCTAAGAAAGAGAGCAGAGGGGGAGATGGAGCATGTTCACGGAGGGTATAAATCTAAATGGGAGCAATAAGCCTCCAGTGCTACAAATAAAAATAAAAAACTGTAATTTCTCTTCACTTTTATTACATAAGTTGCAGTGATCTAAAACAATTTTATGACATAATATATCACAATGACTACTGCTATCTCTGGCAAAGCTTTCTTAGTAAAGCATTTGAAAAGCACTCTTTCCTATGTGTTTCCCAACATTTTGAGATGGGAATGAGGGACACCTACTTGCAAACGTATGGAGGCATAGGACACGCCCCTCTGTCACACACCCTTAACCACTTCAATACCAGGCACTTAGACACCTTCCAGCCCAAGCCAATTTTCAGCTTTCTGCGCTGTCGCAATTTGAATGACAATTGTGCGGTCATACAACACTGTACCCAAACAATTTTTTTTATCATTTTGTTCCCACAAATAGAGCTTTCTTTTGGTGGTATTTGATCACCTCTGCGTTTTTTATTTTTTGAGCAACAAATAAAAAAACTCTGAAAATGTAGAAAAAAAAACGTTTTTCTCTGTTTCTGTTAAAATGTTGTGTAAATAAGTACGTTTTCTTCTTCAATGACGGGCATTGATATGGCTGCACTGACGGGCACTGATAGAGCGGCACTGATGGGCACCAAGGAGGTGGCATCAAAGAGGCGGCACTGATGAGGTGGCACTGATGGGCACTGATAGGTGGAACTGATGGGCACTGATAGGTGGCACTGATGGGCACTGATAGGTGGCACTGGTATGCAGCACTGATGGGCACTCATAGGTGGTACTGATGGGCACTCGTAGGCAGCACTGATGGGTACTTATGGTACGGATTGGCACTGATGGGCACTGATAGGTGGGCACTGATGGGCACGGATGGGCACTGATAGGGGGCGTTGATGGACACTGATGGGTGGCACTGATGACACTGATTGGTGGCACTGATGGGTGGAATTGCTGGGCATCACTGATGTCAAGGCTTTTGAATTTTTCTTGGAGTGCGGCCGTTCAGAGTCCTTAATTTGCATCTTCATCACTGATGTCAAGTTATTAAATGTTGCCAGTTAGTGCACATTTGTGGGCACTGATTGGCACAGATTGGGCATAATTTGCACATATGGATGGCCATGGGCTACATACCTGGCCATCCACATGTTGCCCCCTTCCCTGGTGGTCCTGGCGGCTTCCCTGGTGGTCCAGTGTGGGCATCCGAGGGGGGGCTGTGCTGATAAACAATCAGCGCAGACCCCCCCCTCCCTGTCAGGAGAGCCGCCGATCGGCTCTCCTCTACTGGCGTCTGTCAGACGTGAGTGAGGAAAGGCCAATCAATGGCTTTTCCTGTTGACATTGTGATCAGCCGTGATTGGACACAGCTGATCACGTGGTAAAAAGCCTCCAAAAAAATTAAATCCACAAGGACTTTTTCTTACCTCTACTATTCCTTTATATTGGCTTTTAAATTTACAAATGCAGCAATTTTGAATTTGGATGAAAGGTTTAGCTCTGGGAAACAATTTTGAAAGATAAAAAGTGCATTTTATATACAACTATATAGATCAGACCAAGATGAGGGCCAAATGAGGGGCAAAGAGGGACAGAGGGACATTGTTCCAAATCAGGGACAGTTCCTCCAAATCAGGGACAGTTGGGAGCTATGTCTAAATGCATCACGCTACCAATATGAGGTGCGTCATAAAGTAACACAGATGCAGCCAAGGACTGTCAGTGGTCCTTCCAGAATTATTAAAGAGAGTTAAGCCCACCCCCCTTTGCTGAGCTAAGTGTTTTGAGCGGCTCGCTCGAGACCCCAGATTCTACAGACTTCACCGCTATCCTTACAAATGACCTTTGCAGAGGACTTTTTTTTTTTTCTGCAGCATCCGTTGACGAATGAGTTCTTTTTCATTGTTAACACAAACCTGAATCACAAGCAGATGTTCTAAAAATTCTAAGCAATGTCTGGATCTTTTTATTGCCAGTCTAATCGTCACAATAGAATACAAGATGCTAGACAATTAACACTTCAAGGGGCTCATTAAAATGAGGTATTAGTGGTTTTGACTAAATAATTGAGAAGATGATGTTAGCAGGAACATTGCAATTATCTGATAATATGAGATGACTGCCCTGTGTTAATGAACTGATTGTTCCTGATATGACCCTGTGTTTTATTTATTTGGAACGTGTTTTATACTGGAGAAGGGCATGAAAAATGACTTTTTTGTGTGATGTTCCGAATGCTTCTTAATGGGGCATGTTTATTCATGTTGTTGTTTCTATTCTTTTTTTGTTTATTATTTTCGTTCTTTTTTTTTAATTCTTTGTGTGGGAGGCTATTGCTGCTCACCCATTGTTACAAAGAATTCAACTTTGTAGCTTTTTTATTGAGGGATGTGGATTATAAACAAGTGAAGTGCAGTTCCATAAACTCCATGAATTGCGATTTTAATATTTATCTTAAAGTGGATCTGAAGTCAAAAAAGTGTAGATTTGCTATTGTATTTGGAATTTCTAGAATTAGGGATGCAACGATAACAATACCGATATCAGTGCTGACGAGCATTTGCGTGAGTATCGGTAATCGCCCAAATGCTCCCGATACCGAAAACGATACTTTGAGATTGCTTCAATGCAAAATGAATGGGCGCAAATCGCACTGCAAAGAATCGCTTGCGATTTGAGCAGGAATGTGGTGCAATTCCTGTCCAAATCGCATGTGACTTCCCCCACCACTCCTGTGTGTGTGTGTATAGAAATGGAAAAGCACCATCTAATGGGCAGTTTACAGTTTTTTAGAAATCACAGTACTGTACATATCTTGCCACATGCAAAATAATCTACATAGCTGTCCCAGTCCTCCGATAATACCAAATCAGGGCCACTTGAGGTGCTCACAGGGCTGGAGGAGATGTAAAGGTGGCCCGCCCCCAAGCTGACATCAATTCTGCCCTATACCCACAGGGTCCCAGTACTTGTCAACTTCAGCCCTGTGAGAACCTCCAGCCGCCCTGATTTACTATCAATGGCAGACTGGGACACCTATATAGATTATTTTGCATGTTGCCAGAAATGTACTGTGAGTTCTAACATTTTTGCTTTTCCCTTTCTATACACAGGAGCAGTGGGGGGAGAGTGTATGCAATTCATACAGGAATCACACAGCATACCTGTTCAAATTGCATGTTATTCTTTGCAGTGCAATTTGTGCCAATTTTTTGGTATTAATGCAAATCGCACCGCAAAGTATTGATACTGGTACTCACCGATAAAATCACGGTATAGGTGCAACTCTATCTAGAAGTGTTTATTGTGCCTAAACAGTCTGGAAAATGGGGTTGATTTACTAAAATTGGACAGGGTAAAATCTGGTGCAGCTGTGCATGGTAGCCAATCAGCTACCAACTTCTGCTTGTTCAATTAAGGTTTGATAAAAAAAAAATTGAAAGCTGATTGGTTTCTATGCAGAGCTGCACCAGATTTTGCACGCTTCAGTTTTAGTAAATCAACCCCAATGCATCATTTGTATTGAATTTGTTTTGAAAATTAGTGGTACCCTTTCTGTGCTTATAGTCACATAACTGTATATCTGCAGCGTGAGATCTCAGGCACTGCTGCCTCTAACCTCTAGTCTCTAGTGATGTTACTGCTGTGCTGCTCATTGTTCTCCTGAAGGCTTGCTGGAGAGAAAGTAGTACCTGAGGCAGGTCCAGATTTACCATTAAGCAAGGAGTATACTGATTGGCCACCCTTTTATTTTCCCATTGTGAGAACAAAAAGGTTTCCAATGTAAGGTTATTTACTCCGAATTACTGTATTCTAATCCAGGTTAGAACCAGGAAAACAAGAAAATATTTGTGTATATCAGAAGTGACCCTGACACTTGTGTCTTTAAAACGGCCTAATTTATGTTCCTACAGGCTGTAGTATAAATACGTCCCTGACCTAAGGACTTAATGGTCAAGGTTGCTTCTACACCTCTGCTGCTTTAATTTTCCCCAGCTAGTCATCATATCATTATTTATCATGGTAGCAGCTCTGACATCAGGAAACAAAGCACTGCCTCTACTAAAATTTCTGCTTCCACACAGAGACACAGTATAGAACATGTATGTTAAGTCATTAATGAGGAAAAGATCAGCTACACAGAGATCACAGGCAATAAGGGCAACCATCCGTTTGCCCTCTGCTTCACTTTGGACATCGCTTCCACGGTTCAGGTCCCCTTTATTTGCACACGTTACTAGAAGACGAGTATACATTGTAGGTGTAACTATACATAGTCCAACATAGGGGGTAACTCAGTGGCAGCCAGTCCACAAGGGGTGCCGCCCCCCAGCCCACGGCGACACCCACCCAGCCTGCACCATCTGCATGGCCGGACCAACAGGTCTCTACCAGGTCTGTCACGCCCCTCACAGGCTTGTGACCACATCCCGAGGCCCCATTTGGCCAGTTTTGTCCTCAGGACGCAGAGCACCGTGCCCGAGCCCTCCCATCCTGCGATACTAGGGAATACCAACAGCTTCCCAGCCAATCAGGACAGGAAGACCCAGAACCTGAGAAGAAGACCGGTGTTCTGTCACGAATAGTCCGTCTATCATCAAGTGTCCGCCCCGTAGTGCGCATGCGCAGTACGGAGCAGAAGAAGTTTCGGAAAATCTCCGAAGATGAACGGCGCCTGTGCCGTGAGTCGAGGTGTAAGCCCCACCATCCAAGTGGACATACACAAACTTAGAGGGCCCCTCATGGGCTCGCTTCGCTCGCCATGCTTCAGGCACGGCCTTGCTGCGCTCGGCTCTTTTTTTATTCTAGCTCTATGTCCACTTGGATGGTGGGGCTTGAACCTGGACTCACGGCGCAGGCGCCGTTCATCCTCTGCTATTTTTGGAATCGGGTTGTCCTGTGTACTGCGCATGCGCATTACACAGCGGACACTTTCCGATGGTGGACACATTATGATAGGACACCAGGTCAAGACAGAAGCCATGGCGCCGGGCATCAAGGGAGCCGTGACAGCTGGAGGGCCCTGCCGTAGGGTGAGTGCGGAACTTGAGGGGCCCGTCTGCGCCCCCCAAAATCCTCCTGCACCAGCCGCCACTGGGGTAACTATAAAACCAAAAGCAGACTATGCAATTGCAGTGGGGCCAAGGGGCAAAAAGAAAAGACAGACCCATTTGCTTACACAGTGATTTATACAGGTATCAGTAGCAATTCAGGGATACCTTTGGATTAAGTTCATATATAAAGCATGGGAACCATTATACAATTGCTATGAAAACAATATTCTCTATTTTCTGAGAAGGGATCACTAAAGTTGTATAGCACTGCAAAAGTCCAGCTATGACTAAGGCTTGGGAATCAAGTGCGGTCCACAAGAGTGGTCTTTGAGAAGAAGATTTTTGAGACAGGGGGTCCCTTTATTGCTTTGCTGTGGAGTTCCATTATATATATTTACAGCTCTGTTGACCAATACAGAATGTCTCTGTTACTGGGTTACTGTGTATGCAATACTGATCACTCACAAACAAACAATAACACACTTAATTAGGCAATACATTCAGCTCAATAGATCATGATTTCAATCACCTTTCTGGTTGGTACCCCCTTCTCATAGCAGGATTAAAGTGGTTGTAAACCTTTACATTTACCCAGTGATTTGACTGGTGATACATAGACATGAATGAAATCCTCCTACATAAGTCCTCTCTGTCCTCTCTGCATTCTTTCAAAGTCCACAATTTATAAAACTTGTCTGAGCTTTCAGAAAAAAATGGGACAGAGAGCTGGGATTACACATTGCAGAGTAAGGATGAGCTCAGGTGTGTTCGCAAACAGCACGTGCAGAGCCCGCCAAGAAGTCGGCACTGTGGAGCGCTAATCACAAGCAGTGAGACATTGTCCCGATGCATGGCTACAGAGATCAGGAAATGTCTCACTGCCTGTGATTAGCGCTCCCCAGTGCCGAATTCCTAGCGGGCTCTGCATGTGCTGTTTGCGAACACGCCAGAGCTCATTCTTACTGCAGACCTCTGTGAGGAGAGCTCTGAGAGCTGATGGGAGGGAAGGGACACACCCCTCTTCATACAACACACAAGAACAGAGCTGAAGCTGTCAATTAGTTGGAGCTGCCTCTCCTGTCACCTATTTTTCTCTTGGTGTCAGAAAAACTTGTCAGAAGTGTTTCATGCTGATAGCAGAAGAATGAAGCAGCAGACAGAAATGACACTTAAGCCGGCCATAGACACTTCGTATCTTGGCTGGTTAAGAAGGAACCGGCCAAGATTCAAACCATGTATGATCTAACAACTTTGGTACAACCAGCCTGTCAGATTTTTCATGTAATTATTGCCAGCGGCTATATCCGCTAGCAATAATCACTGTTGGGTTGATTTACTGAAACTTAAGAGTGCAAAATCTGGTGCAGCTCTGCATGGTAACCAATCAGTGTCTAACTTCAGCTTGATCATGGAAGCTGATTGGCTACCATTCAGAGCTGCACCAGATTTTGCACTCTTCAGTTTTAGCAAACCCACCCCTAAGGCTGACTTCACACTGAGGCGGTTTTCAGGCAATTTAGCTGTAGAAATTGCCTCTAAATAAAGCCTGAAAACCGCCTACCATTCATTTCAGTGTGACTTTTAACACTGGGGAGGTGCACTTGTGGGACATTCTTAAAAGTCCTGCAAGCAGCATCTTGGGGCGGTTTGGGAGCACTGCAACAAGGGTGCTTTTAACCCCTTCTTTGGCCGCTAGCGGGGGTTAAAAGCAGCCCACTAGTGGCCAAAAAGCGCCGCTTGTTTGAGCTAACGCTCGGCAGCCCCAGTGTGAAAGTAGCCTAATGCCCCGTACACACGGTCGGACATTCCGACCACAAAATCCGTCTGATTTTTTCAGACAGATTTTGGCCAAAACTTGTCTTGCATACACACGGTCGGACAAAGTTGTCGGAAAATCCGATCGTTCCGAACGAGGTGACGTTATAAAACCTACGACGGGACTACGTAGAGGCCAGTAGCCAATAGCTTTCGTCTCCAAATTTCTTCTGAGCATGCGCAACACTTTGTGCGTCGGAATTCTCTACACACGATCGGAAAAAGTCAGATCGTATTTTGTATTTTGGAAAATTTTAGATCCTGCTCTCAAATTCCGACGGAAAAAGTCCGCTAGAGCCCACACACTTTTTCTTTCGGAATATCCGGGGCATAAGTGTTCTCCCAGCTGGAGAACACAATAGCTCTGCGGGATGGATTTCCCCATCAAAACTGACTGTGTTGATGGGGGAATTGAGCGAATTTTCTTTCCTGCAACCCATGGTTGCAGGAAAGAAAATTGCTCCATCTATGTCGGGCTTTAGTGCTCTTAATTGAGACAAGTACACACTATAGAGCGATATGCTTTGTTCACATTTCATGTCTGAGTTTTACAACCACTTTAAGTATTCACTGTTTCTCTACTGCTACAAATTATTGTTTAATGTATTTTCAGTAAATTAATGTTTACAGTTATTATTGCATTGGTTATTTAATGTAATTTTTGCCATGACATGATTTTTGTTTTGAAATATGGAGATTAGTAGGTTAGCCACTAGAGGGAGCTCAATATAATTATTCTGTCTCACTCATAGATTTTAGTCACATAAGCAGTGGATTATTTTTAATCAATTGGATAATTTAAAGTATAACTAAAGGCAAAACTTTTTTTTTTTAGTTATGGATAGAGTTGAGATAGATTACCTTTCAGGTTTTTTTTTTTTTTTTCTGTCTGTTCCCCCATTAGGGAGATTCATCCTCTCTCTTTGTCCTGTTAACTATCATTGAAAGTGAAAGTAAAAGAAAATCTCACATTTATTTACATGCATTTTATTGTTGTGATAACTATTTGTTTTACATTTTTATGGGTGGATGGCATTGTATTAACTTTTTGTCAGTTTTCTGACTGAGCATCTTTCCGACCTGTTGAACAACATTTGGCCTTAACAAGGTCCAATCATGTTCTGAGTTCAGCCAATGCTTTTTTTTAATAGACTGTACTCTAAAAATAAAAGATGACACGAGGCATAATGACATATAACCTCTCTAGCGGTTCATCTTCTGTCTTTTAATCAAAGAAGACCTTGCGGCAGTAAGGACTAGGCAGGCCTATTAGGCTGCATCACAGCAACTCAGATTAACGACTTTGGTCAGTTGCAGTCACTCTGTGTTGGTGAGACATACAGTACAGACATACAGTTTAAGTACAAAAGAAAAGAAATTGTATTTTTGGAAAGGGATCATTTAAATATTAAAGTCCCCATAAATCACCAGCCACTGCAGAAATGTGAACGAGAGATTAGAGTCTGATATGCCATAGTTACTTGTCCACTGATATCCTTACTAGCTAGGAATATAAAAGGAGACTATAAAATAATGAGTCAAGGAAGCCACTTGAATGTTTTTGGTTTTAGGAAAGTGACAACTGTTTTTTTGTAAGGTCAGCTGAAAATGTGCAGAATCTGGGGACAAATACATACAGAATATGTGTACCTTAGTAAAGGTCCACTCAGTGGGAGGCCTACAGTGGGAGGCCAACAGCTGTGAACTCTACTAAGCCCATGGCCATGGTGACAACTATCTCAACCCTAACAGCTTATACATCCAGGGGCGAACTGACAGCTCATGGGGCCCCCGGGCAAAAGGAGATCATGGGGCCCCCTGTGTCTCCACCCATGTGTCTCCGCCCATGTGTCCCCGCCCATGTAATGAACATTCTTCTCACTTACCACCAATGTAAGGGACATTTTTCTCACTGACCACCAATGTAAAGGACATTCTTCTCACTAACCACCAATGTGAGGGACATTCTTTTCACTGACCACCAATGTAAGGGACATTCTTCTCACTGACCACCAAGGTAAGGAACATTCTTCTCACTGATCACCAATGTAAGGAGCATTCTTCCCACTGACTATATATATATATATATATATATATATATATATATATATATATGGAATAAACTCACTTAGCCCAGGTTCACACTGACAGAGGAAATGAAATTGCGCAAGTTCAGCTAATCTCGCACGATTTCATACCAGCATTTCAGTGCGAGTTTGGCAGCGATTTCAGAGACATCTATGCACAGATGTCAATAGAAATCGCACACAGAAGTCGCCAAAAGTTGTACAGAAACTACTTTTGGGAATCGGTGCGGCGCCACAAATGTGGCATTTGGGTAGTGCAGTTGCTGATCATTTGTCATGCGATTTGACATGTGTTTGATGGGCACAGTGGCTGCATTTGATGGGCACAGTGGCTGCGTTTGATAGGCACAGTGGTGGCAATTTATGGGTACAGTGGCTGGGCACAATGGCTGCGTTTGATGGGCACAGTGGCTGCGTTTGATGGGCACAGTGGTGGCAATTTATGGGTACAGTGGCTGAGCACAGTGGCTGCATTTGATGGGCACAATGGTGGCAATTTATGGGCACAGTGGCTGCGTTTGAGGGCACAGTGGCTGCGTTTGAGGGCACAGTGGCTGCGTTTAATGGGCACAGTGGTGGCAATTTATGGGTACAGTGGCTGGGCACAATGGCTGCATTTGATGGGCACAGTGGCTGTGTTTGGGCACAGTGGTGGCAATTTGGGTACAGTGGCTGAGCACAGTGGCTGCATTTGATGGGCACAATGGTGGCAATTTATGGGCACAGTGGCTGTGTTTGAGGGCACAGTGGCTGCGTTTGAGGGCACAGTGGCTGCGTTTGATGGGCACAATGGCTGCGTTTGATGGGCACAGTGGTGAACATTTATGGGTACAGTGGCTGGGCACAGTGGCTGCATTTGATGGGCACAATGTGTTATATCCTCTGAGTTGTGAGAGACACAAGACTCTAGTCTGGGACAATGGATGTTTATTTCAGTACTCACTGTACACTGCAACATGCATCTCAGGACAGTACATCTTATTATGCTTCCTTACATGAGCTCTAAGATGGCTACTATGCCCCTTGACCCTTGTCATCACTCCTGGGTGGAGCCAGCCTTAAAGTGACAGTACATGTGGAACCCTTCAGGTATAACACAATGGTTGCGTTTGAGGGCACAGTGGTGGCAATTTATGGCACAGTGGCTTGATTTTTTTTTCAGTTTGTGCCCCCCCAAGAAACTACAATGCTCTGCAGGCAAAAAAATGAGAGAGAGACCTTAATTCTTGTGATCTGGCCGTCCACTTCTCCTCGTGCAGACTAGTGGGGGCGGAGGCGCTGGCGCGCCGCACGGGCCGAATGCAACCACAAATCGGCGTTCTCCTGCTCTTCCCTCACTCAGGCTACAGGCATATCAGTGGGCGGCGCCGCACACACAGGTTACATTGCAAAGTGCAGCGGCCGCCGAGACACAGGTTATATTGCAAAGTGCGGCGGCCGAGACAAAAGCGGCCCCAGGACTGGCACCTCCAGGGGCGGACTGAGCCGACCCGGGCCCCCCCCTGCACGGGGCCCTCAGGCGGCCACCGAGTCACCTAATGGTCAGTCCGTCCCTGTATACATCTGAGAAGTGGCATTACAGAGGGGGCCCAGATTTATGGAGTTCAAAAACTGCATATGTAGGGCATATGCATACTGAACCAGCCTAATAGACTTGCTCCGAATCTACTATTGTAGCTTTCTTTCATAAATTACTAACATGCATAAATAAAAATATATGAAAATAAAATAAAAATGTAAGCAACATTTTTTTTAAGCAACATTTTAGCCATTTATTAACACTTGAGGTTTTTTTATAACACATTTGTTGCACGAATGTCTGAAACAATTGTTCAAACTGAACTACATTTCACTGCATACTTTAAGTGATTGTAGCCGTATTAGTGTATGATGCGTATTCAAGTATGATGGAAGATACTGCATATAGCCGAATGAAGAAGCAGTTAACCAAACTGATCACAAAGGAAACACAGGTCAACAATTGCACTGCATACTTTGGAATAGTTTGACTCATGTATCACCAGCTCCATCTAGTGGCCAAACTGCAGTATAGTTTTCTGTAATAAGTGAGAAAATATACCACATTTTGGCCACTAGATGGAGCTGAGTTAACCTATTTGAAAACATAAGGTGACATTTAGTTCAGTTTGTACAAATGTTTCTGACATTCCTGCAACAAATGTTTTAAAAATAGAACCCTTTAGTGAACCCTAATTTGTTTTTATTACCTCCTTTATTCCCTTCTTCCCTTTCCATTTTTCTTTATAAAGATTTTTATTGAGTTATGAAGGATAATAACAAAGTATTACAAGAGCATCAACACTTAATTGTAAACCAATAACGCAGTTTATGCTTTTTGCTATTTGTTTTTAATGAGTAAATGTTTAAATGTTTTAAATTTGCATTCATTATTGTCTCTAGAGACAAAATTAAAAAAAAAAAAATGTTTTGTACCAAAAACTTTATTTTAGTGACTTTAAAAAACAAAGACAAATTGCTGAATAAAATGTAGTTAAAATGTATAGTTAACCCTTAGTTCTTTTAACCCTAACATTTTTAGTTAGAATTTTAGTTAAATCTAATTATATTTATTAACCCCTTCAATCCATCTCTTTAGCTTTTTTTAAATATTTGTATGTAAATATTTTAAATATGCATTGGTGTTTATAATTTCGAATTACATGCTCAGGAGTGCACTTGGGCATCCTCACATTGAGTGCCAGTCGACCTGTCACTGTGCTTTCCTCTAGTTATATTTATTAAACAAGACTCCTCTCAAGCTAGTTTTACCCTTTAGGAAGCTCTGTACATCCTGCCGTGAAATTGGTTAAACTTTCCATTTAACACGCTAAGGTCACCAGTCACACACATAACATTGAAGTAAAAAGCTTTTGGGCAGTTAATTTAAGTAACCGAAACCTCTTCTGCATAACTGGATCGTAGCTCTATTTACAGGGTATTGAACCAAACCTAATGAGAAGGGAAAATTGGATAATGAAATTAACCTAATGCACCTGCGTGTCAATAATAGACTGAGGTGTCAGCAGTTTTCAGTCTGTGTGGAAGGAAGGTGACTCTGGGAATTGGAAGAACGGAGTCTGATGGAGAAGGTCATACACAGCTAAATACCTGAGAACAGTGGTGTGACGCTGGGAAAAAAAAAAAAAAACACTTTATACAATGAGTCAATGAACATGTAATTAATTTCACATTAGACAACCTGAGAGCAGTTATAAAAAGAACAACTATTCTTCAGAAGATTACACACTTTTATGAAAGCGGGAACATGTTTCACAAAGAATCTTCAGACTTTTAATTCATAGTTATTGGAGCTTGCCTAAGAGTATTTTTTATGGGATTTTCACCTTTTAGCTGTTTAAACGACACTGATCTCTGGTATAAAAAATAAACATTCTATTCAAGTATATATTCTTAAAGCCAACTCCAGAAAAAAATTAAATAATCCCATGCAGTGGGGCTGCTAATTTTGCCTAGGAGAGGAGAAACATTTTTACTTACCTGACTCCTCCAAAAGATGGCACTCTCCCATGCTCCAGCTGTGGACTGTCCCTAGGTGTCATCACATCCAGTGCACTGCTATGGACTCTTCACTGGTCTTGATAGCATCGGGATCCTAGACCGCTTGGGGAGAAGAACTGGTCTAGCTGTAGAGAGGAATGTTTTTTTTGTGTTCCCCTAGGCCATGTTTGCAGGTTTTCCTATATCTTGCACAGATGTTTTAAATTAGAGTCAATGGCTTGGTATTTTGGACAGCTATTTTATCTAAGAGAAATTCCCAAAACATGGCCTGTTGGGGGTACTTGAGGTAAGGGTTGAGGATAGCTGGTCTAGGAGAACACAAAAAAACATTCCTCTCCACAGCTAGACCAGTTCTCACAGCTTCTTCTCCCCAAGCGGTCTAGGATCCCGATGCTATCAAGAACAGTGAGTCCATAGCAGTGCCCTAGACGAGTGATGGCAAACCTTGGCACCCCAGATGTTTTGGAACAGCATTTCCCATGATTCTCATGCACTCTGCAGTGTAGTTGAGCATCTAGGGCAGTGGTTCTCAACCTTTATCGTGCCGTGACCCTTTGATAAAATTTCTCAAGTTGAGGGGACCCCTAACAGTAAAATTATTTTCGTAGTGTGGGTTGTCAGCTCCCAAGGCATGACAAGTAATTTGCGCCCCTAACCTATGGACATTTAGCGCTCCCTGAGTCCCTTCCACTCAGTACAGTATTAAAACCCCTTATGGTACATTTTAGGATGTACCACTCTTTCTCTTTGTTGTCCTTTTTCTTTCTTTCCCTTTAATACCTCTCTATCTTAATTTCTTGTTTTTTTCCCCATCCCTCTCTCTAGCTCTTTCTTGTTCTTTCTCCTATTCTTTCTCTCCCTTTTTCTTTGTTCCTCCCCCTCTTTTCCTCTCCCTTCCATGTATTCTCTATTTTTATTCCTTCTCTTACTCCCTGGCGGGTGGTTGGGATGAGTGGCAGTGCTGCGGGTAGTTGGGATGAGTGGCAGTGCTGGCGGGCAGTTGGGATGAGTGGCAGTGCTGGCGGGCAGTTGGGATGAGTGGCAGTGCGGGGGGAGTTCTGATCAGCCAACTTAGGTGCTCTTGATCAAGGTCATCTACTGATCTGAGAACTGTAGTGGGGACTTTTAATGGCAACTATAATCCCAGGTAGTGTAACTCTGTGTCTCCGACTTTGTGGTGTCTTGTAGCAGTGATACCTAGGCCGAAATCAGGAGATAGGGTCTCCTCCAGCCCCTCCCACTTATGGTCTCCTCCAGCCCCTCCCACTTCACATTCCTCACCAGTCAGCAGACCTTTAGTCTCTGCCCTCCAGCCATGCCATGAACTGAATGGGCGGCTGCAAAGAGGCTAAATGGGCGGCCTCAGGCTTCAGGAACAGCCCAGCAGGACGGCCGTGAAAAGGCTGGGAGAGTGGTGCTGGCTTCAGGAACAGCCCAGGATTCAGTGACCCCTGGCAAATCATGATTTGACCCCCAGGTTGAAAACCATTGATCTAGGGAAATGTAGTTCCAAAACATCTGGGGTACCAAGGTTCGCCATGACTGCCCTAGACTAAATGAGCATTTTAACCTTGCACTGCAGACACAGCCCTACTATATTTTTTTTTAGTTGCCTGAAGTTGGGCATTAAAGGATAAGTTTACCTTCAGGACATGTTACACGTTACACCCATATTTGGGGTGAAACGTGGACCATGTACCAGGCCCAGTCTCCCCTCCCCCTAATCCCTTCTCCTTGTGACAATGGGCACTGGATCTTCTCTCCACACCCACTGGCAGAATTTAAAAACAGCACAGCCGTGTGGGACTACAAGAAGTACTGTCATCTTCTGCAGCCGACGGCTTGTAGTTCTCAATGAACCGTGAGGGTGCTGGTGAGCGCTCTCATACTCCATTGATTCTTCCTGCCATTCAATAACTATCTGCCCATATCGGAGGTACAGGCAGACAGTGTACCAAGAGTCTGAGGGGATTCAGGCATTGCACCCACAATGCCTTATAGGCTGCAGAGTATAAAAAATAATATATGCACATTTTTTTACTTGCAAAAAAGATGTGCATTTTTTTTTTTTTTTGTAAAAAGGTGAATTAAAAAAAAAAAAAAAAAAGTGCCATCTATTGCTCCTCCAAATTACTTTTTGGCTGCTGTGAGAGTGTATTACCTACTACCGTGATGTAAGCACAGCTATATGTAATGGGCAAATATAGCTTTTTACATGTATAAGTCTGTAATTTATACATGTAAAAAAAATGTATGTTATTTGTAGCACTAGCATGTGTTGGTTAGTGTATTAGATATTAAAGCTAAACTCCAGGAAAACTGTTAAATTTGCAGTAAAAATACACATATGTGGGAGTTATTTGACCAGGATTTAATTTATTCTGATCAGCCAGATCTATATTCCAGACACCCCTGCCAGACAGGACAGCCAGATCTAAAACTTTTTTGCAGGTTACACTGAAGTTAATCAATATAACTGGGTACAGGGTCCAGGACCCAATCCAGCCTATGACTGGACAATAGAGGAACACCAGATAAATTATGCCATTTTTCCTATGCTGGCTAACTAACCTCTAAGTATATGCATGACAGTAGTGTGCTAAGTAGTGGTGGGCCATTGTAATCCTTACCACTGCTAATATGAATGCTGCTCCACAGAGAATTACAGTAACCTGATATCAATACCTATTCCGATACGTATACTACTTCTGAGTAACTGTAGATAATTGATATAAACTATGTTTTATATCTGCCCTAAGTTTAGGTTTAAAGGATAAGTTCACCTTTGTAAAAAAAATAAAAATAAATGCACATCTTTTTGCAGGTTAAAAAATGTGAATTTATATTTTTTTTACTGGGAGCCTGCAAAGCATTGCACCCACAATCAGCAGATCACGGGTGCTATGCAGGGCTCTTGCAGACTCTGTATGTAAGCTGTCTGCTCGTACCTCCTATGAGCAGGCAATTACACGCTGCCAGGAAGACTCAATGAGCTACCTAGAGTGCTCAATATAGATGAGCTCAACACCCCCTGGTTCTGTTTGCAGAAGAACATGCAAACAGGCAAGAAATTTGTTCGAACACATGAACACCATTAAAGTCTATGGGACACGAATGTGAAAAATCAAAAGTGCTAATTTTAAAGGCTTATATTCATGTTATTGCCATAAAAAGTGTTTGGGGACCTGGGTCCTGCAACCCAGGGGACATGCATCAATGCAAATAAAGTTTTAAAACATATGTTTTTTTCGGGAGCAGTGATTTTAATAATGCCTAAAGTGAAACAATAAAAATGAAATATTCCTTTAACCACTTGCCTACCAGGTGCGAACACCTCCTTCCTGACCAAGCCATTTTTCAGCTTTCAGCGCTGTCGCATTTTGAATGACAATTGCGCGGTCATGCAAGTATGTACCCAAATAAAATTTTTATCATTTTTTCCCCACAGATAGAGCTTTATTTTGGTGGTATTTGATCACCTCTGCGGTTTTTATTTCTTGCGCTATAAACAAATTAAGAGGGACAAGTTTGAAAAAACGCAATAATTTTTACTTTTTATTATAATAAATATCCAATTTTTTTTTTTTTTAAACAAATTTTTTTCCTCAGTTTAGACCGATACGTATTCTTCTACATATTTTTGGTAAAAAAAATCGCAATAAGCGTCTATTGATTGGTTTGCGCAAAAGTTATAGCGTCTACAAAATAGGGGATAGATTTATAGCATTTTTATTATTATTTTTTTTTTACTAGTATTGGCAGCGATTTTTATCATGACTGCGACATTGTGGCGGACACTTCGGACACTTTTGACACATTTTTGGGACCATTCACATTTATACAGCGATCCGTGCTATAAAAATGCATTGATTACTGTATAAATGTGACTGGCAGGGAAGGGGTTAACACTAGGGGGCGCTGCAGGGGTTAATATGTACCCTATCTTAGTGATTCTAACTGTGGGGGGAGGGGACTGACTGGGGGAGGGGACCGATCGGTGTCCCTATGTACAAGGGACACACCATCGGTCTCCTCTCCTCTGACAGGACGTGGATCTGTGTGTTTACACACACAGATCCACGTCCTGCTCGATTACCGGGCAATCGCGGGTGCCTGGCGGTCATCGCGACCGCCGGGCACGCGCATCGGGTCCCCAGCTACGCGGCGGGCAGTCGCGCGTGCGCGTCCCGCGGCGCGCGCACGCCCCCTAGTGGCCAAAAAGCGAGCGCCGTCATATGACGGCGGCCCGCCACAAGAGCTGCACCGTCCCGCCGTCATTTGACAGTGGGCGGTCAGCTACTAGTTAAATATCATGCCTGGGGGGTGTCCTTAGTATGCCTGTAGCACATTTTTTCCCATGTTTAGAACAATACCACAGCAAAATTACATTTCTAGAGGACAAAAAGTAATTTAAAACTACTCACAGCTGTAATGTATTGTTGGGTCCCGGCAATATAGATGAAAATCGTTGAAAGAAACTGCATGCCCCCCCCCCCCCCCCCCCCAGTCCATTACCAGGCTCTTTGGGTCTGGTATGGATATTAAGGGGAACCCCGCACTATATACTCTGACAAACGTATGGAAGAAAACCTGCGATACAAATAATCTCCAGATACAGCAATTGGTGTAAATGACAACAGACTCCAGATGGTAACAGAGGAGATTTCAGGGGCCACTGCCGGTTGACACGTTTCAAAGGATTACCTTCTTCCTCAGAGCCCAGCAGTGTTGCCTCCTTCAGCTTTCCATATATATACACATATGCACCAATATGCATTCAAAGAGGCACCTCCCAGAGGGATCCAGAGACACCAACCACATTAGTGGGTGGCCCACAGCCAAAGGATGATGCCCACTAAAAATAGTAGTAATAGGACCCACATAGGTAAACAATCAACTTATACAGTTGATTAAATACGTACACAGGGGGCAATGTATTTGACATGATGTTACAGGTTAGCAACAGTCTGTGTCTATAGACTGATGTTAGTTGGTGTTAATTGCAGAGAGTGGTATAAACAATGGCAATCATACATGAAATACACACGATCTAGATGATACCGGTAGTGTGAAAAAGTATTGTGGAAAGGTAAGGGGCCAAATGGCCACAGCAGTTCCCTGATTATTATTGCATAAGGCTCACCCTGTCACTGTATTGCCGGTCTCCGCCACACACCACCACCAGGGGAGACCAGAAGCACTGTCCTAAATATGGAGGATCTCTACTCCGTGTCTCTGTTCAACAGCTATCATCATGGCCCGTTCCTGTGTTTGGAAAGCATGGCGTGTTGTTTGCAATTCCAAACAACAGGAAGTGCGGACCAAGCGTAATTTCATGCACGTCCACCATCGCGTACCACTGGTTTCACTGGCAGCAGTCGGCCGCCGCCATTTTATTAAAGGAAATAACTAGTGGTGGTGGTGCCACAACACTGTAACCCCTCACAGATACTCTTGTTGGGCGCAGGAACGGACCCTGCTGTGAATAATTATATCAAAAATTGTAATTACATGCCCCTGTTAAACAGGGGCAGAAAAATTGGGCCTTGGGTGGTGGGGGTGGTGGTGGTGGTGCCACAACACTGTAACCCCTCACAGATACTCTTTTTGGGCGCAGGAACAGGCCCTGCATTAAAATATTATATAAAAAATTGTAATTACATGCCCCTGTGGACAAGGAGCCGGTGGAATAGGCCACTTTGGCAGCTGTGTTGGAAGGCAAACTACTCTGAGCCTGGGTGACAGATGATGAGGAGGATGAGGACGACTTTGTTATCCACTCCACCAACTCTTTTGCATGTTCTGGTTCAATAACATGGCCAGCTGCAGAAAAAAAGGACAAAAGTGCCCCACGGCCACCTGCAGAGGATGCACCATGTCCACGACCATCACTGTTGACTGTAGACCCAGAGGCTGCTTGCCCTCTTTTAGTGGCCTGTGAGCATCTGCTTCTCCTTGGTGGCCTTCCCAACATGGTGTATATTTTGTTTTGCAACACCACACTACACTGTATTAGATACTGTGTACACCACCATAAGTGTAGTAGAAACTGTACACACTGTATTAGATACTGCGTACACTGCCTGCACTGTATTAGCAACTTTACTACAGCTGCACTGTATTGTGTACTGTGTACACCCCCAGAAGTGTAGTAGAAACTGTACACACTGTATTAGATACTGTGTACACCACCTGCACTGTATTAGAAACTGTGCAGCGGCCGCACTGTATTTTATACTGTGTACACCACCAGAAGTATAGTAGACACTGTACACACTGTATTAGATACTGTGTACACTGCCTGAAGTGTATTAGACACAGTACACCACGGAATGCACTGCACTGTAGATATGGCTACACTGGATGCAGAGTATATATATATATATATATATATATATATATATATACATATATATATATATATACACACACACGAGACTGTGTATATATATATTAATACACCGCCTGAAGTGTATTAGAAACAATAGACCAAGGAATGCACTGTAGATATAGGTTACATAGGATGCACTGTATATATATATATATATATATATATATATATATATATTAATACACTGCCTGCACTGACTGGATATAGAGTAAACACTGAATATATAGTCTATGCTAAATGCAGAGTATATATATATATATATATATGTATAGTGTATATAGGCCTTTTGGCGCCAGTGTTAGTGGCAAATGCACGCACGCCTGTGCACCTGTAGGAACGTGCCTGCACATTTGCGTGCACCTCGAAACTTCAACTACACTATGGTCAGTACATCCCTGACATCCACTCTCGGATTAAGACCTAAGTTCAGAGGGTACCCCATTTGGTTTCCTCAGTCCAATCCCTTCTAATTTTTAGATTTAAAGGGTAACTTCACTTTCTTGAAAAAAATATAGCAAATAAAAAAATTGCAAAAAGAAAATATAATAATATTTTGTGAATCTTAAGTAAACAAAACTCTGCTAATAAGAATACAAACCACATTAATAGTGAAAAACGTATGTGGAAAAAATATATAATCGCTAAGTTCATTTAAAATGTGAAAACAACAGTCCCAATCAAAAGTGACATCCACTACTGTGTAATGAGGAGTGTCAGAAAGCTTCTATATTCACCACATGGGCCATCACCAGTAGTTGGATGGAGTCTTACCAGAATCTATGGACTCTATTATAGAGTCAGATAGGTCTGCAAACAGTATCCTAGTATTTGATGACCCCAATGATGTCAAGTATGACGAAACGCATTGGACCAAGCTAACACATGTGAGGTCGCCAAGGTTGCATGCATTAAAGACAGGGTGGTATTGAGACCCAGGACTTTCTTTCTTTTACAAGATAGTCTCTGCTTTTTACCTTAAACAGGACATTGTTCATCCGCTCCTCTGTTAAGCTCCAGTTCACCAAAATACATTTTCCTCCATTGTCTAGATGTGGTTAGGGCTGTGCAAGTTTATTTTTCAGGAAGACAGATTCTCTTTTTGCCATTCTGGAAGGGTGCCCCTTGATCTCGTTCTATTGTTGATAGCTGGCTTAGACAGACCATCATTCATACCTATGTTTCAAGGATAGGGTTCCCTTTTTTTCTATTACGGCTTTCTCCACTAGGACTGTGAGTGCCTTTTGGGCTTTTTGGCTTCAGGTTCTGTTTCCCAGATAAACATGCCTGCCACCTGGTCTTCTGTTCACACCATGCAGATGTTTCTGACTCAGCTAATGTCAGCTATGGTGTAAGGTTCTTCAGGTGGCTCTAGGAGATCAGCAGTCCCCTATTTTTTTTTCTGAAAAAAACATCCTGAAATTTTAACACTTCATTTACCCCTCAATAGAAAAGAAAGAAAATATGATTTTTGACTTTTGGCTTACTGTAAAATCCTTTTCTTGAAATCCATTGAGGGAAACAGGACCCTCCCCTCTGTGTTTATAAATGTGCTTTTGATACTGCTTTTCTGGTAATGGGAGGGCTTTTACCCTGAGCTGGCCTACGTTTTTTTTTAGTTAGCCAGTGTCCAGTCCTCTGGTGGCAGTATACCCGAAGGCTTAAGACTTTCTGCATCCCTCAAGGGAAAATTATTTACGGCAAGTCTAAAATCCTGATATTTTCTTGGCTATCAAGATGATTCTGTGTCTTTATTGCTTTCTAAATCTCTGTCCCAAAACATTTTTTTTTTAATTATGCCTTCAGATGTGAGGATCCCCTGCTATGTTAATAGCACTCAGCTTGCCCTTCACCATTAGTCATGTGCATCAAATGTGGAGGCCCAAAATTTAAGCTCTTTTCCTAAAACACCAGCCCAGTGCTCACGGGCACCAGATTTTTTCCAATCTCCAGTGACCCCAGAGCCCAAAAAATAGAGGTAGATTTTCAAACCCCCCTGTCCAAATGTGAATATAGTATGTGCCTACAGTATAATACTCAGCATGTAAGCCCATTCACAGTAGGGATTTATGTGAATATACTATGTACTTTGTATGGAGGGCCCTTAGGCCCTTACATACCAGGTATTTTTTTAAAGTCCTAATCAAAATCATTTCATACACTGCCAAGTTCAAGTGGACATACAATCTATATGACCATGGCCACTAAGGAGGGTATACAGGGTTGATGGAATTTTCAGTGTATTTATCAACTGATGAAGGGCTAACTTTGCCTAAATATGAAAGGCATAATCCGAGAATGGCTATGATATACTCCAATCATTTTTTGGTCTGATATTATGGAATGATGCACATGAACTTGGAGTACTAAATACTAATAAAACATGGTACCTGACCACATTGTTTGCATCACAACGCCAAGTTTAATATGCAACATGGAAAGTTTTGTACCACAGCAACCTTTAAAAGTTCTTTATTATTTCTCATTTTATTACAGGATTACAGGCTGAATATTTTTCTGCGTCAGCAATGGAATGACCCCCGTCTGGCTTACAGTGAATATCCTGATGACTCCCTGGATTTGGATCCCTCTATGTTGGACTCCATCTGGAAGCCTGATCTGTTTTTTGCCAATGAGAAAGGGGCAAATTTTCATGAAATCACCACTGACAACAAGCTGCTAAGGATCTTCAAAAATGGCAATGTTCTGTACAGCATTCGGTTAGTCAACTGTGGCCTCAAATGTATAGTTAAAATGTCAAACTCTGGGGGGGACATGCCAACAGTTTTGGAAACATGTTTGTTCCACGTGAAAAAAAATTATAGCTTGTTTGTAGCTCTATTTATTAAGGCAGCTGGAGCTATAGACCCAGTGATGCCCCCCCCAAGCAGCATGTTCTGGGGTGATTGCCGATTAGGAGTACATGCGTACAAACTAGCCTCTGAAGGTGACTTTCAAAGATTAAGGTAGAACTATAGGCAAAACTTTCTTTTTTTTCATTTTCGGTAGAGTAAGGGAGGGTTATAAACCATGTCTGTTTTTCACTTCCTGTACCATAGTCAAAACAGAGAGGGAATCCCTGCAAAGTAAGAGAATCCATTGGGGCCCCCTAGTCATCAGAACTATTGTCCCTATTGGAAGATTTACCCTCAATTACTGTTCTGTGGACAACCGAAAATGTGGTATTTTCTGTTACTTTCACTTCTGATGATAACGGTAAACAGGACATACAGAGAGGTTTAATCTCCCTAACAGGGGCAGAGGTAGCAATAAAAACTTAACAGGTGTTCTAATTCATCTCCACTCTGTACCCATACCAGCCTGCTCCAGCCCCCACAGAAAACTATAGAAAAGATGACTCTTCTGTACTTCGCTAGGTCCATTAGCCTCAATTCTACAGCTGCCTTTATTACTTTTAATTCCCCACTTAACAAGAAACGACAAATCATATGCTAGTTGGCACCATGTTGACTTTGGACCCTTTAGATATAGTTTCTTTTGCACTAGGCTCCCCACAACTTTATTGGAAATTGTGGGAAAAATCATTAGGGCTTGAAAATATTATTTGTATAGATGCAGCACATAAATTGCTTACTTACAGTATGATTGCAAAACCCTATAAAGCCTACCATACGCTCCAAATAATTTGTTTTGTTAGAAAAATATAAAGACTTGTTTAAATTGGTCTCTTGAAAGTTATGAGCCACCACAGGATCATGTAATGGGTTTAATGGCCATTTAAAATGTTAACAATCATGGCCACTCTTAGATTATATGGTCCTTCGTGCAAAATATAGTCCTACCTCCCACACAGAATCTTTCTCAGTCACCTTGTAACTAATGCCATTTTGGCCTTTTTTTGTGTTTATACAATAATCATATTATTCATAGTTCATAAACAACCCACTGTGCAAAAATCCAGAACAATGCAAGGTCCATATTCCCACACATGCTGCATAGTATTTATTTGTTACAATATATTGACCACAACACAGAGCCCACTCTCTATATACACAAGTCATATTCTGCTCCAGCAACAAGTATTTATAATTCCTACATTTGTCTTGTTGTATTGGTAGTGACCAAGGTTTGAAGGTATGAGGCATTCATGTACTAAAGGTAAATAGGCTATTCCCTTTGCAAGGGAATTCGGCTCGGAGCTTAGTGTGTTTCTATAACATATGTAGAAATATATGTCTATCCAACGGTCAATCTTTAAAGTACAAAGAGGGGCTAAAATGTTAATGCTTGTCTTACAGGTTGACTTTGACTTTGGCGTGTCCCATGGATCTGAAAAATTTTCCAATGGATGTTCAAACGTGCATCATGCAACTAGAAAGTTGTAAGTTCGAGAAGGCTAATGTCTGTGGAGATTGTATGACCATGTTACTGCTAAATTAAAATTGTTACAAACTAGGGCAATTCAGTCTGAGCATATAAAAAAATCCATAAGCCTCAGCAAATACTGCATTTTTTTTTTTTGTATAAACTGTATGTGTGCATTGGTCTTCCTGTTTTGCCCCTTTTAAATTAAAATTGTTATATATAAAGTATCTCAAAAGTGAGTACACCCCTCACATTTTTGTAAATATTTTATTATATCTTTTCATGTGACAACACTGAAGAAATTACACTTTGCTACAATGTAGTAGTGAGTGTACAGCTTGCATAACAGTGTAAATTTGCTGTCCCCTCAAAATAACTCAACACACAGCCATCAATGTCTGCAACAAAAGTGAGTACACCCCTAAGTGAAAATGTCCAAATTGGGCCCAAATAGCCATTTTTCCTCCCGGTGTCATGTGACTCGTTAATGTTACAAGGTCTCAGTTGTGAATGGGGAGCAAGTGTGATAAATTTGGTGTTATCGCTCTCACTCTCTCATACTGGTCACTGGAAGTTCAACATGGTACCTCATGGCAAATAACTCTCAGAGGATCTGAAAATAAGAATTGTTGCTCTACATAAAGATGGCGAACCTTGGCACCCAAGATGTTTTGGAACTACATTTCCTATGATGCTTATGCACTCTGCGGTGTAGTTGAGCATCATGGTAAATGCAGTTCCAAAACATCTGGGGTGCCAAGGTTCGCCATCGCTGGTCTAGGCTATAAGAAGATTGCCAAGACCCTGAAACTGAGCTGCAGCACGGTGGCCAAGACCATACAGCGGTTTAACAGGACAGGTTCCACTCAGAACAGGCCTCACCATGGTCGACCAAAGAAGTTGAGTGCACATACTCAGTGTCACATCCAGTGGTTGTCTTTGGGAATAGACATATGAGGGCGGCCAGCATGGGCGTAGCATAAGGGGTTGCAAGGGTCACAGTCGCAACCCCGCCCCTAGCTCCAGGGGGCTCCTGCAGCCTCCTTGTCATGTTATCATAGCCTCCACAAAATCCAGCACTGATCTGCCCTAGGGCCCCACAGCCACGCTCCAGTACTGGGCTTCTACTTTGCCTTGCACAGTCCACACCCCTCTGTTCTCATTGGCTGGGGAGAAGCTGTGATCCATTTCCAATAGAGAGGAGCATGAGGTGAGAACAGCCCAGGATGGGGAAGTGTCTATGCTGTGTGCTGGCAACATGGAATGGTAACCGAGCTCAGTGAGGCAAGAGGAGGAGAGTGCCATACTGTAGCCACGATGGGACCGATGTCACTGGTGAGGTATGACACTGTTCAGTGTCTCCTAGTCACCAGCTAGGATTCCCTGTACCCCCCCCCCCCCCCATTCGGGATGTCTACTTACCACACTTCCCTGACAACTGGGGAAAAGACACACACCTCCGGGAGGTGACC
This sequence comes from Lithobates sylvaticus, assembly GCA_028564925.1. Lineage (NCBI taxonomy): Eukaryota > Metazoa > Chordata > Amphibia > Anura > Ranidae > Lithobates > Lithobates sylvaticus. The sequence goes on from CM053029.1 coordinate 196,259,366, forward strand.
TTCCCCCAACACCTGCCAACACTGACAGAGAAACCTCAGAAATTGCTAAAACAAATCCCTTAACACCTCCTCAGGGAGCCCCTGTAGGGCTGCAGGCTCCAGATTTTGTGTCACATGGCTTTGCCCTCCCAGATCTAAGTTGCCCCCCCTCCAAAGTCCCCTGACCACCCCCTCCACCCTGCATGCTATGGCTGCTGAGCTTCTTTCCCATTAGAGCACTCTATACTGTTCCTCCTCCGCAGGGCTGAAATCGCATTCCTTTACAACACAGCCAGTTAGCCATGATCTGCACAGGCTGTATGTGCCTACTGCAACTACACTGCCATTCCAACCAAGGGGTTTCACAGGTCACAAGGGCAACATAAAAGCCAAATACACCCTGTGAAGACTGACAGACTGTGTGTAAAGGAATGTGATTTCAGCTATGTGTAGTGTGGGGGGGGGGGGCTGTATACAGTGCTGGGATGGGAAAGGAGCTCTGCCAAGTGACCTGCCATGGCCCGTCGTCCCAGAAGAAAGCCTCTTCTAAAAACGATGCACAAGAAAGCACGCAAACAGTTTGCTGCAGACAAGCAGACTAAGGACATGGATTACTGGAACCATATGAGCGCAAGTTAAACTTATTTGGTTCAGATGGTGTCAAGCGTGTGTGGTTAGCAACCAGGTGAGAAGTACAAAGACAAGTGTGTCTTGCCTACAGTCAAGCATGGGGATGGGAGTGTCATGGTCTGGGGCTGCATGAGTGCTGCTGGCACTGGGGAGCTACAGTTCATTGAGGGAACCATGAATGCCAACATGCACTGTGACATACTGAAGCAGAGCATGATCCCCTCCCTTTCGGAGACTGGTCCACAGGGCAGTAGCAGTATTTCAACATGAAAACTACCCCAAACACAATTACAAGATGACCACTGCCTTGCTAAAGAAGCTGAGGGTAAAGGTGATGGACTGGCCAAGCATGTCTCCAGACCTAAACCCTATTGAGCATCTGTGGGGCATGCTCAAATGGAAGGTGGAGATGTGCAAGGTCTTTAACATCCACCAGCTCCGTGATGTCAGCATGGAGTTGTGGAAAGAGACTCCAGTGGCAACCACTGAAGCACTGGTGAACTCCATGCCCAAGAGGGTTAAGGCAGTGCTGGAAAATAATGGTGGCCACACAAATTATTGACACTTTTGGCCCAATTTGGACATTTTCACTTAGGGGTGTACTCACTTTTGTTGCCAGCAGTTTAGACATTAATGGCTGTGTGTTGAGTTATTTTGAGGGGACAGAAAATTGACACTGTTATACAAGCTGTACACTCACTACTTTACATTGTAGCAAAGTGTAATTTCTTCAGTGTTGTCACATGAAAATATATAATAAAATATTTTTAAAAATGGGAGGGGTGTACTCATTTTTGTGACATATTGTGTGTATTTATATATATATATATATATATATATATATATATATATATATATATATATATAACGTTCAGGGTGAAGTGTACAATGCTAGCAAGTCCCAGGGCAAAGCAATCAGGCCCTCCTTGAGGCCAGCGTGGCTAGATGACGTGCACCACACTGAAGGTATAAATAGAGGTATGAGTGGGAGAAGGCAGCAGGAAGTGACTAAAATAAACAAAGAAGCGCCATCTTGTGGGAAAACATAAGTAGTAACATTCATATTGCTCCTTTACTATTCTAATTACAGAAATTAGACTAAAAATAAAATAGTAATTAGTTATGGCAAAACGAAGTTAATATAAAAAATATTTTAAAAAAATGTTTTTGTTTAAAAATGGGTGAGGTCAATATGTGCAGTAAAAAAAACTCGACAACAACCATAAAAATCAATAATGCAATAAAACACGGGAAAACATTACAACAATATAGGAAGGAAACATTTTTTAAACAGATAAAAAAGGTCAAACAATTTAACTATTATAAATTAAACAGTTCACATCCCATTCAGCATGAACAGGGTGAAATCCATAGTTTTTCCATCCGCAAGATTTCCCGTCTCACATGGCAACCACTCCAATGGGGGTTAGTTTATCAATGGCCACAGATAAAGTGTCATTCGGATACCAAGACTAATATTACCAGCACAGTCCCCTAGGCGCATCTGTAGGGATCTAATAGTATGACCCACATACTGTTTCCCGCACTTACATTGCAGCATATAAACCAAATTTTTGGTGGAACACCTAATAAAATAATTGATAGTATATTCTTGCATGGTTTGTTGTGATCAAAAGCACTTGATTCTCCTCCCCTTAAAGGAATTAAAAGCACAGATTAAACATCTCCGACATGGAAAAAACCCTTTTGGGTCCTAAAAAAAGGTGGATCTAAGTGGCCGATCGAATATATTTGGTGCTATCCTATGTCTCAAAAATGGAACCTCTCTAAAAATAATACTGGGTTGTTTAGGGAGCAAAGGTCCCAATATACCATCATTCTTGATAATTGGCCTATGTTTTTTAATAATCTTTTTCAAAGCAAAATGCTGGGTTGAATAAGAGGTAACAAGTAGTCATGTGCACTGCCAAAAAATTTGTTAATTTTCGTTTTCGTTTCATTCCTTTATAGTTTTTTGGGTAATTTGTTATAATCAAGATTCCTAAATTCCTAAATTCCTAAATTCGAAAATCTAAACTTGCAGGAACTTGTCACTGACATTTTGCCAACTGCAGTTTAAATTATATTGAGATACCTGTGCTTTGCTCCTTAAATGTGAGTGGATTCTTTTATGTTCTTAATAAACCTTTATAAAGACATATTCTATGTTTTATATGCCCCCATGTATTGAAAGTGGAGTCGAGGGGCCAAGGGTTGTCTTTACAATCACTGTGGATTAATTTGGAGTTTATCCCCAAAAGCGCTCCTGGCTTTTCATTCATTTGAAATCCAATAATCTCTGGTAAGCTCTATATTTTGAAGGGGGCAATAATGCCTTAAACACAGGAACTGGCGCTTTGGAACTGCTTTAAGCCATGAGGCATAATGGCCGCTATCAACCAAAATAAAGCCGTACTGGTCAGTCCCTTTTAAATGCGTGATCATAAGGATACCATCACCCTCCACCATGACATTTAAATCCCAAAAAAGAGACCTGCTGTTTGCTGGCTTTAAAATCAGGTTTTATGCCCCTATCATTATCATTTAAACTCTGAATAAATAGTTCTAGGGAATTAAGGTCGCCATCCCACAGGAGAAGGATGTCATTGATATATCCTCACCAAAATATCAACTGAGATGGGCGATTACTCAAGATGACATCCTCCTCCCATTTGGCCATGAAGAGGTTGGCATACTTGGGGCAAACTTAGCTCCCATCGTTAAAGAAGCAATATGAATGTTACAACCTATGTTTTACCACAAGATGGCGCTTCTTTGTTTAATCATAGGCACCCTTTTTTAGTCACTTCCTGCTGGCTTATGTGCAGAGGGTAGGGATGAGCCCGGTGTTCGATTCAAACCCATGTTCAAATCAAACATCGGCCGTTCGTCCGTTCGTCGAAACCAGAACTTTGTGTGCCGTTCGCATCACATTTGTGTGATACGAACGGCCCACAATGCACTGCGCCAGTCGCAGTGCATTGCTGGCTGATGATTGGCCAAGCATGCACTGTGACCCTGCATGCTTGTCCAATCACAGCGCCGGCAGCGAGGAGAGGCATAATTGGCCTCAGGCAGGATGCCTATGGCCAATTATAGCTCAGGGGGGTTTAGTACACGCCCCCACACTATATAAGGCCGCCAGTGCGGCGGCCTTGTGTAGTGTTGTGCTGACAGTGTCAGCTGTGCTTTATACTTCTTTAGATAGCGCAGTTACGGTGAGTGTAGTGTTCAGGGAGAGATCAGGATAGGCAGGGACAGTGTCAGCTGTGCTTTATACTTCTTTAGATAGTGCTGTTACTGTGAGTGTAGTGTTCAGGGTGAGAGCAGGATAGGCAGGGACAGTGTCAGCTTTGCTTTGCTTCCTAACCTAGCGCTGTTACAGTGGGTGTAGTGTGCCTCCTGCACACTACACAGCATACACCTGAATCTACCCCCTCATTGCTGGTGTTGTGTAGTTGATTTGTGCAACACAGGCATCTGCCTAATATTCAGTCAGTGTAGTGTGCTTCCTGCACACTGCACAGCATACACCTGAATCTACCCCCTCATTGCTGGTGTTGTGTAGTTGATTTGTGCAACACAGGCATCTGCCTAATATTCAGTCATGTCATTTACACAGGAATCAGTGCATTTAAATAGCACTGATTGCTGTATAAATGACAATGGTCCCAAAAATGTGTCAAAAATGTCCGATGTGTCCGCCATAATGTCGCAGTCATAATAAAAATCGCTGATTGCCGCCATTACTAGTAAAAAAAAAATATTAATAAAAATGCTATAAAACTATCCCCTATTTTGTAAACGCTATAACTTTTGCGCAAACCAATCAATAATCGCTAATTGCAATTTTTTTTACCAAAAATATATAGAAGAATACGTATCGGCCTAAACTGAGGAAAAAAAAAATTTTTTTTATATATTTTTTGGGGATATTTATTATAGCAAAAAGTAAAAAATATTGCATTTTTTTCAAAATTGTCGCTCTATTTTTGTTTATAGCGCAAAAATAAAAACTGCAGAGGTGATCAAATACCACCAAAAGAAAGCTCTATTTGTGGCAAAAAAAGGACGGGAATTTTGTTTGGGAGCTACGTCGCACGACTGCGCAATTGTCAGTTAAATCAACGCAGTGCCGAATCGCAAAAGGGGCCTGGTCCTTTGGCTGCAAATTGGTCCGGGGCTTAAGTGGTTGAATGGCTTTTTTTCCTTTACAAATGTAATTTTCTGCAGGGACAGTTCTAAACATGGGAAACACATGCCACTTCACAGGCATACTTTAGACACCCCCCAGGTACGATATTTAAAGGAATATTTCACTTTTTTTTTTCACTTTATGCATCATTAACCACTTCAGCCCCGGACCAATTGGCAGCCAAAGGACCAGGCCCCTTTTTGCAATTCGGCACTGCGTCGCTTTAACTAACAATTGCGCGGTCATGCGACGTGGCTCCAAAACAAAATTGGCGTCCTTTTTTTCCCACAAATAGAGCTTTCTTTTGGTGGTATTTGATCGCCCCTGCGGTTTTTATTTTTTGCGCTATAAACAAAAATAGAGCGACAATTTTGAAAAAAATGCAATATTTTTTACTTTTTGCTATAATAAATATCCCCAAAAAATATATAAAAAAACATTTTTTTTCCTCAGTTTAGGCCGATACGTATTCTTCTACATATTTTTGGTAAAAAAAATCGCAATTAGCGATTATTGATTAGTTTGCGCAAAAGTTATAGCGTTTACAAAATAGGGGATAGTTTTATAGCATTTTTATTAATATTTTTTTTTTTATTAGTAATGGCGGCGATCAGCGATTTTTATTGTGACTGCGACATTTTGGCGGACACATCGGACATTTTTGACACATTTTTGGGACATTTGTCATTTATACAGCAATCACTGCTATTTAAATAGCACTGATTCCTATGTAAATGACAGTTGTAGTTAGGGGGTTAACCACTAGGGGGCGGGGAGGAGTCAGTGGGACGTGTTGTGTTTATTTTACTGTAGGGGGCGTGGCTGTACGTGTGACGTCATTGATCGGCGTTCCCGATGACAGATAACCGCCGATCACTGACAGTCAGTGTAGGAAGCGCGGGGAGAGGTTTGTTTACATAGACCTCTCCCCGTTCTTCAGCTCCGTAACCCGATCGCGGGATACCAGCGGCGATCGGGTCCGCTGGTCCCGCGGCCAGGGTCACGGAGCTCCCGGCCGGGTCGCGAGCGCGCCGCTAGCGGCGCGCGCGCGACCCACGGGCAGGCACATGCACGATCACGTACAGGTACGTGATTCTGCCTGCCCGTGCCATTCTGCTGACGTATATATGCAGTGGCCGGTCGGGAAGCGGTTAAAATGAGTGCTCCAGAAAAATGTCTGTTTTTAAAACTTCCTTTTGCATTGATACATGTCCCCTGGGGCAGGACCCGGGGCCCCAAACCCTTTTTAGGGCAATAACATGCATATTGGCCATTATAAATAGCACTTTAGATTTCGAACGTTCCCGTCCATTGTAATTAATAGGGTTCTAACGTTCGTGCAAACTTTCGGTCCGTGCACAGGTTCTGGTGCGAACCGAACCGGGGGCTGCTCGGCTCATCCCTAGCAGAGGGTACACAGCAAAGGTAAATCGCGGCTCCAGGTGAGAAACTCCAGGCACAATAAATAGTGTGAGACTCCTCACATGGGTGCAAGCCCCAGCTCACCTGCCATAGAAGACTGAATAAGGAAAGAAATTGGCTGCACACCAACGTTCTTGAAGACCATTTATTGAATGTTCCATACAAACAATGATACACACCACGGTAGCAGTAGTCAGAACAGAGGTGGACTAGTTTTGCACAGCTACTCTGTGCTTACTCTTAGGTGAAGAGTAAGCACAGTGTAGCTGTGCAAAACTAGTCCACCTCTGTTCTGGCTACTACAACCATGGTGTGCATCATTGTTTGTATGGAACATTCAATAAATGGACTTCAAGAACGTTGGTGTGCAGCCAATTTCTTTCCTTATTATGTGCAGAGGGAACTTCCTCTTCTGCTCGTACTTCTATTTATACCTTCAGCGTGGTGCACGTCATCTAGCCCGCCCCTGACTATGTCAAACATGTGACGAAACATGTAGGGCAGTGTCTAACATGATGTCCCCATGTACAGCGGCCAGAAGGAACTTGTCACTGACATTTTGCCAACTGCAGTTTAAATTATATTGAGATACCTGTGCTTTGCTCCTTAAATGTGAGTGGATTCTTTTATGTTCTTAATAAACCGTTATAAAGACATATTCTATGTTTTATATGCCCCCATGTATTGAAAGTTGAGTTGAGGGGCCAAGGGTTGTCTTTACAATCACTGTGGATTAATTTTGGAGTTTATCCCCAAAAGTGCTCCTGGCTTTTCATTCATTTGAAATCCAATAATCTCTGGTATGCAGCCACCTTCACTACTATTGGACGTTTGGGGAGTTCTTCCTGTATTCCTTTTTGTAGTTATTCTGGAACTGTGTTTTTCTTGCTACTGTCATGAAAACAAATTTTTTTGCAAATTTGCTAAACTTTTCTTTTTTTCCTACACAGAACATCACTTATGCATGGACTTTTTTTAAATTAATTAACTTTTAAATGTATTCATTTTTTTGTATCTACAATTTCACGTGTTTATGATAAGCACTGTACTTAGTATGAATTATATTTGGTATGTTTGTATCTATTGACCTGTGCCAGCAACTGTCCTTTTTTTTCTTTTATTCCTTTCTTTCCCTTTCTTTTACCTCTTTTATATTTTATGTTTATTTAGCGCAGATTTTCACATGGTTTTACAATTTTTTACCAACAAATTAGGTACATTCAGAGAGAAGATCTTAGCTCTGAACGTGCCTAATTTGTTGCTGAAAGATTGCTCAAATTGTTTATATACCATATAGATATATGTTTCATGTCTGTATCTCTTGATCATTTTGATATGTAGCATTTACTTAAAGTGTATGGAAACTTTCAAAAGATTTAGATTGGTGCAATAGGTGTTGGGAGGGGGGTATAGAAACTGTTTTGAAAAAGTTAACCTCTGCTAATAAATTTTAACATCATAAGCTTATATGTCCAGGTTTGTTATATGTACATATGTGCTAAAAATATACATTACAAGAAGAGCATCTGATAACATTCACAAATCTGTTTGCGGCATTCAGAAGCCTCTACAAACATTTTCCAATTATTGTATGGATGGTTGCTGTGTAGTCGATTGCAGCCACATTTGACAAGACGTGGAATCAAAATGATAGCTGGTAGTTTTAATTCTGTGATTTGGCCAGTAGTAGCAGCATGTTCAATTACCGTAAGTCCTTGTTTCTTCATGGTGAGAGGGATCTGAGATGGAAGAATCTGCTCCATCACACGGATTTTCAAACAAGCTGTAAATCTGTGTGTGTGATAATGGGCGGTTGTGTCCATCAACATGACCAATTAGTGTATCCTGCAGAAGCCCATCGTTGCCCAATTACAGCAACAGGTTACTCTTTCTGGGGTGGGATTGAACCATTTATGCCCACCCTAAAAATCAAAAAAAAAAATCAGTTAGCCATTTTAAGTTAATTGAAACTTGCCTATGTGTGTTGTCTTTTAATTAAAGATAGGAAGAATCTACAGTGGGGGAAATAATTATTTGATCCTCTGAAGATTTTGTAAGTTTGCCTGCTTACAAAGAAATAAAGGGTTTATAATTTTTTATCATAGGTGTATTTTAAATAATAGAGAAAGAATATCAACCAAAGATTCAGAAAAAAAAACACATGATACAAATGTTATAAATTGAGTTGCTGTTCAGTGAGTAAAATAAATATTTGATCCCCAAGCAAAAAATCACTTAGTACTTGGTAGAGAAACCCTTGTTGGCAAGCACAGAGGTAAGACATTTCTTGTAGTTGGTTATCAGGTGTGCACACATCTCAGGAGGGGTTTTGGTCCACTCTTCTTTACAGATCTTCTCTAAATCCTTAAGGATTCTTGGCTCTCGATTGGCAACTCAAGGTTTCATCTCCCTCCATAAATTTTGTACATGATTGAAGTTTGGAGACTGGCTGGGTCACTCTATGACCCTAATGTGCTTCTTCTTGAGAAACTCCTTTGTTGCCTTGGCAGTAGGTTTTGGGTCATTGTCATGCTGGAAGACCCATCTACAACCCATCTTCAGTGTTCTGACTGAGGGAAGAAGGTTCTCATCCAAGATTTCACAATATATGGCCCTGTCCATTTGCCACTCAATGTGGCAAAGTCGGCCTGTACCTTTAGCAGAGAAACAGCCCCAAAGCATAATGTTTCTACTATCATGCTTGACTGTAGGGATGGTGTTCTTAGGGTCATAGTCAGCATTTTTCTTCCTCCAAACACGTGGAGCCGAGTTAATGCCAAAGAGCTTAATTTTAGTCTCATCTGACCAAAGCACTTTCTCCCAATCCTTCTTTGAATCATTTAGATGTTCATTTGCATGAATGTACATGTGCCTTCTTAAGGAGGGGGACCTTGTAATCCATGGCGGCGTATTGTGTTAGCAATGGTTTGTTTGGTGACTGTGGTCCCAACTGCCTGAAGTTCATTCACAAGGTCCTCCCATGTAGTTCTGGGCTGATCCCTCACTTTTCTCATGATCATCCTTACCCCATGATGTGAAATCTTGCATGGCACTCCAGACCGATGGCGATTGATGGTGTTTTTGTATTTGTTCCATTTGCGAATAATCTCTCTAACAGTTGTCTCCTTCTCCCAAAGTCTTGTAGCCCATTCCAGCCTTGTGCAGGTCTACAATCTTGTCCCTGATGTCTTTTGACAGCTCTTTGGTCTTGCCCATGATGGTGAGGTTTAAATGGAAGAAAGAGATTCTGTGGACAGGTGTTATTTATATACATAACGAGTTATCGTTGGGAAAACCTTCTTAAATTGACAGAACACATGTACCACATGAGCACATACTGTAACCAGTCTGTGGGAGCCAGAATTATTGTTGGTTGGTGGGGGATCAAATTCTTGTTTTGCACTGAACTGCAACTCAATTTATAACATTTGTATCATGCGTTTTTTCTGGATTAATTTAAACAAAAAGAATTGCGCTAGGTGTAAAACAGTAAAAGTGAATAAGTGATAATAAATTATATGGATAATAAAAAAAACGTGAAAGTAATCCTGCGGCTGGACACTAATAACCCCGATATAGGGCACAAAATTGGATGTATAAAGAATAAAGTGCAGCGCTGGATAGTGATTACAAATGTGTAAAATCCAAAAATTTACATATATTGATAACCCAATGGTGAAAAAATGAATAAATCAATATGCAACCAAAAGGAACATTCATCAAGTGTTCAAAGAAAAGTTCATTTGTGAAAGTCCAAATAATCAAATATATAGATTAAATATATAAATGAATCATGTGAAAACATCCAAAGTGCATTCCAGAATGTGCTTGTTGCTATTCGTGCTGCCCGTCACCACAGATGAGACAAAAGGGGAGGCTTACCAGAAAGCCAGTGATTATTCAGGGGGGTCAAACGGAGCTTAGAAGAACAGCCTTGGCACTGTTAGTTGTCATCAGCATCCTGGTGGATGTCTGTCAGCAGCTACGTTTCTCCTGTATGGCAGCTTTTCCCTCAAGCTCTCAGTTACCACGGGGTTAATGAAGCATCCAATGGATAATGCAAGTGGAAACAAAGAAGACTTCGATAGTGTAGGCGTTCCAAGAGGATTTTATTGAATAAAAAATCCACATAACAAAAAATAGATAGATAACCTTGCAAGATGTAAATGGGCTCCGTTGGTCTATGGACAAAATAAAACGATTGCGCATGCGCAGTGCGAGCGTACGTGACGAACCCGTTCATCACGTACACTCGCACTGCACATGCGCAATCGTTTTATTTTGTCACTGGCTTTCTGGTAAGCCTCCCCTTTTGTCTCATCTGTGGTGACGGGCAGCACGAATAGCAACAAGCACATTCTGGAATGTACTTTGGATGTTTTCACATGATTCATTTTTATATTTAATCTATATATTTGATTATTTGGACTCTCACAAATGAACTTTTCTTTGAACACTTGATGAATGTTTTTTTCTGGATTGTTGGTTGTTTTTCTGTCTCTATCATTTAAAATACATCTATGATAACAATTATAGACCCTTCATTTTGTAAGTGGGCAAACTTACAAAATCTGCAGGGGATCAAGTAATTATTTTCGCCACTGTATATGTAGCAAAATACCTTATGTCATGTTTTGCCTTTTTGACACTGGTGACAATGTTGGTAATGTTGTTTATGTTTTGTGCAGTTGGTTATACAATGAATGATCTGATCTTCGAGTGGGAAGAGGTGGGCGCTGTGCAGGTGGCAGATGGTCTTACCCTGCCACAGTTTATCATGAAGGAAGAGAAGGATCTACGGTACTGCACCAAACACTATAGTACTGGTCAGTATTCACTAACATTATAATGTCATCTTCTAAGTTGAAACAAAGGGAAACTATAAGTATTTGATAAATGTTTTTTTTTTTTTTTTTATTGTATACTTTTCTGAACTGTTTTATAATTATTTTATACATAAAATACATGATGAAGAATGTAATCCTACAACACAGGGCATTATGGGGTTGATTTACTTAAGGCAAATAGACTATGCACTTTGCAAAGTGCAGTTGCACTCTGCAAGTGCTGTTGCTCCAGAGCTTAGTAAATGAGGTAACGCTTCTATTTGGTAAGATTACCCAATCACGTGCAAGGAAAATTAAAAAAACAGCATTTTTTCTTGCAAATGATTGGATGATGGAAGTCAGCAGAGCTTCTGCTCATTTAATAAGCTCTGGAGCAACTGCTCTTGCAGAGTGCAACTGCACTTTGCAAAGTGCACAGTCTATTTGCCTTTAGTGAATCAACCCCAAAGGGTTTTCTAATGGGAGATAACAGCAAAAGAACTTCCCTTTCAAACCCTTTGTCTTTGAGTAAATATTGTTATTGAGTAGTCATAAAAGACAGGCATGGGTAGTAATGGGGAAGAGTCACTCACTTATATGTGCAAAGTTCAGCTTGAGCTGTGGAGCACCGTAACACTGTAACTAACAAAATATATTTTTTGCCTTGTCCATAATAACTAAAACAAATACTGTATGCCAAGCCACTTTCCTTTCCATTAGTTTTTTATTGTTTGAAAATATTTTGTAGAAATACAACATGAAAAGCAAGCAAGGAACAAGCTCCCCAAGGGGGTTGTAGAATTAGTATTTAGCGTGTGGTTAGAAGCGCATTACATCTTTGAAATATAATGGGCAAACTAAAACAAAGAGCAAACATAAAATTAACAGGAAATACAGTACCAGGGAATATTGTTTCAGGTTAGGTCTGACTGAGACACGTTATATCAAGGATTGTGTAACAATTGTATAAAGAATGGTTTATAACTTAATATTTAGAACGAGCAAAATATAAATTGACATATCAGAATACATTCAGTGGTTCTTAATCCAGGAATGCCATAGGTTCCAGTGGTAGTCCAATAATTTCCTGCCACCATGTTTGTAAGCAAGCCTTCATATACACAATTTTGTTTCACTATGTCTAGTACCTCTGACTCATTGGGTGATAGATTTGTTTTCCATCTTCTGGTTATAAGCGATCTAGCCGCTAACAGTTGATGGATAACAATTGCTTAGCAATTGGGCAGGAATCAATCTATACCTATGTTTAGGATTGCCAATGCTGGACAGGGTGCAGTAAAGATCCCAGTGATATCCGAGATAGTGGAAAACATTTTGTTCCAGAAGCTTGTTAGGTTCCTGCAGGACCAAAAAATAGGCATAAGTCGAACCACAGCATAAGGGAGATTGGGATGGGAGGAATTTAGAGATTCTATATGGGGTGAGGTACCACCTAAGGGTCATCTTTTGTGATAGTTCCCAATGATTTACGCACCTGGAGGACTGGGAGATGGCCCTAAAGGCAAATTGCCACTGTTTGGGAGTGAAAGTCTCTCTCAAGTCAGCTTCCAATTTTGTATATGGAGTGAAATTATGAAAGGAAGATTTATTTTGAAAAAGATTGTAGAAGAGGGAGATGCCTTTAGTGTTAGATTATGTGTCCTGAAGGAATTGCCATCCTTGTGTAGGAACACATATTTCAGGGGAGGTTAGTGAGTTGAGGAAATTAGAGAGTTTTATATAAAGGTAATGGTCAGTGGAGGGGATTTGAAAGTCCTGTTGGAGTTGGGAGAAAGGCTTAAGAGTTTATTGGGAAAGTAGATTAGTCAAGGAGGTGATCCCTATGTCTGAACACTGTTTTAAGGATACACTGGGGATGATAAATGCTATGGTTTTAAGTGGGTTGGGGAATGAGATTTTGTGTGTAGATGACATGGTGGAAGCATGAAATGCTCTCCATGCCATCAATGAAACCTGAATTGTGAGAGGAAGATTTTTTAAAAGGTACAAACGCCATATGTCGATCAAAAGGGAATTATAGAGGGGGGAGCCAGCAGGGCTGAAAGTTGATTCTATGGCTCTCCATGGCATTTTGCGGGAAGGGGAGATCCAATGTTTAGGTTGGGTTAGATGTGTTGCAATAAAGTAATCTTAGATATCAATCATGCCCATGCCTCCTGCCTTCCTGTGTTTTATAAATTGTGTATGTGTGCATCTGGGTCGTGTGGATTTTCAGATGGAATGTTTTAAGTAGGAAGTGTAGGGCCATCAGGTGTCCCCCATTTAATTGGGATTGGTAAAGTTCTAAAAATATATAGTATTTGTGGCAGAAGTAACATTTTGAAGGAAGCGAGGCAGCCAGATGGCTATATCTGCTACTAGTTTGATGCCTAAATAGGGAATCCCATCAGCACCCCAGGTGTATGGATAAGAGATTTAAGGTTAGCTCTTAAGAGTGGGATCTATGCCTAAATCTAGAATCAGCGATTTGGTGATATTCACTTTGTAGTAAGAAAACTTAATGAATTCCGTGAGAATTGAATGGGTAGCAGGTAGGGATGATTCTGGTTTGGTCAATAAAATTATTATATCTGCACAGTGCACTTGCTTTTAGTAAATTAACCCCATGCAATGGTAGGTGTAATCTTGTTCTTCGGCGTGTTGACACTTGCAAAACTTTGAAAACGTCCTCAGTGTGAAATAAAGGAGGTGGACATTTATTCTTGGAAGATATGTCTAGCTGAGGGTCCACGATGAGATTAAAGTCCCCACATATTACGAGGGAGCCCTGTCTGGATGCAGACATTTTTCTAAAGAGCCTCTTAAGAAAGTGCAGTGGATGTGAGTTCGGAGCATAGATGTTTATAATGGTGAAAGGTTTATTGTTTAGTTTGCATGAGAGAATTAAATACCTGCCTTCAGGGTCGCTGATGGATTCATGCAGGGAGAAGGCCACAGATTTTTTGATTGCAATAAGGACCCCTTTTTGTTTGTGTTTGCAGATGCTAAAAACATGTGTGGGAAGTCTTTGTGGGTTAGGGCTAATGTGGTGGATGCCAGGAGGTGAGTCTCTTGGACCCAGATTATGTTGTTGCCAAATTTGAGAGCCTCTTTCCACGTAGACGCCCTTTTTTGCTTGGTGGTTGAGTCAGCGCACATTTAAAGATGTCACTTTAAGCACCATTTATGAGGGGAAGTAGAAAAGCTTTCGTTACCTTGGATCAAGAGTAGTGATGGTGAAGGGTGTGGAACCTGGCATGTAGTGATTGAACCTTGGAGTAGGATTGTTGGATCAGATACCATAAGGATGAGTGGTAGGATGACGTCACATTTCTCAGACCTGGATCTGTTGAAGAACAGAGGAAGGCTAAACAAGAACTATAAATAAAAGTCAGTGAAAAAACAGACAATAAAAAAGCTGAGCGATTTCCAGTGGAATCTATTTGCAGGTACACTGTGCATTTTACAAAGCGGGAGTATCGTGGGAGATATACTCCAACCAGCCGGGGAGATCCAGTAGAATATAAACTATTGTTGAATGATGAGGCGATCAAGACTTAGGGTTATTATGCTTGCGTTTGTGAGAAACGACCTGCCAGTTGTCCTGAGTGTTAACTCTAGGGGAGGAAGCGTTAGGAATGGGTTCCTGCTCCGGAAGTATATCCCAGGTGTGAAGTAGAGCAAGGCCCTCAGTGAGCGTAGTTATCACCTGTGTAGTGTCGTTGTGGGTGATAGTGAGTTTCATCGGGTAGCCCCAACGGTATGTGATGTTGTGGTTACGCAGTGCTTTGGAAATTGACAGCAGTGATCTGCGTTTTTGCAATGTGTCCTATGAGAGATCTGCGTACAGTTGAAGGCGTGAATACCTTTCAGGTAATTGAGTCATATTGCGAAAACTGGACATGAGTTGGTCCTTGACGTGGCAGAAATGGACGTGCATTAAAATGTCCCTTGGGATATTATCAGAGAGGTGGGACAGTTTGGGTAGGTGGTGAATTCTGTTGATCACTATTTCAGATGCTTGAGTTGATGGCAGTATAGTGCAAATCAATTCACAAGCGTATTGATCTAGCTGTGCATTTTGGACAGATTCAGGGATACCTCCGATTTTCACATTGTTCCGCCTTGAGCGGTCCTCTAAATCTGCCACTTTTGCTTTAAGTTTTTCCATTTCGTCTTCTTGGTCATTATGTGCATCTACAAGGGTGTTATATGAGGATGCAAATTCCCCCATTTTTGCTCCAGATGATATGCATGAAGATAAAAAGCCTTCTGTGTGTAGCAGCTCCCCTTATCTGAGCCCCATCTAGATCCAGTGATGTTGTAGGATTGTCTTGGCTGCCCAGGACTCCCCTCCTCGTTATCTGAGACAGCAGCATGATGGGGAGAGAAAGGGGCGGGGCCAGGCAATGGCTCTGTGTCTGAATGGACACACAGAGCTGTGGCTCGGCTAGGGTGACCCCATAGCAAGTTGCTTGCTGTGGAGGCACTTGGCAGGAGAAAGGGGCCAGGAGCACCAAAGAGGGACCCGAGAAGATGAGGATCCGGGCTGCTCTGTGCAAATCCACTGCAAACTTTAAGTTTATATTTTGTACATACATTTGTTTATAATGACCTTTTTTGCAAAAAAATGTTGGTAAATGATATTCTACCTTGAACATGGTATAATTCATTATTTTAAGAAGGGAGGGATACAATTTAAAAAATGTGTCATATTTGTTTTTCGCTATGTTGTGGTGCGTTGGCACCAAAATGAATGAATGTGGAGGCCTTAAATTAAAGCACGTTTACGTGGTAGTTAATGCATCACAAAAAAAGGCATGAACATGTGAAGGTGGCCTTATATGAAATAAATACTAAATAAATACTAAATCCAGCAGGGAAAGTGGGTACACCACAGGCATCTCTTTAGAGGCCCATAAGAAGCTGTTAGGAAATTTAACTCTCCAGCATCAAAACACTGAAAAATCTGTTTTGGGTGATCTGACTGCTTAAATGACAAATAATGTGGATTACTTACCAGCATTTGCATAGCTTGCATTCTTCTCGCCACAGGATGTAGCAGCACCAGCTCCAAACAGGATTAACAAAACTCACATAGAAAGCGCTGCAAACCAATCTGCAAGCCAGATGGGAGACTGAAGATCCAAACCCCAGTGCATCTTTAGGATCGTGATTAATAAAATGTGCCTTGTTTTTGTTGCCTGGATTGTATTAAACAAGAATACAAGTTATGCTTTCGGATCACTAGACGTTTATATGCTTTTTTTATTTTTTATCCCATCTGGCTTCACAACAGGTTTTAAATACTTTCTACTTGAGTTGAGATTGTAAAAGCATTAGTCAGGTTTCACACTTTTTCATTACAGTAATGTACCTGCCCCTGCAATGCACAGTACTGCAGTATGCATAGTGTGTTGAATTGCCATTCATTCTAAATGGTACCCCAAAACACTTAGGCAATGGACATGTGTTGTACTAGTGCGCTGCATCAGGAAAAAGGGCAGGTCCATTTTTCAGTGTAATGGGGTGTATTGGCAGTACTGGCTTAAATCATAGCACAATAACATGCAGCATAACACACAGCAACATGCTGCAAAGATGTGAAAGAGCCCATAGGCCTAACAGCCATTCAGCATTTTAGATGATCACCATCGTTGGTCATAGTTAAAATGGGTGAGACTTGTGTACAGTATGTCATTTTCTTCAACTCTATAGGTGTTTTTGTATAGAAAAAATACACATTATGCGTATTTTACTTTTTTAATATACAATGTACAATGTACAATTTGCAGAAAATAAGAGACAAAGCGTTAATGAGGCTTAATATCTCTTAGGTAAATTCACTTGCATCGAAGCCCGCTTCCACTTGGAGAGACAGATGGGTTACTATCTCATTCAGATGTACATTCCAAGCCTGCTCATTGTCATTCTGTCCTGGGTGTCTTTCTGGATCAACATGGATGCTGCACCTGCAAGAGTTGGCCTTGGCATCACCACTGTGCTGACCATGACCACTCAGAGCTCTGGATCTCGAGCATCTCTTCCTAAGGTTTGTATAGTTAAAAGCCATGCATTTACACCTGAGCCAAGCATATGCATAATAATTTTGAAGCTTTTTTTCAGGTTGTCTATTTTTCAGCCATTTTTAGACATGTGTAATTTGTTTAGTTCCGAATTATTTTTTTTAACGAATTTTGACAAATTTTGACAAACTTGTTTTTCTGAATTTTTCCGAATGTTCGGAGATTAGAAAATTTGGAAATTCGGAAATCCAAAAATAAGAATGAAAATCCAAAAATAAGAACGAAAATTTAAAAATTCTAAAATCTGAAATAATAACTAACTAATAATAACTTAACTATGACTAACTATTAAATTATAGGTATTAGAATTTCTTTTCAAATTTAGCTGTTAGTGAATGTAACGAATACAAATTTTTCCAAAGTTGCGAATTATCCGTAATAACGAATGCCGTATCTAAATTAATGGAACGTAACAAATTAATAATAATAAATAACAATAATAAAAATAATAAAAATGTATTATTATTTATTATTATTATTTTGTTCCATTTGTTTAGATGCTGCATTCATTATTTCGGATAATTCGTAACTTCAGATAAATTTGTATTTGTTACGTTCACTAACAGCCAAATTTGAAAGGAAATTCCAATACCTATAATTTAATAGTTATTATTAGTTAGATAGTTACTATTTAGAATTTTTGGATTTTCTTTCTTTCGAATTTTCGGATTTTCCTTTCTTATTTTCGAATTTTCGCATTTCCTAATCTTTTTCCTTGCGTGTGATTGGGTACTCTTTACAAAGTGAAGATTTACCTAATTAACTAAGCTCTGGAGCAACTGCACTTGGTTATACAATGAATGATCTGATTTTCGAGTGGGAAGAGGTGGGCGCTGTGCAGGTGGCAGTCGGTCTTACGCTGCCACAGTTTATCATGAAGGAAGAGAAGGATCTATGGTACTGCACCAAACACTATTACTAACTATTACTACTATTCACTAACATTATAATGTCATCTTCATTCTGAAACAAAGGGAAACTATTAGTATTTGATAAATGTTTTTTTTTTGTTTTAATTGTATACTTTTCTAAACGGTTTTATAATTATTTTATACATAAAATACATGGTGAAGAATGTAATCCTACAACACAGGGCATTATGGGGTTGATTTACTAAAGGCAAAAAGACTGTGCAAGTGCAGTTGTTTGAGAGCTTAGTAATTGAGGTAACGCTTCTTCTTTGGAAAGATTACCCAATCACGTGCAAGGAAAATGAAAAAAAAATGCATTTTTGCTTGCAAATGATTGGATGATGGAAGTCAGCAGAGCTTCTGCTCATTTACTAAGATCTGGAGCAACTGCTCTTGCAGAATGAAACTGCACTTTGCAAAGTGCACAGTCTATTTTTGCCTTTAGTAAATCAACCCCATAGAGCTGTCCTGTGCCCTCTTCATACTTTCTGCATTATTGAAAGAAGTCTAATTAGACCTCCAAGTTCTTATCAGTGACTACAGAATCATTATTATCTTTTTTTAAATAGGATAGGGGGATTATTTGAGTAGTTTAGCAAAAGACAATTGGATAGGGGTGACACCACTCAGTCCACAACAATGCTGTGTGTTGTCTGCCCATAACAGGACTTAAAAGCTAACTGCATTTCTGGCAGATCAACGGGTATTTATTTTCTGCCATTACAGCCCTTTGAAGGGATAAAACATGAGGATATGTGCATGCATGGCAGAGATCTACTGTTTGTTTGTTTTTTTGCCTCAAAATGCACTTTAGGGAGGGTGGGGATGTTTTATTTTTTAAAAGATGGGGTTTTATTTAGGAAACTGCATGTGTCACCTGTCTGGCTGATCTACATTAATTTACTATTGAACACTATAGGTGCAGCCATTTTTTCGTAAACGAGTGTTTCTTGTGAATTTTAAATCTATTAAAAATAAATGAATCATTGTTTAATCTTCTTATGTTAACCCTTTTTTCATTTTTAATAATAACCCCTTCATTGTCTTCTTCCCTTAGCTTTGATATTTACAATCTATATATATATATATATATATATATATATATATATATATATATATATAGATATATCTAGATATATATATATATATAGATATATATCTATATCTATATATAGATATATATAGATATAGATATATTGATGCATATAGATAGATAGATAGATAGATAGATAGATAGATAGATAGATAGATAGATAGATAGATAGATATCAATTTACCATTCATATGCAAAAATGTAATTTGTTTGTTTTGTAGCACTGTAATTAACCGCTTCCCGACCGCCTCATGCACATATCTGTGTGCAGAATGGCACGGGCAGGCAAAATCCCGTACCTGTATGTGATCCTGTAAATGCCTGCCTGTGGGTTGCGTGCGCGCCGCCAGCGGCGCGCTCGCGACCCGGTCGGGAGCTCCGTGACCCCGGCCGCGGGACCAGCGGACCCGATCGCCGCTGGTGTCCCGCAATCAGGTCAAGGAGCTGAAGAACGGGGAGAGGTCTGTGTAAACAAACCTCTCCCCGCGCTTGCTACTCTGCCTGTCATTGATTGGCTGTTCCCGGTCATCGGGAAAGCCGATCAATGACGTCAGATGTCAGCCCCGCCCCCTAATGTAAAAAAACACACACGTCACAGCCCATAACCCCTCCCCTCCCCCTAGTGGTTAACCCCTTCACTACAACTGTCATTTATACAGAAATCAATGCATTTAAATAGCATTGATTGCTGTATAAATGACAATGGTCCCAAAAATGTGTCAAAAATGTCCGATGTGTCCGCCATAATGTCGCAGTCACAATAAAAATCGCTGATCGCCGCCATTACTAGTAAAAAAAAAAAATATTAATAAAAATGCTATAAAACTATCCCCTATTTTGTAAACGCTATAACTTTTGCGCAAACCAATCAATAATCGCTAATTGCGATTTTTTTTTACCAAAAATATGTAGAAGAATACGTATCGGCCGAAACTGAGGAAAAAAAAATGTTTTTTTATATATTTTTTGGGGATATTTATTATAGCAAAAAGCAAAAAATATTGAATTTTTTTCAAAATTGTCGCTCTATTTTTGTTTATAGCGCAAAAAATAAAAACCGCAGGGGCGATCAAATACCACCAAAAGAAAGCTCTATTTGTGGGAAAAAAAGGACGCCAATATTGTTTCGGAGCCACGTTGCACGACCGCGCAATTGTCAGTTAAAGCAACGCAGTGCCGAATCGCAAAAAGGGGCCTGGTCCTTTGGCTGCCAATTGGTCCGGGGCTGAAGTGGTTAAAATACTTTTTGTCAGAAACTTAATTTTAGTGCCTTTATAAAGAAAAAAAACTTCAGAATACAAATTCATTTTGCATGAGTTATAAGATGCCCCCGTTTCCAGATGATAGAATTGATTTTGGTAATCATTCTGATATTTGTCCTAACAATGCATATATATATATATATATATATATATATATATATATATATATATATATATATATATATATTTCACCTGTGCATTTAGCCATTTCCCTGGAGTTTTGCTTTAGAAAGACTTCAAAATGTTAGATATTTCCTTATAAACACTTCTTTAAATTTTAATATATTCATATTACTGTACTTTGAACTGATGCCAGTGTTGTTTTGCCTGAATAAGCTGAAGAGGAGCCCATAGCTGCAGATACTAGTGCCTAGATTCTAATGGGCTTGTATTCCTTCCTTTTCTCGTAGTGGATTCCATTGTTGTGGGGCTCCTGTTTTGTGCAAGTAATGTAATTCAGGGACCACCAGATCACTACAGCTTCATGCAAAATTTATTCAAATAGAAATCCCAGCCCTATAATAAGCAATTACAGCCCCATAACCATGGGGAGAAATGTTAATATAATATCTACTGGGCAGTTCCTGCTGTGATGCCAAAAAATAAACTTGTATGGGTGACTTGAGCTTCTAGGCCGTATTCATTTTACATACCGTCTAAAAGCTCCCATAGGAATTAATTATATCTATCTCTAGAGGACAGGAAGAGATACAAGATAAAACATCTGTTTTAGATTTCCAGTACAAATTAAAATATTTTGTATATAGGGCAGCTGGATGCTGTTAATGAATGGAGAGGTTAAAACAAAATCTGATTCAATATGCATGCACATTTCTGCAAATTTACATTGACATTTTTTTTATCACCTTCCTAATTTTATGGCTTGTGTACATTTTTACGCTTTTTGTAATGTACAAATAAAAGCATACACTTTTACAATCAAAAAGCATTCCTTTGATATCTGCATATCTCCAGCATCAGTTGCCAATTTGCAGCAGTTTAAAGACCAATGAATAATTGAAATGATCCTTTTCTGATAAAAAGCTCATGTTGACGGGAATTGTTTTCCTGAGTTTGATGTGCCTTAGGAATGCACCTTAAATGCAGGTCAGCAAAATCCCATTGACTTTTAGCTCACGTTTACATTGGGCAGATTTGGAATGCGAATCGGCAGCTATTGCCGGCAATGGCACCATCTGAATCAGTGCGACGCCAACTCTGCGGCGCCGCACCGATTCCCAAAAGTAGTTCCTGTACTACTTTGGCAACTTCGAGGCAGCGATTTGAGTAGACATCTGTGCACCCACACAGTTGGAATGCATTACCGGTTTCAAACCCGCATCGGTGTGAACCTAGGCTTAAGGAGCAGTACACATGACAGTTCAGATTTTGGACTTGTTTTGTGTTTCATATCTTTGAACACTATGGGGTTGAGTTACTAAAACTGGAAAGAGCAAAATCTGGTGCAGCATAGAAACCAATCAGCTGCCAGTTTTTTCTTTTTTTTTTTCTCAAAGCTCAACTGACCAATCTGAACTCGTACGCACGATCCGAAAATTGTACGACAGATAGTTTTTTTTTTTTTTTGGTTGCTAGTCACATATCAAAAACAAAGCATTTACTAGAGACGAAAATTCTCATTTGACAGAATAAAAATTCGAAGTGATGTAATATGTAGTGTAGTTGTATTGTATTTTCAAACGACAACTGTCGTCGAAAATCGTTACATCTGATATCACACAAATTTCTTTTTTTCCTGCTTGTCCCATCGGATAATATCAGATAAACTGTCATGATTGGCTCTTGAAAGCTGTGTACCAACGATCAGATTTTCGTACAATTGCTTCGAAAGCAGTATTTTTCATACGATTATCTGATCGTTTGTACGGGCCATTAGAAACTGATTGGCTACCAAGCACAGCTGCACCAGATTTACCTCTTACCTCTGCACCTCTAGTTTTAGTAAATGAAATGTCCTATTGAGTGTCTGAACTGCAGGCAAAACAGGTCAACACGCAACCTTATCTAGTCAAAAGCAGCGTTTTCAGTTCAAATTAATGGAAATCGCAGCAGTAGACTAGAACCCAAAAGCAGAAATTAAATTAATTTGCTAAAGCATTGTGTATAATAAACAATTGCTTTATTTTAATAAAATACTTTTTTCATTCCGTGTTATATCTCAGTGCTTCTGATATCCTGAAGTCACTATCTCCCTACATGTACTCCAATGATGGCTGCATGACTATTCATGGGGTGGGTTTCTCAATAATGATTAGGGGATCCTGCCTGCATAATATGTGTATAATGGGGTTGAAATATATGAATTCCCATTGCTGACTTGTTTTTGAACTGAACATACAAGATTAGGTGCTGTCATCCCATATGTTCCCTTCATCACTGACCTGGCACAAGGATGTGTATATCCAATGTCCAAAAACCTCAGATACTCACTAAGTAGTAAAAACTTGGAGAGGGATAACAGCCTTGGAGCATCCACCTTCAAACACAAATCAGCAAAGGTAATTTACAGATTTCTGTACAGGTTCACTTCAAAGCTGGCAAATGTAAAAGACACTAATAAATGACACAAAAAAGTGGTACTTAAATTGAAAGATAGAAAATTGCAGAGGAGACATGCAATGTCTTTCTGTAATAAAAATAACTCACCCGCCAGTTCGCCATCCCCTGTAGAATGTACACTGGGCTGCATACACGTAGCTCAGTTTACATTCTGGCATGCTGGGATGACTGCACTCCTTTGCATGTGCCAAAGACGGGCACCCAGATCCGGGGAGAAGATAACAGTGTCGGCAAGGGACCTCGCAGGCATTGGACCAATGAAACCTGAATTCTGACTTGTATGTTAGTCCAGACTTCTGGGAAAATAAGTAAGCCAATCACACAAGCAGGAAATTACGTATCTGGGGGCTTTCTGTACACATTCTGTGTACAGAACACATCCAGGTAGCCATATTGCATTGCATTTTACAGAAAATTACAGAGCTGCAGATTGACAAGGAAAGGTCATTTTTAACAACATTCAATTACAATAGGACTTGTGTCGCAATTGTATATGCAGGAGCGATGAGGAAAGGCAGAACGGGGAAATGCCTATGTAAACAAGGCATTTCCCATTTCTGTCTAGTGAGATGACAGGGAGCTACTGCTCCCTGTCATCAGGATCAGTGATCTGTCATGTCCTAGGTAGCCCACCCCCCCTACAGTTAGAACACGCTGAGGGAACACATTTAACCCCTTGATCACCCCCTAGTGTTTAACCCCTTCCCTGCCAGTGACATTTACACAGTAATCAATGGCTATTTTTAGCTCTGTATTATATATATATATATGTACTATATATATTGCTGTATAAATGTCAGTGGTCCCAAAATAGTGTTAAAAGTGTCCGGTCTGTCCGCCGCAATGTGGCAGTCCTGCTAAAAATTGCAGATCGCCGCCATTACTAAAAATGTATGATTAAAAATGCCATAAATCTATCCCCTATTTTGTAGACACTATAACATTTGCGCAAACCAATCACTATACACTTATTGCATTTTTTTTTACCAAAAATATGTAGAAGAATATATATCGGGCTAAACTGAGAAAGAAATTCGTTTTTTTATATATTTTTTGGGGGGATAATTATTATAGCAAAAAGTAAAAAATATTGTTTTTCTTTTCAAAACTGTCGCTCTTTTTTTGTTTATAGTGCAAAAACAAAAAACGCAGAGGTGATCAAATACCACCAAAAGAAAGCTCTATTTGTGGGAAAAAAAGGACATCAATTTTATTTGGGTACAGCGTTGCACATCCGTGCAATTGTCAGTTAAAATAACTCAGTGCCTTATCGCAAAAAATGGTCTGGTCATTAAGGGGGTAAATCCTTCCGGGGCTGAAGTAGTTAAATACTAGGGAAGATGTAACCCATAGCACTGCTTCAGAATACAGAAAAGAGGAACCAGACAGTAGATCTAGAGATGGGTACATCCACCTAACAATGAATACAAAGCAGGATTGCATACCCGCTGGCCTCAGAAAGCTGCATTCATCTTCTGTATTTGCAAATTTAAATTGATGTCTTCTCCTTTTTAACCAAGCAATATGGTTATGGATTTAATTTCCTCAAATCGCAAGGCCTCACTTCCACTGCATATCTCAGTTCAAGGTCATTCTAACCATTTCCTATGTGTCATGTCATTCTTATTTCAGTTGTCATCTATGTTCTCATTCTCATCTTGTGGCCACTGTTGGTTTAGAACGTCAATGAGGAAATGAAGGTACAAGAAGATCTTTTTTATAACATGTTCTCAGTAAAGAGAAATGATAATGGCATTGGGTGACTTTTATATTATGTATTTGTATATTTTTGTAAGTTGCTATTTTTTTAAGCTGATGTTTTATATCTGTTTTTTTTTTTTCCCTGCATGTAGTACGTGTTTGTTTTACAAATTGATATTAAGGCACATTACAGCTATCACAAACGATTCCTAGCACTGGAGTTGCATGCATTTGAATGTAAAATGCAGTGTTTGACTAGCAGGGATATGAATCCTAAAGTAGATAGAAACCCTAACTGAATGAAATTTACTGTAGTTTGCTAAAGTGCTAAAGTTCTGTATCATAAACAATTACCTTATTGTAGTAATTACTAATACTATGTATTATGTAATGTACTAATTTTAATAATATTAATAATTTTAATAATAATAATAATTTCAATAATATGTATTATGTAATGTATTTAGTACTAATTTTCATCCTTTGTTATAGTGGATATTCACCGCATCTGAACAACACAAACCAAAAACACTATTTAATTCATTTTTAATATTCAAAGCAAGCTCCCCCACCCATCCATGCCTCCATGGTTTATTCTGTTGCGAAATCACTCTGAAATACACCTCCTAGCATTTCTGGCTGCGGCCATCTTGAGGAAGGGCAAATGATTCATGTAGCATTTACTTCCTGGAATCCATCTGCCATCAGCTTAAGCAGGCATGCAAGAGAGTGTGCTTAGCTGAGAAAACTCCTCCACCTCTCCTTCCCTCCTGAAGACTCCTGGGGTGTATGACATCATTTGCCTAGGCAAGAAAACAGGAAGTACCTGAAGAAATGTAATCAAAAAAGTTTAAAACAAGTAAATATGATATACTTTCCTATCTATTTACTAATACTAGCGACATGAGGATTAAAAATATTCAATGTTGACTGGAAGAATGAAGTTCAACTTTAAATCTCAGTGCTGCTGTTGTCTTGCAGCCTCTTTGCCATCACTTGCTGCCTACATGCACTCCAGTGATAGCTATGTGGCCTTTCATGAAGTGGGTTACCTGATGACAATTACAGGGGACCATGCCTGCGTAAAGTGTGTTGACATGACCACTTGTGATCTCTAGCAGACGTCTGTGCGACAAGAATTGGGAGACAGGGACTGGGTGTCGTTACCCATTTAGCAGGAAGTGCCTTCATGACAGGATCACCAAGTATAGAGCTGCAGCGGCGGTTTGCGGCCGGTATTAACCCTTTTTCGGCCGCTCGCGGGGGTAAAACCACCCCGCTAGCGGCCGAAATGCGCCGCTAAAACGACGGTAAAGCGGCGCTAAATATAGCTCCACTTTACCGCCAGCGCCCCCAACGCCCCAGTGTGAAACCAGCCTAAAGGAAGAAATAAAGAGTCACTGCTCTGACTTGTGGGTAAACTTCAGCTGAAATTTAATTCAACAGAGGTGCTAGGGAGAGTCTGGAAAACAGGAAAGGGAGCCAAGAGCTCCAGCTGCTGGTTGCATGTGAAATGCAAAATATTCATATGCAATATTTCCCAAAAATATTTTTTAAAGCATTTATTAGTCCTGACACATTGCATTTAAAACAAGTTCAGTGACATTTTTACAATTAAAAAAGAAGGAAACTCGCCAGTGATTTTGGGACCATCTCATTAAAAGGTTGCATCGGGAGAAAATACCTGTGTCTTTAGCTTATGTTTATGACTGTAAGGGAGTGTGGTGGGTATTTTGTTACAGATCACCTTTAGCACACACGTTAGAATTAAACACACGACCCAGCTTAATTAGTAACCATATTGTTACACTAAAGTGTTAGAAGTAATACTGTAGTTAAAAGGGTTGTAAAGTCTTCTGATTTTTCACCCCTAATGCATTCTATGCAACCTACTGTGCTGCAGCTGCCCCCAGAGCTCCCCCTCCCCCCTTTTTTATACCTGAGCCCGTCCATTCCAGTGATGTGCAAGAGCCCAGCAGCTTCAGCCATTGTCTCTGTCCTCATTGGATAGATTAATAGCAGCAGGAGCCATTGGCACCTGCTGCTGTCAATCAAATCCATTGACACGGGAGTGGGGGGCAAGGCTGTCTGTGTTGTCTGTGTCAACAGACGCAGCAGTGGGCTTTTGTGAGCGCTCCCGCACAGGTGCCCCCGGGAAAGCGACTCTCGGTGGAGACACCCGATGAAGAAGAGGAGCCAAGAAGAGGATCGGGGCTGCTTTGCACACAGGTAAGTATAACATGTTTGTTAGGTAAAAAAAGAGCAATTTACAATCACTTTAAAGTGGTTTAAAAGTCAAAACGTTTTTTACCCTAATGTATTCTCTGCATTCTTCCCACTAATTATCCTCCCCCATTTCTAAACACTTACCTGCCTCCTCTCATGATCCAGGACTGCCCTGGTTGCAGCCCGCTTTCCGCTCTTCCTCTCCTCACAGGAGAAACAAGCAGCAGTGGAAGCCATAGGCTACTGCTGCTGTCAGTCAAGCTCCCTATGAAGAGTGAGGGGAAACGGGGCTTAGTTACCAGTACTTCATGTGTCTATGATCATACACAGCCCGGATAGGGGGTACGTCGGCATGGGTGCCTTCTTGGGGCTGCGCTTGTTAAGAGGGCACCTAGAGGAAGGAGAAGCAGACAGCACTGGCAGGGGACTCAAGAAGTGAAGGTAAATGACTTCTCTGGGCAATACCCTCACACAGAGCAGAAAAATATACCATCATGTTAATGAAAAAAAAAATTACAATCACTTTAAGTCGGGCAAACAAAATCATTTAATCTCACTAATACATGAACATTTCCATATGGTTTGTCTCTTGGAAAATACTACTTGATGATCCTGTCAGAAATCCAATGAGCTCTTCATTTTCTGTGCACTGAAATCCCAAGCAGTGTTGTCAGACCTGCCCAGTTCTTTTCTGCAGACTAGAGGTATTATTGAGATGAAAAGAGAGGAAGATGTTCTTTAATTCAATTTAGGAGTGTGCAGCCAAGAGTGACAAAATTGCTTCTCCATAGTAAAGTGAGTGAGTGTTGTCACCCTAGAACATTAAAGTGATACTAAATTCTCTTTTTTTAGTTAAAAATAACAAACATGTTATACTTACCCGCTCTGTGCAGTGGGTTTGCACAGATCCTCCTCTTCTCGGGTCCCTCGTCGGCGCTCCTGGCCTCTGGAGCCTGCTGCTGTGTCTCAGCCAATCAGGAGGGAATATTTTATTATATCTTTCCATGTGACAACACTGAAGAAATTACATTTTGCTACAATGTAGTGAATGTACAGCTTGCATAACAGTGTAAATTTTCTGTCCCCTCAAAATAACTCAACACACAGCCATTAATGTCTGAACCTCTGGCACCAAAAGTGAGAACACCCCTAAGTGAAAATGTCCAAATTGGGCCCAAAGTGTCAAAAAAATGTTGTGGCCACCATTATTTTCCAGCATTGCCTTAACCCTTTTGGGCATTGAGTTCACCAGAACTTCACAGGTTGCCACTGGAGTCCTCTTCCACTCCTCCATGACGACATCACAGAGTTGGTGGATGTTAGAGACCTTGCGCTCCTCCACCTTTCCGTTTGTGGATGCCCCACAGATGCTCAATAGGGTTTAGGTCTGGAGACATGCTTGGCCAGTCCATCACCTTTACCCTCAGCTTCTTTAGCAAGGCAGTGGTCATCTTGGAGGTGTGTTTGGGGTCGTTATCATGTTGGAATACTGCCCTGTGGCCCAGTCTCCAAAGGGAAGGGATCATGCTCTGCTTTAGTATGTCACAGTACATGTTGGCACTCTTGGTTCCCTCAATGAACTGTAGCTCCCCAGTGCCGGCAGAACTCATGCAGCCCCACCACCATGCTTGACTGTAGAAAAGACACACTTGACTCCTCACCTGGTTGCCGCCACACACACTTGACACCAAGCAGGCTTTCTTGTGCATCATCTTTAGAAGAGTCTTTCTTATGGAACAACAGCCATGCAGACCAATTTGATGCAGTGTGCGGCGTATGGTTTGAGCACTGAGAGGCTGACCCCCCCACCCTTTCAACCTCTACAGCAATGCTGGCAGCACTCATACGTCTATTTCCCAAAGTCAACCTCTGGATATGACACTGAGCATGTGCACTCATTCTTTGGTTGACCATGGCGAGGCCTGTTCTGAGTGGAGTCTGTCCTGTTAAACTGCTGTATGGTCTTGGCCAGTTTCAGGGTCTTGGCAATCTTTTTATAGCCTATACCATCTTTATGTAGAGCAACAACTGTTTTTCTTAGATCTTCTTTGCCATGAGGTGCCATGTTGAACTTCCAGTGACCAGTATGAGAGAGTGAGAGCGATAACACCATATTTAACACACCTGCTCCCCATTCACACCTGAGACCTTGTAACACTAATGAGTCACATGACATTGGGGAGGGAAAATGGGTTATTGGGCCCAATTTGGACATTTTCACTTAGGGGTGTACTCACTTTTGTTGCCAGCGGTTTAGACATTAATGTGTTGAGTTATTTTGAGTGGACAGCAAATTTACACAGTTATACAAGCTGTACACTCACTACTTTACATTGTAGCAAAGTGTAATTTCTTCAGTGTTGTCACATATAAAAATATCTAATATTTACAAAAATGTGAGGGGTGTACTCACTGTTGTGAGAAACTGTATATGTGCCCCCCCCTCCCATTGCTTAAACATGAACACTTATACAACCAGAGTCTTCCTGTTTAGGTAGAAACTGTGATGAAATACCATGACATCATCATCTGATTATACATGCACATCTGACTTCCTCAGATGTCCATGACCAGCTTCACCCAAACATGTGGATATTTATAAAGATACCCCATAGATATAAACAGTTAACTTAAAAAAGTATGAAGCATAATCTCAGTTGTTATTATGATAATGTTCATAAAGCTATTTCCATTCTTGTATGACGGTTATTTTTTTCTCCAGGTATCCTATGTGAAAGCTATTGATATCTGGATGGCAGTGTGCTTGCTCTTTGTCTTTTCTGCCCTGTTGGAGTATGCCGCTGTCAACTTTGTCTCACGACAGCACAAGGAGCTTCTACGTTTTAGGAGGAAGCGACGACACCACAAGGTAACCCCCTTTGACGCCTGCTATGAGGCACTGGGTACAGTTGAAGAATAGATGCTACCAAAATTATATTTCAGTTGTGAGTAAATGCTTAAATGACCCCATGACTTCTTAATTTGCATGGTGACACAAGTGCTGAGATCTTCCTGTATAACCACCACTGCTGTACTTCTTTGGTCACTACAAAGATGAGCAATGGAGTTATACTCTTTCTATTCATTTTGTTCCAAATTGAAATTCGGATATATTTTTTGCCTTGGAAATTAGGATGTTTTCGAATTTCTGAATTACAATAGTACCATATTTAAACGAATCCGAAATTACGAAAAATTTGAACAAAATTTGAATTTGAATCGATTCGAATAGCTTTCGAATCAATTTCCAATAGTTTTCAAATTCAATTTGTTTTCCAATATCCAAAGGGAATAAAATAGAATAGAAAATAAAGGAATAGAATAGAAAAAAAAATAATAGAATAGAAAATAATATAACAGAAAATAAGAAAATAGAATATAATAGAGTAAAACATAACAAAATAGAATAGAAAATAAAAGAACAAAACTGAATAGAATAGAAATAAATAGACTAGAATAGAATAAAAAAAATAACAGAATAAAGTAGAAAGAATATAACCATTTTCTGAAATTTATATTTCAAATAGAATAAATTTGATGTCAAATACATAAGAAAAGAATAGAATAAAAAAAAGAATAGAATATAATAGACTAGAAAAGAATAGAATAAAAAATAATAGAATAGATTAGAAAGAATATAACCATTTCACAACATTTAAATAGAATCAATTCAAATTTGAAAAGAATAGAGAAGAATAGATTAGAAAATAATTGAAAATAACAGAATAATATAGAAAAAAACTGAATAAAATAGGATAGAATAGAAAGAATATAACCATCTTTCAAAATTCGGATTTCAAATAGAATAAATTTGAAATTGAATAGAATAGAAAAGAATATAATACAATAGAAAAAAAAAATAAAGTAGAAAAGAAAAGAATAGAATAAACAACCAGTAGGATAGAATAGAAAGAATATAACCATTTCCAAAATTCAAATAGAATCAATTCAAATTTGAATAGAAATGAAAAGAATTGATTAGAATAGGAAGATGGTTATTTTCTATTCTATTTTGTTCTCTTTTTTACTTTTCTAATTTTACTCTATTATATTCTATTCTTTTACTTTCTGTTATATTCTTTTCTATTCTATTCTATGTTTTTCTATTCAATTCCTTTATTTTCTATTATATTTTATTCTCTTTGGAAATTGTTTTGAAAATTTGAAAACTATTCGAAATTGATTAGATGCAATAGGAAATAAAAGGAAATTTAAACACTTGTCTACCTTCAATGTACCTTGGTAGACAAGTGGTTAAGCAACAATCTTTCATGCCTGTAGATACCTTAAAACTATCTTTTACTCCATTTTAACTATTTTAAAGTCTGTCTTAAAGTGGTTTTAAAGGCTCAAGGTTTTTTTTATCTTCATGCATTCTATGCATGCAGGTAAAAAACCTTCTGTGTGCAGCGCCCCGCCCCCCAGCCCCCCCCAATACTTACCTGAACCCCCTCTCGATCCCGCAATGTGCACGAGAGCTGAATTTCTCCCAGGTCTCTCATTCCTCTTTGGCTGAGACAGCCATTGGCTCCTGCTACTGTCAATCACAACCAGCGAGCCAATGAGGAAAGAGTGGGGGCAGGGTCGAACTATGGCTCTGTGTGTCTTATTAACTAGGTGGGTGGGGCTTGGGAGCGAGCACGCACCAGTGCCCCTAGAGCAAGCGGCTTGATATTGGGGGCACTGGCTAAAGAGGAGCACCGGCAGTGGACCCGAAAAGAGAAGGCTCTGGCCTGCTCTGTGCAAAACCACTGCACAGAGCAGATAAGTATGGCATGTTTGTTATTTTTTTTTTTAACCACTTCAG
The DNA here is from genome assembly GCA_028564925.1 of Lithobates sylvaticus. Lineage (NCBI taxonomy): Eukaryota > Metazoa > Chordata > Amphibia > Anura > Ranidae > Lithobates > Lithobates sylvaticus. The sequence continues at coordinate 196,291,084 of CM053029.1, forward strand.
CCACAGAAGATTTGGCTGTTCAATGACCAGGCCATTTTTTGCAATACGGCACTGCACCGCTCTAACTGACAATTGCGCGGTCGTGCAACGCTGTAGCCAAACAAAATCAACGTCCTTTTTTTCCCACAAATAGAGCTTTCTTTTGGTGGTATTTGATCACTGCTACAGTTTTTATTTTTTGCGCTATAAAAAAAAGAAGAGCGAAAATTTTTACAAAAAAAACAATATCTTTTACTTTTTGCTATAATAAATATCCCACATTTTTTTTTTTCAAAAAAAATTTTTTTTTTCCTCAGTTTAGGCTGATGTGTATTCTTCTACATATTTTTTGGTAAAAAAAAATTGCAATAAGCCTATATTGATTTGTTTGCGCAAAAGTTATAGCGTCTACAATATAGGGGATAGATTTATGGCATTTTTTATTATTATTATTTTTTTACTAGTAATGGCGGCGATCTGCGATTTTTTTCGGGACTGCGATATTGCGGCAGAAAAATTGGACATTTTTGACACATTTTTGGGACCATTGACACTTATACAGCAATCAGTGCTATAAAAATTCACTGATTACTATATAAATGTCACTGGTAGGGAAGGGGTTAACACTATGGGGCAATCAAGGGGTTAACTGTGTTCCCTAGGTGTGTTCTAACTGTGGGGGGGGTTGGGACTGTCTAGGAGGAGAGAGAGATCAGTGTTCATACTTAGTATGAACACACGATCTGTCTCTACTCCCCTGAAAGAACGGGGATTTGTGTGTTTACACACAGATTACGGTTCTCGCTCTGTCACGAGCGATCGCAGGTCCCAGCAGTCATCGCGCTGGCCAGGCACTCACACCGTCATACGGGCACACGCCCCTAGTGGCCAAAAGGTAAAGCGACATAAGGTAACGTCGATTTGCCCAGCCGAGCCAACCTGCCGCACTAAAACTGCAACGGCTGGTCCGGAAGTGGTTAATGAACCTTTATTGTGACTTTAAAGTTCAGCAAACACCACCTAATGCCTGCTATTACCTTCATTAACTAAAAAAGCTTCTTCTGTGCCCCTCTCTGAATTCGTCTCACATTCCTAAAGGGGCCTGACTTTGTCTCGCTTGATGGCTAAACATAGACTTGTGAGTGTGGTGAGTGGGGTTCAAGTTTTGCTTTAGGGTTGGATTTCCTCAAAATATACAAGTCACCTCCAGACAGGTTTTTTTTTTTAGAGGTTATGAAGCTTCCTGATATTGCTACAGGAATATAAAGTCTCTTATTTCCCCATCAGTGTGTGCAAGCCCTGTGGCCTGCTCTGCTGTGAGTGGGTAATGTTATATTTAATAGGTTTCTCGGAGAGAACAAAATAATTGATGTTATTCATTACTACAGCACCGCAGAGTGCTGATCCCACTAATCAGAGATTGAAAATACCGTTGCAGTCTGTATTTTAATTCTGGAGAAAAATTGTTCTGTGGAAGTCATTCTGTATAAAGGGAAATGTGATCTATCTTCTACCATATCTCTGTTGGTAGGTCAGCATTGCTTACAAATCCAGTGGCAGTGTAATGTTTAAAAAAAAAGTAATGTCAAATCATAGCTGGTGGGAATCACAGGGCAGGTAGCCAAGGCCATTAGGAGAAAGAGACAATCAAGACATATGCCAGAAGTGTACCTACGCACCCACCGCAGAGCCTAGGGTGATTGACATCATCATAAGGCCACAGTAGGGAGATCAAGCTGTGCCCTGAGGCACCACCTTATCAGTTAGTGGTAATCAGCAAGTTTAGAGATGGAGTTTGAAGGGTACAGATTAGTCATACTAAATGCAAAGAGTGTACTGTGGACCTCATATAGCAGCCTTTCTCAACCTTTTCAACACAGAGGAACCCTGGAAATAATTCTCTGGTCTTGGGGAACCCCTGCTAAAAATGAAAAATCTACAACTCATCATACATTAGTGTGATGGTCAATGAGAAGAATGCTTCTTACATTTACTTCTTACAGTCGTTATTGGGAAGAATTACCCCCTTACAGATAACTAAAAAGATCAATGGTGTCCTTGAGAACTTACCTGAGAGGCAGAAATTGCCCATTGTTCAGGGAACCCCTAGCAACCTCTAGAGGAACCCAAGGGTTCCACGGAACCCTGGTTGAGAAACCCTGTCATATAGCCTTGATGGCCTGGGAGCCACAATGAAGATATGGTAATACCATTAAAGTAGTTTGCCTTGGGCTTACCAAAACACAAGGCCAGCATCAAACACAAGCAATAGATCCTGAATACTGTTTTTAAAAGGGTTTTAACAATGGAGTCTGTCTTGGCAAATAATAACAAAAATGGGTACCTGGTATGTTTGTTACATCATATCTCCTTACAGCCTAATTTTTATATACAGTATACTGCAAATTACAAACTGACAATTTTTTGTCTTTTATTTAATTTTTTTTTTGCTTAAAAGCAGAATGGGATAACCAGATAAAATAAGGACATGGAAATAAATAAAAGGAATTAAGTATATCTAACAAATGCCAGTCATTAAGAGCGGGCTCTGTAGATGGAAAACCTTAGAAGAAAAGAAGGCTGGACGGCCGCACTCCTGTGCAATTTCTTTATGCAATTTCCAGATACAAAGGTGAACTACAGGTATCAGCTTATATGTTTCACACCAAGGTCGGGTGCTTACTCATAGCTAAAAAAAATGGTGTCTACAGACAGGTATATATACAGGTATATGAAGTGGATTTCGTTCGATCATACTGCACATACACACTTTGGTCTTTTTATATGAACTGTCACTTGGAGATCTGTCTCTTTTTTGGACTTTGATTACACTACTAGCACTTTTAGAACACTTTTGCACTTTATTGCTTTATTTGCACCTTATTAGAAATACGGTACCTGTTATTATGAATGTTTAATATAATATATCATGTTGAAGATTTGTTGCACTTGACTATTCAGCACATCAGTTTTAGCACGGTTTTGGAAGTATTCATCGTTTATTTGTGTTTATTATTATCATGAATGTTTATTATTGTTCTACTATATAGATATAGATATAGATATATTAGATAGATTATTAGCACTTGATCAATTTAGCACATCACCATTAGCACGGTCCTGGAAGTGTTAAGTGTGTTTATCACACTTATTTTTGTTTATATATTTATCATTTATTTTTAGTTAGCGTCACTTACCTCTTTACTCATATCCTTTTTCCTGATACTTTATGTCTCTGTATGTATGGTATTGTCACCATACAACCTAATTTTTGTAAGACCCACTTTATAATCCAAAAAACGTTTTAGAAGTTGTAAAAATCACAGTATAAAAAGATTATATCTTAGAGAAAGTTGTGAGGTTTTAGCAATAAAATGTGTAGTTTAAATGATAAAATGCCTTTAAATGATAACATTTCTTTGATAATTAAACCCAATTTTATCAATTTCATTAATATGAAATAATTGTGCTAAATACACTTACACTTATACTTTTAGATGGATTTTCTGTGTGTCCATCTAGCACATATGTGTTTTTGTTCCACTATTATTGTTTTTACAACATTTTATTATGGATGTTCACAACAGAGTACAGTAAATACCGTATTTATCGGCGTATAACACGCACCGGCGTATAACACGCACCCCAAGTTTAGGAGGGCATTTTAAGGAAAAAAAGTTTTAGGAGGGAAGTTTAAGGAAAAAAAAAACGTACATTTAAGCGTCATTTGCAGCTTGCCCAGCGTCATTTGCAGCTTGCCCAGTGCCATTTGCAGCTTGCCCAGCGTCATTTGCAGCCTTGCCCAGTGTCATTTGCAGCCTTGCCCAGCATCATTTGCAGCCTTGCCCAGCGTCATTTGCAGCCTTGCCCAGTGTCATTGCAGCCTTGCCCAGTGTCATTGCAGCTTGCCCAGTGTCATTGTAGCTTGCCCAGTGTCATTGTAGCTTGCTCAGTGTCATTGTAGCTTGCCCAGTGTCATTGTAGCTTGCCAGCGTCATTTGCAGCCTTGTCTGCGTTTAAATTTCCCGCCGCCGAAAAATACCGAAGTGCGCCGCCGAAAAATACCGAAGTGCCGCCGAAAAAGACCGAAGCGCCGCCGGAAAAGACCGAGCCGACTGTTCGGCTCCGCTCGCGGTCCCTCCTCCCTGCTGTTTCCGGAGCGAGCACAGGGAGGCGGGACTATGAGCGGAGTCGAACAGTTGGCTCGGTTTTTTCCCAGCGGCGCTTCAGTTTTTTTTGGCGGTGATTCGTTTTTTTTCGGCGACGCTCGATATTTTTCGGCGGCGATTCGGTCTTTTTCGGCGGCGCTCGCTATTTTTTGGCGGCGCTTGCCATTTTTGTCACTTTTTTGGGGGGTATCTGCGTATAACACGCACCCACGACTTTCCCCCATTTTTAAGGGGGAAAAGGTGCGTGTTATACGCCGATAAATACGGTACACACATTTGAGGTTTATTTACTCATTTATATGGTAATGGTGAGAAGTTTCAGCTTGATAAGTTTTTCTGACTGACTGAGTGATTGCTAATTAGGGTGTCAATTGATAACCTTCACCTTGTGTAATTATCTAAGTTCCAGTGTGTATATATACCTGTCTGTAGACACCAGTTTTTTGAGCTATGAGTAAGCACCCAACCTTGGTATGAAACATGTAAGCTAATACCTGTAGTTCACCTTTGTATCCGGCACTTGAATAGAGAAATTGCACAGCAGTGCGGCCGTCCAGCCTTCTTTTCTTCTAAGTATCTGTTTGCATACAGGGCTTGCACCCTCCATGTGGGATAGAGGCTTTTTGGATCAGCAGGGTAAGAGAAACTGCCTTAGAGCAATGTACATGTACAGACAGAAAACCTTCTCTGGTGACACCACAGGAAGACCTTAACTCAAGCTCAAATTTGGAGTTCTGTTGTGCCCCTTATAGCTTCCCACAGTGCAATGCTGGCGGTTCTGTACAGTTTTGGCTATCTTAGTGAGGACGGTCAATCTTAGAGTCTACTATGAGACAGGCACTGGAATTTATAAAGAGTGTGGTAGAAACTTTTTAGAAATCTCTCTTTAGAATCCTGACAAATGTCAGTGCCAGCGAAAAATGTAAGTACTTGGAAGTACTGGAATAGGTACTGTACATGAATTTGTTGCATGGTAATGAAGCCAGGGTGTCCATACTACAGCTGAATGGGTCAGGTTATGAGTCAGTGGTTGCTAGGATGCCTTAAGATGCCAGGTTCATAGCAACCAGTGGAGCCCTGTGTTGGGAAACTATCACATTTATGAAACTGTACATGCCCACTTTCGAGCACTGATTTCTCTGCATGCCAACTCATTGTTGGTCTTAATAACCATAAATTTCCTACTCTGTGAACTGGTGGTAGTTCTTTTTTAATTTGTCGCAGCCATATTGGTGTATTCTTAAAGCTTAATAAATAAGAACCACCTGAATCTGTCAGAACTAGTAACTAAACTGTTGCAAGGCTTTCCTGAATTAAGCACAGACCAAGCAGGCTTCAAAACTTACGACTTAAAAGTTATCTGCATGTCTTCAGACTTAGGGTAACTGTCTAATTGAAAGCAACCCTCTCTCTGCCCATGCTCCCAACCTCCAGTCTTCTAGTGAAATGCTGTAGAGGTAAGCAATATATAAGTTTGATCAGGGATGCTAATGGAACTGCATGCTATCCTCTCCTCTCGCTGCTCTCAGGACTTCCTTCAAATTTACTGCATACTGTAGCATAGAGCCACAGCTGTTTTCAAGGAAAATTTGGATGAGTACTTTAGGACTACACAATGGTGAGAATGGATCAACCAGGTATGGGGCAATATAGTAAATATTTTTTTTTTTTTCCACAGAGGTGTACGCTTTCTTTTAACAGTTTTGCCTTTTTTAGTGAACGAGTAAAAAACACCATAAGCTTATGTCCAGCAAAGTGGTATTGTGCTATAGATCAGTTCACTAGTAGGGCATCTGGCAGTCCAAAGCCTCAGCTGAGGACCACAAGATAGATAGGACAAGATACCAGGAGGACTTCTTCTCACTGAAACAAAAGTAGAATGGATTCCCCCCCCCCCCCCCATTTACCATTGTTCCTTGTAAGAAATCCACAGTTGCAAAGGATGGTGCCCAGGCTTGTATTACATGAAGCTGTTATTACATTCTTGTAATACATGGCTGAGGCCAATGTCTGGGGTGGGTGGGTGGCAGAGGCAAACCAGGGGATATATACTCTGAAATTATCCATGAATACAGATTAATTCAGTGGTCATACTGTACAATTAAAATACATATTATGTTTAGCAAAACATAAAAAAATATCTGGTAGATATAGTTAAACAGATTTATAGAAAACTGAAAAAAAAAATAAAAGAAATGTTGTCCAATGTAATGTTTTCTGAAATGCAGTGGGAACAAGTATAGCTGGAATCTGATTGGTTAGAAGCACAAATACTTTTCTGTTATCCAGTTTCTTTAAATGAGCCCCCACAGTAACAGTTGCCTCCTAGTGGCAGAGTTCCCCATTTTAAGAACAGGATCAGGAAAAAGGATCCCCTGCTTTGCACCTGCGTATTGTATAGCACCCTCTACAAGGCTTATCCAGACATGATAAAAATTTAAAAACAGATAGTGCAAGGGTCATTTAGGCATCTACACAATTAAGTGCACAGATTATCTATGTACTTATGCTGATGATCTGGGTAATATGCTGGCTCATTAAAGTATATATAAAGTACTGGTAGTTTAATTGGCTCCTGTCTAAATTGGCCCTAGTATGTGTATGTATGAATGTGAGTTAGGGACCTTAGATTGTAAGCTTCTCGAGGACAGGGACTGATGTGAATGTACAATATACACAGTATATTGTAAAATATACACACGCAGAAGCATAGTTGAGGAACTAGCCAAGGGTCGATAACGAGTGGTAGCACAATATGGACTGTAGCAGGCAAGGCGAGAGCGAGATACTGGCTGAAGAGAGCATAATAATCTGGCAAACAGGAAGTGCAGAGACATGGCTTAAATCAGAAAGTTCATGGGAGGAGCAAAGAGTTCAAGGTTCAGCAGAAGTCAAGGCACAAGGCAGGGTTGTCCAGCGGATCAGAGAGGGCACTGTCCAGCATTTCAGGTAGCTTAGCGAGAAGAGTCATTGCCAGACACAGCAGAGGTCCCAAGTCCAGGACCTGATATCCATTCTCCGATGGCAGTGAGATTAATTCCCTGGACCAAAGGTGCATTTAGAACTTTGGCTATTATTAGTTGAGATAACTTTTTACATTGCTTTTTTTTAACCAAAACTGAGATATGCTGCCAAAAATCTAAAAAAGCATGCTGACGCAGCAAAATTTCTCACAAAAGGGTTAGATGTTTCCTCTTTTCCAAACTGAACAAACATGTTACTTTTTCTGTTCTTCTGTGTAAGATTTAGTTGTTTGCCCCTGAATCATTTTCAAGACTCCTATCTACTTTTACAAAGGTTTCCCATTACTGGGCCCTATATTCCAGAACTAATACATTTAATTTTTATTAATTTAAATAGGAAAAGACCAAACACTTTTTCGGTATATGGGGATTTGGTACAAGGGTTTGGGGTTCACCTGGGTTGAGGTTGTGCAGTGTTTTGGGTGCACAGTGTTTTTCATGTTTATTCTTTTACAAAGGCAGTGAGGTCCTGCGAAAATAGACAGCTCTTAAACTGTCAGCAACAACTTCCTGATGCACTTGTCCCTGTTTGGGCACTTTTGTATTATGGGGTGACGATGCTCTGCCGCTGTCTCCCATAAACTCCTTCCTGTCACATGCTCTTAATAAAGAAACTAAAAGCTTCTGCCCTGATGGACATTGCGCAGAAATAATCCACTGCTGTCGCCATTTAAAAACAAAGCTGTTGCTAAAAAAAAAGAAAAATATATTTAGCTCGGCCCTGATTTTCAACACTTCCAGGAGATGTGGGTAACATCCATGTGTCTCGTTGCTGTCTCCTGTGATAACCGGGCAGCCGGAATCTTGCAAGAATGCATTCCAGACAACTGTAGGGGCATGTTCTCATGGGATTTCAAGCTTTAAAGGGTTAGATCACCTTTATTAAAATAAAAAATAAAAAATTATGCAGTCACATTACACCATAAGAGCAACCTAAGCTTATAAAATATTGTAACAATGCCTCTCCTCTGATAACATATCTGTAGGCCATATTTACAATAACAAAAGCCTGCTGGAAGAACTGCCACCACTTTATATGGCTCAATCCCATCTCATTGCTTTGATGGAGCAGCCATTAGGATGGGTATCCTCTATTTCTATAAGAAGGAGCGCCATCCTTTTCCCAACGGCTCTCTCACCTGACTTAGGTTCAGCCCAAATCCATGGTAGCACAGAACCCAAAGATCGCCCCTTGTTCTGGGTTAAAACGGAAACGTTTTAGATTTTCCATAATTTTCTCTCTTGGAGACGTTAGCCACAGGAACAAAGAGAGTGAGTGAATTTCCCCAATGGAGACACAGGGGAAAAAAATAACTTGACATGGTTTTAACTTTTGTTTCAATTCTGATTTTATTGAAAATTTTAGGAAATTGACATAACAAACAAACAAAAAAAAAACACATTATCCACATCCTATAGGTAATAATAAAAAACATACAACATTATAGTAAAATATAAAACATAGAACATATAAACATATACCAACACACTGCCGGGGTCCCTAGAAAGAAGGGGAAAAAAAACAACCACAAGGTGATAATTTTAACTCTTTTATACTCTATCCAAGGCGAAAAAGCAGGTTTTTGAGTATGCATATACTTTCACATCATTTCCCACATCATTTAAATAGTATAACAAAAAAAAAACATGTTTAGATAAAAGCATACCATAACTAGAAAAGATAAGGACTGATGCAGCACTTTTAAAAAGGCCCTAGGAAAATTCCAGTACTAAGACCTGTGCCATTTAAATTTATTTACATTTATTTTATCCTAATTAATTTGCCAATTATATCTCTGCCTGAATAAATCATTAATCAATAGAGTAGCACCATGCTGTAAAGCACCAAAACAGATGCTTGACAATATCTATACTGTAGTTTGATCACTGTAATCTAGAATATCTGCAAAAGGAAGGGTTAATCATATCACGTTTAAACAAGGAAATATGATTTGGAAATTCATCCCCAGCATTAGATATTTAATCTGCTTTGTGGCATTTACTCCTTAATTCCTCAAGCTGCTGCTTTTGCTATGACAACACCAAACACTTTTGCCAAATGTCACTAATAATTTCCACTTTGGAGACATGTGTATCAAAGGTTTTTGCAGGTAAATCAACAAAATTATTTAAAAGCTTTTGGATTTTTACCATTAACAATAGATGCAAATTGATCCTTGTAAAATACTACACAATGAAGAGTTCAGAAAAAAAATATTAAATGTGTGAATGTATATGCATTTAATTCTTAGAACAAATTTCCCTATCTTAAGCATGCCAAGACATAAATGGGTTGCAAATAACCTGTTTTGCTGTTCTGTCAAAGGGAATGCAAATTAGATTTTTGATAACTATGGAAAACATGGCAATCAGTGGCGGCTGGAGGGGGGGCTTTAAACAAACCACCCAACTCCCCCTTCCCCCACAGGTGGTACTCATGTGATCAGGCTCGCTTCTCCTCTCGGCCAGTTTGGTCTCGGGACCCCCTTCCTGACTGGCCGGGAGGAGAAGCAGGAAGACAATAGTAAATATTAATTTGCTATTGTCACACAACTGGGTGGGCTCAGGGCACAGTGCTCTGCGCCCCTCCCTTTTTTAAAGCTAATTAGAGACTCAGGCTCTAATCATGTGCTTCAAAAAAGAAAAAACACATTGGAATTCATGCGTCTGGTGCCCTGCATGTAGATTAGGGGCCAGGCACATTGATCAGGGGAGCGGCGTCCTTGTGCCCCTAATGGAGTGGCCGCCACTGATGGCAATTATGGATTCTGAGAAAAAAGTTATAGACTAGTTAATGTGAATATATAAGAATGTCTAACAAGCAGCAGAGTGTGTGTCAGACCAATGCAGCACAATCGCCACTCCTCCGGAAATAGTAGCTGCTGATTAGTGGCAGGGGGGCAGGCTGTATTAGCGGCATGGGGCATTCTTACATTGATATGACAAGTAGGACATGTCATTTGATGCACCTTGAAATGATGGGTGTTATTTTGTAGAGCTTAACTCAGCTTTAATTTTTCATATAGTTCCAAATTTCATTTGTGTGGATGCCCAAATGACACAATTTCAGGAAGACTAGGGAAGTAAGGATGGGAGAGCCTGATGGAGAGGGTGCAATGATCCTGTCTTATTTTGAGTAGAGCCCTATGCTTAATCTTTTACAGGAGGATGACACCGGTGAAGGACGCTTCAGCTTTGCCGCCTACGGAATGGGCCCTGCATGTCTCCAGGCCAAAGATGGGATCTCCGTAAAGGGGAACAACAACAACAACCCCACCAGTTCCGCACCCCCTGCTTCGAAAACTGATGATGAGATGCGCAAGCTTTTTATCAGCCGGGCCAAAAAAATCGACAAGGTGTCCAGGATCGGTTTTCCTTTGGTTTTTCTTATATTCAATACTTTCTACTGGATCATCTACAAGATTGTGCGTAGCGAGGATGTTCACAAGCAGTGAATGTGAAGCAGGTTGGGGGAGGGAAACGGACATAATAAAATTCAGTATTTTGAAAAAAAAAAAACTTACATTTGGAATGGAAGTTGAAGGTTGAAGCGCAAGCAAAGAGAAGGGAGTGAAGAAATGTGATTAATGGAAATATTAAGAAGTGGAACTTTTACTGTGCTTAGCATATGTGTACCCCATGCATTTTGCTTCTATATGTCGGGGACACAAATGTCACCAATTTGTTTAGAAATCATAAAATTTCAAGGAAAATGATAGAAGGACAGGTTACTACAGAGCAAAGATAAATGCAAAATGAAACACATGGGATAACATAAAAAAGCAGTTTTGAGAAAATGGAGACAAAAAGCATTGTCTTCAGAAACACAGAAAAAAAATGTTATCTACGAAAACAAAAAAAACTCAGTATCAAGTTTGTGCAATAGCAATGCAGAAATGCATGATTTTAAGAATGTGGCAATATATCTACTTATATCTAAGAAGTGGGGGCTTTCAAATTATTGAAAGGGGGTTTGATGATGTACATAGGCCTTAAGTATTCCATAAAGAGGGAATGGGATAGAGATTGCTGCTCCAGAATGGATCCAGAATACTGCTGGTAAAATCCAGAGAAGTGCCGGGGGTAAAAATATGTAAAATATGCAACATATAGTCATGCCTAAGTATATTCTAAGATGCACACTAAATAATGTTAGTATTTTAAAGATTTAATTTGCTTACAGCTTACAAACTGGGCTCCGTGAGCCGAGGTTTATGGAGATGAATAGATTTACAGAAGTTGTGGGATTTATTTTAGAATCCTGATATTTATGAAAATGAAGTGCAGACTATGGTGGTTCTAAATTTTTTATGTTAGAAATTGCAATAAGGTAATGACTAGCTCTTAATAATTACAGTACATGTCCTAAAATGTTATGGTTATCAAAATGTCTTAGATTGTGGCTATTCCTTCAAAGAAAAATCCATCCTTGTAAAATATGGAGATGGATAGCTCATAGTAGTTAGTTACATTCAACGGAATTTGTTCTGTAATATTGAAGACATTTTGCTGCTTATTCCAGAAGCTTCCTTGTTTCTAATGGGTGTCATGAACATATTTAGTGTCTCACAGGTCTCAATCACCTTGATCCAGTCTAAATGGAATGTGTTGTAGCAGATGTTGATTGGCCAAGAACATGATGGGATATGTAAAAGTTTGTTCTAATTCCATGGCATCGTGGGATAGGTGTTGGTCTGAATTTGGCTGAAAGTGTGAATTATTGCCAAATCGCCTTGGTAGAGAGGTTAGAATGGCATTATATGTGGGGACATATGAAGTTGAAGTCCCCCTTCCCTGTTTATGGAACCTTGTTACATATTGAAGTACAGTAGATGGCCTCTTTCTCCCCTCTTGCAAATTAGTTGTCCTCTCTGTCCCTTAAAGTGATTGTAAGGTTTTTTTTTTTTAAATAACAAACATATCATACCTCCACTGTGCAACTAGTTTTGCACAGAGTGGCCCCGAACCTCATCTTCTGGGGTCCCCCGGCTCTTCTCCACATCAGATAACCCCCTATAAGAGAAGCGCTCTCCCAAAGGGGGTTACCTTGCGGGCGCGCTCCTAAGTCAAGCATTCGGCGTCCATAGCTGCCCAATGTATGACTCGGCCCCGCCCCCCAGCGCCCGCATCATTGGATTTGATTGATAGCAGCGGGAGCCAATGGCTCTGCTGCTATCCATCTATCCATTCAAGAGCCAAAAACCCCAGGCAGAGAGACAGCACGTCCCCGCCAGGTCAAATTCCAGGGCTCAGGAAAGTAAAACGGGGGGGCTGGGGGGGGGCGGTCACTGCCATAGGATGCATTAAGGTGAAGAAACACAAAGGTTTACAACCCCTTTAAGGTGTAAATAACACTGACCTGACCTACAGAGTTTACCCTCTTATGTTGGGCCGTCCGTTTGACAACAGTTCACACCTTCAGCCTGGTAACTAAAATTATTAACACCTGTCCTAGAATTAATCACACCATGTTATTGGATTATGTAATTAGAACAGGGTGGTTGCACAAACTTTTCCACTTTCCATCATGTACTTGAACAATCAATATCTGCCTTAAAACACTCCATTGCGACCGGAATGAAATTACTGCGTTTCTAGTGTGGCTATAAATGCTGGGGTATGTTCCTGACACTCATCAGTACTAGAGAAGCTGTTTGGATAAGCAGAGAAACATCTTCAACCTAACAGACCAAATCAAGTTTAATGTAACTAACTACTACTAGCTATACCATGACCTAAATAACATAGAACCTTCACAGACATATGAAGATAGATGTTAGACTATGGAAACCCCAGTACTGAAAATGGAAAGATCTGCATTCACTGTAGTCAGAAGCAGTGAGTAACCTTTTTAAAATTCCCTACCCCATCAGGAAGCTCTACTTTCATGGTTTGCATCATGAGGCCCTGATTTCATGGTGTTTTGTCATACTGAAAATCAAGATCAAGCGAGCGAGATTCTGCTGTGCTTACTGATGCAGTTTACCCACCAAACGATTGTCTGATTTTTTTTCACTTTTTACATACTATGAAGTACACTGCATCAATCAATTAAATTGATTGTACTAGTAGTGATTGTGTATCTTTTCAATTTCCTACTGTGGATGAATTTTGTTAGGTTTATTACATCTGAGCACCTCAAGATCTGTTATCTGGGCGTTTTGTAGTTCCTATTGCAGATTTTTTTTGCCAGGTGTGCAGATGATAATTGAATTTTTGGAGTTAAAGTGGTACTTTACCCATAACAACTTAATAAGTAATGTTCTTTCGCAAGGAACATACATTCCACATTAATATTTATGCTACCAAAATTTGTGTGTGCTGTAAATTGCCTCCAGCATTTCTCCTGTTTCTTCTTGCCAAAGGCTGCCATTTTGCTAAAGCCCAGAGCCCCTGAGCAGCAGCAAATCTTTAGACTGTCAGCAGATTGGCCTCTAGTGGCTCTGATTTTCAGCACAATGCCATAAATAGAGAGCAACTGAGCATGTTTAGAGCAGGGTGAGACAGTGCATTACTGGATTTAAAACAGTATAGGCACTTATTTGTATTGTTTTACATAGCCACACCTGCAAAAGGGGCCAGCATGAAGTGATATAGCAGGACTCCAGAATAGAAAAAGAGAATGACCTCTTGGTCATTATAAATTAAGTGTTTTGAATGTGAACGAGCAATGTGTACAGTCATCTACAGCAATGCATTTTTAAAGCTTACAGCAAGCTTTGGGCAGCTTTGTTAAAGTCCTTAAAGTAACCTTCAGCTCCAGTTTGGTAAGGTAAATACAGATGTTAATAAAAATACTGACTGTCACTTTAAACAAGCTGCTAGCAGGACTCAGTAGGCTTTAGCACTACTTGCAGACTGAATAAAAGCCTGCTAGCTCCTTGTTTAGAATCACAGCCAATTCTCCCATTAAGATCTGATAGGCCTCTTTCACATGGATGTTCCGATTAGGTCTACCTGTCAGTTTTTCAGGCGGACCCAACCGGACCCTCCATTCTTTTCTATGGAACGGCATACTGCTGACACCCGCCAGCATCTGATCCGATCCAGTCCACTAAAAACAGATGGATGAGGATCTGTTCACCATCCGTTGGTGGATCGGATGACAGTCGAATGGAAACGGACATGTGGTCTGTTTCCATCTGACCATCCCATAGAGAACATCGGGCTGTGTCCACTGATGCAGAGTGGACACAAATCTGTCATCCGCCCGTTCAGTGGGGATCAGCAAAGAGATCCCCTGCTATAGAGGTGGATCCTCTGCCGGCATCCGCCCTGTGTAAAAGTGGTCTTTAACCTCCCAAGATTGGAGCTTGTGTATGCTGAAGGGCTCATTTACACTTTCCATTCTACGCAATTCAGTGTGGTGCACGCACATTATCTCAATGAATGACACTGCAAAGCACCAGACATAGAGAAGGTGCATTACATACATTGCAGGAACGGACAGTAATGTGAGATTTAATATGTGTTACCGCTACACACAAGTGTAAATGAGCCCCTAAAATCTTCAACATAACTATCCAAAGCTATAAATACTAAGTTTTTACTGTACATACTGCTTTTCATTTACTGTAGCCCATATGAACAGCGCCTTCAGGCTGGGTTCACACATATGCGAATTGGATGCGGCTTTCCCCACATCCAATTCACATGACATGCAAGTGTGACCGGCTCTCAATAGAGCCAGTTCACACATTGAAAAAGGGTCCTGTGCATGTTTGGGTCTGGTTCAGATGCAAATTCAGGCAAATATTCGGACCTGAATCGCACCTGAACCAGTGAACAGACACGCATCGGACCCCAGGCACGACCCCGCGGCCGCACATGTGTGAACCCAGCCTAATAGTATATGTCCTGAATGTTATCAGAGGCATCAGCTGATCTGATTGGCTGACAATCACATAAAACTCCTAATTTAATTATGATTGGACTTTGCCTTATTTCTTTAACGTTTTTGTAATAGAGTGGCCTAAGCAAATTTGGTAATAAATAACATATTGTTCAATTTGTAGTGTACAGTAATTTAGGAGCTAGTGTATCAGGTAAGTTAAAATGGATGAGCGCCAAAAGAGCTTTATTGTTCATAGTTTAGGTGTACAGATTTTTGCAGTCTTCCAGATCTAGGCAATGTCTTTGAGATGGTTTTATATTTGAAGCTGTCAAGAATACAGGGTAGGTGTGATGATGATGATACTCCTAATCCTTGTACTTCAGTATTTTGAACAATTGCTTTGATTTTGCAGAGCCATTTTGGCAATTGCTTAGCATACGTTTCCAAAAAGTTTATCCTGTCCAATAGTTCAGAGACTTTTGCTTTTAACAACAATGTTATCTGTTTCAGGATCATCTCATGCACCCAAATCAAGTCTGTTTAAATATTTTTTCCTGAAAATGTTCCTTTTAAAACCAGGTGTTGTTTCTTTAGACATAGAGATCTTTAGAGATCCTTCCTTTTCTTTTTTTGTTGCTCTTTGGATAAAAAAAATAAAATTTGAGGGGTCGTCTGTATGATGAGAGCAGTAGAGAAATGATAAGGGGGCTTCAAATAATATCAGGTGAAAAAAAATATGTATTAAGTTGGTTTGACAGATTCTTTATGTACCAGTAGACCATTCGGAGCTTGGTATAAAGATATGAATATTTTAATTAGTCAGTAGTAGTGTAAGGTCAATGAGGTTATCAAGCATCTCATATAATTTTAAGTGTGGAATGTTAGGAAATCCCTCTTTGAAAGCACTAATCACTAACAATGAGTAATCTGAAACCATAAAAGCAATCAAAAAATATATTATGGAATTTGAAAAGTTATAAATTGTGAGGGGACTGCATGAAGATAAATCCTATTTAGTACCCATTGCCAGATGCATAAGTTCTGCTGTCTATGTAAATGTCAAGTCTGAAGTGGTCTTTAACACCTTTTTCTTGTGCTTTTTTTTGGTTCTTTTTCTATTTTCTCTTTTTTTTTTCTCCAGAAAACATATTATTGTACACTTTATCATACTGTATCTTTTTTTGTACCCCCCTCTGTCTTTTTTTGTGTTTAGGCCTTTTGATGTCTAAAAACTAAGCATTTCTAGGCATACAGAATTATTTTATACTGATCTAAACACAGCCCATTGTTTTCAATTTGCCAGTACACACAGGTACATAAACATGCGCTGCGTATAGATGAGTAAAAAAATAAATAAATACAGGAATCTGAGTTGCCGGTATTTTAAACACGTGCACGTATAAAATTTTATTTAATTTAACACTCAATTCTGAGAGCTAGAATTTATTTTACTTATGTATGCGCGTATGCATAAATATAAGCATAAATATAAGCAAACTAAATGCAAGAGATTTTGGCCAGGAATACAGATGTTAACCATTTTTTTCTCCAAGCACCCTTTTGTCATTGAAAATGAAAAACTTTTCACCAAATTTCTTATGTGGATTATTTAAGTATTTATACTAAATTATCTTAATAAATTCAGTTCAGTTAATCCTTCCCCTTAGCTGAGGTCCTTCATGTCCATTATAAATGTAGTTTATTTTTTAGACCCGGTTCACACAGGGGCGACCTGTCGGGCGTCTCAGCCGCCTGACAAGTCGCGCTCCATTCTGTACAATGGAACCGTTCTAATAGGAGCGATTCAAGTCGCTCCGACTCAGAAAAAGGTTCCTGTACTACTTTGGGGCGACTTCGGAGCGGCTTGCATTGACTTCTATACAGGAGTCGTTTTGAAAGCCGCGCTGAAGTCGCGCTTCAAAGTCGCGTGTGAACCGGCTCTTAAACTGGTTTAAATTAATATGTTTGATTGTTGTTTTCTTTTAATTTATCAAGAAATCATTAAGCCACAATAAAAATAGACCAATGTTTAACTTACAGAGGCAGTATGTGCTGTTCTCTAGTGTGGTAGCCAGGACTATATTTTATATGCCCATTCTGCCATCTAGTGTTATCCAAATGTACTACATTCAATTAGTCTGCTTGTTTGCCTCTTTAAAGGTTAAACTCCACTTTTGTGGGGGAAAAAATAGAAAGAAAAAAAATATATATATATATAGCATGTACATATTGTAATTGAATGTTATTAAAAAATACTTTTCCTTTTGAATCTGCAGCGCTGTAATTTTCTGCAAAATGTGATGCAATAAGGCAACCTAGAGGCATGCTGTACAGTGTACACAGATAGTGTGTGGAACTCCCTCCAGGAATGTAATTTCCTGCTTATGTAATTGGCTCACTGATGTTCCCAGAAGTCTGCACTTATAATTCAGATTTTAGGCATCCCTGCAACAAAAAATGTATATTTGGTGAGATACTTCCAAAGGGAAATCAACCCTGCAACTTTCCTCATTAGAACCCTGCAAGTGCAGCAGCTGATTTATAATTATAAAATCACTTCCATTCACATTCATTTTCCCTAGAACATAAACTGTTGTTTTTTCAGAATAACAAGGTAGGAATCTACAACAATTTTTTTTAAATCCTTACAAAGTGCATTAATCACCTAGAGGATGTGTCCCTTTCTCAACAAAAGTGGAGTTACTCTTCAAAATATTACTTAATTTTTTAACAGAATTGAACACGTTTTAAAATCCATGCTGCTGATGGTTTGGCCATGTATTCCCAAGATCCAATCTCCTGGATTGCTGCTTAACCTTTTATAGCTATGTTTTAAATGTATTGTTCTTCTCTTTACCAATTTTGAATCAATATAACAAAAGAAACTTTTGTTAATATTTTTCTCAATTTTTATACAATCCCAAAATAGCAAGTGTTACAGCTGATAGCCCCATGCAGACACATTACCCAGCTTATACCAGCCTATACGGTTTGTAACATAAGGCAGGTGCATCCAATAGGATTGGCACAAGCGGGGCCCTAAAATTAGCACAAAATGTTGTTTCGGGTTATATAGCTACAGTAAAGAGAGCACTGCTGTTAAACTACACAGTATTCTGGGATTATTTTAAAGACAAAGTCCTAAATTTAATAAACCAAAGTGAGGTAACCCACACTTTTCAGAACACTAAATCGTTATTAACCGATTGGATGGTTGAGTTACTGTACAGGATTTGTCTCTGCACCACAGCTGTCTGCTTTATACTAGTATTCTGCTAAATATTATATAGAAAGGTATACTGTAATAGATACAATCATTTTTTTTTTCTTTTTCACACTATTACATCTCATATTTTCTGATTTAAGTTATCAAAAGCCATCTCATCTACTTCTGTCTAACGTGTATTTAGTTTATTTCAGTGTTTTTATGCATTATCCATTTCCATTGCTGTTGGACACCTCAAATAAGAATTCAAGGTATGGATATTTTTACAAGCATACAAAAATCTCCTGCACTTGAAAGTGGTACTCAGATCCTGTAGGTTTCTTTTACTCCAATCTTGGCTTACACAGATATACCATGCTTTGCTGCCCTCTAGAAATGGATATTTTTGCTCGGACTAATGTAACTATGCCTAGTACCAAACCTGTGGGATCCCTAGAAGCTGGAAAGAAGGTGAGAGGTGGGGTGATGGCACCATGTTCTCCATCTCTTCCAATCAGAGAAGGCTTTGCATTCATTTAGAAAGTGCAAAGCATTCTCTGAATGGCACCCTGCCCAGAGGTTGACCTCCTGTGTTTACAATGCAGCAGGGCAGCCATTCAGCATGGAATCCAGATGTTAGTTTCCAGGGAGTATCCCACGGATATCTTATGAAAAAATCCCCCCTGCATACTTATGTAAAAATAGCCATACCTGGATATTCTTCTTTAAAGGGTTGGTCTATCCAAAACTGCTTGGTTGGCTATTCATGGATACATGGACCTCCTTTATCTCTGAAGAGATCTTCTTACTGAATTTCTCAGTTTTGTCTTAACCTGTCATGTAGCCCCACTTCTCCTACTGCATTCTCTATGATATAGAATGAAAGAAGAGGGGGATTGGGATCTCCACAGGTGAGTGCAAAGAGTCAGAGATGGAGACAGAAACCAGGGTTTAGACACCTATTAAAGGCAAAACCCCAAAACGTGGGCCAGACATACTTTATCTGAGTTAGTGACATTTCAAGGAAAGGGGCAGAGACTTGAAACCTGGTCCTATCCACTTTTATGCAAAGCTGAGATATCAGCTGAGGGTGGGCCAACAATGTGCCATTTCTCCCTATATCTGTAACTCCTTGGCCCTCTTAAAGCTGAACTCCAGGACACAGGTGGCACGTGTATTGTTACTTGAATCGTGTGATGCTTCTTGTTCTTACCTGTAGTGGGTGAGCCTACTGGGTTCCTCCCACAGCTCTGCTCTCTGCATGGGCTGTACAGCCAAGTGATGGTGTCACTGCTACTTTATGAGGCATAAATGTTTGGTGTACACAAAGTGTATTTATATTCTTTGTGGCTATTAAGGAATATATTTCAATGAACGTTTTTGCACCTGGAATTCAGCTTTTATATATATATATATATATTATATATATATATATATTTATATATATATATATATATATATATATAGTATATATATATATATATATATATATATATATATATATATATATATATATATATATATATAGTATATGTATTTGCTAGCAGAATTGCTAAATGAATTGTCACTGCACGTATAGCACTTTCAACTATTTATAAGGACTCTTAAATGTCCTGCATGTGTGCTTTCCCTACTTTCTGTGTCTTTAATCATGGAATTTATGTAATGTACGCTTTCTGCAGCTAAAGATTTCTTTGTTACTATATTCAAATTGTGGCTATTCCCAGCCTGTGACACCATTTGAACTGAGTGATATTTGCATACATTTGAAAGCATATATGTAAAAAGCTTAAAAGAACAACAGTGGTTGCATTCAGTAGGCATTTTTGAAGTTGCTGTTGTTGAAGCTGCTGTCTAATTGTCCGTGCCGAGTACAAATTGGTGTCTAAATTCTGCAGAGATATTAACAGAAAGTGTAACATGGGGGAAAAGAAATAAAAGGAAAAGACAGCGGGCACAGATGAACAGAAAGCAATAGCAATTGGGTAACATCTTAATTTATTGGGTTGATCATACTAGCATATTATTTATGATTGGTTACCATGGATTACAGCAGCGCTGATGACATTTGCCACGTGTAAAGCCTCCTACACACGGTGAGAAAACCGGATGAGAAATTCCGCTTTCTAAGCGATTGTACGATAATCTGATTGTTAGTACACAACTTTCGAGGACCAATCAGGACAGGTCGTGCGAAATTAGCCCAAGGGACATGCACGAAAAAGCTGGGTATACAGTTGTAGATTTTTGTTCAAAGTTTTTCATTTTAAGATTGCTCGTTTGATTTTCTAATCATTAGTGGGGTCAAATCAGTATTCATTTTTGACCACACTAATGAAAAAATCTCAAGCAAACTAATTTCTAACAGTGTATGTGGTTTTCGTTCAGTAAAGTTTGTTCATTCCAAAATGTAATGGTAAAAGCAAAAATGTCATCAATATTCGTAAGAACGTTTGTTTGTAAATCTATTGGTGTATACACAGCTTAAGCAGGACTGATAAGAGAGGAGGCAACAATGAACAAAGACCCCAGGGACCCAGGCCACTTACTGTATATAAAAGGTGCTAATGTGCAACTAAAGATGAGTCAGAGCCAGGCAATGATAGTACTGTGGCCATTTGTGTGCAAGTTGCCAGTGCAACAGGAGGACAGGAAAGGTCTTCAATAGTCTGTGCCCTGATTTACAGCCAGTTCAAACCAGAATTACACAGGAACGTGGTCTGCATTCCTGATGCGATTCCTCTGTGTTCCCCTGCTGTGCAAATCACACCAGAATACACAAAACTGAATGCATGCAATACTTTTGAAAAATGGGCTGCATCAAATCGCATGGGTCTGCTGTACCATGGGATCTGGTTGCACCAAATTGCATGGTACTGTTGTACTGTGCGATCTGGTGCCAACGAATGCATTTTGTATATCGGCAGTGGCACCCACAGCAGAACACAAAAGCAGTTTGTCTTGAACGTGGTGTTGGAAACCCACACGGAACGCGCCTTTTCCGCACTTCTGGTGTGAACTGGTTTTTATTATAGCACTTCATAGCATGTAGTAACCATTGTCAGGCAAGTAGAAATACTGCAGCCTAAAGAAAAAAACTAAAGCTGCTGGTAAAGTGTATCATTTAATGAGATAGGGGGGGGGGGCTAGAATGCAGACAGAAGTCCTTAGGTCGTGCTGTTTCTCATTGTCCTGCCACCTTCTGCTAGCGATTTACAAATATCTCAATGGTGATCCCAGCATAGGAAAAAAAACGATTCAGTCTCAGAGAGTGTAATGCCGTGTACACACGGATGGACTTTCCAACGGACTAAGCTCCCTCTGCATTTCCGACGGAAAGATTTGGAACATGTTCTATATCTAAGTCCGTCGGAAATGCCGGCAGAAAAAGTTCAATGGGGCATACACACGGTCGGAATGTCCGATGAAAAGCTCCCATCAGACTTTTTCTGCCGGAGAGTCCGGCCGTATGTACAAGGCATAAGAGGACACGGGCCCACACAATGAGATTGGAGGAGAAGCGGTTTAACCTTAAACTGCGCAAGGGGGTTTTCACTGTCAGGGCAATAAGGCTGTGGAACTCTCTTCCACAATTGGCGGTGGCAGCTGGGATTTTAAAAGACTCTTTGATGTAGATCTTAAAGAACACAACATACAGGGATGTGGGAAATAATTATAGACACTGACACACGTACACCTACACAGGTTGAACTGGATAGACTATTGTCTTTATTCAACTTTACGCACTATGTAACCTTTCTTTGCGCAACAGTTATCACTTATCTACACTAAGGCTGCTATAAATTCCAGTTATATCCACTGACACTTGATTATTTTCAGGCTTTCATTTTTTTTATAAATAAATCCAAGTTCAACGTTACATGGTACAATTAACCATATATTGCTAAACTGTGACCATTTCAGCCTTTCTTGCATGTCCTTCAGGTCTCTTTCATGACATTCTAACATCTAATTAAGACACAAATCTCCTTAAAATTGCAATTACGGTCACATCGTTTTTTTTTTTTTTTATTTACTATCACTTTCTGTCCTGGTAACAGTTGTCACTAGGACAACCAGAGCAGATTCATTTCCTCAGAGGGAATAAAAAGAGACCCCAAAAGGAATGTTAAAGCTAATGTCCAGGTTTACTTTCACTTAAAATAGTCTGTTTGGGCCAAGCTGGCCCAAACAAACTACAGTATTTTCTTCATTAACGTGCACCTGTTGGAAACATTCAATAAACTGTATGTAGCCTCTGTTACATACAGTATACAGCAAGGTGTTCCAGATGTGAGACGACACCTTCCTATCTCATACCCAGAACAAAATAGCATCGGACTGAGCAGCACTCAGCCATTCATAGGCAGTTTGTATTTTGTTTGGGTGTGACAGGAAGGTTTCGTCTCACACTGGAACACCATACTGTATGTAGCTTGGCTAAAAAAAAAAATATTTGAAAGTAAACATGGACATTAGCTTTAATGCTTCCATACTCTAACCAACACTATATAAAAAAAAGTTTTTTCTCTGGATACCCTTTAAGTATCAACTTGGGGGAGGATGTCTACCAGCTTAATTGTCCTGAACTTAACTGGTGCACCCCTCAGAAAAAATTACATTCTTTCCATTGTTAGGTATAGGCTTCATTGATTGATATGGTATAACAAAATGGTTTCCTCTACTGTTTTTCCAGTCAATAGGTTGTATTTAAACTGTTAGTCCAACCAAAACTGATTAAACTATTTAGGGAAGATTTCATCGAGGTAAAATGCTGTTTTTTTTTTTATCCCAAGAATGATGAAAATGTAATTTCTGCACAGGTTCCCCACTCTATTCAGCTGATAGTAGTTATAGGAAGATTCTATTTCCACCACTAGATTTGCAGCTTTCTGCAGAGTAAGCAAGAAGGTGAACTGGGATCTATGTAGAGGAAACCTTAAAACTGGCGAAGTATGGGAAGTTATCAAGTGATAAAGGCCACCAGTTTCCACCCACTACTGAAGCATCATGGTTGAGTTGACTGGCCCTTTAAAAATTACTAGCAGCAGTTGATAAAAAAAATTAAAAGTCTTACTTTCTTAATAAACCACTCATATTTTGCAAACATTGGCACCTTAAAGCAACACGTTTTATTCCTTGAGGCATACCTTCCAACTTCCTTAAATGATAAAGAGGGACGCCATTTAGTATGTAGGCAAAAGACACATATTGGCCACAGCCCGGTTACACAGACCACAAATATCTAATATGCAGAAAATGATTGGCTAAATCACACAAGTGTTTTTCTGACCTCTATTATTTCTTAATATTGGCTTTTCAAAATAACAAATGCGCTAATATAGAGGTTGGATAAAAAGTTTATTGCAGCATAACATCACACACATCAGATCAAAATGAGGGACAACTGAGGCTGAATAAGGGACAGAGGGATTTGGTCTCGGAAGATGGACAGTCCCTTCAAATGAGTGACAGTTGACTACTGGCAAGCTAAATCACCACTGGCTTTGTATATCTAAGAACACTAGCAAGTCTCCTGTGCATGTGGTCCTAGCTCCACCCACCTTGCCATGGTCCCTATTATGGGGTCTTACCTTTACAAGCGGATTGTCTGTTTATTTTAATATGAGACTGTAAAAACAAGACTTAACTGCTGATCAAAGGCCATGAGGTATGAGAACCTGACAACCTAGCAAGGAGAAAGCACTTCAATTAATCAGATATGGAGAATTAATGGCATGTATATATTTTTTTAGAAATAAGAAATTAAAAGTGATTGCATTTTAGAAAGGTCAGTGTTAACTAAGTTTGTCTTCATTTTACAGTTGCAGAAAAATGTAAAGAGGAAAGTAAAACTGCCTCTGCAAACTAGCTGCCGCAGCAAAATCGCCAACATAAACAGTTACCTTAGTAAAAAGTCCTATATCTAGCAATACTGCCTGCAGCCTCCTGGCTCTGAGTACATCCTGCACCTGGAAGACAAATTATTTAATGTGGAGCTAAACCTGTTGATTTAACAGTTTTAAAAAACAGTTACATTCCCGGCACAAAGCAACACATTGGTTGGGTTCTCAACCAAACTGTCAACCCATCAAATGGCTGGTGTCATAACTGATCACATGTGCAGCATCATGGTAGTTGAGGATCAAACAGAGGCCAAGATGGCAGCTTCTTTGGCTGAAAAAAAGAGAGGATTTAGTTATGCTTTAAGGCAGGGCAGCTCTTCCATCTCCAAATATCAACCACTAGTGGTGTGCAGGAACGTCTTCTTTACAGGACCAGGTCATGCTGCTGAAACAATTATTTATTTTAAAGTGGTTGTAAACCCTTATATATACCCAGTGAAGTGAACAGCCTCAGGTGATACACATAGAAGAAACAAATCCTCCTACATAGGTTGTACTTGTTTATCTGCAGCCCTCTCTTCCCTACACCACTTCAAAAGGGCAGAAAAGTGTTAAAACCATTCTATCAGGAGCACAGAGAAGGGGTGGAGAGGCTGTAGTTACATTGTGTGGGAGTTGATTAGAGGAAAGGCACACACCCCTATACACAGAAGAACTAAGTTGTGAATAGACAAGCTCTGTGCTGAGCTCCCTCCCCAACACAAATGTTATCTCATGTGTCAGGAAAACTTCTCAGAAGTGACTCATACTGATAACAGAAGAACAAAGCACCAAAGAGAAACTACACTTAGAGATTTGGAGAGAGATAAGTAAACACTACAGATATATGCTCAGATTACTGAGATTTACAACCACTTTAGTTTTTTACTGTCTGTTGGGATTTATACAAATGCATTATTAGTGGAAGTGCAGCTTTAGATGCAATGGGGACACTGTGTATTTTGGAATATTTAGCAAAAATAGAGAATTACTCTAACTGTTTGCACATGGTTTTTGATTAAATTTGTTGTCCTTCTAGCACTTTACAGATTTTAATTCTGTTTCTGGATTATACAAGGCCACTGGGCTATATTGGCAGTGAATATATTATGTGAAACTTTACACTAATGAATTTTGGTACATTCCCTGCAAGAATGAAAAAAAGTCCATCTCGATTACTCTTCTCCATTTAAATGTTCATTTTTTTTTAATCACTTTTTCGTTTCATGTGCCTGTTTTCACTTTCCTTGATGCTAGACCATTGAGAATATATTGAATAAAGCTGTGGAAAGAGCAGTTATGTACAGTAACTCGTAGCAACTGAAATTTGCGGCACTCAAAGCATAGCAAGTTTTTAATTGGTTGTCAGATGCTGCTGTGCTTTCTAGCATTAGCTCTCAATAAATAAGACCACAGTTTCTTTCTTGTTTATTTAGCCAGTGGTAACAAAAAATTTACATGATCATATTATTATTCCAAGTTTTATAAATGCATTATAATAACCCCTGCTCTAATTGGATTTTTCTACTGTGGGGTCATTGCACAAAAAAAAAAAAAAAAAAACGTCAGGCTGGTTGTACTGAAATCGATTGATAGATCGACTTCAGTATAACCAGTCTGCCCATAGATGGATCAAACTTTTTGATTTTGGTCTGTCTATGGCCAGCTTAATCAGCCTGGATTTGCTGTCTGTACCATCTTGAAGATTTTTCTTAACTTTCTATCTGTTCCCAGTCTGTCACAAGATCCCAAACAGGGCATCTAAACCTTCCCTAATAATTTTTAACATAATGGATGGACAAACACTTTAAAACAACAATATTGCAAAATTAAAATTTAGAGAAAATAGATTTCCAAGTAAAGAAGAGATATTGTACTTACTTGTCCCTATGCCATCTTATTTTTGATGTCTTCAAGAACTATAGTGCAAATCAGAAACAGGCTAAGTACAGTCCATGTGTATCGAAACAAAAGCTGTGCAAAGTTTAAACATGAATTTCCTTTAGAAAGCAGCCACAGCATAAATAGGAAAACCTGTTCCCTGCCAGCATAATACAGACAAACACTATTTCTGCTGGCGTGGAAGTAGCAATCTGTCTGCAGAGGTCTTCCATGCCCCCTGCTGAGTCCAAATAGCAGGGAGGATAAGCTTTGCTGATTGCATAGTTATAGGTCTATGTGCAGGTGTGGTGTCAGACCTTTGCAGAGAGACCGTTGTTTCCAAAAGAGAGCATGTGCCCTTGTCCACAGCATGCTGGCATGAGACAGGCTTTTTTTAGTTGGACCGTGGCTGTTTTTTTTTAAGAAAACAAACTATAAGACCTGCAGTTTGCTTTGATGTACTTGAAATGTATTTAGCTAATTTAAATTGAAAGTTCATTAGGGCTTTAACAGCACAGAGGAAAAAGCAAGTAGTCATGAACCACTGAAATTACTATTCTTTGCTGGAAAATTTAGATTGGCTGCCATGTATGGATGCTCATATTGGGGGTTATTTACGAAAGGCAAATCCACTTTGCACTGCAAGTGCACTTGAAAGTGCAGTCGCTCTAAATCTAAGGGGTAGATCTGAAAGGAGTGGAAGCTCTGCTGATTTTATCATCCAATCATGTGCAAGCTAAAATGCTGTTTTTTATTTTCCTTGCATGTCCCCCTCAGATCTACAGCGACTTTACTTCCAAGTGCACTTGCAGTGCAAAGTGGATTTTCCTTTAGTAAATAACCCCCATTGTGCTATAAATCCTTAAAATCTCGTTGATTAAAAAAAAGAAACGCATGATCAAGCTATATCTGTGTCATATCAAACCTATTTTCAAAATACTGAAGTATCCAGAGACAAGAATGAGCTAAGAGTTTGTCCTTTCCCTCAGACATGGAAGTATTTTCAAAGGTAAGAATTGTAATGTAACAGGATTGGATGTGTTGTATAAGGAATTGTGAGAATGATAAGGACTTCTTTTTATTAAGATGTCTTAGATATCATTGTCAGTGGCATCAAGTGCTTCCATATCCTGCAGTATGATGAAAATGAAAAGAAAAAAAAGAAAAAAAATGCAAACCGCTTTCTTTATGCAATTATTTTATAAAATGGCAGATTAAAGATAGTACATGAATTCGTAGCAAACACTTATAATCTCTTGCATGACAAAGCAAAAGTTACACTTTTTTTTCTTTGCCTTGTAAAGCAAGAAAAATAAAGAAAAAGACTTTGAACATGGAATGTAACATTTGGTGTAAATGTACATATGAATAAAAAAATATATTTATTATTCCATGTACCGTCCATCTCAGTTCCGATTGAAAATAAAGTTTTCTGAAATTTTTGTCTATTTTATATTTACTGAGGACATAATGGTGAACTACTGTCAGTAAGTTTGCTGGATGTTTATAAATCTGTTTAAAATTGTCTTTTGCAGTGGCAGTCAGCTGGAAAATTATAGAGGGTCTCAAGTGTGGCCTTCGACACCTCCAGAAGGCTGCACAATAGCATCGCATTTTTGTACCTCAGCGCCCACAACTTTGCTTCTGCTGCAAGTACAATTACCCCCAGCATTGGTGTCTGTAAGTGCAATAATAAACCACCAGCATTGAAGTCAGTGGATGCCATAATAGCCCACAGCATTGGTGTCAGTGACTGCAATAATAACCCCCAACACTGGTGTCAGTGAGTACACTAATAAACCACCAGCATTGGTGTCAGTGGATGCACTAATAGCATTGGTGTAAGTGACTGCAAAAATAACCCCCAACACTGGTGTTAGTAAGTGCATTAATAAACCACCAGCATTGGTGGTAGTGGATGCAATAATAACCCCCAACACTGGTGTCAGTGAGTGCATTAATAACACCCCTTGTGTCAGTACAATTTAATGCCCCCCCCCCCCCCCCACATTGTTGGTCAGTGGCAGTGCAATTTAATGCTCCCTGCATTGGTGATCAACTCCTCCCCTTGCATTGTGGATTGGCAGCGAAAGTTCAAGTGACAACTGTCCTAGAGATGCCCTCGCAGGGGGTGGGTCCACAATGGACATGCTGTGCCGAAACTCATAAACTGTTTTTAATCTTGACCTTAATGTAGCAAATAAAGATTTACATGGGATTTTGGAGTTGCCGGCTGCATCTTTCTTGGAGATGGGTCCACAATACTTTGCACTGTCTTTGGACATATTTACTATTACTTTCTCTTCTTTGAACAAAACAGAAGGTGAAGGGACATCTACACAATGGGACCCAGATGGAAAAAAAAAAGGTTTTAACTGTTTGCTACTCCATGCAATAAAAAAAAAAAAAAAAAAACTTTGGCTTTACATATACAGATTTACAAATAAAACAGTTTGGGCAATACTTCAAAAACTAAATGAGGAAAGTGGCTTAGTGGCTTCCATGGTACTTCTATGCAGCACTTGCCTCCAGGAGGGAGGTTTTTCTACTCAGCATGTGGCTGCTTTCTAAAGAAAGCAAACTGTGAACTGGTATATGATATTGGGATTGGGGTGCCATGAAGTGGCTCTGCAGCTTACGCATGTATTTGCAAATGTGTGCAAAGGAAACCCGTTTTTAACACATACTGTTAGACGGGATAATTTGGTTGGTTGCAGACTGGTCAGTAAGTCGGGCTGGGAATTTTCTTTGGTATTGTTTGACATGCGTCATTCTTCCATGTGCTCCTTGCTGCAAAGGCCAGTTATAGGTGGGGGCAGTGGCCGTTTGTTTGTAATGTAGAATATTCTGGCAGATGCGGAGGCACTGTAGCAGGAACAGCAGGCAGCAAGCAGGTTTACAAGCTGGCAGATGCAGGATCTTGGGTGATCAGGCAGGCAAGAGTCAGTATCAGCTGGGCAGCAGAGGTGCAGAATTAGGAGTCAAAGCAGGGCCAGGCTGAGGTCGATATTGGGCAAGCAGAGAAGGTACCAAAACAGCAGGCAGAAGGCAGGGTCAGGTCACAAGCCAGAATCAGCAATGGGGTATCAGAAACAAGCACGGCCAAGGCAAACCGGGAAATCAGGATCAGGTCACAAACAGTAGAAGCTGACGACCACTCAGCAATCCTCTGGTCTCTGGAGCCACTTTAAATAGCCAAGTATTTACACATGGCACGCTAACATGCATGTGCACGGGCACACGCACGAGTTAGGGCATGTCTAGTAGTCACCACGTCAGAGAATTGTTATGAGCATGTGCGCAAGTTAGGGAATGACTAGTTGTCACTCGAGAAGTATTCTGAGCATGCGTGCGAGTTAGGGATCGACTAGTTGTCACTCGAGAAATATTCTCTTTGCGCACGTCTTTGTGCACGACCATGCATACAATATTCCTAACACCACCTATTAGTGAATCTCTTCTAAAAAGGGAAATGCTCTAGCACAGTTTTAGGCAGGGCCCATGACCCTTCTTAGGCCCCTTTCACACGGGGCGGATCCGTATTGATCCGCCCCGTGAAGATCCGCTGCTCAGCGGGGATCGCTCAGCTGATCCCCGCTGAGCCGGCTGATGACAGGGCGGTCCCTGCACACTGTGCAGGGACTGCCCTGTCAGATTTCCGCTCTCCTCTATGGGGGATCGGATGAACACGGACCGTCTGTCCGTGTTAATCCGATCCGCTCTGCAGACGGATGGAAAAATAGGGTTTTCCTCCGTCTGCAGAATCGGACAATAGCGGAGGCGGACGATAGCGGGTGTCAGTATATGCTCATCCGCTGACACCCACTATACCAAAGGGGTACATGTATGTCCGTTTTTCATCCAAAAACGGATGGATGAAAAACGGACATACGGTCCGCACGTGTGAAAGGGGCCTTAGTGTTTCCAGTCTACATAGAGGAAGTCCTCAAAAATCAGGTGTAGCAGAAGGTCTTAGCAGCCACAGGAGCTCTAAGAACCCAGGACATATAACAGCAGGCTTATCCACTAAGTAAGAGAAGTAAGAGCAATATGAATCACATTAATAGGGTTTGAAACAATCACCTGTATATCCAGAATCAATGGACTACGGGAGGGTCCTTGCAGTTTACTGAGCACTGTAAGCTGTCGTCCGCAAAGACCAACAGTACTTGTCTTTCATTCATTCATAGAACTTTGTGAATGAATGAGGTGGCTGTGTGGTCGGATCCTTGCACAGACACGCTGTTT
Source organism: Lithobates sylvaticus (assembly GCA_028564925.1). Classification (NCBI taxonomy): domain Eukaryota; kingdom Metazoa; phylum Chordata; class Amphibia; order Anura; family Ranidae; genus Lithobates; species Lithobates sylvaticus. The sequence goes on from CM053029.1 coordinate 196,321,308, forward strand.
TTAAATTCTGACAGCACGTGTGGAGAGAAGATCCCCCTGTCTATTGTCACAGGGATGGGGGATGAGGAGGCAGGAACTGGAACATGTTACATGTTCCATGCTAAATCTGGGTGGAACATGTAACTTGCGCCAAAGGTGAGTTTATCCTTTAACCACTTCCTGACCAGCTCACGTACATTTACTGCGGCAGGTCGGCTCTCCTGCACAAACCGACGTACCTGTACGTTGGTCTGTGCGAGGAGGATAGTGGGCACACGGCGCCACACGCACGTGCCCATTGGTCCCGCAAACTTGATGTCCGCCAGTGACCCGCGATCGCTGTGTACAGAGGCAGAATGGGGAACTGCCTATGTAAACAAGGCAATTCCCCGACCTGCCTAATGACATGTCAGAGATCTTCTGTTCTTAGTGATCTCTGTCATGTCCCAGTGAGCCAATCCCCCTTACAGTTAGAACACACCCACTTAACCTCTTGATGGCTCCCTAGTGTTAACCCCTTCCCTGCCAGTGTCATTTATACATTGATCAGTGCAATTTTATAGCACTGATCAATGTAATAATGTCCCTGGTCCCCAAAAAAGTGTCATTCGGGGTCAGATTTGTCCACCACAATGTCGCAGTCCTGATAAAAATCGGTGATCACTACCAAAAGTTTCTAAATCTATCCCTTAGTTTGTAGACGCGATACATTTTGCCCAAACCAATCAATATACGCCTATTGTGATTTTTTTTTTTACCAAAAATATGTAGAAGAATATTATATCGGCCTAAACTGATGAAGAAATTTGTTTTTTTTGGGATATGTAATATAGCAGAAACCCAAAAATGATTTTTTTTTTTCAAAATTGTTGCTCTTTTTTTGTTTATAGCGCAAAAGTGATCAAATACCACTAAAGAAAGCTCTATTTGTGGGTAAAAAAGGATGTAAATTTTGTTTGGGTACAGCATCGCACAACCGTGCAATTGTCAGTTAAAGCGATGCAGTACCGTATCGCAAAAAATGGGCTGGTCATTAAGGCAGCAAAACCTTCATTAACTGGGCAAATTAAGTGGCTAAATAGAATTCACACTGGAGGAAAGACTGAGACCAGGGGATTATCAAGGCATCCAACGCCAGTGCTAAAGGATCTTTGGCCCTGGCCATTATCAGAGCTTGTTGAACCTGGAGACCAGGATATCCACATATCCCTGTTTAACATATCAGATTAAAGATGTTGGGATGAAGGGCCCATTTCCATTGGTCAAGGCAGTGACGGCCGAGGTAATGTGCCTTCCAGCTGTCCACTCCTGGGATTTGGACAGCAGAGCTTGCTGAAAAATGAGTCTCTGTCCTTGAGATGATCAGACTTCCTTCAAGACTGCATGGCTCCTGATCCCCCCTTGGTGGTTGATGCAGGCCACAGCCATGGCATTGTCTGATGGCACCCTTGCAAATGGGGGTGGGGGGTGTCAAGCAGAACAATTGTTATTGCTCTAAGCTCTAGGATGTTGATGGGGTGCTTGGCTTTCACCAATAACCATGCTCCCTGGAAGCGTCTGTTATCTCTTTCCAGTGAAAAGGAAGGAAAGACATCCCCATAGTTAAGTCTTGGATGGAAATCCAGCAAGCTAGGGAATTCTTTGCTGGGCTTAACAGGAGCATGGGTGCCTCCAGAAAAGGAAAATACTTGATTAACAAGATATTGCGCTGGAGGGGTCGCTAATGAAATTGGGGAAGAAGATGGTGCTAAGACCTTTCTGAATACACTAGAAGCAGAGGATAGGCTAAAAGGCAGTGGGACAAACTGGAAGTGAATGTCTCCTACTGTAAAGTGTAGAAAGAGCTGTTGAGGTGAATAAATGCAAATAGACATGTTGAACATCAGGTATTACCTTTGTCTTGGAGAGGTAATAACTGACCTTGCAGATCTTTTTCCAAATAGTGTTGGGCGAACGGTTTGGCTGTTTTGCCCATTCAATAAACACCCGAATTGTCTGGGCATTCAACTGTTTGTTCAGCCCGCCGAGCGCCCCACAATGCACTGCGTGCCGCACAGTGCATTGGAAGCCCTGATTGTCTGAAGCAGTAAAGGATTTGCCCAATCAGGATTCTGACAGCAGGTGTGGAGAGAAGATCCCCCTGTCTACTGTCACAGAGATGGGGGATGAGGAGGCAGGAACTGGAACATGTTACATGTTCCATGCTAAATCCGGGTGGAACATGTAACTTGCTCCAAAGGTGAATTTATCCTTTAACCACTTCCTGACCAGCTCATGTACATTTACTGCGGCAGGTCGGCTCTCCTGCACAAACCGACACACCTGTACGTTGGTCTGTGCAAGGAGGATAGCCACACGCACGTGCCTGCGGGTCCCGCAAACTTGATGTCTGCCAGTGCCAAGGGAACGGGCTTGACGGAATATAACACTGTCAAAACCATGATTGGATACAGTAATGATGACTGTGCCCAATCATGGGTCATTGTTCATAGACCCACCCCCTTTAGAAAGGATCCTTCCCACAGCAGACATTTGCAGTGTGATATTGGAGTGAAGATAGATAGAACAGGGCTCTGTTTATTGCTACTAGCAAGTTAGTGTGCTATTGTGATTCTATTGTGAGTGTAGAGTGTCAGTTTAGTGTGAATATAGTGATAGTGCAGTGTGAGTGTAGTGTGATCATTCGTTTTTACTTTAGTGTCAGTTTAGTGTTTCAGGGCAGGTTTACTGTAGTATATTGACGTGCGCTAGTGCACGTTTACTGTAGTATATTGAACTGTTAGTGCACGTATACTGCAGTATATTGAGGTGCGTTAGTGCACCTTTACTGCAGTATATTGACGTGCCTTAGTGCACCTTTACTGCAGTATATTGATGCACGCTAGTGCACGTTTACTGTAGTTTATTGAACTGTGTTAATGCACGTATACTGCAGTATATTGAGGTGCGTTAGTGCACCTTTACTGCAGTATATTGACGTGCATTAGTGCATGTTTACTGCAGTATACTGACATGCATTAGTGCACGTTTCCTACAATATATTGGGGTTACTGCATTTGAACTGCAGTATTTTGAGGTGCGTTAGTGCACGTTTATTGCAGTATATTGAAGTTCATTACTGCACATTTACTGCAGTATATGGACTTGCCTTAGTGCAAGTGTACTGCAGTATATTGAGGTGTGTTAGTGCACAATTACTGCAGTATATTGAGGTGCGTTAGTGCATGTGTACCACAGTATATTGAGGTGCGCTTGTGCACGTTTACTGCAGTATATTGATATGCATTAGTGCATGTTTACTGCTTTATATTGCACTGCGTTAGTGCACTTTTACGGCAGTATATTGAGGTGTGTTAGTGCAAGTGTACTGCAGTATATTGAGGTGCGTTAGTGCACATTTACTTCAGTATATCGAAGTGCTTTAGTGCAAGTGTACTGCAGCATATTGAGGTGTGTTAGTGCACGTTTACTGCAGTATATTGAGGTGCGTTAGTGCATGTGTACCACAGTATATTGAGGTGCGCTTGTGCACATTTTCTGCAGTATATTGACATGCGTTAGTGCATGTTTACGGCAGTATATTGAAGTGTGTTAGTGCAATTTGACGGCAGTATATTGAAGTGCCTTAGTGCACTTTTACGGCAGTATTTTGAAGTGCGTTAGTGCAGTTTTACTGCAGTATATTGAATTGTGTCAGTGGAGTGTGTCTGAGTAGTGAGTACTCAAGTTAAAGTGCACCAAACACCACTTTCCATTGATTAAAGTGCATCCAAGCACACATTTCCCCTTCTCTATTACATTTTGGTAACCCCCCCCCCCCCCCCTCATCATGTCTTGGAGGCCAACAAGGAGAGGCAGGCATTTCCATGGCACTGTGAGGGGACCAGCAGCGTCTGTGTCCACAGGCAAAGGTGGACGTGGTCTATCCTCGGGCAGGGCACCATTTCCTCTGTTTAGTGATGTTGCCCATGCTATCTTGCTACAGCATGCAGAGGAGGTGGTGGACTGGCTTACTAAACCACCCTCATCCTCCTCTGTCACCCAAGCAGAGACTAGTGTGCAGTCCACCGCAGCTGCCAGAGCGGCATATTCTGCCTCTGTCCACAGCTACTCCTGCCATAGCCCAAGCATCATACATGGAGGACTCTTGCTCCTTGACGATGCACAGGTATTACTTGATTCTGATGTTGGTTCTGAGGTTGAGGAAGGTAGGAACATGAATCTACAGCGAGGGGAGAATTAAACAATATTAAACAACAAATTGGGAGTCATGTTCCCCCAGCTGCAGCAAATTGCCAAGTTGGTGCCAGTGATGACGAGGACGGAGGGGATGATGAGGTCACTGATGTGACTTGGGTGCCAGATAGAGCAGAGGAGGAAAGTGAGGGTGAGGCACAACCCCAATGAGGCAGCCATCATGAAAGAGTAGAGAGCAGCCACTGTATTCCATTACATTGTGGAGCTGTTATCACTCAGCCCACTTCCAACAGCTCAACTATCTGGGCCTTTTTAGCACATGTGCAGCTGATCACACTGTTGCGATTTGCAAACTTTGCCTCAAGCAGATCAAGCATTGCAAACAAAAACAGCCATTTGAGTACCACATGCTTGACAAGGCATTTAACCTCCCACCACTCAGCCCATTGGCAAGAGCACCTAAAAGTCACGCAAAAAGGAAGCTATTCTGCTCCTCCTCACTCCTCACCTTTCAGGTCTACCCCTGCTATATATCATGAACTCTCAGCAGCCTCCACTGACAGGGATGATGGTATAGCGTAGGGTGTCACAGGTCCTTGCAGCACACCACCAGCTGTGCACTATAGCAGGCAAATTTCTCTGCCCCAGCTGTTGCAGCAAAAAAAAAAAATACAGTCACTGCCACTCAGCTTCTAAATTTAATACAATCTTATTTTATTGAAAGAAACAAGATGGAAAATGCAGTCAGCATAGAAAATATCACCAACATTAGTAAGGACAATAAAACATATGTATAGGGAGGTTACAAAAATATAGTAGTGTATCGTGTTCATTATGTGTATCAAAAAACAGTTATGCCGTGTACACACGACCGGACTTTTCGACGGACGAAATTCCGTCTGACTTTTCGACGGACTTGGACTACACACAATCACACCAAAGTCCGATGGATTCGACCGTGATGACGTACGACCGGACTAGAATAAGGAAGTTCATAGCCAGTAGTCAATAGCTGCCTTAGCTTTGGTTTTTGTCCGTCGGACTAGCATACAGACGAACTGATTTTTTGACCGGACTTGAGTCCGTCGGAAAGATTTGAAACATGTTCTAAATCTAAAGTCAGTCTGATTTTCACCAGGAGAGGACTGCTGAAGGTCCGATGAAGCCCTCACATGGTCGAATTGTCCGACGGATTCACTCCGGTTGTGTGTACGCGGCATTAGAGCAACATATTGAGGCATAACATGGAGATGTTACATGGCAAGACCCTCACATTTCAAATGGGAGTATTATATGTACGGTAAACATAATGTATTACTACATCCAAACTTATTCTAAAAACCTGTTATGCTGTAGAGAAGTTAGTTGTAAGAATCATATTTTGTATCAGGAGTAAGTGTTTAATGGATTCTGAAGGGTACATTTATACATAGAGGAGAAGGTGTAAGGATAAAACAGGGGAAGCAGAAGGATTTGGAACAGGAATCGCTCCAACATGGTCATGAAGTGGTGTTGCCTTCTATCAGTGCAGCCATCAGTGCCTCCTATCAGTGCAGCCTATCACTGCCTCTATCAGTGCCCCTATTAGTGCAGCTATCAGTGCCTCCTATCAGTGCCCCCTATTAGTTCAGCTATCAGTGCCTCCTATCAGTGCCCCTTATCAGTGCCTCCTATCAGTGCAGCCTATCAGCGCCTCCTATCAGTGTAGCCATCAGTGCCTCCTATCAGTGCAGCCATCAGCGCCTCCTATCAGTGTAGCCATCAGCGCCTCCTATCAGTGCAGCCTATTAGTGCCTCCTATCAGTGCAGCCTATTAGTGCAGACATAATTGCCTCCATTCAGTGCAGCCATCAGTGCCTCCTATCAGTTCCCCCTAGCAGAGCAGCCTATCAGTGCCTCCTATCAGTACAGCCTATCAGGGCCTCCTATCAGTGCCTCCTATCAGTGCAGCCTCATCAGTGCAGCCTCATCAGTGCCTCCCATCAGTGCCGCCTTTCAGTGCCGCCTCATCAGTGCCCATCACTTTCTCGAGACAGGGGTACTTTCAGGGCTCCTTTCAGCTCTGCAGGGGCAGGCCTAGAGGTGGTTCATGCCAGGCCAGCTGCTTAGACAGGGAAAGTTGCCACATGCCTGGCACATGTCCTCAGTTTGGTGATGCAGTGTTTCTTAAGCAGGTACCCAGGGTTGGAAGAGCTGCTAAAGCAGGCCAGAAGAGTCTGTAGCCATTTCACGCAGGCATACACAGCCAGTGCTCGGTTGGCTGAAATTCAGTGGGAATTCAACCTGCTGGTAAACCACCTGATTTGTGACATGCCTACCAGGTGGAACTCAACTTTGGCAATGCTGCAGCGGCTACACATGCAGCAGAGGGCCGTCAATGATTACCTGTGTGAGTATGGCACAATGGCAGGCTCAGGCTGGCTCAACTTTTTTCCCCTGCGCCAATGGCTGCTGAAAAAGGATGCATGCACTGTACTGTCACCATTTGAGGAAGCAACAAGGATGGTGAGCTGTGACAATGAATGCATCACTGACACAATCCCTGTTGTGTTCCTGCTGGAGCAGACTGCGTGGCATTATGGACAGGGCCTTTGTGGCAGAGCAGTGGGAGGAAGAGGACTTCCTTTCCTCTCAAGGCCCGCTTTATGCAGACACCATTCTTGCGAGGCCATAGAACACACAAGTGGAGGAGGATTATGGCAGTTTTGGAGGCATTGAAGCAAAGGAAGACATACGGCACACCATAAGAGATGTTTTTCCACCCCAGAACCCTTGGGAGTAGTATGTGGCTCGGAGGAGGCAGTTCCAGATACTGTAATACTCAGAGGATCCTGCTTCTAATGCATCTGCAAACTTGCGGTGCATGCACTCCCTCATTCTTCAAATGAGCCTGCGGACAGGCACAGCGGCTATAGGAGCTGTCAGTGCAGGAGATCGCCGGACTCCAGGGCTGTCAGCTTCCACATCCTTTTGGCAGCGTCATCATCATATGGTGGGAGATTATCTAGGGGCAAAGACAGACATGGAGAGCTTTCCAGTTGACAATCCACTGGGTTACTGGGTCATTAGAATAGACCATTGCCCAGAACTTGCCCAGTATGCAATTGAGCTGCTGGGCTGCCCTGCATCCAGCGTACTTTCCGAATGGACATTCAGTGCTTCCAGAGATTTTGTGACAAAAGCGCGCGTCTGTCTATACACTCCGTTGACCAGCTGACATTTATCAACCTTAATCGTTCATGGATTAGCAGCAGCTATGACGCCCCTGATGTTGATGTTGCTGATTAAGTGTTTTTGGGATGTGGAATCTGTGCAAGACTTTCTAGGCTGCCTAGCTTTGTGGTGTTGATTTTATCATGAAGTAACTTTTTGGTACACCCAAGGACCAATTTTTCCACTCCTGTTTGACAGGTGCATATCATTTAAATTTGTGACAGCAAGGCCCATTCTTGCTTTTTTCAAGAGTACCTCTATAGGGTTACGGTTTACCCACTTCAGCCCCAAAAGGTTTTACCCCTTCCTGACTAGAGCACTTTTTACAATTTGGCACTGCATCGCTTTAACTGACAATTGTGTGGTTGTGTGACACTGTACACAAATTAAATTTGCGTCCCTTTTTTCCCACAAATAGAGCTTTATTTTGGTGCTATTTGATTACCTCTGCGGTTTTTATTTTTTGCACTATAAACAAAAAAAGAGCGAAAATTATGAAAAAAAAACTATATTTTTATCATTTTTAAATATAATAAATATCCCCAAAAATGTTTTTAAAAAAAAAATTTCTTCATCAGTTTAGGCCAATATATATTCTTCTACATATTTTTGGTAAAAAAAAATCACAATAAGCATATATTGATTGGTTTGCGCAAAAGTTATAGTGTCTACAAACTATGGGAAAGATTTATGACATTTTTATGGCATTATTATTATTTATTTTTTTACTAGTAATGGCAGTGATCTGCGACTTTTAGCGGTATTGAGACATTGCGATGGACAGATCGGACACTTTTGACACATTTTTGGGACCATTGACACTTATACAGCGATCAGTGCTATAAAATGCACTGATTACTGTGTAAATGCCACTGGTAGGGCAGGGGTTAACACTAGGGGCGATCAAGAGGTTAAATGTGTGTTTCCTCAATGTGTTTTAACTGTATGGGGATAGGAGGAGAGGAGACATATCGCTGTTCCTACTGCGGCCGATGGCCACGCGCATCGAGTCCCCCGCCGTGCAGCCGGCATGCTCACGTCCTCTGGTGGCTCTTAAAGGAAACCCCCGTATGGGTATGGTGTTTTGGGCAGGGGTGCCATTCTGCCCTGTAAATAGATGTGAGCCAGTCGGTAACCGGTTAAAGGCACCACCAACATCGAAAGCCCAATTTGTCAATCATACAGACTGGCTCCCCAAGCCGTTTTTTTTGGCCTTTATAAATGTGATTTTTGCTACAGCAGGTGCTATACACTGTACAGATATGCCACTTTACAGGCAGACTAAGGGGACACCCCCCCCCCCCGGCCCTATATTTAACTACTTAACCACTAGCCAACCAGCCGCCGCAGTTACACTGCGGCAGGTTGGCATGGCTGCGCAAATCGCCATAGGTGTATATCGCTCCTTTAAGACTTCACGGCAGGCACGCATGCACCGTCCAATGCCCGCCGGGCACCCGCGTTCGCTCGTGACAGAGCCAAAACGGGGTTGTGTGTGTGTAAACACACAAATAACAGTTCTCGCAGGGGAGAGGAGACCGATCATGTGTTCATACTAAGTATGAACACCAATCGGTCTCCTCCTCTAGTCATTCCCCTCCCCCTTAAGCCCCATACACACGGTCGGACAATCCGCGGACCAGGTCGGTCGGATCCTGTCCGTCATACTTTGTCTGATGTTGGTTTTGCGTACACACGATCGGACAAAGTTGTCGGAAAATCCGATCATTCTGAACGTGGTGACGTTTGTTGCCTACGACGGGACTACGTAGAGGCTAGTAGCCAATAGCTTTGGTCTTGTAATGTGATCTGAGCATGCGTAGCACTTTGTCCGGTCGGACAACCGTACACACGATCGGATTTGGTGTGATCGGACCGGGTTGTCGGCAAATCTATCCAGCAGGAGATAAGACTTTGTCCGTCGGACAATCCGACATACACTGTCCGATGGTGCATACACACGGTCTGATTTTTCAACAACATTGTCCGATCGGACAGAATCCATGAAAAAGTCCGACCGTGTGTATGGGGCTTAACAGTTAGAACTGAGGGAACACAGTTAACCCCTTGATCGCCCCCTAGTGTTAACCCCTTCCCTGCCAGTGACATTTATACAGTAATCAGTTGCTATTTTTAGCTCTGATTACTGTATAAATGTCAACGGTCCCAAAATAGTGTCAAAAGTGTCCGATGTGTCCATCACAATTTTGATAAAAATTGAAGATCGCTGCCATTACTAGTAAAAATAAATAATAATAACAAAAATTACATAAATCTGTCCCCTATTTTGTAGACACTATAAATTTTGTGCAAACCAATCAATATACGCTTATTGTGATTTTTTTTGAACCAAAAATATGTAGAAGAATATATGTCTGCCTAAACTGATGAAGACATTTTTTTTTTTTGGGGGGGGGATATTTATTATAGCAAAAAGAACAAAATATTGTGTTTTTTTCAAAATTGTCAGCTTTTTTTGTTTATAGTGCAAAAAATAATAACCGCAGAGGTGATCAAATACCACCAAAAGAAATCTCTATTTGTGGGGAAAAAAGGACATGAATTTTGTAGAGGCGGAACATCCGGTGCGTCATTTCCGGTCCCGAACATCCAGTCAGTGGAACGCACGTCCCCTCCAGGACACGGGCGGAGCAGCGACATTCTTTACTAGTATATGGTATTCTTTACTATTTTACTGTATTAAAAATACAGGTTGTATTTTTGCTGATCTGTAGGCACTTTTTAATGTGAGTATTATTTTATATTTGTTTTAACCATTTATAAATAAAAAGTACTACACTATATACTATTTTCCTGATGCCAATACATGGCAGCATACATATGATATAGCTCTGCCCCTAAATCCACCTACAGGACCTGTTTAACTCTATAGAAGTCCGACAGAGCAACCTCCCCCATTCTCCTTTTTGGCCTTAAGATCAACACCTACAGACCGTTACATTCAGGATAAAGTCTTACCTGAGAACATGTCAGAGTCTGTCTGGGTTTAGTCTCTCCTAGGTGCAGTCCCACATTTAAGTTGCTAAATGCACCAGAAGTTAGTTACTCTATCCCGGGGGGGGGGGGGGGGGGGGGGGGGTACAGAGAATAGTATTTGTTAGGGGGTGTGTTTCATAAGACTCCCTTTTGGTTTTCTATTTTTCTTAGAGAAAAAACAAAAGGCAATTATTTGCTCTCTCTCCTCTCTTATTCTATTTCCATGAAGTTCCCCTTACACTTTTTGGTTCTTATGCCAGTATGAGCCTACCGCCACATAGCCAAGATCACTGCAGTATCGCAGTATCAGGTAAGGGCCATCTTTGGGTAAGTAAGAAGATGCGGGGGGGGGGGGGGGGGGAGAGTGTGTGTTATGCCCTGACGAGCGTGCTTCTTTGTCTATTGCAGCCCCGGCTCTCTGGATCATCAGGATTTTCCAAGGGCAGAGAGCGACTTCTCCAGCCCTAGCAGAGCCCAGTAAAAAGGGTGCAGAGATACACTCCAGCAAAAGTGCATGGCTTCTCTTTAGAGAGCTCAGCGCCCAATAGGCAAATGTTGGTCATGTGGAGCTGGCCCTATGCTAGAAATGTTAGTTTGGGGTGGCTGCTTCAGGCAGATTGCCAGAGACAAGGAGTATGAGAGTCAACAGGTGTCAACCCTGTTCAAGAAAGTAGTCCATGACTCCCGGGTGGAATTTTCCAATCAACTCGGACAGCCAAGGGCAGAGGTGTGTACAAACAGAATACAGGCCCTGCACTAATTGTAAGCCAGGCCATTCAACCCTCTCTGTCCAGAGAGGTACCAGGCACTTTGGGGGGTGACTCCGGCTTAGCAGATGTGAGCTGATTCCCCAGACTCAGTAATACAACCAACCTTCCTAGAAGGGGAAGAATGTATTGCTTCCCCCACGGTAAAGGAGCCATAAGGTTCAGGTTTTAAATTTTCTATGGTGCAACCATTCATTAAAGCCGTAAATAGCTGCTCTGGAATGGGAGGATCCCGAACCTCCTCCAAAAAAAAGAGAAAACTTATTTCCCTCATGTTAAAAGGCAGGTAGCTACCTATACTTCTTATGTCAGAAATAATAGGTCTGTTTCAGGAGGAATGGCAGAAGGTGGATATAAAATCATTTTTAACCAATAGGTTGCAAAAATTATATTTACTGACGGAGAAGGATGCAAAGCCTTAATCCAACCGACAGACGGTGGATGTGGCAGTCACGCCACTGGCTAAGAACGTAACGCTTCCGATGGAAGACTCGTCTTCCTTTCAGGACATCCAAGACAGGCGCATTGGCATGGACTTACAAAAGTCCTATCTCACAGCAGGGGGTGCTTGTAAGCCCCACTGTTGCTCTTACATCCGTAGCAAGCGCTATGAGAGTATGGACACAGAACTTGGAATATGCGATAAAAAGCCAGCTGCCTAAAAACAAATCATCAAAGCTCTTGGTAAGCTAAAACTCTCGGTGGACTTTGTAGGGTAGGCAGCTATAGACATCATTCGATGGTCCTCCAGGGCAATGCTTAGCTCGGTCATAGCCAAAAGAGCTCTGTGGTTAAAACCCTGGGCTGCTGACCCATCTTCAAAGCAAAACTGCTGTAAACTACCTTTTGATAGAAAAGTGCTTTTTGGCCAAAAAGAGAGTCATCTCCAGGGTTACAGGAGGAAGATCAGGTCTTCTATCCCATGATCGGAGGTCCAGACGCCAAAGGGGGCAACCATCCAGAGGGGCACCAAACACATACCGGGGTTTCTGGAAATGTTGCCCATCAAGGGACTCCAGAAGGAGTTGGAGGGTTACACAGTCAATCTTCCTAAAGTCGCAATCAATGGGAAGGAAGAACAAGGAGTTGTATATAGAGAGCAAACAATGGTATATCATGTGATAGTATAGACTTTATTATACAAAATTTGTCAAAAATGTACCAAAAATTGGGAGGAAACAATGACCCACCCTTCCAGACAACAATTAAAAAGGTTAAAAAAGACAATTGTCCTTCATTTTCAGCACAACAGGACCTCACTCATATATGCAGATATACTAATTTGAATTGGAGGAGAGACACATTGCACTCCTAAGTAAAGGACTGTCCTTCTCACCAGTAAAACAGATGGATCATTTTAAGGTCCATAAAGACCTCTGTCTTTTCCTTAGGAAGGTCTACTTCAAATCAATATTCTCTGGTAGAGAGAAAACAGATCAAACGGAAGAGGTGGATAAAATACAGGATAAGGATGCCTTAGAAAACCTGGTGTCTCTACTTGAGGAGGGAGGGTTTTTATCAGAAGAGGAAGAAACTACTGTAACTGATCCATGGAAAAGGAAGTCCAATTTAAAAATAAGAGCCCCTTCTATGCCTCAGTTTAGAAAACATAAATGGCTAAGGGTCTTTTTAGATTTGGTACAGGCCGGGAGCTCCGTGACCACGGCCGCGGGACCAGCGGACCCGATCGCCGCTGGTGTCCCGCGATCAGGTCACAGAGCTGAAGAACGGGGAGAGGTCTGTGTAAACAAACCTCTCCCCGCGCTTCCTACACTGCCTGTCATTGATCGGCTGTTCCCTGTCATCGGGAAAGCCGATCAATGACGTCAGACGTCAGCCCCGCCCCTAATGTAAAAAAAAACACACACGTCACAGACCATAACCCCTCCCCGCCCCCTAGTGGTTAATTCTTTTACTGCCACTGTCATTTATACAGGAATCAATGCATTTAAGTAGCATTGATTGCTGTATAAATGACAATGGTCCCAAAAATGTGTCAAAAATGTCCGATGTGTCCGCCATAATGTCGCAGTCACAATAAAAATCGATGATCGCCGCCATTACTAGTAAAAAAAAAAATATTAATAAAAATGCTATAAAACTATCCCCTATTTTGTAAACGCTATAACTTTTGCGCAAACCAATCAATAATCGCTAATTGTGATTTTTTTACCAAAAATATGTAGAAGAATACGTATTGGCCTAAACTGAGGAAAAAAAAATGTTTTTTTATATATTTTTGGGGGATATTTATTATAGCAAAAAGTAAAAAATATTGCATTTTTTTCAAAATTGTCGCTCTATTTTTATTTATAGCGCAAAAAATAAAAATCGCAGGGGCGATCAAATACCACCAAAATAAAGCTGTATTTGTGGGGAAAAACAGAACGCCAATTTTGTTTGGGAGCCACGTCGCACGACCGCGGAATTGTCAGTTAAAGTGACGCAGTGCCGAATCGCAAAAAGGGGCCTGGTTCTTTGGCTGCAAATTGGTCTGGGGCTGAAGTGGTTAACTGTGCAACCACTAGGGTACTATACATTTTGGAGTGCCCTTGTAGGAAAACTGATGTGGCCAAAACTAAACGTAAGCTGCGTATCTGGGTCGGTGAACACATCAAGAGCATCAACTTGAAAGAGGAAACTCCCATTGTACTACATTTTGCAGAATATCATAGTGGAGAACCCAGGGGACTTAGAATAAAAGGTTTTTATGCCCTTAAACTAACAAATCGGAGGGGTGACTTCGATACAATCCTTCTGAGAAAGGAAAAATCCTGGATTTTTCGATTAGGATCCATGACACCGAAGGGATTGAACAATGAGATGAGTCTTAAAGTGTTCCTTGAACCCTGAGCTTGATCAATCTGAACTATGTAATAGGGGGGTATCCATGAGACTGGAAAACACAGGGACAATTTATTACATAGGCACTAGCATAAATGCCATAATAGAATTGTTTATTTAATTTGGATATAAAAATGGAATGAATTTAAGCTACCTTTCAGATGTGCAAAAACCTGTGACTGAATGAGCGGGTGTTTAAAGTGCTCTGAGATGTTTTAGCAGTACAGGTTCTGTTAAATGGCCACTAGATGGCTCCGAAGGGAAGCACATGAATGATAATTATTGAAAGGGACTTTACTCTGCTTTAACCACTACAATACAGGGCACTTTCGCTCCCTTCCTTCCCAGCCCAATTTTCAGCTTTCAGCACTCTCGCACTTTCAATAACAATTGCGCGGTCATGCTACGCTGTACCCAAATGAAATTTTTATAATTTTGTTTGCACAAATAGAGCTTTATTTTGGTGTTTTTTTTTTCACGACTCCGTTTTTTTATTTTTTCCGATATAAGTGAAAAAATAGCGGAAATTTGGGAAAAACACTATATTTTCGTCTATCTATTTTAAAATAAATCCAATAAAATCGAATTTTGTCATAAATTTAAGCCAAAATGTATTCTGCTACATGTTTTTAGTAAAAAAAATTCTGTTAAGTGTATAATAATTGGATTGTGTCATCACGGACATATGTATGCAAATGATCATGTACAGATGTGTGCAGGTGATCACGGACATATGTGTGCAGATAATCATTGGGACATGTGATTTTAGTGGGACATATGTGGGGGACATGTGTTTTTATCATTTGGGGACATGTGTGTTTACTGTGTTTTACACTAGGTTGGTGATCAGTGAGTAAAAAGCTGTAAAAAACAGCTACTACTCACTGATCACAAGCCGGCTGCAGCGATCCGCTCTCCTCAGCGACGACTTCCGTGTGAGGAGAGGAGAGCCGATAGCCTAGCAACCGGCTGTTTGTTTACATTAGCTGTGATTGGACACGGCCGTCATGTGATCAGGAGGGCCAATCACAGAGCCCTCCTGCCGATCCGAGATGCACCGCGTCCGGGTGACACGAGCGCATCGGGATCGCGCCGATGCGCGGGCACGCGCGATCTACCTACTTTTTTAAGGACGTTCAGGAACGTCCTGTCAGAAGTAGAAGGCTCCCACCCGGCCATTTATGTGCAGTGGCCGGGTGGGAAGTAGTTAAATAGCACATCCATGTAGCGTCATTATGTCCTGATGAAGCATACTTAGAGGTATGCAAAATGCTTTGACGCAAAAGGCGCAACAGGATACCAAACCTCACTCTGTAGTCACTCTGACAAGTGTTGCCTGACATGCGGTCTGGACAGAACACAACAGCCATACACTGTCATTAAGCAGGAATGTCTATACCTCACAGTGTTCACCACGATCACATGTTGGTTTGAACACGTTTTCATATGCGGGCGCAACTTAAGTATGCGTTCTCTTCTGCGCACGAGCTCGGCAGGACGGGGTGCTTTAAAAAAAAATATATTTCTTATTTATTTTTATTTATACACTGTCCATTTAAAAAAAAAACAATTCAGTCACTTTTATTCCTATTACAAGGAATGTAAACATCCCTTGTAATAGAAAAAAATGCAAAATGCAAAAAAAAATGATTTAAAAAAAAAACAATTCAGTCACTTTTATTCCTATTACAAGGAATGTAACATCCCTTGTAATAGAAAAAAATGCATGACAGGATCTCTTAAATGTGAGATCTCTGCCTTCGCCTTGGTCAACATCACAGAAACTATCTCCTGCGATCCTGTTCATGACTTGCTTTGCCGACATCTCTTCTGGCTCCAGATCCTGCTTGCTGTTCCACTACATTGATTCCTGACTTCTGGCTTGGCTGACTATCTATTGCAGTTACTGAACTTTGGCTATGTTTTGACTACGTTTGTTATTTTTACTTTTATTATTAAACAAGTGTGATTTAATTGTCCTTCTGCCTCGGCCTGATTTCATGGTTTCTGACATGCATCTTGTTGCATCAGGAGGCGATCATACCAGTTTCGACCTGTCAGAGGTTTACAGGCTTCTATTTGGCACTTTTTCTGGTCCTGAAAAAAACGGGGGGCTTCAGACCAGTGATAGGTTGAATCAATTTGTTTGGATAGAAAGATTCAAGATGGAGCCTCTTTATACCATAATCCAGGTAATTCAACCTGGGGACTAGATGATTTTGGTTGCCTACCTGCATGTCTCAATCCTTCAGTCATATCAGAAGTTCCTCAGATTCACTGTGGGGGACAGACATTATCAATTCTGCCTTCCCTTCTGTCATGAAGATCCTGCAAGAAACCTAAACCCGGGCCGTCCCGGCCCTCAGATTCCACTGCGCATGCGCATGCGCGCCCGGGGGCGTGCACGTGTACAGCCGTGCACAGGGAGACAGGCGCGCGCTCTAGTTAGCACCAGCCGGCCTATTTAAGCTTGACCTGTGCAGATGGTCTTTGCTGTCTGCTCTACAGCGTTGTGGTGTGTGAAAATCTGATCCTGATATATCTGTTCCTTTGACCCGGCTTACCATAGACTACCCAGCTTTCTGCCTGTACCCGACCCCGGCTTGTTGTGACCATCCTTCTGCCTGACCCATTGTACCTTGCTTCCAGTTTTGATTCATGACCTGTCCTCTTTGATGAACTCTGGTTACCTGCATGGTCTATGTTCAGTCTGCAGCCTGATCCCTGTAACGAACCTGATCACCTGTCTGTCTCCAGCCCATTCAGTGGTTCTGTTTCCTGTTCCCAGTCTGCCAAGCCGTTGTCCAGATCCAGCCAGCTCTGCTATCCTGTTTACCTGTGAGCCTGCTTGCTAAAGATCCTGCCAGCTCTACTATCCGGTTTACCTGTGAGCCTGCTTGCTAAAGATCCTGCCAGCTCTGCTATCCTGTTTACCTGTGAGCCTGCTTGCTAAAGATCCAGCCAGCTCTGCTATCCGGTTTACCTGTGAGCCTGCTTGCTAAAGATCCAGCCAGCTCTGCTATCCGGTTTACCTGTGAGCCTGCTTGCTAAAGATCCTACCAGCTCTGCTATCCTGTTTACCTGTGAGCCTGCTTGTTAAAGATCCAGCCAGCTCTGCTAACCTGTTTACCTGTGAGCCTGCTTGTTAAAGATCCAGCCAGCTCTGCTGACCTGTTTACCTGTGAGCCTGCTTGCTAAAGATCCAGCCAGCTCTGCTATCCGGTTTACCTGTGAGCCTGCTTGCTAAAGATCCTGCCAGCTCTGCTATCCTGTTTACCTGTGAGCCTGCTTGTTAAAGATCCAGCCAGCTCTGCTAACCTGTTTTCCTGTGAGCCTGCTTGCTAAAGATCCAGCCAGCTCTGCTATCCGGTTTACCTGTGAGCCTGCTTGCTAAAGATCCTGCCAGCTCTGCTATCCTGTTTACCTGTGAGCCTGCTTGCTAAAGATCCTGCCAGCTCTGCTATCCTGTTTACCTGTGAGCCTGCTTGTTAAAGATCCAGCCAGCTCTGCTAACCTGTTTACCTGTGAGCCTGCTTGCCAAAGATCCAGTCAGCTCTGCTATCCCGTTTACCTGTGAGCCTGCTTGCTAAAGACCCGGCCAGCTCTGCTATCCCGTTTACCTGTGAGCCTGCTTGCTAAAGACCCGGCCAGCTCTGCTATCCCGTTTACCTGTGAGCCTGCTTGCTAGCTGTCGTCCAGATCCAGCCAGCTCCGCTGACCTGTTCCAGCTCATCAGTCTGTATCCAGTCTTCCCTGCTATCCAGGCTTTCACCGTGTCCGCTAGCTGACTGGTCACTCTACCGGTCTGTTGATCCTGCCAGGCACCCGTGCTCCTCCTCACTCCTGGCTCTCCTGTCCCCACACCAGGGAACCGGGAGTGGGAGACGCAAGGGAGGTCTCTCTCTGCAATCTCGGGCTCGCACCACCAGGTACGTGACAGTAGCAGACAGCCATGTCTGAGCCCGAGCAGGGAGCCCCCGCCATGGAGGGGTTATGCCAACACCTGGCAGGACTGACCGAGGCGGTGAAGAATCTCCAGCAAGGGTACACCCGGCTGGAGGAACGGGTACTGGCCTTATCTGGTCCCACCGGTACCCCAGGGACTTCTCACCCGGCAACACCCCCAATGGGGCCTGCACCTGCCCAGACTATAGTGATGCTACCATTCGTCGCTATATAGACGATTTGATTTTTGTGTGCACCAAGAGTGTTGGCGAATTAGATGAATGGCTTCTATATCTTAATGACAACACCCTCAATCTTAAATTTACAGGTGTTATGGACCCTAAACAAATTGAATTTTTGGATGTTGTTCTGATGGGTGAAGGGGAATGTGTTTCCTCCAAGCTTTTCAGGAAGTCTTCTGCTGGTAATTCCTTGTTGAGGGCTGATTCAGGCCATCCAAGGCATACCATTAAGGGCATCCCTGTGGGACAGTTTTTGAGGTTAAAACGGGTATGTAGTGATGAGTCATCTTTTTTGAAAGAAGCCTCTGCTATGAAAAAGCGTTTCATAGAAAGAGGGTATACAGCCCCTGTACTTGATAGGGCGTTCAATATAGCCCTCAATACTGATAGGTGTCATCTGCTTCGTGATAAGGTCAATAATGGAGATGGGAGAAGGCGGGTATCTGACAAATCCATTAAAACTCCGGTGTTCTCCACACCTTACAGTTTAGAGTTTAGTAAAATTAAAGGGATTGTGGAGAAATATTTACCTATTCTCTATAACGATCCTGTCTACGCTCAAATTCTATCTAAGGGTATTAGATCAGTCTCCCGCAGGGCTCCAACCATTGGTGGCATGTTGTCCCCCAGCCTCTATTCGAGCAGTGTTCAACGCCCCAATTGGTTACAGTTTAAGGGATCGTTTCGATGTGGGGGCAATAACTGTCCATGTTGCCCCCACATTTTACGAGGCGATACTATCCTTTCTAGGTCTCTGAATAAGGGTTTTAAAGCTATGGCCTTCATTAACTGTAACACTAAATTTGTTATTTACGTGGTTACGTGTGAACAATGTCGCATACAGTATGTTGGACGCACAACACGAAGACTGAGAGACAGATTATATGACCACCTCTATGACATTTCCAAAAACCACCCCACTAATGTGGCGAGGCACTGGAATCTTTGCCATGATAAGGATGTCAGTGGCTTACGCATTCAGGGGGTTGAAAAAGTCACTTTATCTAAAAGAGGGGGTGATAGGTTTAGTCTGTCGTGCAAGAGGGAGGTTTATTGGATATTCCATCTCCATACGAGGCAGCCTATGGGCCTTAATTTTGAGTGGGACATTTCATTCTTTTATGAGTGAATTCTCCACATATTGACTGCCCATATTTACTAAGCCAATATGTATGGCTCCCATTTCACTGGTTGTCGGTCCGGTGCTGATAGGTTTTTTCATCTGGTTCTGCTGGGCTCATTTTATTATGTTTCTGCCAGAGTTTATTCACTATTTCCCATTTATTATAATTGCTTTACATTGAGGACAGGCTAATTATTCGATTGAGACTGTTTTTTGAATAGGGCTGTATGCACATATTGCAGCATTTTTCGCTGCAGAGATTATGAATATCAGTATTTTATGTGTTAATTAATATCCTATTAAACATGTTTGTTATTCTTTTGATAATCACACACCTGATATATTATGTTAGGTGTGTGATCAACTAGCTGGGTACTTGCATCAGCTCCCCATACCTGTCGGTATAAGGATATACACTTTTAATTCGCCTTAAGCCTTAGAATATCCGGTTTCGATCGTTCATTTGGTCTATTCCTATATTTATTTTTTATCTTTCCTATCTATGCATTGTATCATAGGAGAAGGCCTAAATAGACACATCCAATAATGAGATATTTGCAATCTTACTATTATGCAGCTTTTTTTGGGATGTGTCATTTTTAGGGAATATTTGTGCTTTTCTCTGGCAGTTCTGATATTCATGAGCATGCATCGGCATGCACACACATTGAAAGTTTGTTTCTTTCTTTTTTCTGTGTGTCTGCCGATGCGTGCGATTTTTTACATACAAAATGAAAAATGTTTTTACATATGTCATTTTTTATTTATTTTTTAGGTTGCACCTGTACCTCTTCACCTAAAGATAAGATTCATCATGTTATTTATCTATTACCATTATGTATGCTTTCAACATGTCAGCTTGATTTAAGTGTTTTAGGTGAAAAAGGTATTTTCCTTCCATCCATTTAAATGTTACCTTCAGATTTTGGATGCTCACAGGTGCTTCCCTAATTGCTATCTCGTTATACACATATTTTATTCATTTGTTTAATTGCTTGTGTGTGTGTATATAGCTCTGTATGTATATTCTGCTCATTAGCTATGACTAAGCACCGTGTTCGGTGTGAAACATGTCAGCAGCTGTGCAGTTAGTCTGTACACAAGCCTAGATGCTATGATTTTATTATATCTTTTGAAATAAAGTTGAATAATTTGGAGTGCGGCTATCCAGCTACATCTTTTCTACTATAGTGATGCCACCACCGGAGCCTAAGGTCCCCACTCCAGAGAAGTTTTCGGGTGCCCGTGGTAGTTTCAGGACTTTCCGCAATTCTTGCGAACTCCATTTTGCCCTACAACCTAGGACCTTCTCCTTAGAGACCACTAAAGTGGGCTTTGTGGTAGCCCTACTGACTGGGGATCCCCAAATCTGGGCCCACCGTCTCGTGGAACAGAAGGATGCAGCATTGACCAATCTCTCCACCTTCTTCGACGCCATGGCTCAGTTATATGAGGACCCCCAACTCTCAACCACTGCGGAAGCCGCTCTACGTTCTCTCCAACAGGGTCGGAGACCAGCAGAGGACTACGTGGCTGAGTTCAGGCGTTGGGGTGCCGACACTGACTGGAACGATGCTGCTCTCCGTCACCAATTCCGCATGGGCCTCTCAGACGCGCTCAAGGATGAGCTCGCCAGAGTAGGGATTCCTCAGACCCTGAACTCCCTCATAGACTTAAGTATCCAAATCGATCGTCGCCTACGGGAGCGTAGGGCCGAACGATCCTTGGGGTCCCCAAGACCCACCTGGATGCTCCCCAGAGCCCCAAGCCATTTCCGCTCTGCTCCCTCTGCCAAACCTGTTTATACCTCCACGGCTTCGGAACCCATGCAGCTAGGACTCCTGCGGCCTTCTCTCACCCCAGCAGAACGCCAGAGACGCCGCAGCAACAATTTGTGCCTATATTGCGGAGAGCCTGGTCACTATGTTCGAAATTGCCCGGCTAAACTCCGTAAGTTTCCCACTATTCTTTCCAGTTATGTTGATCCAGTGACCGGGGTTTCGGCTCACCTTGCCCTTTCTGTCTCCTTCCAGCTCCCAGGAAGGACCCTGCGGACCTCCGCCATCATTGACTCTGGGGCCTGTAGTTGCTTCATGGACTCTGTTTTTGCTGCCCGGCATCAGATTCCCCTCCGTCCGAGGGAACAGGGACTATCCGTCCATCTGGCAGATGGATCCACCATTAAGTCTGGCCCAGTGACCCAGGAGACTGCCCCATTGCACACAGTGATCTCTGAAACCCACCAAGAATTCTTACGCCTGGACATAATCTCTTCTCCCTTGTTTCCGGTCATTTTAGGGATCCCCTGGCTGCAAGCACATAACCCGGTCATCAACTGGGCCACAGGAGAAGTGGCCTTTTCTTCTCCCTATTGCCAAAGGTCCTGCGGCTCCATGGTCTCCGCAGGACCCTCCGCTCTGCTCTGCCTGGAAACTGAGGCAGGTCTACGTCAGTCTATCCCCGAAGCCTACCATGCCTACCTGGATGTGTTCAGCAAACAGAGGGCAGATGTGTTGCCACCCCACAGGCCTTATGACTGTCCCATTGAACTCCTCCCCGGGGCCAAGATTCCCTTCGGCAGGGTTTTTCCCCTAACAGAGGTGGAGCAGGGGAAGCTGAAGGACTACATTGACGATAACTTGAAAAAAGGTTTTATCCGCCCGTCCACATCTCCTGCAGGTGCAGGAATATTTTTTGTAGAAAAGAAGGACCATTCTCTCAGACCCTGTGTGGACTATCGTGCCCTAAACGAGGTCATTGTCAAAAACCGCTACCCGCTTCCTTTGGTTCCTGAACTGTTTCAGAGGCTTGGCACAGCCTCCATCTTCTCCAAATTGGACCTCAGAGGGGCATACAATTTAATTCGCATCAAGGATGGGGATGAATGGAAGACGGCATTTCGGTCCCGATTTGGGCACTTTGAGTACCTGGTGATGCCGTTCGGACTCTGTAACGCCCCCGCTACCATCCAGTCTTTCATTAATGACGTCCTTCGGGACTTTCTTGATGTCTTTGCTGTTGTTTATCTTGATGACATACTAATTTTCTCTTCCTCCCTAGAGTTGCATCGTGGACATGTCAAAAGTGTTCTGGGCCGCCTCCGGCAACATGGCCTCTATGCCAAGGCCGAGAAATGCCTCTTTGAAGTAGAAAGCATACCCTTCCTGGGCTTGATCATCTCTAGTAGGGGCATTCGGATGGACCCCCAGAAGATCACGGCCATCCTGGACTGGCCTGTTCCCGCAGATAAGAAGGGTATCCAGCGATTTATTGGTTTCGCCAATTTTTATCGCAAATTCATCAAAGGATTCTCGGCCATAGTGGCACCCATTACACAACTCACCAAACAAGGTACCCGCTTCCATTGGTCTCCCGAGGCCCAGGGGGCCTTCGAGGCCCTCAAAGGGCTCTTTACCTCAGCTCCTATCTTGAAGCATCCGGACCCTTCACTACCCTTTGTGTTGGAAGTGGACGCCTCTGAGATAGCTGTAGGGGCAATCCTGTCCCAGAACAGGGCATCAAGGCCCTGCTACACCCCGTGGCATTCTTCTCACGAAAACTATCCCCAGCCGAGAAAAACTACGATGTGGGGGATCGGCAATTATTGGCTATAAAGACCGCCCTCGAGGAATGGCGCTACCTGCTGGAGGGGGCTACTCATCCAATCTTGATCTTCACAGATCACAAGAACCTAGAGTACCTGAAGACTGCCAAAAGGTTGAAACCTAGACAGGCCCGTTGGGCCTTATTTTTCTCTCGTTTTACTTTTCACGTGACCTATCGTCCGGGTTCCAAGAACGCGAAGCCGGACGCTTTGTCTCGTATGTACCACAAATCCCAGGATGGTTCCCCTCCAGACACTATCATTGCCCCTGGAAATTTCCTCCTGCTACAGGAAGACTTGCTGTCCCAGCTCAGGCGGGCTTCCAGTGGCCTCATACCCGCTCCCGGACCTGGGTTGCGGGCCAAGGATGGTCTGCTGTGGCATGGGGACAAAATTTTCATTCCCGAG
This sequence comes from Lithobates sylvaticus, assembly GCA_028564925.1. NCBI lineage: Eukaryota > Metazoa > Chordata > Amphibia > Anura > Ranidae > Lithobates > Lithobates sylvaticus. The sequence continues at coordinate 196,344,627 of CM053029.1, forward strand.
GGTCTGCGGGTAACCGTCCTGGAATTGTGCCATGCTCATAGACTTGCCGGACACTTCGGTGTCACCAAAACCACTAAATTGGTACAACGTACCTTCTGGTGGCCTCAGCTAAGAGAAGACTGCAGGAAATTTGTGGAGACATGCACTGTGTAAATACGGAGCAAGAGTTACAGAACCAAAGCCTGGGGCCTACTTAAGCCGTTGCCAGTCCCAGACCGTCCCTGGAAGATGCTGTCCATAGACTTCATCGTGGAACTGCCCCCAGCAGAGGACCACACTACGATCTTTGTAATAGTTGATCGCCTGTCAAAAATGGCACACTTTGTTCCTATGAAGGGCACCCCTTCTGCTTCAGAAACCGCACAGGTGTTCATCCGAGAAGTCATCAGACTCCATGGGGTACCAGCCAACATAGTGTCCGACCGAGGGGTACAATTTACCTCTCGGTTCTGGAAATCGCTCTGCAAGGCCCTCAACATTGAACTATCATTTTCATCCGCTTATCACCCTCAAACCAATGGACAAACCGAAAGGACCAATCTGACCCTGGAACAATATCTACGATGCTTCTCCTCCTTTACCCAGGATGATTGGATCTCCCTGTTACCAGTTGCCGAATTTGCATATAACAATGCCATCCACTCTGCCACCCAACAGACGCCCTTCTTCGCCAATTATGGCTTTCATCCTTCGTTCCTGCCCAATTCTCTTCCTGAATGTACTGTGCCCGCAGTTCAGAAAAAGATTGACTTCTTTGCTTCCAATAACCGACTCCTGCAGGACACCATGGCCCGGACCCAGGAACATAATAAAACGGTTTTTGACCGAAAGAGGCGTGGAGAATTGGTATTGGCACCAGGAGACACAGTATGGCTTTCTACCCTAAATCTGAGGATGGCTTGTCCCTCGAAGAAACTGGGCCCTAAGTTCTTAGGTCCCTTCCCAGTCAAACGGAAAATTAATGAAGTAGCCTATGAATTGGAACTCCCAGACTCCCTCAAGGTCCACCCGGTCTTTCATGTTTCCCTACTGAAACCCTCCACTCCTAACCCTTTTCCCAACAGGAGGACAGTACCCCCGGATCCAGTCCTGATAGATGGCGAGGAGGAATATGAAGTGGAGGCCATACTAAATGTTAGGAGAAGGAGAAATCAGAATCAGTTCCTGATCAAATGGAAGGGATATGGTCCTGAAGAAAATTCCTGGGAGCCCGAGTGCAATATCCACGCTAAGAGTCTAGTTCAAGCCTTTAAGAGAGCCCATCCTGAGAGATTTGCCCAGAGGGGCACCCGGAGGTTGCCCCTAGGAGGGGGGCAATGTCATGAAGATCCTGCCAGAAACCTAAACCCGGGCCGTCCCGGCCCTCAGATTCCACTGCGCATGCGCGCCCGGGCGCGTGCACGTGTACAGCCGTGCACAGGGAGACGGGCGCACGCTCTAGTTAGCACCAGCCGGCCTATTTAAGCTTGACCTGTGCAGATGGTCTTTGCTGTCTGCTCTACAGCGTTGTGGTGTGTGAAAATCTGATCCTGATATATCTGTTCCTTTGACCCGGCTTACCATAGACTACCCAGCTTTCTGCCTGTACCCGACCCCGGCTTGTTGTGACCATCCTTCTGCCTGACCCATTGTACCTTGCTTCCAGTTTTGATTCATGACCTGTCCTCTTTGATGAACTCTGGTTACCTGCATGGTCTATGTTCAGTCTGCAGCCTGATCCCTGTAACGAACCTGATCACCTGTCTGTCTCCAGCCCATTCAGTGGTTCTGTTTCCTGTTCCCAGTCTGCCAAGCCGTTGTACAGATCCAGCCAGCTCTGCTATCCTGTTTACCTGTGAGCCTGCTTGCTAAAGATCCTGCCAGCTCTGCTATCCGGTTTACCTGTGAGCCTGCTTGCTAAAGATCCTGCCAGCTCTGCTATCCTGTTTACCTGTGAGCCTGCTTGCTAAAGATCCAGCCAGCTCTGCTATCCGGTTTACCTGTGAGCCTGCTTGTTAAAGATCCAGCCAGCTCTGCTAACCTGTTTACCTGTGAGCCTGCTTGTTAAAGATCCAGCCAGCTCTGCTGACCTGTTTACTTGTGAGCCTGCTTGCTAAAGATCCAGCCAGCTCTGCTATCCGGTTTACCTGTGAGCCTGCTTGCTAAAGATCCTGCCAGCTCTGCTATCCTGTTTACCTGTGAGCCTGCTTGTTAAAGATCCAGCCAGCTCTGCTAACCTGTTTTCCTGTGAGCCTGCTTGCTAAAGATCCAGCCAGCTCTGCTATCCGGTTTACCTGTGAGCCTGCTTGCTAAAGATCCTGCCAGCTCTGCTATCCTGTTTACCTGTGAGCCTGCTTGCTAAAGATCCTGCCAGCTCTGCTATCCTGTTTACCTGTGAGCCTGCTTGTTAAAGATCCAGCCAGCTCTGCTAACCTGTTTACCTGTGAGCCTGCTTGCCAAAGATCCAGTCAGCTCTGCTATCCCGTTTACCTGTGAGCCTGCTTGCTAAAGACCCGGCCAGCTCTGCTATCCCGTTTACCTGTGAGCCTGCTTGCTAGCTGTCGTCCAGATCCAGCCAGCTCCGCTGACCTGTTCCAGCTCATCAGTCTGTATCCAGTCTTCCCTGCTATCCAGGCTTTCACCGTGTCCGCTAGCTGACTTGGTCACTCTACCGGTCTGTTGATCCTGCCAGGCACCCGTGCTCCTCCTCACTCCTGGCTCTCCTGTCCCTACACCAGGGAACCGGGAGTGGGAGATGCAAGGGAGGTCTCTCTCTGCAATCTCGGGCTCGCACCACCAGGTACGTGACACCTTCCCACTCAGGCGGCCATAGTTTTCTTGTCTCTTCAGAAACTTCCCAAAATCAGGGAGAAATTCCAACAAGCATTGTCTTTGCCAGTGATGGCATCATCCCAGTGCATGATTCTCCCCGGGACAATGGCTTAGTGTAGCCCAATGATCCCCTGGGCTTACTGGAAACTTTATTTTTTTGTTTTCTGAGGCTTCTTGATGCAGTGAAAGATCATTTTTTATCATATGTATGCTGCCATGTTGGCATCAGGAAAATTGTATTAAATACTTACTGTATTTTTCCTTTCCTGATGCCAATACATGGCAGCAAACAAACCCTCCCTCTGATCTTTGTGCTTTATACGAAGAATGGGGAAGGTTGCCCTCAGTCAGACTTTTATAGCTTTAAACAGGTCCTGTGGGTAGATATAGAGGCGGGGCTATATGAGATGTATCCTGCCTTTTATTGGCGTCAGGAAAGGAAAATTACGGTAAGTATTTAATGCAATTTTCCATTATCACTTCTTGGTTTCCATGGCGGAGTGGAGGAGATACTATTGGATAAACCTTATACCCATGTCTAAGTAAGAGGATTTTTGTAAAAGGTCATTATGTTCTGGTGAGTGGCCCATTCACATGATCACAGTGGGTGTAAAGCAAATTGCATAGTTTAAGTATTTTTATTGGATCACGTAGAAATATTTTGCTCTTATGAACACTATACTTAACAATTCTATATAGAAATATCACAGTATTTGGTTTAATTCACATATTTTATTGTATATTGGTTTTGTGGATTTTTGCATATAATTGTTTGAGCAGAGGGATTTGATAGATTTGTGGTATAGGGTTAAATACCAGCACAATAGCACCCCCTTAATATTTCTAATAAACTAAACTCTCTTTTTAAAATTTTATTTTTCATTACAAATGGAATAACAAACACTGTATACAGTGGGTATAGAAAATAATCACCTCTCCCCCGCTTAACTACTTGCCGACCAGCTGCCATCATTATTGGCTCCCCTGCGCGAATTGCCGTAGCTGTCCAGCGGCTGCTTTAAGGGCTATAGGGGGAGCACGCACACGGCAAAACGCCGGAGCCAATTCGTGTGGCCGCAATGTCTGCCGGTGACACGCGATCGCTCCTCAGACAGATCCACGTTCTGCCAGGGAAGTAGAGAGAGAGCTGCTGTTCCTAGTGAACAGTAACAGCAATCTCTCTCTACTCCAGGTCAGTACACTCCCCCCACCTTTAGAAACACCTCCCTAGGACATACTTAACTCTTGATCGCCCCCTAGTGTTAACCCCTTCCCTGCCAAGTGACATTTATACAGTAATCAGTGGCCATTTGTAGCTCTGAACGCTGTTTAAATGTCAATGGTCCCAAAAAAGTGTCCGATCTGTCCGCCGCAATGTTGCAGTCTCACTAAAAATCGCTGATCACCACCATTACTAGTAAAAAAAAAATGTATAATAAAAAAGCCATAAATACAGTATCTCACAAAAGTGAGTACCCCCTTACATTTCTGTAAATATTTTATCACACCCTGTTCCAAATTATTATGCAAATTCTATTTCAGTATCATAAAGATTAAATATTTTGTTTTTCAGTTTAATTCATGGATGGCATTGTGTCTCAGGGCTCTTTTGATCACTGAAAATAATCTCGGACACCTGTGATAATTAGATTGCCAGGTGGAAAAACTACTAAAGGAGGGTGTTCCACATTATTAGGCAGAGCACCATTTTCACGCAATATGGGAATAAAAAGGATCTCTCTGCTGCCGAAAAGAGTGAACTAGTTCAATGCCTTAGACGAGGTATGAAAACATTAGATATTTCACGAAACACTTAAGCGTGATCATCCCACTATTATGAGATTTGTGGCTGATTCAGAGCACAGACGTTTTTTGCAGATAAAGGCACATTGAGGAAGATTTCTGCCAGATCCATGCATCGGATCAAGAGAGCAGCTGCTAAACACCATTACATAGCAGCAAACCGATATTTGAAGCTTCTGGTGCCTCTGGAATCCCACGGACATCAAGGTTTAGAGTCCTCCAGAGTCTTGCAACTGTGTATAAACCTTCCATTCGGCCACCACTAGCCAATGCTCACAAGCAGAAACGGCTGCATTGGGCAGAAAAATACATGAAGACTAATTTTCAAACAGTCCTGTTCACTCATGAGTGCCGTGCAACCCTGGATAGTCCAAATGGATGGAGTAGTGGATGGTTGGTGGATGGCCACCCTGTTCCAACAAGGCTGCGACGCCAGCAAGGCGGTGGTGGAGTCATGTTTTGGGCCGGAATCATGAGAAGAAAGCTGGTTGGCCCCTTTAGGGTCCCCGAAGGTGTAAAGATGACCTCTGCAAAGTATGTGGAGTTCCTGACTGACCACTTCCTACCCTGGTACAGAAGGAAGAACTATGCTTTCCGTAATAAAATCATCTTCATGCATGACAATGCACCATCTCATGCTGCAAAGAATACCTCTGCATCAATGGCCGCTATGGGGATAAAAGGAGAAAAAGTCATGGTGTTGCCTCCATCCTCCCCTGACCTCAATCCTATTGAGAACCTTTGGAGCATCCTCAAGCAAAAGATCTATGAGAGTTTACATCCAAACAGCAGCTCTGGGAGACTATTCTGATATCTTGCAAACAAATTCAAGCAGAAAATTTCCAAAAACTCACAAGGTCAATGGATGGTGAGATAATAATGCAATAGGGGCGCTATTAAAAAAAATAAGAAAAAATATATGATAAAAGTTAATTGGTGATATAGGATTCTTCTACCATTAAACGATCTCGCAAGTATGTTTATGTGTGCCTGCAATTTTGGTGTATGTTTCCCTAATACCTAAAATACGTTGTTTATTCTAAATAATAATAAAAAACTCTGGTGCAACCTTAGTGTTCCGTATGTTTGGCGTGTACCCATACAGTTTCTGTCTAGTGACACTTTTAGTAAACCTATTTTATAGTGTACCACTCAGAAAGCTAGGTAGCGATTTTGATGCGACTACAACTTCAACCAGTTGGTTTATGATGGTTATCTAACTCTCCACTTTTGGTGCAACTTTATAAATTTGATCTATTCAATTCTACATGCTACCACATAAATTGCTCAATTAAACCACAATTGGAAAAAATGCTTCACAACATAATCACACTGTTTGGTCATTACACAGCTGTATCGCAAATTTGCACCGCATACAAAGTCCCAAGGGATACGTGACTCCCTTCAAAAAACCTTATAAAAAATAATTAAAATGTGAAAAAAATATTGAAAAACACAAAAGAGTTTGTGACAACAATTCTTTTGATGATAAGTGATATTTCACTCCTTCCAGAGTAACGTGACAACCTTCACCACAGTAATCTTCTTTCACCCAAAGTGAAAAGACAAATTTAGCTGGCCGCTTACCAGATGGAGTTGATTGCTTTAACTAAAAAACAATCAATTGCGCTTATACAGGATTATCCTGTTCACAGATACACCAAAACTTTAAACAGGTCTTCCTCCTCACAGATCGGTTCAGGTCAGGATGGATACATAGGTAGGAGCAGAGAAAACACACCTCATAGCGTAGTCTTGCTTTATTTAAAAATTGGATAAAAACAAATAGCCAAATGGTCACTTACATTTCTCGGTGCCCGTCCGGCACTGGGGCTGCTCGCCTTGAATTTAGTGTATAGGATGGAGGATCTTTCCTTTCGAATTTCCCTCTGTTGTTCAGCGTGCGTTCCACCCGCCGCTGCTGACAACCAGGCAGACAGGAAGTTCGGGGATAGTTGCGTTCAGATTGTGATCAGGTACCGCCTCCGACGCATGTTTCGTGATGACACGTCTTCAGGGGGGCGTACCTGATCCCTGTGGCTAGCCTGATTACATACTGCTTCTCATTAGCCGTATCGCCAATGAGAAGCGGCTAATGAGCGCCTGAGCTCCGAGAGCGGACCAGCCGCTTGCAAATGTTCATACAATGTTTCATACATTTAAAAACATAAAAACACAACAATGATAATCATTAGATTTTGAGCCTAAAGGTATATACATTTTTTCTGTAGTGCCTGGTATCTATTACCTGCTTAATTTTTGATCTTGGGATAATTATTTTACTAGCTGTGTTGATACACTTATTTTTTATTATATTACCCCATATTCCATGCACTAGTTTGCTTGTTATTTTATTGCTTTCTTTGAGACCGGGTTTTCTTTTAATCATATATTTATCAATACTAAGGTTTTTTGATATTATACCAGGTTAATCAGGTTATATTCCTGCACTAATCTTGTAATCCACTAGATGTCTCACCTGTTAACCTCTAGTGGCTTCTCATTTTCTTATGCATTATTTTTAACTGTCAGCTTCGTGGTAAGTTCTATATGCTGGGTTGACCCCTTCTTTGGCATTCATTCCCTTTAGCCTCAGTTCTAGGGCTGACAAATATTTCCCCGTGATAGTCTAATTTAGGGGGTTTTCTAGATTTTGACACTTGATCGGAGTATATTTTGAACTATAATATGTAGGACCTTATCTTTAGATAATGTGGTTAATTGGGAGTATCATTCATTGGACAGAAAACAATTTAGGTCCAATTCAATATTCATACCCAATGGTTGCATGGTACTTAATTTGTATAACCATTTGGTCTCGTTCTGAGATATTTCTTTTTTCATGTTGGTTCCCCTCCAGTGTTTTGAAATTTTATCTATCCCATAGAATTTGCACTGGGTGGGATCACTATCATGATATTTTTCGAAGTGTCTCGACACACTATGATTTGGAAATTTTTTCTTTATGTTTGCTAAGTGCTCATTGACTCGAACTTTTAGTTGTCTGGTGGTGCGGCCTACGTACTGCATTGGACATGGACATTCCAGTACGTAGGTTACGTGGTCTGAGTAACATGTGATTAGGGGCTTGATTTTATATGTGTTTTTGGTTACACATGATTGAAAATGGATAACCTTCTTTGGGGTCCCTGGCTGTCTCGTAAGTTTACATGCTTTGCATCTAGTGCAATAATGAAAGCCAGATCCCTCCAAGAAGGTGACCACCCTCTTGGGGGGGTCTGGCACATTAGGGGCTATTTTATTTTGCAATCCGGGTGCTCTTCTATAGATGAATTTTGGTTGCTTTGAAATGCTGGATTCTAGATCTAAAACGCAATTGTGCCTCTGAAATTGATTTTCAGGAACAAGCACAGGTACTAACAGAAAGGTTTGTAGAGAAAGGCTACAAACAGGACATTCTCAATAAAGTGATTCTACAGGTATCAGAGATAGATATTAATTCTCTACTAACAACAAAAGCCAAACCAGAGTACAACGGCACCACAGCATTCATTACAGGTTACAATAGACAATATAGGCAGGTAGAAGCAACTGGTCCTGTTGCAAGACAAAGATCTAGAATCCAGCATTTCAAAGCAACCAAAATTCATCTATAGAAGAGCACCCAGATTGCAAAATAAAATAGCCCCTAATGTGCCAGACCCCCCCCCCCCCCCCCCCAAGAGGGTGGTCACCTTCTTGGAGGGATCTGGCTTTCATTATTGCACTAGATGCAAAGCATGTAAACTTACGAGACAGCCAGAGACCCCAAAGAAGGTTATCCATTTTCAATCATGTGTAACCAAAAACACACATAAAATCAAGCCCCTAATCACATGTTACTCAGACCACGTAACCTACGTACTGGAATGTCCATGTCCAATGCAGTACGTAGGCCGCACCACCAGACAACTAAAAGTTTGAGTCAATGAGCACTTGGCAAACATAAAGAAAAAAATTCCAAATCATAGTGTGTCGAGACACTTCAAAAAATATCATGATAGTGATCCCACCCAGTGCAAATTCTATGGGATAGATAAAATTTCAAAACACTGGAGGGGAACCAACATGAAAAAAGAAATATCTCAGAACGAGACCAAATGGTTATACAAATTAAGTACCATGCAACCATTGGGTATGAATATTGAATTGGACCTAAATTGTTTTCTGTCCAATGAATGATACTCCCAATTAACCACATTATCTAAAGATAAGGTCCTACATATTATAGTTCAAAATATACTCCGATCAAGTGTCAAAATCTAGAAAACCCCCTAAATTAGACTATCACGGGGAAATATTTGTTAGCCCTAGAACTGAGGCTAAAGGGAATGAATGCCAAAGAAGGGGTCAACCCAGCATATAGAACTTACCACGAAGCTGACAGTTCAAAATAATGCATAAGAAAATGAGAAGCCACTAGAGGTTAACAGGTGAGACATCTAGTGGATTACAAGATTAGTGCAGAAATATAACCTGATTAACCTGGTATAATATCAAAAAACCTTAGTATTGATAAATATACGATTAAAAGAAAACCCGGTCTCAAAGAAAGCAATAAAATAACAAGCAAACTAGTGCATGGAATATGGGGTAATATAATAAAAAATAAAAAATAAAAAGTGTATCAACACAGCTAGTAAAATAATTATCCCAAGATCAAAAATTAAGCAGGTAATAGGTACCAGGCACTACAAAAAAAATGTATATACCTTTAGGCTCAAAATCTAATGATTATCATTGTTGTGTTTTTAAATGTATGAAACATTGTATGAACATTTGCAAGCGGCTGGTCCGCTCTCGGAGCTCAGGCGGGACTGAGGCTGCGCACAACTAAGCTTCTCATTGGCGATACGGCTAATGAGAAGCAGTATTTAATCAGGCTAGCCACAGTGATCAGGTACGCCCCCCTGAAGACGTGTCATCACGAAACATGCGTCGGAGGCGGTACCTGATCACAATCTGAACGCAACTATCCCCGAACTTCCTGTCTGCCTGGTTGTCAGCAGCGGCGGGTGGAACGCACGCTGAACAGCAGAGAGAAATTCGAAAGGAAAGATCCTCCATCCTATATACTAAATTCAAGGCGAGCAGCCCCAGTGCCGGGCGGGCACCGAGAAATGTAAGTGGCCATTTGGCTATTTGTTTTTATCCAATTTTTAAATAAAGCAAGACTACGCTATGAGGTGTGTTTTCTCTGCTCCTACCTATGTATCCATCCTGACCTGAACCGATCTGTGAGGAGGAAGACCTGTTTAAAGTTTTGGTGTATCTGTGAACAGGATAATCCTGTATAAGCGCAATTGATTGTTTTTTAGTTAAAGCAATCAACTCCATCTGGTAAGCGGCCAGCTAAATTTGTCTTTTCACTTTGGGTGAAAGAAGATTACTGTGGTGAAGGGTGTCACGTTACTCTGGAAGGAGTGAAATATCACTTATCATCAAAAGAATTGTTGTCACAAACTCATTTGTGTTTTTCAATATTTTTTTCACATTTTAATTATTTTTTATAAGGTTTTTTGAAGGGAGTCACGTATCCCTTGGGACTTTGTATGCGGTACAAATTTGCGAGAAAAACAGCTGTGTAATGACCAAACAGTGTGATTATGTTGTGAAGCATTTTTTCCAATTGTGGTTTAATTGAGCAATTTATGTGGTAGAACGTAGAATTGTATAGATCAAATTTATAAAGTTGCCCCAAAAGTGGAGCGTTATATAACCATCATAAACCAACTGGTTGAAGTTGTAGTCGCATCAAAATCGCTACCTAGCTTTCTGAGTGGTACACTATAAAATAGGTTTACTAAAAGTATCACTAAACAGAAACTGTATGGGTACACGCCAAACATACGGAACACTAAGGTCGCACCAGAGTTTATTATTATTATTTAGAATAAACACGGTATTTTAGGTATTAGGGAAACATACACTAAAATTGCAGGCACACTGAAACATACTTGCGAGATCGTTTAATGGTAGAAGAATCCTATATCACCAATTAACTTTTATCATATATTTTTTCTTATTTTTTTAATAGCGCCCCTATTGCATTATTATCTCACTATCACAAATCTCACGATTTCAAAGGGAGCAGCTTACCTTATTACACAGAATTCTAAACTAATATAAAGTATCTTTTGTAGAAACATATTATATATTTTTATTTTGTTGTACTAATATAATATTTTCCAAGCGCGGGGTTGAAATAACCAAGTGACGGTTGTTTATATCCCAAGGTCAATGGATGCAAGACTTGTGAAGCTGCTATCAAATAAGGGGTCATATGTTAAAATGTAACGTGACCTGTCAAAATGTTTAAATGTTGTTAAAAGTTTGATTGAAATAGCTTTTGATTTCAGTAAATATGCTGCAAACACAACAAATGACAATTTTCAGTTCTTTACAACCTATAAAGTGTTTTGGAACTTACTGTGCGTAATAACAGTGCATTGTACGTTTTTTATTTTGAAAAAAAAAACCTGTTATCATTAGGATGTTGTTTACATCAATTAGTTAGGTAAATGAGAAAAATATCATTGGCATAATATTTTGTAACAGGGTGTATATATTTTCATGTGACAAACACTGAAGAAAATGTACAGTTTGCATAACAGTGTAAATTTGCTGTCCCCTCAAAACAACTCAACACACCCAATAATGTCTAAACCGCTGGCAACAAAAGTGAGTACACCCCTAAGTGAAAATCTCTCAACTGGCTCCAAAGTGTCAATATTTTGTGTGGCCACCATTATTTTTTCAGCACTGCCTTAACCCTCTTGGGCATGGAGTTCACCACAGCTTCACAGGTTGCCACTGGAGTCCTCTTTCACTCCTCCATGACGACATCACGGAGCTGGTGGATATTAGAGACCTTGCACTCCTCCACCTTCGGTTTGAGGATGCACCACAGATGCTCAATAGGGTTTTGGTCTGGAGACATGCTTGGCCAGTCCATCAGCTTCTTTAGCAAGGCAGTGGTCATCTTGGAGGTGAGTTTGGGGTTGATATTTTGTTAAAAACGCAGAAATGGGAACTTTGGAAGGAAAAGCTATTTGCACTTTCATTATTGTCCTCATTTTTTCCATAACGTATTTTTTAATGGACACAGGGCAGCTCTGACATTTAGAAAACAATATTTCTTCTCACAATATTTGGAAATTGCAGCTTTTCTCTCAGCAGAAATTGCACTGTGGAAATGTTTCCAAACTCTAGATGTTGGTCTCATCATTTTACGGACAGGAAAAGAAAAAACAACATTTACTGACTATACAGTAGGTAAACATTATACTGTGATGGTGGAGAGCATTAATATGAATCATTTAAAGGTTATAAGGATAAACTAATTTGTCAGACAAATTCACCCTCTTACCTGTTAATAAAGTTATCTACTGTATCCCAACAATCACCCAATTATAGGAGGTACAAGATAGAGCCCACAAACAAACTTAAAGAGGAAGTAAACCATGGTGGGTTTTACTTCCTCTTTATTTCCCTGCAAAGGTATCGCATAGTAGCCCATTATGTGTAACTTACCTGAAACTCAAGCCTGTGATGTCTCCATTGTCCCCACTACCAGGGAGTGTCCATCTTTGCCCCTCTTCCTTCCGGGGCAGCAAACTCCGGCTCTGTGACTGACCAGAGTTGCGTGATGTCACTCCCGTGCATGCGTGCGGGAGCCGCCAGTCACGGCATGACCCCTATTAGAAATGGCATGCTGTGCCCTTTCTAAAGGGCGCATACGCCGATGACATCGGTGCTCAGCTTTTTAGTAAATATCTCCTAAACTGTGGAGGTTTAGGAGATATTTCAAGCACCTACAGGTAAGCCTTAATATAGGCTTACCTGTAGGTAAAAGTGGTTGTACAAAGTGTACAAAAGTCTCAAATCTTTCATTAAGATCTTCAGGTTATAAAGTTTGAACACCATGTCATAAATATATTAGTTACTAGTGATGCACCGATACCGATACTGGTACTAGCGAGTATCGGTACTCGTGAAAATGATCTGATACCGAAAGTCACGTCACTTGGGAGCGGACTGCCTCCTCCTCCCCTCCGGACAGTGCCATCCCTGCCTCCTCCTCCCCTCCGGACAGTGCCTTCCCCGCCTCCTCCTCCCCTCCGGACAGTGCCTTCCCCGCCTCCTCCTCCCCTGCGGACAGTGTCTTCCCCACCTCCTCCTCCCCTCCGCACAGTGCCTTCCCCGCCTCCTCCTCCCATTGGCATTGCTAGGTGCAGGCCCTCCCATCCTAACAGCCCACAAGCGTTGTTTCCTTGCTGCACACCTCCCTCCTCCAGCTCTGACTTCCCACCACACATACCACTGGATCTGGGCTCTCCCTGGCTGGATGCTGAGGCAGAGAACGGGGGGGGGGGGTGCTTTGTATGAAGACACTGTACGGGCGGTATTCTGTTGTACTGAGCAGCGGGGCTCTCTCCCTGTACCATGCCTTCAGTCCCTGACGGTCTCCTGTACCATGCCTGTAGTCTCTGGCTGTCTCCTATACCATGCCTTTAGTCCCCGACTGTCTCCTGTACCATGCCTGCAGTCTCTGACTGTCTCCTGTACCATGCCTGCAGTGTCTGACTGTCTCCTGTACCATGCCTGCAGTCTCTGACTGTCTCCTGTACCATGCGCCTTCAGTCCCTGACTGTCTCCTGTACCATGCCTGCAGTCTCTGACTGTCTCCTGTACCATGCCTGCAGTCTCTGATTGTCTCCTGTACCATGCCTGCAGTCTCTGACTGTCTCCTGTACCATGCGCCTTCAGTCCCTGACTGTCTCCTGTACCATGCCTGCAGTCTCACTGTCTCCTGTACCATGCCTGCAGTCACTTCTGCCTGTTGTCTCCTCCTTCCCTCTACCAGCTCCCACCTCTGCCCCTGTGTCTCCCAAATAACCCTCCTATCCCCATCCTCCCCTCCCCCAGCGATCACAGCCTTTTCCATCTAAACTCTCCTACTCCACAATCCCTATTTCACCCCACCCTCAGCTACCTTACCCTCACTTACCCCTCCCCTCCCACCCTGCCATCACCCGGCTCCCAAACAACAACCCCCCGCGACCTCCCAAACCACCCCTCTTCGTAGGTGATAGGTATCGGTAATTGGTATCGGCGAGTACATGATGTCAAGTATCGGTACTCGTGTCAAAAAAAGTGGCATTGGTGCATCCCTATTAGTTACCATAGTAAAAGAACATATTCCACACTTTTTTTTTACATTTTTGTGGGAAGAAGCAAAAAAAAAACAAGCAGAATCAAAAAAAAAAACAGATTTAGGACAAGAGACAGTGCAGGACATTATGCAAATCTGACTTTCCTTGGGCAAATTTTGATAGATTTGAGAGAAAGTGCTGAGGGGGTAGTTTTCAACTCTATTTTGCCCATCACAGTGGGGTATGGGTATGACTCCCAAGGTTTTACAGAGGTTGCATCAATACGGATGCACTGCTTCTATTGTTGTTAGAAGACAGTGAGGAAATACTTAAACAGTTGGTTTAAAGAATCTAATTAAGCAAAGGAACGATTTCTCTGTAAAGCAAAAAAGGGCCATCACCTTAGGACAGTGTTTCTCAACTCCAGTCCTCAAGGCGCCCCAACAGGTCATGTTTTCAGGCTTACCATTATTTTGCACAGGTGATTTGATCAGTTTCACTGCCTTAGTAATTGCCACATCTGAGGGAAATCCTTAACCACCTCCCACCCGGCCACTGCACATACAGTGGTGTGAAAAAGTGTTTGCCCCCTTCCTCATTTCCTGTTCCTTTGCATGTTTGTCACACTTAAGTGTTTCGGAACATCAAACCAATTTAAACAATAGTCAAGGACAACACAAGTAAACACAAAATGCAATTTGTAAATGAAGGTGTTTATTATTAAAGGTGAAAAAAAATCCAAACCATCATGGCCCTGTGTGAAAAAGTGATTGCCCCCCTTGTTAAAACATACTATAACTGTGGTTGTCCACACCTGAGTTCAATTTCTCTAGCCACACCCAGGCCTGATTATTGCCACACCTGTTCACAATCAAGGCATCACTTAAATAGGAGCTGCTTGACACAGTAAGGTCCACCAGAAGATCCTTAAAAGCTACACATCATGCCGAGACCCAAAGAAATTCAGGAACAATTGAGAAAGAAAGTAATTGAGATCTATCAGTCTGGAAAGGGTTATAAAGCCATTTCCAAAGCTTTGGGAATCCAGCGAACCACGGTGAGAGCCATTATCCACAAATGGCGAAGACATGGAACAGTGGTGAACCTTCCCAGGAGTGGCCGGCCGCCCAAAATTACCCCAAGAGCGCAGCGACGACTCATCCAAGAGGTCACAAAAGACCCCACAACAACGTCCAAGGAACTGCAGGCCTCACTTGCCTCAGTTAAGGTCAGCGTTCATGCCTCCACCATCAGGAAAAGACTGGGCAAAAATGGCCTGCATGGCAGAGTTCCAAGGAGAAAACCACTGCTGAGCAAAAAGAACATCAAAGCTCGTCTCAATTTCTCCACAACACATCTTGATGATCCCCAAGACTTTTGGGACAACATTCTGTGGACCGATGAGACAAAAGTGGAACTCTTTGGAAGGTGTGTGTCCAAGTATATCTGGCGTAGAAGGAACACTGCATTTCAGAAAAAGAACATTATACCAACAGTAAAATATGGTGGTGGTAGTGTGATGGTCTGGGGCTGTTTTGCTGCTTCAGGACCTGGAACACTTGCCGTGATAAAAGGAACTATGAATTCTGCTGTCTACCAAGAGATCCTGAAGGAGAATGTCCGACCATCTGTTCGTGTACTCAAGCTGAAACGAACTTGGGTTCTGCAACAGGACAATGATCCTAAACACACCAGCAAGTCCACCACCGAATGGCTGAAGAAAAACAAAATGAAGACTTTGGAGTGGCCTAGCCAAAGTCCTGACCTGAATCCTATTGAGATGTTGTGGTATGACCTTAAAAAGGCCGTTCATGCTCGAAAACCCTCTAATGTAACTGAATTAGGACAATTCTGCAAAGATGAGTGGGCCAAAATTCCTCCAGGACGCTGTAAAAGCCTCATTGCACGTTATCGCAAACGCTTGGTTGCAGTTGTTGCTGCTAAGGGTGGCCCAACCAGTTATTAGGTTTAGGGGGCAATCACTTTTTCACACAGGGCCATGATGGTTTGGATTTTTTTTCACCTTTAATAATAAACACCTTCATTTACAAATTGCATTTTGTGTTTACTTGTGTTGTCCTTGACTATTGTTTAAATTGGTTTGATGTTCCAAAACACTTAAGTGTGACAAACATGCAAAGGAACAGGAACTGAGGAAGGGGGCAAACACTTTTTCACACCACTGTATACGTACGGCCTGTTGGGCGCTCCCTCCTTCTGAGTGGACGTTCAGGAACATCCCTCAGAAGGAGGGGGATCACGCTCATGCCTGCGCAATGGTGAGATCCCGATGCGCTTGTGTCACCTTGACCCGGCGCATCTCCAATCGGCAGGAGGGCTCTGTGATTGGCCCTCCTGATCAGATGACAGCTGTGTCCAATCAGAGCCATCATGTGATGTAAATAGAGAGCCGGTTGCTAGGCCATCGGCTCTCCTCTCCTCACACGGAAGTTGTCAGTGAGGAGAGGAGAGCGGACCGCTGAAGCCAGCCTGTGATCAGTAAGTATGAGCTGTTTTTTACAGCTTTTTACACACTGATCACCGGCCCAGTGTCCCCACACAATGTAGAATAACAATGTCCCCAAAATAGTGTCCCCAAAACACTGTCCCCACACAGTAAAAACACCTGTCCCCCACATATATAACAGTAAAATCATATGTCCCAATGATCATCAGCATACATACAATGCCTTGAAAAAGTATTCACCCCCCTTGGCTTTTTACCTATTTTGTTACATTACAGCCTTTAGTTCAATGTTTTTTTAATCTGAATTATATGTGATGGATCAGAACACAATAGTCTAAGTTGGTGAAGTAAAATTAGAAAAATATGACCCCTCTTACAGAAACCACTCACCACTACATGAGGAAATGGTCCCTCCTCTTAGGTAACCCCATAACGACCCAAACATGGGATAAGATTTGGACTTCTATCTTTAAATCTTCCAGATGTGTAACCCAGAGAGAAACTTCTATAAAGATCCTTATGTTTTGGTATAGGACACCTGATGTGTTACACACATTTAATCCCGCTGTTGGCAATGTGGAATCGAGACTGGCTCTTTGCTCCACGTCTTTTGGGAGTGCTCTCTAATACGGCCCCTCTGGCAGGATGTGGGGCAACTAATACAGGGGGTGGTGGGTGTAGCGCTCCCGCTGGATCCCTTGCACTGTCTACTGGGGCTTCCGGTTAAGGGTTTACCCAAAAGAGTCAACAGATTGATCTCTTATATTTTACTTGCAGCCAAAATAATTATTCCAATGTGCTGGTTATCCACCACGCCACCCTCATGGTCTAGACTTTTACATCTAATGGCTGAGATCCGGAGGATGGAGTATCTAGCAGCCTCTGTACACGACTCTATTCCCCAATTTGATAAAATATGGGAGCCATGGGATCAATCAGAATATGGGTCTCATAGACCAGTGGACACATCGGGAAATGTCTTAATCCAAAATTAAGTATTGTTTTCCCCTCTCTGCCCTCCTTCCTTGTTCATTTTATTTTCATTTTATTTGTATATTAATTGGTACCTATTTGAATACTGTGTTAATCTGCAAGTACCCTCCGCAAGATTGTTCACTGATCCATTACTATATCTACTCTTGGATTGTCAATCTTACTACTTACATGTGAGTTTTTTGTTATATAACTTTTAATGAGATATGCAGATCACCCCTGTGCTATGCACTATGGACACTGTTCACCTGTTCTCTTTAACTTCATTCTAACTATTTGTATCCACTATGCTTACACTACTGGTATAATGTACATTGTACTTTGTTTTTGTAATTTTTTTACTTTTATAACCCAATAAAAATTACAATTTAAAAAAAAAAAAAAAAAATATTAGAAAAATATATACATAAAATTATTTTTCAGCAATAAATAAATGATATCTGCCATGTGCGTATGTATTCAACCCCTTTGTTATGAAGCCCATAAAAAGCTCTGGTGCAACCGGTTACCTTCAGAAGTCACATAATTAGTGAAATGATGTCCACCTGTGTGCAATCTAAGTGTCACATGATCTATCATTTCATATACACACCTTTTTGAAAGGCCCCAGAGGCTGCAACACCTAAGCAAGTGGCACCACTAACCAAACACTCCCAAACACCAAGGAACTCTCCAAACAAGTAAGGAACAATGTTGTTGAGAAGTACAAGTCAGGGTTAGATAAAAAAAAAATATCCAAATCTTTGATGATCCCAAGGATCCCAAGGAAGATCCCAATAAATCAAATATATCATAACCAAATGGAAAGAACATGGCACAACAGCAAACCTGCCAAGAGATGGCCGCCACACCAAAACTGACGGACCGGGCAAGGAGGGCATTAATCAGAGAGGCAGCACAGAGACCTAAGGTAACCCTGGAGGAGCTGCAGTCAGAGTTCCACAGCAGAGACTGGAGTATCTGTATATAGGATGACAATAAGCCATACGCTCCATAGAGTTGGGCTTTATGGCAGAGTGGCCAGAATAAAGACATTACTTTCAGCAAAAAACAAAATGGCACGCGTTTTGAGTTTGTTAAAAGGCATGTGGGAGACTCCCAAAATGTATGGAGGAAGGTGCTCTGGCCAGATGAGACTAAAATTTTACTTTTTGGCCATCAAAGAAAACGCTATGTCTGGTGCAAACCCAACACATTACTTCACCCAAAGAACACCATCCCCACGGTGAAACCTGGTGGTGGCAGCATCATGCTGTGGGTATGTTTTTCAGCAGTCGTGACTGGGAAACTGGTCAGAGTTGAGGGAAAGTTGGATGGTGCTAAATACAGGGATATTCTTTAGCAAAACCCATACCACTCTGTGTGTGTGATTTGAGGCTAGGACGGAGGTTCACCTTCCAGCAGTACAATGATCCCAAAGACACTGCTAAAGCAACACTTGAGTGGTTTAAGGGAAAACATGTAAATGTGTTGGAATGGCCTAGTCAAAGCCCAGACCTCAATCCAATAGAAAATCTGTGGTCCGACTTAAAGATTGCTGTTCACAAGCGCAAACCATCCAAATAGAAAATCTGTGGTCCGACTTAAAGATTGCTGTTCACAAGCGCAAACCATCCAACTTGAAGGAGCTGGAGCAGTTTTGCAGGGAGGAATGGGCAAAAATCTTATCCAAAGCGACTTGGAGCTGTGATAGCCACAAAAGGTGGCTCTACAAACTATTGACTTTAGGGGGGTAAATAGTTATGCACTTTTTCTGTTATTTTGTCCTATTTGTTGTTTGCTTCACAATAAAAAAATATATATATCTTCAAAGATGTTCTGTAAATTAAATGATTCAAATCCTCAAACAAACCATGTTAATTTCAAGTGTTTTGAAGCATTACTAGTATGTTGAAAATGTCAACGATTGTACCAAATGCTGCATGTAGCAAAAGCATGATATTAATACAAATTCTGTAATGAAATATAGTCATGTCCATGGCAAAAGGCTTATACTGCCACCTTCAGGTGATTGGGCACTAGAAAAAAAAAAAATCATTAGAAAAGGACTGTTTTTGTAGCAAGTTATGAGCCACAAAAAAAAGAGGGGCAGGATCTCTGTGTCCTGTGCTGTACTAAAAAAAAAAAAAAAAAATCCCATTTTATTGTATATCACAGGACACACAGCATCGTAGCTTCCCTGGCAGTATGATTATGTCAGATTTTTGCGTCTCAAAGCGGTACAAATATTTTGCATAGAAATTTGGCGTTTTATATTGTAGGCCTGTAATTCTTAGCATTGACACACTTAAATCTGTCCAAACAAGAGTCTAGTAGATCGGGTATCCCAGGTATGATGCAGTTTGAAACACAAAATCATAAACTATAATATAATAAATAAATATAAATAATTCCCCACGATTCACTATCAATTCTGCAAGTGTTCTAATCTACTATCGCTGTTTCTAGCTGGTCTAAAACCACTTTGACGTAAAGGGACACTTTTTGGTTGCTATGGACAATCTCCAGTTTCCAGGCAGAAAGAACAGTATATATAATATAAAACTGCATGCAGGGCATTGGACAAAGCACTGGGGACAAAAGAGATGTGAAATAATTTCATACAGTAATGTAATCTGTAAGATTACACTGTACTGTATTATGATTTTTCATTTTTTGGAATTTGCCGCCGGGCTCCACCCCCATGCATCGCAATGCTCGCAGGGAACAGGGCCCGGCACAGAGAGGCTTTGAGTGGGGGACAGAGCCCGCGGACACAGCAGGGGGACATCGCAGGATCCTGGGGACAAGGTAAGTATACCGCACCAGGATCCTGCAATGCAATCCCGAGTGTGGCTAATGGTACCGAAATTTAACCCCGAGCCACACTCGGGAAAACCTCCAGGGAGCTTAATATCCTTGACAATAGGGATGGACGAAAGCACTGAATATGAGAGGAGGGCAACACTGCAACAAGCCAACAGGCCACAAACAACCAAACCAGAACAGAACATGACAAAATTAAGGTAGCATTCTCATCAGCTCTAACAAACTAAAACGTTGTAAAAGTATGGGTGGCCCCTCTTTGGACCCTCAGGAAGAACAAAGTGGGAATCTGACTGACAAAAAGTGGAAATCGGCAAATCACATCCAAGAGTCTTGTCCCCAGACAGCTGAGGCTTAGGATACAAGAACAGGGACATAATGTCCTGGCTAACATAGTACGAAGGAGCCAAAAGGACAGCTGAGGCTGAAAAATTACCCTGTCACGCTGTAGCAACAGAACGGTTCCCTACAGAAAAGAGGAACCAATTCCAATACTCTATAAGCTAAAGTCAGAAGGACCAAAGGAATATGCCACATGGGTTCAAATGGAGATTGCAGCAATATATACAGAAACAAGGTAAGGTCCCACAGATTCAATTACGTCTTAAACTGTGAAACAATGCACCCAATGACTTGTACAAAGCGCACACGAAAGAATGTGAAGCATTGACGAAAGTCTGAAATTTCAAATGTGATCAAGCTCAAACTTAAGCCCTGATCCACTCCAAACTGGAGGAAACCAAATTAAGGCAAACCACATAGTTGAAGATCCCCAGCCACACACTAGGCAAGACTTTCAAGTACCATTGTACATTTTTCTTAACCACTTGCCCACTGAGCACTTATACCCCCTTACTAACCAGACCAATTTCCAGCTTTCAGTGCTCACACTTTGAATGACAATTAATCAGTCATGCAACACTGTACCCATATCCTTTTTTTCCATACAAATAGAGCTTTCTTTTGGTGGTAATCGCCACAGTTTTTTTTATTTTTTGCACTATATATGTATATATATATATATATATATATATATATATATATATATATATATAAAAAAGACAGAAGATTTTGTTAAAAAAAAAAAAAAAGTTTTTCCTTTGTTTCTGTTATACAACTTTGCAAATTAGTAATTTTTCTTCATAAATTTTGGCCAAAGGGTATACTGCTACATATTTTTGGTAAAAATAACCAAAGTATGTGTATATTATTTGGTCTTTGTGAAGGTTATAGAGTCTACAAGCTATGGTGCCAATCATTGAAAATTGATCTAACCTGATTTACTGACGCCCTATCACATTTCTTGAGACACTAACAAGCCAGGAAAGTACAAATACCCCCAAATGACCCCTTTTTAACTTGACCCCAAGTTTTTCCCACAATTCTTTGCAAAATGTCATATTACCAGGTTCTCTCACACAGCATATTCATACTTGCAACTACACCCAAAAAAACAAATTTTGCTACTCCTCCTGAGCATGGTGATACCACATGTGTGGGACTTTTACACAGCCTGGTCACATACAGAGGCCCAAAATGCAGGGAGCACCGTTAGGTGTTCTAGAGACATAAATTACACATCTAATTTCTTGACTACCTATTACACTTTTGAAGGCCCTGGAGCACCAGGACAATGGAAACACCCACAAAATGGCCCCATTTTGGAAAGTAAACAACCCAATGTATATTCTATGAGGCATACGGAGACTTTTGAACATGTCATTTTTTTCCACAAGTTTTTGGAAAATGTGGAAAGAAAATCAAAACGCTTTTTTTTTTTTTACACATTTGTACAGCACTGATGGGCACTGATGAGAATCCACTGATAGGGTGGCACTGACGAGCACACACTAATGTGCACTATTGAGCACTCACTAATGGCACTGATGTGCACTGATAAGCACTGACTGATGAGCACTGTAGTGGCACTGATGAGCACTGTGATGGCACTCTAAATGCAGCCGTCTCACGCTGCTGCACTGTCTCCCTCCTCTCCTCACACGCCATATCAGTGAGAGCTGAACTGGACATGATGCCGGTTTGTTGACAAAGTGATCGCTCTGTCATTGGATGGAGAGATCACGTGTTAAAGAGCTGTTGTGATTGGCCCTTTACTCTGATCCGTGATGTGCTGGGTCCTGTGGACCCAGCGATCACAGATACTTCCGGATGTGCACGAGAAGCGTGTGCATGGGAAGAGGTTACTAGACGCCCCCCCAGAACTAACCTGTCAATAATTGTTAAAGTTGCCTTTATAGCCTTCACCAGGGTAGAGATGATGGAATTAACCACTTCAGCCCCGGACCGATTGGCAGCCAAAGGACCAGGCCCCTTTTTGCGATTCAGAACTGCGTCGCTTTAACTAACAATTGCTTGGTCGTGCGACGTGGCTCCCAAACCAAAATTGGCGTCCTTTTTTTCCCACAAATAGAGCTTTCTTTTGGTGGTATTTGATCGCCCCTGCGGTTTTTATTTTTTGCTTTTTGCTATAATAAATATCCCCAAAAAATATATAAAAAAATTTTTTTTTTTCTTCAGTTTAGGCCGATACGTATTCTTCTATATATTTTTGGTTAAAAAAAATCGCAATTAGCAATTATTGATTGGTTTGCGCAAAAGTTATAACGTTTACAAAATAAGTGATAGTTTTATAGCATTTTTATTAATATTTTTTTTTTTACTAGTAATGGCGGCGATCAGCGATTTTTATTGTGACTGCGACATTATGGCGGACACATTTTTGGGACCATTGTCATTTATACAGCAATCAATGCTATTTATATGCATTGATTCCTGTATAAATGACACATGCAGTGAAAGAGTTAACCACTAGGGGGAGGGGAGGGGTTATGGGCTGTGACGTGTGTGTGTTTTTTTACATTAGGGGGGGCGGGGCTGACGTCTGACGTCATTGATCGGCTTTCCCGATGACAGGGAACAGCCGATCAATGACAGGCAGAGTAGGAAGCGCGGGGAGAGGTTTGTTTACACAGACCTCTCCCCGTTCTTCAGCTCTGTGACCCGATCGCGGGACACCAGTGGCGATCGGGTCCGCTGGTCCCGCGACCTGGGTCACAGAGCTCCCGACCGGGTCGCGCGACCCACGGCCAGGCAAATAAAGGGCCACGTACCTGTACGTGGTTTTGTCTGGCCGTGCCATTCTGCTGACATATATGTGCAGGAGGCGGTCGGGAAGCGGTTAAAGACATGCGTGTCATTTGGGGCCCTGGCTTCAACAGCCATGCCGCTAAAGCCAGCAACTGTAAAGAAAGATTCAAGATTGGACTTTGCAACAGTAAGTAGATTGGTATGGAAGTCTCCAGGGGACGTCTATCGACATGTTCTTAATGTTGGGAGTACCAAGTTGACCTTGGCTATGCTGGGGCGATCAGAATTAGGGATGAGCCGAACACCCCCCGGTTCGGTTCGCAGCAGAACAGGAAAAAAATTAGTTTGAACAAGCGAACACCGTTAAAGTCTATGGGACACGAACATAAAAAAAATCTAAAGTGCTAATTTTAAAGGCTTATATGCAAGTTATTGTCATAAAAAGTGTTTGGGGATCTGGGTCCTGCCCCAGGGGACATATTTCAATGCAAAAAAAGTTTTAAAAACGTCTGTTTTTTCGGGATCAGTGATTTTAATAATGCTTAAAGTGAAACAATGAAAGTGAAAAATTCCTTAAAATTTCATACCTGGGGGGGTGTCTATAGTATGTCTGTAAAGTGGCGCATGTTTCCTGTGTTTATAACAGTCCGAGAGCAAAATTACATTTCTAAAGAAAAAAAAAGTCATTTAAAAGTACTCGCGGCTATAATGAATTGTCGGTCCCGGCAATACACATAAAAGTCATTGAAAAAAACGGCATGGGATTCCCCCACAGTCAATTATCAGACCCTTCGACTTGTCCTTTTTACCATTTTCACACTTTTTTGTGACATGGTAGGGGTACATTTGTGGGGCCAGATGTGGGGGTCCCCTTGTTAAAGGGGGCTTCCAGATTTCCAATAAGTCCCCTGCCTGCAGGCCCCCACAACCACCGGGCAAGGGTTGTGGGGATGAGGCCCTTGTCCCCATCAACATGGGGACAAGGTGCTTTGGGGGGGCCGCTACCCTAAAGCACCCTCCCCATGTTGAGGGCATGTGACCTGGTATGGTTCAGGGGGGGCGCTCTCTCATCCCCCCTCTTTTCCTGCGGCCTGCCAGGTTGCGTGCTCAGATAAGGGTCTGGTATGGATTTTTGGGGGGACCCCCACGCCATTTTTTTTTATTTTGTCGCAGGGTTCCCCTTAAAATCCATACCAGACCTGAAGGGTCTGGTATGGATTTTGAGTTGGACCCCAGCACCATTTTTTTAAAAAAATTGGGGGCCTGGTATGGAATTGGGGGCCTGGTATGGAATTTGGGGGGACCCCCATGCAATTTTTTTTATTTTTTTTGGTTTGGGGTTCCCCTTAATATTCATACCAAACCCAAAGGGCCTGGTAATGGACTGTGGGGGAATCCCATGCTGTTTTTTTCAATGACTTTTATCTGTATTGCCGAGATCCGACAATTTATTATAGCCGAGAGTAGTTTTAAATGATTTTTTTCCTTTGGAAATGCCATTTTGCTCTCGGACTGTTCTAAACACGGGAAACATGCGCCACTTTACAGGCATACTATAGACACCCCCCAGGTACGAAATTTAAAGGAATATTTCACTTTTATTGTTTTACTTTAAGCATTATTAAAATCACTGCTCCCGAAAAAACTGCCCTTTTTAAAACTTTTTTTCAGCACATGTGTACAGACAAGACCCCTAAACAAGAAAGTTGCTGTATGGAGTCTTTTAAGGTGTCCCCTGAGAATTTAAGTGCAGAAATATTCCAGGTTTATGCTCAACTGGGCATCACCATTAGGTTGGCTCCCTCTTTTATGTCATCCTACATGCCCAGACCTTAAAGTAGAACTAAACCTATTGATTTAACAGTTCAATTCCCGGCATGAACGGAGACTGCAAGCCAGGCCTTCTCGTCCACATTAGTGCTTGACTTCACAAATGGACTTCTGGGAGAATTGACAAACATTCCAATAAACACACTCCTAAACATTGTGAACAGCCTTCTCAGAAGAGCTGAAGCTGTTATAGCTGAAAAGGGTGGGCCAACTAAATATTGACCCCTACGGACTAAGACTGGGATGCCATTAAAGTTCATGTGCTGAGTTCAGGACCGGACTGGCCTACCGGCATACCGGGATATTTCCTGGTAGGCTGCCTGCCCTGGGGCCGCTTTGCGGCTGTACTGCTCCCCTCTCATGCTCCTGTGTTTCATGGAGCTGGCCGGGTGTGTGTTCGGCGGCCGCGCTGCCTGTAACACGGTCCCGCCCCCCTAGACCGACTCATGTGATAGTAGATACGATCCACCTATCACACAGCCGGTCTAGGGGGGCGGGACCGCGTTACAGGCAGCGCGGCCGCCGAACACACACCCGGCCAGCTCCATGAAACACAGGAGAAGATTCCGGTGAGTACAGCCCGCCCTGTGTGCACTGTCTGGATAGGGGGATCGGCAGGGGGGCTGCATATAGAGGAGATTAGCTTTCTATATTCCTCCATGCAGCCGCTGAATGCTTGGAGGAGGGAATCAAGCATTCAGCGGCTGCATGGAGGAATATAGAAAGCTCATTTCCTCTATATGCGGCCCCCCTGCTTCTCCTCCTATCTAACTTTTTTTTTTTTACTGCCCCCCAGTGCTCCCCACCCCCACAGTACTCTTCAGCCCCCCATGCTCCCCACCCCTGTTCTTTCTGCCCCCCCGCTCTCCCCATCCTCCTCTAGCCCCCACCCCAGTGCTCCCCACCCCCACAGTACTCACCAGCCCCCCATGCTCCCCACCCCTGTTTTTCTGCCCCCCCTGCTCTCCAGCTCTCTCCATCCTACTCTAGCCTCCACCCCAGTGCTCTCCACCCCCCACGGTGCTCTCCACCCCCCACAGTGCTCTCCAGCCCCCTCTCCAGTGCTCTTCACCCCTGTTCTTTTTGGCTCCCCCTCCAGTGCTCTCGCAAGCTCCCCCCAGCACTCTCCACACCCCCCTGCATTTTGCCCCCACCCATGTGCTCTCCAGTCCCCCGTGCTTTCCACCCCTGTTCTTTTTGCCCCCCCCCCCCCTGCTCTCCAGCTCTCCCCATCCTTCTCTAGCCCCCACCCCAGTGCTCTCCACCCCCCACAGTGCTCTTCAGTCCCCACCGTGCTCCCCACCCCCCACAGTGCTCTTCAGCCCCCACCCAGTGCTCTCTACCCCCCACAGTGCTCTTCAGCCCCCGTGCTCTCCACCCCTGTTCTTTTTGGCTCCCCCTCCAGTGCTCCCGCAAGCTCCCCCCAGCAATTTCCACTCCCCCCTGCATTTTTCCCCCACCCATGTGCTCTCCAACCCCACCAGTGCTCTCCAGTCCCCCGTGCTTTCCACCCCTGTACTTTCTGGCCCCCATGGGTGCTCTCAAGCCCCCCCCCATTGCTCTCCACTCCCCCCTGCTCTTTGTACCCCCCAGTGCTCTCCAGCCCTGTTTTTCTCCCCCCCCCAGTGCTCTCAAGCTCCCGTCCAGTGCTCTTCGCCACCTTACACTCTTACCCCCCCCCCCAGTGCTCTTAGCCTCCCGTGCTCTCCACCCCTGTTATTTTTGCCCCCCCCCAGTGCTCTGCACACCCCACCCCTGTGATCTCCACTCCCCCCTGCTCTTTGGCTCCACCCATGTGCTCTCCAACCCCGTCAGTACTCTCTGCTCCCCCTTCTCTCCAGCTCCCACCCAGTGCTCTCCACTTCCCCAGGACCAGGGGACAGGCTAACTGGGGCCAGAAAGTGAGGACGGCTGAAGGTGCAGGTGGCCAGGGACCACTCCATCTCCCAGCAAACAGATCCTCTGGAAGGAGCACTGTCCCCATCCAAAACGAGAACAGCCCCTGCCTGCTGCTGGCCATCATGGATATCCTGCTGGCATGCAAGGTACTGTACCGAGCATCAACAACACACCTTCCCACAGACAGGGACTGCAGACTGGGACATGGGGCACAGGAGGGGCTGCAATGATGGGCACAGTGAGGCTGCATTCATCGGCACAGTAAGGCTGTATTCATGAGCACAGCGAGACTGCTTTCATGGCACAGCAAAGCTGCATTTGATGGGCACAGTGAGGCCGCAATGGTGGGCACAGTGAGGCCGCAATGGTGGGCACAGTGAGGCCGCATTCACGGGCAGAGTAGAGCTGCATTTGATGGGCACAGTGAGGCTGCATTTGATGGGCACAGTGAGGCTTCATTTGATGGGCACAGTGAGGCTGCATTTGATGGGCACTGGTGAGGCTGCATTGAGCTCTTGTATCATGTCTGCAGTCTCTGACCATCTCCTGTATCATGTCTGCAGTCTCTGAGGGAGTCTGGAGAGGAGTCAAGGATGGGGGTCATGAGAGAAGTCAGACGTGTGTGGACTGTGGAGAGGAGACTATAGGATAAAACCAGAGCCACCCAGCTGGAGCCGACTGACTGAGCCCTGCTTGGTGCACCTGAGAGGAGGTCAGTGACAGCACCGCCAGTCCAGTCTGAAGGGGGGGGTCACTGATGTAAGGGGGGAGTGAGTACAATAATATAAGGGGGCACTGATATAAAGGGTTTCCCCCTTATATCAGTAACCCCTCCTTACCTTAGTGTATTCTTTCTGCGGAAGGTGGTTCCCCCCCCCCCCCCCCCCCACGTTCTGAGTTCCTGGGGTCCCTCTTGATGATTGACCACTTCTAACTGTAATTTGCTCTTATATATATATATATATATATATATATATATATATATATATATATATATATTGTGGCAGAGCTAAGCTCTGTCCCTTTGAAATTAGTGGTAAAGGAGACACAGAGTTTGCATATCTGCAGACTGCAAGACTACAGACTATAGAATTTAAATGGAGAAAACTGCTCTGTCAGTTTTCTCCAAGTTTTGCTAGTTCTGGATGGGAGTCTGTAGTTTGGAGATCCCTGAGTCATGGGTGGGATGGGATCTCCAGCCCTGTGTCCGGGTTTTGAGGATAGCAAGCAAGGTGTGTGCCCAGCTGCACACAGACCATATAATGAGAGGCTGGTGAGTGGAGGATGGTGGAGTGTGAGCAGCTTGCTGCTGCTGATGCTGTATGAAGACAGACCTGTGTCTGTAGAGGGGTCATCCCTGTGTAAGGGGGATTCTTTGCCCAGAGACTGGGAAAGGATGGACAGCCTTGAGAGTCGGGAAAACTAAGGAAGCCAGTGAGTCCAGGGGACTGGAAGGAATCAACTCTGTTGAGAGCAAGCAGAGGAGCTTCTGACAAGAGAGAGCCAGGTGGCTTGGTATGTTTTTCATTTATGAGTGCTTAATGAAGTTAAACCCCTGCGTGGGACTTCTGGATGGACTTTTGTTTTTTTTCAATAAACGTGGGCTACCAGGCCCTTAACTATATATGCCTGTCTGATGAGGACTCACTGCATTAAAAAATGCATCTTTTCACTTGAGTTAAACACCCCAATGTCACAATATATAGATATATAAAGCCCTATGTGATTTCATATCTGTCTTTTCTATATATAATACACTCTTCAAATGTGCTTTAAAATGTATGGTTTTCCCTTTCATGAACAAGAAAATAATGACGTTATGCTGTTGCGCTGGTATAATAATGCTGTGGGGCTGGTATGAAGTTTTTTCCAGGGCTGAATTTTATTCCCAGTCCGGCCCTGGCTAAGTTCAGCTCAGAGAGCTGATCAGGATGCTGTCTCTCTGTGCCAATGTAACAGGAGTTACCAGCAATTGGCTGAATGTAACTCAGAGAAGAATGGTGTCAAATTAACAAAAGGAGGGAAATTACATGGACATTCACTGTATTGTTCATTTAACCACTTAAGGACCGCACATCTTTTTTAGATGTGCTGTTTACAAGTTAAAAACTGTTTTTTTTTTTGCTAGAAAATGACTTAGAACCCCCAAACATTATACATTTTTTTCGAACACCCTAGAGAATAAAATGGCGGTTGTTGCAATACTTTCTGTGACACCATATTTGCGCAGCGGTCTTACAAGCGCACTTTTTTGGGGAAAAAATACACTTTTTTAAATTAAAAAATAAGACAACGGTAAAGTTAGCCCAATTTTTTTTATATTGTGAAAGATAATGTTATGCCAAGTAAATTGATACCCAACATGTCACGCTTCAAAATTGCGCCTGCTCATGCAATGGTGACAAACTTTTACCCTTAAAAATCTCCATAGGCGATGTTTAAAAAATTCTACAGGTTGCATTAAGTTTCGGGCAGTACTTGCGTATGTGTTCGCTTCTGCATGCAGGCTCGGTGGGACGGGGCGCATTTAAAAAACTTTTTTTTTATTATTATTTATTTTACCTTTTATGTTTTATTTTTACACCGTCTTAAAAAATATATACAGCATCCGCTGACACCCGCTATCGTCCGCCTCCGCTATCGTCCGATTCTGCAGACTGAGGAAAATCCTATTTTTCCATCCGTCTGCAGAGCGGATCGGATGAACATGGACAGACGGTCCGTGTTCATCCGATCCCCCATAGAGGAGAGCGGAGAACTGACAGGGCGGTCCCTGCACAGTGTGCAGGGACCGTCCTGTCATCAGCCAGCTTAGCGGGGATCAGCTGAGCGATCCCCACTGAGCTGCGGATCTTCACGGGGCGGATCAATACGGATCCGTCCCGTGTGAAAGGGGCCTTATATAGACAGG
Organism: Lithobates sylvaticus; assembly: GCA_028564925.1. NCBI lineage: Eukaryota > Metazoa > Chordata > Amphibia > Anura > Ranidae > Lithobates > Lithobates sylvaticus. The sequence goes on from CM053029.1 coordinate 196,374,409, forward strand.
CGTGTGGCTTTCCTAATCAAGTCCAATCAGTATAATCAAACACAGCTGGACTCAAATGAAGGTGTAGAGCCATCTCAAAGATGATCAGAAGAAATGGACAGCACCTGAGTAAAATATATGAGTGTCACAGCAAAGGGTTTGAATACTTAGGACCATGTGATATTTCAGTTTTTCTTTTTTAATAAATCTGCAAAAATGTCAACAATTCTGTGTTTTTCTGTCAATATGGGGTGCTGTGTGTACATTGAGGAAAGAAAATTAAATTAAATGATTTTAGCAAATGGCTGCAATATAACAAAGAGTGAAAAATGTAAGGGGGTCTCAATACTTGTAAACATTTCTTGTAATGTAAAAAAAAAAGCATGAGAGGACCTCTTAAATATGAGATCTGGGGTCAAAAAAAACTCAGATCTCATATTTACACTTAAATGCAATACAAAAAAAAAAAAAAAAAGAAAATGTCCCTTTAAGAGCTGTGGGCGGAAGTGACGTCTTGATGTCGCTTCCGCCCTGCATTGTTATGGAGTCGGGTGGGGGCCATCTTCCCCTCACTCGTCTCCATGCCCAGCCAGGGGGAAGATCTGATTGCCACCACTGCTGCCGACGGATCCGGTAAGCGGCGGAGGGCACCGGAACAGCCCCCTTCCCTCTCAACGCCAATAAAAGTGACCTTGCAGCGAATCCACCGCAGAGACCACTGTCATCAGAAACCGGACCACGGGCTGAAGGATACCGGGATTATGGCAGCTAGCTGCTGCCATAACAACGATATCCCCTGTCAAAGTTAGGTCGTATATCGGCGTGCGGTGGTCCGGAAGTGGTTAAGCACAAGAGACTCCATTTTGTTCGCACTCTTGAAATGTGTTCTGTAACCTTCATCTAACACACAGACATATCTTCTGCCAAAAGCTCTCTCTGTCTCTACTCCCCCCTCCCCTCTCAAGGTTTTACAGTTTTTAATAACATCTCATCCCGCCCCTTTCTTATCTATGTATAAAATAACATGTGATAATACATTTTGGCACTGAACGGACATTTAAAAACACAGTGATTGCGTCTTGTGAATCTGTTCCTGCAATAGAAATATGTTATTAAAAGTTAACAAATGGAAATATATTATTAAAAGCTAGCGAATAGAACAACTGTAAAAGTAAAACCTTGAGAAGGGAGGGGGGAGTACAGACAGAGAGAGATTCTAGCAGAAGATGTGTCTGTGTGTTAGGTGAAGGTTACAGAACACATTTCAACAGTTAAATGAACAATATAGTGAATGTCCATGTCAGTGTAAAGGCAGGGGCCCGAATACTTTTGGTATAGAGTATATTGGTATGGTATATTAATATAGAGCATTTTTGTAACTGAAGCCCTAGAGAATAAAATGGTGGGTTTTGCACATTTTTATGTTGAACGGTATTTGCGCAGCAGTTTTTTGAATGCAGTTTTACACAATAATGCATAAATACATTTTAATGAATTTCAATGCACACAAAGACAATACCCATGTTTTTGGTCAAATATAAAATATGGTGTTGCGCCTGGTAAATAGATACCAAACATATCACGCTTTAAACCGCTTTGTGCACGCTTGTGAAATGGCTTTGGTATTTAAAAATCTTCATAGACAATGTTTTATAAGCTAAAAGGAGAAGCAGGGATAGAGTAGGGGACTATAGCGGTAAACGAAAAAACGAAAAAAAGTAGATAATACTTGCAACTTTTTGAATAAGAAATAATTTTTTATTTTTTATTATTTACAAAATAGTTTATTCCTGAGCAATTAAACAATGAAAATCATAAATGACAGACATTCACATATATTACAAACATGGGTATCGTGGGGTGGGTCCTAAAGTCATATCCTGACCAATGCAATGGTGGAGGCGCATAGGGTCCGGGGATGACTAGGGGACCGTGGGGATAGGCAATAAAATATGAGCTTTATAAAAAGGATCTACAGGAATTTGATAGATCCTGGGTACAAAGAGGCTGGTTGGAGAAAGCCGACCAACATGTTTCGCCACACTATGGCTTCTTCAGGGTCAGTTTGTACCGTGAAAAAGAGAGAAAGGATCTGAGTCGCCGATGTGGCCAATTGTACTTGAATCCCAAGTAGCAAGGAACTATCGAGGATCTATATAGAGCCAATATATCAAAGATGGAAAATATGGATGGAGCGCCAAATAAGAACAGTCATCTGAGAGTTTTGGAAAAAGTCAGCTCTAAAACATGGGTATTAGTTGGTTAAGACTGGACAGGAGAAGTCTGAAACCAAACCAATAGACCGCTCTATTTGGTTAGGTCACCGACAAGGGACCAGTGGCTGCATCGTTGAAGTTCACAGCATGAATGGCGCTCCAGATTCCAACATCTGGAGCGCCATTCATGCTGTGAACTTCAACGATGCAGCCACTGGTCCCTTGTCGGTGACCTAACCAAATAGAGCGGTCTATTGGTTTGGTTTCAGACTTCTCCTGTCCAGTCTTAACCAACTAATACCCATGTTTTAGAGCTGACTTTTTCCAAAACTCTCAGATGACTGTTCTTATTTGGCGCTCCATCCATATTTTCCATCTTTGATATATTGGCTCTATATAGATCCTCGATAGTTCCTTGCTACTTGGGATTCAAGTACAATTGGCCACATCGGCGACTCAGATCCTTTCTCTCTTTTTCACGGTACAAACTGACCCTGAAGAAGCCATAGTGTGGCGAAACATGTTGGTCGGCTTTCTCCAACCAGCCTCTTTGTACCCAGGATCTATCAAATTCCTGTAGATCCTTTTTATAAAGCTCATATTTTATTGCCTATCCCCACGGTCCCCTAGTCATCCCCGGACCCTATGCGCCTCCACCATTGCATTGGTCAGGATATGACTTTAGGACCCACCCCACGATACCCATGTTTGTAATATATGTGAATGTCTGTCATTTATGATTTTCATTGTTTAATTGCTCAGGAATAAACTATTTTGTAAATAATAAAAAATAAAAAATTATTTCTTATTCAAAAAGTTGCAAGTATTATCTACTTTTTTTCGTTTTTTCGTTTACCGCTATAGTCCCCTACTCTATCCCTGCTTCTCCTTTTACCATACAATCCGGGACGAGGTATAACTGCCACCCGAGCTATCCAAGCCTCCCTCTCCACAATGTTTTATAAGCCTTTGTGGGTTACCAGTTTAGAGTTACACAGGCTGTCTGGTGCTAGATTTTTTGGTCTCACTCTGACATTCACGGTGATGCCTCACATGTGGTAAGATCGCTGTTTTTACATATGCGTACGGGACCAAAGTGTGCGTTCGCCTTTGCACGCAAGCACTGGGTGCTTTAAATGTTTGATTTATTGGTGGGACACTGGTACACCAACAAATGTTTTTGTGCACTTGTACACTATAACAGATGTTGATTGTCCACTCGTGGACACTGACAGATGTTGATATGGAACACTATTGCAGATGTTTTGTGCACTGGTACAGATGTTGATTGGACACTGACAGATATTTTTTTCACTGGTACAGATGTTCATAAGTGCTCATGCACACTGCAGCCCAAAGAAGCAGCTCCTGCAGGCTTGTGAGCTCTTATTTTTTCTGCTGAGGATACAATTCGCACAAGCTCAACAAAATTGGACAATAGAAGATTGGAAAAAATAGGATTTTTACAACAGCTTACCTGTAAAAACCTTTTCTTTTGAAGTACATCATGGGACACAGCGCCAAAGTAATTACTATGTGGGTTATAGTCCACCTTTAGGTGCTGGACACTGGTACACCCTAAACAACCCCTCCCACTACTGGGAGTATCTCAGTTTTGTAGCAAAGCAATACACGTGTATTCTAGAAAGAAGGGCAGGATTTTACAGGTAAGCGGTTATAAAAATCCTATTTTCTTTAATCGTACATCACGGGACACAGAGCTATAGTAATTACTATGTGGGATGTCCAAGAGCAATGCCAACTGAGGGGAGGGAGACACAACAAAAGTAGGGCACCATGAGATCACAGAACTTATACTGCTGCCTGTAGTACACTGCGCCAAAAGGTGACATCCTCATGTCTTTTTACATCCACCTGATAGAATCTGGTAAATGTATGGATTGAAGACCAAGTTGCGGCCTTGCAGATTTGAGCCATGGAGGCTTGGTGATGCACTGCCCACGAAGCACTAACAGCCCTAGAGGAGTGCGTTTTGATTTGAGAGAGCAGAAACTATCTACCTAAATCATAAGCTAGAACGATTACTTGTCAAATCCATTTAGAATAGTAGATTTCCATGCTGCCTGTCCTCTTTTAGGACCTTCAGGCAATACGAATCTGAGCAGTCGTCTTTAAGACTCTTTTGTAGACTGCTCTCACCACATCAAGGGAATGTAGTGATTTTTCTTCCATAGAACAGGGTTCTGGAAAAAATTAAGATAGAACAATATCCTGGTTTAGATAAATACCTGATACTACCTTTTGGTAAAAAGTTAGGATGAGGACGCAATACTACCTTATCCTTGTCAACAATAATAATATGGCTCTTTACAAGAAAAAGCAGCCAATTCTGATACCCTTCTTGAAGCAGATATCGTTACCAGAACCCTTGTCAAAAAAGGGCCAAGGGAATATGTCGTATCGGTCCAAAAAAAGGCTGTTTTGTAATGCCGCCAAAAACTAAATTCAAGTCCCAAGGGTTCAGGGGTGACCTAACCGGGGATTAAGCCGCGTTACCCCCTGAATAAAGTTACGAACCAAAGAAAGCGAAGCAAGTGGTTGTTGAAATAATATCGATAAGGCAGAATTTCTTTGGATGCATTATCCAAAACATCCCCAAACAGCTGTTTTACTGCAAAAAGGAAGACTAGCCAGGAGCTTCTGCATGGTGCTTAACGAAGGGCACCAAGCCTTAAGGATAGAATTTCTCATAGCAACTATTGCAAACATAAAGCTGCCAGATCCTGGGCCTGCTGCAGCAGGATAACCTTGAACACCTGTTTAAACTGGTCTGTCAACAATTGAGCAATTACTGTCAGCGCAGGCTGAGACACTGAATCTACCAGAGAAAAAAGTGTTTTTTAATTTTTTTATGTGCGCTGATGCTGGGGGAGGGAAAGGCCTCACCGTCTCCATTTAGCGATGGGAGTACTGTTCCCTTGATTCCACGTACATCAAGGGAGGCAGACTATCCTACTCCACCACTGGACAGCTGGGGTTTTTAGTAGCTCCGTGGAGGTCGGTGGAACTGATGGGGATACCCCCCATCCTCCACGTAGAATGAGGTGTACCGTTGTGCATGGGTAGTCAAAATAGCAATTGCGAGGTCTGTAAAAGATTTGGGACTAGAACCCAGGGGAGCGGTTGTCAGTATGGTTGCTCACCGGTGGTAGATTATTTTATGTAGGTAAGAACTGATGCTGGTGTTTCGACCACCGGGACACCATGCTTGATATGTTGGGGTGGTTGAGGCACATCAATATATTGTAAGGTACAGTGGGGGGGGTTCATTGCTCTGAGATGCGGGGTCGGTTTGTTATTTGCCACATTGCTTGACATAATTTGTGGACTGTCATTTACCATGAGACTCTCCTTCCTTTTTTTTTTCTTGCAGAGTTGGCCTCCCGGTACTGACCTACCACACCGCAATCTTTTCTTTGGGGAAGTGCTGGACTAGTGGCGAGATGTGGACACGGCTGCTTCATTGTTTTTATACTCGTCTCAGGTTCACAGGGATGTTGATACATGATTATTGCATGCTCTTTATATGCACTTCTTCATTTGGGTCGGGGTGGTAGAGGTGGGCAAAGGATGCTCTTATGGAGCCTGCTCTATCCGCTCCCACACAGACCTACACACAGACTCTCAGATTAACCTAGGGGGTCATGTGTGTATATTGTAATTGGTATTAACCAAATTTAGTTTTATGGGGTGGTGCGAAGAACGGATTGTGGAAACTGCGTCTCTCCGCTCTCCCCCTTCTTCCCCCCACTTTTTTTTTTTTCCCTCTTTCCCTAGTTGGCAATGGATATTCTTAAGGTGTTCTCCCTAAATGCTAAGGGTCTGAATATCCAGAGAAAAGAAAGATGCTTTTACACGATCTGAAGGCATCCTGTATTGATATAGCATTCATACAGGAGACTCATATTAGAGACGACAAGCTGCCGGTACTTAAAAACAGATTTTTTTTCCCAGTGACCTATCACTCTACTACTACACCACCGATATCATTAATATGAAAGAAAATAAATATCAGAGAGACAAATCTGCATATGACAACAACTACGCATACAAATGGCATGACCCTTCGGTCCGCAAATTCGTACCAAAACCACAAAATTACCCTACACAAGCCAACACTAACGAACCTCCCAACACTCCATTCACTTCTTTTTCGTCCAGCACCTCTACCATATATCAGGATCTGTCACATGACCGTAATCTCAAAAAAAGAAAAGGTGATAGATCATCCTTAATGGATGTTCACACCCGTACCCCCATACCCACACCTCAAGTTTATTCATCCACAACACGGCCTAAAAACATCAAGGTATCCACACCTGCCTTACAAACACTACCCTCTGTTTCTAATACACGCATGCATACCCCTCACTCCTCACATCCACTCACTACCACTACTGTCACTCTGCCCTCGCTGATCGCGAGACGCGGTAGTGAACCAGTTTTACCCTCAATGTTCCCTCAAAATGGCTCCTCAATGGACCCCAAAATCGCGCCTATTTTTTTATCACTAACCCCAGACACCTCACCCAACCTGACCTAGCAGTCTCTTCTACTTCTTCATCGCACCCTCTAGGTCCAGATGTATTAAATGTATCCTCCATTCCACTGACCAATGAACAGAATTTTTTTTTACAGTTAGGCTTAACGTTCTGTCCATCGTCAAACTTTGACAAATTTGAATTTATTAAGGACATTCATTTGTTTGCTCGCAAGTTAATTTATAAAGTCCTCTATGATAAACCCTCTGCCAATTCAGCAGATACAGCTATCACTTCTTCCAATCAAGCGCCTACATTCGAAGAAATGCAGGCAATTGATGAACTCATGGCACTATGGGAGGAGGGAGCCATCGATGCCGACGAAACCGACGAGTCGGTTTCCGTCGCCCTCGGTGTGTCCTTCCTCCCTCCAACATCTTTTAAACAAAAATCCAAGAATTTTCCAGTATTATCGACTAACCCCAACATTTCTGCCTTCGTTCAACAAACTTGTCTTGCAATTAAAAATCTTGAATACACTTCCCTGGGTCGATCAAATCTAACCCAGGAAAGTCTTCAGGCATTAAAATCCCTCCAAACTCATCCTGACCTTGTGATTAAACCGGCTGACAAAGGCGGTAATGTTGTGGTCATGGACACTAAAGCCTATGAAACTATGTGTCACAACATTCTCGATAATCGTGAATGGTATCGTCCTATTGCTCCGTCACTTATAAAAAAAATTTCCCATCAATTCGATCAACTCATATTTCATGCTTATCAAGCTGCCATCATTGACCTTAATACTTGGAACTTTTTGAAAATCAATGAACCCACTATACCAACTTTTTATGCTTTGCCTAAAATCCATAAATCAGCCACTAACCCTCCGGGACGTCCCATTGTGTCCGGCTGTCACTGCTTAACCAAAAATGCCAGTGCTCTTGTTGATAAATACCTTGCACCTCGTGTCTTGTGTCTGCCTTCGTATGTCAAGGACACAATCCATCTTTTAAAATTATTGCAAAATATGACCCTACCTCCCAACACATGGTTAGTAACACTCGACGTGGAATGTCTATATAACTGTATCCCACATCACAAAGGGTTAGATGTCATCCGTGACCTTCTCCTTGAGCGTGGACCACAATTTGATAATTATGCCAACTTTGTGCTTGACCTTTTTAAATTTATTCTTACAAAGAATCACTTCATGTTTGGTAATTCCCACTTCTTCCAGGTGCAGGGTGTGGCTATGGGGACCAAATGTGCGCCCTCATATGCCAACCTGTACCTGGGGGGGGGTGGGAAAGACCTCTTTTTTCCAAACTATGCTCAGCTTACAAATCTAATATACTACATTGGTTTAGATATATCGATGACATTCTACTATTATGGTCAGGTTCACATTCTGATCTAGATCAATTCTTTGAATCTCTAAGTATCAACAATTTTAACCTTAAATTTACTATGGAATCTAGTCAGCAGTCTGTTAACTTTCTTGATCTAACCATCAATATTGACAATCTAGGCATCATCAGCACGTCCCTATTTAGAAAACCAACTGCTGGCAACACTATTTTACATGCCGAAAGCGCCCACCCTCAATCATTACTCAATAGCATCCCTTACAGTCAGTACCTCAGGATCAGACGCAACTGCACCTCAGACACTGATTGTGGAAATCAGTGTCTAAAGCATCTAAGGAATTATATTTGAGACTAATTAATAGAGGTTACAGTCGTGCACTACTAAAAAGATCGTTCAACAAAGTCAAAAATTTGGATAGATCGAAACTGATTCAGAGCATCGGGAACCCTACCGATACTCAACCTGTTAGACTCATTACCCGTTTTTCGTCAATGCACACCCACATTCGTGAGGTTGTTAACAACTTTTGGCCCCTATTGCGCGCTGACTCCACGGTCAGCAAATTTATAGGTACACGCCCTGACATCACCTATAAAAGGTGTCCCTCACTTCGTGATCGTCTCACTAGAAGTCATCATGCCCCGCTAGTGACTCAGATACGTCATGAAAACGGCACATACCTATGTGGGTCATGTGATATATGTCAATATGTTGCAAACTCCAAGGTTATTCAACTGCCGAATGGATCCTTTCATCAAATCTCACACCATGTAAATTGTAGAACAATAGGAGTTGTTTATCTTGCCACCTGTACTTGCGGATGCTTCTATATCGGCAAAACCAAGCGGCCCTTTCAAGTCCGAATCCGTGATCACATTAAACCTACTCTAAAACGTATCACCACCACAGCCATTAACAGGCATCTTGGCCAGGCACATAACTTTGATCCCCAACATATATGCTTCTCGGCACTTGAACATGTCGAGACGCATGTTAGAGGAGGCGGTATCGATGAAAAACTCTTACAACTCGAAACCAGATGGATACACAATCTCAATGCTGTCAAATATCCTGGCCTTAATGAATACATCAGTTTCAAATCTTTTCTATGATAGTTTATTATATGGAATGTTATGGCTCTTAATCAATCATTATCCTCTTTTGTGTCCTTGTATATCTATACCAGTTCATTGATTTATTTCATAAATACTTGTGACCCTTTCCTGTCGTACCTCTGGTTCGAACCACCTGCGTGGCCGGCCGTTCGGGGGCGCCCGGGCACCGTTACAGCCTCAACTTATGACTCATTGTATGGCTATTTACCTTTTCCTTATCTATGTATATTCTGGTCACAACCATGAAATGTTGTTTACATATATATTTTAGTCCGCTCACTACCATGCAAATCTAAATATCTGACCTCTTGGTCACTATCTAATTATTAGACCACAATACATATTGTATTCTTCTTGGTTTCACAAAATTGATTCTGGTCAAAAATACATATTCTTCTGATTCGAAATATGCATATTTACTTAGATAACTCATTGTCAGTTCTATGTCCTGTAGGCTCTTCCGCATGTCACTTCAATAGGGACCCCACTACTAATGGGGTAGATCGGGTCTCGGCTTCCCCCACTTGTCTCATCGCATGTTGCTGTCCCTTTCCCCCCCCCCCTGTCCTTCGGCGTGAGGTTGGCGGGATGTCCAGCTCTGCTGCTGGCTTCCATGTCCTCGCTGTCATCACCTATGGTCATGTCATTTCCTCATCGCATTGGAATCTGTTTGGGCACCCCAGGGCCGCGATTTTATATTTGCAGCCGGTTTAGCCTCCTAGCCTTAAACTTCCCTCTTGCTCCTTTTCCATCTGGTACTACTTAGCTCTGCCTCCATCTCTCTCCCTTGAAACAGTTGGTTTTATCCACCATTTTCATTGGATTCAGCGCATTAGGTCCTATGGACCTATAATGCTGGTTTACCCTCAGTACCCACCTTGTCCTCAGGGTGGCTCCTGAGTTAGGATCTATCTGTGTGGCGCGCGCGGTGAGCGGCGCGCGCATCCACCGATCCTTCAGCATTATGGGTGTTGTAGGCAAGCGCGCCTTTTGCCTTGCGCATGCGCGGGAGGCTCGTTTGCCCGCCGCCTGATCACGGTTCACTGTGATCAGGTGTGGAGGACCTATAAAGTCTGCTTATCCACACCATTCAAGGTGATGGACACTGGAGCGCCAGTTCGTTTGGTTCCTCGCCATATCAGGTCTGACATTGTTGTCTTTTATCCTCTTTCTCTATACAAGCCTTGAATCCTAAATGCAGAATCCTGAACCAGCATATATATTTCCATTTTTCTTCCTTAGCCACGGGCCTTTGCTTATTCTTGGACCAACTCTATCTCATATCCATTGCCATTTCAAATAGCCCTGTCTGGGGCTTTCTCCGCTCAGTTTAAACTATACAGGCACACTACTCCCAGGTGAGTCTTCTTACCCTCTATTCCCTATATGTAGCTTCAGCCCATTACTCCTTATGGCCCTTTTAAACTTTTGTTTGTTTTTTCTTTTCCCTAATCAGTGGCTCTCCAACTATGCTGTATAGATTTCACTATGATCTCAATTGTCTGGCGCTCCACATTCATGATTAACTTCTTCATACATATTGGTAAGATTTGGCAATTTTAGGCTATGTTAGCCATGTATGGCAATCAACTTAGTTTGATGCCATTGTATAACACGTATCTCCTTTACCCATTGCTCTCTACCAGGCTCCCTTTAGGCCCTCGGCAGTTCCTCGCTATTTTGGAAATCTGTACATGACCATATCTGCGACTTGATTTGGTGCTTTAGCTGCTTTGCGGTACGTATCGCTGTCCTCTACCGGGACTGGTGGGCTCAGCCTCATGTGTGGGCGCGGGTGCGGCTATAGCCTTGAGGTGACATGTGTTTAGAGTACTTGCAGACCACAATGATATGTATATGTTGTCCTATATAATTAATTCTCTGCTCTTCTGTATTTTAATAGACTTACTCCTTATCGGTACAAAGTGACTCAATGACCCTGAAGAAGCCATTGTATGGCGAAACATGTCGGTCAGCTCCCTCTAACAGCCCCACTGTACCCATGATCTATACAGTAGTATACACCTTTTTTAATCCATTCTAGCCAATACTGTATGTGCTTGGTTCCTCAGTCACCTCAGAGTCCTCCTTCCCCATTTTTAAGCTGGACTCGGTCTGACTAACGGACCAATCTTTTAGTATGTTTCTATGTATATATATTTCTTTTTGTTCTTGTCTGTATGTTCAAAAACATGTTAAATAATAAATTGCCTTGTCAAAATTTCTTTACAAAAAGTTGCAAGTGTTTTTCTCATAAATGATTACCGCTATAGTCCCCTGTCTCTATCCCTGTCCACTCACTTACCATTTAATCCGGGACGAGGTATAACTTTACTAGAGCATTCCAAGCCTTCCTCTCTACCATCACTCTACTAATAGGGCAGCTAAGTCTAAGGGGGTATCTATTTTGATATCTAGTAAACTTCCATGGACTTGTAGTACAACTATGCTGGATACAGGAGGTCGCTTTGCGTTTGTAAAAGGACTCCTGGGTGGGGTGCGTCTGACGCTGGCAACAATTAATGCTCCTAATGATCACCAGGATATTTTTATCCGTCAGACTTTGACTAAACTATCAGACTTTACAGACAGTCAATTGATCCTAGGAGGTGACTTCAATGTCCCCCTAACCCCCAAAGTAGATACATCCTCAAGCTCATCTTCTATCCCAGTAAGCTCCCATAAACTAATTACACAATCCATACATAAGGCCCAGTTAATTGATGTGTGGCGACTTCAACACTCGGGAGAAAGACTATTAATTCTACTCTGCATCTCATAAAATTTACTTGAGAATCGATTACTTTCTGATCCCTCACGCTTACCTACATGCGGTCAGACCATGCTCCCATTTTTTTGACATATGCTCTGTCGCAAGTCACCTCCCAGGTATCTCACGTATGGAAGTTAAATGCAAGCCTCCTCCAAATTCCAGAAACACTTGCAGAAATTAAGAAAGAACTGCCCTTATACTTTCAGACGAATCAAACCCCAGATAGCAGTCTGGGTATGGTCTGAGAGGCTCATAAAACAGCTATTAGAGTCATTTTCATTAAACATGGGTCTAGACTCAAAAAACCGAGAGAGAAGCAATTAAATCTACTTCTGACTAAGCTTCAAACAACTGAATCTCGGCACAAACATGCACCCTGCCCTATTCTGGAACAGGAACTTACTACACTTCGTTCTCAGATTAATGACCTATTAAGATACAAGGCCAAAGCGGCTTTACAGAGATGTAGGAAGATTAGTTATGAATATGGGGATAAATGCGGGAAAACCTTAGCCAGATCAATTAGAGAACATTGACTCCAATCATATATACCACATATATTATGTCCTCGAATGCTCAGAAGATTACCTTACCAAAGCAAATATCGGAAGTTTTCCGAGACTTCTATGCATCTCTTTACAACTTACCCTCGGCTATGAAGTCTCAAACGCTAATGGATGAGTATGTCCATTACTCTCAGCTACCCACAATTGCATCGCAAATTAGAGCAGACCTAGACGCGCTAATAAATCTAGAGGAACTGGAACTGGCAATAGGCTCCACTACGCCGGGTAAGGCCCCGGGTCCAGATGGCCTTACTCTTCAGTACTACCTGACGTTGCTCCCTATTTTAGGTCCCCATATGGTAGATTTGTTTAATGGCCTCGGTAATGATGTAAATCTACCTAAAGATACTTTGAAGGCGCATGTATCTGTTATCCTGAAAGAAGGCAAAAACCCGACCTCGTGGGGAAACTATAGGCCAATTTCGCTCTAAAATGCTGATCTTAAACTATTCACAAAGATCCTTGCAACACGCATAGCCGAACACCTGCTGGACCTGGTGCATTTGGACCAGGTGGGCTTTATTCCCACTAGGGAAGCTTGGGCTAATGCAACGAAAGTCCTTAACCTACTCCATGTAGCCATGTTTCACCAATACACCCTGCGTTTTTCTTAATACAGATGCTGAAAAAGCATTTGATCGGAACTGGCAATATATGTTCACGGTCCTTCGACATCTAGGCCTTGGGGAAACCATTATCAATTAGATCACTAAAGTATTTTCTTAACCTACAGCCCAGGTTAAAGTCAACGGAGTTCTGTCTCACCTTTTTCCTATAGCAAATGGAACAAGACAGGGGTGTCCGCTTTCCCCTTTGTTATCCGCTCTGTCATTAGAACCATTTCTGAACAGAATTCGTTTGAACCCAGACATACAGGGGGCCTGACTGTTGGAGGCAATCAGTACAACATCTGGGCCTACGCAGACGACCTATTCTTTTCTCTGACAAACCCCGCCATTTCCTCCCTAATCTCCTACAAGAGTTTGAAACCTACGGGTCTTTTTCCAAATTGAAGATAAATTGGGAGAAATCAGAGGCAATGGGAATCGGTATACCCTCTACCCTCCCATCTACATTTAGATCTAGTTTTAATTTCAAATGGACGATGACGGCCCTAAAGTACCTGGGCACTTATATCCCTAGAAATCTATCAAGCGTATTCAAACTTAACTTCTCCCGCCACTGTTATCTAGAACCCGTGTGCTCCTAGATTCATGGAATAAAGGTTTACATTCATGGTTTGGCAGAATTAATTTATTGAAAATGTCTATTACCTAAGTTCCTTTATTTATTCCAAGCCCTACCAATTAAGTTCCCTCTGGCTTACTTTAAACAGGTTAACCCGCTCTTTGTTAAAGCGGAGCTCCACCCTAAAGTGGAACTTCCGCTTATCGGATTCCTCCCCCCCTCCAGTGCCACAATTGGCACCTTTCAGGGGGGAGGGGGGTGCAGATACCTGTATAATACATGTATCTGCACCCACTTCCGGACGAGATATCCGGAGCTGCCCCGCCCCTATCCGGAGATGCCCAGTTGTGTCTTGGGAAACACAGTTCCCAGGACACAGCGGGGACCAATAGAGACGCGCAGCGCGACTCGCGCATGCGCAGTAGGGAACTGGGCAGTGAAGACGTTGCGTCTTCACTTCCTGATTCCCTGACAGAGGATGGCGGCGGGGCAGCTGAGAGACGAGCGGTCGCTCGTCACATTCTGCCGACACCGCTGGAACCTGGAACAGGTGTCCATTTATTAAAAGTCAGCAGCTGCAGTATTTGTAGCTGCTGACTTTTAATATTTTTGGTGCGGGTGCAGCTCCGCTTTAAGTTTGTCTGGGCACATAAGAAATCACGTCTTTCTTTCCATCTACTGTCACTACCCAAACAAAATGGCGGTCTAGCCCTTCCAGATGCCGGGAAATACTACCAAGCGACTCATTTGCGTAGGATTATAGACTGGTGCCGTCATAGTCAATTTAAACTGTGGGCTCAGATGGAACAACCTCAGACACATATTTTGCTAACAGGGACCCTGTGGTGTTATGATCATCTTCAGATGCCACTGAAAAATCACCCTATAATAGGTGCAACGCTTCAGATAGGATGCCAGGTTAGCAAACAACTCTCCCTTTTTTCTCCGGATTCTCCATTATTTCCTATTCTGGGAAACCCGAGCTTTGCTCCAGGTATTTGCCCTAATACATTCAGATCCCTGCCACAGTCAGGCAAAATTCAGGCATCCCATTTTCTAATAGATGGCAGATGGCCCTCTATAGAGGAACTGATGGCGGAGTCAGGCCCTTTTACACTGTCCTTCTGGCCGGCATTTCCGCTGCAACATTTTCTTAAAACCTTGCCTAACCCAATGCGCTTTGTTTGCCCTTTGACAACACTAGAGGAATACTGTTCCGAGGAAGGCATCATAACACAGGTACTCTCTAAAACGTACTCTCTACTAAACTGTCCAGCGGCTCTGCCACATCTGCCGTTCTTGGAAAAGTGGGAACAAGACCTTCAGCGGAAATTTACATCTGCCCAAATACAACAATTGCTGTTTACGATGAATTGTTCAGACTTCATTTATTAAAACCTATTATGATATTGTAATATTTTATTCATTTTCTATTAATTCTATATGTATGTACACCGATTTGTTAATAAATGACAATGTTTTACATTGATTGATTCATTCGACTTAGTAATGTGCTTCACATAAAGTCCCAAATAGTTTCCTATTGTATAAACAATTATTGGGGATGGAGGTATATATTATTATTGCCTAGTCCTAGGTCTTTTCTTCTCATATTATCGGGGATAGCACATAACTAAACTAATTCATCTAGTTTTACTATTAACTGTGACCTATCGTTGCCAAGATCTTTCTTTTCCTTTTTATAGGGACTAGCTCTGCTAGGCGGGGCCAGGCTTTGCCTCGTTACCCCCGGGAGCTGCGACCCGCACCAAAACCTCTCCCTTCCCCCCCTGTTTGCGGGGGGCAGGACAGGCACTCACTGCGAGTCGACGCCACGCCCACATGCCGGGGCGTCTGACGTCATCCATGACGCCGCATTGCTGACATGTTTGTCCACGTGCGTACTCCACGAGGAACTTTTGAGCGCCAAACCCCGAGCATGCATTGTTGCTCGGGTGTTGCCGCTGCCTGTTCCTCATTACGCTGCGTGGTGTTGTCGGTCACCATTGGCTTACGGCCGGTACTTATACTACACATGCACTTTGTCTACTATTTAACCTGACTCACTTATAAACATTGTTGCAACTCTCTGGATCACGCCTTCTTACATACCCTTGCAGGTACTTAGTCTTTATCACTTATACTACATTTCACCATTGTTATTTTTGCATTATTATTTCTCTCAGAGATATGCCCCAGTAGAAGACCGATTTGTGTCAAAACGCGTCGGGCAAGCTATCTCATACTTCTCACATTGCTGACCCTTTTCTTTTTATTCTCGAGATTTTATTTGTCACATGCCAATGTGAATAAATTTTAAATATTTTTTGACCTGCACCATTGGAGTCGCTTCCATTTTCTCTTTTTCCCCTGGCTTTTGGGATCGTATTGAGTGGACTGTCTTGGGATTTCAGAACTTGACCACACGAGGTCTATCGGTCGTGGTGTTTGCCATTTGGTTCCTACCTGTCGTGGTGTCTGCCTCCGGTTCCCGCCTGCCTGATCCGGTACCCATCAGCGCAAGAGGTTTAGCGCACAAGCCTACTCAATACAAATGCCGTATGGTAGCTGTATCCAACCTTTGCGGTAAGAGTACCTAATCCCTCTATATCATCCGTCAAGCTGTTTTAAAGTCATCCCTATCCAGTCTCTTCCCGTTCTTGAGTCATCTTGAAGGATCCGCTGGCATCAGCGTTTCACTTGATTCAGACTTTATATTATATTAATTTGCTTTCTGTTGTGTTTTCATTGGCACCTATTACATATGTCACATTAATTTGCTTTCATTGGCACATATTACATATGTCACATTATTGTTGATACACTGGTGCTGGTGCCACAACACTGCAACACGGCCCTCACAGAGACTGTACTTGGAGCACAGTTGTTTATTTGTATACACGTCCTAGGTTTTTGGTTTACATTTTACTCACCTTTACACAGTGGGTTTACTGTCTGCCCCTGTGTTCTTGGCTCTTTTCCCCTTGGCGGTCTTCCAGCCATTGTAGACTAACACACTTCAAGTCCTATAGGTGCTTCTGGGAAGAAAATATTGCTCTGTGTGTGTAATGGGACTAACACACTTCAAGTCCTATAGGTGCTTCTGGGAAGAAAATATAGCTCTGTGTGTGTAATGGGACTAACACACTTCAAGTCCTATAGGTGCCTCTGGGAACAAAATATAGGAGCTCTGCCTGCCTGCCACGAACACACTACAAGTCCTATAGGTGCTTCTGGTAACAAAATATAGGAGCTCTGCCTGCCTGCCACTAACACACTACAAGTCCTATAGGTGCTTCTGGGAAGAAAAATATAGCTCTGTGTGTGTAATGGGACTAACACACTTCAAGTCCTATAAGTGCTTCTGGGAACAAAATATAGGAGCTCTGCCTGCCTGCCACGAACACACTACAAGTCCTATAGGTGCTTCTGGGAAGAAAATATAGCTCTGTGTGTGTAATGGGACTAACACACTTCAAGTCCTATAGGTGCTTCTGGGAACAAAGTATAGCTCTTTGTGTGTAATGGGACTAACACACTTCAAGTCCTATAGGTGCTTCTGGGAAGAAAATATAGCTCTGTGTGTGTGATGGGACTAACACACTTCAAGTCCTATAGGTGCTTCTGGGAAAAAATATAGCTCTGTGTGTGTAATGGGACTAACACACTTCAAGTCCTATAGGTGCTTCTGGGAACAAAATATAGCTCTGTGTGTGTGATGGGACTAACACACTTCAAGTCCTATAGGTGCTTCTGGGAAGAAAATATAGCTCTGTGTGTGTAATGGGACTAACACACTACAAGTCCTATAGGTGCTTCTGGGAAGAAAATATAGCTCTGTGTGTGTAATGGGACTAACACACTTCAAGTCCTATAGGTGCTTCTGGGGAAGAAAATATAGCTCTGTGTGTGTCATGGGACTAACACACTTCAAGTCCTATAGGTGCTTCTGGGAAGAAAATATAGCTCTGTGTGTGTAATGGGACTAACACACTTCAAGTCCTATAGGTGCTTCTGGGAAGAAAATATAGCTCTGTGTGTGTAATGGGACTAACACACTTCAAGTCCTATAGGTGCTTCTGGGAACAAAATATAGCTCTGTGTGTGTAATGGGACTAACACACTTCAAGTCCTATAGGTGCTTCTGGGAAGAAAATATAGCTCTGTGTGTGTAATGGGACTAACACACTTCAAGTCCTATAGGTGCTTCTGGGAACAAAGTATAGCTCTTTGTGTGTAATGGGACTAACACACTTCAAGTCCTATAGGTGCTTCTGGGAAGAAAATATAGCTCTGTGTGTGTGATGGGACTAACACACTTCAAGTCCTATAGGTGCTTCTGGGAACAAAATATAGCTCTGTGTGTGTAATGGGACTAACACACTTCAAGTCCTATAGGTGCTTCTGGGAACAAAATATAGCTCTGTGTGTGTGATGGGACTAACACACTTCAAGTCCTATAGGTGCTTCTGGGAAGAAAATATAGCTCTGTGTGTGTAATGGGACTAACACACTTCAAGTCCTATAGGTGCTTCTGGGAAGAAAATATAGCTCTGTGTGTGTAATGGGACTAACACACTTCAAGTCCTATAGGTGCTTCTGGGAAGAAAATATAGCTCTGTGTGTGTAATGGGACTAACACACTTCAAGTCCTATAGGTGCTTCTGGGAAGAAAATATAGCTCTGTGTGTGTAATGGGACTAACACACTTCAAGTCCTATAGGTGCTTCTGGGAAGAAAATATAGCTCTGTGTGTGTGATGGGACTAACACACTTCAAGTCCTATAGGTGCTTCTGGGAACAAAATATAGCTCTGTGTGTGTAATGGGACTAACACACTTCAAGTCCTATAGGTGCTTCTGGGAAGAAAATATAGCTCTGTGTGTGTAATGGGACTAACACACTTCAAGTCCTATAGGTGCTTCTGGGAAGAAAATATAGCTCTGTGTGTGTAATGGGACTAACACACTTCAAGTCCTATAGGTGCTTCTGGGAACAAAATATAGCTCTGTGTGTGTGATGGGACTAACACACTTCAAGTCCTATAGGTGCTTCTGGGAAGAAAATATAGCTCTGTGTGTGTAATGGGACTAACACACTACAAGTCCTATAGGTGCTTCTGGAAGAAAATATAGCTCTGTGTGTGTAATGGGACTAACACACTTCAAGTCCTATAGGTGCTTCTGGGAAGAAAATATAGCTCTGTGTGTGTGATGGGACTAACACACTTCAAGTCCTATAGGTGCTTCTGGGAACAAAATATAGCTCTGTGTGTGTAATGGGACTAACACACTTCAAGTCCTATAGGTGCTTCTGGGAACAAAATATAGCTCTGTGTGTGTGATGGGACTAACACACTTCAAGTCCTATAGGTGCTTCTGGGAACAAAATATAGCTCTGTGTGTGTAATGGGACTAACACACTTCAAGTCCTATAGGTGCTTCTGGGAACAAAATATAGCTCTGTGTGTGTGATGGACTAACACACTTCAAGTCCTATAGGTGCTTCTGGAAGAAAATATAGCTCTGTGTGTGTAATGGGACTAACACACTTCAAGTCCTATAGGTGCTTCTGGGAAGAAAATATAGCTCTGTGTGTGTAATGGGACTAACACACTTCAAGTCCTATAGGTGCTTCTGGGAAGAAAATATAGCTCTGTGTGTGTAATGGGACTAACACACTTCAAGTCCTATAGGTGCTTCTGGGAAGAAAATATAGCTCTGTGTGTGTAATGGGACTAACACACTTCAAGTCCTATAGGTGCTTCTGGGAAGAAAATATAGCTCTGTGTGTGTAATGGGACTAACACACTTCAAGTCCTATAGGTGCTTCTGGGAACAAAGTATAGCTCTTTGTGTGTAATGGGACTAACACACTTCAAGTCCTATAGGTGCTTCTGGGAAGAAAATATAGCTCTGTGTGTGTGATGGGACTAACACACTTCAAGTCCTATAGGTGCTTCTGGGAACAAAATATAGGAGCTCTGCCTGCCTGCCACGAACACACTACAAGTCCTATAGGTGCTTCTGGTAACAAAATATAGGAGCTCTGCCTGCCTGCCACTAACACACTACAAGTCCTATAGGTGCTTCTGGTAACAAAATATAGGAGCTCTGCCTGCCTGTCACTAACACACTACAAGTCCTATAGGTGCTTCTGGTAACAAAATATAGGAGCTCTGCCTGCCTGCCACTAACACACTACAAGTCCTATAGGTGCTTCTGGTAACAAAATATAGGAGCTCTGCCTGCCTGTCACTAACACACTACAAGTCCTATAGGTGCTTCTGGTAACAAAATATAGGAGCTCTGCCTGCCTGTCACTAACACACTACAAGTCCTATAGGTGCTTCTGGTAACAAAATATAGGAGCTCTGCCTGCCTGCCACTAACACACTACAAGTCCTATAGGTGCTTCTGGTAACAAAATATAGGAGCTCTGCCTGCCTGTCACTAACACACTACAAGTCCTATAGGTGCTTCTGGTAACAAAAATATAGGAGCTCTGCCTGCCTGCCACTAACACACTACAAGTCCTATAGGTGCTTCTGGTAACAAAATATAGGAGCTCTGCCTGCCTGCCACGAACACACTACAAGTCCTATAGGTGCTTCTGGTAACAAAATATAGGAGCTCTGCCTGCCTGCCACGAGCACACTACAAGCCCCTCTTTGTCAATCAATCTTTGTAACTGAATCTATCTAACTCAATCTCTGCAAGTGAATCTCTCTCTCTATCTATCTAAATGCAGCAGAGTGTCACAGGAACAGCCTGCTCAATCTGCGCCGGAACAGCATGTGACCGGCGCAGACGGCGTGGCGGCGTTTTATAGGGGGGGGGCGTGTACTACAGCCCCTGAGCTGTAATTGGCTACAGGCGTCCTGCCTGTAGCCAATTATGGCTCTTCGAGTTTCCGGGGCTGTGATTGGCCAAGCATGCGGGGTCACAGTGCATGCTTGGCCAATCATCAGCCAGCAATGCACTGCGTCGGCCGCGCCGGCCGCAATGCATTGCGGGGCCGCTCGCATCACACGTGGGTTTATTTTAGCGCTACATTTTTTTCACTTAATGTTTTACATTGATTAATTCGACTTAGTAATGTGCTTCACACAAAGTCCTAAATAGTTTCCTCTTGTATAAACAATTATTGGGGATGGAGGTATATATTATTATTGCCTCATACAAAGTCCCATTTTTAGCTCTAGACCTAGGTCTTGTCTTCTCACATATTAAGATTCACCTTTCTTCAATTTGTATAAAAATCCAAGAGTCTAATTATAAAATCTTGACGAGATGGTATCTCACCCCTCATCTTTTATACCAGTATACCCTGATACTACTGACCGCTGTTGGCAATGCCTGAGGGGTAGAGGAACCTTATTTCACATATTTTGGTCCTGCCCTAAATTGTCCCATTTTTGGACGACAGTCCAAGAAGTGACTCAACAGTTTACGGACTATAAGATATCTGGTGATACGACTTTCTTTCTTTTGCAGGTGTCCACCATCTCGGCCAAAAGCTATCAAAAATCTATTTTAAGACACCTCCTAAATGCTGCAAAGTCCTGTATTCCGCTCTATTGGAAGAAACAGATACCACCGACGGCGGCAGATTGGCTATGTAAAGTGGATGATATAAGTAAAATGGAAGATTTAGTATTAACTACACAACACCAACAGGAAAAGCACCATACAACTTGGAAACAGTCTGTCCGGTCTGCAGAAGGCTTGACCCTTCTGGGAAATCAAAGTTAATTTTAAATACACCTTTTAAAGCACCTTGGCTATCCAGAACCAACGATAACTAAGTCTCCCTTTCCCTAATACCTCTACCTTGTTTATAACCCTGTCTCTGCCCCTTTTTTTTATTTGTTATTGGAACAGAGGAAAATGGAAGCAGGCAACTTCAAGGTCTGTATTTAAGCTCTTTATTGCTTGATTTCAGGGGGCTGCAAACAGTAATATTTACTTGATTCTTAATTTATACTATGCCTCCTTCGATTCTTTTGCAGATGCTTGTATGGATATTTATATAATGCTTATATTGTTATTTGATGTATACAGTACATACTGGCTGTATTGACATGTTTTTGCCCATGGTAGGCGTTAATAAAATTTATATTTGAATAAAAGGGCCTGCTATTGGGTGAAGGTGTACAAATTATGTGACCGAGCCACAGGATACACATATGCCCTCATAGTGTACGAAGGGAAGGACACCCAGCTGCACCCCCCTAATTGCCCAGACTACTTGGGATCAAGGGGAACTTGAACTTCATATACCCCCTACTAGAGAAAGGATACCACTTGTATGTAGACAACTTCTACACAAGTCTGCCCCTGTTCCACAACCTTCAGCGGAAGAAGACGCCAGCATGTGCCACCGTAAGAACCGGAAGGGCTTTCCTCAAAGACTTGTCAATATGAAGTTGAGAAGAGGAAAGACGGCAAGTCTGCGAAACAAGGAGATTCTGGAAGTGAAGTGGAGGGACAGAAGGGATATCTACATGTTGTCTTCGATCCACAATAATACCTTTGTGGAAATCCCCATCAGGAATGGCCCCATCCAAAAGCCAACATCCGTTCATGAATACAATTTGTTCATGGGGGGGAGTCGACTTCAATGACCAAATGCTCGAACCATACCTTGCCACAAGACGGATATACAATAGGTATAAAAAAGTAGCAAATACGTTTTTTTCCATTTGGCCATATACAACTCCTATATAGTTTAACACAACTCCACCCAAAGCTCCCAACCCTTCCTTGGCTACCAGGAGGAAATTTTCACTGCTCTTATATTCCCGAACGGCCTACCAGAAAACATCTGATCAGATGTTCTTAGTCAACTCTCTGAATGCCACTTTCCTGATAAAATCCCTCCCAAACCAGCAGGCCAAAGACGTAAATAAAAAAAAAAAATGTAAGGTGTGTGCCAGTGGAGGAGTCAGAAGAGACATCTTATTATTGTCCCCATTGTCCTTCCCAACCAGGCCTCTGCATAGGTGACTTTTTTCGCTGTTACCATACTTCAGTAAATTATTAGTGAAGTATGGTAAACGTAATCCTGAGTTCCTGCCATTTACCTTCACACCCCTTATGCCACTGCCTGCTCTGTATCTGACCCTGGCTTGTTATTCGACCACGCTTCTGCCTGCCGATTCTGTACATACCTCTGCCTGATCTGAAACTGACTTTGGATTGTTTGACCATATTTTTTGCCTGCCTCTTGGACTGATCTTGTACCCTGCCTACTGGACTAGTGAGATTCAACACAGGGGTCTCACATATGTGAGGGGCTCCAGAATAGTTTTTCTGGATGAAGAAAACAACTTTTTTGGTTTTCTCATTCCTAGATTAGGGTCTGGAGACTCGGAGGCTTCAAAGAGATTTGGGTGGGAGAAGCCTTTACACCTGTCCCGAACGAGGCCCTGCTTCTGCCTGTAGGACTTACTGCCATCATGCCTCTCCCTGTCACACTGACCACAGCATATGGACCATGTTCCTGCCTACTACCAGGACCAATATTTTTGCCACTGCTGACAATATCTCTGCCTGCACTGACCCTGGAATGTATATGGACAGTATCCCTGCCTGCTGCCTGGATAATTGTGTTTGCCGTTGCTGACCAAGTCCCTGCCTGCTGCCTGGACCAGTGCTATCCTCCTGTGGACAACTATGCTACTAAAACCACAGTTAATCTTTTGTTTACCCTTTGCTCAGCATACTGTAATTTTGGGGTGTAATTCTTGGTATGTGCATGCTATGTGTCCCTGGAACACCTGACAGTGTTCCTTGCATGTTGGATCTCTGTATGTGGCCATGCTGTGTATAAGTCTCACACATTTGGAATCGCCATACTCAGGAGTGGCAGAATGTATTTTGGGGTGTAATGTTTGCTATGTAAATGCTATGTGTTGGAAATATCTTATAAACGGACAACTTTGTGTAAAAAAATAAATAAATAAAATAATTCATTTTTTTTTTTTTTCACATTTTCCAAAAACATTTGGAAAAAATTAACTATTCAAAAGACTCATTATGCCTCAGATTTTACGTTGGGGTGTTAGCTTTCAGAAATGGGGTCATTTTGTGGGCATTTCCATTGTCCTGGTGCTCCAGGGCCTTCAAAAGTATAATAGGTGGTTGAGAAATGAGATGTGTAATTTATGCTCCTAGAACACCTGAAGGTGCTACTTCAATGTTGGGCCTCTGTATGTGGCCAGGCTGTGTAAAAATTGCACACAACATGTTGTATCTTTATACTCAGGAGGAGCAGAATGTATTTTGGGGTGTAATTTTGCTATGTAAATGCTTTGTGTTGGAAATATCTTATAAAAACTGACAACTTTGTGTAAACAAAAATGTGTTTATTTTTTTTCCCCACATTTTCCAAAAACTTCTGAGAAAAAAAGAACCGTTCAAAAGACTCATTATGCCTCATATTATACGTTGGGGTTTTAGTTTTCCAAAATTGGGCAATTTTGTGGGCATTTCCATTGTCCTGGTGCTCTAGGGCCTTCAAAAGTGTAATAGGTAGTCAACAAGTTAGATGTGTAATTTATGCTCCTTGAACACCTGATGGTGCTCCCTGCATGTTGGACCTCTGTATGTGGCCAGGCAGTCAAAAAGTCCCACACATGTGGTATCGTAATATTCAGGAAGAGTAGCAGAATGTATTTAACCACTTGACCACTGGGCAGTTAAACCCCCTTCCTAACCAGACCAATTTTCAGCTTTCGGTGCTCTCACACTTTGAATGACAATTACTCAGTCATGCAACACTGTACCCAAATGAATTTTGTGTCCTTTTTTTCACACAAATAGAGCTTTCTTTTGGTGGTATTTAATCACCGCTGGGTTTTTTTATTTTTTGCGCTATAAATCAAAAAATACTGAAAGTTCAGTAAAAAAAAAAAAAAAAAAATCTTTGTTTTTATTAAAAATTATTGCAGAGTATTGGCAGAGTATTGGCAGAGTATTGGCGAGTATTGGCAGAGTATTGGCAGAGTACTGGCAGAGTACTGGCGAGTATTGGCAGAGTACTGGCGAGTTTTGGCAGAGTATTACAGTGTTGCACAGTGGTTGCAGAGCATTGCACAGTGGTGGCAGAGCATTGCACAGTGGTGGCAGAGCATTGCACAGTGGTTGCAGAGCATTGCACAGTGGTTGGTGGCAGAGCATTGCACAGTGGTTGGTGGCAGAGCAATGCACAGTGGTGGCAGAGCATGGCAGAGCATTGCACAGCGGTGGCAGTGTATTGACCAGTGCTGTGGGCACTACACATCCAGCCCACAGCGCTGGTCCCGTCTCTCCCCCTCTCCGCTTCTCTCCTCTCTGTAATCGGTACAGAGAGGGGAGGGAGGGTCATGACGCCGGTTTGTGTACATGTGATCGCTCCGTCATTTAACGGAGCGATCACGTGGTAAACGGCCGCTATCAGCGGCTGTTTACCGTGATCCGTGATGCGGATGTTCCCGAGTGCGCGCCCCAGGGGGCGCGCGGGAGCAAGTTTCTGGGAGGACGTCCGTAGGACGTCCACTCAGGGAAACTCGACCGCGCTGTAGCCGTCTTTCGACTATAGCGCGGTCGGCATGTGGTTAAGGGTGTCATTTATGGTATGCACATTCCATGTGAGAGAAATAAGCTATTACAATGACAATTTTGTAATAAAAAATAAAATAAAATCTTACTTTTGCAAAGAATTGTGGGAGAAAATTACAACTTCAAATAACTCACCATGCCTCTTACTACTTCAAAATTTTTGGGCTTTCATTTATAGCGCAAAAAATAAAAACCCCAGAGGTAATCAAATACCACCAAATGAAAGCTCTATTTGTATAAAAAAAAAGGACAAAAAAATAATTTGGGTACAGTGTTGCATGAGTAATTGTCATTCAAAGTGTAAGAGCACTGAAAGCTGAAAATTGGTCTGGGCAGGAGGGGGTTTAAGTACCCAGTAAGCAAGTGGTAAAAAAAAAAAATTAACAAGGGACACCAACATAGTTGTATCTTTGATCTTAAAAACTGCAGGATAATGCTGTTGTGGTAACTTGGCCGAAAAATAAAACAAGCATAATAATATTATTCTTGATATCACTAGAAAACAAATGCCTTTTAAAATCAGTTTGCCATAACTCCATCAGTATCACCAGCAAAGCAGTTTCATTATTATCCCATTAACCAGTTCAGTACAGGGCATTTTCACCCCTTTCCTGCCCAGGCCAATTTTCAGCGCTGTGGTACTTTGAATGACAATTGCGCGGTCATGCAACACTGTACCCAAATTTTTTTTCCCCACAAATAGAGCTTTCTTTTGATGGTATTTGATCTCCTCTGTGGTTTTAATTTTTTGCGCTATTAACAAAAGAAGAGTGACAAGTTTGAAAAATAAAACAATATTCTTTTATTTTATTTTTATAATAAATATCCCAATTTAAAAAAAAGAAAACATTTCCACAGTTAGGCCGATATGTATTCTTCTACATATTTTTGGTAAAAAAAATCTAAATAAGCGTATATTGATTGGTTTGAGCGAAAGTTATATCGTCTACAAAATAGGGGATAGATTTAGGCATTTTTATTACTAGTAATGGCGGCGATCTGCGATTTTTAACGTGACTAACATTGCGGCGGACACATCTGGCACTATTTATGGACCATTCACATTTATACAGCGATCAGTCCTATAAAAATATAAATAAAAAAAATAAATGTGAACTATGTAAACAACTATACCATGCTGTCTAAAACGCAAGCAGCAAGCACAGCAGCATAAAAATAAACAGAGAAAAGTATGAAAAATGTGCAGCGCTAACAAATAACCAATATCAAAAATATGTGAAAAAACAGCACTTGTTAACGCTGCACATTTTTCATATTTTTACTGTATAAATGTCACTGGCAGGGAAGGAGTTAACACTAGGGGGTGATCAAGGGGTTAAATGTGTGAGTGATTCTAACTGTAGGGGGAGGGGACTCACAAGGGGAGGAGACAGATCAGTGTTCCTCTGTACTGGGAACACACGATCGGTCTCCTCTCTGCTGACAAGACATGGATCTGTGTGTTTACACACACAGATCCACACCCCCGGCTCTGTTACCAGCAATAGCGGGTGCCTGGCGGACATCGCGGCCGCCAGGCACGCGCATCGGTTCCAGAGCGACATGGCTCCCCTAGATGGCCGGGAAGCCCAGGGTGTCATATGATGCCCGCCTAGGATGGGAGATCCCTCCCGCGGACATCATTTGACTATGTGGTATGAAGTGGTTAAAAAAGAAAAGAATGTGCGCTGCATTTCGACATTTCATAATTTGCCGTGCCACGAATGTTAATTCCCCATTACGAACGCTAGTTTACAAGACCGACCGCTTCTGGCTCATTCCTTGCTTCCGAACATGCGTGTTTGTACTTTAGACTTTTGTGTGACAGACTTGTGTACAGACGATCCGAAAATCAGACAACAGGCCTTTGTCCGCCAAAAATTTACTAGCCTGGCATCAAACATTTGTTGGCCGAAAGTAGGACAATTGTCTGAAGGAGTGTACTAATGGTCTGATTTTAGGACAACAGTCTGACAACAGACCCTGCCAACAATCGGATCGTGTGTAGGAGGCTTAACAGAAAAAAGACTGCAGGCTTTTAAAGGATGCACACAGGCAGCGGTGGGAGGAAACCTATGAGCCCTGCAGAAAGGGTCACATGATATTCCTTCCAAATACTTGACTAGCAAATAAAAACAGACCCATATTTGTATTATAAAAAGCTCCCTACACATTAGAATTTAAAGTGTAAGTTCACCTTTACAGAAAAATCTGTAAGGTGAACTTACACTGGACCCCCCTCCCCATCGCACCCAGTACCGCTAACCTGGAGTGCGGTGATCTCTTGTTCTGATAGATTGTACAGCCGCTTTACCAGACAGGCGATTTGAAATTCACGCGGCTTTGTATCCTCTTCACCCACGGTGACAGGACGGGCTAAGCAGGTTCTGGTCGGCGCCGTCACATGTGCAACCAGTTAGAACGCTCCTATACATACCTCCTGACGAGATACGTTTAGGAGATTACACCAAGGGGATGTCTAAGTGGCAATACGAGGGCACGTAGCAGGAGATCGCTGTGCTCCAAATCAGCGGGACTGGGGGGGTAGAGGGCGTCCTGTGTAAGTTCACCTTACAGATTTTTCTGTAAAAGTGAACTTACCCTTTAAAAACTTGAGACGAAATGGGTTTTTTGCACTGCAATTTTTATTTTTGCCCAAACCCTCTTAAACTCTGCATCTAAAAAATAAATAAAAGTGGTAATGCAAGGACACAGAGAAAAACAACTGTTTATGTGTCCAGTTCACATTATACATGCTGCGCTGAGGTGCTTTATGGTGTGGTGCATTGCATAAGATGCAGCATGTCTGCATTTTTCCCCAACAAACTGCACCTACCAGCATGCCACCAGTGCAGCGTGTTGCAACATATTGTAGTGCATGCAAAAAATAAAAAAAGCATTGCAACACTTCTACCTTAACATAAAAAAGTAAACACGGAGAGACATTGTTACTCACACCAATGCATGCGTTATATGCATTATGAACAGCCCCCCTTTACTCACACGAATGCATGTGTTATATGCATTATGAACAGCCCCCCTTTACTCACACGAATGCATGTGTTATATGCATTATGAACAGCCCCCCTTTACTCACACCAATGCATGCGTTATATGCATTATGAACAGCCCCCCTTTACTCACACGAATGCATGTGTTATATGCATTATGAACAGCCCCCCTTTACTCACACGAATGCATGCGTTATATGCATTATGAACAGCCCCCCTTTACTCACACGAATGCATGCGTTATATGCATTATGAACAGCCCCCCCCACACATTAATTTTGAGCAGCAAAATTGATCTGTGGGAGGAGAAATAAGGAAATGTGCACCCAATTGGATGCTTAAAAACAGAAGCAATCCTGCAGGTATGTCTGATTATATGTAAAATGGTCACATCCTGGCTCTTTTCTCAATAAAATGGTCAGTTACTGCCTCTTTTTTTCTCCATACTTCTCACCAAGCATTCATGGTAAAGAAAAGGATTTAAAAATTACATTTCTAAGTTCCTACTTCATTAATGGAAGGATTTACCCCCTTAGTGGCCAGGCTATTTTTTTTGCAAAACGGTATTAATGAAGTAGGAGCTTAGAAATTTAATTTTTAAATCCTTTTCTTTACCATGAATGCTTGGTGAGAAGTATGGAGAAAAAGGAGGCAGTAACTGACCATTTTATTGAGAAAAGAGCCAGGATGTGACCGTTTTGATATAAATATATATATATACTGCTATAAAACATACACAAATATTTTTTAAAAAAATTTAATTTCTTCATCAATTTAGGCCAGTTCGTAATCTGCTAGGTATATTTGGTAAAAAAAAAAAAAAAAAAAACAATAAGCGTATATTGACTGGCTTGTTATAAGTTAAAAGTTATAGCGTTTACAAAATAGGGGATAGATTTATGTAATTTTTACTAGTAATGGCAATGGTGTTCTGCAATTTTTAGCAGGACTGCGACATTGCGGCTGACAGATCGGAAACCTGACATTTGACACTTTTATGGGAACCAGTGACATTATTATAGTGATCAGTGCTAAAAATATGCTCTGACATTGTACTAATTGGAGGGAAGGGGTTAACATCAGGGGCAATCAAGGAGTAAATTTGTTCCCTGGGTGTTTACTAACTCTATGGGGGATGGGCTGCCTGGGACAACACATAGATCTGTCTTCCTGCATAGCAAAAAGACAGGATGTGTGTCATCCCCTGACAGAAAGGAGATCTGCCTTGTTTACTTTGGCAGCTCCCCGGTCTGTCTCTTGGGGAGCGATTGCGGGCAGCCAGCGGACATCGAGTCGCTGATTGGCTCCCCCGCTGGCCAACCAGTGCATGCTCACAAATCGCTGTGTTCGACGTACACCTACGGTGATTTGCGCAGCCGAGCCACCCTGCCGCAGTACAACTGCGGCGGCTGGTCGGCAAGCAGTTAAAGTGTATTTTTTTCCCAAAAAAATTGTTTGAAAGACCGCTGTTCAAATAATGTGTGACATAAAATATTGCAACAACCACCATTTTATTCTCGAGGGTCTGTGTGATATAGAATATATATATATATATATATATATATATATATATATATATATATTGGTTCTAAGTAATTTCCTAGCAAAAAATACATTTTTACTGGTCTTAAAGTGGTTAAAAGCCTTTACAAGTCATCAGTTCAGAGTTAACCAGGAGCTCTTGTGCTAGACTTATTGGTCTCACTATAACATTCGTAGGGATATGTCACGTGTGGTGTGACCACAGTTTACACTCTGGGAGTACATTTGCATACAGGCGGTCCCGGGTTACAAACATCCAACTTGTATACGACTTAGAAACCTTGTTTGTAACCCAGGGACTGCCTGTATGTGTGTGGGCAACAGGGGTTACACCCTGGGCGTACATTTGCATATGTGTGCGGGCAACAGGGGTTACACTAAATTTTTATCATATCATAAGGGGTTAATAAACCCCCATGTGATATCATTGGGAAGGTGACAGATACTCTTTTTGGAGACATTAGGGGTCCAATAGGGATGAGCTTTATGTTCGGGTCGAACATCGGGTGTTCGCCCATTCGTTGAAAAACTAACATTATGGGGTGTTCGTAGCAAATTCGAGCGCTGTGTAACACCCCATAATGCACTGCGAAATCGCAGTGCATTGCTGTATGATGATTGGCCAAAGCATGTACCATGACCTGCATGCTTTGGCCAATCCCAGCGCCCTCAGCTAAGAGAGCCATAATTTGACAAAGGCAGGGTGCCTTTGGCCAATTATGGCTCAGGGGAACTAAGTCCACACCCCACACTATATAAGGCTGCCTGCACGTCGGCCCTGTGTAGTGTGTTGTTGGCGTGGACGGAGAGAGAGTATTATATAGATTGAGTGGGCAGGCAGGCAGGTTATTCAGTTAGCTGCTGTTTTTAATATATACATGTAGCACTGACCCCCGAAGGAGCTGCTGGTTTTATTTGGGCCTGCACTCTGCTAATAAACCCCACTAACTTGACTCAGTCCCCCTGACACAGCTGTGGTGCAATACAATACAGTACAATAAAATATAACACAATATACCTGTATTGTCACTTCAGTATCCACTGGCTCCACCTGCTGGGAGAAAACAATACTCCACACAATGGGGTACTTAACCAAAGTATACTTTATAAGTGTTGGCAAACAGGTGATTGCAATAATTGTGCTGTCATCCCAACATAGAATGACAGGACAATGAATTTTGCTATAACAATTATAAACAATATAATTACAAGGGAGCTCCCCCTACTTTTATAGCTATGTGTGAGATCTCACTTAAAGTACTCAGTCTTTAGTCTTCTTGTCTTCGGCTAGCTACGATGATTCCTTATAATTTGTAATCCAAGGGGTAAAGTAATTAAAGTTGAGTTAAGGATGATCCTGGTGTTGCTTCAGTAACTATAATACAATGCTTGAGATGCAATAGTAAGTAGGCCTTATGCCTGCCTAGCATCAGTTGCTATACTCCTCCTCCGTAGGACTATGGATCCCAGCCAGGCATGTATATAAGGTGCAAAAGTTTAATAAACTGTGGGCCGCAACCCACTCACCAACTGGATCGGAAGCAAGGTATGGTAGCTTTGGTCCGGTGTTTGCAGCTTGCTTCTATGTCAGCCGGCTCCGTCACTCTGTTTCGTTCTGCTGGATGAACCCGGTCCTCCGATGCTCAAACAAGTGTCTCTGGATCTCTCCAATCCGGTCACTGTGTCTCCGGCACCGTCAGGTCACTCATACAAACTGTTGGAGTTGCGCTCCACAATGGCTGTAGGCCGCTTCTTTTGGGAGGCCTCCTCACAGGTCCTCACAGGCAGGCCACGCATCCCAAATAGAGCTAAGATGGCCGCTTGGGCTCCTTTTATCTCCTACCCAGCATGCTCTGTCAGAGAGGGTGTCCATGGGTAGGTCACCGGGCATCCTGGGTAAAAAGGTCAACTCTCCAGTGTAAATTACAGTCACTTCCTGTAAATAGTTTGATGCTTTGTGAAAGCAAAAATAATTTAAGTCCACCATCAGTGTTTGGCCGCTAGGTGGTGCCAAAAACTAAGTCATAGAAGCATCCATAGATGTGTAATCCCTTGGACACAGCCAGTCACAGATCGCTGTAAATGGCCAATCACAGCGGCAGTTTACAGAGCGATCGGCGTGTCCAATGAGAGATGATCTCATATGTAAACATATGAGATCATCTGTCATCGCCGGCTCTCCCTCCTCACACAGAGACAGCGTGTGAGGAGGGAGAGATGAACGGCTGCAGCGGCCGTAAATTAAAAAAAAAAGTATGAAGTATACGTCAGTGCCACATGTCCCCAGTGCCACCTGTCGTTGGTGCCATCTGTCCGTGCCATTTGTCCCCAGTGCCACCTGTCAGAGCCATCTGTCCCCAGTGCAACGTATAAGTGCCATCTGTCATAAGTGCCACGTGTCATCAGTGCCACATAGTGCCATCTGTCATCAGTGCCATATCAGTGTCACGTGTCATCAGTGCCACATATTAGCGCCATCTGTCATCAGTGCCACGTATCAGTGCCATCTGCCATCAGTGCTACCTGTCAGTGTCACGTGCCATCTGTTATCAGTGTCACGTGTCATCAATGCCACGTATCGGTGCCATCTGTCATCAGTGCCACGTATTAGTGCCACATGTCATCAGTGCCACATGTCATTAGTGCCATCTGTCATCAGTGTCACGTGTCATCAGTGCCCCGTATTAGTGGCATCTTTCATCAGTGCCACATAAGTGTCATGTGTCATCAGTGCCACGTATCAGTGCCACATATTAGTGCCATCTGTCATCAGTGCCACGTATCAGTGCCACCTGTCATCAGTGCCACCTGTCAGTGTCATGTGCCATCTGTTATCAGTGTCACGTGTCATCAGTGCCATCTGTCATCAGTGCCACGTATTAGTGCCATCTGTCATCAGTGTCACGTGTCATCAGTGCCACCTGCCATCAGTGTCACGTGTCATTGTCCTGGTGCTCAAGGGCCTTCAAAAGTGTAATAGGTAGTCAACAAGTTAGATGTGTAATAAATGCTTCTAGAACAGGTGATGGTGCTCCCTGCATGTTGGGCCTCTCTAAGTGGCCAGCCTGTGGAAAAGTCCCACACACGTGGTATCGTAAAAAGGAGGAGTAGCAGAATGTATTTTGGGGTTTCATTTGTGGTATACACATGCCATGTGAGAGAAATAACCTATTACAATGACAATTTTTTGTGAAAAAAAAAAAGAAAAGAATCGTCATTTTGCAAAGAATTGTGGGAAAAAATTACATCAAAAAGCTCTCCATGCCTCGTACTAAATACCTTGGAATGTCTATTTTCAAAAAAGGGGTCATTTGGGGGGTATTTGTACTTTCCTGGCTTGTTCGGGTCTCAAGAAATAGGCCACCAGTACATCAGGTGTGATCAATTTTGTATGATTTGCACCACAGCTTATAGACTCTCTAACTTTCACAAAGACCAAATAATATCCACTAATTTGGGTTATTTTTAACAAAGATATGTAGCAGTATAAATTGTGGCCAAAATTTATGAATAAAAATTAATAATTTGCTAAATTTTATCACAGAAACAAATAAAAATGCTTTTTTCATTTATAGCGCAAAAAATAAAAAACCCAGAGGTGATCAAATACCACCAAAAGAAAGCTCTATTTGTGGGAAAAAAAGGACATATGGGTACAGTGTTACATGACTGAGTACTTGTCATTCAAAGTGTGAGCACCGAAAGCTGAAAATTGGTCTGGGCAGGAGGGGTGTTTAAGTGCCCAGTAGGCAAGTGGTTAAACTGGGATAGTTGGCAAGTATGAGGCAGCTGCATTGGGCCCCACAACAATAAAAGGGCCCAGGGCAGCTGACCCTTTTGCCCTGCCTTAAAGACGGCCCTGCTCAGACCATACGCTGTACACTGCATCAAATTGGTCTGCATGGCTGTCATCCCAGAAGCAAGCCTCTTCTAAAGATGATGCACAAAAAAGCCTGCAAACAGTTTGCTGAAGACAAGCAGACTAAGGACATGGATTACTGGAACCATGTCCTGTGGTCTGATGAGACCAAGATAAACTTATTTGGTTCAGATGGTGTCAAGCGTGTGTGGCGGCAACCAGGTGAGGAGTACAAAGACAAGTGTGTTTTGCCTACAGTCAAGCATGGTGGTGGGAGTGTCATGGGCTGGAGCTGCATGAGTGCTGCCGGCACTGGGGAGCTACAGTTCATTGAGGGAACCATGAATGCCAACATGTACTGCGACATACTGAAGCAGAGCATGATCCTCTCCCTTCAGAGACTGGGCTGCAGGGCAGTATTCCAACATAATGACCCCAAACACACCTCCAAGACGACTACTGCCTTGCTGAAGAAGCTAAGGTTAAAGGTGATGGACCGGCCAAGCATGTCTCCAGACCTAAACCCTATTGAGCATCTGTGGGGCATCCTCAAATGGAAGGTGATGGAGCACAAGGTCTCATCCACCAGCTCCACAATGTCGTCATGGAGGAGTGGAAGAGGACTCCAGTGGCAACCTGTGAAGCTCTGGTGAACTCCATGCTCAAGAGGGTAAAGGCAGTGCTGGAAAATAATGGTGGCCACACAAAATATTGACACTTTGGGCCCAATTTGGAAATTTTCACTTAAAGGCGTACTCACTTTTGTTGCCAGCGGTTTAGACATTAATGGCTGTGTGTTGAGTAATTTTGAGGGGACAGCAAAGTTACACTGTTATACAAGCTATACACTCACTACTTTACATTGTAGCAAAGTGTAATTTCTTCAGTGTTGTCACATGAAAAGATATGATTAAATATTTACAAAAATTGAGGGGTGTACTCACTTTTGTGAGATACTATAATATATATATATTGTGGCAGATCGAAGCTCTGTCCCTTTGAAATTAGAGGTAAAGGAGACACAGAGTTTGCATATCTGCAGACTGCAAGACTACAGACTATAGAATTTAAACTGCTCTGTCAGTTTTCTCCAGGTTTTGCCAGTTCTGGATGGGAGTCTGTAGTTTGGAGATCCCCTGAGTCATGGGTGGGATGGGATCTCCAACCCTGTGTCCGGGTCTTGAGGATAGCAAGCAAGGTGTGTGCCCAGCTGCACACAGACCATATAATGAGGGGCTGGTGAGTGGAGGATGGTGGAGTGTGAGCAGCTTGCTGCTGCTGGTGCTGTATGAAGACAAACCTGTGGAGGGGTCATCCCTGTGTAAGGGGTATTCTTTGCCCAGAGACTGGGAAAGGCGGGACAGCCTTGAGAGTCGGGAAGACTAAGGAAGCCGGTGAGTCCAGGGGACTGGAAGGAATCAACTCTGTTGAGAGCAAGCAGAGGAGCTGCTGACAAGAGAGAGCCAGGTGGCTTGGTATGTTTTTTCATTTATGAGTGCTTAATGAAGTTAAACCCCTGCGTGGGACTTCTGGATGGACTTTTGTGTTTTTTCCTTTTTCAATAAACGTGGGCTACCAGGCCCTTAACTATATACGCCTGTCTGATGAGGACTCACTGCATTAAAAAATGCATCATTTCACTTGAGTTAAACACCCCAATGTCACAAGTGGTGGAGAATGCGGGCATGTAGACGGTGGAAACCGGGTCCTTGCTCCATGGTGAGTCGCATCAGGAATTACTGCTAGCTGTGTGTGGCAGCCAGGCGAACAGCATTGCGCAGAACTTTATTTGATGGACTGTGTTGCATGCAGGTTGTGTACCTGTGAAAGAAGAATTGTTTTTTATTCCTTTGCTGAGAACTGTTACAAGTTGCTGTGTGCAAGACTGCAAGGATGGGGCGGTCAAAGCAGAAAAAGGAAGCAATCCTTGCTAAAGCCAGGGAGCGGCTATTGTGGCTAGAGGGTATTTCACCACATGCCCCAGCCACACCAGAGAATTTGTCTGAGTGTGACATCGCTGTGACCTGGCGTAAATTGATCACGTCACCCCCAGTTAAAGGGATAGTGAAAGAGGACATTGTTCCTGGCAGCCTGAGCCCAAAGGTGCCACAGCATGAGGCAAGGAGGCCTCTGCGCTGCATGCGTTGTAGTGAGTGGAGACATGCTGTTGCCCATTGCCCCTTGTCACAGGAACGTTCGTGGAATAACCAAGCTGATTGTGACCAGCTGTGTCCTCAGAAGTGGTATCCCATGGCAACGAGTGAGAGCCAATCATGGAGAGGATGCCAAGAATTGAGCCCAGCATGGCCTGAGACAATGTCTCCACCTAGGAGGGCCACTCCAGAAGGCCTAGGGACGTGTGAGACAGTGAACGAAGGGTTCAAGCAGAACCGCAAAGAGTTGGGCGCAGTGCAAGGGGCTGCGATTTTGGCCTCTGACTATATGCAACCCATGCTGCCTACAGAGGAGGTTGGGGACTTCCTTGTAAGATTTGAAAAAGTTGCTGTAAAGAGAAAATGGCCTAGGGACCGGTGGCCAAAATTGCTGCAAACCTTATTACGGATAGAGTTCCGGTCAGTTTACCATTTGATGGATGGGGACCACGATGATTACCGCAAGTTTAAAGAGAAAATCCTTCTTAGAGGAGAGTTCCATCGTATCATGGGCCCCCAGCAATGCTCCAGGATGGGAGAAGTATCACCGGAAGTGGTCAACTCAGAAAGGAGAGCTCATCAGCCTGAATCTTGCATGAGGTATAGCCAACCAGATTTGGAGCGCAAGACTGTGGTTACCCCTAGCAACAGGGATCTTGTGTCACCTACAGGGGGCATCAGTGGGTCCAGAAAGGCTGCAGTGTTGCTCCATGGCCACATGGGGGAGTCAGCCTGTGGAGACACCACACCTGTAAGACAGCGTACTCAAGTGAAGGCTATTACACCAGCTGCAGGAACTGGTAAGACTTTTTCAGTTTATGGTACTGAACCCACTGAAGTGGGAGTATGTTCAGTGGGGAGATCCACAATACCCATGGACATAGACTTGCTGCAGTGTGCTACCCGGAGCAGTGGGGAGGCACAGCGTATAACCCAACTAGCCGCAGGGCTAAAGACTGGAAAGGACATGGGGACTATGCATGTGCCTGCTATAATCCAGCAGAGTGCTGGAGAAGTTAAACTAGGGGTGACCAAAACTGTCCTTGTGCCATGTTCCCTAGTGACAGGTGCTGCAGAGTTGCCCAGGGAAATTTCCAAGGAGCTTACAGTGATGGAGCCGAGAGTTTCCCAGGTCAGCTATGGAGCTGCCCAAGGAGGAAAGAGTTCCCCTTTAAAGATGGAGTGTGCTGTGAGGAGAGGCTCACAGGCTGTGGTGGGTAATAGAAAAGCCATACGTTATGATAATTCTGATAGTTATGCTGACAAATGTGTTACTGTTGGCAAATGTGGTGGTATTGGTGATAATGACATTGAAAAATGTGTTTCCTTTAATGTCATGTCTAAAAATGTTGGAAATGTGTTCGCTACCAATGATAGGAGTAGGATATCTCCCATGACAACCAGAAGTGCAGGATTGTCCATGGAAGTCTCATGGGGTCTCCATGTGTTGGAGCCAGAGGATTTCCTGGATGGCTGTGGTGCTACTCTGGTGAAACAAAGGAAGACTGAGTCACACAGTGAGAGTGTGTGGGCGCAGCCCCACAACCCTAAGTGTAACCCAGTTGTCAAGGGGTTAATTCAGCCTGCAAAAGCTGAAAGTGCAGAGCTGTGTGTGTCAGTAGCGCAGGTAGGGCAAAAACATGTATTACAGCCTGCCTTGTCAGATGTGTCATCCCAAGGGGATATGTATAGAAATGACACAGGTGATGTTTTGGCTAGTGAATCCCAGGTTACTGTGGGGCCTTCTAGAGCAGGTGATGCAGCGCTGTTGAGCGCCGGTGATGGAACCACAATAGACTGGCAGAATTGGTATGAGGAGGCAATCGCCATACTAAATAATGTGGTGGACATAACACCTGCTATGCCCAAAGGAGGGATCGCAGATGGGCTGGTGCTCAAGGACACATTTGTCCCTGCAACGGTTAATGCCCTCCAGTCTGAAGGAACAGTTCAGGGCACTGGCATCGCAGATGTGTTGTCCACAGCCCTACAGCTAAATGTTGAGTGTCAAACTGATAGTGTGACTTGTAATGACATGCAGCTGCTCACTGACACTGAAGGGATAAGTGTGAGACATGTGTCTGACAGAGCTCCAGGGGAGCAACAGGCTGTGATGATGGGTACCTCCAAAGAGGTGGAGGTCGCTTTAAATGTCTCACCTTCTCAACCTTCAGTGGATGAGTCCCTCCATGTCTTGAACATGGGAAAAGACCCTATAAAGGTCTGGTGTTTAGAGATGACAGAAACCTTGCTGGAAATGCTAGCGTTGGTAAAAACGCACTTACTGTACACTTGGTTGTCTCCACCGCAGTTGGACCAGGTGGTGCTGCGTAGCACCAATGGGTGGAGTCAGTTGGTACAGGCCGTGCTGGG
The DNA here is from genome assembly GCA_028564925.1 of Lithobates sylvaticus. Lineage (NCBI taxonomy): Eukaryota > Metazoa > Chordata > Amphibia > Anura > Ranidae > Lithobates > Lithobates sylvaticus. The sequence continues at coordinate 196,412,660 of CM053029.1, forward strand.
AAACCTTGACCAAGAGAGGAATTGGTGGCACCAATGGTTAACCATTTGGCACATGATCTCCATATTCCCTGTGAGCGTACTTCCAGTTATTGATTGGTATGGAAGGCGCACAGGACAACTGTTTGAGATATCAGAGGTCTCTCCGTCTGATGCAGTGACTAGAAACATCTCTGCTGGTGTGGTCCGAGGTGCGGCTGAGCAGTGGTCAGTAGAGGGCACAGATACTGCCTCACTCGCTAGGCCTCATGAGAAGGAATGGCCCAGAATAGACTCAGCAGTAACGGAGATGATTTCTGTCACTGGCCCGGAGGTACAAGTTAAAGTGCCCGGAGACACTGTGGGAGAAAGTGCTACTATTGGTTGCTGTAACAATGTAATATGTACACCTAAAAAAAATGGTTTATGCTTGGGTCAGGGTAGTTTGTTAGAACAGGTACCCATAGAGTGTTGGCCAACAGGTGAGGTGGAGCTGTGCTATGGTCCCGTGGGATGTAGTCCCTCGCCTGTGTGTAGTCCCTCCTCAGGTCTGGTTCTAACAAACACTGAGTTAGAAAGCACCGATGATATTGGAAGCTGTGATCTGTTAAGGGTTTGTTCTGCAAACAATGATTTGGTTGAGCCTGAAATAGAGATGAAGGGTAAAACGGGTATCTGCAAGTTGAAAGGAGGGCTTAAGGAAGGCAGAGTTCCCCAAAGAAAAGTGAATAAGCCCAGGGACCCCAAAAGAAGAGGAAGCCTACTGTATTTTCTGGCGTATAAGACTACCTTTTACACCGAAATTACACAGCCAAAAAGCGGGGGTCGTCTTATACGCCGGGTCAAGAAGCCGCCAGATGGATATCAGTCCGCCGGGCGCTCTGTAAAATTGTAATATGTATACAGTATGCGCCGCTCAGCCAATCCCGGCAGGCGATGCACTCTGATGAATACAGAGCCTGCTTGGATTGGGTAACAACCTCTGCCAATCCGAGCAGGCTACATGAGTCAGAGCGGCGCGGGCTGATGTCACAGCCTCTGCCAATCCGAGCAGGCTTTGTATCCATCAACAGATTAGTAAAATACAATGCCTGCCATGATTGGCTCAGCGGTGTTACACTGTCTGCACACTGTATTCTGAAGTGTACCTGGCGCTACTGTACTAACACAGCATCATATACTGTGTGTACTTGGTGCTCTACATATTAACAAAGAATCCAGTACTGCACATCCAGCTCCAGATCTCCCCTAAAGTACAGGTATGATTTATGGTGCTTTGGAGGAGAGGATTCATTGTTGCTGCCTACCAATTGTGGGATCTCTGGGACTTGTAGTTCACCAGTTTCCTTTTTCTGATGTTAAGTCTGATGTTTTTTTTTGTTTCTGATGTTTTTTTGTAAATGGTGTTGCCTCGGAAGGTGGGTAGTCTTATATGGCGAGTATAGCCCCAAACCTAAGTTTTCACTGGAAAAATAGGGGGTCGTCTTATACACCCAGTCGTCTTATAAGCCGGCAAATACGGTAAGTATAGGACAATATAGGAACCTGTTAAGATCCAGGGTGGGATGGTCCTGGAAGCACACCCGGAAAAAGGGTGGGGCCTACGTGGCTGACAGCCAGCACAGAGGTGTCCCAATCATGATGATGGGTGCTGGTGTTCCTCCCTTCGGATCGAAACAAGGAGGGGGGATATGTGGCAGAGCGAAGCTCTGTCCCTTTGAAATTAGAGGTAAAGGAGACACAGAGTTTTGCATATCTGCAGACAAGACTACAGACTATAGAATTTAAATGGAGAAAACTGCTCTGTCAGTTTTCTCCAGGTTTTGCTAGTTCTGGATGGGAGTCTGTAGTTTGGAGATCCCCTGAGTCATGGGTGGGATGGGATCTCCAACCCTGTGTCCGGGTCTTGAGGATAGCAAGCAAGGTGTGTGCCCAGCTGCACACAGACCATATAATGAGGGGCTGGTGAGTGGAGGATGGTGGAGTGTGAGCAGCTTGCTGCTGCTGGTGCTGTATGAAGACAGACCTGTGGAGGGGTCATCCCTGTGTAAGGGGGTATTCTTTGCCCAGAGACTGGGAAAGGCGGGACAGCCTTGAGAGTCGGGAAGACTAAGGAAGCCAGTGAGTCCAGGGGACTGGAAGGAATCAACTCTGTTGAGAGCAAGCAGAGGAGCTGCTGACGAGAGAGCCAGGTGGCTTGGTATGTTTTTCATTTATGAGTGCTTAATGAAGTTAAACCCCTGCGTGGGACTTCTGGATGGACTTTTGTGTTTTTTCCTTTTTCAATAAACGTGGGATACCAGGCCCTTAACTATATACGCCTGTCTGATGAGGACTCACTGCATTAAAAAATGCATCTTTTCACTTGAGTTAACCGCTTCCCGACCGCCTCATGTAGATATACGTCAACAGAATGGCACGGGCAGGCAAAAGCACGTACCTGTACGTCCCCTTTAATTTGCCTGCCCGGGGGGGGGGGGCGCGCGCGCGACCTGGTCGGGAGCTCCGTGACCACGGCCGCGGGACCAGCGGACCCGATCGCCGCTGGTATCCCGCGATCGGGTTACGGAGCTGAAGAACGGGGAGAGGTTTGTGTAAACAAACCTCTCCCCGCGCTTCCTACACTGACTGTCAGTGATCGGCGGTCCCCTGTCATCGGGAACGCCGATCAATGACGTCAGACGTACAGCCACGCCCCCCTACTGTAAAAAAAAACACAACACGTCACACTGACTCCTCCCCGCCCCCTAGTGGTTAACCCCCTAACTACAACTGTCATTTACATAGGAATCAGTGCTATTTAAATAGCAGTGATTGCTGTATAAATGACAAATGTCCCAAAAATGTGTCAAAAATGTCCGATGTGTCCGCCAAAATGTCGCAGTCACAATAAAAATCGCTGATCGCCGCCATTACTAATAAAAAAAAAAATATTAATAAAAATGCTATAAAACTATCCCCTATTTTGTAAACGCTATAACTTTTGCGCAAACGAATCAATAATCGCTAATTGCGATTTTTTTTACCAAAAATATGTAGAAGAATACGTATCGGCCTAAACTGAGGAAAAAAAAAAAAATGTTTTTTTATATATTTTTTGGGGATATTTATTATAGCAAAAAGTAAAAAATATTGCATTTTTTTCAAAATTGTCGCTCTATTTTTGTATATAGCGCAAAAAATAAAAACCGCAGGGGCGATCAAATACCACCAAAAGAAAGCTCTATTTGTGGGAAAAAAAGGACGCCAATTTTGTTTTGGAGCCACGTCGCATGACCGCGCAATTGTTAGTTAAAGCGACGCAGTGCCGAATTGCAAAAAGGGGCCTGGTCCTTTGGCTGCCAATTGGTCCGGGGCTGAAGTGGTTAAACACCCCAATGTCACAATATATATATATATATATATATATATATATATATATATATATATATATATATACACTCTGCACAGGCCCGGATTTACTCCATTTGCCACCCCAAGGCCGGGTCCTTCAATGACGCCCCCACCCCACCACCATTCTCGTCCTTACGTCCTGACAGCTACAATAGATCAATTAACCACTTGCCGACCGCCGCACGACGATATACGTCGCCAGAATGGCACGTACAGGCAGGAGGGCGTATATATACGTCCCTACCTGTCTGCGGGTGGGGGGCCCGATCGGGCCCCCCCCCCCGGTGCCTGCGGCGGTCGGCATCGTTGGGGGAGCGATCGGAGATGAGGGGGAGGCCACTCATTCGTGGCCCCCCCCTCGCGATCGCTCGCAGCCAATGAAACACTTCCTCTATCCCCGTCATGTAAACAGGGCTAGAGGAAGTGATGTCATCCCTAACAGACGCGGGTGGGGGGCCGATCGGGCCCGCCCCCGTGTCTGTAAATTGTCCGGGACATTGGGGGAGGGATCGGAGATGAGGGGGGGGCACTCATTCGTGCCCCCCCCCCCGCGCGAGCGCTCCCAGCCAATGGAATGCTTCCCCTGGCTCTGTATTGTGTACAGAGCCAGGGGAAGTGAGGTCATCTCTCCTCGTGGCGGTCTTTTCGAACCGACGCCGAGGAGAGAAGACACGTGAGTTGCACAACACTACACTACACTACACTACACTACACTAACAGTAGAACATTCTAGGCACACTTTTCACACCCCAGCCCCCCCCGATTGCCCCCCTGCACCCCCTGTCACAGTGACACCAAAGCAGTTTTTTTTAATTTTTTTATTTTTTTTACTGTTAACTGCATTGGTGCATTGTGACCCTAATAACTGTTAGGGCAGTTAGATTTAGCCCCCTTTAGGTCTAGGAACCCCCCCTAATAAAGGTTTAACCCCGTGATCACCCCCCGTCCCCAGTGTCACTAAGGCCCCTTTCACACTGGGGCGGTTTTCAGGCGGTACGGCGCTAAAAATAGCGCCTGTATACCGCCTGAAAAAACCGGCCCCATTCACTCCAGTGTGAAAGCCGGCGGGCTTTCACACTGGAGCGGTGCGCTAGCAGGACCGCAACAAAAGTCCTGCTAGCAGCATCTTTGGAGCGGTGAAGGAGCGGTGTATTCACCGCTCCTATACCGCTCCTTCCCATTGGAATCAATGGGAAACCGCGGGGATACCGCCCGCAAACCGCTGCTGCAGCGGCGCTTTGCGGAGGTTTTTTAACCCTTTTGCGGCCGCTAGCGGGGGTTAAAACCACCCCGCTAGCGGCCGCATACCGCGGGTAAAACGATGGTAAAGCAGCGCTAAATATAGCGCTGCTTTACCGTCGCCGCCCCGCACCGCCCCAGTGTGAAGCCAGCCTAAGCGATCGTTTTTTTGATCGCTGTATTAGTGTCACAGTTGACGCTAGTTAGGGAGGTAGGTATTTAGGTTTGCCGCAGCGTTTTATAGGGTCAGGGACCCCCCATATACTACCTGCTAAAGGTTTTAACCCCCTGAGTGCCCCCTAGTTAACCCTTTCACCAGTGATCACCATATAACTGTTACGGGTGACGCTGGTCAGTTAGTTTATTTTTTATAGTTTCAGGGCACCCGCCGTTTATTACCTAATAAAGGTTTAACCCCCTGATCGCCCGGCGGGTGATATAAGTAAGGTTTTAGAGTCAAATAGGGTCTGCGTCGCTCCAGGCAGCGTTGGGTTAGTGCCAGTACCGCTAACACCCACGCACGCAGCATACACCTCCCTTAGTGGTATAGAATCTGAACAGATCGATATCTGATCTGATCAGATCTATACTAGCGTCCCCAAAAACGCATTGTTAGCGGGATCAGCCCAGATACCTGCTAGCACCTGCGTTTTCCCCCCTCCGCCCAGCCCACCCAAGTGCAGTATCGATCGATCACTGTCACTTACAAAACACTAAGCACACATAACTGCAGCGTTCGCAGAGTCAGGCCTGATCCCTGCGATCGCTTACAGTTTTTTGGTAGCGTTTTGATTCAGTCGCTAACAGTCAGGAGCTTTTTTTTTTCCTGTGAGTCTCACTAGTGTACTACTAAATTTAGAGCCCAAAATGGCAAGTCAAACGTACACTAGTGAACAGGCCTACTTGTTTCTGAGTATGACAGATAGTGAAGAGGAGGTCACTCATCTGTCAGAATCAGGCTCAGAATACGACCCAGTAGACGACAGCGGCTCCATGACAGATAGCTCTGACGGCGGAGTTGTGGTCCCTGCTAAGGTCAGGCGTACCAGACCCCAAACTCCTTCTTCTGTTGTTGAGGTGCAGGAACCGCAGGTCGCTCGTAGGAGGCAGAGACGTACTAGAGCCGCTATTCCTTCTGGTGAACAGGCAAGCACCAGCGGCCTAGTACACCCTGGACGTAGTCAAACCAGCACTGCAGTATCACGTGGTGACGTGGCGAGTCCCATAAGTGCAGTTTCAGCTGGCGAGGTGGCAAGCACAAGTAGTGTCCCGCTGCCACCAAGAAGACGACAAAGACAGGCCCGTCGTGCCCATAGTGCCCTTCCTGCAGAATTTGCCAATCCTGATTGGGTGCCCACCACTTCTGCAGAACCCGTACTTCCCCCATTCACTGGCCAACCCGGTATTCAGGTGGAAACAGCTGATTTTACGTCACTTGATTTTTTTTCGCTGTTTTTCACCGAAGATCTCTATAGATCTATTGTGGACCAAACCAATTTGTACGCTGGTCAACACATCGCTGCTAATCCCCAGTTGTCCACCCTTGCCAGAGATTGGAGACCAATTACGGTCCCCGAATTTAAGATCTTTCTGGGCCTTTCCCTCATTATAGGCGTAGTTAAAATGGGTACGTTGCGTTCATATTGGTCCACTGAGCCAATGTACCATATGCCCGTGTTCTCTGCCTCCATGTCCAGGGCACGATACGAACAGATTTTGCGGTTCATGCACTTCAACGACAATGAACTCTGTCGTCCTCGTGGAGACCCTGCATACGATCGGCTCTATAAAATTCGGCCCCTCATAAACCATTTCAACCAACGTTTTGCAGACTTGTTTACTCCCCATCAAGTTGTCTGCGTTGACGAGTCCCTGATTAAGTTTACTGGCCGCTTGTCATTCAAACAATACCTTCCCAGCAAGCGTGCCAGATACGGGGTCAAGATGTATAAGCTCTGTGACAGGGCCACAGGCTATACATGTAAATTTATGGTTTATGAGGGCAAAGATAGCCACATAGAGCCGACAAACTGCCCTGACTACATAGGGAGCGCTGGCAAGATTGTGTGGGACTTGGTGTCACCCTTATTCGGAAAGGGGTACCACTTGTACGTGGATAATTATTACACGAGCGTGCCACTGTTTAGTCATTTGTTTGATCATCAGATTGGAGCATGTGGCACCGTGCGACCTAATCGCCGGGGCTTTCCCCAGCGGCTTGTAGAGTCCCGTCTTAGGCTGGGGGAGAGAGCCTGCTTGAAGTGTAATAACTTGCTCGCTATGAAGTGGAGGGATAATAAGAATGTTTTCGTTCTTACCTCCCTTCATGCAGACACGACGGTCCAAATTACTACGGCGGCTGGTGTTGTGACGAAACCCCTCTGTGTCCACGAGTCCAACCAAAACATGGGAGGGGTGGACCTCAACGACCAGTTGTTGGCGCCGTACCTAGTTGCCCGTAAGGCTAGACGCTGGTACAAAAAAAGTGTCTATTTACCTTTTCCAATTGGCTTTGCTGAATGCTCATGTGCTATACGGAGCTTCAGGACGTACTGGATCCTTCCTTAAATTCCAGGAAGAGATCATCGGAGCCCTTCTGTTTCCAGACGGTGCTCCGCCTCACATTCCCCAACCAAATGCAGTTAGCCGGCTGCATGAGCGGCATTTTATTTATGTCCTCCCGAGTACCCCTACCCAACAAGCCCCCCAAAGAAAATGTCGTGTCTGCAGAAAGCGCGGATTTAGGCGTGACACCCGCTATTATTGTCCCCGCTGTCCTGACAATCCTGGTCTTTGCATCGGTGAATGTTTTGAACGCTACCATACACTAGTTGAGTATTAGCGTAGGGTACAGCATTGCACAGACTAGGCACACGTTCTCAAGAATGCCATCGCATTTTGAGACCAAAACCGATGGAACCGTTACAACAGTTCCGTTAGAACTGTTACAGTTACAAACAAAAGTTTAAAAAAAAAAAGTAAAAAATAAAAAAACAAAAAAAATATAAAATAAAAAAAACAAAAATAGTTGTTTTATTGTTCTCTTTCTCTCTATTCTCTCTCTCTATTGTTCTCCTTTTTACTGTATTCTATTCTGCAATGTTTTATTGTTAACCATTTTTTTTGTTTTCAGGTACGCCATTCAGTTGCAGCGCGGATTTATCTATCTGGACAGCAACAGCGTTTGCTCCCACGATACATAAAGCCGTGACTCCAACGCTGTAGGAGGTGATTTCACCACCACAGTTAAAAAAAAAAAGAGCATATATGCCGAAGCATAGGGGCAGCAGAGGGCGGAGGAGCGATTTGCTCCTAATGCCGCCTACATACGGTTGAAATTCCGACGGAGGCTTGCCCGTGGAAAATTCCGACCGTGTGTACGCGGCATAACTTTTTTGCGGGAGGATGCCCCCATGCTTCGGCATATATATATTTTAGGCACAGGTTGCATTAAAAAATGTTTTATTTTTTACTATGTTTTTTTTGGTATTTGCTTTGCAGGTATGGTAAATCTTACTGTTATACTGTAATGTTACTTTGTTTTATTGGATAACACAGGAATCCAAATGAACCGCCCCTATTCGGACACCTTCCACCGCGCTCAGGTGATACAAGCCCTAAACTATAGCTGCCACTTAAACATAAATTATATAGGTGAATTTGTGTGAAAAAATCTTAAATTAAAAAGACTTATAACAAATAGCGGCGCTGTAATATATATCACACTTCTAAACACACAATATTCCAGTGAGAAAATATAAATATAATAAACTCAACATATATGTGTATAATAACTTAACACACCTAATATGTGCCCAATGTTATATATAACCATACAATAAAACATATACAAAAATTAATGAATATATGTGTAAGATGATTGGCAGCAGCCAATCAAACCCAAGCAAAAAAAAAAAAAATATATATATATATATATATAAATAAAGTTCAAATATATATAAATAAAGTTCAAATAACCGCTGGTGGTTAGTGCAAAGATTCAAAATGAATACTTGAAGTGAAATAAATCAATCAAATAAAATCTTCTGTGCTCTTCCACCACACCACAGTGACTTGTGCCTCCTCCCCAAAAGAAACGCACTCACCACAAAGGTATGCCCACACTTTCGTGAAGGGCCACTGCGCATAAAGGTCCCTCCAAGGGGGGTCAATCGAATTCCCACAGATCAAATGATATGATTGGTTAATTGGTTGGCTGGTTAGGCTCCACATATGAAATAAAAGAGGAAGCTTTCCATAGTGTGAATCAGTAAAACAATTTTAATGCAAAATTTTTAAAAGGCACTTCAAAAGTTCCACTCACATTTATCACATTTAAAACCAGCATAGAAAATGACACACAGCACCGCACTGCACTGCAAATCCAAATCCAATTCCAAACACTGTCTGTTATGTGGTCACGGCGGACCCAAGGTGTACCAGGCTCAGCCTGTATATCTCTCACCCCCGTCTCTCTGGCCGGACCTCCAAATTAGACAAAACTCCACTCCTTCCTGGGCTCTCTTGCTAGTTGCCGCTTAGCCACGCCCCCGACATGTTTCGTCATAGGTTAGACTTAATCATGGGGTTGGCTAAGCGGAGCGACAATCACCTTTTTATACCCTCCCCAATTACGGCCATCGGCTACTGCGCATGCGCGTATTAGAATCTTCGCGCATGCGCGATACACAGTTGGCGCCTGCGCACACCTTGTGTCCCCGTTCGCCTAATGTAGCACTATTTGACATCCTAAACAGCAAATGCTACTCCCATTGCATGGAGTTAATAATCCTTCTGTGTTATTCGCTCCCATATTAGTTGTACGGCGGAGCTGTTAAACACTTCACAGTGCATTTATATTTACTATGTTATTTGCAACACATAAATGTCTGATCTATATACCTAACAAATGAACGGCTAGATTACTATAAAATATGGGTATTTGTACTCACTTAACAATTTAAAAGTTTTTCAAAGTTTTAAAAGATTATTCAAACAGTTTCTTGGGAATTTCAAGATTCCCAGTTTAACTCTTTATCGGTCACCTATTTTCGGATGACCGATCAAAAAGCTGTATAAGTGAAATAATGAAAAAAAAATAAAAAATAAATAAATAAATAAAAATAAAAGTAAAAATAAACATAAAAATAAAAATAAAAATAAAAATAAAATTAAAAAAATATATAATTAAAAAAAAAAATATATATATAAAATTAAAAAAAAAATAAAATAAAAATAAAAATTAAAATAAAAATAAAATTAAAAAGAAAAAGAAAAATAGAAATAAATATAAAAATAAAAATAAAATAAAACAAAAATATACAAATATAAAGCAAAAATATAAATAGTGCCAGAATATATAATACAAAATTATGTAGACTGTGAGTAAATAGACTGTATGACCCTACAGATTACCAGATACAATCTAAAACTCTTGAAAGTTATATTATAATCTAAAAACAGCTAAAATTGTCTTATAACTGTCTAAAAATTGTCTAAAAATTATTGATGAAACAATTTAGGTCCAATTCAATATTTAGCCCTCTCGGGAAAAGACATTTGAAAAGAAAAATCCATTTTGTTTCCCTTTGGGAGAGGTCTCTTATACGATTAGAGCCCCTCCATGTCTGGTGTACTATGTCTAGCCCAACAAATTGTAATAAAGAGGGGTCTTGTTGATGTTTTTCCTTAAAATGTAACGATACACTGTGATATCTGAACCCCTTCTTTATGTTGGCCAAGTGCTCGGCTATGCGTACTCTCAATAGCCTCTTGGTCCTGCCAATATAAAACAATCCACACGGGCACCACATTAGGTACACTACATATGACGAGTTACAGGTAATGAACTCCCTTATGTCAAATCTCTCTCCATCACCATTAGTTACATTCATTATACCCCTATTTTGTACCCTCACTGTGCGACAACAAATGCACTTCCTGCAACTATAAAACCCTTTGAGATTTATCCTCATGATATTCTCATCAGGGGGGTCTAATATCTTTTTTACCACCTGATCTCCAAAGCTCGGTGCTTTTTTATAGATGAATTTGGGTTGTTGTGGCAGGAAGTCTCCAAGGTGTCTGTCTTTACAGAGAATGTGCCAGTGCTTTCTATAGATGTTTTCTACTTCTTTGTACTGACAATGGAAATTCGAGATAAATCCCACCTGATGTTGGGTATGCGTTACTTGATTCTCTCTCTTTTTCAAACATTGAGCTCTAGGTATATCAGCCACTTCATTGATCAATCCATCTATAGTAGTGGTCTTATACCCTTTTTGAATAAATTTGTCCTTTAGGACCCCGGCCTGTGTGTGGTAATCCTCAATTTCAGTACAATTACGGCGTACCCTTAGGAACTGACCCTTTGGTATGTTTCTTATCCATGCAGGGTGATGACCACTCCTGATGGATAAGTAGCTGTTACGGTCAGTGACCTTGAAATATACTTTGGTGCTAATGACATTTGAGCTGCTTTTCATTATTGTTAAGTCCAGAAAATTTACTGACTCTTTACTGATTTGGTGGTCCAGTTTGATGTTATTCTCATTCTGGTTTAAGTCCTTCAGAAATAACTCAACAGATTCCCTAGATCCCTCCCAAATGAACAGGAGGTCATCTATGAATCTACGATAAAATTTCAGTTGAGGTAATTGTCTACTGAAGATACGTCTATCCTCCCACTCGGCCATAAACAGGTTGGCGAGGCTGGGGGCATATTTAGCCCCCATCGCCACGCCGACCTGCTGGGAGAAGAATTTTCCACCGTACCAGAAGTAGTTATGAGAAATGCAAAAGTCCAAAGTCTGTCCCAAAAAGCACTTCTGCATATGTGGGATATCCTCACGTTGGCTCAAAGCCCAATTTAAGGCTAAAGAGGCATCCTCATGTTGTATTACAGTGTATAAGGAGGCCACGTCAGCCGTAACTAAGAAGGACTCTAAATTTGCATCCAACCTAATCTCCTGTAGCATCAGCAGTAGGTCCGACGTATCCTTCAGATATGCTCTAGTGCATTTAACGCTTGGCTGAAGGAACTTGTCCAGATATTCACCCAGCCTCGCAGTAACAGATCCAATCCCATTAACGATTGGTCGAGGGGGTGGACAGGATGCATTTTTGTGGACTTTGGGTAGTGTATAAATTACAGGAATTCTACACATACTCGGCATAAGATATCTTTTTTCTTTTGAATTCAAAGCATTAGTTCTATAGCCCCATTCCACCAATGCTTGAAGTTGTTCCATATATGCTGTTGTTGGATCTGAGTGTAACTTTTTATAGGTTACCTCATCATTCAACAGTTCACATAGTTGATTTTGGTAGAATACTTTATCCATAACAACCACCCCCCCTCCCTTATCCGCAGGGCGGATAACAATATTTTTTCTTCCTTCCAAAGATTTAATGCCCTCCCTGATATACTCAGGGTTGACCCTTTTCTTCTGGGGTAGTTCTTCAAGATCTTTCAGGACTAGGCTTTTGAACACCTCTATATAGTGGTTGCTAGGGTTTTGAGGGTTAAAAATGGATTTGTTCTTTAGTCCACTATCTATTTTACTAGAACAAGTAGGCCTTATTAAGGGGTCTACTGGATGATTTAAGAAATGTTTTTTTATATTCATAGTTCTAATAAATTTATGAGTATCTATATATACCTGGAACTTATTCATTTCTTTCTTTTGTGCACACTTCAGGCCTAAGTTTAATATATTCAATTCTTTTTGATCGAGCTCAACATTGCTTATATTGTATATACCTCCATTTACGCATCTCTCATGCGTTTTTTTGGTGGATTTTCGCTTCCCGGCCCTACATCCCCGTTTTCTCTTTGAGGTATTGTAGGAGCTCTGTTTTGGGAGTATGTGGGGCCACTCAGCCCCTTTACTCTCTGGTTGCCCCCTTGGTTGTTCTTCCTTGGGGTATTTCCTCCTCTCCCCCCCCTCCCCCGTGATCCTAAAAAAGAATTTTGTGGACCATTATAATCATTTCTCACAGGTGTGAAGCGATTATAAGATGCCATATCGCCTCTAGGGTCTGAGAAGTGATTCGGGGGTGGATACTCATACTGTTGTTGCCAAGGATGAGAATTCTGTGGTGGATAGTATCCATATGAGGCATTAGGCTGACCCCCATGTCCATATGAGCCATTGGGCTGACCCCCATGTCCATATCCTTAATTCATATAGGGGGATTGATACCCATAACCTGATTGGGGAAATCTGCCTCTATCCTGTGAGGGTTTAGGTGAGTGATAGTTATTCTCATAATGGTTAGTTCCATTACTTTGTGACCCTTTTTGTTTCCCTTGGCCGGAGGTTTTCACCTCATTTTTTTGGGTTGTACTTTTCCCATTTAATCTTTTAATTTGTTCCATACCAGAGGGAATTTGGGAGCCTGTATCATCATGTCCTATTTCCCTAGAATTTTCACTAGTGCCCACATTGTTGTTCATCAAGTTGGTCTGCCATACATAAATATTTCCAGTTTTAAAATCATTGGAATCTCTAATGTATTTTTTGACCTTTTTTTTCTGGGTTTCACGATCCACTTTTTCTAGTTTTTTCTTCATACTAGTGTTGAAATCCTTCATTGCATTAGAGTCCTTAAAAGATTCGAGTTTGACCTCTATACCTTTAATTTTTTCATTCAATAATCCTAATTTAATACGTTTTCTAGTTAAAACCAAATTCTGTAATTCTTTACCCATTCGATTAAAAAATTCTAGCCATTCATCTATATACTTTTGCTCGTTTAGTCCATCTTGGGGGGAAACCTCCCATCTTAGACTTCTAAAAATAAGATTCTCCTTCAGATAGTGCTCAAAGGTAAAAACATCCCACCATGTTTTTTATCCTTTTTTCTAATAAGTTATCTAATGTTTTCAATAACCCTGATATATCTTCTTCACAATCGGTGATATCCTGATTAGTAGAGAAAATACATTCGGAGTCCATTTGCCTGTTCAGCAAATAGTTAAACGCATCCATGGCTGCAGGTGGTTAAAAAAAACTATAACAGATAACACAGGAATCCAAATGAACCGCCCCTATTCGGACACCTTCCACCGCGCTCAGGTGATACAAGCCCTAAACTATAGCTGCCACTTAAACATAAATTATATAGGTGAATTTGTGTGAAAAAATCTTAAATTAAAAAGACTTATAACAAATAGCGGCGCTGTAATATATATCACACTTCTAAACACACAATATTCCAGTGAGAAAATATAAATATAATAAACTCAACATATATGTGTATAATAACTTAACACACCTAATATGTGCCCAATGTTATATATAACCATACAATAAAACATATACAAAAATTAATGAATATATGTGTAAGATGATTGGCAGCAGCCAATCAAACCCAAGCAAAAAAAAAAATATATATATATATATATAAATAAAGTTCAAATATATATAAATAAAGTTCAAATAACCGCTGGTGGTTAGTGCAAAAATTCAAAATGAATACTTGAAGTGAAATAAATCAATCAAATAAAATCTTCTGTGCTCTTCCACCACACCACAGTGACTTGTGCCTCCTCCCCAAAAGAAACGCACTCACCACAAAGGTATGCCCACACTTTCGTGAAGGGCCACTGCGCATAAAGGTCCCTCCAAGGGGGGTCAATCGAATTCCCACAGATCAAATGATATGATTGGTTAATTGGTTGGCTGGTTAGGCTCCACATATGAAATAAAAGAGGAAGCTTTCCATAGTGTGAATCAGTAAAACAATTTTAATGCAAAATTTTTAAAAGGCACTTCAAAAGTTCCACTCACATTTATCACATTTAAAACCAGCATAGAAAATGACACACAGCACCGCACTGCACTGCAAATCCAAATCCAATTCCAAACACTGTCTGTTATGTGGTCACGGCGGACCCAAGGTGTACCAGGCTCAGCCTGTATATCTCTCACCCCCGTCTCTCTGGCCGGACCTCCAAATTAGACAAAACTCCACTCCTTCCTGGGCTCCCTGCGCTATGGTATCTCTCTTGCTAGTTGCCGCTTAGCCACGCCCCCGACATGTTTCGTCATAGGTTAGACTTAATCATGGGGTTGGCTAAGCGGAGCGACAATCACCTTTTTATACCCTCCCCAATTACGGCCATCGGCTACTGCGCATGCGCGTATTAGAATCTTCGCGCATGCGCGATACACAGTTGGCGCCTGCGCACACCTTGTGTCCCCGTTCGCCTAATGTAGCACTATTTGACATCCTAAACAGCAAATGCTACTCCCATTGCATGGAGTTAATAATCCTTCTGTGTTATTCGCTCCCATATTAGTTGTACGGCGGAGCTGTTAAACACTTCACAGTGCATTTATATTTACTATGTTATTTGCAACACATAAATGTCTGATCTATATACCTAACAAATGAACGGCTAGATTACTATAAAATATGGGTATTTGTACTCACTTAACAATTTAAAAGTTTTTAAAAGTTTTAAAAGATTATTCAAACAGTTTCTTGGGAATTTCAAGATTCCCAGTTTAACTCTTTATCGGTCACCTATTTTCGGATGACCGATCAAAAAGCTGTATAAGTGAAATAATGAAAAAATAAATAAAAATAAAAATAAAAATAAAAAAAATATAATTTTTTTTTTTTTAATTATATTTTTTTTAATTTAATTTTTATTTTTATTTTTTTTTTATTTATTTTTATTTTTTTTTTTATTTTTTTTTTTATGTTTATTTTTACTTTTATTTTTATTTTTATTTTTATTTTTATTTTTTTTTTCATTATTTCACTTATACAGCTTTTTGATCGGTCATCCGAAAATAGGTGACCGATAAAGAGTTAAACTGGGAATCTTGAAATTCCCAAGAAACTGTTTGAATAATCTTTTAAAACTTTTAAAAAACTTTTAAATTGTTAAGTGAGTACAAATACCCATATTTTATAGTAATCTAGCCGTTCATTTGTTAGGTATATAGATCAGACATTTATGTGTTGCAAATAACATAGTAAATATAAATGCACTGTGAAGTGTTTAACAGCTCCGCCGTACAACTAATATGGGAGCGAATAACACAGAAGGATTATTAACTCCATGCAATGGGAGTAGCATTTGCTGTTTAGGATGTCAAATAGTGCTACATTAGGCGAACGGGGACACAAGGTGTGCGCAGGCGCCAACTGTGTATCGCGCATGCGCAAAGATTCTAATACGCGCATGCGCAGTAGCCGATGGCCGTAATTGGGGAGGGTATAAAAAGGTGATTGTCGCTCCGCTTAGCCAACCCCATGATTAAGTCTAACCTATGACGAAACATGTCGGGGGCGTGGCTAAGCGGCAACTAGCAAGAGAGATACCATAGCGCAGGGAGCCCAGGAAGGAGTGGAGTTTTGTCTAATTTGGAGGTCCGGCCAGAGAGACGGGGGTGAGAGATATACAGGCTGAGCCTGGTACACCTTGGGTCCGCCGTGACCACATAACAGACAGTGTTTGGAATTGGATTTGGATTTGCAGTGCAGTGCGGTGCTGTGTGTCATTTTCTATGCTGGTTTTAAATGTGATAAATGTGAGTGGAACTTTTGAAGTGCCTTTTAAAAATTTTGCATTAAAATTGTTTAACTGATTCACACTATGGAAAGCTTCCTCTTTTATTTCATATGTGGAGCCTAACCAGCCAACCAATTAACCAATCATATCATTTGATCTGTGGGAATTCGATTGACCCCCCTTGGAGGGACCTTTATGCGCAGTGGCCCTTCACGAAAGTGTGGGCATACCTTTGTGGTGAGTGCGTTTCTTTTGGGGAGGAGGCACAAGTCACTGTGGTGTGGTGGAAGAGCACAGAAGATTTTATTTGATTGATTTATTTCACTTCAAGTATTCATTTTGAATTTTTGCACTAACCACCAGCGGTTATTTGAACTTTATTTATATATATTTGAACTTTATTTATATATATATATATTTTTTTTTTTTTTTGCTTGGGTTTGATTGGCTGCTGCCAATCATCTTACACATATATTCATTAATTTTTGTATATGTTTTATTGTATGGTTATATATAACATTGGGCACATATTAGGTGTGTTAAGTTATTATACACATATATGTTGAGTTTATTATATTTATATTTTCTCACTGGAATATTGTGTGTTTAGAAGTGTGATATATATTACAGCGCCGCTATTTGTTATAAGTCTTTTTAATTTAAGATTTTTTCACACAAATTCACTTAAATACTTTGTTTTATTGTTAACCATAATTTGCTTAGCAGGTACGCCATTCAGCTGCAGCGCGGATTTATTTATCTTGACAGCAACAGCGCTTGCTCCCACGATACATAAATCCGTGACTCCAGCGCTGTTGGAGGTGATTTCACCACCACAGTTAAAAACAAAATGGTGCATGTATGCCCATCATTAGAAGTGGGTGGATGAAGGGAGGTTCTAATGGTGGGCATACCCACCGATCAATCTTTTTTTTTCGTTCAGCCCACAGGCTGCATGAAAAAAAAGATTACAATATATGCCAAACAAGGGCCAGCAACGTACTGGTATGTTGCTGGACTTTGAGTGGTTATACCAGAATGATGCCGGCAGGATTAGGCATTATCTTGGTATCATTCTTTTCAGCCAGCGGTCGGCTTTCATGTAAAAGCAATCCTAGTGGCTAATTAGTCTCTAGACTGCTTTTACAAGCAGTGGGAGGGAATGCCCCCCCCCTCCCACCATCTTCCATGGTTTTCTCTGGCTCTCCTGTCCCAACAGGGAACATGAGAATGCAGCCGGTGGTTCCGCCAGCTGACCATAGAGCTGATCAGAGACCAGAATGGCTCCAATCATCTCTATGGCCTAAGAAACCGGAAGCTACGAGCATTTCATGACTTATATTTCGCCGGATATAATCAGCGCCATTGGGAAATTGGGAAAGTATTTTATCACACCGATCTTGGTGTGGTCAGATGCTTTGAGGGCAGACGACAGATCTAGGGTCTAATGGACCCCAATTTTTTTCAAAAAAGAGTACCTGTCACTACCTATTGCTATCATAGGGGATATTTACATTCCCTGAGATAGCAATAAAAATGATAAAAAATATATATAAATGAAAGGAACAGTTGAAAAAAAAAATAAAAAAGCAAAATCAATAATAAAAAAAAAAAAAAAAAGCACCCCTGTCCCCCCCTGCTCTCGCGCAAAGGCGAACGCAAGCGTCGGTCTGGCGTCATATGTAAACAGCAATTGCACCATGCATGTGAGGTATCACTGCGAAGGTCAGATCGAGGGCAGTAATTTTAGCAGTAGACCTCCTCCGTAAATCTAAAGTGGTAACCTGTAAAGGCGTTTAAATGCTTTTAAAAATGTATGTAGTTTGTCACCGCTGCACGTTTCTGTGCAATTTTAAAGCATGTCGTGTTTGGTATCTATGTACTCGGCCTAAGATCTAATTTTTTATTTCATCAAATATTTGGGCAAGATAGTGTGTTTTAGTGCATTAAAATTTAAAAAAGTGTGTTTTTTCCCAAAAAAATGCGTTTGAAAAATCGCTGCGCAAATACTGAGTGAAAAAAAAAAATGAAACACCCACCATTTTAATCTGTAGGGCCTTTGCTTTAAAAAAAATATATATTGTTTGGGGGTTCAACGTAATTTTCTTGCAAAAAAAAATTATTTTCTCATGTAAACAAAAAGTGTCAGAAAGGGCTTTGTCTTCAAGTGGTTAGAAGAGTGGGTAATGTGTGACATAAGCGTCTAAATGTTGTGCATAAAATGCCAGGACAGTTCAAAACCCCCCCAAATGACCCCATTTCGGAAAGTAGACACCCCAAGCTTTTTGCTGAGAGGCATGTCGAGTCCATGGAATATTTTATATTTTGACACAAGTTGCGGGAAAAATAATAATTATTATTTTTTTTTTTGCACAAAGTTGTCACTAAATGATATATTGCTCAAACATGCCATGGGCATATGTGGAATTACACCCCAAAATACATTCTGCTGCTTCTCCTGAGTACAGGGATACCACATGTGTGGGACTTTTTGGGAGCCTAGCCACGTACGGGGCCCCAAAAACCAAGCACCACCTTCAGGATTTCTAAGGGTGTGAATTTGTGAATTCACTCCTCACTGCCTATCACAGTTTCAAAGGCCATGGAATGCCCAGATGGCACAAAATACCCCCAAATGACCCCATTTTGGAAAGTAGACACCCCAAGCTATTTGCTGAGAGGTATGGTGAGTATTTTGCAGATCTCGCTTTTTGTCACAAAGTTTTGAAAATTGAAAAAAGAAAAAAAAAAAATTTTTTTTTTTTCTTTTCTTTCTTCATTTTCAAAAAAAAATGAGAGCTGCAAAATACTCACCATGCCTCTCATAAAATAGCTTGGGGTGTCTACTTTCCAAAATGGGGTCATTTGGGGGGGTTTTGTGCCATCTGGGCATTTTATGGCCTTCAAAACTGTGATAGGTAGTGAGGAGTGAAATCAAAAATTTACGCCCTTAGAAATCCTGAAGGCGGTGCTTGGTTTTCGGGGTCCCGTACACGGATAGGCTCCCAAAAATTCCCACACATGTAGTATCCCCATACTCAGGAGAAGCAGAAGAATATATTTTGGGGTGTAATTCCACATATGCCCATGGCATGTGTGAGCAATATATAATTTAGTGACAACTTTGGGCATAAAAAAAAAAAAAAAGTTTGTAATTTTTCCCGCTACTTGTGGCAAAATATAAAATATTCCATGGACTCAACATGCCTCTCAGCAAATAGCTTGGGGTGTCTACTTTCCAAAATGGGGTCATTTGGGGGGGTTTTGTGCCATCTTGGCATTTTATGGCCTTCAAAACTGTGATAGGTAGTGATAGGTAGTGAGGAGTGAAATCAAAAATTTACGCCCTTGGAAATCCTGAAGGTGGTGCTTGGTTTTCGGGGTCCCGTACACAGATAGGCTCCCAAAAAGTCCCACACATGTGGTATCCCCATACTCAGAAGTAGCAGCAGAATTTATTTTGGGGTGTAATTCCACATATGCCCATGGCATGTGTGAGAAATATATCATTTAGTGACAACTTTGGGCAAAAAAAATAAATAAATAAAAAAGTTTGTCATATTTCCCGCTACTTGTGGCAAAATATAAAATATTCCATGGACTCAACATGCCACTCAGCAAATAGCTTGGGGTGTCTACTTTCCAAAATGGGGTCATTTGGGGGGGTTTTGTGCCATATTGGCATTTTATGGCCTTCAAAACTGTGATAGGTAGTGATAGGTAGTGAGGAGTGAAATCAAAAATTTACACCCTTAGAAATCCTAAAGGCGGTGCTTGGATTTCAGGGGCCCGTACACGGATAGGCTCCCAAAAAGTCCCACACATGTGGTATCCCCGTACTCAGAAGAAGCAGCAGAATTTATTTTGGGGTGTAATTCCACATATGCCCATGGCATGTGTGAGAAATATATCATTTAGTGACAACTTTGGGCAAAAAAAAAAAAAGTTTGTCATTTTTCCCGCTACTTGTGGCAAAATATAAAATATTCCATGGACTCAACATGCCACTCAGCAAATAGCTTGGGGTGTCTACTTTCCAAAATGGGGTCATTTGGGGGGGGGGTTTGTGCCATCTTGGCATTTTATGGCCTTCAAAACTGTGATAGGTAGTGATAGGTAGTGAGGAGTGAAATCAAAAATTTACACCCTTGGAAATCCTGAAGGCGGTGCTTGGCTTTCGGGGTCCCGTACACAGATAGGCTCCCAAAAAGTCCCACACATGTGGTATCCCCGTACTCAGAAGAAGCAGCAGAATATATTTTGGGGTGTAATTCCACATATGCCCATGGCATGTGTGAGAAATATATCATTTAGTGACAACTTTTTGTAAAAATTTTTTTTTATTTTTTTTGTCATTATTCAATCACTTGGGACAAAAAAATAAAATATTCAATGGGCTCAAAATGCCTCTAAGCAATTTCCTTAGGGTGTCTACTTTCCAAAATGGGGTCATTTGGGGGGGTTTTGTACTTCACTGCCATTTTAGCACCTCAGGAAATGAGATACGCAGCTTTTAGTTTACGACTGCCTAAATTACAGAAAATGTACCCTAGTTTGTAGACGCTATAACTTTTGCGCAAACCAATAAATATACGCTTATTGACATTTTTTTTACAAAAGACATGTGGCTGAATACATTTTGGCTTAAAAGTATGACTAAAATTGAGTTTATTGGATTTTTCTTATAACAAAAAGTAGAAAATATCATTTTTTTTCAAAATTTTCGGTCTTTTTCCGTTTATAGCGCAAAAAATAAAAATCGCAGAGGCAATCAAATACCATCAAAAGAAAGCTCTATTTGTGGGAAGAAAAGGACGCAAATTTCGTTTGGGTACAACATTGCATGACCGCGTAATTACCAGTTAAACCAGTGCAGTGCGAAATTGTAAAAAGTTCTCTGGTCTTTAGGCTGCATAATGGTCCGGTCTGAAAGTGGTTAAAAATATATGTCCACACACGAGAACTCTGTAATGCAGAAAATGCCTTTTTAAAGATTATAGCAGTAAGAAACTTCCTACAATTTTCACCTGCTGCGCCCCACTGATCTCTCTGACTCATACACTGACCTACCCACTGATATACATGACTACTGACATACATGACTGACCTAACTACTGACATACATGACTAACCTGATTACTGACATACATGACTGACCTACCCGACATACAGATTGTTGCTGCTCAGTCTTACCTGTCCTGTAGTGTGTGAGTACACTCATCCCGTGCCCCAGCATTCACCGTTCATGTCCACCACTCATACAGCCCTGAAGGCAGAGCCAGGATAGAAGAGCCGCCCACCCATTTACACAGAGCGAGCCGCTCAGTGTGCATCTCCCAGTGCCCAGCGTGGCCGCGCAGTGTCATTCCCACCTCCTCCTGGACCCGACAGCGCTAGGGTTGCCACCTTTTCTTCAAGCCAAACCCAAACACTTTTCTGGCACGCTGCATTTTTTTTTCTAGTTATCACTATATAGACAATAGGATTGTAAAAGACCTTGGATACAATTGGGTGACTTAAAGAGTAGTAACATAGTGTGCTGTGTATGCCACGGTGAACAGAGGGTGTAGCCACATTGCATTAACCGTGGAAGGGGCCTAAATTAAACCCACCCTACCTACAAACAACCCTTACTATCCACTGCACCCTTCCAATGACATTTCAAAGTAGCCCATCCTACCTATAACCCACACTATCAACACCACACCAAAGTAGCCCATTCTGTCTCAACACTCCAAATCAGTCCATCATATCTAACTCACCTCAAAGTGCACCCCAGTGGGGTGGAAAGGGGGGCAGTGGGATGGACAGGGGGACAGTGGGATGGACAGTGGGATGGATAGGGGGACAGTGGGATAGATAGAGGGACAGTGATGCTCAGTGATGGACTGTAAATACCTCTCTCCTGCTGTCCCGTTCTGTAAGCTGTGGGTTGCACTTGCTCCCTGTACACTGGCTGCTCCTTCTGCTGGGCTCCTGCAAGAAGCACTGCATTAACAGGGGCGAGGGGGTCAGGGCGACCGCTGCTTTTCTCTGCATGCAGAGAGGGACTGAGGGAGCCGGAATTAGGGGGCGCAGCTGAGGTGGACCGAGCATCGGCAAGCATCATTGGTTGCTAGGAAACTGGTCATAGCTGCCAATGACTTCAAAGTAGATAATGCGGGAAGGAGGGGGCGGCAGGCACAGGGCAGGAGAGAAGAAAGTTGGAAACAGAGGCGCTGGAAATGATGTGCCCGGGTTTCCAGGGAACAGAAACCAGGGCAGCGTCCCGGTGGCTATGTATGTTAATGCGGGGCGGAGGGGCGGCCGAGAAGTCGCAGCAAGAGCTGGCCTCGGTGGCCTTGTGGGAAATCCGGCCCGGACTCTGCATCCAGTGTAGCTATATCTGACTGCAGGCCAATACTTCAGGCAGTCAGGTTATTCAGCTGCAATGTAATATATATAATCTCAATACATACATACATATATACACACCCACACACAAACACACACACACACACACACCTGACTGCAAGCCCTTCCTGGTGTACTTTTTCTAATATACTTCAGGCGGTGTACACAGTACCGTGCACCCCTAGTGCAGTTGCTACTACTTTTCTGGTTGTGTACACAGTACACAATAGAGTGCACCCATAGTTATTACACTTCTAGTGGTGTACACAATACCATGCACTCCTAGTGCAGTTGCTACTACTTTTCTGGTGGTGTACACAATACAGTGCACCCATAGTTATTACACTTCTGTTGGTGTACACAGTATCGTGCACCCATAGTGCAGTTGCTACTACTTTTCTGGTGGTGTACACAGTACACAATACAGTGTAGTGTAGTGTGGTGTGGTTTTGCTAAACAAAAATTTACAGCATGTCCGGAAGGCCACCAAGGAGAGGCAGACGCTCACAGGCCACCCAAAGAGGGCAAGCAGGCTCTGTGTCTACAGTCAACAGTGCTGGTCGTGGACACGGTGCATCCTCAGCATGTGGCCGTGGGCACGCTTGTCCTTTTTTTCTGCAGCTGGCCGTGTTATTGAGCCACAAGCAGAAGAGTTGGTGGAATGGATAACAAAGCCGTCCACATCCTCCTCATCCTGTCACCCAGGCTCAGAGTAGTTTGCCTGCCAATGCAGCTGCCAAAGCGGCCTATTCCATCGGCTCCATGTCAACAGTCACTCCTTCCCTAGCCCCACCATCATGCATTGAGGAGTCCCCCGAACTATTCGACCAGTGTCCATGCTGCAGGAGGATGGGCAGCGATTTGAAGACTCCGATGATGGTACCCAGGTTGAGGAAGGGAGTAACGTGAGCCTAGAGAGAGGGGGTGCCCAAGAAGGACAAGAAGCTGGCAGTCATGTTCCCCCATTTGCAGCATACTACCAAGTTTGCTCCAGTGACGAGGAGGGAGGGGGATGATGAGGTCACTGACAATACTTGAGCGCCTGATAGAAGAGAGGAGGAGGAGGCACACCTCCAGGGGGCAGCCACCCTATTGCATCACACCGCAGAGCTAAGCAGGTACAGGGCGCCCCTGCATATTTTGAAAAGTTCTTTGGTGTGGGCCTTTTTTGATGCGTGTGCAGCAGATCGCTCCATTGCGGTTTGCAACATATGTCTGAAGCGTATCAAGCGCGGCCAAAACAGCAGCCGCTTGTGCACCACATGGTTGACCAGACATATGACTACCTCCCATGCAGTCCGTTGGCAACAGCACTTAAAAGACCCACATCAAAGAACAAGGCAGACCTCTCCTTGCTCCTCATCTGCTGGGATCTCCAACCCCACTATACCTCCAGTCCTCTCAGAAACCTGCACTGAGAGGAATGAAGGTATAGAAATAGGTGTGCCAAGTACTTGCGGCTAATCTGCTAGTGGTACACCAACACCCGATTCTAGCAGGCAAATTTCCCTACCCCAGTTGCTAAACCGTCGAAAAAAAGAAATTCGGTCCCAGCTATCCACATGCTCAGCGTCTGAATGCTAGCTTGGCCAAAATTGCTAGCACCGCAACTCCTGCCTTTTCTGCTGGTAGACTCTGCCCCATTTTGTGAATTTGTGGAATGTGCAGTACCTCAGTGGCAGGTTCCCAAATGCCATTTCTTTTCACGGAAGGCCATTCTGGCTCTACCAGCATGTGGAAGGCAATGTCTTGGCCTCATTGTACAGGGTGGTCAGCAGTAAGGTGCATATTACTGATGACTCATGGTCCAGCAGGCATGGACAGGGAGGTTACCTTTCTTTCACGGCGCACTGGGTAACTCTGCTGCAGGCTGGGAAGGATGCAGGAGAGGGTTCAGTATTGTTGGAGCTTGTTCCGCCACCACGCCTCCAAAATGCTAGTGGCCTGCAGATTTGTCCGCTGAAGCAGCGGTGCCCCATAGGCATTCAAGGGGCTACGCAAGAACTCAGGCAAAAAGATGCCATGCGGTGCTTGAGTTGGTCTGCTTAGGGGATAGGAGCCACACTGGGGCAGAGATTCTGTCAGCTCTGCAGGGGCAGGCTCAGAGGTGGTTGTATGCGACAATGGCACCAACCTCCTCTCTGCCCTCCAACAGGGACACTTGACCCATGTTCCCTGTTTGGCTCACGTCCTGAATTTGGTGGTGCAGCGGTTCTTGAGCAGGTACCCGGGCTTACAGGATCTCCTGAGGCAGGCCAGGAAAGTCTGTGGTCATTTCCACCGGTCATATAATGCCAGTGCTTGGCTGGCTGACCTTCAAAGGGAATGCAACCTGCCCAAGAACCGCCTCATTTGTGACATGCCCACCAAGTGGAACTCAACGTTGGCAATGCTGCAGCAGCTGCACACACAGCAGAGGGCCATCAATGAGTACCTGTGTGACAGGAGTGGGCGCTATACAGGAAGCATTGGCTTATGTGGCTCTGCTCTGCACTACCAGCGGCTTCATTCACCAAACTGCTGCTCTGGGACGTGATCTGGGCTTGCCAACCTGCCATCTTAGAGCAGGAGGTCGGGGGCATGGCTTAGAGATGGTCGGGTGAGGCCGCGTTTAGAGAGAGCTCCGGGACTTCCATGTCAGTGCAAGCTATATGACCGGGGAATACTGCACCTAGTCCGGCATGAATGCGGGTAATAGATACCAGACTAGATCATCGAAAGAAAGAGTACATCCCCGTATTACACAAGGGGATATCCAGCAATATTTTTCTCAACCACCGCGTACTCCTTCAGGAAGCACACCAGTGATACCGCACAATCAGAGCGGCTGGGCTGATAAAATATCTGACGCTGTGATATCTCCGTCCTTACCGGCCGGAAGGGACCAAGCGATGCAAGATCGGACGCAACTTCAGTTTGACACGCTGGCTACAGCTGATCACGCGGACCGTGTGCAGTCTGGAAGCCTGGAAAGAGATATTCGAGATATTCAAGTCCTGCTGGACGCGCTGCCTACACGCCGGGATATCGAGGCTCTAATCCTGCGTCTTGAGGAGACGCAGTGCCAGGACATACACGCGGTGAGGGTAGAAGCAGCAGCCTTGTCGGAGAGGGTGAAGGCTGGGGAGGAAACAGCAATCCTGGTGGATCAACAGATCCAAGCACTAGAAAAGACACAGAACACCCAAGCAGCAGCGGTGGTGGACCTACAGCTTCATACTGAGGAGCTCGAAGATAGAAGCCGAAGGAACAACCTTCGGATACAAGGTCTCCCTGAAGCACCTGGGAATGAAGACCTTAAGGTAACTCTAAATGCCGTTTTCCAGTATGTTTTAAAATCCACTGAAATAATAGAGATGGACAGAGCTCATAGAGGTGCAGGCCTTAGATCCAAGGATCCAGAGAGACCCAGGGATGTCATTTGCCGCATCCATTATTATCCAGAGAAGGAGCGGATACTTAGAGCGGCTTGGGAAGCAAGAGACATTGACTTTGAGGGAGCTCATATTAAAATCTTACCAGACCTGCCTCGAGCGACTCTCCAACGTAGAGCTTGTTTGTGTCCGCTTTTAGACTTAGCAAGAGAACAGGGATGCACATATAGATGTGGGTTTCCACTTGCAGTGAGGTTCTGTAAGGAATCATTATCGTATACTATTCGGACACCAATGGATCTCCCGGGACTATTTACTTTTCTGGATGCGGCCCCTATACAGATCCCTAACTGACTTTCATACATCGCACAAACAGGGGGCGTTTAGGCCCTCTAAATAAACAAGGACCCCGGAGTGACTTTCGGATAAGGCAAGGATCTCAGAGTGGACCCCAAGACCACAAAACTTCCACATAGACTAAGAGATAGAAATTGTATAATTATATAGTATGATTATATAGTAATATTATATGATGAGGGGGGGGGGAGATAGAGGGGAGATTTAAGGTTAATTAAAGGGGCACTACAAATTAGAGAATGTGGAAATCTCGGGGAACCTGAATAGGACAAGAAACGGGTCGGGAAGGAAAGGGTTAACAATTAAATATAGGGAACAAATGAAACTGCTGTAATAATTAATATATCCCAGTTTTCGATTATTTAAGATAGAAATAGGTGATATTAGTGAGATACTATAGCTGGGTCTGTTTAATCTCATATATAATGTTAAACATGGTTTTTTTTATTTAAGGAGATGAGAGGGCTTTTACTATACAGACTAGAATTTAGGAGTGAGATTCCTCCCCTATATGGGATATATTTTTTTTTTTTGTTTTTCTTTTTTTTTTTCAGGCCATGAACTCCTTAAAATGGTATGGGGATTAGATGGCTTAACACGTGATTAGGGATAGCACTTAACACAAAATGGAAATTTTCCTCCTTGGGTTTTTTAATTTTTTTCTTTTCTCTTAATTCTACATCGATCACAAGTGGTATACACGGGTTGTGGGGGGGGGGGGGATTTTTTTTTTCTTTGTCTTTTTGTTTTTGGGGGGGTTTGTTCTTTTCTCCCCACAATACACATATGATACACTAAGTAAAGTCACTTATTTGGAGGTAAGAACAAAAGTTTCTTCCCTCCCTTATGGTTTTTTTATTTTTTTATTAACACTTTCTTTTTTTTTTCTCTCACACCCTCCTTAAAGAAGGGAGAAGTAACATGCTAATAACACTAAAGCTAATAACAATAGTGTTAGAATACTAGTAGGATTGTGTTGTTTTTTTTTGTTTTAGTAATTTATAAAAGCTCGCCTTCCTTCCTTCCTTTTTTTTGTCATATATATATATTCTTTGCAAGTCTGAGGTATGGCTTGTTTAGGACTATGGACGATATAACTTAGAGAGTTGTAAAAGATAAGATATGGTGATATAAATGTCGAGAAGAGAGAGGAGGAGTGATATGAGTGGGATGATCGATTAATTGTAACTTTTTGTTGTTATACTCTGACCGGTCTTTTCTTATCTTCCTTATCTCCCTTTCCCCCTCTATTGGAGGGGGGGGGGGGGGAGATTACTTAGATTATGAATGGATTATAGATCAGAGTGTAAAGAGTACATATAGAGTATAGAGACTATAAGGGTCATCCTGGGATCATGGTTATTTTCTTTAAAAACTCATTCAAATGGATTATAACATTGACTGATGATAATGAAGTAGAGGATAAGCCCCCTCCCCGTTCTTCTCTTTTCTCCTCCCCTCTTATAACTTATATATTTTTTGTATACATTTTTTGCTATTTTATTTTTCTCCTCTCTTGGTGTCTATTATTAGATTCTTATAAGGAGTGGCTAGTCCCGGAGCTCCGTATGGTGGCTCTATACCCAATTATTTCTGTCCAAGTCCCCACATAGGGCAACGCTCATACACTGGGTAACGTTGAGCGTTTCTTTCTTAGCAATATTTTGCTAAATATTTGTTAGGTACGGTTTTTCTCTTATGCCCCGTACACACGGTCGGAAAATCCGACCACAAAATCCATCGGATTTTTTCCGACGGATTTAGTCCGACACTGGTGTTGCATACACACGGTCGGACAAAGTTGTCGGAAAATTTGATCATTCTGAACGTGGTGACGTTTGTTGCCTACGACGGGACTACATAGAGGCTAGTAGCCAATAGCTTTGGTCTTGTAATGTGATCTGAGCATGCGTGGCACTTTGTCCGTCGGAATTCGCTACACACGATCGGAAAAAGTCCGATAGGACTTTGTTGTCAGAAAAATTGAGAGCAGGAGATAAAACTTTGTCCGTCGGAAAATCCGATGGAAAATGTCCGATGGAGCCTACACACACGGTCGGAATTTCACACAACATTGTCCGGTAGGACATTTTCCGTCGGAAAATCCGACCGTGTGTATGGGGCATTAGAGCCACTCCATGGAGACTCTCAGCTTGCTTTCACTGAATGCTAAAGGCCTAAACACACCTGAAAAAAGGAGGGTACTTATACATGACCTGCAAAGGTATAAATCAGATGTAGCATTTATTCAAGATACACATTTTAGAGACGACAAAGTTCCTATCTTAAAAAAATTGGTTATTTCCGATTGTTTACCATGCTACAAATCAAAATCAAGGGGGGTGTCTATCCTTATCTCGGGTAAGGTACCATGGGTGCTTACAGAGTTGGCCAGAGATCCTGGAGGGCGTTTCTTGTTTGCGAAGGGTAGAGTGGGAGATATCGTGATTACGCTGGCGACATTGTATGCCCCTAATGATCACCAAGAGGCATTCTTAAATAAGGCATTTAAGCACTTGAATGAATTTGCAGAGGGCCATTCGATCATTGGGGGAGACTTTAATGTTCCATTGATTCCGGTGGAAGATACTTCTTCTGGATTATCATCTATCTCTTTTAGTGCACGTAATCGTATTGTTCAAATTCTCCATAAAAATCAATTGATTGATATATGGCGTTTATCTCACTCTACAGAAAAAGACTATACTTTTTATTCCTCCCCCCATAAGTCATACTCTCGAATAGACTATTTCCTGGTTCCGCATGCCCAATTTCATTTAGTACGGGAAACCACCATAGGTTCTATTACCTGGTCAGATCATGCACCTATTTTTCGAACATATGTACTGCAAAATCCGCTGAATAAGGGACCAACTCAGTGGAGATTAAATGAGACTCTTCTACAGGACAAAGAAGTCCTTGAAGATGTAATTAAGGAAATAGATTATTATTTTACTACAAACGACACTCCAGACACATAAAGCGGTCATTAGAGGGATACTGATCAAGCATGGGGCGAGGATGAAACGAAAGCAGACAGAGCAGTTAAAAATACTGCTAGAGGAACTAGCTATGCTGGAAACCCGGCATAAACAAAATTTATCTTTAGAGAAAGACCTTAATGTAAAACGGACACAAATTTCTGATCTTCTATACTTTAAGGCCAAAGCAGTACTACAAATCTGTAGAAATTTTTCATATGAGTCAGGAGACAAATGTGGGAGATCCCTGGCTAGAACCCTACGAGAACAGAAATCTATAAATTATATACCACATATTGTCCCGCCCAATAAGCCTAAGGTCACGAAACCATACGATATTGTCAGGGAATTTCAAGAATACTATAAATCCCTATATAATCTGCAGACTAAGCCACCCACCCAAGCTCAAATTGACCTGTATCTTTCACGGTCATTGATGCCCCAACTATCAGATGTAGAGAGAAGATCTTGAAAAACCTATAACAGTAGAAGAACTTCAAGAAGTGGTAAAAACTACCAAACTAGGCAAAGCACCTGGCCCTGATGGTCTGACAGCTCAATAATATAAAATTTTGCTCCCATCCCTGATCCAATATATGACTAAATTTTTTAATGCCTTGGGGTCGAGTGCAATATTTACAAAAGAGACAATGCTAGCCCATATTTCAGTAATACCAAAGGAGGGAAAAGATCCAACCTCCTGCAGAAGTTACCGTCCGATCTCATTACTCAACTTAGATTGTAAACTCTTCTCTAAAATATTGGCAAACAGGATTCAACAGCATATCTCGTATCTAATACATTTAGATCAAGTTGGATTTGTCCCTAAAAGGGAAGCAAGAGATAATACTACGAAAATTCTTAACCTCCTGCATATAGTGAATAAAACCCAGATACAATGTGTACTTGTAAATACAGACGCAGAGAAAGCCTTCGATAGGGTTAATTGGAGATTTAAGCTGGCAGTCTTACGGTATGGAGGCTTTGGAGACAAAATGATGAAGTGGATAACCTCCATTTATTCTTGTCCGGTGGCCCGGGTACGGGCCAATGGAGTACTGTCAGAAACCTTTCAGATTTCAAATGGGACACGTCAAGGATGTCCCCTGTCGCCACTCCTCTTCGCCCTATCGTTGGAACCGTTTCTCTGTACAATTCGTCTAAATCAAGATATTACAGGGATGCAGGTAGGAAAAGTCCAAGCTAAGATTTCGGCTTATGCAGATGATATGATGTTCTCCCTAGTGAATCCACTGATCTCCATACCAAATTTAATGAGAGTTTGAGAAATATAGTTGGATGTCTAATCTCCGTATTAATTTTAAGTCAGAGGCAATGGGACTTAATTGTCCCCAAACCTTAGTTGAACAACTTAAACAAAACTTCAAATTTAAGTGGACAGATAAGGCGCTTACGTATCTGGGCACGCTAATCCCAACGAATATAATCAAGATTTTTGGGTTAAATTTCCCTCCATTGTTTCAAAAAGTGAAGACCCTATTGGACAAATGGAAATTAGGCCTGCATTTATGGATAGGGCGCTGTAATATCATTAAGATGAATATTCTCCCCAAATTTCTTCATCTTTTACAGGCCCTTCCAATAAATATCCCATCAAAATATTTCAAACAATGCCAAAAGCAAATTTTTGATTTTATATGGGCATATAAGCAACCTCGGATGCAGCGTAAACAACTGATACTCCCTAAGAGACAGGGAGGACTGGCAGTGCCCGATATACGTAAGTACTATCAAGCCACACACCTTGGTAGGGTAATTGACTGGAATGGACACAAAGATTTTAAACTTTGGGTACAGATTGAATTTGCACAGTCTTACAACTCACTGGGGAGAGCACCCTGGTGTTCTACACATCTCCCTAAGGAGCTGATTAAACATCCTTTAATAGGGAATACGATTAAAACCTGTGTAACGTTGCTTCCAACTATGGGTATAACACCAGAGACCTCTCCTTTATATTCCATACTAGGAAACCCCCTCTTTCCACCGGGGATGGATGACGCGGCTTTTAAGCATTTACTAAACATGGGCCTTATACAAGCCTCTAACTATACGCAGGAGGGAAAATGGCAAACTATATTGGAGTTGATGGATAGGGAGGATACGTTTAGACTGAGATTCTGGAATGCCCTCCAAGTTACCCACTTTCTTAGTACCCTCCCGGCTCCGGAGTGGTTTATTAGACACCTCACTACCTTTGAGAAATTATGTTCAGCAACGGGAGCAATGTCGCATGCGCTATCAGTTAACTATGGTTTATTAACGGCAACAGGGGAAACAGATTCTTTGAAGTGTGTTCGAGAATGGGAACGAGAGCTGGGGAAAACTTTCAATACAACACAAATACAACATATCCTTAGGTTCACGCATGAATCATCGATCTGCATGAAAACCCAGGAGACTAATTATATAATTCTGACTCGGTGGTACAGAACACCAGAGAAACTGAAAAAAATGTATCCTGACTCTTCAGACCGGTGCTGGAGATGTCAGAGTGATAAAGGTACTATGTTACATATTTTCTGGGAGTGTCCTAAATTAAAGAACTTTTGACAGAAATTAGACAGATTCTTTAAATTTTTACAGACTATACAATTCCAAATGACCCAGCCTTCTTTTTCCTTCATGCTTCCCACATACCAGAAAAGATATATAAGGAATCTATAATTTGTCATCTTTTAGATGCCGCTAAGGCGCGTGTTCCACAGAGGTGGAAATCTGAATCACCCCCGACGATAGGGATGTGGCTACTTAAAGTGAAGGAGATTAGTAAACTGGAAGACTTGGTTCTTTCAGCACGATCTCAAGAAGAGAAATAATCCAGGACCTGGCTGCTCTGGAACACCTTTATGGCCTTAGAGGGAGGCACCCTCCTAGAGGAGGATCGGAATAGCTAGGCTACTATTATTATTATTATTATTAGTATGAATATACTAAAGTGATAAGCATACTAGAGATAGACCTCCATGGAATGGCTCCACCCTTACCCCCCCTTTTTTTTGTTGTTTTTTGTTTGTCTTTAACTACATAAAATGAGTAGGACAGGTTCGAGGGCACGGGTAAAGGTAGAGAGGATATTGTATGGAGAAGAGCTACCTTACCAGGTGACTCAATCCATTATATGGAAATTATAAAGCGGGGTTTAAAAGAAGTTTGAATCTAATGTTGATGATTATTTATTCTTTGTGTACCCTTCTCTTTCTTTTATTGTGTATGCCTTTGAATGTGCAAAATGTTTGAATAAATAAAATAATTAAAAAATAAAAATAAAAAAAAGAGCAGGAGGTCGAGGGCCACATCAGAGGGCTCCGCGGGCCACTGGTTGGGCACCCCTGGGTTACAGTGTTGTGGCACCAATTTTCTGCAGAGTATATAGGGCAGGCCGTATAGTATATACAGGTGGTCCCCTATTTTCAAGCATCCGACTTACAAACGGAGGGAGACAACAGGAAGTGAGAGGAACTCTACCCCTAAGAAGGGAAATTCTCTCCTGTAAGAGTTAATATGGGGAAAAGGCATCTCCACTGAGGAGTTATCACCAATCCTTGTTTCCCCAACAACCCAAAATTTTCAAAATCCAATTGTCATTGGGACAGAAAATGAGGTGAAATCTTCTGAACAGGGGCACAGACAGCAAAACAAATGTTACAGGGGTGATAACCCTTCCCTATGTTATCCACAAAGCTTAAAAATAGATTTTTTTTTTTGGCTGGAGCTACACTTAAAAAAATTTACCTGTTCCAAATTAGAAAACGGATTCAACTTAAGGACAAACCTACAGTCCCGCTCTTGTTTGTAACCCAGGGACCGCCTGTATACTACTGTTCAGAGTATATAGGGCCTGGGGGCCCCCACGCCTTTTTTTATTTTTAGGTGCAGGGTTCAGCCTTAATATCCATACCAGACTCAATGGGGCCTGGTAATGGGCTGGGACATGCCGTTTTTTCAATGTATTCCCTGCCCTTCACACCATCTTAACAGAGTGGAATCAGTGGAAGTTCCAGTTCTGGGTGGAAATCCACTTTAAGTAAACAGTCAAGAATGTGGATTTGCACTTACCTTTTCAGACAGGTGAATGCAGGAATGTTTTTCTCTTCTCAAAACTAATCTCCCAGTCAGAATATAAATACCCCAGCGTAAGGCTGAAAATGAGACTGTCTGGGCAGCCATAAAAATGAAATAAACGTTTTTTGTTTTTTTTTAAACCACTTCAGCCCCGGACTAATTGTCAGCTTAAGGACCAGAGGTCTTTTTTTCAATTTCGCACTGCACTGCTTTAACTGGTAATTGCGCGGTCATGCAATGTTGTAACCAAACGAAATTTGCGTCCTTTTCTTCCCACAAATAGAGCTTTCTTTTGATGGTATTTGATTGCCTCTGTGATTTTTATTTTTTGCGATAAAAATGGAAAAAGACTGAAAATTTTGAAAAAAAAAGATATTTTCTACTTTTTGTTATAGGAAAAATCTAATAAACTCAATTTTAGTCAAACATTTGGGCCAAAATGTATTCAGCCACATGTCTTTAGTAAAAAAAATGCCAATAAGCGTATATTTATTGGTTTGCGCAAAAGTTATAGCGTCTACAAACTAGAGTTCATTTTCTGGAATTTACACAGCTTTTAATTTATGACTGCCTATCTCATTTCTTGAGGTGCTAAAATGGCAGAGCAGTAAAAAAAAAAAAAGTTTTCACTAAATGATATATTGCTCACACATGCCATGATTATATGTGGAATTGCACCCCAAAATACATTTTGCTGCTTCTCCTGAGTATGGGGATACCACATGTGTTGGACTTTTTGGGAGCCTGGCCGCGTACGGGGCCCCGAAAACCAATCACCGCCTTCAGGATTTCTAAGGGTGCAATTTTTGATTTCACTCCTCACTACCTATCACAGTTTCGAAGGCCATAAAATGCCAAAATAGCACAAAACCCCCCCAAATGACCCCATTTTGGAAAGTAGACACCCCAAGCTATTTGCTGAGAGGCATGTTGAGTCCATGGAATATTTTATATTTTGCCACAAGTTGCGGGAATATTACAAACTTTTTTTTTTTTTGCCCAAAGTTGTCACTAAATGATATATTGCCCACACATGCCATGGGCATATGTGGAATTACACCCCAAAATACATTCTGCTGCTTCTCCTGAGTACGGGGATACCACATGTGTGGGACTTTTTGGGAGCCTATCCGCATACGGGACCCCAAAAACCAAACACCGCCTTCAAGATTTCTAAGGGCATACATTTTTGATTTCACTCCTCCCTACCTATCACTACCTATCACAGTTTTGAAGGCCATAAAATGCCAAGATGGCACAAACCCCCCCAAATGACCCCATTTTGGAAAGTAGACACCCCAAGCTATTTGCTGAGAGGCATGTTGAGCCCATTGAATATTTTTTTTTTTGTCCCAAGTGATTGAATAAAGACAAAAAAAAAATGTTTTACAAAAAGTTGTCGCTAAATTATATATTGCTCACACATGCCATGGTTATATGTGGAATTGCACCCCAAAATACATTTTGCTGCTTCTCCGGAGTACGGGATACCACATGTGTGGGACTTTTTGGAAGCCTAGCCGTGTACGGCACACCGAAAACCAATCACCGCCTTCAGGATTTCTAAGGGTGTAAATTTTTGATTTCACTCCTCACTACCTATCACAGTTTCGAAGGACATAAAATGCCAAAATAGCACAAAACCCCCCCCCCCCCCAAAGACCCCATTTTGGAAAGTAGACACCCCAAGCTATTTGCTGAGAGGCATGTTGAGTCCATGGAATATTTTATATTTTGCCACAAGTTGCGGGAATATTACAAACTTTTTTTTTTTTGCCCAAAGTTGTCACTAAATGATATATTGCCCACACATGCCATGGGCATATGTGGAATTACACCCCAAAATACATTCTGCTGCTTCTCCTGAGTACGGGGATACCACATGTGTGGGACTTTTTGGGAGCCTATCCGCATACGGGACCCCAAAAACCAAACACCGCCTTCAAGATTTCTAAGGGCATAAATTTTTGATTTCACTCCTCCCTACCTATCACTACCTATCACAGTTTTGAAGGCCATAAAATGCCAAGATGGCACAAACCCCCCCAAATGACCCCATTTTGGAAAGTAGACACCCCAAGCTATTTGCTGAGAGGCATGTTGAGCCCATTGAATATTTTTTTTTTTGTCCCAAGTGATTGAATAAAGACAAAAAAAAAATGTTTTACAAAAAGTTGTCGCTAAATTATATATTGCTCACACATGCCATGGTTATATGTGGAATTGCACCCCAAAATACATTTTGCTGCTTCTCCGGAGTACGGGATACCACATGTGTGGGACTTTTTGGAAGCCTAGCCGTGTACGGCACACCGAAAACCAATCACCGCCTTCAGGATTTCTAAGGGTGTAAATTTTTGATTTCACTCCTCACTACCTATCACAGTTTCGAAGGACATAAAATGCCAAAATAGCACAACCCCCCCCCCCCAAAAGACCCCATTTTGGAAAGTAGACACCCCAAGCTATTTTTTGAGAGGCATGATGAGTATTTTACAGCTCTCATTTTTTTTGAAAATGAAGAAAGTAAAGAAAAAGATTTATTTTTTTCTTTTTTCAATTTTCAAAACTTTGTGACAAAAAGCGAGATCTGCAAAATACTCACCATACCTCTCAGCAAATAGCTTGGGGTGTCTACTTTCCAAAATGGGGTCATTGGGGGGGGGGGGGTTGTGCCATCTGGGTATTCCATGGCCTCCGAAACTGTGATTGGCAGTGAGAAGTGAAATAAAAAAATTACACCCTTAGAAAGCCTGAAGGCAGTGCTTGGTTTTTGGGGTCCCGTACGCAGCTAGGCTCCCAAAAAGTCTCACACATGTGGTATCCCCGTACTCAGGAGAAGAAACAGAATGTATTTGGGGGTGTAATTCCACATATGCCCATGACATGTTTGAGCAATATATCATTTAGTGACAACTTCTTGTAAAAAAAATTTTTTTTTTTCATTATTCAATCTCTTGGGACAAAAAAAAAATATTCAATGGGCTCAACATACCTCTCAGCAAATAGCTTGGGGTGTCTACTTTCCAAAATGGGGTCATTTGGGGGGGGGGGGGTTTGAACTGTCCTGGCATTTTATGCACAACATTTAGAAGCTTATGTCACACATCACCCACTCTTCTAACCACTTGAATACAAAGCCCTTTCTGACACTTTTTGTTTACATGAAAACATTTTTTTTTTTGCAAGAAAATTATGTTGAACCCCCACACACTATATATATTGTTAAAGCAAAGGCCCTACAGATTAAAATGGTGGGTGTTGCATTTTTTTTTTCCACACAGTATTTACGCAGCGATTTTTCAAACGCATTTTTTGTGGAAAAAATACACTTTTTTTTTATTTTAATGCACTAAAACACACTATATTGTTCAAATTTTTGATGAAATAAAAAAGATGATCTTAGGCCGAGTACATGGATACCAAACACGACATGCTTTAAAATTGCGCACAAACACGCAGTGGCGACAAACTACATTTTTAAAAGCCTTTAAAAGCCTTTACAGGTTACCACATTAGATTCACGGAGGAGGTCTACTGCTAAAATTACTGCCCTCGATCTGACCTTCGCGGTGATACCTCACATGCATGGTGCAATTGCTGTTTGCATATGACGCCAGACTGACGCTTGTGTTCGCCTTTGCCCAAGAGAAGGGGGGGCAGGGGTGCTTTTTTTTTTTTTTTTTTTTTTTAAACTGTTCCTTCCATATTTTTTTCTGTTATCATTTTTATTGTTCTCAGGGAATGTAAATATCCCCTATGATAGCAATAGGCAGTGACAGGTACTCTTTTTTTGAAAAAATTGGGGTCTATTAGACCCTAGATCTTTCCTCTGCCCTCAAAGCATCTGACCACACCAAGTGTGTAATAAAACGCTTTCCCAATGGCGCTGTTTATATCCGGGAGGGGGGACATTCCCTACCACTGCTTGTAAAAGCAGTCTAGAGGCAAATTAACCGCTAGAATTGCTTTTACATGAAAGCCGATCACTGGCTGAAAAGAATGATACCAAGATGATACCTAAACCTGCAGGCATCATTCTGGTATAACCATTCAAAGTCCAGCAACATACTGGACATATATTGTAATCTTTTTTTTTTTCATGCAACCTCTTGGCTGAACAAAAAAAAGAGATTGATCGGTGGGTATGCCCACCATTAGAATACCTCCCTTCATTCACCCACTTCTAATGATGGGCATTCATGCACCATTTATATATTCCGAAGCATGGGGGCATCCTTCCGCAAAAGTTATGCCACGTACACACGGTCAGACTTTTCCACGGGCAAGCCTCTGTCGGAATTTCGACCGTATGTACCCGGCATTAGGAGCCAATCGCTCCTCCGCCCCCTGCTGCCCCCATGCTTCGGCATATATGCTCTTTTTTTTAACTGTGGTGGTGAAATCACCTTCTACAGCGTTGGAGTCACGGCTTTATGTATCGTGGGAGAAAACGCTGTTGCTGTCAAGATAAATAAATCTGCGCTGCAACTGAATGGCGTACCTGCTAAGCAAATTATGGTTAACATTAAAACAAAGTAACATTACAGTATAACAGTAAGACCTTACCATAACATACCTGCAAAGCAAATACCAAAAAAAAACATAGTAAAAAATAAAACATTTTTTAACGCAACCGGTGCCTAAAATATATATATGCCAAAGCATGGGGGCATCCTCCCGCAAAAAAGTTATGCCACGTACACATGGTCGGACTTTTTTGCTGTCAAGATAAATAAATCCGCGCTGCAGCTGAATGGCACACCTGAAAACAAAAAAATGGTTAACAATAAAACACAGTAAACAGTAAAATATAACAAAATTACATACCTGAAAAGCAAGCATGATAAAACATAAAACATTGCAGAATAGAATACAGTAAAAAAGAGCAACAATAGAGAGAGAATAGAGAGAGAGAGAGAGAGAGAGCGAGAGAGAGAGAGAGAGAGAGAGAGAGAGAGAGAGAGAGAGAGAGAGAACAATAAAACGACAACTGTTTTTGTTTTTTTGTACTTTTTTAAAAAAAAAAAACGGTCGGGTCTCAAAATGCGATGGCATTCTTGAGACCCTGTGAAAGTGTATCCTAGCCTGTAAAATGCTGTACCCTACGCTAATACTTCACTAGTGAGTGGTAGCGTTCAAAACATTCACCAATGCAAAGACCAGGATTGTCAGGACAGCGTGGACAATAATAACGGGTGTCATGCCTAAATCCGCGCTTGCTACAGACACGACATCTTTTTTGGGGGGCTTGTTGGGTAGGGGTACTCGAGAGGACATAAGAATAATGCCTCTCATGCAGCCGGCTTACTGCATTTGGTTGGGAATGGTGAGGTGCAGAACCGCCTGGATACAGAAGGTCTGTGACAACCTCTTCCTGGAATTCAAGGAAGGGTAAAGTCTCGCCTGAAGCTCCGTATAGCACATGAGCATTCAGCAAAGCCAATTGGAATAAATAAATAGACACTTTTTTGTACCAGCGTCTAGCCTTACGGGCAACTAGATACGGTGCCAACAACT
Organism: Lithobates sylvaticus; assembly: GCA_028564925.1. Lineage (NCBI taxonomy): Eukaryota > Metazoa > Chordata > Amphibia > Anura > Ranidae > Lithobates > Lithobates sylvaticus. Next base: position 196,451,509 of record CM053029.1, read on the forward strand.
GGTCGTTGAGATCCACCCCTCCCATATTTTGGTTATATTCGTGGACACAGAGGGGTTTCCCAACAACACCAGCCGCCGTACGAATTTGGACTGTCGTGTCTGCATGAAGGGAGGTAAGAACGAAAACATTCTTATTATCCCTCCACTTCACAGCGAGCAAATTATTACACTGAAAGCAGGCTCTCTCCCCCAGCCTAAGAGGGGAATCTACAAGCCACTGGGGAAAGCCCCGGCGATTAGGTCGCACGGTACCACATGCTCCAATCTGCTGATCAAACAAGTGACTAAACAGTGGCACGCTTGTGTAATAATTGTCCACGTACAAGTGGTACCCCTTTCCGAATAAGGGTGACACCAAGTTCCACACTATCTTGCCAGCGCTCCCTATGTAATCTGGACAGTTCTCCGGCTCTACGTAACTATCTTTTCCCTCATAAACCGAAAAGCTCCATGTATAGCCTGTTGCCCTGTCACAGAGCTTATCGAGCTTGACCCCGTATCTGGCACGCTTGCTGGGTAAGGTACTGTTTGAAAGACAAGCGGCCAAGAAAACTTAATCAGGGACTCGTCAACGCAGATAACTTGATTGGGAGTAAACAAGGCTGCAAAACGTTGGTTAAAATGGTTTATGAGGGGCCGAATTTTGTAGAGCCGATCAAATTCAGGGTCTCCACGAGGACGACAGAGTTCATTGTCACTGAAGTGCATGAACCGCATGATCTGTTCGTATCGTGCCCTGGACATGGAGGCAGAGAACACGGGCATATGGTGGACTGGTGAGGTGGACCAATAAGTCCTCAGAGTCGGGAATTTATGTATGCCCATGTTGAGGGAAAGGCCCAGAAAGGACTTAAATTCGGAAACCGTAATTGGTTTCCAATCTCTGGCAAGGGAAGGCAACTGGGGATTAGCGACGATGTATTTACCAGCATATATATTACTTTGGTCCACAATAGATCTATAGAGATCTTCCATGAAAAACAGCGAATAAAAATCGGATGGCTTAAAATCAGCTGTTTCCACCTGAATACCGGGTTGGCCAGTGAATGGGGGAAGTACGGGTTCTGCAGAAGTGGTGGGCACCCAATCAGGATTGGCGAATTCTGCAGGAAGGACACTATGTGATTGACGGGCCTGCCTTTGTCTTCTTCTTGGTGGCAGCGGGACACTACTTGTGCTTGCCACCTCGCCAGCTTGAACTGCACTTATGGGACTCGCCACGTCACAAAGTGTTACTGCAGTGCTGGATGTACGTCCAGGGTGTACTAGGCAGCTGGTGCTTGCCAGTTCACCAGAAGGAATAGAGGCGCTAGTACTTCTCTGCTCCATACGAGAGACCTGCGGTTCTTGCATCTCAACAACAGCAGAAGATCGGGATCGGGTACGCCTGACCTTAGCAGGGACCACACGTCTGTCGTCAGAGCTATCTGTCATGGAGCCGCTGTCGTCTACAGGATCGTATTCTGAGCCTGATTCTGACAGATGAGTGACCTCCTCTTCACTATCTGTCATGCTCAGAAACGTGTAGGCCTCTTCACTAGTGTACTTTCGATTTGCCATTTTGGGCTCTAAATTTAGTAGTACACTAGTGAGATTCACAGGTAAAAAAGCTCCTGACTGTTAGCGACTGAATCAAAACGCTACCAAAAAAACTGTTAGCGATCGCAGGGTTTAGGCCTGACTCTGCGAACGCTGCAGTAATGTGTGCTTAGTGTTTTGTAAGTGACAGTGATCGATCGATACTGCACTTGGATGGGCTGGGCTGGGCGGAGGGTGAAAACACAGGTGCTAGCAGGTATCTGGGCTGATCCCGCTAACAATGTGTTTTTTGGAACCCTAAACTGCTGGGACGCTAATATAGATCTGATCAGATCAGATATTGATCTGTTCAGATACTATACCACTAAGGGAGGTGTATGCTTTGCGCGTGGGTGTTTGCGGTACTGGCACTAACCTGGGGCGACGCAGACCTTATTTGACCCTGAAACCTACTTGATATCACCCGCCGGGCGATCAGGGGGTTAAACCGTTATTGGGTAATAAATGGCAGGTGCCCTGACAGTATAAAAAACTAACTAACCAGCGTCACCCGTAACAGTTATACGGTGATCACTGGTGAAAGGGTTAACTAGGGGAAATCAGGGGGTTAAAACCTTTATTAGGAAATATATGGGGGTACCTGACGCTATATAAAAACCTGACGGGGAACCTAAATAACTAACTGGCTAACCAGCGTCACCAGTGACACTTATACGGTGATCACTGGTGAAAGAGTTAACTCTAGGGGCAATCAGGGGGTTAAAACCTTTATTTAGGTTGTAATATGGGGGTACCTAACCTATAAACCTATTTATGAACCTATATAAACATGGCGGTTAACCTAAAAAAATAACTGGCTACCTAGCGGCACCAGTGACACTAATGCAGCGATCAGAAAAACGATTGCTTAGTGACACTGGCAAAAGGGGGTGAAAGGGTTACCTGGGGGCAATCAAGGGGTTAAACCTTTATTAGGGGGGAGTAGGGGGCTACCTTGGACCTAAAGGGGCCTAAAGCTAACACACAGACAGGGGAAGCTTCTCATTCGCCAGGAGCGATCCGGACCCCCCACCCGCTGAAAGGCAGGCACGTACAGGTACGGGGTTTTGCCTGTACGTGCCATTTTGCCGACGTATATATACATGATGCGGTCGGCAAGTGGTTAAAGAGAAATCCCTCTAGGTGATCAATCTACATTGCAAGGATTGTAAAACTAAGACCCTTTTCACACTGGAGGCGTTTTTTCAGGCACTTTAGCAAAAAATAAAAAAAATATATATATTTTTTAGTCATACTTACCTGTAAAAATCTTTTTCTTCGAGTACATCATGGGATACAGGCTAATATTCATTACCTGCTGGGTTATACTTCATCTTCAGGTGAATTGACACTAGTAAACCAAAGGTCTTTGGACAGGAAGTGATCCCCTATATAACCTCTTCCATACAAGAAGTACTTCAGATTTGTAGCAAGCACTGAATCATGTGTGTCCCATGAAGTACTCTACTCAAAGAAAAGGATTTTACAGGTCTGTATGACGAAAAAATCCCATATTTTTTTTTTCATACATCATGGGACACAGGCTAATATTCATTACCTGAAGCATCCCAGAGCAATAGCCTTGAGGGGAGGGAGACAACCTGCCAAACAATAGCCATCAGACCTTATACAGCAGCCCGCAGTACACTGCAGCCGAAAGCCGACTCCTCGGCTGCTTGAACATCCACAAATTTTGTGAATGTATGCACTGAAGACCAGGTAGCAGCCTTACAAATCTGAGCCACAGATTTGTGATGGCAAAAAGCTCATGCCTACACCCCTGGTAGAATAAGCTCTCACCCTAAAAGGGAGGAGCTTTACGTTTCAGACCATAGGCCTGAATGACAAATTGACGGACCCAATTGGCAATGGAAGCTGCCTGCCCCTTCTTGGGTTCTTTTGGTAAAACAAAAAAGGAGTATGATCCTCGGATCTCCACAGATCTAGACAGATAAACTTTGACTGCCCGAGACGACGTCCAAAGAATGCAGTCGTCTCTCTTCTGCCGAACAAAGCCGAGAGGAAAAAAAAAAAGGGGGGGGGGCGGCAAAATGTCTGACACCACACTTAGCAAAAAGGATGGAACAGGTCGCAACATGCCCCTGTCATGGTGAAGGATCAAATATGGTTCCATGCAAGGGCTGCCAACTCCAACACCCTTCTAGCTGAGATGATGGCCATCAGGAAGGCTAGCTTGCGTGACAGCAAGTCTAATTGAATTTCCTTGATAGGTTCAAATGGTTGTTTCTGTAACACAGACAGCACTAAGTTTAAGTCCCAAAAATACATAGGTGACCCAATTAATGGGGGGAAGCAAGCGAGTTGCCCCATGCATAAAGGTTTGCATCAGTGAATAGGAGGCTAAAGGCCTTTGGAAGAATACTGATAGGGTCAAATTGACATCCGATTGTACTCCAAGCCAATTTGATTTCCACAGCTGACTGTAGAAAAGAGAATTCTCCCAATGACGCATCCCGAGGATGCCATTTCTCGGCTTCACAACAAGCAATACAAGTCTTCCAGACCTTATGATCGATCTTCATAGTAACAGCTTTTCTAGCATTCACTAGGGTAGACACCACTTGTCCCGAGATGCAACGGTCCTTTATCACCCTCCTGGCTTCAATAGCCATGCCATCAAATTTAGAGACTCTAAATTGGGGTGGAATATAGGACCTTGAGACAGTAGATCAGAGTGACGTGGAAGCATTCATGGCCTGTCTATTGGCAGTCTCACAATCTCCAGGAACTTCTGGGCCAGGCTGGTACCACCATAATGACTAACTCCCTCTCTCCGAAAGCTGTGCAACAAATGTGGAAGGAGAGGAATTGGAGGGAAAGCATAAACCAGGGAGTACTGGCTCCATGGAACTACCAGAGCATCTCAGCATCGGGATTGCCAGAGGATCTCTTGTTCAGGACACAAATTGCTGTAGCTTATTGTTGAACCTGGATGCCAGTAGGTTGACCTCTGGCCATCCCCAACATTGGCAAATTTCCTGGAACACCCCTGGGTGTAGGGACCATTCCCCCGGGCAGATCTGGTGGCGGCTGAGATAATCTGCCTTCCAGTTCTCTACTCCTGGGATGTGGACTGACGATATCATTGGCACATTTCCCTCTGCCCAGGCTAGTATGTAGTTCATCTCCTTCCGATCTGAACGACTCCTGGTACTGGCTTGGTGGTTTATGTAGGCCACAGCAGTGGCATTGTCAGACTGAACCCCAATAGGGCAGTCCTGAAGCTCTGCCGTCCAGGACCATAGGGCTAGATGTACTGCCTGTAATTCCAGGACGTTGATGGGCAGGATGTGTTATGTCCTTGACCATTTCCCCTGAGCTGTGAGCCCTTCTAGAGTCGCTCCCCAGCCTGAGAGAGACTGGCATCTGTAGTCAGTACTCTCCAATTTACCGGAACGATCTTCCCTTTCGCAGGTACTGATCCTGCAATCACCAGTTTAGGCTTAAGCGTGCCAGAGGAGAAAAGAACATTGGATAATCCAGGGCTTGTCCTCTCCTGTTCCAAGCCAACAAGATGTCTTGTTGTAGAGGCCTGGAATGGAACAGGGCATAGGGCACCGCCTCAAAAGAAGGAAACCATCCTCCCTAGAAGACTCAGAGCCGAATGGAGGGTTGTCTGGTGCCCCTTTATCTGATGCACCTGATCCTTCAGGGCACAGATCCTTGCGGGTGGCAAGAATACTCTTACTTGGACAGTGTCTAGGATGAGACCCAAAATACTTTAGTCTTTGAGCTGGTCTCAAGGTTGACTTTTTGGTACTTATGATCCAGCCTAGGCTTTCCAAATACCACACTGTGCATGTTATGCTCTGCTCTAGAGATTGTAGCGAGTGATCTCTGAGCAGGTCGTCCAGATACTTGAGCACCAGGATCCCTTGGGCCCTTAAAAGACCCAGTTACTGGTGCTAGGACCTTTGTGGACACCGGGGGAGCTGTAGCAAGCCTGAATGGGAAAAGCCAAACTGAAAATGAAGTTCCTCTACTGTAAATCGCAGGAACCTCTGATGAGGCTGAAAGATAGGTACGTGTAAATACACGTCCTTCATAACAATGGAGGCTAGAAAGTCTTCCATCTGGAGTGAGGCTACTACTAAGCGGACAGACTCCATCCGAAAGGACTGGATCAGTAGATACTGGTTCAAGGATCTTAGGTCCAAAATGGGCCTTGTGTCCCAGTTTGGTTTTTGAACCGTAAATAGGTTTTGGAGTAAAATCCTGCGCACCTTTTTGGTACAGGACACTCTACAATCACTGCTAGATGCACTAAATGATGAAGTGCCTGAAGCAATAAGTCTTTTTGGAGGATTTGAGGGAACGCTGGATCTTAACCTCTGAGGGGGAACCCCCCCACATCTCCAGCTTGTAACGGCAGGAAATAATTGAGGTGACCCACTCGTCTTGAACTATTGTTTTCCAAATGTCCACAAAGTGCAGTAGACTTCCCCCCATCCGATGGAGTGGGGGCGTCCCATCAAAAGGAGGGCTTGGTGCTGGGTTTAGAAGAATTTTGGACCCAGGGCTCTATCGCCCTGTTGGCGGTGGAACTGCCTTGGCGCTGAGGCATTTGAGGAAGCAGTCCCTGAGGTTTTAAACGAGGGACGCCTGGTGCTTTTCTTCACAGGAAGTAGAAGTCTTCCCTCTGGAAAACTTTTGGATATATTTGTGCAAATGATCACCAAATAACGTTCCCCTTGAAAAGGGGAAACCTGCCAGTAACCTGTTACAAGAAAGCTTGGCTGACCAGTTCTTAACCCACAAAGTCTGCGCATATGTACAGACAAGAGAGACAAAATGACCTGCTGTATTGAATCCTTTAAGGCGTCAACAGCAAAACACAGCACTCGAGGAATATCTACCTTATTTTCAGGCAGATCATCCTCCTGGTTAGGCCTGTCAGGCTGCCTGATCCTTTACGGACTGGCAGATACCAATTGCTGCAACAGCTGGCTGAATAGCTGAACTGGCCAAAGGAAGCCTTTACTAATGACTCCAAATTCTTGTCAACAGGTTCTTTCAAGCTCTGTGCGTTATTCTACCATACAAGTCAAGTTCTTGATTAAGGAAGAGACTGCTGCATCTACGGCTGGCATGCTCCACTTCTTAAACTTCTCATCCATGGGGATATAAAAAAAAGGGAAACCTTAGGAGGAACAAAAATCCTGTCAGGATGTTCCCACAGAAGGTGTAAGGGGAAAGCCTGTGTGGCCTCAGGGATCCCAAAGAGGACCAGGGAGGCTCAGTAACCTCTGCAAGAGATAGGAGGTTGATTATAGTGCACTGTCACTTGTTAACCTATTAAAAACGCAGATTGAATAACTATAAATACACACACACATATATATATATATATAAAAAAAAAAAATCTATCATTACACACACATTAAATAAAAATTGTTGTGAATATGAAAAATATATAAAGAAATCTTCAAGGTGATATAAAATGCTAAAACACAATTAATAAAAATTGTGTAAAGCTTCAAAGTGATGGAAAATACCTCTGCAACTTAAAGGGAGAACGAACCATTTCGGTAAGAGTAAGGATCAAAAGCCTCCGATTGGGAGGCAGACACCAACTGGATACCTTCTTGTCCAGATTGCTCGGAAGCAGACTCATTCGCCAGGCCATCCACAGCATCCTGAGCTTTAAGCTCTTCCCCATCCTCAACCCATTCCTGCGCCAGACTAGAAAGGGGATCTGTCACGCTCTTTGCCACCCTGCAGGATGGAGGCAATCATGCCAGCCATCCTGTGCTCTAACCCGGCTAGGGCTGTGGACAGTTCATCCTTAGTGACAAAGGGTGAAGCAGCAGCATTGACTGTAGACACAATCCCAGACAGGCGCTGCGGCTCAGAATGCCCAGAAGCCTCTGGTCCTTCAGGGTATACAACACTAGGGATACGACTAGGTTCATTAGGAACTACTGATGGTAGGTGTGCCCTTCCCTGTAGTGTTAGTCCCGATCCTTTTTTGAAGACATTTACTAGCCACAAAAAGGGAGTACCTGGGTGTAGTATTAAACACACCTCAGAATGGAGACCCTATAATAGGGCTCACCAAGCCCCTATGTAACAATCCTGCCAAGTACCTATAGCCTGCCAAGCAACACCTGGTGACTCACGTGACCCGGGTAAGGAGAAATGAACTGCTGCAAGTGCCTGCTCTGTGTCCCCCAGCTAAGTGTTGCCAACCTACCAGATTTAAATTTACTGACACGACACCCACAATTTCCTATCACAGCCAAGTTTTTACTGGCATTTCCAAAAGTTACAAAATTACAGTTTTAAGTGCAAAATTTTGTATTTAGGCTACAAACAAGTACAGTAGGCAATTAGCAATGTGATTTAAGGTAGATATTAGGGCAAAAAACATATTTTTTTTATTTTATTTTCAATATAGTAAGTAAGTAAGTAGCTCAAGGACAGGACTCAGGAGGGCAATAAATTAGAATAGGAAGGCACACACACACCTGAAGTTGACTCTTGGTCCCATCAGTCCACTTTAGTCTAAACAGCACTGACAGTCCTGCTCCCGACCTGCCCTGCTCCTGTCTTGCAGACCCACACATGAGGCTCTAGCTATGCTTGGCTCCCTTGCACCATGACATCACACGTCGCGTTTGGGCACCGCCTCCACCAGAGCTGCTCGATCACACTGTAGCAGGGACTCGGATGGTCTCGGCCGGCTCTGGACCAAGCCGAACATCACAGCCATATTTTTTACTGGCAACTTTTTCCTTTTACTGGCATTTACTGGCAGGAGAAAATTGCCTGTTTTTTACTGGCTGCCAGTAAAAATACTGACGGTTGGCAACACTGCCCCAGCTGCCTTCTGGAAGCAACAAAAATAAATTGGCTGTGCGCTGGAACATTCCGCAAATGCGTGGGCATGTGCGCGGTCCCGAACAGGCGTGGGCGTATTTGTGCATGACACAAATCTTTGTGCGCCCAGAAAAAAGGCTATAGTGCATGTGCGGCGAAGGTGCGCACGACATGGCCGCCAAAATGCTGAGCCCAGCGACACTTTTGCGAATGCACGTGCGCCATGGCGAACCAAGACGAAATAGCGCACCGTCTTGAGCCATCATACAGGTATAAAACAGCCAGACACAAGCAAAAAAAGTACACTTTGCAAACACCCACAGCTGGCCCAAAAACTCCCCCGTATGGTCAGCGCACACAGGTGTTCAGCCTCTAGCTAGCTTGACTGATTGTTAAAATCACTGGGACACCCCATAATAATAATAAAAGGGGTTTTTCTTACCCGTCCAGGCGCAGGGAAGCTTAGAAATGAAGAACGGCGGGTTCCTGTCACTTGAGGACCTTCAAGGACTGGGTACCCTTTTTATGTCTAGGGTCCACTCCCTTGGACCTGTACCACTCCCTTGGACCTGTACAGCGCCCTGCAGGAATGCCTTAGCGCTGTAGTGTCCTGGATTCCACCTTGCAGGGTCCAACCCCCCCCCCCCCCCCGAGGCCCCATTACTGCCAAAAGCTTGCAGGATCTTGAGTCTTCTTTGCGAGGCTCGGGTACCATTTATCTAAGCATATAAAGCCTGTGTCAAATGGGAGACACATAGGATGCTTAGAGGTTGTTGGCCTTGTGGCCCTACTTGGTAATTATGCCCCCACCTTTTTTTTCCCCTTGAAAAGAGATAAATAGGCCTGAGAAACCGGGGACCCCTTGAAACAGGGCATCTATGGATATGGGGGAGGTGGAAGGGATTGTAGGGAGTCGGCCTCTCGCCACTAGAAAGAAACGCCTTCCCCACTTTTTTTTTTTTTTTTTAAATCCACTCTGGATGGTCTTCTTAGAGGATTGGCTTTAAGGTTCTAGGTATCAAAATTTGAAAACAATTAGTGTTTATCATCGTTTACCTATTAAAGCGCTGTAGTTATTCTAAGGGGTTCAAACTAAATGGGACTACGAGAATAGGACTAATATATTGAGGTTATGTTCCCATGTCAGGGGTTAGGGAGGGAGTATCATATTCATACTAACTACCGGTGTTTAACGTGTGACCTATCATCTTTGTATATGTAATTTGTTTTGCTGTTTTGATAAATTAGGTATGCGTGGTGAGACACATAGGATGCTTAGAGGTTGTTGGCCTTGTGGCCCCTACTTGGTTAATTATGCCCCCCTTTTTTTTTCCCCATGAAAAGAGATAAATAGGCCTGAGAAACCGGGGACCCTTTGAAACATGGCTTCTACGGATATGGGGGGATGTGGAAGGGATTGTAGGGAGTCGGCCTCTCGCCACTAGAAAGAAACACTTTCCCTACGGGAATCGTGTCCCCCCCCCTTTTTTTATTTTTTGATTTGTTGGTGCTAATAATAGTTTTTCGGGGTTAAGATTAAGCATTATATATGATGACAGGGAAGGGGTGGGGGGACTAGGGACGCTCCCATGGAGCTTACCCTATTAAAACCCCCCACATAGGCTGTCACACAGACCCCCCAATTTTTTTGCTTTGGGGGTAGATGTGACTATATTGTTTGGTAGTAACCAAATTAGTTGATTAGAGAGGGGAGAGGGGGAAGGACTAGGTCTACGTTCCTCAGCCTAGTACCCCTTTTTTTCCCCTTGTGTGTGTGTGTGTGTTTGTTTTTTTTTTTTTCGTGTTCTGGTAATGGATAGCCTTAAGGTGCTTTCACTGAATGCTAAGGGGCTAAATATCCCTGAGAAACGGAAAATGCTGTTACATGATTTGAAGACATAGAGATAGCGTTCATACAGGAGACCCATTTTAGGGAGGATAGGTTGCCTATCCTCAAGAATAAATTCTATTCAGTGACATACCATGCCACTAATAAGAAGGCAAAATCTAGGGGAGTATCGATCCTCCTACCCAGTAAACTTTTGTGGGTAAGCAAGGAAGCATTGCTGGATGAAGGGGGCCGTTTTGCGTTTATAAAAGGGACCCTTGGAGGGGTGTGCCTTACTCTAGCAACGATCTATGCGCCTAATGATCACCAGGACATTTTTATCCGGCAAATTTTGGCCAAATTTACAGACTTTACAGAGGGCCCACTGATCCTGAGGGGGGACTTTAATGTCTCCTTGACCACTAAAGTAGATACGTCCTCTGGAAAGTCATCGGTCCTTATAGGCTCCCTAAAAACGGATTAACCAAGCTATACACAATGCCCAACTAATTGATGTGTGGCGTTTGCAACACTTGGGCGAAAGAGATTATTCATTTTATTCTCCTCCCCATAAGGTCTATTCGAGAATAGATTTTTTTCCTAATTCCCCATGCCCAGTTGCACGCAGTGTGTGAAACCTCTATTGGACTGACTACATGGTCTGATCATGCTCCCATAGTAATGGCCTATGCTCTGTCGCAAGACACCTCACAGGTGACACGCATCTGGAAATTAAATGAAAGTCTCCTACAGGTTCTGGAAGTGATATCAGAAATTACAAAAGAGTTGCCTCTGTATTTCCAGACGAATAGAACTCCGGACAGTAGCCCAGGCATGGTATGGGAGGCTCATAAGACCGTCATACGAGGTATTTTTATCAAACGTGGTTCTAGACTTAGAGACAGAGAAAGACAATTAAATTTGCTTTTGACCAAACTCCAAGTTAGAGAGTCTAAACATAAACACGCCCCCTCCCCTGATATAGAACGGGATTTGGCTGGAATCCGGGTACAAATTAATGCAGGAAAATCAGTTATGCATATGGTAATAAGTGCGGGAAAACATTAGCTAGGTCGATCAAGGAACAAAAACTCTGATCATATATACACCATATATTATGTCCTCAAAGGATCAGAAGATAGCTCTTCCCTCAAAGATCTCGGAAGTTTTCCGTGATTTTTATGCGTCCCTTTATAACATACCACCTGCTACAAACTCTCAGCCGCTGATAGATGAATTTGTACAATCAGCTAAGATGCCCACTATTACATCTGAAATCAGAGTTGAACTAGATAAGCCGATAAGTCTGGAAGAATTGACATCAGTGGTGAACTCTACCAAACTGGGAAAAGCCCCGGGTCCAGGTGGACTTACCCTGCAGTATTGTAAAACCTTGCTTCCTACCCTAGGACCCTATATGGTAGATTTATTCAATGAGCTGGACAAGGATAAACCCCTTCCTAGGGATACTTTAAAAGCCTACATATCTGTTATTCTGAAGGAAAGTAAGGACCCGACCTTATATGGCAGCTACCGGCCAATCTCTCTATTGAACGCAGATCTTAAATTGTTTACTAAAATTCTAGCGAACCGCCTAGCAACTCATTTACCAGATCTGGTGCATTTGGACCAAGTAGGCTTTGTCCCTACTAGGGAAGCTAGGGATAATACGATTAAAGTCTTAAATTTGCTTCATGTAGCCAGAACCTCCTCCACTCCCTGCGTTTTTCTTAGCACAGATGCGGAAAAAGCGTTTGATCGGATGAATTGGCATTATATGTTTTCAGTCCTTCAACATCTGGGACTAGGGGACACTATTATTCAATGGATTTGGGCAATTTACTCACAACCTACGGCTCAGGTCAAAGCTAATGGGGTTCTCTCTGACTCTTCCTATACTGAATGGTACTAGACAGGGATGTCCGCTATCTCCCTTGCTATTTACCTTATCCCTGGAACCATTTTTAAATAGAATCAGATTGAACCCAGATATCCAAGGCATAAGGGTTGGAGAAGATCAACATAAAATATCAGCCTATGCGGACGATATGCTCTTTTCCCTGACAAATCCTGCTATCTTGCTCCCTAATCTATTACGGGAGTTTGAGATATATGGATCACTTTCCAATCTGAAAGTCAACCTCCATAAAATCAGAAGCCATGGGGATAGGGATACCTTTTCGTGTGCCAACTACACTTAAATCTAGCTTTAAATTTAAATGGACGGAGACGACCCTGCAGTACTTATATACCTATGAATATGTCACGTATATTCAAACTTAGTTTCTCCCTGCTTTTGATTAAGATCCGTATGCTTCTAGAGACCTGGAATAGGAGCTTGCACTCATGGTTTGGTAGAATTAACTTATTGAAAATGTGTATTCTACCTAAATTTCTGTACTTACTCCAAGCCCTACCAATTAGACTTCCTTTATCTTACTTTAAACAAGTTAATTCGCTCTTTATTAAGTTTGTGTGGGCGTATAAGAAACCAAGACTTTCTTTTCATTTAACGACCTTACCTAAGCAACATGGTGGCTTGGCCCTTCCGAATATCTTAGTATACTACCAAGCAATACACATAGGTAGAATTATTGATTGGTGCCATCATGGTCAATTTAAACTATGGACTAAGATAGAACAAGCTCAAGCACCCATTCCTCTATCAAGGGCCTCGTGGTGCTATGAACATCTTCAGTCATTGCTGAAAAGCCATCCTTTAATAGGCACGACGCTTCGTATAGGCTCTGTAGCTATTAAAAGACACTCCATTTCTTCTGTGGACTCTCTGTTGCTCCCTATCTTGGGGAACCCACAATTTTCCCCAGGTATGTGCCCACACAAGTTTGGCAATTTATACTCCTCAGGTATGACCCAGACATCTCACTTCTCTATAAATGGCAGATGGCCCTCAATTGAGGAATTAGAGATGGAGGAGGGCCTTTTTAAATTGACCTTATGGCCAGCACTTCAGCTACGACATTTTTTGGACACTATACCTAATCCCGGAAACTATACTCGCCCTTTGACGACATTTGAAGAATGTTGCTCGGGGGAGGGTAATATAACACAGGTTTTGTCCAAAACATACTCTATGCTGAACTGCCCGGTAGTTTCCTCACATCCGCCGTTCTTGGATAAATGGGAACAGGATTTACAATGAAAATTTACACCGGCTCAAATTCAGAATATACTAAGACTGGCTTTGAAGTCCTCAGTTTGTACAAAAACTCAAGAATTTAATTACAAACTGACACGATGGTACCTCACTCCACACCTTTTACTTCAATACTATCCTGATACCACTGATTGTTGCTGGAGATGCGAGGGAGATAGAGGTACGTTACTTCACATATTCTGGTCATGCCCTAAATTGAATCACTTATGGACGACAGTCCAAGAGTATAAGATTCCTGGTGATCCGGCATTTTTCTTACTGCAGGTCTCGAATATTCCGGTTAAATGTTATCAAAAATCAATTTTAAGACCTTCTCAGTGCTGCAAAGTCCTGCATTCCACTCTATTGGGAAAAAAAACAAATACCGCCAACAGAGGCCGATTGGCTGCGTAAGGTAGTAGATATCTGTGGAATGGAGGACCAGCTAGCGGTGGAGAAACATGAACGGGACAAATACTTCTTGACTTGGAATGCCTGGAAACAGTTCATCCTATCTGAGGGGATAGCCCTCCTTAGATAGGAGAGTTATAAAAGAGCGCTATGCCCTATGGGTTATGGCTGTCCAGAACCAGTGATACCCAATTTCCCCCCTCCTTTTTTTGGGGGGTTTAATTTATTTTTTTTGTGTTTTTTCTTTTCTTGTTTGTGTGTTGTTTATTTAGTTTTATTTTAGTGTTTTTGGTAAATAAGAAAAAGGAAAACGAGCGATGTTGGATCTGGTACTCGAAATTATTCTTTTGGTGTTTTTTTATTTTTTTCCTTCTTTTCTCCATATTTTTTTATAGGAAAAAACAGGAGGCAGTGCCGGTCGGCGATTAACTTTATAAGCGACCTCGCTGATCTGTACCGTCACATACGAGAAGAATAAGATTTCAGTTGTGATTTGTATGTTGTTTTACTATGGAAGTGTATTGTATCGACCTGATCTCGCTCGTTTGAGGCGTTAATAAAGATTATATTTAAAAAAAAAATAAACAAATTAATCCAATCGGTCAATCCCTTGATTCATTTAAGAATCGTTTGTGGGACTAGAGACCAGGAGCTCAAACAAACTGTGCCATCCACCTTGCAGACACTGGTAAAAAAAAAAAAATCTGAAGTACTTCCTGTATGGGAGGGGTTATATAGGGGAATCACTTCCAGTCTAAAGAAGTTTGGTCTACCAGTGTCCATTCACCTGGAGATGAAGTATAACCCAGCAGGTAATGAATATTAGCCTGTGTCCCATGATGTATGAAAAATAAACATTTTAATTTTTTTGCAGAGGATGCCAGAAACCTGACTTGCATCTTAATGCAGAGCTCTTCTCCCTCCACCCACACAAAACGCACTACATCTCTGCAATAAGTGCACGTTCTAAGCCCAAGTTCTGCAGGACTACAGAATGTCCCTCCATATACTGTAGAGATAAGGGTAAGGTGTTCTGTAGTGCAGACAGGGCTTATAAAAATGTTTCCACTCTTGCACGTTAAATTGCACATTTTAGGCCTGAAGATTACTCTAGATGTTAACCCCTTCCTGCCCAGTTTCATTAGTGCAGTGACAGTGCATATCATTAACTATTAAAACTGTAATGTCAGTCAGTTTGTTTCAGATTGCCTTGCCGCACTATCAGTCCCAATATAAGTCGCTGATCACCACCATTACTAGTTTTAAAAAAAAAAATACTAATCCAATAGATACATGTCCCACAGCTTATAGACACCACAACTTTCATGTAAACCAATCAATATACACCTTTTACCAAAGACATTTAGTGGAATGCATATTGGGCAAAATCTAAGATTTTTTTTTTTTAAGGACAATTTTTTTTATAATTGGATGTTTTTTTATAGCAGAAAGTAAACTATTGTTTTTTTTTCAAAAATTTCTTTTTGGCTCATACAATTATAAAAAATAAAAAAAACAAGGTGGTGATCAAATACCACCAAAAGAAAGCTCTATTTGTGTGAAAAAAAATTATCTAAATTTTGCCAAATGGCAAAAATGGTCTGTTCACGAAGTGGGGGTAAAACCTTCCACATCTGGGAGTGGTTAAGTGCCCATTTTATCCAACAAAAAAATATTCTAAAAAATATCAGGCTACGAATAAATAAAGATACCCAACATGTCAAGCCTTGAAGTTGCACATGGCAACACTGTTATTCAAAATTGTTTTTAGGCATCACTTTTAAAAGCCTTTACACACAGTGTTTAGAATTAAAGTTACACCACTTGTACCTACAAGTAAGCCTACAATAAGCTTATCTGTAGGTACTGTGAATATCTCCTAAACTTGCAGTTTGGCAGATATTCAGAGTGCATGCAGCTGATAACATCACTGGCGCATGCACTCTGAAGGTCCGGCTTACAGTGCACAGGTGATGTCATTACGATTTGGGACACTCCTGTAGGTCTGGCTGCGAACCCAGAAACCGGGCGAAGATGTCAGTCATCTCAGCTGTGACATTGGAGGGGTTATAAGGAAAGTATCATAACGTGCTCATTATGACATTGCCTTGCCGCAAATGTCTTTTTTAAATCACCTGCAGTTTACTAATCGCTTTAACTATGAATAAATGGCTCCAGAATTCCAGTTCTCATGCGAACGTTTGTGGGGATATGCAATGGTCTTTTTTGTACACACTCACCACATACATTGGGGTTGTTACATGTGTGTATGTGGGAGGGACTGTTTTTTTTTTTTTTCTCTTCTCTCTCCCTCTCTCCTCTTAATGTTAAAACAGTAAATATTGGAGATGAGAGGATGGTCCCGGAGCTTTAAATCCGGCTATCTCTGACCACTACCCCACATAGGACGACGCTCAGATACCGGGTTTAAACGGTGAGCGTCTATCTTCTTTTTAGCAAGATATAGCTAAGTTTTTTTTAGGTGGGGTTCTCCCCACAAAAAATTCGCTTTTTCTTGTTTTTTTTCTTCTTTCCTTCCCTTTTCCCATTCCCCCCCCCCCCCTTTTTTTTTTAGAGCCATTTCATGGAGACCCTCGAGGTGCTCTCGCTGAACGCAAGTGGTTTAAACACACCAGAAAAGAGGCGATTACTCTTACATGATCTGCAACGTTATAAGTCGGATGTGGCATTTATACAGGAGACACATTTTAGAGATGATAAAGTAACTATTTTAAAGAATCGTTCATTTCCGAGTGTCTACCATGCTACAAAACAAAAGGCAAAGTCGAGAGGGGTATCAATTCTTATATCAGGAAAGATATCATGGGTGTATATATATATATATATATATATATATATATATATATATATATATATATATATATATATATATAATCGGTCAGCGACCCTGAAGGACGCTGTTTGTGAAGGGTAAAGTGGAAGATATTGTAATTACACTGGCGACATTGTACGCCCCCAATGATCACCAAGAAGCCTTTCTGAGCAGAACACTTAAACGGCTGAATGATTTTACAGAGGGCCATTTGATCACTGGGGGAGATTTAAATGTCCCATTAAGGGAGGGGGCGTGACCGAACATGAGGTGTGGTGAGTGAGGAGTATGTGAGCGTCTGTGTGAGCTCCTCCACCCTCCGCCCGATCGATTAAATGCTGGAGTATTGAACCGTCATGAAGCTTCTATGAACCGTTATGAAGTCTGACTATCCCCGTCCCTACTAGCCCTCTGTGACGGCTTACAACCCAGGATTCTCGGGGAGTCTTTGAAACCAGCCTGAGCTGAGCTGCCTAACACAGCATCGCTGCCGCTGAGACAGCCGAACCCGACAGCCAAGCCGAAGGTGACGTCACACGCCGTCTCCTGCTCGCCGCCCGCGCTGGAGAGATGAGAGCGGCGGGAGATTCAAACTGACAGACCGGCTTTTTGAGACGGCTGGTGCGGCTGAGCGAGTGGAGAAGACCCTAAGGAACCTAAGGTACTTTCTGGACGCTTGTTTAACCTCTGCCTCGGAAGTCTCCCCCAGATCAACAAAGAGAAGGTGAGAGGATAATACACTGTGGGCTGTGCATAAGTTCATGTTCGCTTCTTAATACAATAGAAGGACTGTCTCTCTGGGCGTTATGCATATATACCTGATCCCTTCTTAATGGCAAATTGAGGACTGTTACTGTGCAAGGAATAATATAAGCGGTGTGCCAGGTTAGGCATCGGTGCTGGGGTTTCCCCCCCTTTTTTTTTTTTCCTCCCTGGCTGCAAGCAGAGCAGCGTCATCCGTCTCCTTTTTTCTGTGTAAACTCAATATTGAGCATATATGTCTACCCCTCTCTAAAGGAAATCTCAAGCCAGAATATAAACTGTGTGCTGTTTATACATCCCTCGTACACTTGATCTACCTGACCCCCCCCCCCCCCGCATGTATCTACCGGACTGCAGAACCGACACAACATCCCTTAGGAGTACATGTCTACCGGACACCCCCACGTTGTTAAAAGCTGAATGAATTGGAGAAATTGTGTACGCGAGGAATACAGTGGAGAGAGCCTGCATTTAATTGACTTACCCGACCCCCGTAGACACCCTGTAGATACTGGCCTGATTGCAGAACTTACATATAATCGACATATAATCGACAGTGAGCTCATGTTTACCGGACACCCCCACTACTATTCTGAGCCAACCAGTGAAAATCAAAAATATATAAGGGCACAGTTCTAAAGGTACTTGAATCCAGCATGTGTAGGTGAACATAGGGCTGCACTTACCTGAACTGTCCGATTTTTTTCTTTTTTTTCTTCTTCTTTTTTTTTTCTCTATCTCCTTTTTTTTGTGTCCATCGTGGAAGGTACACAGTGGATTGGGAACCAGTACAGGACTGGCCAGAGGTTGGAGAAAATAACAGGGTTGTAAACCTGTATATACTAGAGCCCCCCCATTCATCAAGGCGATCCAATTGATCCTGATTAGTAGCCCTAAAGTGTTTAACAAAGTGTTTAACAGTGACACAAGAGCTACCCACAAGGGGGAGAGCCAAGGTTGACTATGTTTTCATCATACATACCTGCTGGACTGGGGCTAGTCCTGTAGTGGCCTGACTGCAGCATAAATGAGAGGAAACTTAAACAGCTACAGCGTGATAACAGTAAGGATACAGTAAGGATACAGTAAACACAAGGAAACTGGAACTGGAATTCATGTAGGGGGGACACAAGAGTGTAATTATTTGCATTTATCTGACTGGGCTGACTCCCCTCTTCTTTCTGACTTTCTGATCTTTGCTGCCCATGGCAAGGAAGGTTGTTCTTCAAGAGTGTTTAACATTTCATTTTGATAGTATCTTCAGCCGATCTGGATATCAAACTTAACCAAAGTCATAGGTTAACGAGGACCAGAGAAAAGTTTGGTAGACTTTACGGAATATAAAGGGAGGGAGGCAGTAGTGAGAGCCTGCACTCCCCAACTTATATATTGGACTTTTTCTAAAAACAAGGACTGGACTATCTGCATAGATATAGATTAATTTACCATTGTTTTTTATTTTTTGCTGTTTTTTTTTTCCTTTTTTTTCTTTTTGGGGGGAAAAGGGTGCAATATTACTTTTAAAACTAGTTTGTATGTTTTTTATGCCAAGTCAACGCACTACTAAGGCCAGGCAAGCCAAGCTAGTCAAGCAGCTGCTAAGCTTGAAAAATTTGCTCATACCCCTGGCCAAGTTACCCAGACTCCCCCCAAAAGTAACCCACAATATCAACAAGTCCAACCTAAAGTAGGGACATCGGGGATAAGAAAGAGCCAGGGTCAGGGGCAGAGTCAGACTCTAGGGCAAAACCAGCCAACAATATCGGTGGAAGTAGGGGGGATAGGCCAGGACCGGAGATCGGAAATGGCCCAGGGGGTACCAGTAGGGGAGGAGAGCCCAACTCACACCGAGCCATCACTAAAGGAGGTTTTGCAGGCGGTCAACCTATGTAGAGACTCCCTAATTGAAATGGCGGCCCAATTAAAATCAATACAAGCAGATCTTCTACTAGTTAGACATGAGATACAAACTACACAGGAAAGGACTACTGCGCTAGAGACACGAGTTGCTCTAATAGAGGATGACTTGGACCCCCTTAAAAAAGAACTGGTAGCCATGAGAGGACAACTAAGTAGGCAGGAGACTAGGATAGATGAGATGGAAAACAGGATGAGGAGAAAAAAATGTACGAATCCTTGGGATTCCAGAACACAGTGAGGGTGTAGATGCAGTAGGATTCCTGGAAAAGTGGTTTCGGGACACAATGGGCATAGAAGTATTTACCCCCTTTTTTTCCATAGAGCGGGCGCATAGAGTCCCGGCAAGATCTCCCCAGCCCGGCTCCCCTCCCAGACCCTTAATAGCTAAGATATTGCACTTTAAGGATAAAGTGACTATTATGCGTAGGGCAAGGGAACTGGGCAATATGATGTATAATGGAGTTAAGATATCTGTATCCCGATTTTTATGATGGGAGACTTCAATATGGTCATAGACCAGGATATAGACAGATTCCCACAATCAACACAAGGGAGAGGCCTAACGGATAAACGACTGGCCCATATAATGGGAGAAATGGGCCTGAGGGACCTATGGAGACTACACAATCCGGGAGATCGGGCTTACTCATGCTTTTCCTCCACACATTCCACACTCTCTCGAATAGATATGACACTGGGGAACGACGAGGCAATTATTATATCCGGCGACCCAAAGTATATGCCGAGGGGGTCTCTCGGATCACTCCCCGATGACAATATTTGTGGAGATCGGTGGGGAAAATCAACCCCGGGAGTGGAAAATTAGCCCAGCTTGGCTGGAACTTATTGGGGAATCGCAGGACGTTATAAAGGCTATGATAGAATTTATAGGCCTAAACAACGGAACAGCATCACAGGGGGTTATCTGGGACACTTTAAAGGCATTTCTTAGGGGTCTTCTGATCCAACAGATTTCAGCAATCAAGAGAGAGTCTAATAGAAGGGAGGTGGAGGCAGCACAAACTGTGATACAATCAGAAGAACAATTTATTAAAGATGCATCAGTGGGGAACCTTGGGGCATGGACAGAGGCACAACGGGTTTATCGTTGGATAATGATGGGGAAAGCAGAAAAGAGATATATATTCCAAAAACAAGTTAGTTTTGGAGAAGGAGAATCTGTAGGTCGGATGCTTTCGCAGTTGGTGAAAGTTAATTCTCCTCCATCACTGGTGCCAATGATTAATACGCCCACTAAGGGAATAACCACCAATACCCCAGAAATTGTGGACTCTTTCAAAGAGTATTATAAAAACCTCTATAGCTCTACTCAGGAAGAGATGGATGGTCCAATGGGAACCTTCTTTAAAGACTTGACTATTCCCCGTCTCTCTGAAAATGCTAGGAGCAAATTGGATGCTCCTATTACATTAGAAGAGATACAACTCACGATACAGGCAATGGCGACCCGGAAATCCCCCGGGCCGGACGGCCTACCGGTAGAGGTCTACCGCCGTTTTGGAGACGTTCTGCTTCCCGAGCTGCTGAAGACACTCAATTGGGCGCTGGTTGAAGGGGAGCACCCCCGTTCTATGAGGGAGTCAACTGTAATTGTTATACCAAAAGAAGACAAGGACCCATTGGACCCCTCATCGTATAGGCCTATCTCCCTGCTTAATCTGGACGCCAAGATTTTGGCAAAGATCTTGGCGTCCAGATTGAATGGGGTGATAGAAGACCTAGTCCATCCCGACCAATCAGGATTTATTCCTGGTAGGTCAACCAATATAAACATCAGACGAGTACACCTGAACTTACAAATCCCAACGGAAGACGAGGGACATAGAGCCATTCTCTCGTTAGATGCCGCTAAAGCTTTTGACACATTGGAATGGGGCTATTTATGGAGGACCCTGAGTGAGTTCCAAATAGGGCCAATATTTTCTAAATGGGTAAAAATTATGTACAAAACACCAGAAGCTAGGGTGAGGATTAACAATGCACACTCCGCAGGGTTTCGATTGCTAAGGGGGACGAGGCAGGGATGCCCTTTATCCCCCCTCCTGTTTGCTCTTGCAATTGAACCCCTGGCTATATCTCTCCGTTCTTGTATAGAGATTAGGGGGTTTATAAGAGGCCTGGAAGAGGAAAAGGTAGTCCTATTTGCAGACGATCTACTTGTACTCCTAGGTGATGTACAGAACTCCCTGAAACAAACCATGTGTAAAATCTGTGAATTTGGTGAATTCTCAGGCTTAAACATTAATTGGGGAAAATCCACTTTATTGCCAGTGGACCCCCTATATAGTCCACTACCCCAAGAAGCCAGTAGACTGCAAGTAGTAACCCAGATGAAGTACCTGGGGGTCATTATCACGAAAGATCCCAAAGCCTATATAGTAAATAACTTGGCCCCACTGTTGACCAGGTTCAAAGAGAAAACTAGGATCTAGAAGAGGTTCCCTCTCTCCTCGATGGGCAGGTGTAATCTTATTAAAATGATTTTTCTCCCACAAGCCCTGTATATCTTAGCTAACTCCCCGGTATGGGTTTATAAAAAATGGTTCAATAGATTTGATACTATATTTAGAGAACTGATATGGAAGGGTAGTATGGCGCGTATCAGTCTAAAAATCCTTCAACTTCCGACCAATGAAGGGGGAGCGGCAATTCCACACCTGTTTAGATATTTCCTAGCATCCCAATTACAATATATGAGGGGCACTGGGGCGGGGGGAAATCTGCTCCAGGTATTCCTAAATAGACAAACTGTTGAAATTATGGAAGCAGGTACGGTGATACGGGGAATTCCTACCCTCGACCTCATGAACAAGGTTTGGGTAGCGGCTAAGGGAATACTGGGATGTAGAGGCTATACGGAATACTCACCACTGTGGAAGAACAATAATTTGAGAGAGGTACAAAAAATAGGACCAATTAGGGAGTGGGAACGAAGAGACATAAAATATTTACATCAGCTTTTTACCAATGGACAACTAAAAATATTCCAAGAGCTCAGAGCGGAGTTTTCAATACCGAGGAAATCTTTCTTTCGGTACCTCCAAGTGAGACATGCACTTACACTACAATTCAAGGACTTACCAGTAGAATGGGGTAATATATCGACATTAGTGAGAATAGTGCAATCAGAAGCAACAAAGGGGTTGACCTCAGGGACGTACTCGATCCTACATAAATATGCCAAGGGCAGTCAGTATACCTCCGTCTCTAGAGATAAATGGGTAAGGGACGGGGTTAACATTACAAATAACCAATGGGATAGGATTCTTGAACTAGCTCCATGGGTCTCTCTTTCGCCACCTCAAAAGATGTCGCACTTGTTACTTTTATACAGAGCCTACTTCACCCCGAAAAAACTTTTTAGCTTTGGAAGCAGAATAGACCCCTCTTGCCCAAGGTGTGGAGGAATGGAGGGAGACATGATACACATGTTTTGGAGATGCCCCAAGCTGCATCGCTATTGGCTGGAGGTAGTGGAAACAATTTTTCAGGTTTTCGATGTCTCTTTCGAGACAGAACCCAAAACTTGTGTATTAGGATGGATGGCTGGGAAAGGAAGACCTAATGATACCAATATCGCAATTCTGAGATGTCTGTTTCAGGCGCGTAAACTTATAGCCCAGAGATGGCAGTCGCCCACGCCTCCATGCATTAGAGAATGGGAGCAAGCTGTGAATAGTATGGTATTAAAGGAAAAAACACTCTATATAAGACAGGGGAGTATTAATAAATTTGAGAGGATGTGGAAAACTTGGTGCGAAAAAAAGAAAATAGACACAAAATAAATAGAGGAACAATTTTGAATTAGATAAGGAGACATGCGTGAAGGTAGATGTCTGATGTGAATGGTCAAGATATGTGAACGAATAAATGTGGGGGAAATAGTAAATAGATAGAGCTAATTGGGAAGAGGGTGAGGACACACAGGTTGGAGCAACAATTTGTTCGCGTTATCACACTTTTTCTTATACTGTACTATGTTTGCTCCTTTATTTTTCTTTCTTTTGCAAAATATTTGTACCTCCCCTACTCTTCTCCCAGAATGTTAGAGGATGAGTGGTTTAATTATCTCTCTTACTGATATTTGGACAAAATACAGATGTAAGAATGTTTTATGCTATGTATGATGTTTATGTTGTAAAACTGAAAACGATCAATAAAAATATAAAGTTAAAAAAAAAATGTCCCATTAAACCCAGCTGAAGATACCTCCTCTGGACTTTCATCCATTTCCTGTAGTGCACGTAATCATATTATTCAAAATTTACATAAAAATCAATTGATCAATATATGGCGTATATCCCATCCGACAGAAAAAGACTATACCTATTACTCCCCCCAATACAAATCCTATTCCCGAATAATTACTTTTTGATTCCACATGCCCAACTTCATTCAATACGAGAAGTCACGATAGGCTCTATTACTTGTCAGACCATGCACCTATTTTTATGAGATATGAACTTCAAGACCCTTTACATACAGGACCAATTCAGTGGAGACTGAATGAGAGCCTTTTACAGGACAATGAAGTCCTAGAAGATGTAACCAAGGAATTGAACTATTATTTTGCCATCAATGACACTTTAGACTACGATCCCGGAATTATATGGGAAGCACATAAAGCGGTCATTAGAGGGGTATTAATTAAGCATGGGGCCAGGATTAAACGGAAGCGGACAGAACAGCTAAAAACATTACTAGAAGAACTGGCCCTCTTGGAAACTCACCATAAACGGACTTTAGGTAAATCTATAGAGAAAGATCTCCAGGTGAAACGGTTACAAATTGCAGATCTTCTATATTACAAGGCTAAGGCTGCATTACAAATTTGTAGGAAGTTTTCATACGAGTCAGGGGATAAATGTGGGAGTTTTCTAGCCAGAACTCTACGAGAACAGAAAACAATGAATTACATACCACATATTGTATCACCGAATAGGCCTAAGGCTACAAAGCCACATGGTATTGTTAGGGAGTTTCAGGAATTTTATAAGTCTTTATACAATCTTCAGACTAAACCCCCTACTCAAGCCCAAATTGACTCATATCTTTCACAGTCATTAAATGCGTCAACTATCAGATAGAGAAGACCTTGAAAAGCCTATAACAGTAGAAGAACTTCAGGGAGCAGTAAGAGCCACTAAATTGGGTACGGCACCTGGTGCTGACGGGTTTACAGCTCAATATTATAAAAGATCTTGTTTCAATCTTTGGCTCAATATATGATTCAATTTTTTTAACGCTCTAGGACCAGCTGCAACATTTACAAAGGAGACAATGTTAGCACATATTTCGGTAATCCCGAAAGAGGGAAAGGATCTGTCCGCCTGCGGAAGTTATCGCCCGATTTCCTTACTTAACTCAGATTTCAAACAAATTCTGGCAAATGGGATCCAACAGTATATCCCAAACTTGATACATCTAGATCAAGTAGGATTTGTCCCCAAACGGGAAGCAAGAGATAATACTACGAAGGTACTTAATTTATAGCATACAGTGAATAAAACTCAGACACAATGCGTATTTATAAATCCAGACGCAGAGAAGGCCTTCGACAGGGTGAACTGGAGTTTTACGCTGGCAGTCTTACGATATAGAGGTTTCGGAGATAAAATGTTGAATTGGATAACTTCCATTTACTCCTGCCCGGCGGCCCGGGTAAGGGCCAACGGAGTATTATCAGAGATCTTCCAGATTTCAAAACGGGACACGCCAGGGATGTCCCCTGTCGCCACTCCTTTTCGCCCTGTCGTTGGAACCATTTCTCTGCATAGTTCGCTTAAATCAAGATATCACAGGAGTGCACGTAGGAAAATCTCAATTTAAGATCTCGGCTTATGCAGATGATATGAGGTTTTCCCTTACGAACCCCTGATTTCGATCCCAAATCTAATGAAGGAGTTTAAGAAATATAGCCTGCTTTCTAATCTTTGTATTAATTTTAATAAATCAGAAGCAATGGGGCTTAATTGCCCTCAAATATCAATTGAACAACTTAAACAAAATTTTAAGTTTAAATGGACAGATATAGCACTTACATATCTGGGTACGCTAATTCCATCTAACATAACTAAGACTCTTGAGCTAAATTTTCCCCCATTGCTTCAGAAAGTGAAGACCCTATTGGGTAAATGGAAATCAGGCCTGCACTCATGGTAAGGGCGCTGTAATGTCATCAAGATGAGTATTCTCCCTAAAATTTCTTTACCTTCTACAGGCCCTTCTAATACATATTCCATCTATATATTTTAAAAACAGTACCAGAAGCTAATTTTCGACTTTATATGGGCATATAAGCAACCTAGGCTGCAGCGTAGGCAATTAATACTCCCTAAGAGAGATGGAGGATTAGCAGTGCCGGATATACGTAAATATTACCAAGCCATACACCTCAGTAGGGTGATTGATTGGAATAGGCATATAGATCTCAAAGTTTGGGTACAAATTGAATATACTCAGTCTGTTCCACTAGGAAGAGCACCTTGGTGTGCTGCATATCTCCCTAGAGAACTTATTAAACATCCCTTAATAGGTAATACTGTTAAAATCTGTGCAACTCTGCTCCCAACAATGGGTATAATACCTGAGATCTCTCCTCTGTATCCTATATTAGGAAATCCCCTTTTTCCACCGGGAAATGAGGATGTGGCTTTCAAGCATTTACTGAATACGAGTCACACACACACACACACGTGTCTAGCTACATAAAGGAAGGGACGTAGTGGACTATCCCGGAGTTGATGGAAAGAGGGATCGTTTAGACTCATTTTCTGGGTACTCTCCCGGATCCGGGACGGTTCATCAGGCCCCCTACTATATTTGAGAAATACTGTTCAGAGACAGGACTAATGTCACACACCTTATCAGCGAATTATGAGCCAATAATAGCAGCAAGGGAAATTGACTCCCTGAAATGTGTCCAATTGGGAACGAGAGCTGGGAAAAACCTTCAGCACAATACAATTACAACATATTCTTAGGTTCACACATGAATCATCTATATGTGTGAAAATACAAGAGACCAATTTTTAAATTTTTACTCGGTGGTACAGAACGCCAGAGACTGAAGAAATTTTTCCCTGACTCTTCAGATTTATGCTGGAGGTGCCAGAAAGACAAAGGTTCTATGTTACATATTTTTTGGGAATGCCCTAAATTAAAGAATTTCTGGACAGAGGTCAGACGTATTCTTCAAACCTTCGCAGATTTTACAATACCAGATGACCCGACTTTCTATCTCCTTCATGCTTCCCACATACCAAAGAAGACTTAAAGAATCTATTTGTCATCTTTTAGACGCCGCCGCCGATACGGATGTGGTTGCATAAAGTGAGGGGGATTAGCAAACTGGAGGATCTGGTTCTCTCTGCACGACATCAAAGAGAGAAATATTCCAGGACTTGGTTACCCTGGAATATCTTCATGGCTTCGGAGGAGGGATATACCCTCCTTAATGGGGATAGTTAAGGCACTTTTCTGTCTCTGGACCTTTTGTGGATGGTGGACACACTGGGAGAGTGTCCCCATGGACTGGCTCTACCCCCTTACCTTCCTCCCCTCCCCCCCCTCTGGGTTTTTTTTTTTTAAATATTTATTTTATTTTTTGGTTGTTTTTTTTTTTTCCCCTCTCAGTTAATAGATAATGGTATAAAATTGAGTGAGGCAAGTTCGAGACTATAGGGAAAAAGTAGATAGGAGACTGGGTTGATTAGTTGCGTCTCAGAAGATAATTTAATTTACTATATGAGGTGTTATAAATAGTTTTTGTTAACTAAGTGTGAACTTAATGCTTAAGTTATCTTTTGTGATCATGTGTGTTCTCAAATGTGTTCTTTGCTCAAATAAATAAAAAAAAAAAAAAGTTACACCTTTATGTAAATTCAGACACGCAACCTGACTACGAAAAAAAAGGTTTATAAAAGCAGCACTAGCAGACCAGTGCATAAAGCCTTTCAAGTTTTCCTTCATGTAATCCACCTTTGGCATGACCATCGCGCAAATTGAAAAATAAAAAGAAACCCCTTTGACAGGTGCTGTAAGGCCTTGTGTACACTGCTGCTGATAAACGGACGGTTAGGAGCAGTTGGGCATTTTTTTTTCAGCAGCCCCTGAACTCTTCTGTGTGATCTTATCTGTCCAGAGTAGTTTAGTCGCTTAGAGGTTAAGTTTAGTGGCATTTTTTTTTTTTTAAAACAAAAAATTGCGTTCAGGACATTGGCATCAATGGACGTTTTTAAAAATTAGGGTTACTAGCTGTCAGGTTCCATCGTTCAGGAGATATTTTTAAACGTCCCGTGTACATGAAGCCTTAACCTTCTGGCAAGCAAAAGCAGAAGTCCAGAATTGGCCAGCCAAAACTGTGGCGAGGGAAGGTTTAAAAAAACGCTATCTGCAAATAACTGCTCTTAGGAGCTCTGTCAAAGATTTATCTTTGCTTCCTGTTGACATTTTACCAGACGGAGAGTTCCACTAATTTTCCAATAGCAACAAATAAAAGTGTCTGTTGCCACCCCCACCCCACTTCGTCTGGTGAAAGTTATTTGCAGGACAGAAAGTGAACCACTTCTCCACGCTGTCCAAAACTAAAAAAAATTTTTTGGTTTAAAGATTCACTTAAAATTTTCCAGTCACACTAAGGATTTTCTTTTTTTTAAGTGGCCCCTGAACTCTCAATGTTATCCTACATGAACACAGGGTCATTTATAGTCGTTTCGGGGAAGTGGAGTTTAGAAGTAAAAAAAAAAAAAAAAAAAAAAGAAAAGAAAGGGAGTTTAGGACAGAAGTTCAGAGGCATTTGATACGCTAAATGCCTGCTACACCTTGTAAACGCAGTAACTCGCGTTTAGTCACGTTTCGTTTACAGGCCTTTTTAGTGGAGATACATTTTTGACTATTTGCAATGCAAAAAATGCTTCTAAAAACAAATGCGGCACAACGGATGTTTCTAAACTTCGGTTAACATCTGTCAAGTTAAATCGCTCAGGAGAGGTTTTAAAACGTCCCGTGTACATGAAGCCTAAAGCTTGAAGATTTGCATTCACAATCCCTCCCAATTACTCAGTTCATTGCATATCACCATGTTGCTATGATCACACAGTCAGATACAGATTTGTTACATGTGACCTGATGTGGGAAATCGATAGCACAAGATTTTTAGCAATGTAGCAACAGAATCTAATCACTTCAAATACACCAGTGCAGTTCCGGTATTTTTTCTATCCACAATAGCCTTCGCTAACCCAAAAACAAGAGGTGGAAGGCAAAATTGTAGCATTGGTTTCCAATATAGTGTCCAATCTAACCAGTCCTTAAAACTGTTAAAGGAAAAAAAATAAAAAAGTAGCATTAGACAGGACCTTCAAAACAAACATCAATTTTTTATGCATTTTATTTTTATAACTTGCCGAGACTGGAATGAGAGATAAATAGAAGGCACAACGATTTTGCTTTCTTTTTTGAAGTTTTTGTTTTTTACAAATACGAACTAAAAACCATGAGGAAAAAAAATTCCCTATCAAAAAAATATTTTCACAAATTCAAATGAGTTTTAAAGTCAAGTAGCTAGACATTTAAAACCTATCCCAAAATCCAAAATTTGAGTGGTAAAACAGTAATTTCCATAATTTTCCACAATTCCTTGATGGTGTTGTATAAAAAAGTGTTAGTACAGAAATTCCAATGAACACCTTTTATTATTATTTTTTGCAGTAAATCAGATGGAGATTGTAAGCAGCTGTTCTAAGCCACCCGCGTCTTCATCACTACTCACAGCTTCAATGGATATATACTACCAAGACCAGAATACTGTGCCAAGGACTAGCCTTTTCCCCCCCAGGTAGGGCTTTGTGTAGAGTGCCAAAACAGGTTTGAGAAGTCAGAAACAGAGCATATACCAGCATTCCCAATCAAACTTCTGGATTTGCCTAAATTCAGGAAATGTTCCATTGCGTTTTACTCCTGAAAACATGGTTTGTTTTTGTTTTGCTTGATTTAAATCCTTCCCCCCTCTAAAAGACATTGTCCAACAAATGCTGGATTCTGGGAAGAGGATCAAGAAGAAAAAAAAAAAAAAAAAAATCCATAAAATCGCAACACAAAAGGGTTGGGATGGGATAGGTGAAGTGTAGCAGTCCATCACATTGGGACAATATGCCAAGACATCCAAGACCCCAAGTTTCAGAAGGCTGCAGGACAGAAGAGGGCGATTTGCCTTTTGATGTTAGATGCCACTCAAAACACACAGAAAAAAACCCCAGAAAACAAAATCACTGGCGTGGACCTTGAATGCCTCTTCCAGCCCCAAAACCAGGCTTCTGTGACATTGCACCACGTGGCGGACCTCTCAGACCTCCTCCCAGACCTCCACGTGGTCCTCCAGGGCCACGGGACCTGTCACCTCGACGGTCAACCTCTCGAGCAGCGCGCGTTTTCTTCTCTTCTACGTTCAAACGGACATCTCCACGGAACATGATGGGCTATAGGGGAAAAAGATAGGACATTGACTATGATTTAGGATACACCAATGTAGCCATACTTTGAGGTTCAGACAATGTATTACACCAAGTGCAGAGTAGCACATTTTGAGAGGGGGAACCACTACTAAAAACATGACAAACGAAAGTCACATAGCTATGCCTTACCCGACTGCTCAGGATTTTCTGAACAGGCTCTGCATCATCAAATACAACAAAACCAAAGTTCGGAAGCTTTCCACCACTGTTTATACGAAGTTCAACAACGGTGCCATAAGCTAGAAATGAAGAAAACAAAAAGCAATTAGCTCTGAGGAGTATGAAACCTAATCTTGCAGCTTGTCTTTGTGGATCTACATAGAAGTAACAAGTCTTAACCAACCATAGCATTCTACCCACACTCCAGAATTACATCTCACACCCTCTCCCCTTAGGCTGCTTTCACACTGGGGCGGTTTGCAGGCGCTATTGCGCTAAAAATAGCGCCTGCAAACCGACCCGAAACAGCTGTTGCTGTGTCTCCAGTGTGAAAGCCCTGAGGGCTTTCACACTGGAGCGGTGCGCTAGCAGGACGGTAAAAAAAGTCCTGCTAGCTACATCTTTGGAGCGGTGAATTTACCGCTCCTACCCATTGAAATCAATGGGACACCGCGGGGATACCGCTGGCAAAGCGCCGCTGCAGTGGCGCTTTGCGGAGGTTTTTTACCCTTTTTCGGCCGCTAGCGGGGGTTAAAACCACCCCGCTAGCGGCCGCATACCGCGGGTAAAACGATGGTAAAGCAGCGCTAAATATAGCGCTGCTTTACCGTCGCCGCCCGCACCGCCCCAGTGTGAAGCCGGCCTTAGTGAAAAAGGGCTTGGAACTACTGCAGAGAGATGTTTGTTCAAAAGATTTCTCATTTTTGCTTTAGTGGTCACTTGAACAGATCTAGCCCTACAAAAAAAAAAAAAAAAAAAAATTGCAATTTTCCCTGTCTGGTTCACTGAGGGACAAGAATTCAGAAACTGTCAGGATATCCAAAATCAGTTCAACTGGTGGCAGCAAAGTATAAAAACCTGCAGACGGACAGAAAAAAACAAATATCCTGGTTGAAGTGAAAGCTCAATAATCAACATAGGAGGCACTAAGCCTCACCTCCACCTTGTCTTAGTGTAGGTTAGAAAGGAAATTTGAGTGGAAAATCCCCCAATAGGTTCAAAAGGGTGTTTTTTGAGGAGCTGTGAGAAAAACAGCAACTGTGAATCACGAAGGCAAATCTGTCCTTATGACAGAAGATACTGGTTATCTAGTAGAGACCACATAGCATCTGCTGGATGCCTTACCAAGTATAAGCCCACCACATCTTCCTGGGCCAGTCCAGAGCTGAGGACCACCAGAATGCCCTCCAGCTGGATCCTGCATAGCAGACAGTTTTGAAGATGGAGGACGTAGATCAGGTTATACTGATCCCAAGGAGCCAGGGTATCTACCAATTCTGCTACAGAATCGCTGAACCTGAGGAGAAGCCTGTTCACTGGAAGTCCACATCTGGCATACAGCACCCATGACACAGGTCCCGAAAACCTAAAAAATTAAGTCTACGTTCCAACAGTACTGGAAGAGAACAGGATCCAATCTACCACTCTTAAGCTGGCTGCACATTATACAATTTTCCTTTAGCTATACCAAAACCATATTAGACCAAAACATAAAAGCTTTCAAATTGTATGCAATCAGGCAGGCCTTTGCACTACATAGGTGAAGGTAAACTGAAAGAAAAAAAAAAAAAAAAAAGATAGTAGAGGTGCACCGACTGGAAATTTTGGTGCCGAAAATGCAGGATGCACTTTGCTGAAAACCGAAAAGGCGTTTTTAAGAGATATTTTTATATATAAAATTGTATTATATTCCACGTTTAATTAAAGCGGTAGTAAACCCGCTGTTTTCTTTTTGGACCTGCAAGGGAAAAAAGGCATGCATACTAGCTCATTATGAAATACTTACCTTAGAACGAGGCCCCGACATTTTACCCAAACCATGCTGAGGGAGCTGACATGTTCCCTCGGCGTGTCTTCCGGGTATTACGGCTCCGGCGCTGTTAGTGGGCGGAGCCGCGATATCGTCACTCGATTTCCTACCAGCAGGGTCGGGCAGGCTTTCAGCCGAGAATCCCCTGTGCGCATGCGCCGCTGCAGTCAGCGGCTCATTGCGAGGGGAATATCTCCTAAACCATACAGGTTTAGGAGATATTTTTTTACCTACAGGTAAAGCCTTATTATAGGCTTACCTGTTGGTAAAAGTTAAAGAAAAAAAAAAAAGGACTATACAACCGCTTTAATAACAATTTTAACTAATATGTATTTATTGGTGCCCATTATTGGCACCTTTAGTGCAAGAAAAGCTCAAGAAAAATGCAGTCTCGACCATTCTCTTGTATCATGTCTGCAATCTCTTACTTAAACATACTGCTAATGGTATTGGGAAAAAATCCTCTTGGTGCACCTCTAGCAGACATAGTACAGGAGATGATTAGAGACTGCAGACATGATACAAGAGATCCATGCAGCCTCGCCAGTGCCCGGTAGCGCGATCTCACGCCGTGCCACAGAGCTGGCTCTGAATCGCTGTGCAGCCACTGTAACAATGTCCCGTCTTCTATTACACACGGCACAATGATTCCTGGCATTGGATCAGTGTGCCGTTTAGCACAAGAGGTGGACTAGGAGGCGAGACATAGTTACAGCAGCTGCAAATCCATTCAGAGCCGGCTCTGTGACACGGCGTGAGATCACACTACCAGGCACTGGTGAGGCTGCACAATTCCAGCACTCAAACCCCTTTGACAACCTTTTACCCTTAAAAATCTCTAGGCAAAGTTTAAAAAAATTCTACATGTTGCATCTTTTGAGTTAGAGGAGGTCTAGGGCTAGGATTATTGCTCTTGCTCTACCGATTGCAGCGATACCTCACATGTGTGGTTTGAACACCATTTTCATATGCGGGTGCTACTCACATATGCATTCACTTCTGCACAAGAGCTTGGCGGGACAGGGCGCGTTTAAAAAAATGTTTCTCTCCTTATTTTATTTTTTATTTTTACACAGTTCTTTTTAAAAAAATTGTGTCACTTTTATTCCTATTACAAGGAATGTAAACATCCCTTGTAATAGAAAAAAATATTAAAATATGAGATCTGGGGTCAAGAGGACCTCATATTTACACCAAAATGCAATTTAAAAAAAAAATAAATAAAAAAGAAGACCCATTAAGAGCTATGGGTGGAAGTGACATTTTGATGTCGCTTCCGCCCTGTAATGATATGGAGACGGGTGGGGGCCATCTTCCCCTCACTCATCTCCATGTCAGGCTAGGGAAAGGATCTGATCGCCTTTGTCGCTACCAACGGCTCCGTTAAGCGGCGGAGGGCCCTCTCCAAGTGATCTTGCGGCGAATCCTCCACAGAGACCACTTATCTTGAAGCGGACCGCCGCTGAAGAGGGTACCAACCTGGGTTATGTCAGCTAGCTGCTGCCATAACGATATTCTTCTTCAAAATACCGTGGTATAACGACGGTGGGCGGTCCGGAAGTGGTTAAAGAAAAAAAAAAAGGGGAACTATGAATACTTTAGAAGGCCATACAAGATCACATTTATACATTCAGACTGAAAATCTGATCAGTTAATCAGAAACATTACTCACATTTTAAAATGAAAAATAAAACAAACTTACTCTGAAAGAACTCCTTGAGTTCATTCCTGTCCACATCATGTGGCAGATTGCCCACAAACAGTTGATGGCTGTCTGGGTATCTGTTTATGCGCCGTGTCTCCAACTCTCCCTGTTCACCCTCTCGTACTAAATAAAAAAAAATAAGATAAAAATCACATGCAAAACATCTTAAGTGTGCCGGTGGGGGGGGGGTTTGTTAGTATCACATCGAAGATCACGATTATAATGAATGTATTATTTAGTAATGTCTTTACCTGGTCTGGGCCCTGCCCTGGGAGGTACTATCATAGTCCTCTGTTCTCTGACTCTTTGATCTCTCTGTGGTGGTCTCTGTATTTGGTTTTCAGTTTTAACTTCAGGTCGGGGCTAAAAAAGAATGAAAAAAAAAAAAAAGTAAAATTACTGTACAATGCAATCATCTATACGATATCTGCTGTTACATTGATTTAGCTGCTGAATGGAAGCGCATAACTCAAAAATAAACTGTCCATCTGGCATAGCCAGCATCAATGCGTTGAACAGTTCTGGTGTGCTAAAAAATAAATAAAAAAAGAAGACCCTACATTCGTAAGTGAAAGCCATCTTATATCCATTTGAGTTTATCATCAATCGCCTGGACACGAAAAAGGTGTCCTTACAACACCTCACACAAGTTTATTAATGCACAAATTTTGTATGGTAAAAAGGAAAAACTAGTTTGGTCAGACCGTGTTGTGTGTTCCCGTTTAGTTCCAGATCCCCTTTGTAAGCTGCAAAACTAAAAACTGGCTAGACTAGGATACCTGGAAATTGTATGCTTATTATGGCTCGAAAATAAACCAAATTGGTGTAAACTGCAGTGACCAAGCACAGCATGTATATGCAATAATGTGGTTTTAAGTGCAAATTCATATTGCATCATTTTTTTCAAGCTTCATTCGATTTTAAATTGGTATACCTGTAAACACTTCCGAAACCTGGGTTGTTACTTTTCACTCCCCCCATAGTATCTATGGAGGTCGTCCTAGGCTGGCCCCATTTTTATCTGCTACAAGTTTACAGTGGATAGCTAAGAAGGAAAACATTCATGTCCCCTTTTCACTGAGCTGCACCAATTTGCACACTTGACAAAAACTGAGCTGGACAAAAGTTCTGAATAATTTTTTCTTTTTTTAAGATTTATGCCTTGATTTCCTATTCAAGTGTATAAGCACACCATTTTCCTTTTCAACACTTCAGTGCTGCCTTTTGCAGTGGTTGCCACACCACCACCACTGTTTACTTAGCCTCATTTAGCGAACTGTAAACACGGCTAATAAGGGTTCAACCCTACACTGATTAACTTAGAGTAAATTCTTTACAAATACCTTTTATACCTTGTGTAGGTCCACATGACACCCTTCTTCCGCTCAGCTTTGCCCAGATCAGGGGCTGAGCTAAGTGACAGCACCTCACATGTCCTGGTCAGCTCACTCTCCCCTCAGGCCATGCAGAGCGGAGCTGGCCATCAGGAAAAAGATCTGCCCCACAGGCATTGCGCTGTGGATGCAAGCAGCTGTGAGATTTACACCCACACAGTAAATTGTGTGTAGAAAACATGGAGCATGCACACCATAACAACACTGCAGAAGCTCTATGATCCCGCAGGTCACTGCCAAGAGGTACCACTGCCAGGATAAAAACAGGTAGTTTCTTTCTATAATAGAAAAGTATATTTGAGAGAAGGGTCAAAGTTGTTAAAAATCAGGAAGGTTACTATTTGTGTTTGGGTTGAAGCTCATCCCTCTGATCTGCAAAGAGCAAAAGGCCCGTTCTTCGTATCTGTACATTGTAAAACAGTTAGAAAAAAAAAAATATATATACACATCACATTTTTAATGTGTTGTGTTAAAATTTAGCGCAACGCACAATTTTGCATGTGGTTTCCTCCTCAGTCAGAAGAAAGAAGAGGAATTAACACGTGGAGCGTTTTTGGCGTGCTACTGTTGACGATAATCAAAAGGTGTATTTTTCACAAAACGTACTGCACTGAAGATGCAGTAAGCAGGACTTCTCAAACTGCAGCGCACTGCATTTAAAAATGCAACACTGATGGTCTTAACAATTACATAGCATTTAAAGAGGGCCATTTTACATGCCCTTTTGACATGCCAAGTAGGTGCATTTTAGTTCAGCAAAAAAAATAAATAAAAATCAGATGTGAACAGGCTCTAAATACAAAGAAGTGAAGAAGTGAGTTCTAAACACTGCAGGGCAGAGAGATAAAATGCATTGTGTAAGACTACCATTCTTTTTTAAAAAAAACACACCCAAACTAATAGCTCCTGCATTTACACAGCAACTCCCAGCCATCGTTTTGAAGCCAGGAAATGCACAGGTGGAGTGGCAGAAGGGCAGGGCACACTACATGCCAGGACTACTTCGATGAAGTGCAACATGCTTAACCACCTCAATACAGCTCACATGCACCCCCCTTCCTGCCCAGACCATTTTTCAGCTTTCAGAGCTGTCACAATTTGAATGACAATTGCGCGGTCATGCAACAGTGTAACCATGTGAAATTTTTATCATTTTCTTCACACAAATATAGCTTTCTTTTGGTGGTATTTAATCTCTCCTGGGTTATTTTTTCCTTAAAAAAAAATGAAATCCCCCCCCCTTCATAAGTTTCAGTTTGTCAGTAAATTTTGTAAATAAGCAATTTTCCTCCTTCACTGATGGGCGCTGATGAGGTGGCATGGATATGCCGCACTTAAGGGCACTGGGCACAGATAGGCATTGATGGGTGGCACTGATGGCATCACTTGTGGGCACTTAATTGTAATCAGTGCACCGATTACATACCTAGCTGTCCCCTGTGAGGAGATGCTGCTGATTGGCTCTCCTCTCACTGTCAGTGAGGCGAGGAGCACTGATTACCGTCATCTCCGTGTTTATATGTGACCGGCTGTGATTGGACACAGCCGATCACATGTTTAAAAAGCCGTGGCCCTTTACACCATGTCCTACCAACACGGTGCGGCTGCGATGTGCGCTCCCCGGGGGCACGCAAGAGCAGTCGTTCTGGTAGCCCGTCATATGAAGTCCACCCAGAATGAGAGCCGCACCGTCCAGCTGTCATTTGACCGGCGGTGGATGGCAAGTGGTTAAAGTCCATAAATGATTAACTATAACCTAGCCAAGTCTGAAGTTGAAAAGATTAGCAATATAAAAAAATAAAATAAATTTTTTTTGCAAATGTAAACAGAGCCAGAATAACTAGGGGGCAGAGAACGTGTGTTTTGCTTGCATCCATCCATGGGGATCACACTAACATGTACATGAAAAAGAGCAAACAAAAACTAGGGAAATTCAGACCTTCCCTTCTATGGCATGCTGAGTAGTATATATTTTATTTTATCCCCCAATACCACTACCATCATCATGTTTAAGACAAAAGCACTCTTCAAAGAGTTCCTGTAAATGGTCAATATGCAGAATGCATATAGGGAGGGATTTTTACCCCACACACTGCCAGGTCAGTTTTGTCACATGATAAATGCACATGTCTTTGAAGGGGGGGGGGGGGGGGGGTTACTAATGAGCCCGAGAAGATTTCCATAAAGCAGAGGACCTGTACAATAGAACGGTGTCAGTCCAGTTTGAGAAATCGCACAAATAAATGAAAAAGTACCACAAGTAATATCACCCAATTTTCCATTAAAAGAGGACATTTTCAAACACTCCCCAAAATAGTGTGCACTTTCGAAATACCCAAAACTGAATGGTCGACTCATTGACTACCCTCATAGCTAATCAGTTTAGAGTAAAGCTTAAAAAAAAAAAAAAAAAAAAACTGCACTAAAAACTTATCACCTGTGGCATACGTGGGTATACACAAGGTGGACTTTTTTTGTGGGTAGACTTGACAAAAAAGTGTTTCACTTTGAAACCAAAAAAAATAAAAATTACAAAAAAAAAAAAAAAAACGCAAGGAAACCTAGAAGATTTTAAAACCAGCTAACACCAAGCTTGTTTAACCCTTTACTTTACATGATTTATAGAGTTTTTATGGCAAAGGGTAAAAATGTCAGTCCACCCAAAAGAAATGTTGCAGTTAAAGCTGAAAACACTCGCTGACCAAAACTCTCATCACTGGCTTTTTGCATGTTCGTGATCAACTGGCAACAAATCCCACCATAGCAAAAGGTGAGAAAGTCAAAAACATGTACAGGAACCATAGGGAAAGAACTGTCTGAAGTCACACATCTGCTTTGCAACCTCAAAAAAATAAAATAAAAAACACCCCACGACATCAAAAGGATCACAAAAACAACACCGAAGAACAAACACGCTCATACAACTTTAATAGGCAGGAGTAGGTACTGCTATGGTTCGTACTATCTGCCATTCTGAAATGCAACCAAAGGAGCCCCCCGACTTCCATCTCTACACCCCAGCAGCTCACAAATAATGTTTTTTTTTTTGGGTTAAGGCTGCAAGAATCCAGTAAAACTGGACAACTAGCAAGTCTTATTTCAAGATAAAATGTGACAAACGTCTAAGTTTACCTGTGACGGTTGAACTTTGACAACGTGGGGAGGAATTCCAGACACTGGGACAGCACCACTAGGTGGAAGATTTTTGCTTGTCACAGAGGCCCAGGAAAAGGTCTAAGGCGGTTAAGAGAGCTAACAGTTAATAACAGTTATTAAGTACTTCTAAAAAAAAAAAAGACAGGCTAAATCAATAGAAATGTAATTTACCCTAGAGTCCTCCTGTACTGCTGGTGCAGGGTCTGCAGGAAGTGGGGATGGGCTCTTTTCCAGCACCTCTTCCTCTTCTGGGGCTGGTTCTTCAGAGACAGGTTCACACTTTTCTTCTACCACCTCTGGCTCTGGATCCTGCTCAGGTTCAGGCTCTGGTTCAGGTTCTGGTTCTACTATCTGCTCTTCCAGTGGTTCATCCAAGTCATTGTTACTGAAAATAGGATTGGTTGTATGAAATTCTGGTAAAATTACACAAGTTCATCAATGTCTATGAAGTCTGTTTGCAAGTACCAAATCTGAAATTCAAGAAAACTAGAACATACAGTGCATATAGTTCAGTTCACAAAACAGAAAGACTCAACTGACTCCTTTGAGATGTGAAATGGACACGCACATGGACTAAAAATGAAGATCCTTCTAAAGTTAAAACTTTGCGAATTGAGCATTGCTATATCTTAAAAAAAAAAAAAAAGGAAGAAGAGCAGCATTTCTTACAGGGCACATTGTGCATGCATTACATATTCCATTAAAAAAAATAAAGCAGAGATAACAGTCACCTGCCAGACTGGTCGTAGTATGCACCATCATCTGTGGCAACTACTTCTGGAGTCTGCTGCCTTTCCTCAGGCTCATCTACTTCCTCATCCGATTCTAGAACACAGAAATAAGAGGGGGGGGGGATAAGTTAAATCACCACAAATCAATTTAACACTACATCAACTTTATATATATATATATATATATATATACATACATATATATACACACACACACACACACACACACACAGTTGTGCTCTTAAGTTTACATACCCTGTCAGAATTTATGATTTCATGGCCATTTTTCAGAGAATATGAATAACACAAAAACAT
This sequence comes from Lithobates sylvaticus, assembly GCA_028564925.1. Taxonomy (NCBI): domain Eukaryota; kingdom Metazoa; phylum Chordata; class Amphibia; order Anura; family Ranidae; genus Lithobates; species Lithobates sylvaticus. The sequence continues at coordinate 196,490,643 of CM053029.1, forward strand.
TTTTTACACTTGTGGTCAGTGTTTGGCTGAAGCCAATTATCAATCAACTGTGTTTACTCTTTTTAGATCATAATCGCAACAGAAATTACCCAAATGACCCGATCAAAAGTTTATATACCCTGGCGATTTTGGCCTGATAACATGCACACAAGTTGACACAAAGGGGTTTGAATGGCTATTAAAAAGGTAACCATCCTCACTTGTGATCTGTTTGCTGTGTGTGTGTGTGTGTGTGTGTGTGTGTTGAGATATATATATATATATATGTGTGTGTGTGTGTGTGTGTGTGTGTGTGTGTGTGTGTGTGTGAGATCTCTCACACACACACACACACATATATATATATATACATATATATATATATATATAATGCGAGTTTCTGGACTCCTGACAGAACCTTGCATCTTTCATCCAGTGCTGCACTGAAGTTTCTGGATTCCGAGTCATGGGGAAAGCAAAAGTAGTGTCAAAGGATCTGCGGGAAAAGGTAGTTGAACTGCATAATAACGGGAAAGGGATATAAAAAGATATCCAAGGAATTGAGAATGCCAATCAGCAGTGTTCAAACTCTAATCAAATGAGGGGTTCTTTTAAAACCAAACCACGGTCAGCTAGACCAACTAAAATTTTTGCCACAACTGCCAGGAAAAAATAGTTTGGATGCAAAGAAAAACTCACAAATAACTTCAGGTGAAATACAGGACTCGGAAAACATGTGGTGGCTGTTTCAAGATGAACAATAAGGAGGCACTTGAAGAAAGATGGGCTGCATGGTCGAGTCGCCAGAATAAAGCCCTCACTACGCAAATGCCACGAAGTATTCCACTTACAATATGGTAAACAGCACAGAGACAAGCTTCAAACCTTCTGGCACAAAGTAATTTGGAGCGATGAGACCAAAATGTAGCTTTTTGGCCACAACCATAAACGCTACATTTGGAGAGGAGTCAGCAAGGCCTATGATGACAGGTACAGAGGTGGATCGCTGATGTTTTGGGGATGTGTGAGCTACAAGGGCACGGGAAATTTGGTTAAAATTAATGGCAAGATGAAAGCAGTATGCCATCAAAAAATACTGGAGGAACATTTGCATTGATCAGCCAGGAAGCTGCGAATGGGACGTACTTGGACATTCCAACATGACAATGATCCAAAACACAAGGCCAAGTGGACCTGTCATTGGCTACAGTAGAATAAAGTGACTGTTATGGAGTAGCCATCTCAGTCTCCTGACCTCAATATCATTGAGCCACTCTGGGGAGATCTCAAAATGTGCAGTTCATGCAAGACAAACCAAAAATTTACAGGAACTGGAGGCTTTTTGCCAAGAGGAATGGGCAGCTTTACCATCTAAGATAAGGGGCCTCATCCACAAATGGCTGCAAGCTGTCATTGATGTTAAAGGGTACATGGTATTAAGAACTGGGGTATGTAAACCTTTGATCAGGGTCATTTGGTTAGTTTCTGTTGTGATTAAACACAGTTGATTGATAATTGGCTTCAGCCAAACACTGACCCCGATTGAAAGAAAAGTTTTTGTGTTCATAGTCTCTGAAAAATGGTTAAGAAATCAAATTCTGCCAGGGTATGTAAACTTATGAGCACAACTCTTGAATGTCATAGGAATTAGAAACGACATACCTTCTGGGGGTTCTGTATCAGAGTCACCAAAAACTTCATCTTGGTAACGGAATATGTCATTGTGGACATAAAATTTGTTTGCCACAGAACCCTAAAAAAAAAAAAAAAAAAGTCAAAATCACCAAAATGTGAAACTTGCGTGAACTACTGACATTTTCCAGGAAACCATAAACTCTGCTAAAGAGTGCTTAAGTTTACCTGATCATTACAATACAGAGAGATAGAGATTATATACACACACTGCCTCATATTAAGGTGGTTATAAATTGCGATCATGGCCAAGGTTACAATCATGTACCGGGACCATTTTTTTTTTTTCTGCCAGGGATTCTCTTTAATAAAAAGTGATCCGAACCGGTTGCCGACACTTTTCCTGGGCTCTCCCATCCCACCGGGGAGCTGGGACTGATCATGCTTGTTGCATCGGCTGCACTGAACAGAGAATAACAGGAACGGAACGATATGAGATCAGAAAACAGAAGAGACAATAAATTAGTGACTTAAGCCGGCTTCACACTGGGGCGGTGCGGGCGGCGACGGTAAAGCATCGCTATATTTAGCGCTGCTTTACCGTCGTTTTAGCCGTGGTATGCAGCCGCTAGCGGGGTGGCTTTAACCCCCGCTAGCGGCCGGAAAAGGGTTAAAAACCTCCGCAAAACGCCGCTGCAGAGGCGCTTTGCCGGCGGTATCCCATTGATTTCAATGGGTAGGAGCGGTGAATACACCGCTCCAAATATGCTAGCAGGACTTTTTTTTTACCGTCCTGCTAGTGCACCGCTCCAGTGTGAAAGCCGGGCTTTCACACTGGAGTGAAAGGACCCGCTTTTTTCAGGAGCTATACAGGCGCTATTTTTAGCACTGTAGCTCCTGAAAAACACCCCAGTGTGAAAGCACTAGAGGTCGACCGATATATCGGCCGGCCGATATATCGGCCGATATTTGCCGTTTTTTAATTAATCGGCATCGGCCGATTGTGCTGATAAAAAAGGCCGATTATAACTTCAGCCGTGACTTGCAAAAGACTTCTGTAATAGAAGTCAATGCAAGTTGCCTCAGTCTTCCCTTGGAGCAACTTATCTCTCTGGGCATTCTGCCAAAAAAAAGACCAAAGAGATACAATGTGTAATGTTTACACTTAATGAATGAACTAAACTCCGTGTGGAGAAGTTCTCAGTTTAACCATTTAAAGACTAAATCTTTTCTGACACTTGTTGCTTACAAGTAAAAATCCTGTATTTTCTGCTGAAAAATCACTTAAAACCCCCAAAAATTATATATATTTTTTTAGCAGAGACCCTAGGGAATAAAATAGCGGTTGTTGCAATATTTTATGTCACACGGTATTTGCACAGCGGTCTTTCAAACGCATTTTTTTTGGAAAAAAATACACTAATGATTTTAAAAAGAAAACTAAAACAGTAAGGTTAGCCGATTTTTTTTTTTTCGTCCAAAAGTTTTGATTACCTGTTTTTGTGTATTTAATATATAGTTTTTTTTTTTTTATCTAAATCATACATACAAGTGAACTGATTGGAGGTTTGTTTTGTTTAATAAATGTTTAAATGTAGGAAATTTTCTGTATTACTTAAGGCTGCTTTCACACTGGAGCAGGCAGGCGTTGACGGTAAAACGCTGCTAGTTTTAGCAAAGCTTTACTGTCATTTTAGCGACGCTATTCGGCTGCTAGTGGGGCACTTATAACCCAGCTAGTGGCCGAGGAAGGGGTTAAATGCGCCCTTGAATCGCCGCTGCCAAATCGCATTGCAGGCGCTTCGGCAGTGGTGCCCATTCATTTCAATGGGCAGGAGTGGTGGGGGAGCAGTTAACACCGCTCCAAAGATGCTGCTTGCAGGACTTTTTTTTTTTTTTAACGTCCTGCCAGCGCATCGCCTCAGTGTAAAAGCACTCGGGCTTCCACACAGACTGCAGGGGAGCCGTTTTGCAGGCAGTTTACAGGCACTATTTTTAGCCCAAAAGCGCCTGAAAAATGCTGCAGTGTGAAAGGTGGCAGATTTTATGAGATGAAGGGAACAAATAAAAAAAAATATAAAAATCGGCCTAACATATCGGCCCAAAAAAAATCGGCATCCTATATCGGCCATCGGCCGCCGCGATTTCTAAATATCGGCATCGGCCAGAGAAAAACCCATATCGGTCGACCTCTAGAAAGCACCCTTATGGTTTGTTTATTTATAAGCAGTTACAGGTTTGTACAGCAAGCAACACATGTGCATATTAAAGCTGCATAAAGATTATTATGCAACAAGAAATCTGTTGTAAATTAGAAGGGAGCAAGCCAATTAGAAGTTAGAACCCTCCCTTTGACTAAAGCTATTGCCATCTGATTTCCAGTACAGAGGATGCTCCAACATCAGACTGAAATACCTTGGGAAATCTGACAAATAGAAAGCAGGGAGCGAGAACAACAATTTTAACAGTTTCACATACCAAACATAGTGCTGTAAAGCAGGTTATTTACCTCTGGTGCCAAAACAAAGGTCTGCATAAAGCGCCGCATAGGTTGTCGGTTGTTGGACAGCTCTCCCATGACTTGTACCACGACGCCATCATTAAGAGTGGCATGGGCATCAACATGGCGGATCTTTGTTCGACAGTCCTTAAAATTCATGGACATTACTTTTTTATGGATGTCCTGTAGAACACGAAAACACTTTAGTGCTCGCACACAAAAAAGGAGGAAGAAAAGAATATCCCCCCATATACAACTATATCAATTTATTTAGTACTTACAGCTTGCCCATAGACAGCATCTGCTGGTTTCCCATTGGTGTCCAAGCCACCATGAACATAGGAAGAACTTTTGCCATAGAACCTAACAAAACAATAATGAAAACGGTTTCATGCATATATTTCAACCTTTTGAAAACCATTTTTTTTAAACAAACAAAAAAAAAAAAAAAAAACACTGTCAGGGAGGTAAAAACAGCTCGATAGCAAGAAAAACAGCATTTAGAATAACTCTTAAACTAGAATGCCAGCAAACCCCCCCCCCCCCCCTCCCCAATTAGGGTCTGTACATCAGGGAAGACTCAAAACTTAAGTCAGGTCCTTATACTGCCATTTGTATCATTAGGGGAGATGCACACTCCGTTTCTGTCCAGCTAAAGACAAAGGGGAAAGCTACATAGTTACAGTTTTCAGGGGAAACAGAAGTAGAGAAGTTTCTCTATTGGGGACATATGCTTCAGTGATAGCCATCAAGGTGTGACTTGCCCACACACCTGTATAAGGAAGCCTAAATAACATTAGACCTACCTATGCAAAAAGTCTGGTGCTTGGTTAAGGAGGGTGTAATATTGCCTCACAAACTCCCGCCCGACAAGCAGGGGACTTGGCTTCTCCATCACCATTTCTTTGGTCAACTGAAATCTGTAAGAAAATAAATGAAAAAGACAAAAGATCAAAAACTATCAAAACAATATATCCTTTAACAGCGCCTGAAAAACACTTTGGAAGCGCCACAACATGGAGTTTATAGCTCCTTTTTTCTGGCCAAAATCGCTGCTTAAACAGCGGTAAAGCGCTGCTAAAACGAGCAGCGCTTTCAGTGTGAAAGTAGCCTTACCAATCCCCCCCCCACATTGTGCTATGAATTACTCTAGATCCATTAAGCATTGGTAACAAATTCAAAAAGTATTTTTTCCTTAATGCATGACAGCAGAGGGAGCCACCGACACATGTTGCCGTCAGTGAAATCCTGCAAGGAGAGACCTGCGCTGTTTGCGTCTATGGACACACACAGCCTGGCTTGGGAGCATGCCCAAATGTATGCCATCATAGGAAGCTGCTTCTTAGGGGGGCACATAGAGCTGCACGATTAATCGTCAAGAACATTTTTTCGCAATTTTTTCCCCGTTTTGATTTTGAAAAAAGTGCTTCACGATTCTGTCTATGCAAAGAATTCTCTGCTCTTCTGAAGCCACAGCCGTCAAAAGAAAGGAAGAGAAAAACTGGGCAGTTTGCCAAGAATCACAACATTCTTTAGCAGCGGAACTAAGTCTAAACATTGTAACAAAATTTGTCAATGGAATAGACTTGTGAGTAAATGAAGAAAGTGTAACAACTTAAACACTAAACCTTTCTGACATTTGTTGGTTTCAAGTAAAAATCATTTTTTTTTTGCTTGAAAATTACTTAGAACCCCCAAACATATATATATATATATATATATATATATATATATATATATATATATATATAATATATATATATATATATATTTTTTTAGTAGAGACCCTAGAGAATAAAATGGTGGTTGTTGAAATATTTTATGCCACACTGTATTTGCGCAGCGGTCTATCAAATGCAATTTTTTGGGAAAATCGTGAGCAAAAAAATTGTGAAAACGAATTTTGTCTAGAAACGTGCAGCTCTAGGGGCATATGTAAAGGAGGCAGAGCAGAGAGTGTCAGCAGGGGACTCCAGAAGTAGAGTTAAGTGACCGCTCTAACATCTTTTTATTTTAGTGGGGGAAAAAAAATAAACCCATTTTTAAACCGTTCTTTCCATAGAGGAGCTTTAGATCGTGTTATGGCAGATGCATGAATAATGAATGCAACCATCAACCACAGTCAAACACAAAAAGTGCTTGCTAAGTGCATGGACTTCTTGCAAAACAGATCAACTTAAATCTGCTCAACATTTGTAGAAGCAAAGTGTAGACCAAACTAGATGCAGTCTCTGTCAAACAACCCAGCTGGCTACCAACAGGCTAATGCTTGATAATCACTTTACCTGTTAAGACGTGTAAAAAAATAAAAAAACACCCATTACTCTCCAACCAACATCACAATAAGTTTGTTCAAGAACTGTATTAGTGATTTACTGAGATCCCAAGTAACTCAAAAGCTGCTTTCACCTTGGGCTATGTGTAGGGAATATCTACAGCTCTTGAAGCAAGCCATGCCCCTAAAACCATAAATCACACAGCCAAAGTATTCCTTGCAGGACTGAATGTCTGGGTTTTGGAAGGCAAGACACAAGCTACAATCTGTTATAAGACTGCACCTGCTGCTACTGTAACACTTGCCATCTGTTTTTACTCTAGAGTTGGCACATCCTAACCCGAGGTAGGCAAAAGTTCACAAAATATAAGCACTGCGTTTTTTGACGCTGTGACATTCTATAAATATTCACACTGCAGGACAATTAGAAAAGCTTCTGGTGGATACAGCCAGTTGCCATAAACAGAAGTTGCCAGACAACGCTAACTCATGAAACCACCATGTAGTGACCAGCCCCCATTTACTCCAAGTGATTTTTGTGTATGCATGTACAATATGCATGGTGGATATCACCCTACATTTACTCCTAGATCACAGCTCTGGTAGCTCAAATCAAGCCTTGCTATACCAGAAGGATGCAAGAGTCATGAATGGTAACTTATGAGTCTTTTCTGCTGTATGATGATACTTTAATTTTCCATAAGTGCACTTATCCTTTCGTGACCATGCAAACAGACAACACATTGGTCAATAAGGCAAGCTATTACACAATCAGGGAAGTAAAGAACATTACAGTCTGTATCAACAGCTCTTCTAGTACAGAAAAAAAAATACATTGCCTGATGGTTAATCTGTTAAAACAAGGAAAGCCTTAAATGGTCTATTTTCCAACACAATCTTAAAGTGTGTGTAAACCCACTACAAAAATAATTAACAACATCTGCAAGACAAAGAAAGGCATAATGAGCTAGTATGCATAGCATACTAGTTCATTCTTTAATACTCACCTGAGATCGAAGCCCTCGCTGTGGTGCATGTACACCGCTCCAGCGGCCGACATATCTCCGGGGGTCACTTCCGGGTATCGTGGCTCCGGCGCTGTGGTTGGCGCACAGTACCAGCACAATCTCACTGAAGCAACGGCACATACGTGCCAATGCTTCAGTTTGTGTCAGTGTGCATGTGCCGATGACGTCGGCAAATACAGGGGATATCTCCTAAACCGTGCAGGTTTAGGAGATATCCTGGGTAGCTACAGGTAAGCCTTATCTGTAGCACAAAGTAGTCTGTAAGGGTTTACAACCACTTTAAATCAAACCACAGGAGAGCAAATGCAGGCTAAAGTGAAACATGCTACAACTGAAAGTCTATCTACAGAAGGACATGCTATTTATGGCAACTGGAAATAACTTGTTCTCAAATTTCTATGAGCTGCTACCAGGAGAAAAAGAAAGCGCAAAAGCTGGTCGGTATGAATATCAAGTTAGAAGATTAAAAGTGTTTTTTTTTTTTTTTTTTTTAAAAAGCCTTGAAGCACATTGGCCAATATACAGGTGCATCTCAAAATTAGAAGAGCAAAAAGTTGTTTCAGTAATGTAATTCAAAAAGTGAAACTAAAATATTTTATATAGATGCGTTACACACAGTGATGTATTTCAAGTATTTCTTTTAATTTTGACGATTATGGCTTACAGCTAGTGAAAAACAAAATTCAGTATCTCAGAAAATTTGATTATTACACAAGACCAATGAAAAAAAAAAAAAAATACAGAAATGTTGGCTTACTGAAAAGCATGTCCATGTACATTATAGTATGCACTCAATACTTGGTCGGGGCTCCTTTTGCATAAATTACTGCATCAGTGTAGGGTGGCATGGAGGCGATCAGCCTGTGGCACTGCGGAGGTGTTATGAAAGTCCAGGTTGCTTTGATAGTGGCCTCCAGCTCGTCTGCATTGTTGGGTCTGCTGTCTCATCTTTGACAATACCCCACAGATTCTCTATGGGGTTTAGGTCAGGCAAGTTTGCTGACCAATCAAGCACAGTGATACCATGATCATTAAACCAGGTATTGGTACATTTGGCAGTGTGGGCAGGTGCAAAGTCCTGCTGGAAAATGAAACCAGCATCTCCATAAAGCTGGTCATCAGAAGAAATGAGGGCTGCGCTGACTTTGGTCTTAATAAAAATACAGTGGACCAGCAGATGACATGGCTTTCCAAATCATCACGCACTATGGAAAATTTTGCATTTCATTTGAAAATCAAGGTTCCAGAGTCTGGAGGAAGAGTGGAGAGGCACAGAATCCATATTGCACGAGGTCCAATGTGAAGTTTTCACAGTCAGTGTTGATATGAGGAGCTATGTCATCTGCTGCTGCTGTTGTCCTGTATTTTATCAAGACCAAAGTCAGCGCAGCCCTCTATCAGGAAATTCTAGAGCACTTCATGCTTCCATCCGCTGACCAGCTTTATGGAGATGCTGGTTTAATTTTCCAGCAGGACTTGGCACCAGCCCACACTGCCAAAAGTACCAATACCTGGTTTAATGATCATGGTATCACTGTGCTTGATTGGCCAACAAACTTGCCTGACCTAAACCCCATAGAGAATCTGTGGGGTGTTGTCAAGAGGAAGATGCAACACCAGACCCAACAATGCAGACGAGCTGAAGGATACTATCAAAGCAACCTGGACTTCCAAAACACCTCCGCAGTGCCACAGGCTGATCACCTCCATGCCGCATTGATGCCATATATCATGCAAAAGGAGCACCCGTCCAAGCATTGAGCGCATACTATACATGGACATGCTTTTTAGTAAGTCAATATTTCTGTATTAAAAATCTTAATAGGTCCTATGCTATACTCATTTTCTGATACTGAATTTGGGGTTTTTAATAGCTGTAAGCCATAATCACGATTAAAAGAAAAAAAAAAATGCTTGAAATATATCACTGTGTGTAACACATCTATACAAAATATTTTGGTTTCACTTTTTGAAAGTGAAGTGCATCCTGCATTTTCATTGGACACTGAAAAATTTCCATTCGGTGCACCCTAGCCTAAACGCTTGTAAAAAGCATTAGACACTCTTACAAGCGTCATGCATTATTTTATACCAAAACACCGCTAGCTTCTAGGAGAGTTAAATGTCCTGTGTACGCATGAGGCCTTAATATCCCTTTATAATTTGTGTTGCACATCCCTTTAGTACTACAAAATACTACCCCATGATTTACAGGATTAAAGCACAACGCCTGGCAGATAGAAAAAGAAGCAAAAACGCCTGCATCGGATAAAAATACTATGCAATCCGGTTGCAGTGAGTTTTCAAAATGAAAGGTGTTGTAAAAAGCAGGTGTTTTTTTTATCGTCATGTATTAAGATAAAAATCCTTCCGTGTACAGCAGCCCCCCTAATACTTACCTGAGAGCCCCTTCCCTATCCAGCAAAGTCCACAAGTCCCTCAGTAGTCTGGGACTCTGATTGGCTGAGACACAGCAGCAGCGCCATTGGCTCCTGCTGCTGTCAAACTCAGTAAGCCAATCAGGGGAGAGAGAGAGGAGAGAGAGAGAGAGAGAGAGAGAGAGAGAGAGAGAGGAGAGAGAGAGAGGGAGAGAGGAGAGAGAGAGAGAGGAGAGGGAGAGGGAGGAGAGAGGCCGTACAGCAGCTCTGTTTCTGAATAAATAGATGGAGCTGCAGCTCAGCTTGAGTGCCCCTATAGCAAGCTGCTTGCTGTGGGGGCATTCGACAGGAGGGAGAGGCCAGACTGCCCTATGCAAAAACCAGGTAAGCACAAAGCAGGCAAGTTATAAAAATCAAACTTTAAATGCTTACACTACTTTTGCTGCCCATTCAAAATTAATGTGCTCAAATCGAATCTCACTAGGCATTCCTGTGCCATTTATAGTGTGAACCTCGATCCTGACTGGTCTCCCAGCTCCTGAAAAAAATCCCACAGCATGATGCTGCCCCCACCATGCATCACTGTAGGAATGGTGTTGGTCGGGTGATGAGTGGTGCCTGGTTTCCTCCAGACATGACGCTTGTCATTCAAGCCAATGAGTTCAATCTTTGTTTCATCAGACCAGTGAAGTTGGTTTCTCATGGTCTGAGAGTCCTTCAGGTGCCTTTTGGCAAACTCCAGACGGGCTGTCATGTGCATTTTACTGATGTATGGCCACCCTCCCATACAGGTTTGATTGGTGGAGTGCTGCAGAGATGGTTGTTCTTCTGGAAGGTTCTCCGCTCTCCAGAGAAACGCTGGAGCTCTGTCTGAATGGCCATCAGGCTCTTGGTCACCTCCCTGACAAAAGGCCCTTCTCCCCGATCACTCATGGGAAAAGTCCCTCAGCTCCCACATCCCTCCTACTAGTAGGGATACTATACAGATGGCCATTCCTGCCAAAAAGCAGAGTTGGAGCACCCCTACTGGACAATAAGAACAAATACTACGCTTGATCGTCGCCAAAAGACTGAAATGATTCTGGTTGCCTGGCTACATTCTGCCAAGCAGCACAAGGTCTTAGACCCCTTTCACACTGGGGCGTTTTTCAGGCGATTTAGCGTTAAAAAAAGCAAATGTAAAGTGCCTGAAAGAAGCCTCATCTGCAATCCCAATGTGAAAGCCCGAGTGCTTTCACACTGAGGCGCTGTGCTGGCAGGGCGTCAAAAAAAGTCCTGCAAGCCACTTCTTTGCATCGCTTTTGGAACAGTGAATACACCGCTCCTAAAGCACCCCTTCCCATTGAAAATCAATGGGAAGCGCCTGCAAAGTGCTTTTGGCAGCGCTGCTTTTAACCCTTTTTTGGCCACTAGCAGGGGTTAAAAGTGCCCCACTAGCGCTCGAAAAACACTGGTAAAGCACCGCTAATTTAAGCAGCGCTTTATGAGCGTTTTTTGGGTGCTGGCAGTGTGAAAGGGCTCTTAAAGCACTTGGGCTTTCACATTGGGATTGCAGATGAGGGTTCTTTCAAGCGCTTTAAAAAGGCGTTTAACGCTAGAGCGCCTGAAAAAACGCATGAAAAATGGTGAAAGGGGTCTAAAAGTGATTGTAAAGTCTTGTTAAAAAAAAATAAAAAACATGTTATACTTACCTGCTCTGTGCAGTGGATTTGCACAGAACAGCCTAGATCTTCCGTGCTGGTCCATCTCTCCTGTTGAGCGCCCCCACAGCAAGCAGCTTGCTGTGTCCATTAAGATACAGAGCTGCTGCTTCAAACCCACCCCCTCTCTCCCGATTGGCTGACTTTGATTGACAGCTACGGGAGGCAATAGTGCAGCTTACAGCTGCACGATTCTGCCCAAAATGAGAATCGCTATTTTTTTGCTTAGAATAAAAAAAGATCACGAGTCTCGTGATGTAAAATCTTTCACATTATACAAAAAAAATAAAAATGGGCTAACTTTACTGTTAGTTTTTTTTTTTTTTTTTTTTTTTTTAAATCATTAAAGTAATTTTTTACAAACAAAATTACATTTGAAAGACCGCTGCGCAAATACAGAGTGACATAAAATACACCATTTTATTCTCTAGGGTGTCTACTAAAAAATATATTATATATATATATATATATATATATATATATATATATATATATATATATATATATATATATATATATATATATATATATATATATATATATTTGGGGTTTCCAAGTAATTTTTATATTTTTTTAATAGAAAAAGGATTTTAACCAAATGTCAGAAAAAGATTTAGTGGTTAAACTTTTTTCACTTACACAGTCTATTCCATTGACAAATTGTTAATGTTTATACTTAAGTTCAACTGATAAAGAATGTTTTAATTCTTGGCAGACTGGCGGGTTTTTCTCTTCCTTTCTTTTGACGGCTGTGGCTTTAGAAGAGCAGAGAATTCTTTGCATAAAGAATTGTGAAACACTTTAGTCAAGATCGCGATAACGATTCTTGACGATTAATTGTACAGCTCTAGTGCAGCTGCTGTCTCTGCCAATCAGGAGGGAGAGAGTCTTGGACAGCTAGGGGACTCGTGGACATTGCTGGACAGAGATGGGGCTCGGTAAGTATTAGTGGAGGCTGTTGCACACAGAAGGCTTTTTATCTTAATGCATAGAATGCATTAAGATAAAAAGCCTTCTACCTTTAACTAGCCTTCCACAGTGCCCGTGTTTACCACCTAGCAATGGGATGTCTAAACTTAACGATTCTGGTATCCACCGGATCAAGGTCCACCGGCAACTACAATGGAGTCCATGAACTAAACAACCCTATGTTATCAGCCACTAACTAAACTAAAATTTCACTGACAAATCCCAGGTGCCAGGTAGCCAATAATGCCTTAAACTGCAGCACCTAACTTGATTCTCTAGTGGTTGCCAATGGAGCGGGCTCTTAAAACAAAATGAATAGTTCCTTGATTGGACAGACTGGCTCCGGAATGCCATTAATTTGTTCACCAGTGTTCTAAAGCATGCATATTACAAGGCTTAGAAGCTCAAAGTAGAAACAAGGAAAGATTTTATTTAAAGTGACACTAAACTCACATTTATATTGAATAAATCTAATGTGTTTAAATACAAGTAGAATGTAAGGAGCTGTGGCATACTTATTTTAGAACGATTGATGTAAAAAAATGATGCGTTTCCCTTTAAGTGAAACAAAATCCATTTATTCAAGTGTTTTACAACAGTTACATGAGGCATGCCTAGGATGCGAACTGTTACAATTGTAAGTATGCTTATGCTAGCTCTCAGCTGATCTGTCAAGCCAAATGACTGGTGTCACAGTTGATCACAAGTGCAGCACCATGGCTACTGCAGAACAACCTAAGGCTAAGATGGCAGCTTCCTTGGTTGTGAAGGATAGGATGGTTTAGTTCTGACTAAAAGCCATATTAAACCCAAATATTTACTATATTGCAGCCTACCAATGCCAAGTTGTTATGGCTGCATTTGTTTTTCTTTTCAGGCTGTTTTGTCAAATTTCACCTGGTGATCTGACCAGTACATCAGTTTTTCAAAACAAGCTGTCCTGCAGATTTATTAGATATTGAGACAAACTATTTATTACTGACGGGGGTGCTTACAATGGTCAATCGTACAATGGTTTTGTTAATTCATTTAAAACCTTATCAAACCCACCCCCCCCCAGAAAAAAGTGCCAAATGTGACAGTGGAGGGTTCGAACAAGCAGAGATCCACTTTAACAATGCTGCTGTGCAAATGTGCCCCCTGTACTACTGCATCCAGAGCAGAGACACCAATACAGGTGAGGCGTTACTGGCCAGCTCATCCGGTGAAAAAAAAAAATGATTGCAGCCACCACATCTAATAATTGGTAAGCTGCAATAGCTTAAATTTTTGATTTGAATACCGCTTTAACTATTACTTGACCACGCTATAGCCAAAAGATGCTACAACGTGGCCGTCCAGTTCTGGGGGGGCATCTTTAGACATCCTTTCAAAACCATGTGGTGTGCATCAGGGGCGCAGTGACCGTCGGACACAGCTGATCACAGATTTGAGTAAACAGCCAATTACAGCAGCCCTTTACCAGGTGATCAACTGTGTCCAATTACAGCTGATCACAACGTAAACAGACTGGCTGGTTATCTGAAGTCCTTTCTGTACAGTGTCTGTGGGAGGAAAGAAAAGCCAATAACCGGCAAGACTGTCAGCACATCATTTACACTGATAATCAGTGGCCTGGTTATCAGTGAAGAAAAATTACTTATTTGCTAAATTTTATAACAAACTAAAAACCAAAATTTAAAAAATTCTTCGCAATTTTCCGTCTTTTTTTCATTAAATTAGCAAAAGACAAAAAACCCAGTGGTCAATAAAAAACACCAAATGAAAGCTCCATTGGTCTCAAAAATAAATAAAAAAATTCATATGGGTACAGTGTTGCATGACCACGCAATTGTCATTCAAAATGTGACAGCACTGAAAATTTGCCTGGGCAGGAAGGGGTGCAAGTGCCCTGTATTGAAGTGGTTACACAATCAACATTGATTAAATGTTTATACAGTATTGAAAGGTGTTTTAAAGGCAAAAAAGATTTATCTTCATGCATTCTATGAATGAAGCCAAAAAACCTGTGTAGCAGCCTCCCCAGCTCCCCCAAATTACTTACCTGTGCCCCATCTCTCCAATGTCCACGAGTGTCTTAGCTGCCTGGGACTCTCCTTCCTGATTGAACGAGACACAGCAGCGGCACCATTGGCTCCCACGGCTGTCAGTCAGTTAGCCAATCAGGGGAGAGAGGGCCGGATTGGGGCTCTGTGTCTGAATAGATACAGAGCTGTGACTTGGCTTGGATGCCCCTAAAGCAAGCAATCAATAGGAGGGAGGGGCCAGGAACAGCGCAGAGGGATCCAAGAAGAGGGGGATCTGGGCTGCTCTGTGCAAAACCAACTGCATAGAGCAGGTATGACATGTTTATTTTATTTTTTTTAAATGTACACCCGCATCAAGATCATTCTGATCAGGTATCCTAAAGCATGGGGGGGGGGGGGGGGGGGCTGCAGGGAACACTGACCTCTATATGCCAAAGTTGAAGGGCATAAAAAGTATTTTTTGCCTCAGACAGTGCAAAAAAGGTTGGAATGCCGTCAGTTTCACTTTTGCTGCATGAGTCCTGTTCGGTTGACCGCCTTCACTTCCTGTCCCAAAGCCTCAGACGCCCCCTTCCTGGATGTCACACAAACAACTTTCCCCACTGAAAGCATTTCCCATCACGACCTGTCCACTATGTCCTGGAAATAATGGTTGCCAGTAGTAATGCACCGAAATCATCAGCGGCCGAAAATAGAGTGTTCAGCGTTGAGACAAAAGCAAAAAAATAAAAATAAATAAAGGTGGCGATAACTGCTTCCAAAAATGCCTGCCATTTTGCCGTGCTGCTAATGGTGTGTTTTTCTTAAGTCATACGACAAAAAAAAATAATAATAAAAAAAAAAAAATGCATCAAGAACACAATACTGGTTGTGTTTTTGATGAGTCCTTGCTGCATTTGCAATCTATTTCAATGGGGAGGTGCTGACCAAATATGCACCAAGCAGGATTTTTAAAGCCCTGCTTTAAAAGGGTGCTCAGGCAAGGACAGCGCTGGATCCCTGGACAGGCAAGTGTCCTTTTATTAAAATCAATAGCTACAGTATTTGTAGCTGCTGGCTTTTCTTTAAAGTGGAGGTCCGGTCATTTGTGTTTATGAAGTCAGCAGCTACAAAAAGTGTAGCTGTTGACTTTACAGACTCATGCACACTGAACGTTTTTACAGCTGCTGTTTTTTTGTTTCAGGCGTTTTTTTTTTTCTACAGACAGTAAACTCCCCAGCATGTTGTGTGTCCATGCACACGTCTGCTTGCATATGTGTAAACCCAGGCTCACAGCCGGGTGCCCACTGCACATGCGCGAGTGGCGATGTGCTCTGTGACTGGTCCTTAAGTCTTTTGGGACCTGTCATACGTCCCAGAAGACTTCGGGGAGGGGAATGGAGGAGAACTTCCGCTTCCAATCACCCAAAGTAGTGATGGCGAACCTTGGCACCCCCAGATGTTTTGGAACTACATTTTCCATGATGCTCATGCATACTCTGCAGTATAATGGAGCATCGTGGGAAATGTCATTCCAAAACAAACAGGGGCGGGCCAAGGTTTGACATCACAGACTTAAGGCGACCGGAAAGGAAGTGGGAGCGGATACCTGTCAAAATGAGGTACCTGCTCCCCCCATCCTTCCCAAAAGCTCTGTTTCACAAACAGGAGCTGGGGAGGCGGCCTTAAAAGTGGAATTTCCCCTTTTGGGCGGAGCTCCTCTTTAAGGTGAAGATCATCCAAGGTCTTTTTTAACCATTTTTTGTATGGATGGCAGGAAAGCAGATCTCCCATTCACATGGAAAGTCTGCCATTGTGCATTTGAATAGACTGCTTAAATTCTCCATATAACACGGGTCCCCCTTTCTTCA
This sequence comes from Lithobates sylvaticus, assembly GCA_028564925.1. Taxonomy (NCBI): domain Eukaryota; kingdom Metazoa; phylum Chordata; class Amphibia; order Anura; family Ranidae; genus Lithobates; species Lithobates sylvaticus. The sequence goes on from CM053029.1 coordinate 196,506,981, forward strand.
CAACCACACTTTTAGTGTGGAAACCACCATGCGCCAACCCGGCCTGGGCTCTCTGTGCCTTCTGCATTTTTTCTAGCAAAGCTTATGGTAGGGCACTGCAACTCAGGTGTGTGTGTGTGGGGGTTCCATAACAAGGATCACCTCTGTGTATGCAACATACATTACCACGGCGCAGGGGTGTTAACGGGCCCCAAGAAAAGAGTAACTCCCTCATGGGGGAACATCTCAAAAAAACTTGACGGGTTCTAACCCTTACTGAAGCTAAATAGTCCACTTTAGATACACACACACTTTCTTTTTTTGAGAACCCTTCGTAGAGAACGAGAAGGCTAAAATAACGTACCCACATCTGGGGGGATAAATGAGATTAGCAGAGCTCACGTCAAGGCTGTATTCACATCTGTGCGTTTCTGGAACACGCAAAAAAAAAAAAATAAAACCCCATGCCGCGCTTGCGGTGCAACTTGTGCGCCAGGATCTGCACTCGAAAAAGGCGCGTGAGCTAATGTAGTGCGTTTTTGTGGCGCGTAGGGCAGTTTATGTTGTCACACAAAATAAAAACGTGTCTGCAAAATGTGAATGGGGCCTATTGGGGGGGGGGGGGGGGGGTCTGGTAGTCTCAGCTCCCCGTTCCCTATAATAATATACAGATGAGGAGACACCCTACTAATGAGAGAGTATGGCCCAGGGTTCCAGTCACAATGAAGACCCAGCCTGATAAGCCCCAATGGAGCCCCCCTATAACATCCCCATTCCCTTAGTGGGTTGGCTCGGTCACCGCACACACAGTAAGGCGGGTACAAGGAGAAGCCGTCCGGGTAGAGGCGTAGACCGGCAGGTAGGCCGCAGGATACACCGCGAGTCGTCTCAAGGAGAAAGGAAACGAGGCCCGCTCTACAGAATCCCACACACCCCTCCACCCCGCCCTCCTTCATCGTACCGAGCGGTCAGGAGATTGAATTACCTGCTAAAGATCCGGCTTGGGGCGGGCTATGCGCTCCGGAGCAGCCTCGATTTTCCTCTCACAGCGTCGGCACAAGCAACGGCGTGCTCAGCTGCCGGCTACATATACCAGGCGTACAACCTAACCTGCTAAGCCTCCAGAGCCAATCGCATCAATTATCCTAAGAACTTCGGAAGCTCATTCGCCTTTCAACGCCTGACGGGCGGGACAACGGCGTAACTGACATGCCTATTAACCAATAATCGTGCACGAAGGTTTCCGTAGGCGGGCCGGAATTGGAATAAATCGCGAAGGACTGCCAATAGCAATGAACATCACATTGCTGAGGGCGTGGCTAGCGGGGAGGCTCGCTGCCCACAAAGAGAGCCCGGGCCGGGTTGGCGCGTGGAGGTTCCCACACGAAAAGTAGTGTGGTTGTGAAGAAAAGGGGACCCCTGCAAAATGGAGCAGGAAACCCCGGCATGGCTATAAAGAGAGGCGGGAAAAGGGCGCGCTGGCGAATCAGAGTCAAGGGACGGAGATGAGTGACAGGAGAAGGAAGGGTTTCTTAAAGCTAAAGTAACCCTTTGCATGAACACATACATGGTCATAAAAGAGACGTGCTTCCTCAGTATTACCACCTACTGGAGAGGAGCAGCTGGCCCATAAGATGAGCCATTAGTAGCAGCAGGCCCTGCAAAGCTGGGACAATACACCACAGGGAACAAAGGAATGACCTCTGCCCTCCACCTCACCATGTCCACTATAAAAGACACCTAAACACCACCAAACAGCACCTTCCATGCCGCCCATTTGCAGCCCAATGCAGCCCATTTACTAAGACTGGAGAGCACAAAATCTGGTGCAATTCTGCATAGCAACCAATCAGCTTCTAAAGCCAGCCATGCATGGATGGAATACCCAAAATCAGAAACAATTGAGTACTGTCCACAAGTAAGGCCCCTTTCACACTTGTGCGACTTGGGACTGCAAAGTCGCATGACAAGTCGTTCCCCATGATTTCCAATAACCATTCAAATCTGTGCGACTTCAAGTCCTGCCGACTTCAAAGTAGTCCCTGTACTACTTTGGTCTGACTTTAATGCGAGTTGAGGTCTATGGACCTCAAGTTTACACAGGCATTCCCTGAAATCGTGGCAAACTCGCGCCCGCAAAACTGCAGTAAAATAGCGTGCCTTTTAAAGTGGTGTTCCACCCCCAAAAAAAAAAAAAGATTCATGAATGTGCCTAAATGGCTGTTGCTGGGGGGGCCCTCATAGTCTGCCTCTTTATACCAGATCCAGAAGGGGGGCCCCCACTACATCACTTCCTCTCTGCGCAGGAAGGGCTCAGCTCTGCCCCCCTCCCTCTCGTCAATCATCTGGGACACGTGACAGGTCCCAGATGATTGCACGGCCAATCACGGCGCCTGGTGCCTCTCGCGCATGCGCAGTGGGTGCCCGGCTGTGAAGCCACAGCCGGTCGCCCACAGTTACAATGCCGGCACCGCCAAATGGAGGGGGAGACGAGTGGGGCTTCGATCCCCGCATCACTGGACCCTGGGACAGGTAAGTGTCCGATTATTAAAAGTCAGCAGCTGCAGTATTTGTAGCTGCTGACTTTTATTTATTTTTTTAATAAGGGGAATACCACTTTAAGTCGCGGCATTGTGAAAGGGGCCTGATACTTTTTTTATTTGCACTAACATACAATTATTCAGGACAGGCTTTTTGGGTATGTCCCTTTCTTCAAGGTCCCGGCAGCACCAATTCAAAGGTTTTAGCAGAATGTTAAAAAAAATCTCTGAGGGGGAAAAAAATTTTTTTGGGGGGAGACCATCTCTGAGTGGAAAGGGAAAAAAACAAACAATAAAAAAAAAAACACACACACACACACAAACAAGAGTTTTCGTTCGAAGTCTGCACCATTAGTGGGCTGCAGCAACAGGCGATTTTCACTTGGTCATCGAATTTGAGTAATCAGGCAAGTTGGAAATATTCAATATTTGCAATTTTTGCAAATCGCACTGCATTACATTCTTTCCCAGCCATGCTGGCCAAGAAAACGGTCAACAGGGATTCAGAAGTGACTTCATACACAGTTTCTGGGTCAGGAACAAGATGGGGAGGAGAGCGGACAAGTGTCTGCTCTCCTCCCTCCCCTCTACCCTGCTGCACCCGCTATGCCAGTTCTGGGCCTGCAGATGGGCAAGCAGAGCCTGGGATAAGGAGTGGAGGGCAATTTACCTGGCGCAAGGCATGTGGACCATCCCCAGTTGGACACAGGCCCAAGGCAGAAGGGCAGCATCACAGCCTGTCCATCACCTAGCCACCATATGCATGTAAAGCCTGGTACACACTGTTAAAAACCTCAGGTCAGCTCAGGTCGGAGCTGCTGTACTAACAATCCAAATGTTAGTACAGAGATCTCCCCTGCTGAACTGTTGTGTTTTGACGGGGGACATTCCCCCCCACAGAACACTCCGGTCAGCGCTGTCTGCCATTGGCTGAGAGCCCTGATCAGCTGCTGGTTTTCCAGCATGCTCGTCCATCAGAAGATGGCTTAACGGCCGGCATGGCAGGGAGAGAGTGCAAAACTGAAGAGAATAAAAAATAAAACTTATAATGAAAAACAATAAAAAATAATAATGAATGGAGAACAGTTTCCATCTTTTGGGGGAGGGGGATGTGTAAATAGAACGGAAGCCTTTCCAACCAGCTGCCCCACACTCTGTCCGCTCACGGTTATTGAAAGGGGGCCAGATGACGCCCGCAACACCTTCAACCTCTTACCAGCTGTCAGACAGTGACAGCAGGCAGGGGAAGCCCTCAAGGTCATCAGTGACTGCTTTTCGCAGTCCCGGCAACCAAAAGAGGGTGCCAGTTCCCCTGTCAGTGTAAGCAACCTAAGGGCAATGCCCTCAGTATACAGAGCGAGAGGTGCATCTCGCTGCAGCAGGCCGCAAAGTCGTGGCCTCAATTACAGGTCAGCGCGGCATTGTAGTCTGCGCGCCTGTGAGGGGGGGGGGGGGGGTCTGCATGCATGGGGACAAGACACCTGCCACAGTCTAGCCTAGGCGCCAGGCCACTAATTCTAGGTGCCAATGCGACCCAGAGTTAGTCAAGCCCTGAGCTGTGACCTGGAAAGAAAAGAAGATTCCTGGCCACGAAAATGCTTTTCTGTAGCAACATGAGGTGAAATTGATGGCTTGGTTGGTCAAATTCCATAATGACGCCATCGTTAGGCTAGGTTCACACTAGCCCACACTGTGCATTCCGGGTTGCAGGAATCGCATCGATACTTGCAACCACCCGCAACGCACTGGTCTTGCGAGACACGCGGGGCAGCTATTCATTCTGAATGGCACCCCAACGCATCTCAGCCTGCAGCGTGGTTGGAAGAACCGCGAGGGTGGTTTCCTTGCGACCGCGTTATTAAAAAAAGGTGCACGCATACACTTGGCACAACAGCCCATTTAAATGGATAGGCTGCTGTGCCTGTGCAAAATGCAGGTTGCACGGCCCACACTAGTGTGAACTTAGCCTTAAACCTGGAAGCGGATTGGTTTCTATGCAGAGCTGCACCAGATTTTGGACTCTCCAGTGTTAGCAAATTAACCCCAGTGCCATGGCGCTTATATGAGATACAAATATCCACAGCAACCACACAAAATGGCCCTGTACCTGAATAAAAAAATAAATAAAACACAAAATGGCCCTGACTTCTCAAGCTTCAATGACACATAAGGAGTGCTGAGAAGCACTTAAAGTGGTTGTAAAGGCTCAAGGTTTTTCACCTTAATAGATACTATCCAAAAAAACTTCTGTGATGCAACTTCTTACCTGAGCCCATCTGATCCAGCGATGTGCACCGGCGCAGTGGCTCCAGCCTTTCTCCTCATTGGACAGATTAATAGCAACTCCCACTGCTGTCAATCAAATCCTGTGACCTGGGAGCAGGGCCAAGTCCTGCTGTCTGTCAATGGACGCAGCAGCGGAACTCGGCAGCGAGCCCACATGGAATGGGGCTTTCCGTGGGGGCACCCAATGAAGAGGAGAAGCCTGGATCGCCGGCAAGGTGACCCCAGAAGAAGATCAGGATTGCACTGTGCAAAAGCATTACACAGAGCAGGCAAGTATAGGCAGGTTTGTTATTTTAATACAAAAAAAAAACCCTTTACAACCACTTTTGTTTGCTACCCCAACATTTTATATTACGAATATGTACTATTTAGTTGTAGGAGAAAGTATCCTGTTCTATGTATTGCTTCCTTTATGTGAAATCTCTGGGTTTTCCTGCTAGTCCCCTTGCATTCCTATTAAAAACTGACCACACTAAGCAGGAGAGCACAATGTGGTCAGTTCTCTAGCTATGCTGGGAACTCCGGCTGCTCTCCAGCAATGATCAGACTTGTCCTGAAATGCCCCCGCTGCACAGCCATTCATGGGGAAGCTCAGTGTGCTGCTGCTTCGCCTCCTCCCAGCTCTTATGCAGCTGACAGAGGGCATGTGATCACTAAAAAAAAAAGGAAGAAGAAAAAGAAAGAAGCTCTGCTCGGGCCGATGGGATCTGGGGGCCCCCTTCGATCGACAACCCAAAACCGCCTTCTCATCCCCAAAGCCCGCTACAAATCGAAGGGAGAACGAAGATTCGCAGTACAGGGACCTCGGCTATGGAATGCTCTACCAAACAACATCCGCTTAGAAGAAAACCATCAGGCCTTCAGGAAAAAACTCAAGACCCACCTCTTCTAAATATTGCATGACAACAGGAGCAGACAAGCGCCTTGAGGCGATTCAGTTCGCATTTGTAGCGCTATACAAATCATTCATTCATTCATTCAAAGGGAGCTTCCAGATTCTGATAAGCCCCCTTCCCGCAGACCCCCACAACCACAAGCCAGGGTTGTGGGGAAGAGGCCCATCAACATGGGCACAAGATGCTTTGGGGGTGGGGGGATCTTGTTGAGAGCATGTGGCCTGGTTTGGTTCAGGATGGAGGGGCTCTCACTCACCCCCCCCCCCCTTTTCCTACCAGGCCACACGCTTGGATAAGGGCTGGTATGGATTTTGGGGGGGGAACCCTACGCCATTTTTTTTTATTGTTTCTTACATTTTGGCGTGGGGTTTCCCTTAAAATCTATACCAGACCCGGAAAGGGGGACCCCCACTTTTTTTTTTTTACTTTTACCTACAGGTAAGCCTATAATAAGGCTTACCTGTAGGTAAAAAAAATATCTCCTAAACCTGTATGGTTTAGGAGATATTCCCCTCACAATGAGCCGCTGATTGCAGCGGCGCATGCATGCGCACAGGGGATTCTCGGCTAAAAGCCTGGCCGCCGCTAGACCCTGCCGGGAGGAAATCTCCCGCACGCATGTTGGGGCCTCGTTCTAAGGTAAGTATTTCATAATGAGTTAGTATGCAGTGCATACTAGCTCATTATGCCTTTTCCCTTGCAGGTCTGAAAAAAAAAAAAAAAAAAAAAACTTCAGCGGGTATACAACCGCTTTAAGGTGAAAAACAATGAGACTTTACAACCCTTTTAAAAAGAATTAATATTAGCCCAAGTTCACACATATGCATTTTTACATCACAGATTTTTACATCACAGATCCGCTGCGGTTGTCAAAACAAAGTTAATGACACCCCAAACACATTGAAAACGCACTGCGGTTTGCCTGCATGGGGTTACATGGTACAAAATGACCATGCGGTCAGGTTCAGGTGCCTGCACTTTTGGTCCGATTTGAGCCCATTCAAAATGATAATATTTGATCCCCTGCTGATTTTGTATGTTTGCACACTGACAAAGAAATGATCAGTCTATAATTTTAATGGTAGGTTGAAAAACGCATTTCAAAAAAGTTGTAAATCGATTTGCATTTTAATAAGTGAAATAAGTATTTGATCCCCTATCAGCAAGATTTCTGGCTCCCAGGTTTCTTCTATACAGGTAACGATCAGAGATTAGGAGCACTCTTAGGCCCCTTTCACACATGCGGACAGTATGTCCGTATTTTATCCATCTGTTTTCGGATGAAATACGGACATATATGCACCCCTATGGGATAGCGGGTGTCAGCGGATGAACATCCGCTGACACCCGATATTGTCCGCCTCCGCTGTGGTCCGATTCTGCAGAAGGAGGAAAACCCTATTTTTCCATCCGTCTGCAGAGCGGATCGGATGAACACGGACAGACGGTCCGTGTTCATCCGATCCCCCATAGAGGAGAGCGGAGATCTGACAGGGCGGTCCCTGCACACTGTCATCTGCCGGCTCAGCGGGGATCAGCGGATTGATCCCCGCTGAGCAGCAGATCTTCAGGGGGTGGATCATTACGGATCCGTCCCATGTGAAAGGGGCCTTAAAGGGAGTGCTTCTAATCTCAGCTTGTTACTTGTATAAAAGACACCTGTCCACAGAAGCAATCAGATTCTAATCTCTACACCATGGCCAAGACCAAAGAGTTGTCCAAGGATGTCAGGGACAAGATTATAGATCTACACAAGGCTGGAATGGGGCTACAAGACCATCGCCAAGCAGCTTGGTGAGAGGGGGACAACAGTTGGTTTGATTATTCACATATGGAAGAAACACAAAATAATCTGTCAATCTCCCTCAGTCTGGGGCTCCATGCAAGATCTCACCTTGTGGAGTTTCAATGATCATGAGAACAGAGAACAGTGAGGATGACCTGGGACCATAGTCACCAAGAAAACAATTGGTAACACACAATGCCGTGAAGGACTGAAATCCTGCAGCGCCCGCAAGGTCCCCCTGCTCAAGAAAGCATATGTAAAGACCCATCTGAAGTTTGTTAACCAACATCTGAATGATTCAGAGGAGAACTGGGTGAGAGTGTTGTGGTCAGATGAGACCGAAATCGACATTTTTGGCATCAACTCAACTCGCCATGTTTGGAGGAGGAGGAATGCTGCCTATGACCCCAAGAACACCATGCCCACCGTCAAACATGGAGGTGGAAACATTATGCTTTGGGGGGCGTTTTTCTGCTAAGGGACAGGACAACTTCATTGCATCAAAAGGGATGATGGACAGGGCCATGTACCATCAAATCTTGGGTGAGAACCTCCTTCCCTCAGCCAGGGCATTGAAAACGTGTCGTGGATGGGTATTCCAGCATGACAATGACCCAAAACACACGACCAAGGCACAAAGGAGTGGCTCAGGAAGAAGCATATTAAGGTCCTGGAGTGGCCTAGCCAGTCTCCAGACCCTAATCCCTCAGAAAATATGTGAGGGAGCTGTAGGTTTGAGTTACCAAACATCAGCCTCGAAACCTTAAAGTGTTACTAAAGCCACAACAGTAAAATCCATCTGTATATGCAGCATAGCATGCTTGTTATAGCTTATTTTTCATATTCATATTACTGGGTTTAGTAAATGACTTGGAGAGGATCTGCAAAGAGGAGTGGGACAAAATCCCCCCTGAGAAGTGTGCAAACCTGGTGGCCAACTACATGAAACATCAGACCTCTGTGATTGCCAATAAGGGTTTTGCCACCAAGTACTAAATCATGTTTTGCGAAGCGGTCAAATACTTATTCCACTCATTAAAATGGAAATTAATTAAATAACTTTTTTGAAATGTGTTTTTCTGGATATTTTTCTTGTTATTCTGTCTATCGCTGTTAAAATAAACCTACCATTAAAATTATAGACTGATCATTTGTGAGTGGGCAAATGTACAAAATCAGAAGAGGATCAAATACTTTTTTCCCTCACTGTAGATCGAACCCTGGAATTCCACTTTAAGGCTCCTCTCACACTGGGGCGTTTTTCAGGCGCTACAGCGCTAAAAATTGCGCCTGTACAGCGCCTGGAAAAATCCGGCCCCATTCATTCCAGTGTGAAAGCCGGAGGGCTTTCACACTGGAGTGGTGCGTTAGCAGGACGGTCAAAAAGTCCTGCTAGCAGCATCTTTGGAGCGGTGAAGGAGCGGTGTATTGAAATCAATGGGACACCGCCGCAAAACCCTTTTTCCGCCGCTAGCGGGGGTTAAAACCGCACCGCTAGCGGCCGAATACCGCGGCTAAAACGACGGTAAAGCAGAGCTATATATAGCGCTGCTTTACTGCCGACGCCGCTCCCGCCCCAGTGTGAAAGGGGCCTAAAGTGCAATTATCTTTTATGTGATGCCCTCTGCCCTTGGTGAGCCAAGCACATGCTTAATTTGCTTAACCACTTGGCAACTATGTAGGGCATATATGTGGCATCAAGTAAGGTGGGCTTTAACACCCAGCCTCTGCACATATGCATCCCCGGTGGTATGAGGCTGTGTGCTGAGAGGGCTCTTTCTGCACACTCCCAGCACACTGAACGAGCGGTAACCATTTGGCTTCTCTTCAGGACCCATTGGGACAAGTGACCGTTGTCATGTGATATAGAAGATACGCAGCTTTCAAGGCACTAAAGTGGTTCTAAAAGGTACAAGGTTTTTTACCTTAATGCATTCTACGCATTAAAATAAAAATCCTTCTGCATGCACCCCTCTAATATTACATGAGCGCCATTCAGTCCAGAAGGAGTACCCACTGGATGCGATGGCTTCATTGCGGACTTCATCTGAAGACATCGCAGCACCAAAGTGGAGCACATCGACATCTTCTTTTATAGCTATGCTTTAGTTTAGAATGTTTACTATGATGGCAGGGTCACTTTAAGTGATCAAGGTTACTAAAAATTACATTTGGAGGTTTCTAATGTGATTTGGTAAAAAAAAAAAAAACAACACATAATACTTGATGTTCACATAATGAGATTAGTGTTCATGAACACAGTTCATATATTGTCACGATCTGGTCTCCATGGAAACAATGATGAATTTTCTAATTTCTCCTGCATATACAGTATGTCTGTGTGTATAACATGACAGTGTTGTGGCATACTTAAAACAACCCCTCTTTGTCCCCAAGTTAACCTTTTTAAGAAAACCTGTTAACGTCTCATGAAAATGCTAGTTGCTTGGCTATGATGGTGATCCAGTGGCTTCATCACCTTCTTATCCACTTGACCTCTGGAAGATTTACCCCCCTTCATGACCAGGCCATTTTTTTGCTATACATCGCTGAGTTATTTTAACAATTATGCGGTCATGCGACGCTGTACATAAATGAAATGCATGTCCCCCCCCCCACAAATAGAGCTTTATTTTGGTGGCATTTGATCACCTCTGGGTTTTTTTTACTCTTTGCGCTTAAAAAATAAAAAAATAAAACACACAATAGGTTTTACTTTCTGCTATAAAACATCCAAAAAAAAAATAAAAAATAAATTTCTTCATAAATTTGGGCCAATATGTATTCTGCTACAAATGTTTGGTAATAAAAATCCCAATATGCGTATATTATTATTATTATCATACGGTATCTATATAGCGCCAACAGTTTGCGCAGCGCTTATCAAAATGGATACAATTTGGTACAAGAGGAATCAGAGGGCCCTGCTCATTCAGTCTAAAAGTATATTGACCGGTTTGCGAAAAAGGTATAGTGTCTACAAACTATGGTACATATACTGGAATTATTTTTTTATACTAGTAATGGCGGCGATCAGCCACTTAGTGGACAATCTGACAATGACACTTTGCCGGAACTAGTGACACTAATACAGTGATCAGTGCTAAAAATAGGCACTGTCACTGTACTAATTAGACTGGCAGGGAAGGAGTTAAACATCTAGGGCAATCAAAGGGTTGAATTTGTGCCTAACCAGTGTTTATGTGTGCACAGTGTGCTGCTTTTCTGCCACTTTGCAGGGAAACAAAATCCAGCACATCCCCGCTGACAGGACGGAACTCAGCAGAAGTGGCACTCCCCCTACACGGAAGTGCAGAACATACCCACACATACACAGTGGTGGCTAAACTATTGGAGCCTTTCCTTCCTTATCGGTGATGGATGTCGAGCATGCGATTTGAGTTTTCACACTAACGACTTGTTTTTCCCTATACACAGTGGACTTTGTGTTGCTTTATATTTTTTATGTTGCTTAATAGGGGCTGAAAGGAGGAGAGAGTTGACAGATAAGCTCACTAGTGTGCTGCTTCTCCTTCATTGTACAGTCATAGGCTGAACCTTTAATGTTAAATTACCACTTCCAGTCCGGGCCAATTCTGGCATTCCTCTCCTACATGTAAAAAACATTTTTTTTTTTTTGCTAGAAAACTTTGTAGAACCCCCAAATATTATATACATTATACATTAGCAGAGGCCCTACAGAATAAAATGGTGAGCATATTTTTATGTCACACGATATTTGCGCATCGGTTTTTCAAACGCAAATTTTCTGAAAAAATACACTTTCATGGATTTAAGTGCACAAAAACAGAATACCCAATTGTTTGATAGAATATAAAAAGATGATGTTATTCTAAGTAAAGAGATTACAAACATGTCATGCTTTCAAATTGCGTCCACCCGTGGAATGGCACCAAAATTACAGTACCTAAAAATCTCCATATGCAACGCTTTCAAATTTAAAAACTTTCAAATTAGTTTTCTACAATGTTTTAAAAGCTTTTACAAGTTACCAGTTTAGAGTTACACAGGAGCAGGGCCGCCATCAGGGGGGTACAGCCGTCATAAGTGTAATGGGCCCCGGGGTCCGAGGGGCCCGTCCGGGCCAGAAGAAGGCAGGACGGGTGGGTGGAGGGGAGCTGTGCTGTGTATTACACAAATGATCTCCCAGCTTCTGCTGTTCTTGTGTTACTGACACTGAGCGCCAACATTGAGCTCTTTACTGACACCTCTGGCTACTATGTGCATGTTCACTGTTCGTGTGATCTGTACTATGCTTCTCAGCAACATGTCAGCTTTGTGAAAACGACCTGGGACTAGGTAGGAAGACCTTCTTTACAAGTAGGGGCTGTGAGGGAAAGGGAGGTGGGCTGTGAGGGAAAGGGAGGGGGGCTGCGGGTGTACAGAGAGGGGCCACAGCCTTGTGTGTACAGGTTTGTGTATTCAGTGGTGTATTTTGATGTTGTGCTGCTCCAGGCAAGAATAAAATCAGGCGCCCCCCTCAATCTAAAATTGTCCCACCCCTTCCTTCTTAAATGGTATTCGGGGCCCCTGGTGGCTGTATGGGGTCCCTGTGCGGGGTCCCGGGTCCCTGGTGGCTGTGCGAAGTCCATGGTGGCTGTGCAGGGTCCCTGGTGGCTGTGCGGGGTCCCGGGTTCCTGGTGGCTGTGCGGGGTCCCAGGTGGTTGTGTGAGGTCCCTTGTTCGGCCTAGGCCAAAACACAGCATATATATATATATATATATATATATATATATATATATATATATATATATATATATATAATATATATATATATATATTTATATACAGGATTGAGGGGGATGAGTGCGTGTACAGGTGAGGTGGCCAGTGTGCGGATTCGGTAGGATGGCCCGTGGTCAGGCTCGGAGGGCGAGGGGGGGCCCAGGCCTAAAGCTGTGTAAGGGGCCCAAAAATTTCTGATGGCTGCCCTGCACAGGAGGTCTGGAGCTTAAACTATTGCTCTCGCTTTGACATTCACGGCGATAGTCGTTTACATATGCGTGCGGGACCTACGTGTGCAGTCGTATTTGCACGGGGAAATAGGGTGTTAAATTTTATTAACACCACCTTTTTTTTTTGGACTGATCACTTTATCACTTTATTATCATTACAGGGGGTTCACAACTTTCCTTGTAATACCATGGGATGTGACAGGTCCCAGTTATGGAGAGATCTGGGGTATATTAGACTCCAAATCTCTCCCCTGGCCTCCAATGCAGCTGATCAGACACATACCAGTCTAAACGGCTACTTCTCCTGTAAAGGAGAGAGGCAGAACCGGAAGTAACACAATTCTCGTTGTTTCTGACTTCCGGGGGCACAGAGAGGGTGGAACATTGTCAGTTCCTCTCTCTGTGCAGCCGTCGCCACCGGTTGCGTCGCTCCCGGGCATTTGCGATCAGACAACAGAGCCCAGGAAAGGCAGAGCGGGATACCACATTCCGCCAGCCGCAAAAGTGATAGAGTGGCTGAATCACTTCTGCATTAGAGGGAACAACTGACTGCAAATTTTAATACCAGGATGATGCCTGTAGCTGCAGGCATCACCCTGGTATAACCACTGCAAATCGAGGACGTCATATGACGGCCTACGGTTGTCAAGTGGTTAAAGGTTCTAGCCACACAAGTGGTCACAAGATCAGGTTTTAAGCTGAACTCCAAAAAGATATACAAAAAAAGACAGATGAATGTACAAAATATCTGTATTCATTAAAGGGGTATTAAACTCTGTTCTACCACTTGTACCTGCAGACAAGCCTATAGTGATGCTGGCCATACACTATACGAAACATCGGCTGAACCCAATTTCGAAAAAAAAACACATTAACCTTTCAATATATCGTCGATTCGGCAGAAAATTTCCAAGCGATAGTGTCAGAGCAAGCGATAGTGCCAAACAATGCACCGTTTAGGAGATATTCAGAGTGCATGCAGCCAGTGACGTCACCAGCACATGCGCTCTGAAGGTCCGGCATACAGTGCCAGACCTTCAGAGCCGTGCCGTTAATGGTGGCTCCTGCGCGGGATTGACATCATCATGTCTCTGGCCACTCATGTAGCCGGAGGACGCGAACCCTGAAGGAAGACCGGGGGAAGATGTCAGCCCTCTCAGTGGTGAAATGCAGCGCTGGAAGGCTTCGTTCTAAGGCAAGACTCTCATAATGTGCCAGTATGCACTGTACACTAGCACATTATGACGTTGCCTTGCAGGGGATTCCCCCCTCCAATCAACTGCAGTTTACCACCGCTTTAAAGAATGGGGGGGGGGGGGGGGGACACCTGCAAGGCAAAGGCATGGTGAGCTACTACTATCTCATACTAGCTGATTATGAAATACTTACCTTAGAATGATGACCTTCAGTGCTGCCTGCACTCCGTCCCCACGACCGACATCTTTAACCTGAGTTACTTCCGAGTTCGCGGTGCTTCGGCGCTGTGATTGGCCAGAGCCGCGATGACGCATCTCCCGCGCATGCACACGGTGCCGCCAGTCACGGCACGAGCAGGCCGTTTCTTCAGTGCACATGGGCCGATGACATCGGCAGCAGCACTTATATTAATATCTCCTAAACTGTACAAGTTTAAGAGCTATTTACAGTACCTACAGGTAAGCCTTGTTATAGGCTTACCTGTAGGTACAAGTGGTGCAACAGAGTTGACAACCACTTTAATGCATCATTAAATGCATTTTTTTTTTTTTTTTAACAGAAAAAATGTTTATTGAAATCAAACAAACAGTTACATGTTAGGTATCACATGCCATTCAATAATCAAGAAAAAAAATAATAAGAAATAATAGTAATAATAAGTGTCTTCGCAAAAGGGTTCTCCTATCCTCAAACAGGGGGAGAGGAGACAATCAAGAATAAAAACAGAGTAGGAATAATAATAAAGACATATCTCAATGCTTGCATAAGAAGCTGGAGCATTACATTTAGTCATAGATATATAAACATTCATGTCTCTTAAAGACAAGGTAGCTATCCGAGTAGATGAGCCCTGGTGTTTGAAGCAATTGTTCACCAAACTATATTACCAGAGCCATTTCCGTGACCAAGTCGAGATTGCATATGCGATTGAAAGCCCTGGGTGCCCCCCAGTAGGGGGCGGGGGGGAAAAAATATATAAACATTCATATCTTCTGAAATTTAAGATAAACAGTTTTTTGTGTGTGGAGGTGGGTAAATTGTCTGTAATACCTAATAATAGGATCAGGGGGTCAAGTCCTACAGCCACTCCGCTAATCCGAGCTACGTCAGCTGCCACTGCCCGCCAGAAGTCCTGTATCACCGAGCAGCTCCATACCATGTGTATGTAATTACCTATCTCCCCTCTACACTTCGGGCATTTGTCTTCAGAGTTATGGAACATGTGTGCCAGCCTTTGAGGTGTGTAATGCACCCTATGTAGAAATTTCAGCTGGACAAATTTATCTCGGGCGGAGATCATAAGAGGAATGAACTGTGAAAGGTTCTCAGACCAGTCCTCTTCCGTCAATGTCGGTAGATCGCGTTGCCAGACCAGCAGGGCCCTGTTGTCCACCCCACACGTGAGACGGAGGTAAATAGACGAGAGAGTCCTGTCTATAATGCGTGACGTCAGCAGCCTCTCCACCTGATGAGGTTCTACAGTAACGGGGTCTGGGAACTGCGCCCTGAGAGCATGTCTTAGTTGCAGGTATCTAAAATACATCCAGGGGGGAAGTTCAAATTTAGTCTTGAGCCTGTCAAACGTAGGGAGCCTTCCCTCGGGCATGACATCCCTGAGCGTCCTTATCCCATACCTAGCCCACACCAAGGGGTCAGGTACAGTGCGTAGGTGGGGCATGTCTGGATTTCCCCACAAGGGTATGTGTGGTGAGTACGTTGCCGGTTTGCCCAGGTATCCAGAGACCTGTCTCCACACCCTCACCGTGGTTCTCATGGGTATGGTAATGTCAGAGGTGGATCTAGGTCTCCGATACACTAAGTTACTTAGCTCTGAATATGAACCCACTATTGCTGCTTCCAAATTAACTGAAGGGTTGGATTTATCCTGGGTGAACCACCACCTAACTGTCACCAGGACCGCTGCCCAGTAATATCTACGGAAGTTAGGAAGGGCAAGTCCCCCCTCAGAGAGCGGTAGCTGGAGTATGGCCTTACCCACTCTCGGCACTGTCCCCTGCCATATGAAGGAACCCAAGGTCTGATCTAGCTTCCGGAAGAAGTGGTTGGGTATGTGGACTGGAGTATTACTAAATACATATAAAAACTTAGGGAGGAATGACATTTTGATCAAGTTCACCCTGCCCACTGGTGTCAGTGGCAGGTTTTTCCAGACCGAGCATTTTTGAACTAACTTATTCATTACAGGTTGGATATTTAGTTCAAAGTACCTTGGCAGGCTTCTGTGAATTTGAATACCCAAATACTTAAAGCTCTCTACCCATTGTAGTGGCGCTGGGAGTCCTACTGGGAGTGTGTTCCGAGTAAGCGGAAATATAACCGACTTATCCCAGTTTATCCTGATCCCAGAGTAAGTCCCGAACGAGTCAATCACTTCCAACGCCGCCCTCAGCGAGGTCTGGGAGTCATTGAGGTAAAGGAGGGTATCGTCCGCATACATGGACACTTTTTCGAAAATGGGGTAGACCGATATGCCGGTCACTGTCGACGATGACCTAAGAAGAATAGCCAGTGGCTCAATAGCAAGTGTGAAAAGGGCTGGGGAGAGGGGACACCCCTGTCTGGTACCTCGGTGAAGTGGGAATGGTGCAGAGAGGCGACCGTTCGTACGGACCCGATGGGTTGGAGTATAACATTTGCAACCATGAAATAAATATCGGGCCCAGCCCAAACCTCCGTAGCACATTCCATAGGTATTCCCACTCCACCGAGTCAAATGCCTTTTCAGCATCCAGAGAAGCGATCACCTCCCCCCCCTCCCCACCATTCACCCTGGCCATCACAGTAAACAATCTCCTCAGGTTAATGTCAGTGCCCTTACCCGGCATAAACCCGGTCTGGTCCCCATGTATCAGAGAAAGTATGACCGCATTGAGACGGTTGGCTAAAACTTTGGTCAGGATCTTGGCGTCAACATTCAATAACGATATTGGTCTATACGACGAGCACAGCTCAGGGTCCTTCCCCGGTTTGGGAATGACTACAATCACTGCCCTCATCATGGAGTCCGGAAGGACGCCATCACTAAGGGAAGAGACGAGGGTCCCTCTCAGTCTACCTGCAATAGATGTCATATGCGTCTTGAAAAACTCCGCCGGGAGGCCATCGTCTCCCGGAGTTTTACCAGCCTGCATGGAGGAGATTGCTATGTGCATTTCTTTCAGAGTGATAGGAGCGTCTAGGTGAGCTCGGGCCTCGTTTGTGAGAGTAGGGAAGTCAATGTTATTTAGGAACGCCTGCAGTTCCTCAGGCGTATGTTCCGCCCTAGAGGAGTACAGCCTCCTGTAATAGATGGCAAACTGCTCGTTAATTCCCTCCGAGTCGGATACCAATCCCCCGGACTCTTCTCTAATGTTAGCTATGTGGGTAGTGTCAACCGGTTCCCTAGAAAGCCAGGCGAGCATCCTGCCAGATCGCTCACCCTGCTCAAATATCTTCTGTGACTGAAATAGTAGCTGCTTTTTAGCAGCCGCCACTCTTAGTAGTTGAACCTCTCTCCATGCCACTAGCAGGTCCTTTCTCTGATCTTCCCTTCTACCTTCAGCATACTCTCTTTCCAGTCTCTGGGCAGTATCCTCCGCATGCGCCAGCGAGGCCCTGGAGGCCGAGCGGGCCAAGCCTATGGTCCCAATATATTGTTGTTTAATGTGTTCTTTGAACTGTTCCCATCTAGCAGGGTTCCCAGTACCCTCGGGATCAGGGGCCCAGTATGCCATGACGGCAGACTCTACCACTGGCTCAACCCGCTCGTCTGATATCCAGAACCGTGACAGACGCCACAAGGAGTCACCCGGGGATGTTCTAATGCGTAACTTTAGGAGGAGAGGAGCATGGTCTGATATCCCCCTGGGGAGGACTGCAATCTCCTGTACCTTAGATAGAACCGGGCTGCTGACATATATAAGATCTATCCTTGACATAGCTGTATACGTAGCCGAGCTACAAGTGTACCCCCTGATCCTAGGGTATTTCCACCTCCACACATCTGTGAGTCCCAGAGTGGTCGCCCACCGAGAGAGTGGGGAGTCCACTGCTTGTTCAGGAGTCATTTTATCTAGGCTAGGACAGGGCACCATATTAAAATCTCCTGCCAAAATTACTGCTGTGACTGAGTGAGATGTGAGTATCTGTGTAATCTTATTGAGAAGGCCAATCGTGGCTGGCGGGGGGTTGTATAATCCCACCAAAATTAAGGGCATACCGTCCACAATTGCGTGCAGGACTACATATTTACCATTAGGATCCAGATGTAGGTCTAAGAGCACAAACTGTAGGGTTTTACGCACCAAAATACTAACGCCCCATGTGCATGGTAATAGTGGCCAACCCATGGTTTCTTGAGACTCAGGACTCTACTTCCAACCAAATGGGTTTCCTGTAGGATACATATGTCCGGGGAGTACTGTTTAAGAAATTTGAAGACAGGGGCTCTCTTTATTTTGGAGTTTAGGCCCCTAACATTCCACGAAATGATACTCAAGGGGGCCATGAGGGGATGTTGGAATGTGCTTTCCGGGGTCCCAGTCCCACATCTGGATCACTGACTTTATCCCCCATGCGACTCTTAGGCCTCCATCGGTCTCTCCATACCTGATTGCCTACTCGTGACACCCTGCTAGCAAGTATACATACATTCCAATCATGCAATGCATCACAGTTATAAGATACCTTAGAAAAGAAAAAGAAAAACAAAAAACCAACAAACCAGTGTGCAAGACACTTCCCCCCCCCCCACCCACCTTGTGCACCTTTCCAAACTAAGGCACACTTGGATCCCTGTAACGTACTTGGTTGTCAACCACATGGGGTCATGAACAAAAAACAAGTAGGCGTTTCAAGCCCGGGAACTGAGTGTCTAGGAAATTCGCAGAGATGTCACCAACAGAGCGGGGTCTCAGTTTCAAAGACCACCTGTCCGATCCCGAAACAGTAAAACTTGCATGCGGCTAGAGTGGAGCTCCCGGTTAACTCCGGGTGCCCCTCTGGTCTTGCAAACTCAGCCCATGTTGTCCCTCTGAGTGCGCGCCCAAACATGTCCTCAAACTTTTGTGCGTTGCAATCTGCCTGTTAGGGTTCATGCTGGAGTGAACATTCAGGCACTTGAAAAGGTGACAGTCAGGATGTTCCTAAGGCCATGTCGATAGACCGCGGCCATCCAGCGACAAAGTAGATGATGTAGATGGGCAGTAAATGCATTACTTCTCTCTCATCCCCTATCATCCTCCCCATCAGAACGGGGTATGAGCAGGCCTACTCTTCCAGGCCCGTCAGTCCGTGTGGCCGGGGGAGAGAGGTATGGAGGGACCGAGATCAGGGGAACAGGGAAGAACACTGCCCGCGGCATGCCCTATAGCGTACAGCAACAGATTAACAGTTTAGGCGAGGGACACCCACAGAGGGACCAGGCTAACTTACATGTCCTTGGCAGATGGAGCATTCGCGAAGGACGGTCATAGATCAGTCGCGTGGTAAGGTATTCACCCATCTTGCCTCTTCCTCCGGGGTAGCAAAGAACCGAGCTGTCTCCCCATCCACTACCCGCAGCCGTGCAGGGTACAGCATGCTGTACTTTATGTTGCGGGTCCTCAGGGACTGCTTTACTGCGTCAAAAGATTTCCTCCTCTTCTGAGTATCCACTGAAAAGTCCGGAAAAAACATGAGGCGGGTTGCTTCAAATCTGACCTCCTCCATCTTCCTGGCCTCACGAAGTATAAGGTCCCGGTCTCTGAAGTTCATTAATTTAAAGATAAACGTGCGCGGTGGGGCTCCAGGAGGGCCGCGATTGGAAGGCATCCTGTGGGCTCTCTCCACCACAAAATGGGGGGAGAATGGGGCCTGCGGGAAGAGCGTGCGGAGGAGATGCTCCGTGAAGGCCGGAGTGTCAGGGCCCTCTTTCCCTTCCGGCAGTCCAATGATCCGGAGGTTATTGCGCCGATTCCGGTTCTCGGCGTCTTCGGATCTTGTTTCCAGGTGTTTTAGCCGCACATGCACTGTATGGAGGGTGGCCGTTTGCGCTCTCGACGAGGGCCGGGTCTGCCTCCTTGGTTTGGGTCGCCATGTTGGATGTCCGCTCCACGTGCACGGCCGCGCCAGAGGGATGAGCCGGGGGTCTCCCGTTCTGTGATTTAAGTGCATTTTTTTAATTGGCCTCTTGTGATCCCCTGTACAGCAGAATTCAAACCGGGAGAGGGAGAAGCAGCACATGAAGCCAATCAGTTGTGTTGTAGTGCTTACAGGCCAACAAGGAACATGCTGACAGGAGGAGAGAGTTGAGTGACAAATGAGCTCACTAGTGTGCCGTTTTTACTTCATTGTACAGTCATAGGCTGGGCCTGTAAATGTTACCTGAAGTGGTTGCAAATTCAGGTTTTTTTTTATCTTAAAGAGGAATTCCACCCAAAAATGGAACTTCTGCTGATCGGATTCCCCCTGCCCCCCTCCAGTGTCACATTTGGGACCTTTCAGGGGAGAGATGAGAGCAGATACCTGTATAATCCAGGTATTTGCTACCACTTTCGGGGATAGATCACTGCAGGCTCCGCAGCGATCTATGCCATGTCCGGCTCCTCCTCTGCCCCCCCCCCCCCCGTCTTCTGGGAGACACACAGGTCCCAGAAGACAGCAGGGAACAGTGAGGATGCGCAGTGCGACTTGCGCATGCTCAGTAGTGAACCAGGCTGCCCCCCTTGGCTAGTTACCGGCTCTCCTCTCCCCACGCTATGACAGCGTGAGGAAAGGAATGCCGATAATTGGCAAGTGTGCTTACATCATGATCAGCTGTGATTGGACACAGCTGATCACAAGGTAAAGGGCCACTAGGATTGCGCCACAGCAGGCGTTGTTCTGGAAAGACATCAACAGACGCCCCCCCAGAGGTGGAAGGCTGAGCTGTAGCTGTCATTCGGCTATAGCGCGGTTGGCAAGTGGTTAAACTGCTTTTCACTCTAGAATAAAACACCCCATACACACTGGGCATTTTGTCATCTTTCCTAGATGCCTTTCCTCCTGGCAGCGGTGTTGTGGCAAAAAAAAAAAAAAATGATCGATGCTTGAAAACGCATGAAACCCATTTAGGCATGTCAAGCACTTGAGCAATAATTTTATTGGCCAGAATAATAATTTGTAGCATGCCTATAATCTCTAACCAACTTCTGTTAACTGACAGCTATACGTAGCATTAAATTTACTGAATGTTATGTTATGTACCCTTTGGTGATGTCAGGGACCAAACTTGAGGCCCAATATATCAAGTATGTTAACCACCATTAGTGGTTTAAAAAGTGGTAGTCAACTTAGTTTATATAAGGGCCTAGATCAGCCATGTTCAAAGTCTAGCCCACGGGCCAATTGCGGCCCCACTAGTAATTTGGAGAGAGAGAGAGATCTAAAATATATATATATCTTTTGTGGCTCCCCAGCAAATCCCAGAGGGCCACATGGGGATTCGTTGGGGGGGCAACAAAAGATATATACCATATTTATCATTCAGTTCTGGCAGCCTCGGAGTGGACAGGAAGGGGGCGGGACGAGTGCCGTCAGATTACATACAGGAGAATCTCCTGTTTACTTGGCAGCCTCTATAATAGGAAGTCCCGTCTCCTGGGCTGGTATTGGATGACTGTTCTGTCTATCATAGGAGGCAGGACTTTGTATTAAAGAGGCCATGGAGTAAACAGGAGATTATCCTGTATGTAATGTTGGCGCTCGTCCCACCCCCCTCCCTGTCACCTTTGAGGCTGCATTCATGGGCACTGACCCTTATTTTGCTTCACAGTTATTTATTTAAAATTTTTTTTTTTTCCTGAAACTTCCCTCGTAAAGTGAAGGTGCGTGTTATATGCCGATAAATACGGTATATCTAAATAACATGCCCAAGCTCATCCTTAGACTCTTCACCACACACAGCCACAAAGGCAAGAGAATTCTTGTTGGGCAGTGTATTAGTTAATTTGCATTTCATTTTATTGGTCAAATAATGTCAGGCAAAAAGGTCGGCCCTCACACATGTTCACTTCATCAAATCTGGCCCTCTTTGAAAAAAGTTTGGACACCCCTGGCCTAGATTGAGAAGGTATAAGCCTCCATTTTGTATGCATGCTCATAAGGTGTAAACATTTAAAACATTCATGGAATCTAAGAACCTTGAATAATGTAATTAGAAAAAAAACTAAAAGGAAGAAGGGTAGAAACGGAAACATTCCAATATCGTAAGAACCCGAAGACTACATGTAAAACAGAGGTGCCAAATTCACACTGAAGTCCAAGGTGACCCTTCTGTAACAATTGACTCACTGGACCATAAAGCAATACAAAAGCATTAAAATATATTAAACGAACGAGTAAATAAATGAACAAATTCCACCAACATAAAATCAATTGCTGGGTAGAAAGTGGTGTGTAAAACCAATACCATTCAACTATTTACCTCCCCAATTCCTGAGGAGCGACCATCCAATGATGATCGTCCTACACACATATGTCTTATGTTTAAGGGGTCAGTCAACAATCCCGCAGGCCCTTATCCAAGCAATAAGAATAACCCTCTAGGTACAATCTTCTGAAAAAATGAAAAGATTGACTCCTGTGCAAGTAACACACAGCAAAGCATACGGTACAATGCAGTCTAGATTATGTAATATAGGGCTAAACAAATACTGATAGCAATACTGTTATGGTGACTATTAAAAAAAAGGGGGGGGGGGGGGGGGGGGGCTTTCTCCATCAGAGAGATAGGTGCACGATTAACCACATCAATACTGGGCACTTTCGCACCCTTCCTTCCCAGGCCAATTTTCATCTTTCAGCGCTCTCGCACTTTCACTGACAATAGCGCAGTCATGCTACGCTGTACCCAAATGACATTTTTATCATTTTGTTCACACAAATAGAGCTTTCTTTTGGTGGTATTTATTCACGACTCGGTTTTTTATTTTTTGCGATACAAGTGAAAAAAAGAGCAGAAATTTGGTAAAAAAAAAGTATATTTTCTTTATTCTATTTTAAAAGAAATCCAATAAAATCAAATTTTTCATAAATTTAAGCCAAAATGTATTCTGATACATGTTTTTGGTAAAAAAAAATCCTGTTAAGTGTATAATAATTGGTTTGTGTGATCATGGACATATGTACGCAAATGATCATGTACAGATGTGCGCAGATGATCATTGGGACATGTGATTTTACTGTTATATATGTGGGGGACAGGTGTTTTGGGGATCATTACTATGTGGGGACATGTGTTTGGGGGACATTGTGTGTTTACTGTGTGTTTACACTAGACTGGTGATCAGTGAGTAAAAAGCTGTAAAAAAACAGCTAATACTCACCGATCACCAGTCGGCTGCAGAAATCTCCACTCTTCGTCGACAACTTCCGTGTGAGGAGAGGAGAGCCGATCGCCTATCAACCGGCTGTTTGTTTACATCACACGACGGCCGTGATTGGACACGGCCGTCATGTGATCAGGAGGGCTAATCACAGAGCCCTCCTGCCGATCTAAGATGCGCCATGTCCTGGGGACACGGGCGCATCGGGATCACGCCACTGTGCGGGACGAAATCATTCACCTGACTGAAAAATCGCCAACAGTACATTTTAAGTGGTTCTAAAGGCAAATGGCTGTGTACCCTAATGCATTGTCTACAGTACATGAAGGTTAAAAAAAAAAAAAAAAAATTTGCATCCCCAAACACTTACCTGGGTCCATTCTCAATCCAGCGCTGTGCCCGTCTGCAGCAGCTGTTCTCCCCTCTTCCTGGTCTTACAGGCTTTGATGATAGCAGCAGGAGGTATTGGCTCCTACTGCAGTCAATCAAATCCTGTGAGAAGGGTGCAGGAGGTGGGCTAAGCAGCACTGTGTCTGTCTATAGAAGCAAACACCCCTGCTGGGAAGCAAGCCTGCACAAGTGCCCCATAGCATGCAGCTTGCTATGGAGGGTACTCGAAGAAGGAGTGGAGAGCGCTGGTGGGGAACCCCAGAAGAGGAGGTTAGGGTCCACTCTGTGCAATAACATTGCACAAACAAGGCAAGTATTAACTTGCTGTTCAATTCAGGGAAAAAATTAAAAATGTAGGTTTAGAACCTCTTTGAGGGCACACTTTAGGGGCTTATTCACACTGGTGCAGAGGCCTGTGCTGCTTGCAACAGTCATTTGTTTGTGTCCAAAGCAGTGTGGAGCTGCATTGCAAGCAGCCTATGTTACTCAATAGAGATGCATCAGCTGTACTGACTCACTCATACATCCAAGTTTGACAGTTGTCCACGACGAGGCACACTGTCTGTATTCGGGGCCAGTCCAAACAGCCATCTTCATTGACTAACAGCTGTCTGCACAGAGATCCAAGATGTAAAAAAAATAAAATAAAATTACTCTTACATGCAGTATTGGCCTCTTCGCCTGTGTGGATGTGCCCTATAGAAAAGGGTTTTCTGTTTTATAACATACAGTAGATCAGCTATGAAACCTTTCAGGGTCCCTGCCTTTGCTACTTTTTTCACAAATAATTGGTAACAAGTAATATTAAAACAGAACAACATTCTCTTCCTCTCCACCCATATCTTTGTTGATCCTCTTTTATCTCAAGTCACAGCTGGATTCCTACTACTTCCTGATGCCAGCTGACTGGCCATGTACATTCAAAAATTGGCATGCTAATGCTACTGTATTCCTGTGCCCAGACTATAGACAGGTATGGAATATAAAAAGATGTATTTTTTTTTTTTTTTTTTTTAAATGCTGAAGAGTGAATTGCAATGTGCTTGGGATTCTGCAGTGCATTGAGGGGGGACTGAATAGCTTGGAAGGAGCCACTGTACTAACTATTCAATGTTAGTAGAGCAATCTCCCCTGCTGAGCTATTGTGTTCTGACAGGGGGACGCCCCCCCCCCCAGAACACACCAGTCAGCACTCTCAGCTATTGGCTGAGAGTGTTGTTCGAATGCCAATTGGCAGACCTTTTTCGGTCATGCCCTTACGACAGAAGCCAGCTGAACAGCCGGCTTCTGTTGGACCTACTGCCGTACACATACGGGCCCAATTGCCGGCTGGTTTCTATTGGACCGGCCAATGCCGCCCGATATTCAGCCCATACTCTTCCAACCCTTTAAAAGCAGCCATTCTCAACCAGGGTTCTATGGAATCCTGGGGTTCCTCCACAGGTTGGTACGGGTTCCTTGAGCTCTGGCTGATTGGCCTTCCATTTGATGATGCTTTTGTTGTTGCAGGCCAATGCCACTTGATCTTTTTAGCTACAGTACCTTGAAAAAGTATTCATATCACTTGAAATTTTCCACATTTTGTCATGTTACAGCAAAAAACGTAAATGCGTTTTATTGGTATTTCATGTGATAGACCAACACAAAGTGGCACATACCGTAATTTTGAAGTGGAAGGAAAATTATAAATGGTTTTCCAATTTTTTTACAAATATAGATCTGAAAAGTGTGGTGTGCATTTGTATTTAGCCCCCTTTACTGATACCCCTAACTAAAATCCAGTAGAACCAATTGCCTTCAGAAATCACCTAATTAGTACATAGAGTCCACCTGTGTGTAATTTAATCTCAGTATAAATATAGCTGTTCTGAGGTTTGTTAGAGAACCTTAGTGAACAAACAGCGATATTGAAGACCAATCCGATGGAAAATGTCCGATGGTGCCTACACACGGTCGGAATTTCCGACAACATTGTCCGATAGGACAGAAATCATCGGAAAATCCGACCGTGTGTATGGGGCTTAATAGTATATACGGTATATCTCTCCTCTAATAGTATATCTCTCCTCTAATAGTATATACGGTATATCTCTCCTCTAATGGTATATACAGTATATCTCTCCTCTAATGGTATATACAGTATATCTCTCCTCTAATGGTATATACTGTATATCTCTCCTCTAATGGTATATACAGTATATCTCTCCTCTAATAGTACATACGGTATATCTCTCCTCTAATGGTGTATACGGTATATCTCTCCTCTAATGGTATATACAGTATGTCTCTCCTCTAATAGTATATACAGTATATCTCTCCTCTAATAGTATATACAGTATACAGTATACAGTATCTCCTCTAATAGTATATACAGTATGTCTCTCCTCTAATAGTATATACAGTATGTCTCTCCTCTAATAGTATATACAGTATATCTCTCCTCTAATAGTATATATACAGTATATCTCTCTCCTCTAATAGTATATACAGTAGCTCTCTCCTCTAATAGTATATACAGTAGCTCTCTCCTCTAATAGTATATACAGTAGCTCTCTCCTCTAATAGTATATACAGTAGCTCTCTCCTCTAATAGTACATACAGTATATCTCTCCTCTAATAGTATATACGGTATATCTCTCCTCTAATAGTATATACAGTAGCTCTCTCCTCTAATAGTATATACAGTCTCTCTCCTCTAATAGTATATACAGTAGCTCTCTCCTCTAATAGTATATACAGTAGCTCTCTCCTCTAATAGTATATACAGTATGTCTCTCCTCTAATAGTATATACAGTAGCTCTCTCCTCTAATAGTATATATCTCTCCTCTAATAGTATATACAGTATGTCTCCTCTAATAGTATATACAGTATGTCTCTCCTCTAATAGTATATACAGTATCTCTCCTCTAATAGTATATACAGTAGCTCTCTCCTCTAATAGTATATACAGTATGTCTCCTCTAATAGCATATACCAGTGATGGCAAACCTTTTTGAGCCTGAGTGCCCAAACTGCAACATAAAACCAACTTATTAATTTCAAAGTGCCAACATCTCCATCACACTGTAAACTTCTAGTACATATTATGTATTGGCCTTCAGATCACACCTCTCTGTTGTCCGGCCACATCACATCAGTGAGCTACAGCACATTATATATTGCCATGTAACTCATAGCACACCTCCTCACCATGCATCACACCCCTCCATGTAGCTCATGGCACACTCAATCACACATCTGCCCCCCCCCCCCCCTCTCTGCAACTCACCACTCCCTCCCCCCTCTGCTGTGGTACAGCAGTGGTGCAGTGACACTCATGTAGCCTGTCTTGCTCCCTCTGCCCATACACAACTCTCCTGCTATCACCATAGCACAAAACATGCTCACGTGGCGCAGCTCATCACCGGCTGCTCTGACCACATCTCTGGGCTTTCTCACCAATGGATGGAAGCGGCTGCACACAGACCGACTCCCAGGCAAACAGACACCCACTTCTCCTCCCACGCCAGTCAATTGGCTGTTCATTCCCTGGCCAAGGGAGGTGATTGGCCACCTTTCGCTGTCCCTCAGCGCTTTCTTAAAAGAGTTGTCAGAGAGGGCTCTGTGCACTAGCTGTGGCACGCGTGCCATAGGTTCGCCATCACTGGTATATACAGTATATCTCTCCTCTAATAGTATATATAGTATATCTCTTCTAATAGTACATAAAGTATATCTCTTCTGTCTGTTCTCAGAGTGGATTCGTTATTTTGCTCCCTAACCATATAGTTGGTTATTTTTATTTACCACTGCATAGAGCTATTTAATAATAAATTGCCTTTTTTTAAAACGTTACATATTAACTAAATTATACACCACACTTTTTTGTTTAGGTTATTAACCGATTAATCAAAACAATAATCGGCCAACTAATCGATTATGAAAATAATCATTAGTTGCAGCACTAGTCTATCACATAAAATCTTAATAAAATACATTTATGTTTTTGGTTGTAACATAACAAAATGTGGAAAATTTCAAGGAGCATGAATACTTTTTCAAGGCACTGTATATGTAAGGTGCACTCTTCCCAATAACCACCAATGCAAAGGGCATTCTTCCTAATGTAAGGGGAATTTGTGCAACTTACCCATAAGGCCCCTTTCACACGGACGTGTCCGTCGATCCCCGCTGAGTAGGCAGATGAGAGGTCTGTCTCTGCACACTGTGCAGGGACAGACATGTCAGAGCGCCGCTCTCCTCTATGGGGGATCGGATGAAGACGAACCGTAGAGTCCGTTTTCATCCGATCAGCCAGACGGATGGAAAAGTATGAATTTGTTTTAAGAAGGGAAGCCTGATACCTGAAAATTATTTCAAGGATCCCGCTGACTTAAAAAGGTTGAGAAAGGCTGGTTCAAAGTACATACACTATATTTATCAAGCAATAAAAGAGCTTTATAACTAGTCTTTATTGACCTCTCTAGCTGCTTGTACTGTAAAGTAATGCATTCTTAAAGATCACAACAAAAGATGTGTTTAATTTACTCACAAATACGCTGGATCTTTTGTGGTATTGCATTTACAACCATAATTGTTTTCTTTTACAACTGGAATGGATAAACACCGTTAGGTGCGTATACGTGTAAAATATCTAAATATGTTCATCTCCAAACGCGAGATTCACGTATTGACACATTGGCTATACTAGAACTGCTGATGTGTGGTCAGGAGAGACTATTCTGTTCTATGTACTCCTTTAGAGGGATGGTGCCTACGGTATATACAGTAAGTGCCTTTTTTTTTTTTTACTAGTGTCAGTGTGCATGAGACCTAAGGGCTCACTTACATTTATGTAGCGTTGACGCGCATGCATTGTTGAAGTAACGATTTGGTATGGAGTTAACAGGCATTGACCAAGACATGTTAATACCTGTTGCCAACACATCAAAACATGTCATATACGTCTTGATGTGCTGCCATTGAATTCTATGGGCCTACCAACACACAGGGCAAAAAAATGGACATGTTGTGTCTTTCAAAAACACTGCAGTGCAAAAGAATTGTCAATATTGTTTTACGGGGAACTTGTACACTTGGATACGTTTTATAAAATAACGCATTCTTTGAAATGCAACAGGGTAAATAGGCCCTAAAGCTGAATTCACACCTGAGCATGCGTGCCTGCAGATGATTTTGGAACTTTTTTCTGTGCCTTTTTTTTAGCCCTGTTTAGGCTTGATTCTTTTTGTTTTAACCAATGGAAATCTAGTTGCTAGGAGGAGATAGTTGTTTTGGCTTAAACAAAATGAGTTTTCAGGCACTTCTATTGAAGTCTATGGGGCCAAAAGTGACCCCTTCTGTTTCAAATGCAGCTCATACATCCTTTTGAGCTACAGGCACCTGAGCACTCATGTGAACAGATAGAATCTAAAAGTGTGGGATTTTGGAGCTTTAGCCTGGGTTCACACTATTGTGAGCACAGACATTGCACGTGATTCACACCGCATTGCTGTTCCGATCACTGTGCAATGCGAATTCAGGTATACAGTTTGTATGGCTGAACTTGCATTAGATTTGCACGAAAATGCTGCAGGAACCTTTTTTCCCCGCACTGGAATCGGATCGCATGTGTTCACACCCATGCGATTTAATTCCAGTCAGAATTCACAGTTCGCACTACCATCTGCAAACCGACCTGGGGGTGTCATTACCTTTGTATTGACGCCCACAGCAGTTCACAGAGGGCAGTGTGAACTGCCTGCAATGCGATGTGGGAACCGGCACTGGAATCGCACTGGTTCCTTAAGCCCTGAACCAGGGCTTAAGGATCAGGTGTGAATCAAGGCTAAATTTAGTTTAAAGTGATATTAAACACACACACAAAAAAAAAAGAGATATATAACCACTTGATGACTGCCCTATAGCACCTTTACTGCTACAGGGCGGCTGCTCTGTGCAGAATCAGCCCTGGTTCACACTTATGCAATGAAGGAAGCGCATCAAATCATGTGCATTCCCCACACTGCATTGCAATCGCACAGCGTCCATGCCATCTGCTGCGGTGTCAGTGCTAGATTAACGACACCCCCAAACCGATCTCAAGATGCAGTGCGATTGCCAAAATTGGATCGCATGGATGTTCACACCCATGTGATGTGATTAATGTGCGAAAAAAAGGGTCCTGCACCTTTTTGGTGCGGATGCGATTTGAGCCATACAAAATGTATGGCTGTATGGCACAAATCACACCGCACAGACATCGCATGTGATGTGCACAAGAATGCGGTGCGAATTCTGTGCAAATGATATATATATATATATATATATATATATATATATATATATATATATATATATATATACACACATACACACACACACACACACATTTGACTTTTCAATTAATATCATGAATTTAAATGAATATGAATGTATTGCCATTATCTGCACCTTTAGTGCAAGAAAAGCTCAAGTCTTTAAATTCTATGTATGTCTTCACACTGGTCGATTGCGCTTCTGCTGTGGTGTTAAATATTTTACTTTCTGCATTTTTGGTCAGTTAAAAAAAGCTGCACCAAAAACGCACCTCCCCATTAAAATGCATGAAAACGCATCAATAACGCACCAGTGTTACATCTTTGATGCGGTTTTTGAGTCACATGACCTATGAAAAACACACAACAAAATCGTAGTAGAATCATGGCAAAATCGCATGCGTTTTTGGCGCCACCATCAAAACCTTTTTCTCTATCTGTGTACCAAAAAAGAACAGCGCTCACAAATAATGATATCAAAAATGAGAAAATGGTGAATAATACTGAAATGTGCTGATATGACTAAACACATGTGCCAAAATACAAGACCGCAGCAAAAACCATAACCTTCGTTATAAAATTGCCCAACGGATAAGCATCAATAATAACATAGATTTGAGAAACTAATTAGTGTCCAACATAATCTGTGATATATGATAAAGTCCAGCAGAAAAGATGTTTTACAAATAATAATAATAATAAAAGTCCCCTTCTTGGGCTGAACTCACCAAGGCAGAAAGGTGGCCGCTGTTAAATCAAGCAAGCATGCTTAGATGGAATCCAAAGGACACAGGATGCAAGCACAGCTATTAAAGCAGGCAAGTAAGCTGAAAGATAAGCTCCAAAGACCATGTAGATTGCCCAAAAAAGAGAAAACACTGGATGGTGAAGTACTGTGGGGTAAAGATATAAATTTCCTGCCTCCGTGGAACGCACGCTTATCCAGCGGCGATCGCGGAAGTTTACTCTGAAAAGCTTGCCTTGTTTTGCATCTTGTAAGTAGCGCTAAGTGCGCAATTTATATCTTTACCCCACAGTACTTCACCATCCAGTGTTTTCTCTTTTTTGGGCAATCTACATGGTCTTTGGAGCTTACACCAGTGGAAGGTTTTTTTGGGGCCATTTGGATATCTTTCAGCTTACTTGCCTGCTTTAATAGCTGTGCTTGCATCCTGTGTCCTTTGGATTCCATCTAAGCATGCTCGCTTGATTTAACAGCAGCCACCTTTCTGCCTTGGTGAGTTCAGCCCAAGAAGGGGACATTTATTATTATTTGTAAAACATCTTTTCTGCTGGACTTTATCATATATCACAGATTATGTTGGACACTAATTAGTTTCTCAAATCTATGTTATTATTGATGCTTATCCGTTGGGCAATTTTATAACGAAGGTTATGGTTTTTGCTGCGGTCTTGTATTTTGGCACATGTGTTTAGTCATATCAGCACATTTCAGTATTATTCACCATTTTCTCATTTTTGATATCATTATTTGTGAGCGCTGTTCTTTTTTGGTACACATATTTTGAAAGTTTTAGCACTTTTTTACAGCAGCTGCAATTAATTAATTTTATATTTGCACTATCCAGCAGGTTTATTTTATTTTGCCCAGCGCCAGTTTTTGTCTTTTTCATACTTTTTCTCTATCGGCAAGATGCTGAAAAACACAATTTTTGGCCACTGAAATTTTAGTGCATATCTCATAGGGATGAGCTCAGGCGTGTTCGCATGCTCCACGTGCAGAGCCCATCAAGAAGTTTGGGGCAGCACTGCGCTAGTCACAGGCAGTGAGACATTGCCCGATGCGCGGCTGCAGAGATCGAGCAATGTCTCATTGCCTGTGATTAGCGCTGCGCTGACTTCCTGGCGGGCTCTGCACATGGAGCATGCGAATACGCCAGAGCTCATCCCTAATCTCTAGTATCTACATCTTTTATATTTGACCAAAAATTGGGTTTTATATTGTGTATGTTTTCAATAAAATGCAATAGAAAGTGCATTTTTTTTTTCCCCCAAAAAATAGCGTCTAAAAAAAAATCACTGCGCAAATACGATGCGACATAAAAAATTGCAACACCCATCATTTTGTTCTTTATGGCCTCTGCTAAAAAATGATATGCAATGTTTGGGGGTTTTAAGTAATTTTCTAGCAAAAAAAAGTAGATTACTACATGTGTCAGAATTGGCCTGGTTGGGAAGTGGTTAAAATTGACAGCCTCCACATTCCTAATAGGCTAGACTAACTTAAAAATATTAGTCGAAAAGCGCTGCAAAGAGCTCAGTAACATAAAGCAATATTCACAAGGTACTTTGTATGGGCTTGCCTAAGCTATAAAAGTAGAGGTGGACCCCAATCTATTGATATGGGCTTACCTTAGTAAGGGCAGCTCTGAAAGTGGATCCCAATCTAGACTGATCAGGAGGCTTCATTTCTCCCTGACAACCACAATTATCAGAGCCAGAAGAACTAAGGCTGCATTCGCGCCTGAGCATTTTGTTTCCAGGCTTATTTACTTTTTTTGCGCTTCAGGCTACAAAATGCTTAGATGTGAACAGAGGCCATTTAAATGAATGGGGTTTTGCTTGTTGGGCATTTTACGAGCTGAAACGGCTCAGGTGTGAATGCAGCCTAATACAAACATGACACAGTCTACACCAGTATGGTCAGAAACACAAAACAACTGAGGCTGGGGGGTCGGGAGGGGCTTTTTAATCTCTTTCTGGTTTGTGTTTCCTGTTGAAGGCGGAGCCAATCATCTATCAAGTAGCCGTTCTCGAAATGATTTGAGAAAATAATAATAATAATAAATAAGTTAGCACTTCCACCTGGGAGCACTGGGGTCGTCGATTCGAATCCCAACCACGGTGCTACCTGCCTGGAGTTTGCATGTTCTCCCTGTACCTGCGTGAGTTTCCTCCGGGTACTCGGGTCTCCTCCTACACTCCAAAGACGTTCTGGTAGGTTAATTGTCTAAATTGGCTCTAGTATGTGTATGTATGAATGCGAGTAAGGCCCGGTTTACGCTGGTGCGACATACGCTCCGACTTTGGGAGCACGTGTCGCAGGACGTGTATAAATCAATGGTTCCCCATTGGAGCCACTTTAACTGGTTCAACACAATTTGGTACGACTTTGAAAAAGATTCCTGCACTACTTTGGTCTGTTTTCAGCCCATTCAATATCACTGGTAGGTTAATTGGCTTCTGTCCAACATTGGCCCTGGTATATGAATGTGAGTTGGGGACCTTAGATTGTGTGCTCCTTGAGGGTAGGGACTGATGTGAGTGTGCGATATATGTGTGGAGCGCTGCATAAATTGACACCGCTATATGGGTACCTTAACCGCTTCCCGACCACCTCCTGCACATATACGTCGGCAGAATGGCACGGCTAGGCAAAAGCACGTACAGGTACGTCTCCTTTTAATTGCCTAGCCGTGGGGTCGCGGGCGCGCCGCCGGCGGCGCTCTCGCGACCCGGTCGGGAGCTCCTTGGCTGCGGGACCAGCGGACCTGATCGCCGCTGGTGTCCCGCGATCGGGTCACAGAGCTGAAGAACGGGAGAGGTCTGTGTAAACAAACCTCTCCTCATGCTTCCTACACTGCCTGTCATTGATCGGCTGTTCCCTGTCATCGGGAAAGCCGATCAATGACGTCAGACGTCAGCCCCGCCCCCTAATGTAAAAAAAAAAAACACACACGTCACAGACCATAACCCCTCTCCGCCCCCTAGTGGTTAACTCTTTCACTGCCAGTGTAATTTATACAGGAATCAATGCATTTAAATAGCATTGATTGCTGTATAAATGACAATGGTCCCAAAAATGTGTCAAAAATGTCCTATGTGTCCGCCATAATGTCACAGTCACAATAAAAATCGCTGATCGCCGCCATTACTAGTAAAAAAAACATATTAATAAAAATGCTATAAAACTATCCCCTATTTTGTAAATGCTATAACTTTTGCGCAAACCAATCAATCGCTAATTGCGATTTTTTTTTTTTTTTTTACCAAAAATATGTAGAAGAATACGTATCGGCCTAAACTAAGGAAAAAAAATGTTTTTTTATATATTTTTTGGGGATATTTATTATAGCAAAAAGTTAAAAATATTGCATTTTTTTTCAAAATTGTCGCTCTATTTTTGTTTATAGCGCAAAAAATAAAAAACGCAGGGGTGATCAAATACCACCAAAAGAAAGCTCTATTTGTGGGAAAAAAAAGGACACCAATTTTGTTTGGGAGCCATGTCGCATGACCGCGCAATTGTCAGTTAAAGCGACGCAGTGCCGAATCGCAAAAAGGGGCCTGGTCCTTTGGCTGCAAATTTGTCCGGGGCTGAAGTGGTTAAATAATAATATAATAGATGAGCATCTTAATGAGACACAATGTACTGGGACAATTGTAGACGACGCACCCACACTCACTTAGGTTGAACTGGATGGACTGGTGTCTTTATTCAACCTTACTAATATGTAACTCAAGTCGGGTCAAAGTCGGATCATCTTAACTGATGCGACTTGTGCTCTGAGGATCTTAAAGGGGAACCAAAGTTTAAAAAAAAAAAGAACAGAGTGGGGTCCCCCCGCCCAATTCCATACCAGACCCTTCGGTCTAGTATAGATTCTAAAGGGAACCCTCACATCTAAGTAAAAAAAAAAACTGGCCTGGATCCCCCCTAAAATCTATACCAGACTGTTATCTGAGCATGCAGGTCAGGAAAGGGATGGGGGGTAAGCAAACGCCCAACTACTGGACCATACCATGATGGGCCGGTGATGTCACAAGGGAGCAGGGTCTCTTGATGACCTCACAGGATGGCCATGCCCCATGGCTATATAAGAACTGGCAGAGAACGGAGCTGGCACAACTGAGGGAGCTAGCATTGGGAGAAGACATTGGCGGAGGGAGAAGAACCATCAGAGGAACCAGAGAAAGAAGACATCATCAGCGCAGGGAGAAGAACCGGACAAAGAAGACATGGAGCTACGACGGGGACATTCTTCATTTTTAATAAAGGACTTTGTCAAAAACATGTGTACTGTATTTATTGTTGACACTTTTTTTGTGTGAATGAGTAGAGGCACAATGTACCCCTGCTCATTCACATGGGGGGCCAGTATCTGGGGGCCCCCTTTCCAGATTCCGGACCTGACCTTAGATTGTAAGCTCCTTGAGGGCAGGGACTGATGTGAATGTATAATAAGCGCTGCATAAATTGACAGCGCTATACAAGTACTTGTGAAATAAAACAAAAAAAACAATAAATCTCCTTTAAAGCATATCTTCCCTGTAGAAACTTTTTTTCTTTTTGGTCCTCCCCCCCTCCCTTTTGTAAAAAATGTTAAAAATTATTATTTTATTACGATTTGTATCTTTGTGTTTTCAGCCTAGGCCGGGCCCTGCTGCCTCCTGGGATTGCGACGTCACAGCTATCCCAGGAGGCAGTGTGCTGTGTTTCTGCAAAAGCACTCAAATACTGCTTCCAACTAGGGTGTCAATACATTGGAAATGGCTGCGTTTGTGCACAGAAAAGCCTCTGTGCATTCATATGCGCTGTGCCAGTCGTTCCCAGGTCCCAAATACCTATCAGAAAACCGCGTTGCATCAGCGCACACACCAGATCTTGTGAGATGGTGGAGTGGAAGAAAAAGGGAAGGGAGTGCTTTAAGGCTCCATTTACTCTTGTGCAAATTGTAATGCGACTCTGGACATCAATGTTGCATGACAAGTCGCAGCCCATTCTTTTCAATGGTACCCGTTTAAATCGGTGTGAGTTTGAAAATGTGCCTGCACTACTTTGATGCAACTTTGATCCAGAGAGTGTAAAGCTGGATCAAAATTGCACAGGAAATCGTGCAACTTGTGTGAATTGAGTCTAAGGAAAATCCTACAATTGTGCAGCACAGCTTAGTTCTGTAGCAGGAACGACCGGGTGTTTCCGACTGGCTGCAGACAGGAAGCCTGACCAAATCAATGACAGGCTGACATTGTTTGCGGCTGTACACATGTAATCACTTGGACCCATTACCTGTTAGGGATGGCTGTGCACCCCTGGATGCAGACAGTTCACATCCAGGGGCGCACGTAAGACCCTAACTGGAGGTAACCGCTCGGCCATGTCAGCATGTCATTGATTTGTACAGGCTTAGGCCCCTTTCACATGGGCGGCTCGTTCAGGTCCACCTGTCAGTTTTTATTAGGCGGACCTGGAGGGACGGATGTCAGCGCTGACATCCGACCCGCTCCAATCCGAAAAAGTGTGACGGAGGAAAAACCCAATTTTTCCATCCATCTGCGGATCGGGTGAAGGGGGACTCTACGGTCCTTCGTTATCCGATCCCCCATAGGGGAGAGCGGCGCTCTGACAGGTCCGTTCCTGCACAGAGTGCCATCTGTCATCTTCCTGCTCAGCGGGGGATCGATGGAGAGATCCCCCACTGTGACACGTCCGTGTGAAAGAGCCCTTCCTTTCTACGGCCCATCAGAAACACCTGGCCATACAAAAATACACTGATCTGGGCAGTGTACAGCCTTACTTGGCCATGTGCATGCTGCTTTATATTTTGTGAGCAGCTTGTTGTGTAGGGTCTGTGTTGTTAGAACATATCACATGGTTACTTTTTTTTTTTTTTATTTTTTTTTTTTTTTAACTTAAAGGGGTTGTAAAGGTTTGTGTTTTTTCACTTTAGTGCATCCTATGCATTAAGGTGAAAAAACACCTGTCAGTGACCCCCCCCCCGTCCCGTCCCGTCCCGTTTTTACATACCTGAACCCTCCAACTTGACCCGGCGGGGATGCGCTCCCTCTCTGCCTGGGGTTCCCGGCTCTTGATTGGATAGATTGATAGCACGCAGCCATTGGCTCCCGCTGCTGTCATTCAAATCCAATGACGCAAGCGCGTCTTGCATTTGGCGTCTATGGTGGGAGCGTGCCCGCAAAGGGAACCCCCTCGGGGAAGTGCTTCTCCTAGGGGGTTATCTGATGTGGGGAGGAGCCGAGAGAGCCGCCGGGGGACCTCAGAAGAGGATGTTCGGGCCACTCGGTGCAAAACTACCTGCACAGTGGAGGTAAGTATGTGTTTATTTAAAAATTTTTTTACCTTTACAATCACTTTAATTGATGCGTCACCATATGATACATCATTCAGCTCTTTGCACCATAGTGCATTATGATGAGCTTCGGTGGCATGTGGTGTAAAAAACGCATACAGGTACATGCTATATTTTTGCGTGAATGAGCTCAGCCGTCGAAGCCAGGAAGCTGTCAAAGCCAACAGCCAATCGTAGGAGGCAAAGGCTATCCCTGCCCTGCAGTGGCATGTATAGGTGCTGCTGCTGAGCAGGGGATGGGTGAGACCAGTCCAGACTGGGTGTGTCTGGACTGGGATTCGAATTTATGTGTGTGAGCCCACCAGTATGATGTCACCTTTACGGGCCAATCATCTGCAGAAAGCACATTCCTTGTATGTATACACCCTCCTTGTATATGTGTGGCTGCAGATGATTGGCCCGTACAGGTGACACCTTCCTGGCGGGCTCACACATAAATTCAGATCCTACTCATCGGTAGGTGTGAATAGGGCCCATGGACTGCAATTGTTTTCTCTGTGTACTCTTGTTGATCTTTATGGGTCAATGAACGTAAAAGCTGAAAGCAGGCTGGGCCCCCCAGCAGCCAATCAAGTGTTGGCTAACATTTTCTAACTTTTTTTTAAATAAAAGTATGAAGTTTGGGGTGTCATTGGCTGTGGCCCTCCAGAGTATGACAGTAAACACCCCCCTCCGATCAGATCCTCACACTGCCCCCCCTCCTGGCACTGGAGCGGTGCTACAAGTCCCAACAAGTCACCAAACAGGAAGAAGAGCTCAGAAACAATGCGGACAACTTGTCCTGGGGCTCAGGAGGTTAGTACGGGCAATCAGCACAGCCACGACTCCCACACCGGACTAAGGTAGGTGGGCAGACGAGCGAGGAGCGCTGTGTACATACTTTGTGTCGGCTTCTCCCATGATGATCACTGTGTGCTCCTCAGCCTGACCATGTACACCACAAGATGGCAGCATCTTCATGTCCTATGAGCCGGGAAGGGAAGGAGGCGCTCCCTCCTCCGTGTCATCACACCGGAAGCAGAGCTGGACGGGGGGCGGAGCATCGTCTAGGACTGAGCTGTCACACATCCTGTCTGTACAGTGTACACCTCTGATCTGCATCATGACGGTAAGTGAGGCGCCCTATGGGCAGGATATGAGGGGGTCATTGTACCGGGGGAGGGTGGGGGACCTGAATACTGAGCTTGTCATTGCACCTTCATTACATCTGATACTGAAAGAGGAACGACTCTTATTTCTCAAATCGAAAAGTCAGCAGATACAAATCCTCTATCAGCTGGCTTTTATTATACAGATCTCCTCAGCCAGGAGATCCAGCGCTGTCTTCACCCTGGCTGGTTCTTCGCTGGACCTCGGGTCCCCCCTTGCTGCCATATTGGCTTTGGGAACCCAGCTGGTGAGATGCACTCTGTGTTTACACCAGTCCGGATTTGAGATCGCGCTTCTTCAGTGCAATTTCAAAGTCGCCGATTCGCACCGTTTAGATGGCGATTTTATTGCGGCTTGTAACTCCATTTAAAGGGGTTGTAAACTTTTGTGTTTTTTAATCCTATGCATTAAGGTGAAAAAACACCTGTGAGTGACCAGCCCCCCCACCCCCCCACCCCCCCCCGCCCCCCCCCCCCCCCCCCCCCCCCCCTGTTTTACTTTACTTAACTGAACCCTCGAGCTTGACCCGGCGTGTATGCGCTGTCTCTCTGCCCGGGGTTCTCAGCTCTTGATTGGATAGATTGATAGCAGCACAGCCATTGGCTCCCACTGCTGTCAATCAAATCCAATGACGCGAGCGACCGATTCCTGCATTCGGCCTCTATGGATGTCCAATGCTGGACTCGGGAGCGCCGCCCGTAAGGTAACCCCATCGGGGAAGCGCTTCTCCGAGGGGGGGGTTATCAGATGTGGGGAGGAGCCGCCGGGTGACCCCAGAAGATAGTATTCGGGGCCACTCTGCAAAACGAGCTGCACAGTGGAGGTAAGTATTTTATGTGTTTTTTTTTTTTTAACCTTAAGGCCCCTTTTACACTGGGGCGGGCGCGACGTCGGTGGTATATTTAGCGCTGCTTTACCGTTGTTTTAGCGGCGCTATTTGGCCGCTGCAGCGACGCTTTGTCAATGGGTAGGAGCGGTTTAGGATGAATACACCGCTCCTTTACCGCTCCAAAGATGCTGCTAGCAGGACTTTTTACCGTCCTGCTAGCGCATCTCTCCAGTGTGAAAGCCCTCCGGCTTTCACACTGGAGTGAAAGGGCCCGTTTTTTTTTTCAGGCGCTATTTTTAGCGCTGTAGTGCCTGAAAAACGCCTCAGTGTGAAAGGGGCCTTACAATCACTTTAACAGAATGCAAGTCACAATGAAAGCGCAGAAAAGTAGCACAGGAACCTTTTTTAGCCTGGAGTCGCACCATTTCGGTGCGAATTCCAGCTCCGTTCTCTATGCAAAGGAAAAAGGCAGCCGTTCAGCGCTTCCTCTCCATTGTAGCTGTGGATCAGCTGAGCAGGGAGATCCACCTGTTCACCTGGGAGAGAAGGCTTGTTCACAACGGAACGCATCTGCGAATCAGATGCGTTCCCATAGAAGAATATGTGCCTGCAATTTGCACCACACTGCCTAGAAAACGCACACGTTTTTTGGGCAATGCAGAGTGCGAATGCAACGACATATGTGAACCATAATGATTGAAAGTAATGGATTTTAAAATGTTCTGCAAATTGGATGCGGTGTAAGCCACATTCAATTCGCATAGGTGTGAACCTAGCCTGAAAGTCGCTGTGACAATTTGACCGGTTCCATTGCTGCGACACAAATTGCATTGTACAGTTTGTATTGTAAAATCAGTTTTTATATCTGTCCGGGTGGCTTCATGTATATGCGGTGCGGGACACAGCATGTGATCGCATCGCATTCCTATTCAAATCACATGCGATTCTTTGCTGTGTGATTTGAGCACATTCGTTTTGTATGGGCACAATTCACATCGTACCGCACAAAAAAGGTGCAGGCTTATTTTATTTTTTTGCCGCACCGTAATCAGATCACATAGGTGTTCTTACCCATGTGATCCAATTCTTGCAATTTTATTGTGTTTTGCGACCTGTTTTGGGGTGTCATTAATTTAACATTACAGAACAAACATATTACAGCGCACACATGCAAAAACTGACATTTACCTCCAGCAAGGCTATTTAAAAGCACCTAGACAGACATTTTCAAAAAATATGGGGATTTGGTCACACCATATTGCTATATGGTGCTTAAGCCCACTTACTGCGACAAAGTACCCCATGCTTAGTGGGTCCTACACTATCCATAGATCAGGAGATCCTGCTTCTCTGAACCAAGGGAGCTATACTCCTCTATATGGGAGAACATGAGGTCTCCACCCATGATACAGGTCCTTTTGGGTGGAGCACCCCACTCAGTAAGTACCTCAATTAGTGACCACCTGTATCATGGGTCATACTTTAAAGTAGAACTAAGGGCAAAACCTTCT
Source organism: Lithobates sylvaticus (assembly GCA_028564925.1). Lineage (NCBI taxonomy): Eukaryota > Metazoa > Chordata > Amphibia > Anura > Ranidae > Lithobates > Lithobates sylvaticus. The sequence continues at coordinate 196,547,275 of CM053029.1, forward strand.
TTCTTTTTTTATTTATTTATTTTTTATTTTGTATAGAGAGGGTTAAAATCCCTGTCAGTGTTTCTTCTTTGCCATCAGTTTCCCATTGGAGAGATTTCCCTTCACTTCCTGTCCCATAACCACAACAGGAAGTGAGAGGAAAATTCTCTCCCCCCCCCCCCCCCCCCCCCCCCACGTGAGGAGTCCCAGAACTGATTTTCCCTCTATTCCTGTTCTGAGGACAATCCAAATTTCCGGATTCTCTCACTTTTGGGATGCAGCAGCTACCCAGACACATCTGCTGGTTCCAGTATGACAGTGTACATTCGGGGACCAGCAGCCAGCTGTCATATTGGGACCAGCTGCCATGTCCCAGTAGACATGAATGGGACTGCCTGTATGGTACACCTATGCCTTCCTTTGCAGAAGTGTACACACAGGTACACCTAAAGCTTATGCAACCCCAAAAGAAAACTTATTATAGTGCAGCTCACAGTCTATAGATGTGGTGGCTACATTTTATTTATTTTAATTTTTTCCTCCTTTTATTTAATCTGGTGATCCAGCCAGTAACACACTTCCTGTCCTAGGGTGACAACATTCACTAATTATGGAAGGACCTATGGTTGCTCTTGATTAAGTCAACAAGCCTATCTCCTTTTGTTTATCTCTGTCATGTAGGAGGACATGGAAATAAGGCCTCATGCATTCTGGGCATTTAGCCCTTATGCCTGAGATTCTAGTGTTTTGGTGTGAGCAGAAGGCACAGGTACACCGTTTAGACCCACTGCTGGCAGCATGCAAAAGTCTATGAGATTCTGAAAATGCGGCAGCTGGATGCTGTAGGGTTGTATGCACTCGGGTATAAAGCTCCATTCACACTTGTTCAACTGTAAAGTTGCGCCGGCTTTGGAGTGCAACTTTGATGCAACTTTGGATGGGTGTGACTTGGCTTTGACCAGTGATAATAGACAACTGCTGCCTTGTAGAACATTGAGGTGCGACTTGCATGCAACTATTGAGAGTTCAAAGAAAGAGATTGCTGGGTCCTAGGGTGGCAATCAAGAAACACCCAAATTTGTTAACGTGCCACATCCTACATAAATGTCAAAAATAATTTTTCCGAGGAAAAAAGAGGGGAATGGACTTTATAGGCACAGGTTTGACTTTTTACACAATATTTATTGAAAAAAATATCAAAAAAACCAATGTTTACATACAAAAAACATATATAAATATTGACAAAAACAATACTTGAAAACAGCATTAGGGCTCTTTCACACGGACGGACCGTATGTCCGTTTTTCATCCATCCGTTTTCGGATGAAAAATGGACATACAGGTATCCCTATGGGATAGCGGTTGTCAGCGGATGAGCATCCGCTGACACTCGCTCTCGTCCGTGCCCGCTATGCTCCGTTTCTGCAGACGGAGGAAAACCCCATTTTTTCATCCGTCTGCAGAGCGGATCGGGTGACGACGGACTCTACGGTCCGTCGTCACCCGATCTCCCATAGGGGACAGCGGCGCTCTGACAGCACAGAGTGCAGAGATGGACCTGTCATCTTCCTGCTCAGCGGAGATCGCTCCGGCGATCCCCGCTGAGCAAGCGGCTATCCACGGGGGCGGATCTGCACTGATCCGCCCCGTGTGAAAGAGCCCTTAATAGGTGAGGACTCGGGAACACCCCCCTTATATGGGTTTTAACAGCACCACTACGTTTTTCGCTAGTTGTGAGATTGGTGTACATATGTAACTTGCAGTACAAACACTCCCACTTGGATGTGGACTGGCCCAAAAGGGATGATCGTCGGTCCTGCCGATTTAAAAGAAGCTTGTGCTCAACCTGTTTAGCGACTTAGTTGTCGCTTCTTCAGGAGCTTCTGTTTTAATTAGAAAAACATTTTGTTACTAAATACAATATTGATAAGAATTAAAGATTACTGTCTATGCTATTTTCAAAAACATTTGCAAACAAACTTAGCTGGCATCTTAACCACTTAAGGACCAGGCCTCCTTCTTTTTTTTTTTTTTTTATTTATTTATTTTTTTAGATGTGGTGTTTACAAGTTAAACGTTTTTTGTTTTTGCTAGAAAATTACTTAGACAAAAAAATGTATAATGTTTGGGGGTTCTAACACCCTAGAGTGTTACCATAAAATGGCGGTCGTTGCAATACTTTGTCACACCGTATTTGCGCAGCGGTCTTGCAAGCGCATTTTTTTTTTTTTTTTTTAATACACGTCTTATTTTTTTTTAATTAAAAAAAAATAAGACAACAGTAAAGTGGCTTGCGGCTTCACAGCCTGTTTCCTACTGTGCATGCGCAAGTCGCGCTGCGCGTTCTGAATAGTCCCTGTTGCCTTCTGGGACCTGTGTGACTCCCAGAAGACGGCAGGGGGGGGGGTGACAGAGGAGGGGCCAGATGTGGCGTAGTTCGCAGTGGATTTTGCGGCGCTCTTTCACCAGAAGTTGGAGCAAATACCTGGAGTAAACAGGTATCTGCTCCCCCCCCCCCTCCCTGAAAGGTGCGGAATGCGACTCCGGAGGGGGGGACCGGATCAGCAGAAGTTCCATTTCTGGGTGGAACTCCACTTTAATTCCTCTGCCATCCTGGCAGCACACAAATAATGTACACATCCTTATAGTTAGGACCCGCAGGGGAGTAACAAAGATTGGTACACAGAAGAAAAAAAACATTTGTTTCTATATGCACACTTATTTAGTGCTTTATTATTATACAAGTTTTATATAGCGCAGCGCTTAACAAAATAAAGGCAGACATTACAATTTGGTACAAGAGGAATCGGAGGGCCCTGCTCATTAGAGCTTACAATCTAAAAAACTATGTGCTGAATAATAGAAAGTGTTGAACAACCGTTTATGAATTTGTTGTATGGCACTTCGGCAGCACTGTCCATTGATTTCAATGGCAGGGGCGGTTTAGTTTTTTTTTTTCTTGGGTTTGATTTTCTAATCCATTAGTGGGGTCCAACCGTATTTATTTTCCACTGCAGTGAAACAATTCAAAGTTTTAAAACATCGGCCCAGGGATCCAGTGCTGTACTTCACCAGTCTTCAGGTCCCTAGTGCCGGCATCGCAATTGTGGGCAGCCGGCTGTGACTCCTTGCGGCTCGGCATGCATGAGCCATGCTGTACATTGTGAATGGTCCTGCAACCTTCTGGGGCCTGTGATGTGTCCTAGAAGACAGGGGGTTGTAAGGAGAACTTCTGCTTGGATCGCCTAGGCCAGTGATGGTGAACCTTGTCACCCCAGATGTTTTGGAACTACATTTCCCATGATGCTCATGCACTCTGCAGTGTAGTTGAGCATCATGGGAAATGTAGTTCCAAAACATCTGGGGTGCCAAGGTACGCCATCACTGGCCTAGGCTATTCCCGCCCACCCCCCCACAAAAAAAAATTGTCCCAAATACAGGGGGTGGGGTTTAGGAGGAGCAAAGCTAAATTTCCTCTTTTGGGTGAAGTTTTGCTTTTAGGCTCGGTTCACACTTAGGCGACTTAGACGCCTGACAAGTTGCGCTCCATTCAGTGCAATGGAACCGTTCTAATTGGAGTGACTTAAGTCGCTCCAACTTAGAAAAAGGTTCCTGTACTATTTGGGGGGTGACTTCAGAACGACTTGCATTGACTTCTATTACAGAAGTCGTTTGCAAGCCACGCTGAAGTCGCGCTGTGCGGGACGGCTTCAGAGTTGGGTGACATTGAAGCTGCCGCAGTGTGAACCAAGACTAATGGCCCGTACACACGATCCGAAAATCGGACGAAACACGCTTTTGAAGCGATCATACGATAATCAAAATTGTTAGTACAGAGCTTTCGATAGTCGATCACGACAGTTCATCTGATGTTATTAGATCGGATAAACATGAAAGTTTTTCTGGTACGATACCAGATCGTACGATTTTCGTTTAATCAGTGCATGTGTATCTTTTCATGTGACAACACTGAAGAAATAACACTTTGCTACAATGTAAAGTAGTGAGTGTACAGCTTGTATAACAGTGTAAAATTTGCTGTCCCCTCAAAATCACTCAACACACAGCCATTAATGTCTAAACCGCTGGAAGCAAAAGTGAGTACTGCTGACCTTTAATAAACACACACTCGCCTGTCCCACAGTCAGCGATGTGGCCGCCCAAAGCCTCGCTCCTCTCCCTCTCCTTTCCGCTGTACCGTCATTGCAAGTGTGGGCACTTGGCTGTGGCAGCTTGGTGCAAGTCGTGCTGCACCTTCTCAGTAGCCAGGCAATCATCTCGGACCTGTGATCTGTCACAGAAGATTGCAGGGCTGGAGAGAGGAGTCGCCTAGGAGCCCGAGCGGAATTGGGAGCTGGGTTCCTGTCAAAACTAGGTACCCCCCCAAAAAAAAATTACATGCAGAGCTACGCAGACTCCTCCCCTTCATCCCGGAAAAGGAAAAAGCGGTAGTAGTAGGAACGATCATCAATTCACGGCTCGACTACGCAAACTCACTCTACATAGGATTACCGGATTACCAGATTGCGCGCCTTCAAATTGTCCAAAACACAGCAGCAAGAATAGTCACTGGAAAGAAACCCTGGGAATCCATCTCCCCATCCCTAAGGATGCTCCATTGGCTCAAGGTAAAAGACAGGATCACATTCAAGACCCTCTGCCTCACCCACAAATGTACACAAGGAAAGCCCAAACCTGGCACTTGTTGCTTACAAGTTAAAATCTGTATTTTTTTTTCTAATACATGGCATCCCAACATGAGCAGTCAAGCGCCTCGAGGCGATTCAGTTCGCAGTTGCAGCGCTATACAAATCATTCATTCATTCATTCATTCATTCATGCCAAACAGACATGTAAGGGGGCGAAGAGTGCTTTAAAGCCCAAACCTGGGACTTGTTGCTTACAAGTTAAAATCTGTATTTTTTTTTTTTTTTTTCTAGAAAATTACTTGGAACCGCTAAACATTATATCCCCTTTTTTTTTTTTTTTTTTTTTAAGCAGAGACCCTAGAGAATAAAATGGCGGTTGTTGCAATATATTATGTCACACAGTATTTGCACAGCGGTCTTTCAAACGCAATTTTTTTGGGGAAAAAATACACTAATGAATAAAAAAAAAAAAAAAACTAAACCAGTAAAGCCAATTTTTTTTTTTTTGTATAATGTGAAATATGATGTTATGCCGCAATAGTCGTGAGAATCGTTTTGTTTAGTCTAAGCAAAAAAAAAATCGTGATTCTCATTTATCCAGAATCGTGCAGCTCTAGTATATGTATTGCAATCTTGAAGTGGTCCATGGAGAAACTAGACATACTATCATGTTATCGTGGAATGCTCGCTTATCCCGGAATTTTGGAAGGCAGTGGTACTTGAGATTAATATAATCACAGAACTCTCTATGACGGACCCCAGTGTGCTTCTCCTGGGAATTGGGGACACAGTGGCTTAATCTACCCATAATAAATTACTGTTATTCTATATGTGCTTTTATGCCAGGAGGGTTTTCTTCAAAACTGGAAGCTGACTATCCCCCCCCCCCCTTAGGCCCATTTCACACTGGGGCGTTTTTCAGGCGCTTTGGCGTTAAAAAAAGCGCCTGTAAAAATGCTTGAAAGAAGCCTCATCTGCAATTCCAATGTGAAAACTCAAGTGCTTTAAGAGCCCTTTCACACTGCCAGCGCCTTAAAAACGCTCGTAAAGCGCCCCTTAAACTAGCGGCGCTTTACCATCGCTTTTCAAGCGCTAGTGGGGCACTTTTAGCCCCTGCTAGTGGCCAAAAAAGGGTTAAAAGCGCACACAAAGCGCTGCTGCTATAAGCGTTTTTCAGGCGCTTCCCATTGTTTTTAATGGGAAGAGGCGCTTTAGGAGTGGTGTATTCACCGCTCCAAAGAAGCTGCTTGCAGGAGGACTTTTTTTCTGACGCCCTGCCAGCGCAGCGCCTCAGTGTGAAAGCACTCGGGCTTTCACATTGGGATTGCAGTTGCAGCTTCTTTCAGGCGCTTTACAGGCGCTTATTTTAACGCTAAAGCGCATGAAAAATGCCATAGTGAGAAAGGGGTCTCAGTGTGAAAGCACTCGGGCTTTCACATTGGGATTGCAGTTGCGGCTTTACAGGCGCTTTTTTAAACGCTAAAGCGCCTGAAAAACGCCCCAGTGTGAAAGGGGTCTTACGGTGGCCCAATGGCACCAGCTAATAGATTCGGTGCTACCTCTGTATAAATTAACATATTAGTCGTAAGTGGCCCCAGAAGTTTGGAAAGGTCTGGGATGCTTGGGTTAAGGCAAGATCACTTCAGTTGTGACCCTAGACCCCAAATTGAAGATCTGGCAGCTCTGACTATTTGGCTATTACAGTGGAACCTTGGATTACGAGCATAATCCGTTCCAGGAGTATGCTCGCAATCCAAAGTACTCGCATATCAAAGCAAGTTTCCCCATTGAAGTCAATGGAAACTAAAATAATTTGTTCCCCATTGACTTCAATGGCATGTAATACCGCATGCGGCCAGAGCTGGGGGGCACCGGAGAGCCTCGGAAACAGACGAAAAGGCCCGAGGACACCTCGGCTGACCCCGGAAAACCTCGGAAAGACTTTGTTCCCGAGATTTGCCGAGGTCAGCAGAGCTGTCCTCAGGCCTTTCCGTGCATTTCCGATCGGCGCTGTTCGGCTCTGCTCCGGCGCCCCCCCCCCCCCCCCCCCCCCCCCCACCTCAGGCCAAAACGTGGTACTGCACACCGCTTTGGCCTGAATCGTGCTCGTTTTGCGAGACAAACACTCGCAAACCGAGTTTCGATTTTTAAAAATACAGTGCTCGTATTGTGACACGCTCATTAACCACGTTACTCGCAATCTGAGGTTCCACTGTACTTGGCTCTCTGGGAATCTGGGCTACTTGCGCAAGTCCCTATTTTCTCTGCTTAGTTACTACCTCATCCCTTTCCCCCAATCTTAGTTGATGGGGACCAGTCTGATTTATAATTGCAGAGGGCGTGCTTCCTCCAGGGTGTACTTGAGAGCTGCTTAACACACCCTAAGAAATTAATAAATGTACCCTCTACATTAGTCCACTTTGATGGATCTTGATGTTTCTATTTTTTTGTGTGTACCTCACTGTTTTTGTAACTATGATCTGATCTTTATTACTTTATCAATAAAATGTTTCTGTTAAAAAAAAAAGAGAAACTAGACAGAGATAATCCCTGGAATTCATAAAGGCTGGCACAGACCGTGTCGTGAAAGTGTCTTGCATGTTCTAAAAGAGGCTTAACGTGCTCCAAATTCAGTGTTACAGAAGTGTCAGTAAGTAGTAGAAAGAATTGGGCCATTTTTAATAGTTGTGTAGCACGGAAAGGCAATGCTAAACAGGTGCACTCAGATTAAAGTGGTTGTAGATCCAGTGAAGTGACTGGCCTCAGGCGAGACAGAGATGAAACAAATCTTCCTACATAAGCTGTACCTGTTTATCTTCTCTTCTCTACATTCATTCAAAGTGCAGAATTTGTAAAGCTTGTCTGAGCTGTCAGAAAAAAGGGGGCAGAGAGCTCTGAGAGCTGATTGGAAGGGAAGGGACACACCCCTTAACACTGCACACAGGAGAAGAGCTGAGGCTGTCAATCAGCTGGAGATCCCTTTCCTGTCTTTTTTTTCTCTTAGTGTCAGGAAAACTTGTCAGAAGAGATTGATGCTGATAGAGGAATGAAGCAGCAGACAGAAATGACACTTGGTGCTCTTAATTAAGACAAGTACACACTAGAGGGAAATTCTTTGTTCATATTTCATGTGTGGGGTTTACAACCACTTTTTAAAGTTGTTCAGAAGGTTGTTTACCTTAATACATTCTATGCATTAAGGTAAGATACCTTTTCTCCCCCCAGCACCCCCTTATTCTTGCCTGATGTTGTTCCAACGCTGTGCATGAAAGCAGCAGATCTCTCTTCTCTCTGTTTACTCATTGGCTCAGAGGCAACAGGAGAGCCATTGGCTCCTGCCAATCACAGTGAGGAGGGAGATGGGCAGAGCCAAGCCACACACTGTATGTGTCAAAAGACACACAGAGCATGGCTCAGGGAGTGAGCCTGCATGTGTGCCCCATAGCATGGGGCTTGCTATGGGGGCACTCAGCAGGAGGGAGGAGCCAGGAGTGCTGGCGAGGGACCTGAGAAGAGGAAGATCTGGGCTGCTCTGTGCAAAACGATTGCACAGAGCAGGCAAGTATGACGTGTGTGTTGTTTAAAAAAAAATACTTTTACATTCACTTTAACTAGAAGATTGAAGACATCTGCATCTCCCTGTATGACAGGCACTCCTTTTTTTTTCTACCTTTTTGCTCAGGCTCTTGTTCTAGCAGCTAGAGTATATAACATTATGTAAAAGTCCGGGGGGGGGGGGGGGGCAACCATGTATCAGGTAGGCCTGCTTGCTTTAAGGGAATAAGGGCTGCTATAGCTGAAACTACACTGATCAGCTATATTCTCTGACCATCTGTACAGGAGCAAGCATTGCAGACATTTATTAAAGCAGTTGCGTAATAATCATTGCGTAACTTGTGTGCAAGCTCGTTTGCGTGATTTTTAATTTCTTTTTGCATCTGTTTTGTGACCAAAGTAACGGATTTAGTTCTGCATGATTGTGCAGCCAAATAACCACTGCCTGCCTATTTACACTTCTGCTGAAAATGGCAGCAGCTTTTTTTTTTTTTTTTTTTTTTTTTTTTCGTGTAGTGATCTCAGCTGCCAAGGGGGCAGGTGCCTTTTTGTTTTTACAACACAGGGCATGGTTTCCCTCCCCCCAATCTTTAGTGAAATGTGCATTAATATTTGTGTGTGTGTGTGTGTGTGTATATATATATATATATATATATATATATATATATATATATATATATATATATATATATATATATATATACACACACATATACATATATATACACACATATATATATATATATATTATAAACACACACACACATACACACACATACACACACACCAGAGATAGCCTGACGAAGAGCCTTGCTCGTAACTGTACAGTGGCTGTGTGTTTTTGAAATAATGAGGTAAAGGATTTCGCAGATTGAAGTACGTGTCCCGTCTTGATTCTTACACACACACACAGATAAGCAACCACATTCATTAAAGTGGTAGTTAGACCCCTTTCACACTGGGGCGGTTTTCAGGCGCTTTAGCTCTAGAAATAGCCTCTGCAAGCACCTGAAAACCGCCTCCCATTCATTCCAGTGTGTCTTTGTCGCGCTTGTGGGACATTATGAAAAGTCCTGCAAGCAACATCTTTGGGGTGGGTTTGGAGCCTTTGTATTTGGCGCCTAAAACGCCCTGCTATTGGCCGAAAAGTGCAGCTAAAACAGTGCCACAAAAACGAGCGGCGCTAACGCCCGGCAATGCCAGTGTGGAAGTACTCTAAAGCCTTTTTTTTTTTGACTTGTACCTACAGGTAAGCCTATAATAAAGATTACCTGTAGGTACAGTGAATATCTCCTAAACTTGCACTGTTTAGGAGATATTCACACTGCATGCAGCCGGTGATGTCACCAGCACCTGCGCTCTGAAGGGACCACATACCCATGCCGTCCCTTCAGTGTTCCATGCTGTGGGAATGACGTCATGGTGGCTAGGCCAATCAGACAGGCGGAGCACTCCAACCCAGAAGGAAGACCAGGTGAAGAGGGAAGCCCTGTCAGCGGTGACAGCATGCCGCTGGAGAGCTTCATTGTAAGGGAAGAATTTCATAATGTGCTAGTATCCATTCAGACTAGCATGCAATCAGAATTGCTAGTATACAATCAGAATTTCATAATGTGCTAGTATGCAATCGGACTAGCATGCTTTAAAGCTGGCCATAGATGGAGGATCTTCTTTCGGTTGCAGGAAAAAAAATTTGCTTGATTTTCCCACATCAACACAGTGTGAATCCCTTTCGCTGAGCAATTGTGTTCTCTCAATGGGACTCCCCGCCAGGAGAAAACAGTAATTACTGCTAATGGCTATAACAGCCGCTAGCAATAGTTGCATGTAAAATCCGATGGGCTGGTTGTACCCAAGTTGATCAATCGATCAACTTGGGTACATTCAGCCTGCCCATACATGGTTAGAATCTCAGCCAATCCCTGCTGAACTGGCTGAGATTGGAACCGTCTATGGCCGGATTAAGACCTTATTGATAAATGCCCCCCAGTGAATTGTGTGCTCACATCACTAGTGTTGCCCAAACATATTTTCTAGGAGAAAGTATAGGAAACCTTTAAAAACCGCATGCACAGCATTTTAAAGCTCCCTGTGTCCATAATGTTTTCTTGTGTTTCAATGAACTGTGGCGGCAGTTCCAGCTTTTGTTTTGGAATTCAGAATGTGGGTCAGCGGACAGGAAGCAGGCAGGATATCAGACAATGATGAAAAATACATGGCAGGGCAAAGCCAGACAAAGCAGTTATTTGGAAGCAGCAGACAAGGTACAGTTTTCCGAAAAGCCACAGCCGTGTGTTTTTCATGTAAACAAGATCTTCATCAAGACAAAATAAACGGTAAAGTGAAATATCAAACCCCCCTCAAGAGTAGCTGTTGTAATAAAATGGCGAGCCAGTACACCTATTATTTATGATGTCACTTATCTTCTGATGTGCAGCCGTATAGCGCAGCAGCATTAGGTGCATCACTAAGCCGTGTGCATTACTTACAAAATCTTTCAGCAGATAAAGTAGTTGCTACGAATACGTTTTAGTTGTGTACTTTTTCTGTTTCACGGAAATTGCCCTTTAATAACACTTTGATAAAGAAGAGTTTCTACATCAGCTTCAGGGTAATTGCACAAACCGCTCTACGCTATCGCATTAATGAGCGTGGATCTGCTGCACGTAGACTGGACATTTGAAAGCGTGAACTTTAGTTCCAGTGTCCTTTAAACTTATCATTCTGATGCAGAACAAATGTTTATTTAAAGGGAACCTGTTTAGCCCTCGTTCACACTGAGGGCAGGTTTGAAATCCTGCAAGCTCAGCTGAACTCGCATAATTTCAAACTGGCTTTTTAAGTCCGACTTCGGGAGCGATTTCACTGACATCTGTGCGGGTTCGTGCACAGATGGCTATTAAAATCACCACGAAGTCGCCAAAAGTACTAGTGCAGAAACTACTTTTGGGAATCTGTGCGCTGCTGTACTGATTAGGATGGTGCTATTGCTGGCAATAGGCTCTGATTTGGCATGAGATTTGACATGTCAAATCGCATGCCAATTCTGCCCAATGTGAGCGTGAGCTTATTCATTGAATCAAGGCTTAACCATAAAGTATATGTGAACCCTCACATTGTAATACAACCCATTTATTTCAAAATAGAAATGCAAGGCTATAGATAGAGAGATATACATTATTGCAGGGCTTGACAAATTTGCTTGGAATCTAGGAGCCAGCTAAAAAAGTTAGGAGCCAGTTTTTTTTTTTTTAACTTCTTGAGATCCGTGCTGTAGTCGTCGTTCTGCTTTGCCGGGACCACGTCCTATGACGTTGTCCCCTGTACGAGCGGCCTGCGTGCCCCCTGCTCTGTGATCAGCGAGTCTGTGAGACTCGCTGGATCACCGATCCGAGTAGGGGGTCGATCCTGACCTCTTACCACGTGATCAGCTGTCAGCCAATGACAGCTGATAACGTGATGTCAACACAGCCGGTAATCGGCTATTTTTTTTCCTCGCCCTGACAGCACGAGGAGAAAAAAAAGCCGATCAATAACGACCGACAATGGTTAATTTTTATATTGAAAAAAAGCGATCTTAAAATTTACACGAGAGAGAGAGAGAGAGAGAGAGAGAGAGAGAGAGAGAGAGAGAGAGAGAGAGAGAGAGAGAGAGAGAGAGAGAGAGAGAGAGAGAGAGAGAGAGAGAGAGAGAGAGAGAGAGATTCGCCTGTGTAAATGGAGGCAGCAGGCAGGGCTCCATTAGCATTGCTGGATGTCATACCAACGGCCACCACTAGATGGCGCCAAGATCTTAGAAGGTTGCATAGGCTTGCAGAAGGCCACAAAGCCGCGGGGTCCGCACCGAGACAGGATACCCCAGATGGGCTGCCCCGGGCGCCAGGTCACTAATTCTAGTCGCCCTGGCGCCTGGAGATTGTCGAGCCCTGCATTATTGTGTATTTATTTTTTAATAAGTGATCACATGACTTCTGTTCTCCGCTTAATACCATGCTTAGGCCCCTTTCACACTGGGGGGGGGAGCCACGGTGACGGTAAAGCAGCGCTATATTTAGCGCTGCTTTACCGTCGTTTTAGCCGCGGTATTCGGCCACACGCGGTGCGGTTTTACCCCCCGCGAGCGGCCGAAAAAGGGTTGAAATCCCCTGCGGTGTCCCATTCAAATCAATGGGAAGGAGCGGTATAGGAGCCGTGAATATACTGCTCCAAAGATGCTGCTAGCAGTGACTGGCAGTGCAGGGGGGCGTGCCAGCACAAGTCTGACTATTGGAGGACAGTGCTCCTAAGTAAAATGCAATGAAGCAAAATGACTACTCTGGGATGAATGTACTTACTAGCCTTGTGTGGTCAGTTTGAAATAGGAAAGCTAAAGGACTGGCAGGATCACCAGGGAAGGCATGCAAAGAGAATAGAATACTTTTTCATACAAGTACATTGTAACACTGACATGTATCAGGAAACAGGCATTTTGGGGTAACATACACTTTAATCCTTCATTTAAAACTAAAGCTGGCCATACACCTTGTAATCTGAATGTGCAATCTCTATATTATCCTTTTTATTTACCAAACTACCCCATCTAAACAGTACATTAGATTTTTTATCTAGTCAGGTAGGCTTTTGTTCTGCAAAGCTGTTGGCAGATCTAAAAGGATTGCTTAATCAGAATTCAGGGAGTATGGCCAGGTTTTTCTATACAACTGACCCTAAAATTAACCTTTAAAGAGGTTGTAAACTTGTACCTATAGGTAAGACTATAATAAGGCTTACCTGTAGTTACTATGAATATTTTCTTAAACCTGCCCGGATTAGGAGATATTCACACTTCATGCGTGTGCTCTGAAAGGACGGTATACCCGTGCATTCCCTTCAGAGGTCCGGGCCACAGTCCGTGACTCCCACACATGCGCGGGAGTGATAGCATTGCGAGGTGACCAATCAGACGGCCGGAGGACTCAAACCCCAAATGAAGCCCGGGTGAAGATGGAAGCTGTCACAATTTGAAAGCACCGCAGCCACATGGGACTCCACCTACACAGCTTCGTCATTTAGAAACCGTTTCTTGTGAATGAATAGACCACAAGTATCGTCACCCGTTGCGGCTGACGGCTTGTAGTTCTCAATGAACTACAAGGGCACTGGTGAGCGTCCTCGTTCATTGATCTTCCTGCTCTCAAGTAACTGCCTGCCCATATCAGAGGTACGGACAAACCGCTATCCTGCATGTGCAATGCTCTGCAGGCTCCCTAGAAAAAATAAATAAATGTGCATTTATTTTTCAAATGGTGAACTTGGGCTTTAAAGCCCAACCCTAGACCTCTCCTAGAAATGTCAGTAGTTTTATTTTTTCTGTGTGTGGGGGGGGGAGAGGGAATCCATTGTTTCTCTCTTTTTTTTTTTTTTTTTTTTTTTTATCGAATATTGTGTGTATGTAAATTCTGTTTTCATCAGATCTAGAAAGGAATATCCACTTGAACACTGAATCATGCAAAGAACAATACATACCAGAGTGTATATAATCTTTTCTTGTTTGTTTTTCTGCTTTCAGAAAGAGGAGTTTTTTGTGGACATGACCTGTGAAGGTTGCTCAAATGCTGTGACGCGGGTTCTCTCCCGACTTCCAGGTAAACAGTATTGTGTCATTCTGTTCTTTAACGTTTGCATTGTACACCCATACGTTGTTCTTCAGATATATGCTGGTGTGTTGAGCAACCTGTTGGATTCTTCTATTTCACGGGGATATCACTACTCGCCACTCCTGCCATAGTTCCTGACTCAATGCCAACCCACAGTGGTGTTTGTGTCTTTCTACATGCCTTGGGATGTTCCTACCCCTGCTACCACATTCTTAATAATAAGAAATAAAGAAAACGGTAAAGCTGACACCTAGACACAGCCATGGCAGGCTGAGTAGTCAAATCTAAAAGATATAATGAACAGCTAGTTTGCTAAACTATCCAGAATTGGTTTTAGATGGATTCATTCTTTAAAATGAACCTATGAGGACAAATATGAAAGCTGCCATTGCTGAGAACAGGTGTCATGTTCATCCCGGCTTTTCTATCTGGTGAGTGCTAGCATGCAGCAAGGGAGGTCTCAATTCTGTCTTGCATACTTGTTTGAGGTCAGTGGGAAATTAAGGCAGAATCAGGCTCACAACCTTGTAGCTTGCCTATTTTAAACATCAGTGTGCAAGCTCCCATGTTTCTATCATGACAGATTCCCTTTTAATAGTTCATGGCCAGTTATAGATTACACATAGACGCAGATTATACCCTTTTATGGTATTTCTGTATTTTATCTCTGAAAAATTTAATAAACTATTGAAACAAAAAAATGTAAAAATGAGAATGTTTCTGCATTTGAAATGTTTATTGTTTTATAATAGTGCAGGGAGGAATGGAGACAAGTTCAAAGCAGCCAGAAACATGATTAAAACAGCCTGTAATTGTTGCTGTGTGAAGAACCTATGAAACCAAAGATGTATGATCCAAGTGGTACAGAAAAATAGTAGTGCCAACCAAAATGTTTCTTCATAAAACTTTAAAAGGACAAGTCAAAGCGTTTTAAAGGGTTCATTCTCTTCAGGACTCAAAATTGCTGTGAATTTCTTATTAGCTGCTGGGGCCTGCTTATAACATTTTATACATATATTTTATCAGTTTGAATTCTGTCTTTTAGCCAGTTTTCTATCCATTTACAGAGAGTAGTTAATGATTCTTATTCTGAATGGTCTAAGGTTATCAGTGGTGTACCCCAAGGTTCAGTGCTGGGACCCTTACTTTTTAATATCTTTAGAAATGATATTGGATCTAAGATCAAAAGTAACATTTCCATCTTTGCAGATGACACCAAGCTATGCAGTGCAATAACGTCCTTACAGGAGGTCTCCAATTTACAAGCCGACCTCAATGCTCTGTCTAATTGGGCGACTATGTGGCAGATGAGGTTTAATGTTGATAAATGTAAAGTTATGCACTTGGGGCTAAGAATATGCATCATACATGTTAGGGGGGTACAACTGGGGGGATCCATAGTGGAGAAGGATCTCGGGGTTTTGGTAGATCATAAGCTCAATAATAGCATGCAATGCCAAGCTGCGGTTTCCAAAGCGAGCAAAGTCCTTTCTTGTATTAAGAGAGGTATGGACTCCAGAGAGAGATATCATTTTGCCCCTGTTCAAATCATTAGTAAGACCTCATCTGGAATATGCAGTTCAGTTTTGGGCACCTGTTCTCATAAAAGTATGTCAGGGAATTGGAGAAAGTGCAGAGAAGGGCAACCAACCTGATGGTATGGAGGAGCTCAGCTATGAGAAAGATTAGAGGAACTGAATTTATTCACCCTTGATAAGAAGAGATTAAGGGGGGATATGATCAACATGTACAAATATATAAGGGGTCCATATAGTGAACTTGGTGTTGAGTTATTCACTTTACAGTCAACAAAGAGGACAAGGGGGCACTCTTTATGTCTAGAGGAAAAGAGATTTCATCTCCAAATACGGAAAGGTTTCTTCACAGTAAGAGCTGTGAAAATGTGGAATAGACTCCCTCCAGAGGTGGTTCTGGCCAGCTCAGTAGATTGCTTTAAGAAAGGCCTGGATACTTTCCTAAATGTACATAATATAACTGGGTACCATTATTTATAGGTAAAGTTGATCCGGGGAAAATCTGATTGCCTCTCGGGGGATCAGGAAGGAATTTTTTCCCCTGCTTTAGCAATTTGGATCCTGCTCTGCTGGGGTTTTTCACCTTCCTCTGGATCAACTGTGGGTATAGAATTGGGTATATGGGATTGTATGATATTATTTATTTTTATTTGAACTGGATGAACTTGTGTCTTTTTTCAACCTGACTAACTATGTAACTATGTATACCCGAGACCATCCAAATTTTTACCAGTAGTTTGTAGCCCTGATGAGAGAGAACATTTTAATTCTCCCAAATGCCTTTTTATGGTTTTATGATGGAATAAACTCTTCATGGCCTCAACATTTTGATCTGACCCTCTTTGGTACCTCTCAGATTTCACCTGAAGTCCCCCAGAGGTCTTTGTTGCCAACCAAAGACCTAGAAATCATAGAATGTAATATGTAGATCATATACAAATATCCAGGCTGGAGCTTCTTTTATTGTGCAAGATATCAGACTATGCAGCATAGAAATGTCTCGTTCCAGCTTTTGGAACAGTGTGTCCTTGGGAGACAAGTCTGCAGATTAGCACCAGAGCCAAGGTGAAGGTAGGCATGGCTCTGTAGCAGAAGGTTTATTTATATGCCACCTGGACCCCTTGTACACTTCAGCATGGTTTATGTTTTAACTGTATTACATTTGGACCCAGAATTCCCTTCCTCTGTCTCTGACATAGACGTATGATGACCTGTTTAATACAAGATCTTATTTTCAGGTACCCTACAACCTCTTCGTATCTCCCTGGTTAAAGCTGGCCATACATTGATCCATTTTTTTTTTTTTGTTCAGTCAGGTTGGGGATCTCCTCCTCCTCCTCCTCCCTTTTTTTTTTTTTCATCAATAGTCATGCACAGTCTAATCCAATGGGCGTTTATAAATGATGTTTGAGTAGGCTATACTGCACTTCTGACCAGCATCCAGTCGCCTTGACTTGTAGATCCTTTAACAGAACCATTTAACATGAACCTCTCTAAAAGGGGGCAGATTTGCATTGGTGTTTCCCTTCCCAGCATTGTATAATAAACTTTCCTTCATCCCCTACCACTCTTTTCAGTTGCCGGGAGCAAGAAAACATGCATATAGAGGAGCATGTGACTCGCTCACCATGATGGTGCTGGGCCAAGCTACAATGCTGTCACATGGGAAAAGTCCATAACCCTGTATGTGCTACTCATGCTTGAGCAACTCGTAGCTTACATAGGGCAGTTTCCCATTCCCCCTGCAGCTACAGAGTGGTGGGGGAAAGAAGAAAAGAGGAGTATGTGATGTTGAAGAGGAAATTAAAACGAACTAGTTGCACAGATATCACAGAATAAGTTGATTTATACCCAATCTGCTCATATTTGGGGCGTTTGACACATTCATTACCCCCAAGATTGTAAAATATTTATTTACACATCATATAGATGGATAGATGGCAAGTACTATATGGTCAAATGAGGGTTCAGCACACAAATGTGATCCATTATTGACCTTTCTCATTGCCCCTGCACAAGTCTGTATTTTTACACAGGTGATTACCAGCCATCAGATTTGCCCATGCTTCCCTCAGTTCAGCGTAGTCACAGCAATGATGGATGATTTCTAACTTGTTGCGGAGCGTTGGTGGTGTGAGGGTTAATCACATTTTCAAATTGCTTTCCGCCAAGGCTAGTGTTTCTCTGAAATGTTCCAAGCTCTGCTTTTGTCCCTGTTCCCTGGCTTTTAAATCCGTTTTCTGAGCCATAAAGCTGTTTGTTCACAGTAAGTAATCAGAATAAGCAAACATTGAGAACACAAGTAAATATCCGAGACCAGAGCTTCATTATACTGGTGGATATTGGCCCATACGGAAGCTTCCTGATCACACAAGGCTGGAGCAGTAAAGTAGAGGATAATGTATAGCTGCTACTTTTCCATTTGTTGTATAGGAAACTAAAATCTGCAGTCTGCCTAATAGAAAAGCAGATTATGTGAGCAAGGGCTAGAAGCTGTACTTGGATTTTATTATTGTCTGAATCTTTGGGATGGAGAGGTCCCAGAAAAGGGGTTCCTAAAGCCCCCCCCCCCTCTGCCAGGGATCACTCACAGTATGTACTAGTTTTTTTTGGGTTGATTGAAGCTGGGCAGAGAATCTGGCTTTACATGGATGGGCAGTGAAGGAAACCAAAACATTATTTGCTCTTAACCCCAAGCTAGGGTAACCTGCAAACGGCCCACATCAAAACTGTGCAATATTGAACCCAGACACATTGTGTATGTATGTGTGTAAAATATATATATATCTATATATATATATATCTATCACACACACACACACATTTTTTTTTTTTTGTGGAAATTACTAACCTCATCCTTGGCTGAATCCAGAGACCTGTTCCAATACCTACATACACTATATTGCCAAAAGTATCCCAGTCTCAGTCAATAGGGTTCACTATTGAGTTGGCCCACCCTTTGCAGCTTTAACTGCTTCAACTCCTCTGGGAAGGCTGTCCACAAGGTTTAGGAGTGTGTCTATGGGAATGTTTGACCATTCTTCAGAAGCACATTTGTGAGGTCAGGCACTGATGTTGGGCGAGAAGTCCTGGCTCACAGTCTCCACTCTAATTCATCACAAAGGTGTTCTAGGGATGCCATTAAAGTTCATGTGTGTATAAAGGCAGGCGTCCCAATACTGTCATTTGGTTTCCATACTCCAAAGGAATATGAATGCCTTTGGTTACAAACTAATGTCCTAGAGACACGTCACAGAGATATAAGAACTGGTGGATGCTACAGCCTGGCCGTATACAGTATAACAAAAAACTACCTTTTGGATGGAAGCATTAATGTAGGCTTCTTTCCTTTTTAGATGTGAAGTATGAAATTGATTTGCCGAACAAGAAAGTGCTGATACAATCTGACCAACACTCAGTGGACCAATTGTTAGAGACCCTAAAGAAGACTGGAAAAGAGGCAAAATACCTGGGCTGTAAGGACAGAGCTACAGAATGAAAGGAACTAGCATACGGTAACTATTTTCATCGTGTTTGTTGTGGTTTGCTACCTGGCAGAAAATGCTGCAAGTGTGTTTTTTTTTTTTTGTCCATGCATTAAGGTGGGCTTCCCTAACGCAGCACTCACTCACTGAATTGTACTAGGCCAACCTTATACTTAAGCATAAATAGGTCAGGACTTGACAAGTTGTCAAAGCTTGATAAGCCTACATCTTTGAAAAACAAGTCAACATTGGCAGCTCCTAAATTTGTTGTAGTAAAATGGGCTTTCAAATTTTCTGGGGGGGGGTGGCATATTTAGTGTTGCAAATGCATCTAGGTAAAACCATCCAAAAAGTAAAAAATATTATTTATTAGAGAGGCTGTTCCGCCTGCTCGTCTGCCCACCAACGCATTTTAATCTGTCAAGAGCTTAATCATAGAATCTTCCAGATTCCTGTATGGTAACTGGGATGAAGGAAGGCTATACGTGATGGACACACCAGCCATTATTATTGTATTCTTTTTTTTTTTTTTTCTCTTGTAAAAAAGACTGACCAGACAATTAATTTCGACACATTTGTATCATTTACTTTCACGCAGAACTCTGGGCAAATGTAAAAGATACAAATGAATACAGCTCTGTCATCATTAAATCAAAAATGAACCCTTTTGCTGCCAGAGCTGTTTTGACAGGTTTCTTTGCACACACGCTTAAAAAAATTATTTGATTGCATAAAACACCAAAAATATTATATATTTTCTGAAAGCAGACACCCAAGAGAATAAAATAGTGGTAGTTCCAATTTTGTATGTTACATGATCTTACCGCAAAGGTCGAGGGAAATGCAAAATTTCCATAAAAATACAAATACATTTTAGAGCCCACAGATGCAATAAATTATCAAATTGTACGGTAAAATGATGAGGTTACACCGAGTAAATAGACACCCAACATGTCAAACTGCTTGCACCCGTGAAATGGTGACAAACTTCAGTACTGTATATTTTCTATAGGCGATGCTTTAAAGCCCCCTATAGGTCATCAGTTTAGTGTTATGGAGGTCAGGTGCTAGAAATATTGCTCTCTTGTGTGCGTGGCAATATGTACCATGTATCGCAATCACCGTGTTTATGTGTAGGCACCCCTGACGCATGTGTATATGTGGGGGTGGGCCTCAAAAAATATTTTTTTTCATTTTTACAATTTTAAAAGTTTTTTTTACTTGGCAAAAAAGTCCCCTATGTTATGATTTATTTTTTTTTGCTGACAGGTTCTCTTTTAATAAGACATCTAGGGACCCTGGAAGTGTTACCTGTGCTTCACTGAATGTAATGCAGTGTGGATCGCATTGCATCACATTCTTTCCCAGCCATGCTAGCAAGGGAAACGGACAGGGGGGGGGCCAGACGTGACGTAAAACCTGTAGTTTCTGGGTCGGTGACCAGCTTTGGACGAGAGTGGACGTGTTGGCTCAGCTCCCTCCCTCCTACCTGGCAGCACCCGTTATGCCAGTCTCGGGCCCGTGGATGGGCAAGCAGCACCTTGGATACATGGCGGGGGTGTGCGCAGGGTTGCACGTTACCCAGAGGGATATGAAAGCAATCCAGAGGGGCTGGACTGCTTTCATCTGACAGGCGGAAGAAGTCTGCTTGTCAGTCACACAGGGACGTGTGTAAACCTCCCGCTGTAGCCAGAGGGTTAATCCAACCAGTGTAATTACCTGCATTTTACTTGCTATCAATCTCTTGAAGCTCCTGTACAGCAAAGATGGAGTGTGAGAGGAAGGAGCAGTACAGCGAGCCATCAGTAAACCTGCTGATATAAGGGAAAAAGCAAAGTGAAAGGGGAAATGAGCTCCCACTGTGCTGCTTCTCCTTTCACTGTCCTGTAATAGGCCTGGGTCAGGTCCAGGATGACCTGGGGTTAAAGAAAGTGGGTAAATGCTGGATATGAGATTAAGAACATCTAGAGGCAGAAAAAGTACTTCAGGGCAAATCTTTGGATTGAAAGTGAATAATGCAGCAAAAGCTGGGTTTGTTTCTTGTAAGGATCGATCACACCACAACGCAGTGCAGGAAACTTCTTTTCCTGCACCACCTTCAAAAAACACTTGGTGTGCGAATTGCTGCAAGTATCAATGTATTCCTAACGACATTTAAAACGCAGATTCCAAACAGTGTATTTGCCTGTACTGGATCACATGGTACTGCAGTACCATGCAATCCGGTTGCAGTACATTTTTAAAAGTGGTACATGCACTACTATTGGTGCAATCCAGTGTGATTTCAGCCCATTCAAATGAATGAGCTGAAAATTGCACAAGAATCGCATAGGAACGTGGATCGCGTTCATGTGCAATTCTGGTGTTTATCAGCCCTCAGTGGTCAATTTATTTTATCTTATTTTTTTGTTTTGATTTGGCTAACCTTTGGAAGTCTTATGCCACATACAGAAAAATCTTGGATGTTTTTTCCAACGGAATTCCGCTCAAGCTTGGCTTGCATACACAGGGTCACACAAAAGTTCACTGAACTTTCGACCATCAATAACGCGGTGACGTACAACATTACGACGAGCCGAGAAAATGAAGTTCAATGCTTCCGAGCATACGTAGGAATTTTGCGCATCGGACTTGCTACAGACGATCAGAACTTTTCCGACCAAAAAATTGAGAACATGCTCTGTCTTTTACTGGCTGGAATTTGGCCAGCAAAAGTCCAATGGAGCATACACCCGGTCGCATTTTTGACCAAAAGCTCTCATCGGTCTTTTGCTAGCCAAATTTCGGATCGTGTGTACGCGGCATGACACTTAAACTTCCCATGCACTCTATAGTTACATACATGTTATTCCAAACAAAACATTGATAATAAGTTATAGTATCCATACAATGAATGATCAGTAAAACAAAAAAGGCACCTGGACTGGAAGAAAAGCGGGGGGGTTGCCTTTGCAGACCTGCTTTCTAAAAGTGCTGGATTCTTGGCTATCTCTGACGTCATTCGTTTCTAAGACACTGGCCAGAATGGGGGGGGGGGGGGGGCTACTTCAGACCTCCTAATTGGCAAGCTTGATTAACAAACTTTACTATAAAAGTACTTGAAGCCATTAGATCAGCATGACGGCCATGGAACTTGTAATTTCAAGTGGAAAGATCAGTAATGATAGCCCTCATATTTCTTCATTACAGCTTTTTTAAGAACACTGGAGCAGCATAACTTAGTTTAGAGCCATCTGACCTTTTGCTGCAGTTCTGTTCATTTTACACCAACTCACCCACAGAGTGTAAATGGGTTGGGGGGAGTTAGGATCAGAGGCACACTGTTCATTCTTTAGTATGAGCCAGCATGTCACATCAGATTTCTCAACATGTGGACAAGGTGATTTGGGGTGGGGAGTGGTGCAGAACCCTTCTGCCACAAAGCACGCTCGTTCACCCCCCTCCTTTTCTGGCCTGCCAACCTGCATGCTCAAATAAGGTTCTGGTATGGATTTGTGTTCAAAACTGACAAGATGTGTGATTCAGATGCGTTCCCATAGAAGGCAATGAGTCTGCAATTCGCATCTGAATCACACCACAGTGCTCATAAAACGCACAGGACTCTTTTCAAATTCGCAGCGAATTCGCACTGCCGCTGCACCACATACAGTGCATCCAGAAAGTATTCACAATGCTTAATTTTTTCCCAAATTTGTTATGTCACAGCCTTATTCCAAAATGGATTCAATTCGTTTTTTTCCTCAAAATTCTACAAACAATACTTCATAATGACAACAGTAAAGTAGTTTGTTTAAAATCTTTGCAAACTTGTCAAAAATAAAAAAACATCCCATGTACATAAGTATTCACAGCTTTTGCTCAATACTTTGTTGAAGCACCTTTGGCACCAAGTATAGCCAAGTCTTTTTGAGTATGATTTTTGAGTATGATGCTACAAGCTTGGCACTCCTGTTTTTGGGCAGTTTCTCCCATTCTTTTTTGCAGGACCACTCAAGCTCCATCAGGTTGGATGGGGAGTGTCGGTGCACAGCCATTTTCAGATCTCTCCAGAGATGTTCAAGTCTGGGTTCTGGCTGGGCAACTCAAGGACATTCACAGAGTTGTCCCATAGCCACTCCTTTGTTATCTTGGCTGTGTGCTTAGGGCCGTTATCCTGTTGGAAGATGAACCTTTGCCCCAATCTGAGGTCCAGAGCGCTCTGGAGCAGGTTTTCATCAAGGATGTCTCTGTACATTGCTGCATTCATCTTTCCCTTAATCCGGACTACTCTCCCAGTTCCTGCCACTGGAAAACATCCCCACACCATGATACTACCGCCACCATGCTTCACTGTAGGGATGGTATTGGCCAGGTGATGAGCGGTGGTGCCTGGTTTCCTCCAGACATGACGCTTGCTGTTCTGCCCAAAGAGTTCAATCTTTGTTTCATCAGAGCAGAGAATTTTTTGTTTTTCATGGTTTGAGAGTCCTTCAGGTGCCTTTTGGCACACTCCAGACAGGCTGTCATGTGCCTTTTTACTGAGGAGTGGCTTTGGTCTGGCCACTCTACCATACAGGCCTGATTGGTGGAGTGCTGCACCCTTCCCCAGATCTGTGCCTCCATACAATCCTGTCTCGGAGGTCTACAGACAACTCCTTGGACTTCATGGCTTGGTTTGTGCTTTGACATGCACTGTTAACTGTGGGACGGTGGCAGAACTACCAGAGTCGCAGCAGTCTCACTTGAGACCGGGCCCTGGCATTCCGCCACTGTAGGTGGGGGCCCCAAGACCCAGCATCTCCCCCTGTACCTCAGGCTGGTAGTTAACTATACAGTGGAGGGGGGTGGGAGGGGGCGATCGGAAGCTCTGTGATGTCCGCGGAATGTCCCATTCAGAATGTCGGCTAGCTGTTCACTTCCTGAGTGTCAGTTGTGTACAGTGGAGAGGGGAGGGGCCTCTGACCTGGGCAGGCACCAGATTCAGTGCACAAGTGAGTCGCTCTGCTTGTACACTCTTGCTGATGCCTGCCCGGGTCAGAGCACCCTCCCCTCTCCACTGTATACAACTAACACTTGGGAAGTGAACTGCTCGTAGGTTATCTAAATGGGACATCCCGCAGACATCACAGAGAAGCAGTATGTACAAGGGCTGCTGCTTCTTGCATATAGGCTTCTCCTAAGCCCGGCACCTGAGAATGCTGTGTCTTACTATAACAATGCCCACCTGTCACACTGCCCCCCTTATCACACGGCCCCCCCTCTCATCACACTGCCACACAGCCCCTCTTTTTTTTTTTTTTTTAATCACACTGTCCCATGTCACACTGCCCCCTTGTCACAATACCCTCCTGTCATACTGCCCCTCCATCATTCTGCCCCCTTCTGTCATATTTACCCCTCTTGTCACACTGTCCCCTCTTGTCAGTCTTCATAGATACCTTTCGTCTGTCACGGTACCCCCCCCCCCCCCCACCTGTCGCAATACCACCGTCATACTGCCATCCCCTGTCACACTTCCCCCCCATCATATTGCCCCCCTCCGTTCACAATACCCCCCCCCCCCCCCCATCATACTACGGGTCAGGGGTCCTTCATGGTTTCTTGCATGGGGGCCCCTGAAGGTTCTGGTTATGCCTCTGCTGTGGGATCTTGTATAGCAGTGATGGCAAACCTTGGCACCCCAGATGTTTTGGAACTACATTTCCCATGATGCTCATGCACTCTGCAGTGTAGTTGAGCATCATTGAAAATGTAGTTCCAAAACATCTGGGGTGCCAACATTTGCCATCACTGTTGTATAGACAGGTGTTTGCCTTTTCCAAATCCTTGTCCAGTCAACTGAATTTACCACAGGTGGACTCCAATCAAGTTGTAGAAACATCTCAAGGATTATCACTGGAAACAGGATGCAGCTGAGCTCAATTTTCAGTGTAATGGCAAGCGCTGTGAATATTTTTTTTTTTCTTATAAATTTGCAAAGATTTCAAACAAAGTTCTTTCACGTTGTCATTGTGGGGTATTGTTTGTAGAATTATGAGGAAAATAATGAATATAATGAATTTTGGAATAAGGCTGTATCATAACAAAATGTGAATACTTCCAGATGCACTGTATATGGGAACCGGCTCCATAGAAAGCTGGGTTGGTTTACATGTCATGCGGTTCAAAACACATCCAATTCACATATATATGTGAATGGAGCCTTACTTCTAAACAACTTTTGGATAAAAACAGGGATTTTGGGTTTGTATACTGTACAGCAGTGGCCAAAAGTTTTGAGAATGACACCAATATTGCTGCCTCGGTTTTTGTGATGGCAATTTGCATATACTTCAGAATGTTATTATGAGTGATCAAGTCCCTCTTTGCCATGAATATTAACTTAATCCCATAAACATTTCCACTGCATTTGTAAAGGAGGTTTCAGGGCGTCAGCGGTAAAGCGCCACTATTTTTAGTGGCGCTTTACCGTCGTTTTTGCAGAGGTATTCGGCCACTAGCGGGGTGCTTTTAACCCCCGCTAGTGGCCAAAAAAAGAGTTAAAATGACCTGCAAAGCACCACTGCAGCGGCGCTTTGCCGGCGGTTCAGCAGCGCTGCCTATTCATTTCAATGGGCAGGGCCGCTCCTTTCCCCGCTCCAAAGATGCTGCTTGCAGGAGTTTTTTTTTTTTTTTTTTTTTTTTTTTTTTTTTTTTTTAATGTCCTGCCAGTGCAACGCCTCAGTGTGAAAGCACTCGGGCTCTCACACTGAGACTGCAGGGGAGCCGTTTTTCAGGCGCTTTACAGGTGCTATTTTTTAGCCCAAAAGCGCCTGAAAAACGCCTCAGTGTGAAAGGGGTCTAAATGCCTATTTAATGTCTGCTATAAGCACGGAGGAACTGGCCAAAGCAATCGCTTATAAGCAGTTGTCCATCGTATGTAATGGTGCATCTTGCTTTTTAACATTTATATCTGATAAACCCATGACATTAAACATTTAAGCAAATAAATGAAAGAATGCAATTGGATTAAAAAATTCTGTTGTAACTAACTGTTCATCTTTTCCCTTTTTTAGAATGAAGCTGTGCGATTGAGATCAGATGGCATTGCATGAAGAATTTTCTCCAACAATCATGGATGACCCTGAAGAGTATACACCAGGGTCTTACTATGGACCTAACTTATAAAAGTTTGTTAAATAGAAATGCCCTGTGTTGCCTACAATCAGCAGTTGTACTCAGACTAGCAAATTCCAAATCTTAATTGGTATCTGAAAATTTGGCTGTTCACTGTTGACCGCACAGGGAGTTCCTAATTAAGATAATTTTATACATGGGAACTAGTTATGTATACATGTCTTTATAACACTAACCAAGATAATCTGAGTCTAAGTCGGTGAAAAGCAACAGTTATTGTTAAGATAGTTTAGCATTTATCTGTCGCCCTTACACCAAAGGCAGACTTTTTTTTTTTTTTTTTTTTTTTTTATAATAGAGGCTCGCTTTTAATTTAAAGGAATTTTATTGAAAATGGTGACTAGATAATGTAAAATGTAGCAGAATAACTCTTTTTGCCTTTCTGTGGAGTGCTAGGTCTGTGATGAAGCCTTTGTATGCTACAACCAATTGTACATGCAGTAGGGGTTAGGTGCTGAGGTATGATGGGTCAGAGAGGGCCTGTACCAGTTAGGTTTTTATGGAATACTTCTCAACCTAAAACAGACCCCATCTCCACCCTTAACCACAACGCAGCACCTACCTCTGCAAATTAATATGAGCTGGAGCCTGTAAAAGTCCCACACCAGTCCATCTGTAGTCAAGGCAGTGAGAATAGGATTTGAATTATATGCTGCATTTTGCAGTACATCATGTCACTGTTTTATTGCCCCACCCTTCCTAGCTTTGAAAAGCGAGCCTACCCCAAAAAATTGCCTCCTTTGGGTTTGGAAGGGACAGGTACACTTTTTAAGTGCCTCAGTTGCCTTGTTTTGATATGGTTCCCAGTTAATAAAATGTACATAAAGTATGAATGTAAAGGCTGCTGGTATTTTGTAGTAATAAATAAATTACAAAATGGAGTGTTTTTTTTTTTTTTTTTTTTTTTAATGCATTATTTCTGTGAATCCAGAAAATAGGGGTACTCATTTGTAAGAGTTGCCAGAATTGGAACATTCTGGCAGCTCTAACAAGGAGGAAATTAAACCGCCATTTTAACCACTTTAGCCCCGGACCATTTGGCAGCTCAACGACCGAAGGACTTTTTACAATTTTGCACTGTGCTGCTTTAACTGGTAATTTCGCAGTCATGCAATGCTGTAACCAAACGAAATGTGCGTTCTTTTTTTCCCCACAAATAGAGCTTTCTTTTGATGGTATTTTATTGCCTCTGCGCTTTCTTTTTTTTTTTTTTTGCGATATAAATGGAAAGACCGAAAATGTTGAAAACATTTTTTTTATATTTTCTACTTTTTGTTATTAGAAAAATCCAATAAACTCAATTTTAGTCATACATTTAGGCCAAAATGTATTCAGCCACATGTCTTTGGTTTAAAAAAAAAGTCAACAAGCGTATATTCATTGGTTTGCGCAAAAGTTATAGCGTCTACAAACTAGGGTACATTTTCTGGAATTTACGCAGCTTTTAGTTTGACTGCCCATCTCATTTCTTGAGGTGCTAAAATGGCAGGGCAGTACGAACTCCCCCCAAATTGCTAAGAGGCATGTTGAGCCCATTGAATATTATTTTTTTTGTCACAAGTGATTGAATAATGACAAAAAAAAAAAAATGAAATCACTAAATTATATTTTGCTCACACATGCCATGGTTATATGTGGAATTGCACCCCAAAATACATTCTGCTGCTTCCCCTGAGTATGGGGATACCACATGTGTGGGACTTTTTTGGAGCCTAGCCACGTACGGGGCCCCGAAAACCAAGCACCGCCTTCAGGATTTCTAAGGGCGTAAATTTTTGATTTCACTCACTACCTATCACAGTTTTGAAGGCCATAAAATGCCAAGATGGTACAAAACCCAGCCAAATTACCCCGTTTTGGAAAGTAGACACCCCAAGCTATTTGCTGAGAGGCATGGTGAGTATTTTGCAGCTCATTTGTTTTTCAAAACTTTGTGACAAAAAGTGAGGTCTGCAAAATACTCACCATACCTCTCAGCAAATAGATTAGGTGTCTACTTTCCAAAATAGGGTCATTTGGGGGGGGGGGGGGGGGGTTATGCCATCTGGGCATTCCATGGCCTCCGAAACTGTAATAGGCAGTGAGGAGTGAAATCAAAAATTTACACCCTTAGAAAGCCTAAAGCCAGGTTTTCGGGGTCCCGTACGTGGCTAGGCTCCCAAAGTCTCACGTGGTATCCCCATACTCAGGAGAAGCAACAGAATGTATTTTGGGGTGTAATTTCACATATGTCCATGGCAGGTTTTAACAATTTGTGCAAAAATAAAAGAAAGTGTCTTTTTCCTGCAACTTGTGTCAAAATATAAAATATTCCATGGACTCGACATGCCTCTCCGCAAATAGCTTGGGGTGTCTACTTTCCAAAATGGGGTCATTTGGAGGGGTTTTGAACTGTCCTGCACAACATTTTAGAAGCTTATGTCACACATTACCCACTCTTCTAACCACTCTAAGACAAAATATATATATATATATATATATATATATATATATATACACGCGCACACACACCCCTACAGATTAAAATGGTGGGTGTTTCATTTTTATTTTAATGCACTAAAACACACTATATTGCCCAAATGTTTGATGAAATAAAAAAGATGATCTTAGGCCGAGTACATGGATACCAAACACGACATGCTTTAAAATTGCACACAAACGTGCAGCAGTGACAAACTACATACATTTTTAAAAGCCTTACAGCATGGGTCTTCAAACTATGGCCCTCCAGTTGTTCAGGAACTACAATTTCCATCATGCCTAGTCATGTCTGTGAATGTCAGAGTTATACAATGCCTCATGGGATGTGTAGTTCCGCAACAGCTGGAGGGCCGTAGTTTGAGGATCCCTGCCTTACAGGTTACCACTTCAGATTTACAGAGGAAGTCTACTGCTAAAATTTCTGACCTTTGTGGTGATACCTCACATGCATGGTGCAATTGCTGTTTACATTTGACGTCAGAACGACACTTGCGTTCGCCTTTGCGCGAGAGCAGGGGGGGACAGGGGTGCATTTTTTTTTTTTTTTTTTTTTTTTTTTTTTTTTAAATTGGGGTCTCTCCTCTGCCCTCAAAGCATCGGACCACACCAAGATCGGTGTGATAAAATGCTTTCCCATTGGCAAAGTTTACATCCGGTGAAATCTAAGTCATGAAATGCTCGTAGCCTCTGTTGTTTTAGGCCATAGAGTTGATTGGAGCCATTCTGGTCTCTGGTCAGCTGGCGGAACCACCAGCTGCATTCTCAGGTTCCCTGTTGGGACAGAGGAGAGCCAGAGAAAACCATGGAAGACAGTAGAGGGGGGGGACATTCCCTCCCACTGCTTGTAAAAGAATTCTAGAGGCTAATTAGCCACTAGGATTGCTTTTACATGAAAGCTGACTGCTGGCTGAAAATAATGATACCTAAACCTGCTGGCATCATTCTGGTATAACCACTCAAAGTCTAGCAACATATCAGTACGTTGCTGGTCCTTGTTGGGCATATATTGTAATATTTTTTTTTTCCAGCCTGTGGGCAGAACGAAAAAAAGATTGATCAGTGGGTATGCCCACTATTAGACTACCTCCTTTAATCCACCCACTTCTAATGATGGGCATACATGCGCTATTTTGTTTTTAACTGTGGTGGTGGGGCCATCCGCCCCAAAAGTTAGGAGCAAATCGCTCCTCCACCCCTGCTGCCCCCATGCTTCGGCATATATGCTCTTTTTTTGTTTAAACTGTGGTGGTGAAATCGCCTCCTACAGTGCTGGAGTCACGGCTTTATCTATCGTGGGAGCAAACGCTGTTGCTGCCAAGATAAACCTGTGCTGCAGCTGAATGGCGTACCTGCTAAGCAAATGATGGTTAACAATAAAACAAACATTACAGTATATCATACCATACCTGCAAAGCAAATACAATAAAACATAGTAAAAACAAAACCAAGAGAGAACGATGGATATAGAACAATAGTGAGTGGAAAGTAGAGAGCAAACATAAGAGAGAGAAGAAAAATACAACCAACTATTTTGGGCTTTTTTTTTTTCCCTCACTTTTTTCACTTTTATAAAAACTGTAAAAAAAAAAATAATAAACTGAACGTTGCCGATTAGGGTCTCAAATGGGATGGCCATCACATCTTTTGCGACTCCGAGACCTTGTGTACGTGTGCCTATGACTGTGTGTGGTGCTGTACCCTATGCTAATACTCAACTAGTGTGTGATAGCGTTCGAAACAGTCACCAATGCAAAGACCAGGTTGGTCAGGACAGGAGGGACAATAAAAATGGGTGTCACGCCTAAATCTGCTCTTTCTACAGACATGACATCTTCTGTCGGGTGTTCTTTGGGTAGGGGCACCAGAGAGGACATGTGAAAAATGCCTCTCATGCAGCTGGCTTACTGCATTTGCATTGGGAAGTTGGGCCAGAGCACTGTCTGGAAACAGAAGGTCTCTGATGATCTCTTCCTGGAATTTAACTGTCAGCCTTGCAAGCCTCATGGGACTTGTAGTTTTGCAACAGCTGGAGGGCCGCCAGTTTGTCCCCAAGCTCTGTATAGCACATGAGCGTTCAGCAAAGCCAATTGAAATAAGTATATTGACACTTTTTTATACCAGTGTCTGGCCTTACGGGAAATTGGGTACGGCGCCAACAACTGGTTGTTGAGGTCCACCCCTCCCATATTGAGGTTATATGCGTGCACACGGAGGGGTTTCTCCACAACACCAGTCGCGGTAGTAATTTGGACAGTCGTGTCTGTGTGAAGGGAGGAAAGAACGAAAACGTTCTTGTTATCCCTCCACTTCACAGCGAGCAAATTATTACATCTCAAGCAGGCTCTCTCCCCCAGCCTAAGATGGGAATCTACAAGCTGCTGGAGTAAGCCCTGGCGATTAGATCGCACGGTGCCACATGCGCCAATTTCATGATCAAACAATCACTTAAAAGTGGCAAGCTTGTGTAATAATTGTCCACATAGAAGGTTTCCGAATAAGGGTGACACCAAGTCCCACACAATCTTACCAGCGCTCCCTATGTAGTCAGGGCAGTTCTCTGGCTCTACGGAACTATCTCTTCTTATACATGTAAAACTACATGTATAGCCTGTGGCCCTGTCACAGAGCTTATACATCTTGACCCTGTATCTGGCATGTGTGCTGGGAAGATACTGTTTGAATGACAAGTGGCCAGAAAACGTAATCAGGGACTTATCAACGCAGACAACTTGATGGGGAGTAAACAAGGCTGCAAAACGTTGGTTAAGGTGGTTTACGAGGGGCTGAATTTTGTAATTCAGGGTCACCCAGAAGATGACAGAGTTCATTGTTGTTGAAATTCATGAACCGCAAGATCTGCTCGTATCGTTTCCTGGTCATGGAGGCAGAAAACATGGGCATATGGTGAATTGGGTCAGTGGACCAATATTACCGCAACTCACTCTTTTTAGTTATGCCCATGAGGAGGGATAGGCCCTGGAAAGTCTTAAATTCAGAGACCGTAATTGGTCTCCAATCTCTGGCAAGGGTCAGCTGGGGATTATTGGTGGTGAATTGACCAGCATATAAATTGCTTTTGTCCACAACAGATCTATAGAGATCTTCTGTGAAAAACAGCGAATAAAAATCAAGTGACGTAAAATCAACTGTTTCCACCTGAATTCCGGTTTGGCCAGTGAATGGGGGAAGTACGGGTGCTGCAAAAGTGGTGGGTTCCCAATTAGGATTGGCAAATGCAGCAGGAAGGGCACTATGGGCTCGACGGGCCTGTCTTTGTTTTCTTGGTGGCAGCGGGACACTACTCGTGCTTGCCACCTCGCCAGCTTGAACTGCACTTATGGGACTCGCCACGTCACCAAGTGTTACTGCAGTGCTGGATGTACGACCAGGATGTACTAGGCCGCTGGTGCTTGCCAGTTCACCAGAAGGAATAGCGGCGCTAGTACTGGCTCTCTGCTCCATATGAGGGACCTGCGGTTCTTGCACCTCAACGACAGCAGAAGATCATCGGGGTCTGGTACACCTGACCTTGGCAGGGACCACAACTCAGTCGTCAGAGCTATCTGTCAGGGTGGCGCTGTCGTCTACAGGATCGTATTCTGAGCCTGAATCTGACAGATGAGTGACTTCCTCTTCACTATCTGTCATGCTCGGAAACGTGTAGGCCTCTTCACTATTGTACCTTCCATTTGCCATTTTGGGCTCTAAATTTACTGGTACAGTAGTGAAACTCACAGGTAATAAAGCTCCTGACTGTTAGTGACTGATTCAAACGCTACCATAAAAACAGTTGGTATGGTATGCATGGGTGTTAGCGGCACTGCCACTGATCTGATGTGGCCTGGGGCGACGCAGACCCTATCTGACGGTAAAACCTAACTTTGCTCACCTGCCAGGTGATCAGGGGGTTAAACCTTTGAGTAAAATCCAGCGGGTGCCCTGGCGCTATAAAAAAAATCTACCTAAACTACGTCACCCGTGACACTTATACTGTGATCACAGGTGACAAGGGGTAATCAAGGGATTAAACCTTTATTGGGGGGGGGGTTAGGGGGTCTCTAAACCTATCTGAGCCTTATACTAATTACCCTAACACTGATTAGTGTCACTAATGACACTAGTACAGCGATCAAAAAAAATATCTGATTGCTGTACTGGGTGACACAGTGACAGGTGGTAAAGGGGTTAATTGGGGGGGGGGGGGGTGATCGGGGGGGGAATTGTGTGCCTACGTGACCTGGTGTCAGTGTAGTGTTGGTGCACTTACTTGTATGTTTTTACTTGTATGTTTTCTCTCCTCTCGGTCTGGAACGAAAAGACCGACACGAGGAGAGATGACAGCACTTCCCCTGTCAGTGTTTACAGTTACACAGACAGGGGAAGGATCTCATATGTCAGGACCGATCACCAGGTCCAGGCCAGATATCATTGGTCTGGCCCTGGGGATTGATCGGTTCCCCCCGGCCACGCGCGCCCCCAGCCGGCTGTGTGCCCGCCGTACAATGACGGCGATTCGCCTGCCTGTGCCATTCTGCCGCATACATTTTGACTTGCATATCAAGACATCACTCGTTTATCAAGTAGCGTCATGTCACAACTGAGTATAAAAGAGAAGAGAGGTGCCTCTAAGTGTAACAATATCGTTACATTTACAACATTTAGCAACTCACATGGTTAATGATTAAAACAGGCACAAGTATGCAGGCATCCAGGGTAAAGCTGTCCACATAGACAGTCCTCCGCACCACAATTGACATCATCCCTTCCATGCTGCGCTCCATGAGTGCTTCAAGCCTTTCAGATCGCTCCACTGCAGGGTAGTCTTTCCGGTCACTATTACAGACTGACAGTGGTGAGAGCCTGGGCTGGCGATATTTAGGGAAGAGGATTTAAAGCTCCTGCATTCAGACCACAAAAGACAGTCAAAGGCATTGTATTGCCTACTCGCCTCCTGTTTTAGCCCCCAATTACTGGATAACTGCACTGCAACTGCATGTGTTGTGAGTGCAACGGGGTATAATTCATGCTGCGGCCATGGCATGTGTACATCCCTGGCCACTGCCTCAGCAGCAACAGGGAGAGCGGTTAAGGGTCAGTAAAATGCAACATGTTTTATTGCCCAACCAAGTATAAACAAGCCCTCAGGCATTCGGTGGTCTGTAAGCTCATATTGTATTGCTGTTGAAAAGTGCTTTGTTACTGGGTATTACCTTTCTGCTTGAATAAGTGTATAATCCACAACATACTGTATATGGTGCCATTTCTGTATACTTCCTTATTCCTGGGCAATTCAATTTCTACAATATAATGTAACTTTTAAGCAGCAACATGTGTTCACTCCTCCCAATTCTTGGGTATGCTGGGTAAGCCTTGCCCACAAGACTATTTTATATTTATATTGAAGAGACTTAAATATATGGATTAGTACAAATGTTAACATAATAAAAAATCGTGGTAAAAGAAAACCTGTACTGAGGGGAAATGTAGGCAGCCATTTTCAGAAGAAGGGCAGCAATGATAGGCTTAAAGCTTCTCAGTCCTACCTCAATTAGAATGAGTTTAAAGGGAAGCTCCAGTGGTTCTTGTGAAAATTAAGTCAGGTCCTGACTTTTAATAAACAGACACTCACCTGTACCAGAATCCAGTGCTGTGCTCCTCCGGGGGGGGGGGGGGGGGGCTGGGGCCACTGGGGACCATCATCCCAACTGGGCCCCTGGCTGTGAAGCAGCAAGCTGACATAGCCAAGTGCCTGCTGCGCATGCCCAAGTCATGCTGTGCATTGTGATTAATCCCGCAGTCTTCTGG
The DNA here is from genome assembly GCA_028564925.1 of Lithobates sylvaticus. NCBI lineage: Eukaryota > Metazoa > Chordata > Amphibia > Anura > Ranidae > Lithobates > Lithobates sylvaticus. The sequence continues at coordinate 196,581,555 of CM053029.1, forward strand.
GACTTGTGAGGTGCCATAGAAGACTGCGGGGAAGGAAAACTTCAGCTTGGATCGTCTAGGAAGTGGGAGCGGGTAGCTGTCAAAACCAAGTACCCGCTCCCCCCGCCGAAAAAAGATTGTCAAAGAGGAGGGGGAGCAGGCCTTAAAGTGGAAACTTTCCCTTTTGAGTGTAGTTCCGCTTTAACTTAGTTTCAAGCTTCAAAATATGCCTCAGAGAATTTTACACTATGTTCTAAAGGAGAAGCTAACTTGTATATTATCAAAATAAGAAGTAAGCACCAATTAGATGACCTTTGGCTAAAACTTCAGATGAGGTCCACATAGCCAAAGAACACATTCTGGCAAGACAAATGTATGAAACATAATTTACTTTCCTGGCATATCTTCACGTCAGCACACAATGGATTAACACCTCCTCTGGAACCCAGAGGACCACCTCTTCCTAGCTAAATAAAAGACAGCCTCTCCCCAACTAAAGTGTTCGATAACCTAGCCTGCAACAGGCCACTAGGGAGGGAGTCCTGTGCTGATGTGAGGATAGGCTAGGAAAGGAAAATGATGCTAAGTATCTGATAAAAATTGTCAGTTTTCCTGGCCCTACCTCACGTCGGCACACAATGGGATACACCTAGCTGAATAAATGGGCAGGAGAGAACACATGAAAAGAAACACTGAGAATCTGCTAAAAACAAAAAGAATTGGTCTCGTCCCAAACTTTGCAGAACTTGCTGATCACAAGTCTAGCTTGTAAAGTCGAATGAAGGCCGCACAAGAACATAAGTTAGCCGTCTTGCATATGTTTATCTTCCACCAAAATCCTGGCATGACTCTCAATAGCTGACACCTCTTTGGTCAAATGAGCTTGCACCTGTTTTGGAGCAGAAAGGCCTACTTCCTGCATGCCAATATGCCAATCTAATCACCCTGGTAATCCAACAGAATATGACTTTTGAGGGCAAAATTTAAATATTGTCCACTTTCTCGATGTCTTTTGAGCTTTACAAGTACACAGTTAGCAACTTGATCATGTGTAAGGAACTGAAGTCTTCCTGCTGTGTACTCAGTGACTCTCGTGTGAAAGCCCCCCAGTTTTCCTGGAACTGGATGCCATTTAGAACTGAGCTTTGGAGATGGACGTAGTATCACTATTTCTGGTAATAAAACACAAAAAGGATCTTTGCAAGAAAGTGCTGCAATCTCCAACATCCGTCTGTCTCAAGCAGTTGCTGTCAGAACTAGTTTTACAATGAGGAAGCTCAATGGAAATGAAACTATTGGAGCAAAGGGTGCCTGCACCCATGCTTTCAGAACTAAGCCTAAGTTACATGAAGGGAACAAAGATTTCATTGGGGATTGTATGTGGTTTACCACCTTCATGAAGCATCTGGTTGATGGTTCTTCCTCCCATCTGCAGCCTGAGAAAGAGGATAAGGCAGCAATCTGTACTTTAATGGAGTTGTATGCCAGACCAACCTCTAGCGCTGATTTGTAAAAATAAATGTCCAGGATATTGGCTAGAGCTGGAGACACAGAAGAGAATCTTTGCTGAGTAAACAAAACAAACTTTGTTCATATCCTCTTGTATCTAGCGTTCATGAATGATCTTGTGACCTTCACCAAGGTCTGAACCACCCCTGATGAGAATCCCTGTACCTCTTGTCTGGCCAATTCAGTAGCCAAGCTATTAAAAAAGTAAACTCACTGGATTGGGGTGCTGCTATTGACGCTGACAAAAAAGATCTAGTTTGACCGGAAACGGGATTGGTGGTGTTGATGACGTCTGGAGGAGCCGAAAAAACCAAGGCTTCTCAGGTGTAAAGCACCTGTATGGCATGAATGTGTTCTGTCCAACTTTCAGAAGCACCCTTTACAATCAAGGACACCAGAGGAAGACAAAGACCAATGGAAAATCCCATCTTGTATGGCTGAGTCTTCACCTTTGTACCTTGTTGCAAATACTGCAAGATACGCATTCAGTGGAGTCTCTATGAGAACTACTGCTGGAATTCCTGCTCCCTGTGACATCATCCACGGCTGCTCTCAGACTGAAAATAAAGCCAGAAAATTGGTGTGGTGCACTGCCTATACAGGATGGGAAAAACCCCAAGGGAGAGGGCAATGGCGACATGTCAGAGCTTACTAATACCACACCTGTACAATACCAGTGCTGTTAAAGCAACATTGCCCACACCCTGGAACACCAGGAGAAGCTGAACCCAGAGAGCAAGTGCAGCAGCGAGGGAAACATTTGCAACAAACCTAAGTACTTACTAACTGCAATCAACAGGTGGCCTGGAGCATGACCAAAAAAGAACACTTCAGTTGGGGAGGGGCTGTCATTTATTTAGCTAGGAAGAGGTGGTCCTGTGGGTTACAAAGAAAAAGTTAACCTGTTGTGTGCTTATGTGAGGTAGGGCCAGGAAAGAATGTTCATGCACACAGTATAAACCTGAAATTGTAGACCAGTACACTGAGAAGGAACGAGACCAGAAAAGGAATGAATGCAAGACAGAAGCTTAAAAATGCCAAGCTGTCCTGGTTATTGCGGAAATAATCATTGCAGGACTGGCAAATGTTGCCAATATCAATTCCAAATGTGCCGACAACACATCTGATCATTAGTAATGCACCCGTACCTCCAACACATCTTATAATGAGTAGGCCTTCACCTGTGCTTTCCACAAGCCTTCTGAAGAGTAGTACCTCCAGCACATCAAGACCAACAATTCTGAAATAGTGGACCTGAGATCGGAAATGGACTGAGCAGGAATCTTGTGAAAGTACTCCCCTTAATAGCTACCTTCCCGTACTTCCAGGTCCTAGCATAGGCTATCTTCCAGTCTTGGGACCTTGGCTCTAGAACTTTACCCTCCCCAACCAGCAAGGTTAAGATTCAAAGGACCTTTCGACTTTTCTCACCCTTCACAGGCAGCAGGCCTGGGAAGCAATCACGGAACTTCCAACAGTACTTCCCCTCCAAGCAAAGCCTGGGAGGGAAGGACTCTTCTAGAAGGTCTCTACAAATATTCATTCTCTTCCCTAGCTCACATCAATGGCCTGAACCTCCTAGTAATTAGCAAGGGTGAAATAAATATTCATAACCCAATACATTGTATACAACCAGCCTGTAATTTTTTTCTCAAACGATTAGTGCCGCCAGCTGCAGGCAGGGAAGGCTCCCCACCGGCAGAATACCATATCCCTGTGGGAGGGATTTCTCCATCAACACTGACTGTTGATGGAGGGGAATCAAGCAATTTTCTTTCCTTCCACCTGTGATGGAAGGAAAGAAAATTGCCTAATTAATAGCCTGCCTAAATCATACTGCATATTAGTGCTTCCTCATTATTAAACCTGTTTGTTCTATTTCTTGCTTTGACACTTTCTCTGTCGATAGCCAGTCACTTATTGCCTGTAGACCGGTTCTACACAGATCTGTAATTATTTCCCTTTGCATTCTTCTTTCACTGTTTGCTTTCCACAGTGCTTTCCTGCTTGACTCTCCTGATTCCCTTAGCACCCTTACATTCTCTGTTCCTGCTTCTTCCCAGCCCCAGAGCTTTTTCCTTTTGAATGCATTATTCACATTTTACAACATTTTTAGAAATGCACCCACTGTAATTTAAGAGTGCATTTTTAAAATGTTTGCATTGAAGCCAGCAGAGTATTGTAACTGTGATCAGAGCGTACAAGCTCCTGTATTGTTTACCCCCAGGTCTCTATGGAGGTATGGATCTATTACAGAGCTGCAGGAAGTAAACCATGGACAACAAGTACAATGATGTCACTGCACTTGTGCTCCATTGCAATCTGTAAGTCTCTTTGCCACGGTGGAAGGTGGGACTTGTAGTCTTCCTGTTCACATATCCCTGCAAATATTTGACATGGCTGTGCAGGCAGAGCCACACTGACACTGCCATGTCAAATTCAAACAAAAACAGAATACTGCAGGAAGAAGCACCCTGTGATTTAGGTAGTGGAGGTGGAGGGTTGGGGAATGCAACCATATGGGACTAACATGAAACATGATCCTAAAGGTGGATTATGCATTTAAAGTGGTTTTAAAGGCAGAAGGTTTTTTTTGGCCTTTAACGTGTTACTAAACTCAATATTTTATTTTTATTTTATTGAAATAACAAACATGTTATACTTACCTGCTCTGTGCAGTGGTATTGCTCAGAGCAGCCCCGATCCTCCTCCTTCTAGGGTTCCTGGCGACGATCTTGGCTCCTCCTCTTCTTCTGTGGGACTACCATAGCCAGCCGCTGGCTACGGGGAGAGGTAGTCCCCGCGCTCCCAAGCTGTGTGTCCATAGACTTACTCAGCGGGACATAGGCACTTCCTTTGACAGCAGCAAGAGCCAATGGCTCCTGCTGCTGCTCGAATGCTGTGTAAAGAGGAAGTAAGGAGAGAAAAGATGCAGCCCTGCACAGCGCTGATCTCTTCTCCCCTCTCTTACCCTTCACACAGGGTACAGAGATACGGCACTGTGTCGCTTTAACTGACAATTGCGTGGTCGTGTGACGTACCCAAACAAAATTTACGTTCTTTTTTTTCCCCCACAAATAGAGCTTTCTTTTGGTGGTATTTCATCACCTCCTGCGGTTTTTTTTTTTTGCGCTATAAACAAAAAAAGAGTGACAATTTTGAAAAAAAAAAAACAATATTTTTCAGTTTTGCTATAAAAAATATCCCCCCAAATTTTTTTTATGTAGCGGGGTCGTACCCCTTTTAGGGAAAGAGACTACATTCCCCATAATTCCCCAGGCTCCCGGGCTGCTTGTTTCCGCCCGAGAGGCTGCTGGGGGAGGTGATAAAAAGGAGGAGGGGAGACCGCCTCTTCCTCTTCTGATGCCGCGTCTGACTGGGACGCCTCTTCTGACTGAGCTGGTGACGCGGAGACTTGTTCCTGAGGGGACACCTGTGCGGACCGGGACTGCTGAGGGCCTGAAGCCTGGGCCTTGCAGCAGACGGAGTGAGACTCTCATCCCTCAGAGTCAGCAGCAGCGGAGCGGAGACTTTTCCCTACAGTCGGTCGGTCGGAGTTGAGGACCGGAACGCAAGGGCTGTGACTGAGGAGACCGGACGCCGCCATTGGAGTGACCGGAGCGGAGGACGGTACCCCAGGATTGGTGAGAGAGCTGAAAGGCTCATCCTGCATTGATACACACATTTTCATGCCTAGTGAACTGCCAAGGCACAATTTACCTCAGAGCAGCAAATGTTACTTTCTGTGGATTACAAATATACCATTTAAAGCTACATGTGCACCACCTCTACAGATCTATTGCCGGTGAAGAATACTGTACTTATTCAAGGACTGAGCTCTATTGCTAGGGATCAGGCCTGGTCCGTTAGGTAGGCGCAGATAGATTTATTGCACCTCAGGGGTGCATAGCAGACGGTCGCTACACTTGGCGCTCCGTTTCCCCATTGCTAGTTTGATACATATATGTGTACATGTTAAAGTGCATATTGCAGGGACCTGCTAAAGTATTGTAAGTCATATGTTTAAATGCATGTTACTATTTCTTTTCCTTACTGCCAAAGTAAAGCCAGTTATTCTTATCTCAGCAGTCTGCTTGTGAGTTCATACCCATTACACTTAGAGTATAAGTGATATTTATATGTGCATAGATACATACCCCTTTACTAACTGTGCCAGAGCGGGTAGAGCAAATTGCCGGCGGTTGGTGGAGCTGTACTCAGGGACCCAAAACAAACCAGCGGCCCTCTTAACTGGGGGTATCGCTACACGTGGGGGCTCGTAATCCGTGATCCTGAGTCAGCGGGAAAAGCCGCCAGAAGGTACCGGCATGGACCCGATAGAAGTGGGGCGGTGGTCCGCAACATGGGCCACTGATCCAGCCGCAGCAGCAGTCATTGAACTGCCAGGGATATGGCAGAGAGAGGCAGTCAAGCAGCTCATAATGTCCCTATCCCCATGCCACAAGTCATGGATAATGGACATGAGAAATGATGCTGGGTATACATACGCCTTAATAGAATGGAAGGAAGAGACTCCAGAGCAGTTCAGGAGCCAAAGCATACGGGCACCGGATGGTCAGACCTATCAATTGCTGCATACGCTGCCGCGTAAGGGAGACTATTCTCCTGTGAAAACTATGCTATCCCCAAAGCAGGAAGAGCAGAAGGGCGCAGAAAGCCCCACACCCGCACAACCTACTCTTAGCGCAGAACTGTGTGCTGTCCTAGGGGAGATTGTGACTCAGTGCAGAAGAGACCCCGGGGACTACCCAATGTCGGGATACAGGAAACTCCGGATGTTTTCTGGGAGGACACCTGTACCCTCGGGAGAGGAGAGATTTGAAGAGTGGTTAGATGGTGCCACGCAGGTCCTAGAAGAATGGGAGGTCCCAGAAAGTAGGAAGAAGCAAAGGATTGTTGAGAGCCTAAAAGGACCTGCCTTAGAGGCCATACACAATCTGAAGACAAGCAAAAAGGATTGCACTGCCCAGGACTACATAGACATCCTGGAAAGTGTGTTTGGTGGGACAGAAAAAGTCACAGAACTTACCTATCAACTGGAACATTGTTACCAGAAGACAGGGGAGAAGCTGTCGGAGTATATGGGACGCATAGACAAGATCCTGCATAGGATTATCCTGAAGAAGGGGATAGATCCGGGGAAGGTAGATGAAGCCCGTGCCCAGCAGGTGATGAGGGGAGCCCAACCCCTGGACCCTGTCGCACTAGTACTACGTACCCGGCAGGATGGGAAGAGCCTGGACTACCCCGATCTCATTCGAATGGTCAGAGAAGAAGAGGCCATGTTGGAAGAGAAACGGGAAAAGCAAGTGATGGGGTCTACAAAACTTCCAGTGGCCACGGTCAGGTCGGCCTTAACCCCTGAAAGAGAGACAGAGGTAGATGCCCTGAAGTTGCAGATGTCTCAGATGATGGAGATACTGACATCTCTAGTGGCAAAAGAGACGCCCAGTCCCAAGAAAGAGCCAAGCAGGAGGGAATTGTTTCCAGCTGTTTCAGCACCAGCATCCCCACCTGACTATGGAGAGATGATCTGTTTTAACTGCGGGGGAGTGGGCCATATTGCAGCTGTATGTGCCAGCCCCAAAAAGAAGAAAACAGATAGCCGCCAGCCGGCGGGAAACGCCAAAGGGCCCCGGTGAAGGAGTCAACCGGGTGCCCATTGCCTTCAGTGAGCTCCAAGAAGAATAGCGGAAAGAGAAGAGGAGATCAGACCCCTCGGAAGGAACCCAGGGATCCTCAACCAAGGTACACCCCAGAGAAAGGGGGCAAGACCCCTCCGAAGAGACACAGCACTCCCAAGCGAGAACCCTTAAAAGTGAGAGATAACAATGTCCCTCAACGGGTTCACACTCCCACTAAGAGGGAGAAAATTAATGCATACCAGGCTCAAGAAAGGAGCAAGTGCAGATCAAGTGAGAAAGAAAAGAGTCCAAAGAAGAGGACAGCATCAACTCGGCCTTACCCAGAAGAGCTAGTTGGTCCATCCCCTACTGTACCTATCCAGGTGGAAGGAGTGTACACGAAGGCCCTCCTAGACACTGGAGCACAAGTGACCCTATTGTATAGGGACTTCTATGACAGATACCTGAGTCATCTGCCAATACAGAAGATAGAAGAGTTGGAGATAAGGGGATTGGGAACTCAGAGTTTCCCCTATGATGGATACCTACCCATACGGTTGACCTTTGACCCATCCGTAGCTGGGAAGACTGAAGTGTTTGACACCTTAGCAGTGGTGTGCCCCCGCCCACCAGGAACCAGCAAGACGTCCCTGATCATAGGGACGAACACGGACCTAGTCAGAAGGCTCCTGACCCCCCTGGTGAAGAAAGAGAATCTTTCAGCCCCCAAGATCCATCCCATGCTGAAGGCAGCCTACCAGCGGTTGGTCCTAGAGCAGAAGACCCCAAGTGAGGGGATAGGAAGGGTATGGAGGCTTGGAAAAGAAGGAGCGGTGTTACAGCCTGGAGAGGTAACCTGCATGAGAGCCACGGTGAAACTTACTTGGGAGCAGCCTGGCCCCTTTGTAATGTTGGAACCCGACCCAATGGAGGGTCACTCAGGTCTGGAAGTGATACCAGAAGTGATCTCCTTGAAGGACCTGAAGAAGGCTAGAGGAAGAGTCCCTGTCAGTGTGAGGAACCCCACGGAGCGGCCCGTGGAGATCCCTGCCAGGATGCTTCTGGGACAGGTGAGTCCTGCTGTCCCAGTTGGCTGGTCAGAAGTGAAGGGGACGGGTGAAGGAGAAGATGTTTGGAAGAAACTCTCCATGGAAAACCCAAACCTACCTGGAGCTTGGAAAGAGAGAGCCAAGGCCCAGCTGACCAGATGGGAGAAGATTTTCTCTAAAGATGAGTTTGATGTGGGGTGTGCGAGGAGTGCCACCCACCGAATCCGCATGCAAGAGGACAAGCCATTCAGAGAGAGAGTCAGGCGAGTCCCGCTAGCAGATCTGGAGGATCTGAGGGAACAGCTTGCGGAACTGAAGAAGACGGGAGTGATTAGGGAGTCCAGAAGCCCCTATGCCTCCCCAATTGTGGTAGTCAGGAAGAAGAATGGGTCATTGAGGCTCTGCACTGACTACAGAACTCTCAACAGGAGGACCATTCCTGACCAGTACACCACGCCAAGGATAGAGGATGCCTTGCAGAGTTTATCTGGAGCTAAGTGGTTCAGTGTGATGGACCTCAAGAGTGGGTATTACCAAATCCCCATGCATCCAGAAGACAGAGAAAAGACTGCCTTCATAACCCCAGTGGGATTCTTTGAGTTCAACAGGATGCCTCAGGGCCTATCTGGAGCTCCTGCTACATTTCAACGCCTTATGGAAAGGACAGTTGGAGACATGAACCTCATAGAAGTCCTTGTGTACCTGGACGATGTCATTGTCTTTGGAAAGACTTTGGAAGAACATGAAGCCAGATTGGAGAAAGTACTGAAGAGGCTCAGTGAAGAGGGACTCAAACTTTCTCCCGAGAAGTGTCGGTTCTATCAGTCCTCTGTGAACTATCTGGGACACATAGTGTCTGAAAAAGGGAGTGGCTACAGACCCTGAGAAGTTGGAGGCAGTTACTTCGTGGCCAAGACCCACAACAGTTACAGAACTTCGGTCTTTCTTGGGGTTCTGCTCCTACTACCGCAGGTTTGTGGATGGGTTTGCCCGCATTGCAAAACCCCTAAACGAACTGCTCAAGACGGAAGAAGAGGAAGATGGGTTGGGGCCTAGGAGGCCCGGTGAATCGGTCAAAGACCAGTGGAACTCAAGGTGTGAAGAGGCTTTCAGAACCTTGAAGAGAAGTCTCACCACAGCCCCAGTTTTGGCCTATGCTGACCCCACTAGACCATATGAGCTACATGTTGATGCCAGCCATGAGGGCCTAGGTGGAGTACTCTACCAGGAGTATGAAGACCAGCTGCGACCAGTGGCCTATGTGAGCCGGAGCCTGACCCCCTCCGAGAAGAACTACCCCACCCACAAGTTGGAGTTCTTAGCCCTCAAATGGGCAGTAGTTGACAAACTAAGAGACTATTTGTATGGGGCCGAGTTTACTGTAAAGACAGATAACAACCCCTTGACCTATCTATTCACCACCGCCAAGCTGGATGCAACTGGACACAGATGGTTGGCGGCGTTGTCTGGATTCAATTTCAGCCTCAAGTACAGACCAGGGGCTGGAAATAGGGATGCAGATGCCCTGTCCCGAAGATCCCATGTCATGGTCGATGATTGGGAAGACTGGACCCAAGTGGCACCAGAAGGAGTGCGAGCCCTTTGCCAGGGGGCTGAACTCCAAGCCAGAGGAGGATCCAGAGCTGAAGAGATAGGAGTTACCACAGTGGGAGTCCCAAAGTGTTACTGTGGGGTAACTCAACTAGAAGAAGAGTGTCTACCGAAGCTGTCCAAGAAGGAGTTAAGGTGTGACCAATTGGAAGACCCCATGGGGAAATTGGTCCTGGAAGCCCTGGAAGACAAGAGTCCAGAGGGACTTCGCCTTCACCCTTCCAAAGAAGCTCGCCTACTGAGGAGAGAATTGGACAAGTTACAGGTGCATCAGGGAGTAGTCTACCGAAGGGGCCCCTCTGATGGCCCAGAAGACAAGTGGCAGTTGTTTCTCCCCGAGAAGCATCGAGAGACTGTGCTGATTGCCTTACATGACCAGCATGGTCACTTGGGAGCAGAGAGAACCTTCCAACTTGTCAGAGACCGGTTTTATTGGCCCTGCATGAGGGCCGAAGTGGAGGAGTATTGCCATTCCTGTGCAAGATGCATTCAGAGAAAGACTTTACCTCATCAAGCTGCCCCAATGGGCCACCTACAGAGTCAAGGCCCAATGGATCTGGTATGCATTGATTTTCTCTGCCTCAAACCCGATTTGAGTGGATTGGGAAATGTTCTGGTGGTAACCGACCATTTCACCCGTTATGCTCAGGCTTTCCCAACCAAGGACCAGAAGGCCTCTACAGTAGCCAAGGTACTTCTGGAGAAGTACTTTGTTCACTATGGACTACCACAGAGAATCCATTCAGACCAAGGAAGGGACTTCGAGAGTCGCCTGATCAGGAAGCTACTAGATTCTCTGGGGGTAGAGAAGACTAGAACTACACCATATCACCCTCAAGGTGATGCCCAGCCTGAAAGGTTCAACAGGACCCTATTGAACATGTTGGGAACTTTGGAAACAGAGAAGAAGCAACATTGGAGTCAACACATTTCAGCTCTAGTGCATGCTTACAACTGCACCACAAGTGATGTGACAGGTTTCTCCCTTACCGACTTATGTTTGGGAGAGAAGCAAGATTGCCAGTGGATTTGGCCTTCGGCATTTCCTTAGACCATGCCTCTGCTGCCTCCCACAAAGGATATGTGGACAGACTGAGGCACAGTTTGAAGATAGCTTATGAGAAAGCTCAAGCGGCCTCCGACCAGAGGGGGGCCCGAAATAAGAGGAACTTTGATTTGAAAGTTAGAGTACAGGACCTACAGCCTGGGGACCGTGTACTGTTACGCAATCTAGGGATCCCTGGAAAACACAAGATTGCTGATAGATGGAGATCAGAGCCATATATCATCTGTAGGAAACTTCCAGGATTGCCTGTCTACAAGTTGAAGCCAGAAGGGAGAGTGGGGCCTTTGAAGACCTGGCATAGGAATCACTTGCTCCCACTCACTGAAGCAGTCAGAATGCCTCCAGCAAGAGACGTACCTGAATCTGTTTCCATTCTGGATACCCCCAGGCCTAATACTAGGTCTCAGACATCCCAAGTTAGGGGTGGACAGGACCCCCAACCAGAAGAAGAAAGAGGAGAACTTGAATGGCTATGGCCTTCCTCAACCCCAGGAAATTCTGCCATAGACCTTCCACCTACTGAAGATGTGGAAGACGGAACATTGAACCCAGAAGCTACAGAGTTTGTGCCATTCAGTGTTGTGCCTGAGTGCTGGGAAGATATCCCTGGTCTCTACTCAGAAGGAGAAGTAGATGTTCCAGAACCAGAGATGTTGCCAGAATGTGTTCCTGAAGAAGTCCCAAGAGAACAGAGAGCTCGCAGAGTTGTGAGGCCTCCCAAGAAGCTAACTTACCCCAAGATGGGAGAAAGTTCAGAGGACTCTGTTACCACAGCAAGGAGAAGTGCTGAACGCCCTGACCCATCCACTGTTCATTTGGTGGAGGGCAACCCCAGCTCACTCTCTGGCACAGTTAAACAGGTCGACCACACTGAAGTGACCTGTAGACAGGACAGCTCCCCATCTTATGCTAATTGGTGGGAAGCTCCCCTGTCTAAATTATGTGAACGTGTTGTTTCCGAGAAAGCTTGTAATTTGAACACTGTCTTTGGGGACCAAAGATTCAAAGTGGGGGGAGTGTGTAGCGGGGTCGTACCCCTTTTAGGGAAAGAGACTACATTCCCCATAATTCCCCAGGCTCCCGGGCTGCTTGTTTCCGCCCGAGAGGCTGCTGGGGGAGGTGATAAAAAGGAGGAGGAGAGACCGCCTCTTCCTCTTCTGATGCCGCGTCTGACTGGGACGCCTCTTCTGACTGAGCTGGTGACGCGGAGACTTGTTCCTGAGGGGACACCTGTGCGGACCGGGACTGCTGAGGGCCTGAAGCCTGGGCCTTGCAGCAGACGGAGTGAGACTCTCATCCCTCAGAGTCAGCAGCAGCGGAGCGGAGACTTTCCCTACAGTCGGTCGGTCGGAGTTGAGGACCGGAACGCAAGGGCTGTGACTGAGGAGACCGGACGCCGCCATTGGAGGGACCGGAGCGGAGGACGGTACCCCAGGATTGGTGAGAGAGCTGAAAGGCTCATCCTGCATTGATACACACATTTTCATGCCTAGTGAACTGCCAAGGCACAATTTACCTCAGAGCAGCAAATGTTACTTTCTGTGGATTACAAATATACCATTTAAAGCTACATGTGCACCACCTCTACAGATCTATTGCCGGTGAAGAATACTGTACTTATTCAAGGACTGAGCTCTATTGCTAGGGATCAGGCCTGGTCCGTTAGGTAGGCGCAGATAGATTTATTGCACCTCAGGGGTGCATAGCAGACGGTCGCTACACTTGGCGCTCCGTTTCCCCATTGCTAGTTTGATACATATATGTGTACATGTTAAAGTGCATATTGCAGGGACCTGCTAAAGTATTGTAAGTCATATGTTTAAATGCATGTTACTATTTCTTTTCCTTACTGCCAAAGTAAAGCCAGTTATTCTTATCTCAGCAGTCTGCTTGTGAGTTCATACCCATTACACTTAGAGTATAAGTGATATTTATATGTGCATAGATACATACCCCTTTACTAACTGTGCCAGAGCGGGTAGAGCAAATTGCCGGGGGTTGGTGGAGCTGTACTCAGGGACCCAAAACAAACCAGCGGCCCTCTTAACTGGGGGTATCGCTACATTTAAAAACAAATTTCTTCATCAGTTTAGGCCGATATATATTCTTGTACATATGTTTGGTAAAAAAAATCGCAATAATGCATAGGTTTGCGCAAAAGTCATAGCGTCTACAAAATAGGGGATAGATTTATGGCTTTTTTTTTTTTTCTACTAGTAATGACAGCGATCAGCAATTTTTATCGGGACTGTGACATTGCGGCGGACACTTTTTTTGGGACCATTGATATTTATACAGCGATCAGAGCTAAAAATAGCCACTGATTACTGTATAAATGTCACTGGCAGGGAAGGGGTTAACACTATGGGGCGATCAAGGGGTTAAATGTGTTCCCTCAGTGTGTGTTCTAACTGTGGGGGGGATGGGAGTGACTAGAGGAGGAGACATATTGTTGTTCCTAACTAATAGGAACACACAATCTGTCTCTCCTGACAGAATGGGGATTTGTGTGTTTACATCATTGTGACCGCCTGCCACGCGCATCGGGATCCCCTCCATGCAGCAGGCACACGCATGTGTTGGCTAAGGCTCTTTAAGGAGCCAACGCACCTGTACGTCGTTTTACGCAGGGCTGCTAACCTGCCAATGTATATGTACGTGAGCCAGTCGGGAAGTGGTTAAGTGGTTGTAAAGCTCTTTTTTTTTTTTTTTACCTTAATGCATTCTCTGCATTAAGTAAAAAAATGTGCCAGTGCTAGTATCATCCCCTTATTCTTACTTGAGTCCTCAATTGATCCAGCGATGTGCCCATCTGTAGCGGCTCTTTCCCTGCTCTCACAGGTTTTGCTGGGGCAGCGGGAGACAATCCTGTGAGTGGGATCAATGTCAATAGACACACACAGTCCAGCTCAAGAGCGATCATACATGAGTGCCCCATAGCAAGCAAGTGGCTTGCTATAGGAGCACTCGTAGAAGAGGAGGAGCCTAGAGAGCAGGCAAGGGATTCCAGTAGAGAAGGTTCAGGGCATCTCTGAAAAAAAAAAAAAGCATTTATAAATTCTTTAATGCATTCATGTAAAAACCTTCTATGATCAGCTCCCCCCCAGCCCACCAGATACTTACCTTAGCCCGATCTCAGTCCAGTACAGTGCCCGAGAGCAGCAGCTCTGCTTAATCTCTCTCTCCTCACAGGACATGGTGGTAGTAGCTGGAACCATTGGCCCCTGCTGCTGCCAATCACATATCGATGCACACAACCTAGCTTGGAATTGAGCTTGACCATGTGCCCCCATAGCAAGCAGCTTGCTATGGGGGCACTGAGAAGGGAGGAGGAGATGGGAGCATCAGCGGTGGGACCCCAGAAAAAGACATTCAGGGCTGCTCTGTGCAAAACCACTGCACAGAGCAGGTAAATGTAACATGTTTATTATTTAAAAGAAAAAACACCTTTTATAATCACTTTAAGCTCCTCACATGCATGCTGCAGTAGCACCACCTAGTGTATATTTTTCAGAAGACACAGAAGCACTTAAATTGTGGCAATAGACTTCTACCACACAATGTAAACACCAAGCAGAAAAGGTAAAAAGTAAAAACAGTCATGAAAGAAATATGGTCGCTGCCATTACTGACTTCCTTCTGTTTTTCTTTCTGTAATTGCTAGTTGCCTGACTGTTATGTTGACCCTCTGCCCTAAAGTGTATTTATAGCCATGTTTTTTTTTTTGTTTTTTGTTTTTTATAGAGTTGGGAAGGATTAAGACCTCTGTCAGGCTTTTATTTCTATATTTTTCCCTGATGCGGAAATTTGCCCTATTATTCCAGGTGACCATTGTCACAGAGAAAGAAAGTGGCGTTATTTAAAAAAAAACATTGCAGTTGTCCAGAACAGGATCAGTTTTAAGCTTCCAAATCGGACCCCTATTCTGATCACAAATATCTAAGAGGAAACGTCACCTCAATTTGTAGATAATTCTTACATCATGTTACATCCCTAAGACAGGAAGTAAAGGATAATCTCCTCAACAGGACACCAACAGAAAAAATAGACTTACAGGGGTATTACCAATCTCCTATTCTAGCAGAAGTTTTAAGAAAAAAAAATGTTTTGTAGGGGAGTGTGCGATATATTAGGATGCACAGAGTAGTCTCTATAGTAATACCACTGGGCCTTGTCACCATCATAGGAGGTAATGTCTTAGGCAGTGATAATGGAGGAAGCTATTCAGCTGCCAGTCTGCCTTGGAAACGGGACCCCATCTGCTGGTAGTGCCCAAGAGCCAGATTATAAATATGTAGGGATCTACGGCCCTCTACTATCTGTATTTATTAGTCACTGTGTTGTAAATTATTTATGTACATCACTTACTGTCTCTGTGGGGCTGGATTAAAAACACCAGAAAGAGGAACTGAAGAGCGAGTAAAAGAAACTAAGACACGTGACCTTACACATACAAGAGCTGTTGCTACTGTTATATATCATCCAGACCAGAACCAAAGACTATTATGCAAGTACTCATTTGTTCTAATAGTTTAACTGCAGCTGCCTATAGCTTCTTGAGTGTGTATCTGAATCCTTATGACATACATATCTCTGTCCTATTCTTATTATCTCGATGCGCAGTATATTAGCAGGCAAACCTGTTTATTGCAATAAAGTTTATATGCAGCTTCTGCTAGATTCTTCTGGTCTGGAATTATATAATTCGTTTTAGCTCAGGGCTTAATAATCAGCATAGGCTAGAGCCAAGTTAGGCCATGTCTGGTAGTTAGAGGTTAAGTTGCATGACAGATTAGATGCTCTGAGTTCCAGTGCAACAAAATAATTTCTGTTAATAAAAAGCGGCATTCCAGGCTGGTGGACAATGGCTGAAAGGTCTCCTCATCGCCACAGATCTTGTCTTCAGGTCTCCAACACCAAGATTAAGGCTGCATTGTGATCATCCTCAGGGGCTCCTGCAACTGGATTTTGCTGCAACATTCCTCTGGAGGTATCTCTATTAATAACTACATTATATACCCTGGTATACTGTATGTGCACAATTCAACCAGGACTCTTGTAAAGCCCTTTGCTTTGTACGTTGGATGTATGTACTATTATTATTCTTTTGATATATATTAACCTTGTATTAGTTCCATACTGGTGTGCATCTTCATACTTGTGGTTAATGTTATATGTGGGTTGCAGTTCTAGTTCCTCTGCTCTCAATTACTGTGATTAGATTACTGGTTCATTTCCTAGGAGGGGAATTCCCTTCTGTTCACAAAGGCCCTGTCCTGGGTGGAGGCACTGCCAACTTTACTATCAAACCAACTTTTCCACTTAGCAATGGTTCATGTCCTCTTATTTGCCTTCAGGTTTAGCACAATATCCTGTTTGAGGAGGCCACCTCTCATATAAATAGATAGGTTGTGAGTGGCTGTTGACAAGCTGCTGGCTGGTCCCCTGTTTCTAATTTTTAGGGACTCGTTAATGGTAGGGCCAATGTGGTGCCTATATTTAAAAAGGGATCAAAGTATTTACCAAGTAACTATAGACATGTTAGTTTAACTTCTATAGTCAGGAAGATACTGGAGAGCTTAATAAAAGACCACATATAAACAGAAAGCATGGGTTCATGAAAGACAGAGGTTGTCAAACAAACCTGTTTTCTTTTTATGAGGAGGTAAGTAAAGCCTTGGACAGAGGGGTGGCTGTGTATGTCGTATACTTGGATTTTGCAAAAGTGTTTGACACGTTTCCCCACACACGGCTGTGTAAGGTAAAGTCAACGGGCTTGGAAAAATCAGTTTGTAAATGGATAGAAAACTGGCTAAAAGACAGAATTCAGAGAGTAGCTGTTAATGATTCTTACTCTGAATGGTCTAAGGTTATTAGTGGTGTACCCCAAGGTTCAATGGGACCCTTACTTTTTCATATATTTATAAATTATATAGGGTCTGGGATTAAAAGTACCATTTCAGTCTTTGCAGATGACACCAAACTATGGTCCAACTTACAAGCCGAACTCAATGCCTTGTTTAATTGGGCAACTGGGTTGCAAATAAGGTTTAATGTTGATAAATGTAAAGTTATGCAATTGGGGCTAAGAATATGCATGCATCATACATACAAGGGGGGGGGTACAACTGGGGGAATCAATTGTGGATAAGTATCTGGGGGTTTTGTAGATCATAAGCTCAACAATAGCATGCAATGCCAAGCTGCTTTTTGTCAAAGTAAGCAAAGTCCTTTCTTGTATTAAGAGAGGTATGGACTCCAGAGAGAGAGATAATTTTGCCCCTGTACACATCATTAGTAAGACCTCATCTGGAACATGCAGTTCAGTTTTGGGCACCAGTTCTCAAAAAGGATACAGGGGAACTAGAGAAAGTGCAGCGAAGGGCAACCAAACTGATAAGAGGCATGAAGGAGCTCAGCTATGAGGATAGATTAGAGGAAATAAATGTATTCTCTCTTGAGAAGAGATTAAAGGGGGATATGATCATGTACAAATACATAAGGGGTCCATATAGTGAACTTGGTGTTGAGTTATTCACTTTAAGGTCATCAAAGAGGACAAGGGGGCACTCTTTATGTCTAGTAAAAGAGATTTCATCTCCAAATACGGAAAGGTTTCTTCACAGTAAGAGCTGTGAAAATGTAAAATAGGCTCCCTCAAGAGCTGGTTCTAACCAGCTCAGTAGATTGCTTTAAACAAGGCCTGGATTGTTTCCTAAATGTACATACTATAACTGGATACTAACATTTATAGGTAAAGTTGATCCAGGGAATATCCGATTGCCTCTCTGGAAATCAGAAAGGATTTTTTTTTTCCTGCTGTAGCAAACTGGATCATGCTTTGCTGGGAGTTTTCGCCCTCCTCTGGATCAACTATGGGTATAGGATTGTGTATATTGGATTATATAATTTTTTATTCTCTTTTATTGGTTGAACTAGATTGACTTGGGTCTTTTTTCAACCTGACTAATTGTAATTATGTTACTATTCTCTTGGGTAAACAATCATCATATATGCTACAATATGACTGTACCATTGTTGTACTATAAACTTTAGAGTTACCTAAACTATGCCAGGCTGCGTGAACCCCAGGGCACTAAAATCTGTGTGTGTTCTGTTCCACCCTTGGGGACTCAGTGAGTCCCTTCTTCCAAGGACTGCAAGTTACCTCTAATATGGAACAAGTATAAATATCAGGAAAGGTAAAAGCCATTCTATGCATACTTGTTCTGTGTAAGTAACTCAAGGTTTGAAGAGGGGGGGGGCACTGATGCTACATGGAAGAAGTGGGAGGCACTGATGCTCTGTGGGGAAAGAGAGGGGCACTGCTACTTTGAACTGCCATTCTTTGGGGGGCACTGGTGCTTGGTGGGGTACATTGGCTCCAGTAGGGTGCATAAGTGTTTGGTGCAGTACACTGGTTTTCAATGAAATAAAACCTTCCACACTCCGCTTCCTGTGCTGCTGCCTCGTTCTACCTGGAAGTATAACGCTAATGTCAGGCAGGAGATCACTCTGCCTGAAAAAGCAGTAAGGCCCCTTTTACACGGGACGGATCCATATTGATCCACCCCGTGAAGATCCGCTGCTCAGCGGGGATCGCTCAGCTGATCCCCGCTGAGGCGGCTGATGACAGGGCGGTCCCTGCACACTGTGCAGGGACCGCCCTGTCAGTTCCCTGCTCTCTTCTATGGGGGATCGGATGAACACGGACCGTCTGTCCGTGTTCATCCGATCCTCTCTGCAGATGGATGGAAAAATAGGGTTTTCCTCCTTCTGCCGAATCGGACAATAGCGGAGGCGGACGATAGCGGGTGTCAGCGGATGCTCATCCGCTGACACCCGCTATCCCATAGGGGTGCATGTATGTCCGTTTTTCATCCAAAAACGGATGGATGAAAAATGGACATACGGTCCGCATGTGTGAAAGGGGCCTAACTGAGCCTGGGCTGGGTGCTGGGATAAGCATTTCAACACCAGACTGACAGGTGGACACAGCCCGGATGCGTGCGACACTACGATTGTTTTGAAATCCTAACATAGTTCTAAAGAATCTGGGACTGTTGGGAAGTCTCTAGTATCTTTTTGGCCTAGTCTCGCTCATTAGATCTGTCCTGTCCTTGGCCAATTTTTTTTTTTTTTACTCTTGGGTTTGACACATCTAATTCTTGTAGGAAAAAATTTAGTGTAGCCAGCAGTGTCGGCCTGCAGATTTTGTTAGCTGTGTGAAATTGGCCAGCGGCAGCAAAGTTTTATTGGGAAAGACTAGGCTGAAATGTAGAAACACAAAGCACAAGTGTTTTTAATTTCAATAGATTTTTATTTATTTTTTTGAAGTAAGATTTCAAACTGAAAATATGAAGCCCATTGGGCCAACAGTTGCACGTATAGCACTTATCATAAAACTTTATATGACGGTAATGGAGATAAAGGTGTAGACTATAGGGTGAAAAGAAAGGAAAAAAGTGGTAGGTGATGTGCGCATCAAGTAGGTTAGTAACTAATAAAGATAACAAACAAAAAGGAATACTTATGTTATCAAATATTTAATGCGCAATCAGGGTGTTGAAGCAATGGGGACCAATGAAAATAAAATCTCTTAAGAAGGAGGTGAGCTTTGGCAAACATGAACTCATAGGGGTTAATTTGCTAAAACTAGAGAGTGCAAAATCTGGTGCAGCTGTACATAGAAAACAATCAGCTTCCATTTTTTTTTTGTCAAAGCTTAATTGAACAAGCTGAAGTTAGAAGCTGATTGGCTACCATGCACAACTCTCTAGTTTTAGTAAATCAACCCCATAGTGAGCGTTGTCATTAAGGCTCTGAATAACTGCAAGAAGGTTGGGTGGGGATGGTTGTTTCCAATTGCGGGCTGTAGAGAGTCTAGCTGCGATAAACAGGTGGGTGAGCAAATGGTGGGAGTCACGGTACCAGGAGTCCATGCCAATGCCCAGTAGTGCTAATTTAGGATCTGAATTAATGTGTATGCCAGTGATTGTGGTAGCCATGGTGAAGATATTATTCCAGAAATTAGCAATGCCACCATAAATGTGGTAGAGAGCCGGGCAAGCCACACTGCCTCTAACATAATGGTGATTGATCCTGGAAAGATGGCAGCAAGCTTGTCAGGGGTAAAATTCCAGTGATGTGAAAGTTTTTATAACGCTTTCCAGTGGGCTACACAGCGGGAGGTAATGATATTGCAGAGTGCCACTGTGTTTGTGAGGCTGTAAACTGTGGAGATAGCTCCCATGAGGACATAAAGGTAGTTTCCCTGTAGAGGATGGTTTAGAAAAGAGAGTGTATATTGGTGAAATTCCTTTTTGGGAGGCCTTGGAGGAATGGAAAATTTCCAGCATGTCGTCCGTCCATAAGTGTCCCTACTTGAAATTGTAGACATTCTAGGGTGTGTTGGTCTTGAAGGTATAGACTCCCTCCAGAGGTGGTTCTGGCTAGCTCAGTAGATTACTTTAAGAAAGGCCTGGATTTTTTGCTAAATGTACATAATATAATTGGATACTGACATTTATAGGTAAAGTTGATCCAGGGAAAATCATATTGCCTCTCAGGGATCAGGAAGGAATTTTTTCCTCTGCTGGAGCAAATAGGATCATGCTTTGCTGGGGTTTTTCGCCTTCCTCTGGATCAACTGTGGGTATAGGATTGGGTATATGGGATTTTATGATATTATTTTCTAATTTATGTAATTATTATTATGGTTGAACTAGATGGATTAACTATGTATCTATAGAAGGAGGACCTCGGGAGAGAGTTGGTATCAGCGAGATCTTGGAATGACTGAAGATGAGATTGTGGGTATAGTTGATTGAATGAGCAGATGCCTGCAGTTTCCCAAGGTTGGACAGAAATGTTAGAGATAAGGGGTTCTAGTGAGCGAATTGGAAGTCTACTCAGAGTTGCCATAGAGATACGTTTAAAGGGTTCTGTAAGAGATGTCCATACTCTGTAAGCAGCCGTGATCGTGTCCAGGAAATGTTTTTTGGGAAGAGGAGTGCTTTAGGTCACATCCCAAGGCTGTAGTTTCAATCTGTTTCCATAAAGGTGATGTGGAGGAGACCACCATTCTTTCAACTGTGCTGGTATAGTTGCTTTGTTATAAAATGTGACATTAGGAGCTTCTAAGCCAGCAAATTGTGCTGGGCATAGGAGAATAGACGATTTTATGTGTGGGCACTTGGCATGCCAGATAAGAGAGTTTAGTATGGATTGTAATTTTCGGAGATGAAAAGAAGGGAATGGGGTAAGGCTCTAAACATGTATGATACAAAATATGAGGTAATAAAAACATTTTGGCTAGTGCAATACGGCCAGCCCATGAGAAGGGAACCAAGGTCAGGTTTGCGCTTAGCTGGGTCAGTTTGGTTGTGAGGGCCGTTAATTTGGCGGAAAAAAGATTAGAGCTAGGAGAGTGAGTTGGGTACCTAGATATTGTAATGGTGAAAAAGAAGCACATGATAAAGGGGCAACGCACAAGATCTGATTCTTAGTGTGAGGGTCTAAACCGGCACAAGTGTTTTTATACAAGAATTATAGCGTCAGCTCAAAGAAGTTAGAGCTGTGTAAAATATATTTTTTTACTGTGGGGATAGGGGGCTGCTGTGAATGTGATTGATAAAATGTATGATTGTTTAGGTGCTCCCTCCGATTTATTGAGGTGAAGAGGCGGGTGGTTGATGTCACAATCTTTACCTCAGAAATTCATAGGAAGCCTTGTATTCATTCATAAAATTACAGGTCTTCCTGTAAATGGCTGAGCAGCGTTCACAGTACTGTACAGTATGTAGCATGCAGTTCAGGGCCATCCCTATCATGGGAAATGGTGGGACAATGGGTCCTGAGCGGCACTTTTAGGGGGGCGGCAAACTGACGCCCAAGAGCAGTGGCAGTGCTGCCACCAGCCAGCACGTTCTGTCTGCTCCACTGCTTATCCCGCTGTGAGGGAGCCCAGTGCCGTTACTGTTAGTGGTGACAGGAGCGGGTGCGCAGAACACTCGCTGCCCAGAGTGGAGCAGTCAGCGGGTGAGTGGACAGGCAGGTGAGTGAGCGGGCGGGCCAGTCTGCGGGCCAACAGGCAGGGGAGTGGATGACATCATCTCTCACTGCCCACCCTGCATCACTGCAGTTTCCGCCTCACTGTGCAGCTGCATCTCTTTGCTGCCTGCCTTCACTCTGGGACACAGCAAGTGACAATCCGCACCTTAGCAGGCAAGTGACAATCCGCAACGTGTGGCAGGTGATGTGGCAAGTGACAATCCGCAATGTGTGGCAGGTGACGTTGTGGCAAGTGACAATCCGCAACGTGTGGCAGGTGATGCCGTGGCAAGTGACAATCCACAACATGTGGCAGGTGATGTGGCAAGTGACAACCCGTAACATGTGGCAGGTGACGTGGCAAGTGACGATCCGCAACGTGTGGCAGGTGATGTGGCAAGTGACAATTCGCAACGTGTGTCAGGTGAAAATCCGCATCTGGTGGTGGAGTCCGAATCAAAACTGTAAGTACAAACACACATCACAAGTTGTATGAGACATGAGAGCCTGAGAGGGACTTGCCTTACCCAGCCCTGATTAACCGACCGTAAGGATTTGTCCCCTTAATGACCTTTTGTGACACGGCACTGCATCGCTTAAACTGACAATTGCGCGGCCGTGCGACGCTGTACACAAATACAATTGAATTCCTTTTTTCCCCACAAATAGAGCTTTCTTTTGGTGGTATTTGATCACCTCTGCGGTTTTTATTTTTTGCGCTATAAACAAAAAAAAGCAACAATTTTGAAAAAACTCAATATTTTATATTGCTATATAATAAATATCCAAAAAACAAATAAAAAAACCCCAAATTTCTTCCTCAGTTTATGCCAATATGTATTCTTCTAAATATAAAAAAAAAAACACAATTAGCATTCATTGATTATTTTGGCGCAAAAGTTATAACGTCTACACAATAGTGGATAGATTTATGGCATTTTTTTATTATTATTTTTTACTAGTAATGGCGGCGATCTGCGATTTTTAGTGGGAACTGAGACATTGCAGTGGACAGATCGGGCACTTTTGACACATTTTTGGGACATTGACATTTATACAGCGATCCGTGCTATAAAAATGCACTGATTACTGTGTAAATGTCACTGGCAGGGAAGGGGTTAACACTAGGGGCAATCAAGGGGTTAAATGTGTTCCCTGTGAGGTGTTTCTAACTGTGGGGGGATGGGACTGACTGTAGGAGGAGAGAGATCGCTGTTCCTAATCACTAGGAACAGCAGATCTGTCTCTCCTCCCCTGTCCGAATGGGGATCTGTCTGTTTACATTGACAGATCCCCGTTCTGCCTCTCTGTGGAGCGATCGCGTCCGCCGGCCACGCACAGGTCCTTTTATACTCCTATATACATGTATAGTGCCATGACGGGTCTTTTTTATTCTCCTATATACATGTATAGAGACATGACAGGTTCCTTTTATTCTCCTATATACATATATAGAGCCATGACAGGTCCTCTTTATACTCCTATATACATGTATAGAGCCATGACAGGTCCTCTTTATACTCCTATACATGTAAAAAAAACATGACAGGTCCACTTTATACACCTATATACATGTATAGAGCCATAACAGGTCCTCTTTATACTTCTATCTACATGTATAGAGCCATGACAGGTCCTCTTTATACTTCTATATACATGTATAGAGCCATAGAAGGTCCTCTTTATATTCCTATATACATGTATAGAGCCATGACAGGTCCTCTTTATACTTCTATATACATGTATAGAGCCATAAAAGGTCCTCTTTATACTCCTATATACATGTATAGAGCCATGACAGGTTCTCTTTCTATCCCTATATACATGTATAGAGCCATGACAGGTTCTCTTTCTATTCCTATATACTGTACATGTATAAAGCCATGGCAGGTCCTCTTTATATTCCTTCACATGTATAGAGCCATGACAGGTTCTCTTTCTATCCCTATATACTTGTATAGTGTCATGACCGGTCCTCTTTATACTTTTATATGCATGTATAGAGCCATGACAGGTCATCTTGATACTCCTATATACATGTATAGAGCCATGACAGGTCCTCTTTATACTCCTATATACATGTATAGAGCCATGACAGGTCCTCTTTATACTCCTATATACATGCATAGAGCCATGACAGGTCCTCTTTATACTCCTATATACATGTATAGAGCCATGACAGGTCCTCTTTATACTCCTATATACATGTAAACAACCATGACAGGTCCTCTTTATACTTCTATATACATGTATGGAGCCATGACAGGTCCTCTTTATACTTGGGGTACTATTCAAAATGACTGCAATATGTTGGTGTGAACAAGCTCTAGGCTAGGGAATAAGGCCGGGAGGCAGTGCCAGAACAAGGTCACCTAGAGCCTAGGGCGAACATGCCAAACTGTGACCCCCCCCCCCCCCCCCCCCCCCCCCAGGATGTGTGAGTGAGCAAAAATACCCCCACAAAACACTGAGCATTAATCTGCATGCTTACCCCCTAAGCATAAATCCCGCCTCCTCCGAGTACAAATCCTCCCCCTGCTGAAATCTCCCCTCTCAGCACAAAACACCTCCCCCAATCTCCTTGTGGCGTCCTTCCACCTTACATGATACAACAGTTCCCAGGGCAGCCGCCCCTCCTGTCCACCCCTTGTCCCAGCCCAGGTGGGAGGAAAGTTAGAGGTGAGGAACGGGACTCAAATCTTAAAAAGGTGAACAGCATCATTACTTGAGCCTGATGGCTTGAGTTCACAAGCTCTCTAACAAACAGGTAGCCCCTTGGGGAAGGGATGGATGGGGGCTCACCCAGATTAAGAAGTTCACATCAAAGAAATGTCATAAGAGTCCATGTCTTTAATAGTTCAATCAACAACTGCAAAAAAGCAAAAAACATCCGATACATTTCAGGGGCCAGAAACTCCCTCTTCATCCGCGGTGTAGAGGATAGAAATATTAAAATGACATGTATATGAAACATTGGTTCATTGGTGATACAATAAGAATGCTGATGTTAAACAAAACAATAAATACAATGTATAAGAAATATTGATATAATTACCATTAGAAATAATGACTGTCCTAAAATGTGCATCAAAATTAAAAACTATTAATAGGATAAAATAAACTGTACCCTTAGAGGTATATATGATTATATATATGATTAATATTATCTATCAGTACTGCTTGGACTGGGAAGAAGGGGGTAGACCCCAAAAAACTTGTCCTGAAAATTGTTAGCCCAAGTAAAAATAGGATCACGGACATTTCAAATATCTGTAACCTAAAATAACCAGCAGATGGCGCTTACTGCTTTTAAATGCATACACATCTTTTAGAAAACGGAGTGAGAGAACGAATGAGGCTGTCATTGCTGAGCCCCTTCTGAAAAACCTAGATGTCTGGCTGCCTCTGGCTCAGGGGCCAGAAACAAATATGCAGGATTGTCAGAGAAAAGTCAGAACTCATAATATGTAGGCTCGTTTCAAGTCAGTTCCAGTCAATACTGCCCAGGTCCGTCTTTAATATTGATTGCACCCTGGGCAAACGTTTTCTTGCCCCCCCCCCCCCCCCATACAGTTTCGCTGTCCACCTGCTCTGAGACATACAATAAATAGCAGCTAGACTTAAAATCAGTTTACTGTATCAGATCAAGAAGTGATTGGTTGCTAGAGGTTACAGTGTATCATCACCCTTACTGACTGGTTGCTAGAGGTTACATCACACATTGCAGCTCACTGATTAGTTGCTAGATGTTACAGCACATGATTTCTGCTTGTTGATTGGTTGCTAGAGATTACTTACAGTAATACTGCTCACTAAATGGTTTCTAGAGGATACAGCACATCATCTCCTCACCGCAGGTGGCATGATATACATATAAATGCCGCCTTTATTTACATATCTATGCCGCTATTTACATATGAATGCTGCGGCTATTTACATATGAATGCTGGTTATTTACATGTAAACACGGGGTCTGCAGGTGAGTCATCTCTACACAACAATAGGGCAGAGCTGGGCAGCATTAGTAGCAGCACTTCACACTGAGATATCAGGACACAGCAAGGGACTAAAACTTCAAGGGACAAGGGAATTTAAACTGGGATAGTTGGAAAATATGAGGCAGCTGCTTTGGGCTCCACAACAATGAAAGGGCCCAGGGCAGCTGCCCATTTTGCCCTGCCTTAAAGACAGCCCTGATACTGCCAAGTACTAAACTATTGGATCACTTTACCAGCCAGGAAATTTGTATTTTCAGAGGAGGAGGCTCTATACATTCTTATTTAATGTTTCCTTTACAGCAGACCTAAACCCTCAGGTCATGTTTGCTTTTTGAAGCTGAACTCTAGGCAGATATAGAAGACACACGTGTACAGTATATAGTTCAGTAAACATTATAGCCACGTTTAGCCTTGCTTTGCTATCTAAAGTGCAATCTACATTCAGAATCCTCTCTTCAGACATTGAAGAGGCATTGACAAAGAGTACAAAAGTATTCTGGGTGGTGTAATGGTAATGGATGTATCAAAGGTTCTTGGTGGCTCAAAGGAGAGCACAGGTTTTTCTGCCCTCCAAGGGTCGGGGGAGAAACCCAAAGGAGACAAAAAAAAAGAGGGTGCACCAACCTTGTGCATTACCCAAGTGGTTTCTTTAATAATGTATAAAAATAAATATACTCACAAGCATATTAATGATAAAAGCCTATCAAAGGCCATAGTAGACACAAAGCGGCCAGGTCAACGAGACTGTTCCCAGCAGGTTGAAAGACCTTCCAGAAGGCTGGCGTGTTTTGAGTAGATCCCCTATTCCTCAGATGGTAAGGCGCAAGGTTGGTGAGCCCTCTTTTCTTTGTTTTGTGGTGAAGAGGCATTGTATCACCTCCTCACTGATTTTTTATTTATTTTTTGTTCCAAAGATAGTTTATCAAAGAGAGACAGGGATGAGGTACATGGCAGCATATCCATACAGATAAAGAACATTGCTGTTTAGATCAGAGCAGATACAGGTAAGCATACAATCAAAATGAAAAAAATTGCACACAATAGTGAATGTGTTGAAAAATCACAGATTATGTCTCCCCAAATAGAAATGGGTGAATAGAAACAAAAATGATAGGCAGCATAGCTCATTATTGAGTCTATATAAAGGCGATAGAATATCTGGAGCCATGGTGTTGTAAACAACAGCAACTGCAGGAAAGGGGGGAACAAAAGGACGAGTTTGGGAGGGCCAAGGGAGGGAGCGAATGGGGTTGGGGAAGGTGAAGGGCATGACGGAAGTAGGAATGGGTGGTTGAGATTGGGGGGAGTCGGCATCCTTACCAGTAACCCCAGACTGCAGCCCTCAAAGGGGCGCCAGAGAGGACAGGCGAGGGAAAAAGCTCAAAAGTATAAAGGATGATTCTTAAAATAGGTGGGGGAAGGTAAGGCATAACCAGTCGGGTCCCCCTAGTAGAGGTAGCAGAGTGGGGGTGCAGAGGGTTTGAGCGATCAGACACAAAGAGGTGCAGCCCACGGAGTATCACCACGAGGGGCACTGTCACTGAGTTTTTAACCCAATTACCAGACAACTGTGCCACAACCACGTGTTGTGTGTGGTTTCAGGAGAATGCAGCGGGGCCCTATTCACTTGAAAAAGTAATCGAGCACAACAGGGTGAGTAATTCATGCTGCGAAGCACAGCATCATGGTAATGGCATGTGTACGCTCACTGCCTCGGCAGCAAAAGGGGGAGCAATAGAGGAGAGGGAGTAAAAGCGCAGCCTAACCACAGGATTTTACTGCCCTTCAATAATAAGTGTATATGAGGCCTAATACATCACTGAATGTATCTTTTTAAATGCAAGCAATATAAAATATCTGAGTTTGATTTCTTGCAGTCCCTGTAAAGCAGGGCTTGAGTATTAGAAGAAGAAACAGCACACTGAGCCAATCAGGAAGCAGAGTGACAAAGGGAAGTGCTCATCCCTGACTGTGCTGCTTCTCCTTTTGCTATAGTCACAGGTTGGGGTGGGTCCAACATGACTTGGCCTCAGAGGAAGTGGGTTGAATGATGCTGGCTATAAAACTGAGGACATCTAGTGGTGTGGAGGAGATCTCTGAACTGAAGGGAAATAAAGCAGTGAAAGCTGGTTTTGGTGTTTTAATGTTTATCAGGCTCTTTTTATTCTTTTTATTCTTATTTCTGGCTGGAGTTTTGCATTATTAAACAGTAAAATGTCCTGGCATGCTATATGCTAAAAAAAATAAAAATAAATAATAATAATTTTTTTTTTTAAATAAATACTTACCATTCAGATTAATCAAGCTGCAGGTACTAAACCTGATCTGCAGCTAGGAGGGGTCACGTGTGTGTTGTTAATCAATCAATGGCTCTAACTGTAGAGCCTGCCTGACAAAGGCCACATAATGTCACAGGAGTCTGTTCCCTTTCAGTAAATGAGAATTTTGCATTTTGTTTACTCTTCTTCTTTTTCTTCTTCTTATACACTGTGACATCAGAGTGTTTATTTAAAAAAGTGACATCAGGGTTTGGATTCAACTATGTTGCACAGGCAATATTTATGCAGATTAATCTAATCTGTCCTTAAATGTAATTGTTATGTTGCATAAACGTAGCTTTCTACACCTCTTCTTCTTGCCTGCTGATGTATATTTATATTATGTACAGTATCTCAAAAGTGAGTACACCCCTCACATTTTTGTAAATATTTTATTATATCTTATCATGTGACATCACTGAAGAAATTACACTTTGCTATAATGTAAATAAGTGAGTGTACAGCTTGTATAACAGTGTAAATTTGCTGTCCCCTCAAAATAACTCAACACACAGCCATTAACGTCTAAACCGCTGGAAGCAAAAGTGAGTACACCCCTAAGTAAAAATGTCCAAATTGGGCCCAAATTGTCAATATTTTGTGTGGCCACCATTATTTTCCAGCACTGCCTTAAACCTCTTGGGCATGGAATTCACCAGAGCTTCACAGGTTACCACTTCAGTCCTCTTCCACTCCTTCATGATGACATCAGGGAGCTGGTGGATGTTGGAGACCTTGCGCTCCTCCACCTTCCATTTGAGGATGCCCCACAGATGCTTAATAGGGTTTAGGTCAGCCAGTCCATCACCTTTACCCTCCGGTACTTTAGCAAGGCAGTGGTCATTTTGGAGGCGTGTTTGGGTCGTTATGTTTGAATACTGCCCTGCGGCCCAGTCTCTGAAGGGAGGGGATCTTGCTCTGCTTCAGTACATGTACATGTACTTCACAGTACATGTTGGCATTCATGGTTCCCTCAATGAACTGTAGCCCCCCAGTGCCGGCAGCACTCAGACCATAACACTTCCACCACCATGCTTTACTGTAGGCAAGACACACTTGTCTTTGTACTCCTCACCTGGTTGCCGCCACACATGGTTGACACCATCGGAACCAATAAGTTTATCTTGGTCTCATCAGACCACAGGGCATGGTTCCAGTAATCTGTCTTCAGCAAACTGTTTTTAGGCTTTCTTGTGCATTATCTTTAGAAGAGGCTTCCTTCTGAGATGACAGCCATGCAGACCAATTTGATGCAGTGTGCAGCGTATGGTCTGAGCACTGACAGGCTGACCCCCCACCCCTTCAACCTCTGCAGCAATGCTGGCAGCACTCATATGTCTATTTCCGAAAGACAACCTCTGGATATGACGCTGAATACGTTCACTCAACTTCTTTGGTCGACCATGGCGAGGCCTGTTCTGAGTGGAACCTGTCCTGTTAAACCGCTGTATGGTCTTGGCCACCGGGCTGCAGCTCAGTTTCAGGGTCTTGGCAATCTTCTTATAGCCTAGGCCATCTTTATGTAAAGCAACAATTCTTTTTTTCAGATCCTCAGAGAGTTCTTTGTTATGAGGTACCATGTTGAACTTCCAGTGACCAGTATGAGAAAGTGAAAGCGATAACCCCAAATTTAACACACCTGCTCCCCATTCAAACCTGAGACCTTGTAACACTAACGAGTCACATGACACGGGGAGGGAAAATGGCTGATTGGGCCCAATTTGGAAATTTTCACTTAGGGGTGTACTCACTTTTGTTGCCAGAGGTTTATACATTAATGGCTGTGTGTTGAGTTATTTTGAGGGGACAGCAAATTTACACTGTTATACAAGCTGTACACTCAATACTTTATATTGTAGCAAAGTATTGTTTCTTCAGTGTTGTCACATGAAAAGATATAATAAAATATTTACAAAAATGTTAGGGGTGTACTCACCTTTGTGAGATACTGTATATTATATTAGACCTTGTGGAGTAATTAGAGTTTATGGTCATTCTACAGGTCTGGACGAATCTCTCAAAGACAATGGCTCATATAAAAGGTCACACCAAGTATTTTTGGGAATGCTGGATGGTGATCAAAGGAGGCTCTGTAACCCATCTGGCCCAATGGTATTAGGTTCTAATTCTGTGTAAATGTCCAGGGAATAACTTGGACATTGCTGTCTGAATGCTGAGCTCCGGTAATTACCCATACATTCTCTATTGCACATGTCTTCACTCTGCATGTTGTGCTGCACTTTCTATATGCCTTACCTTATCACTATGCATGCTGTGTTGCATTTTCTGTACTCCTTATCTTCTTACTCTGCATGCTGTGCTGCATGTTCTATATTCTTATCTTCTCACTCTGCGTGCTGTGCTGCATGTTCATTACCCCTTAACTTCTCATTCTGCATGCTGTACTGTATGTCGCCAGTAAGGGCCACAGTGCGAACATTACTGTATTATTGAGAAAAGTAAGTTGTGAGCTGATGGTCTGCATTCAGAGAGGTGGGTGGAATTAAAGTGTATGTAAACCAGGGGCATTTTTATGAAATGGGTGGGCCCATGTGCAGGATAATAGATTGGTCCCTGGACCCAGTGAAAAATAAAATGTTGCATGTGGCCTAAAGGGGTGTGGTTAAATCGTTTTTGATGACTTTACAATTAGAAAATCAGTGTGACAAAAATGTGAGCGTGACTAATATTATGAAAGACCTGGAGAAATTTTTGACGGGGAAGAAAAACATATGCTGTGGTGTGTGTAGCACAAAAGAGAAAATATATAGAGAGAGAGGGGGAAAAAGAGAAAGGGTGAGAAAAAGAGAGCGAGAGAGAGAGATAGGGGAGAAAGAGAATGGGGGAGAGAGAGGAGAAATAGAGAATGGGGGGGGGGGGGGTAGAGAGAGGGGGAGAAAGAGAGAGGGAAAAGGGAGAGGGGAGAAAGAGAGAGAGAGGAGAATGATGGGGAGAAAGGAAGAGTGAGAGATGAGAGAGAGGGGAGAGAAAGAGGCAGGGGAATGAGACAGAGGGGAGAAGGGGTAGGAGAGAGAGGGGAGCAAAAAATGGGGGGGGGAGAAAAGATATATAGAGTGAAAGGGGAGAGAGCGAGAAGGGGGGTGGAAGAGGGGAGAACAAGAGAGAGGGTGGGAGAAAGGAAGAGACAAAAGAGAGAGAAGAGAAAGAGAGAGGGGAGAAAGAGAGGGGAAATAAAGAGAGAGAGGGAGAGAAAGAGAAGGGAGAAAGACAGATTGGATAGAGAGAGAGAGGGGATACGAAGAGAGAGAGAGGGGGAGAGTGAGAGGGGAGAAAGAGAGAGAGAGGGGAGAGTGAGAGAAAGAGAGTGGGGATAGGGGAGTGGGAGAGGAAGGGAGAGGGGAGCAAAAATGGGGGGGGAGATAGAGAGAGAAAATATATAGGAGGGGGGAGAAAGATAGAAGAGAATGCAAGGGGGGAGAGAAAGAAAGAGGGGGGGGAAGTAAGGGAGGGGGTGGGGAAGAAGAAAGGGAAGAAAGAGAGATGGGTAAAGAGTGTGGGGAGAAAGAACAAGAGGGGAGAGAGAGGAGGGGGGGGAGAAAGGGCAGAGCAAAGGGGGTTGTGGAGAGAGAAGAGGGTTTGTTCTCTGTTCATTATCTACAAGTTTGTAAGAGGGAAAAGGGAGATAGTTCCATGTGTAAGCCTAGGTTCACACTAATGAGGTGAAGGATTTTCAGCGATTCCTGTGCGTTTCCCACACTGCATCACAGTCACACTCCGTTCATGCGAACTGCTGTGGGTGTCAATGTTAGGTTAATGACACCCCAAAAATGGAACGCAAAATGCAGTGCAATTCGCAAAATCGGATCACATGGACGTGAACACCCATGTGATCCAATTCCAGTATGGGGGGAAAAAAAGGTGCATGCACCTTTTTCATGCGGGTGCATTGCGATTTGAGCCATGCAAAATGAATAGGCTCAAATCACACTGCAAAAAATCGCATGTGATTTGAACAGGAATGCGGTGATCAGCTCAGAGACAGTGCAAAAAACATGTCTTTGAAAATGTTTTGACGTGTTGCCAACTATGATGTGCTGGCAACTATTCGACTTTGTCGAATTTCCAAGGACATCTACGATTTATAAATATTTTTACACATAAAAATGAAATCTGTGTATCTGTTGGGCAAACAAATACAAACGGATGATAATCAGTTTACATATGTGTCTGTTGAGGGAGCGGATGTAAACAGATGTAGACGGACAAATGGTCAATTTTTGCATCCGTATTTGTATTGGTTGTTAGGAGCCGGCACTCACCGGCATCCTAACAACCAGTACTCATCCCTGCTGTCAGCAGCAGAGATGAGACATTTGTTGTTAAGGAGCCACCACCCGCCAGGTTCCTAACAACGATGAGTCATCTCTGCTCTCAGCTGTTGATGAGGACAAAGGCCTCTTCCCCACTACCCTGGCCCAATGGTTGAATGAGTCACCAAAAAATGATTAGTGAAAATAAATAGAACGTAGTTTTTGACAAGTCCTATAATAGAAAAATAATTTTGTCCCCCACTATAGATTCATCATCAATCATGTCATCCAGCGATGTAGGTTCACACCACTTACAATTACAAGGGCTGCCATTGTAAAAAATAAATAAAATGCTGCCCGCCAAACCCAACTGCTCCCATAGCTGCCTGGTGCCAAATGACAATGCCAGTTTACCCCCGCAGCTAACATATACAAAGGCACAACGCCATCCGGTGACGTCACCTGGTGACCCCTCATGACGTTGCATACAGCTATTTATGTAAGTAACGTTACTGGATGGCCTACCCCCTTATTACATAATTCAGATTTTCAGCTCTTTTGTTTGCATTCCTCACTGACAGCAGTGTTGACTTATCATTGTTAGGAAGCCAACGGGTGCAGGCTCCTAACAACCAATGACTAAATGGTAACAGCAGAGACGAGTCGCATGTTGTTATGATGCCAATGGGTGCAGGCTCCTAACAACCAATGCAAAAAATGGAATGCATTGCTGTTTTTTTTTCATCTGTCAATGGATGGATGAAAAATAGACAGATGGAATCCTCGTGTGAAAGGACCCTAAGTGAGGAGAAATCTCTCTAATGCCGCGTACACACAATCGTAAATGCCGCCAGCAAAACTCCGATGAGAGCTTTTTGTCGGAAAATGCGACCGTGTGTATGCTCCATCTGTCTTTTGCTGGCGGAATTCCAGCCAGCAAAAGATTGAGAGCATGTTCTCTATTTTTCGGTCGGGAAAAGTTCCTATCCGAGACGCGCAAAAAATCACCCATGCTCAGAAACAATTCAACAGATGCTCGGAAGCATTGAACTTCGTTTTCTCAGTTGGTTGTAGTGTTGCACGTCACCGCGTTCTTGATGGTCGAAAGTTCAGAGAAATTTTGTGTGACCGTGTGTATGCAAGACAAGCTTGAGCGGAATTCCGTTGGTAAAACCATCCAAGATTTTTCCGACGGAAATTCCGCTCGTGTGTACGCGCCATAACAGGGTCCTAGGTAGCAATAAAACCTGACAGGGGTTTCAATACTTCCCCACTCTGTCAAAAAAAAAATATTTGAATTTTGGTAGAACATACATTTTAGCATTTAAAGGCATACATACAAAATTACAAGAATTCCAAAATGCCAGTTAAGGACAATTCAATTGTTATAGGGTTGCACAAGAGTGCAGATACATTTTCATTTTTGTTGCCGAGGATCAAACCTAAGAAAAGATTGCCATCTTCTGTGACAATGGCAGACTGACAGATGTGTCCCATGGTAAGCCACTCAAAGGATCCTGGCAACCACTGAGAGCTATTTTTAAGCGGGTACATTAGAAAAACCCAGCAATTCTGCAGCCTTGCAGCCATTCTGGCATATTATGTTCCAGCATGTGGTAGGTACAATAAACACTAGTTACATGTTTACTATTTTACTTTCCAAAATTGGCAATAAGAGGTACACTCTAGTACACTTTAATTTTAGTATTGTTCATGAACAGTCATGCCAGCCCATCCTGCAGAATACTACAGTTTCCAGTAATAACCAAGCACCCCACTCTACAGAATCCTATAGTCTTCAGTAACACCCAGATTCCTCATTCTACAGAATCTTATGGATGCCAGTAACACCCATAAGATTGTCTTTCTACATGATTCCATAGTCTCTAGTTACACCCAACTACTTCACTCTACTAAATGTTATATTCTCTAGCAACATCAGTCATCCCGCTACAGAATTCTATGATCTCTAAGAACACTCAGTCACCTTAATCTACAGAATCCTATGGTCCCTAGTTATGCTCAACCACCCCACTCTACAGATACCTATGGTCTCTAGGAACACCCAGCCACATCACTCTATAGATTTCTATGATCTTTGGTAACACCCATTCACCCCATTCTACAGTATCCTATGGTTACTAGGAACACCCAGCCATCTTGGTCTACAGCAGGGGTGCTCAACCAGTGGCCCGCGGAGCCCTCTGATGTGGCCCTTGACCTCCTGCTCTAAGATGGCAGGTTGGCAAGCCCAGATCACAGGTTTCTGACCTGTCATCCCAGAACAGCAGTTATGTGAATGAAGCCGCTGGTAGTGGAAGCAAGTGGCTGTGGAGCAGAGCCACATAAGGAAATTTTTCCTGTATAGCGCCCACTCCTGTCACAGGCGGAGTGATACCAAATGCACTCCGTCTGGGACAGCAACAGCCAGCGATACCAGAATGGAAGATGCTTATTAAAGGTAAGTTTACTACTAAATTCATAGTATATATGGATATATCTGTTTTTCAGTGGTTACTGGGCTGCTTTCAAACTGATCCGCAGGTGCAGAGCAGCTGCGGGTTACGTGCATTGAGCTATAGACTTCTGTTATTACCTGCGGGTTTGGTGCACCTTCAGAAAGTGCGCCACATCTGCAGGATATAATAGAAGTTTACAGCAAAGTGCAGCTAACCCGCAGAAAATCCACAGGTTCATTGCGCTGCACCCATGGTTTGGGCAAATCGCAGCACATCAGTGTGAAAGCAGCCTGAGGCCCCTTTCTCATGATTGGTCCGACCCAATCGGACTTACTATTCATCTCTATGGAGCAGCAGATGTAAACGAACTTGTGTCTGTTTACACCCGCCTACCTAAAAAAAATAGAAAGACACGGCCTGTCATCCTCCGGCTCCGCTCATTGTGGCCCGCGACCAGTTACCAATTCACTAAAGTGGCCCTCGCTCTTCAAAAGGTTGGGCACCCCTGGTCTACAGAATCTTATGGTCTTTAGCTTAATCTAACCAACCTACTCTACAGAATTATATGGACTTCAGTATGACCCAGCCACTCCACTTTACAAAATCCAATAGTTACCAGTAACAGTTACTCCACAGTGCAAAACATCATCATGTGGTAATTTTATCTGGCTACCCCAATCTGCAGAATGCTATGGTTACCAGTAACGCTTGACAACCTCACTCTGCATAATATGGTCTCCAACAGCAGCTGGTCACCTTTGCAGAAACATAGAAGAATGACAACATAAAAGGACAAAGTGGTCTATTAAGTCTGCCCTCTTTTGACATTTTTTTTGTCTTGCTTTCTAATCTTTTTTGTCTGAGTATAGATATACAGCATGTTTGCTCCAAGCATGTTAAATTTAAGTTACTGTTGACCAGTGGCGGCCCATCCATAAGGGGGTTGTTTTTTTTTACTTCAAAAAAGGTGGGCTCGGGGTGCAGAGCACTGCGCCCCAAGCCCACCCACTTTTTTGATATTAGCGAGTTAAGACCTGATTGGCCGGGAGTCCTAAGACCCAATTGGCCGGGAGGAAATGCAGGGGGAAGCCGAGACCTGGATGGGGTAAGTGCGGGGCTGGCAAGCGATGGGGGGTTGGGGGGATTAAGGGGGCCAGATTTGTTTGCTGTCCCCCCCCCCAAAAAAATGAGCACCAGCCACCACTGGTGTTGACTGACTCACTGTCAGGGTTGGGCTCAGTCTTTCCTTCTCAAAGCTGGCTGCTCAGCTGTCGGCTAATTGCCAGCTCCTATCTCTCCACAGTGACTCACCTGTTGATGATATCCTGCTCATCAGCCCTACCTACTTAAGCCGTCCAGTCCAGATGATCTCTTCCTTCACCTTGGTCACATCTCTAGAGACGCACCTTGTGTTCCTGTTAAAGACTTGCTTGGCTGACATTCCTTCTGGCTCCAGATCCCGCTTGCTGTTCTACTACGCTCATCTCTGACTCCCTGACGTTTTGGCGTGTCTGACTATCTGTTCCAGTTCCTTAACTCTGGCTATGTTTTGACTACGTTTTTCTCTGTTTACCTTTTTTTTTATTATTATTAAACAAGTGTGTGATTTAACTGTACTTCTGTCTCAGTCTGATTCATGGTTTCTGCACTCACTACCTCTGCTTGAAGTCTGTTCTGAGATATGGCCCTCTCCAAACAGGATATTGTATTAACATGTACAGTATCTCACAAAGGTGAGTACACCCCTCACATTTTTGTAGATATTTTATTATAATACCTGTTTGCAAATTGGATGTATGTACTAATATATACTGTATATACTTGGTTAATGCGATATGCTGGCTACAGTAGTTGATCTGCACCCAATTACTATGGATTATTGGGTAATTTCCTAGGAAAGGAACATTCCCTCTGCTCAGAGAGGCCCTTTTCTGGGTGGATGCACTGCCAATTTTATCAATAAACCCACTCTTCCACTTAGCAAAGGTTCTGGTTTTCTTATTTACCTACAGTATTTTACAAAACTGAGTAAACCCCTCACATTTTTGTAAATATTTTATTATATCTTTTCATGTGACAACACTGAAGAAACAACATTTTGCTACCATGTAAAGTAGTGAGTGTACAGCTTGTATAACATTGTAACTTTGCTTCCCCTTAAAATAACTAAACACACAGCCATTAATGTATAAACCGCTGGCAACAAAAGTTAGTACACCCCTAAGTGAAAATGTCCAAATTGGGCCCAATTAGCCATCCCCCCCCGGTGTCATGTGACTCGTTAGTGTTACAAGGTTTCATGCGTGAATGGGGAGCAGGTGTGTTAAATTTGGTTTTACCGCTCTCACTCTCGCACATCTTTGTAAGATACTGTAGGTAAATAAGAGAACCAGAACCTAGAGTGGGTTTATTGATAAAATTGGCAGTGCATCCACCCAGAAAAGGGCCTCTATGAGCAGAGGGAATGTTTCCATCCTAGGAAATTACCCAAAAATCCAAAGTTATTGGGAGCAGATCAACTACTGTAGCCAGCATATAGCATTAACCATAAGTATATATTAGTACATACATCCAATGTGCAAACAGGTATTATCAGCAAAAGGCCCAACAAGAGTCCTGGTATAATTGTGAGCATATACCCGGGTATGTATAGCTATTAATAAAGATACTTCCAGATCAATGTTGCAGCAAATTTCATTTGCAGGGGGCTCTGAGGAAAATTGCGATGTGCAGCCTGAAACACAGCAGAAACTATGGCGTGGTACTGGAACTCAGAGTCATCCTATCTACTCTGCATCTAAGTCCCTATTACTGTAGTTTCTAATCTGTCAGGCACCCAGACCTCTAACTACCAGAAATGGCCATCAGATTCCTAACCTGGCTTAGCCTATGTTGGTTATTGAACCCTAAGCTAAAACTAGCTATAGAGACCAGAATTGACAGAGTTAACTAAAATAACAGGAGTTGAATATAAACTCTATTGCAAAAAAAACAGGTTCACCTACTAATATACTGGAAGGTGACTACTACACACACGCAGTAGCACAGACTTAAGCCCCATACACACGGTCGGACTTTTTCATCAATTTGGTCCGATCGGACAAGGTTGTTGAAAAATCAGACCGTGTGTATGCACCATCGGACAGTGTTCGTCGGTTTGTCCGTCGGACAAAGTCTTATCTCCTGCTGGAAAGATTTCCCGTCAACCCGGTCCGATCACACCAAATCCGAGCGTGTGTACGCTTGTCCGACGGACAAAGTGCTACGCATGCTCAGAAGAAATTCTGTGACGGAAGCGCTCGGTCAGGTAAAACTACCTTTCCTAATCGACACAGCACATTCGTCACGCTGCAATGTTAAAATGTCTTTAATGCAGCGCATTCTCTTTTTCTTTACAATGCAACAAGAATGACATCTTTTAGCTGCTCCTATTCACCCGCACTTCTCACAAACTTACTTCTTTATTACTTTGCAGCATTTATACACTACATGTTTATTTTTACTCAGATCGTAATACAATCTTTCTTATTTTTTTACCCAGATTTTTTTTTTTGGGGGAATACATATTTGAAGGAGATTTTTTTTTTTTTGGAGGGGGTTTGTATGTCTCAACTTAGCAAAACCACATTATTAACATTTGTATTTCTTGCTTACATTTACTAGGAGTTTGTTGGTTGTTGGTGCCCCTTGTTAATTCTAGGATTAGTGAAATGTACCTGCCTACTCAAAGAAAAACTGTCATTGTAGAAAAGTAAAACACAATAGTCAATGATTATTTCAAATCAAAAAAACCTTTATTTAGGTCTCAGCAACAGACCAAAGAGGAACGCAGCCATGGTGAAACTTGGGGAATTTGCAAAGCCTTGGACACCCATGGCAACCATCATTTTACAGACTTAAACAATTGGGGGCATGAAGACTACCTATCTAAATAATAAGGGAGCGCAATCTGGTCCTGAAGTCCAAAACATCCGGAACTGCAGCAGATGCCATCTAGGTCCCCAGGCTCTGGTACTACGAGAGGCTCCATCTTCTCTCAGACCAGACTGAGTCCAGGTTGTCACTCTCTTGTCTTCCTTGTACGCTTCCATCCACGCCGTGGTGCTGGTGCTGGTGGGGTGGCAGAAGGAGGAGGAGGAGGCGGAGCAAGGTCACTCTCGCAAACATGTGTGAGGGGAGTCATCTCCCCAGCCATCCCCTCATTTAGTATTTTGAGGATGACCTCCTCACACATGCTGCGTTGCCCCGCCTCCATACCCGTAAATTTACTGGTAACCAAGGAGGCAAAGGCCTCCTCGTAGGTGGGTGTGGCATAGAGGGAGGCTGAGGCATCTTTTTTCAGCTGGAGCGCTGACTCTCCCACCTCCCCCATGTTTTTCGCCCTTCTGTAGGGAAGGCGGAGGGGAGAGACTTGGGAGACAGTCAGGCTCCTACGCCTACCCCCCTGTTGGCTGCCACTACCCCCCTGCCTCCTCCTGACTGCCACCTTCCACAGCCACCTCCTGGCTGAGGTCTTCCTGTGTCTGAAAAAGGGACATAGTTTCAGTTATTTGTTCATCAAACACACACAATTCTCATCTAGTGACTGTTGCAAAATGTTTTCAAATACAAAACCATACAATTCTCAGCCCTGCAGTTTAGATTCTTCCCAAAAATGTCTCCCACACCACTGTCTGTTGATATGTCAATCACGTTAGGAAATAAGCAATTGGGGATCCTGAATTAACTGAACATCATTCATTATTCAACAAACTGGTTCCAAAACTACTATACCTGGAACAAGCTGGGCACCTGCACATATTCCTGACTGGAAGGCCCAGGTTGGTCCTCGGAATCCTCATCAAGGGTGGCGTGCGTGGAAGGACGCGTGCAAGGAAGAGTCGAGAGTGACTTCCTGACAGTAGCCTGGTCTTTGAGAAAGTGGAGCCTCTCATAGTACCAGAGCGTGGGGACATAGACATCAGCTGCTGCAGCTCCAGATGCTTGTGACTTCAGGACCTTATTGCGCTCCCGGAAATAGGTAGTCTTCATGTTGGTGATCTTCACTTTTAAGTTTGCGACGGTTGCCATGGGCAGGGTAGGCTTTACAAATGCCACCAGTTTCAGCAGGGCTGCGTACCTCTTTGGTCTGTTGCTATAATCCCTGTGTTTTGCCTGCCATAAGAGGGGGAAT
This sequence comes from Lithobates sylvaticus, assembly GCA_028564925.1. Taxonomy (NCBI): domain Eukaryota; kingdom Metazoa; phylum Chordata; class Amphibia; order Anura; family Ranidae; genus Lithobates; species Lithobates sylvaticus. The sequence goes on from CM053029.1 coordinate 196,621,685, forward strand.
TGCCGGTATTTATCAATGAAGTGTGGGAGAAAGCTCACGTTGTAGAAGGCATCCATCACCTCTGCAAGACACAACGCCACACCAAACCCTATAAATTATGTCAGGCTAAACTCTCCTAATCTTCTCCATAAAGAAGCCTCAAGTTCTAATCAGTCTAGGCTAGTTATGTACCAACGTTAAATTGTACCTTCGTTTGTAGCGATCGTCTCGTGTGAGTTTTCTCTCCCCTCGTCTCCCAGATCGTGGCTACGACACAGGCGTGTGACGTTTTATATACACTGCGCATGCTTCAAACTCCGCCCGCCCCTGACGATCTTTCTCGTCTATTCCCCACCCCTTCTCTTTACGGCGTAGTGGGGAGAGCACATGGCGGGGACACAGCAGGTGCGCCACAAATATCCCACCAACGAGGAGGAGGACGAGGAAAGTCCGGAGGCAGAAACGTCCCGATCCCGGAACCTGAAATTCAAGGCCTCCAATATGTCATTTGGAGAAATGTTGGAGATGGTGGACATATTAAAGAGGAGCGACTATGATGGGAAGTATGGGCCTTACCTCAACCCCAATGTCCGCAAGGCCAAGATCATGTCTAAAGTTGTGAGAAGGCTGTACAATAATTTTGGGGTACAACGATCCAAGGAGCAACTCAGGAAACGCTGGTCAGACCTGAAACTGAGGGAGGCCGATCAGTACAGAAAGATCAAGAGAATTCTTCAAAAAAGTAAGTAGTTGTGTTTTGTGTTTGATTTCTTGCTTGCATACTGCTCCATTGTGTTTTGATTTTTACCAAGTTGTACATTCCAAAATGGCCACTTTCAGGTTCGTCTGTGCATTCGATCGTACTCAGCCTCGATCTTTCTGCCACTGTCATGGTCGTGTGTGTGTGCATTCGATCGTACGCAACCTCGATCGTTCGGCCACTTATAATACGATGTTTGGTGTTTTTTTGGGGAAAGGAAGTTTGTTCTCACTAGAAATGTCATCAAGAATGTAAAGCCAATTTATTCAATGTAGGAGAGGTCACTCAGTAGCTGTTTACCCATCTGGACTCTAGAGCACTAGTGCTGGGACACCCAAACCCCCTTTTTATTATGCTTTTCCACACATGTGCTCCAGTGGATACTAGAGGGGGGTCTCCATCACACAAACTTCTACCAAAAAGCTAGTCAGTTTAGCACCTTTACAAAGTGACTTCATTCATGTAGTTGACATTTGTAACTGGCCAAACTAAAATAGTGTCCGTCACTTTCAAGCAATGTTTGTCATTTCCTATTTCTGCCCTCAATAGCTTGTGTTGCTAAATCTTCCTTTTGGACATTCTCATAGGGGAGCGAAAACTTGGGCCGTCTGAGGAAACCCCCAAACCAACACCTACCAAAAAAGGGGAAAGAGCAGAAGCAGAGGAGGAGGAGGAGGAGGAAGGAGAGATCATCGAACTTGGAGAAATTGTCACCACAACAGGTGAGCGTGGGAGAACACAGCTACTGGTAAGCTAATCCATGTATGGCTGCCTCATTTCCAACACCCCATTTTTGTTTGTTTGTGGTTTTTAGGTGACGTGGATGTTGTGGAAGAAAAATCGCACTTTACCACAGAGAGTGCCCACGTACTCATCGGAGAGATAATGGTCTGCAATAGAGATCTAGATTACATAAAGCAAAACATCAATGATGTTCAACAAAAATTGAAGAACATCATTGATGTTTTAGGAAAAATATGAAAACGCACCAAGTAATTAACACACATTTGTGCCAGCTTCAGAACACATTTGCAACTTAAAAACTGTCTGAAATTTGGAACATGCACACATTGTGTCCACATGTGCTAGCTCCCACCATGGTGGATGAATGGCAACGTTTTTTTGGGGGTGCAAACACTTTACGAACTACGAAAGTGGTTGTGGTGAAGGGTTGCACCCCCAAAAAACGTCCATTCATCCCCATGATGGAAAATGGCACTTTTGAAGCTTCTAGGCATGTGTTTTTACCATCTAATGACCATTTTCAGTCCCAAATTGTGTGCATGTTCCAAATTTCCACTTTTCGGGGGTGACCCCCCCATGTGATGAAGGCAAGATCAAACACACTTTGAACATATAGTCATGTCTGATCTTGTCTTCACTTTACAAAGTTGAACTTTCCAAGTTCCTAGGTTCTGTTTTGCTCCATGCCTGGTTTTACCAATTGCGGAATGTTTGTAAACAATGTTGTAAATAACCAAGATGTTGTCAGTTTTGGCGTGAAGATTGTAAACGCACTTGGGAATGTTTTCCTAGTAAACTTTTATTTTTCTAAATGTGTGGCTTCCTTATTTAAAAAACACAATGCATTATGTATGTAAAATGAAAAGGATATGGGGGGCAATGGGTGTTATTTACTAAAGGCAAATCCACTTTGCACTCCAATTTTCTTTCCCGGGGAACTTTTTCAATGCACTTGTAGAGCATAGCGGATTTGACTTATGTAAATGACACCCACAGTGCTTTGTACGAAAACACGGAGCACAGCATTTTGGAGAATACACACATGTCAGACCTGGTGATGAAAAGGAGTATTTTGGGTGTCAGTTATGCAGTACAAACCTTCTCTAGACCAAAGATTAGGTAGCAAACACACAACATGAGAATAATCTTTTTGGGAAGAAGAGACTGTTACCTCCTTTTGCCCAGAAAGTGCATTCCCACTGTCGAAGGCAAAGGGAAAAAATGTCAAAGTAAAATAAGCTAAAAAGAAGACTGAAATGACATGAAATCATAGGTTGGTTAAAATATCAGATTTATTAAAAAATGCCTCTCACACATCGTCAGGCAGAGCAATGGCCCCCCTACCCACAAAGTACTGCATATATTGGTCCCGGACCACACGGGCATTTAGAGGGGGCAAGCCTGGACGTGCCACTCGAAGGGCTGTGAGTTCGGCATTTGGAGGGCCCTCCACATCTGGGCCAACGGGCACCACATAGTTCCTGTTATGTCTTTTGAGGAAGTTGTGCAATATGCAACAGGCAAGAACTATGTGGTTCAGTTTGTATTCCGCCAAGTTAAATGCCGTCAGGAACAGGCGGAAGCGGCTGGCCAGGATGCCAAAAGCGTTCTCCACAACTCTTCTGGCTCTGGACAGCCTGTAGTTGAAGACCCTCTGGTCGGGGTGAGGGTCCTCATCGGGAACGGCCTCATCACATGGGGAGTCAACGCAAACGCTTCATCTGCGACAAAGACGAAGGGGAGTCCTTCGGCATTCTCCTCTGGAGGTGGCAAGCACAGACTGCCACTTTGGAGACGCCAGTAGAACTCCGTGTGCGTAATGGCCCCACCATCCGATATCCGGCCGTTCATCCCCACGTCCACATACATAAACTCGTATGTTGCCGACACCACCGCCAACATCACTACACTATTAAACCCTTTATAATTATAATAGTAGGACCCCGAGTTGGGCGGTGGGACGATGCGGACGTGTTTCCCATCAATTGCCCCTCCGCAGTTAGGAAAGTCCCAACGGCTGGCAAAGTGGGAGGCCACAGTCTGCCATTCCTGTGGCGTGGAAGGGAACTGTGGAGTGAAACAAGAAAAAAACATTAGTCACTTTGCACCTAAACATTGCAAGCAGATTAGACAATCAACATCTTGGAACAAGAGCATTGTCTAAAATTGGAGGCTGGAAAGTATTTGCACAGAAAAGTAGAGGCTCCCCTTCACAGATTACTCACCCCCCCATCAATCCCCCCACTTCTGATGGGCCATTGGCAATAACTAGGGGTTTTGGGGGGGGGGGGTGGTGGACAGCTAACCCTCTGCACTTCATTGATTGGCAAATGGCTCAATAATGTGGGCTAGTTTGGCCAGACCCTCTGTACTTAACACTATTGGCAGGCCACAGGAAAGATCAAATAACATTTCAACCCCCCCCCCCCCCCCCCCCCGCCCCTCCCCCCCCCCCCCCCCCCCCCCCCCGCCCCCCCCCCCCCCCCGCCCCCCCCCCCCCCCCCAAAAAAGGCAGGCACAGTGTGACATTATTAAATTACCAAGCAAGCTAATAGGAGGGAAAGAAGACAAAAAAATAGGAAATGGAATGTATGGAGGCAGTCCCTTGCACTACATGCTTTGCTGAATTCATCCCTAAAGATGCGCACTATAAAGAGGTAGGTATATAGTGTGTATGGACCTTGGGAAAGCCAGCAGATAAAGGATTGGTACCATCTGACAGAGCAGTTGGGGGAGGGGGTTCCTAATGAGTTTGCCCCCCCCCCCCCCACCAAAAGAACAAAAAAAGGGGGCTCTACATGAAGTAAACCACACAGCAAACATTTGTGCATATTTTAGGGGGTGTTTTGGGGCAAACAATACTATGCAGCAGACAAAAGACATTGCTTAAGTGACTAGGCCATAGGTGTCTATTGGGGCAGAAGAGCATGCTGGTGAGGTAAGTGAAGGGAAAAATGCATGAAGGAGAAAAGGGGCACAGCATATTAGAACATATTGCAATCATGGTAATTAGGGAAGGAGGTCAAAAATACAAGTCATTAGCAAACAGAGCATACATAGAAGGGAATAGTAAAGTAGAAATGTTACCTTAATATAGTCCTCCTGCAGGACCTGAATGATGGCAGAACAGGTCTCTGGAATAATGATTCCCAGGGCCTGGGGAGAGATACCTGAAGAGAACTTCAAATCCTGAAGACTTCTCCCTGTCGCCAAGTACCTCAACGTGGCAACAAGCCTCTGCTCCGGAGTAATGGCTTGTCTCATGCAGGTATCCTGCCGGCTGATAAAGGGGGTCAGCAAAGCCAAAAGACGGTGAAAATCGGGGTCCGTCATCCTGAGAAAGTTCCTGAAATCATCAGGATTATTCTCCCGGATCTCACGAAGCAAAGGCATGTGCGAGAACTGGTCACGCTGAAGCAACCAATTCTTGGTCCACATACTCCTCGTCACTCTGTTCATGGACGGGTCTTGGGTCAAAGCTAAAAGCCCGACACCAATTCCGCGTACAGCACGAACTCGGCGACGAGTACGCACGGGAAACATCGCTCAGAAGGTCACAAAAGGTCGGCTGGTCAGAACGGACAAACAGAAAGCACCGATAAACAGCAAGGCCTGAAAGAACGAAGTGAATACCAGCAACGAGCAGACAATAAGCAGTGCAAATCAAAGCGTCCTATATCAAGATATAGGCCGCAATGACCAACAAATGCGAACTGACTACACGCACTAATAAACAGATACGCACGACAAGCACAAACTGAAGAGCAGTAACGATCTGAGTCAGAAAACTGAGAAGCGCGAATCTTAAGTCACCAAACTTCCACTAACTCTCGATAAACACGGGATCAGCAGAAGGAGCCCAACGGGTGCCTGACGTGGTGCTGAACTTCCCTTTTGTAATCTCGTGGACGACGACTTACGCCACAACGTTCTTCCGGACCGGATATTCCGACAACGTAGTCCGACCGTGTGTACGCAACGCCAACATCGGACAAAGTACGTCGGACAAAGTCCGACTGACCTGGTCCGCGGATTGTCCGAGCGTGTGTATGGGGCTTTAGTTTACTGGCACTGTGTATGTGAGATAATAACAATAGGACAGAGATATGTCTGTAAACTATTAGTACATAGGAATACTTGCCTAATAGCCTCTGATTTTGGCCTGGGTCAAACACAGCACCTCCTGTGTGTTTAAGGTGAAGGGACCTCAGACTTTCTTTCCCTCTTTCCACTTGCTCCTTTTGGGGCTTTCAACCCAACAACCCAGAGGCAGGAACATATTTACCCCCTCCCCCTGCTGAAGGAGCTTTTGACATTTTTATTTACTGGCTATTTCCAGTTTGTGCACCCTAACCATGAACCATGAACCATGAATGCATATCTCTTTGGAGTGACATGACCAGCTTAGTTCACAACTGGAGCGTACTTCCTTGGGCGACAACGCTGCTCCTGCATAGGCAGACACTCAAAGAAAGTTGTCACTCTAGGACAGGAAGGTGCTGGGGAGTCTCTTACTTTACTTGTGCTAGATGATCCTGCCAGTAAGAGCAAGCCTGCATGGAAAAACAATACACTGAACACAGATAATGTAGGGTATGCTGACATATGGGGATTCAAATTATTCGGCTTTGTTTCATTTTAACTACAGTCAACACATTAGTGATGAATTCTGATTTCCAAGCACTGTGCTGGTTGTCACTACTTTCTGCACGACCTTCATGAATAAGTCCAGTGTGGTTTTATTTACAGTGGCAGAATGTGTGGTAAAATGTATGGCAATATTGGATCATCACTGTCTAACAGCTCCACCCAACACTGTAAGTAGAGCTAACTAAAGTGTACAGAGAACATCTGAGTATGTAATTGACTCTAGGCTATGAGCTGACTGCCAGCTGTACAGCATCATCATTTTCACAGCATGGCTTCTGGGCGTTCCTCCACAGTGATGTGACACGTTGCTGAACAGACATCGTTAACTCAGCCACTAACTCCAAACAATACCCCCTGCAGCCAAAGAAACCAGTCAATGCAGACATTTCCCAGCAACATCAGTTCAGCAGAGGGTGTCAGAGAACAGATTACACTCTGTACAGAGTTCATGTTCTGGAATAATCTGGCACACCATTATCTGAGTGTTGCATGTAGTCCATTTACCATAAGACCATCATAAGGAATCATTTTTCTTACTTTCCTTTTGCCTTGTCACCTTGGGATATTGTATGTAAGTATATCCAGCAAAAGAACCTAAAGTTAACCTGTGATATGCTTAAGGGCAAAGCTATAAATTCATTTTAATGCTCCCCCTTCCCCAGCAGCATATCTTCACTTTTTCTTAAGTTCACCACAGCTGGAAGCAAAGATGATGCCCAATACATCTGGGTATGAAGGAGCACGAGACTCACTTCCTTCCCATTGAAATAACAACTTTGGTACTTGGTGTTTGCTGCACTGTTGTCACATGGGGGACAGTCTTCAGCCTTGTGTAAGCTCCCAATGGAGCGATTCAGAGCTTACACTAGGATTACACCAGCAGTGGTCACTTTTGGAATATATATATATATTTTTTTTTCTTTTTTTTTTCTTTCTTCTCCATTTTTTCTTTCCCTTTTTTTTTTTTTCCACATCAGAGAACATTAAAGAGATTTTTGTTCAACTTAACGTTCATTTATATCTCTTACATTGTAATCATCATTGTGGGAATTTCTTTTTTTATCAAAAAAGAGACAAAAAACATAAATTGTTAATCTACGTTAAGTCGATATTTCCCCTACATATCTTAATGACTTTATTGGTTTCGAATCATCCAATTTTCCTCTCCCGCCCCTTATCCCACCCACCCCCCCCATCCCACTGTGCCTCTCTCGTTTGTCCTCTAATTTTGTTTTATATGCTTAAATATCGAAATTTTACCTAATTACGTTATTATTTCCGCAAATTTCCATGTCTGTTTAAAGTCTTGCCAACATTTCCATTTAGACATAGTATCCTCTCCATCTTTTTCCCCGTTGTATCTAAGGTTTTCCAGATGGTATATTTCTCCCATCTTTCCTACCCATTCTAATTCCGTCGGTGGTTCAATTTGTTGCCATCTCCTAGGGATCAGTGCCTTTGCAGTGTTCAACATATATGGGACTAAAGTCTTCAGGTATACTTTAATTGAGTCTGATGTATTGTGGAATAAATATATCCAAGGGTCTTCATTTATTTTAATACCGGTAATTTCATTTATAAGGACTAAGATATTTTTCCAATATTTCTTGATTTTTGGACTTTCCCACCAGATATGGGCCATTGTGCCCCGTTGACTACACCCTCTCCAACAATCTTGCGAGTTCCCAGGCTGAAACTTATTGATTCTATTAGGTGTAATATACCATCTAGAAAGACATTTATAGTTTGTTTCCACTGTTCTATTGTCCGTTGCTGATCTATGTGTTAACTTCAATATTTTTTTTAAATTGTGCTTGTACCCATGTGAATCCAATTAATTTCCCCATTTTATAAAGAATGGGGGTACCTCCGGCCGACTCTCTACGAGTAGCATTTTATATAGGTGGGATGTATCTTTTTTTTCCACTCCTTTTAATACGCATATTTTCTCCAAAGACGTATAGTTCTCCTTCGTTCTAATTGGATGGGGGAGTTTCCCAACAAAGTTTGCCAGTTGGAGGTAGCGCCATTCATTTAAATTTATATGTGCTATATTTTGCTGTATTTCTAACAGTGTTTTTATTTTACCTTTCTCTATCAAATCACCTAATTCAACTCCCGTTGAAATATTTACAGAGCCTTGGCACCAAAGTCTTACTAAATTTCTTAAGATACAGGATCGAAAATCCGTCTGGTCCCGGGCTTTTCCCAGACGCTGTATCTGCAATGGCACTGAGAAGCTCGCTTTCAGAGATAGGGGCTTCCAAGTCTGTCCTATCCTCAGTGGATATTCGAGGTATCCCTGAGTTCCTCAGGAATTCTGTTATTTTATTCTTTTTTTCTATTTCTAAATTCCCTTTACTCACATTATATAAAAAAAGAGAAGTTTTCCCCCCCAAGGAGGGAAGTGGGGTTTTTAGGCAGCACAGTAGATGAAGTGGGATAATTGATACGACATAAGTCAAAGATAAAAGAAAAAATGTTTTATTTTATTGACACCACTGTGACAATAGGTTTAAAAGACATGAGCCTCATTCCAAGAATGCCATACAACAATCATATAATAAAACATACAGTATTACATGGGCAAGCAGTGCTTTTCACAGTGTCATATTTCCTGAAAGCAAAAAACGAAAACAAAAAAGTAGAACCTGACGCGTTTCAACTATTATCTGTGTAAGTCTTCTTCAGAGGAATACTTTTTTAGAAAAGATGTCTTTATCTGCTGGAATATAAAACATAATGGTATAACATGCTTGTAAGCATGGAATAAGTGCAGTCATCTCTTAGTAACTATACATGATGAGTGCTGACATCAATCATTATAATAAAGCTTTATATATTTACCCACGTCTGTGTGATTGATATTATGGGCTTCTTTACTTGAGGGTCTTTCTAAAATGATTCTCCTTCTCCGTGCGGCTCCGAGACGATTCCCCACCGATCAAGGCGAGCCAGGCAGCAAATTTCCGGGTGCAGGGCTTACAGGGGGTCACACGGGTTTTGACCAGCGGCAGCCGATTGAGCTGGGTGGGGTTCGGGACGGGGAGGAGAGGGATAGAACCCAATTCCTGCATCGATATTCCAAAATAGGGAGAGGGTTGAGAGGATATTGTTCTAGTTCTAATATATAGATTATTTATCTTTTTTTGTGCATAATATATGCATTGTATTAGGATGCCTTATCAAAAGACCTATCCCTCATATAGGTAATATATAACCTAATTACACATAACCTATTATGACCTACGCACTGTGGCCTATAAGAACGAGATAAAGAGATTGAAACATTGCGTGACCTTTGGCTCGTTCCCCTGCGGCCACTGCTCTTGTTGCCGGTATATAAATCGCTCAAAAATCTTTTGTCTCCCAAATGGGACTATGTTTAAGCCACGGCACTATGCCAACTGCCAAACCAGGGGTATAGTGTACTTGATGTCCTGCGAATGTGGGGCATACTATGTGGGGAAGACTAAGCAGGAGTTCCACCGCCGGATGTCCAAACATGTCTACTCGATGCAGATAGGCAATCACTATCTGCCTTTGGGTCGCCATGTGGTGGTTAAGCACAACTACAAAATGCCCAATATAACATTCACCGCAATCGATCGGATACATGTCCCCGATCGAGGTGGCAACTGGAATAAAACACTTTTACAGTGTGAGCAGAGATGGATCTTCAACTTAGATGCCACCTCACCACCAGGACTCAACGAGTCCATTTCTTTCGCCCCCTTTTTGAAGGGGTTCGTTTCGGGAAAAACACAATAACAGTAATCAGCTGTTCCATCCCCCTTTGGGTCTATGGGTGGACATGTTTGGACTATCAGTATTCCTGGGTGGGACTCCTGCTTTCTCTTCATAACCACACGGTCCTACACTACTCCTCTGCATGGTACTCCCTTTATATGTATCTATGCGCCTAAGATTTCATGTCTATCAAATATTAAAATTGATACTTCATTTTTTTAAAAATCTAATGCAATGTGTATTATGTTTTACACGTACTGTCAAAGATTATATGGCATTTACATGTCCACTGATGGAGAACGATCTCTGCATTTCAAATCTGTTTAGATCACTATGCCCATTTAGTAAGGACAATTCTTGCAATTATTGTATTTATAAAAACACTTTTTTCATTTTGATTGTCCCCTCTAGGTGGCTCCCATCCGCCCCCATCGGTCTAGGTATGTTCAGGCTATACCGAGGTGCACGGCTTCACGGCAAGGGGAGGAGGAGCCTTTTCCAACACTGTCTCCTCCATACACTCCCTCGGCCAATGTCCTGGCTGGTCCAGGTAATTGGCGTTGAGGAACATCCCCCTTGCCGGCGGCATCCCCGATTGTCTTCCGGACAACAGTCTAGCGCTAGTGCGCATGCGCGAGGCCGCGTGCGTGCGCACAGCGCGTGACGTCACGCATTTGCGACGGAGACAACGCAATTGCGGGACCGTCTTGGCCTTCGGGAACGCCGAGGACGCCACACGAGGCGGTCCAATGACCGCCATGACAGCCACAGTCGAGCGTTGGAGTGGCAAGTATCGGGCCCTCCCCTTTCCAGCTTTTTCCTCCCCTTTCCTCCTTTCCCCTCCTCCCGCCCATTCCCCACCCCTACCATCCGCTCCCATACACCTGATATCCATAAGTCCAATCTCATCGCAGTAGCCTACACCCATAAATACCCCACAGGTGAGAGCAATCTTCATCTCCATGTGAGGGTATGCACTCAACCAGCACCGAATCAGTAAGTGTACCTTCCCTTCCTAAAAACTATCCTGTCTATATTACTGACTAGAGTACTTACCCTGCGTATTTCTTATCCTACTAGGTGGCTTAAAACTGCAGACATACATCCAATGCTGTAGACCTATACCCCCACAAGTCCCCCTCTTTTCTTCCTGCACGGTCCCCCAAGAGGGTACTGTGGCTCCCCTCATTGTGGGGATTAGGATCTGTGCAATAGCAACACTACTAAGGGGGGCGCCTTTAGCATTTGACCCAGCAAGGTAATTATCGATACTAACCATGTCGTGTCTCATATGTATTTAAATACATATTATGTGTTTGGCAGAGTATTTGTATTATGTGTTTGGTCAAACATACCTAAGATACACCATCACAATTTCATCCTCTGTACCATACTACTCCCTCCTTCCCCTCCCACCCTCCGTTTCCCCTTTCCCCCCCCTTCCCCCGTCATTCTTTCCTTTCCGGCACTGTTAACACACAGTCCTGTCCACGATTTCTTCACACTGATCATTCACTTCTACTTACGTTCATTTGGCATTGTCAATGCACACCATTTTTTTCACAGTTCACCCCCATTTGCACACCATTTTTGCACTGCACACAGTTCATTATACTAGGTTCCCACTACATACCCATACACTTCCCCCTCACCACACCAACAAGTCCCTCACATATTCCCCACTTTTGTCCCCTTCCCACTTTCCCCCTCCCCTCTTTCACATTTCCCGTCCCTGCCCCACAATCCCTGTCCCATCACTCCTTCCGGTCCTTTTTCTTCCCTTTCTTTTCCCCCCCAGCTCTTTCCCCCCCCCCCCCCCCCTTCCCTCTTCCTCCCGTCCTTCCCCCCCCCATCCCCCTTTCCTTTTCCCACCTCTTTTCCTTTGGTTGTATGTGCGCGCCATACAGTCATGTTTTTTTGTTTTGTCTTTCTCCCCTTTCCCTTTTCCCCTCATTTTTGCCCTCCGTTGCCTTTTTCCCATTCCTTTTCCACACCTCTCCCTCTTCCCTTCCCCCCTTCGTCCCCATCCTTTCAAGTCCCACGTACCAACTTTTCTCCGGTTTCCCTCTCCCCTTTTTCCTCTTTCTTTCTTTTTCTTTCCTTTTCCTATCCCTTTTCCCATCCTTCCCCTCTCCCCCTCTCCCCCTCTTTTTTCCCCCCCTTTCCCCCCCCCCCCCCCCCCCCCCCCCCCCCCAGTCCCCCCTTCCTTTTCTCTTCCATCCCTCCCTCACACGAATTCCCCATTTCTCACATTGGTCTGTTTACAACAACACCTAATATACAGAAATTACAACAAAAGAGGAAAGGGAAGGTACACACACATGTGAAGAAAAAGTGGTGCATATGGGATAGACAGGCCACAGTGCGTATGTCATAATAGGTTATGTGTAATTAGGTTATATATTACCTATATGAGGGATAGGTCTTTTGATAAGGCATCCTAATACAATGCATATATTATGCACAAAAAAAGATAAATAATCTATATATTAGAACTAGAACAATATCCTCTCAACCCTCTCCCTATTTTGGAATATCGATGCAGGAATTGGGTTCTATCCCTCTCCTCCCCGTCCCGAACCCCACCCAGCTCAATCGGCTGCCGCTGGTCAAAACCCGTGTGACCCCCTGTAAGCCCTGCACCCGGAAATTTGCTGCCTGGCTCGCCTTGATCGGTGGGGAATCGTCTCGGAGCCGCACGGAGAAGGAGAATCATTTTAGAAAGACCCTCAAGTAAAGAAGCCCATAATATCAATCACACAGACGTGGGTAAATATATAAAGCTTTATTATAATGATTGATGTCAGCACTCATCATGTATAGTTACTAAGAGATGACTGCACTTATTCCATGCTTACAAGCATGTTATACCATTATGTTTTATATTCCAGCAGATAAAGACATCTTTTCTAAAAAAGTATTCCTCTGAAGAAGACTTACACAGATAATAGTTGAAACGCGTCAGGTTCTACTTTTTTGTTTCCGTTTTTTGCTTTCAGGAAATATGACACTGTGAAAAGCACTGCTTGCCCATGTAATACTGTATGTTTTATTATATGATTGTTGTATGGCATTCTTGGAATGAGGCTCATGTCTTTTAAACCTATTGTCACAGTGGTGTCAATAAAATAAAACATTTTTTCTTTTATCTTTGACTTATGTCGTATCAATTATCCCACTTCATCTACTGTGCTGCCTAAAAACCCCACTTCCCTCCTTGGGGGGGAAAACTTCTCTTTTTTAGTTCATTCTGAAGGGGTGAGCAGCAATTCATACTCCTGAACAAGTGTCATTTTTTTCTTTTTCTGCTGATATAATTGGGTGGTTAAACACCCCGTCCCCCCCTCCTGTGACACTTTGGAGTAAAGACATGAGCCTCTGGACGTATATCTACTTATTTTGAGATCCATGCAAATGTGTTTGGCTTTTCACTATTTAATTACATCTGTGTATGGCTATTAAACTGAATATGGGTAGTTTCCAGGGTGAAGAATGGAATGACCTCATGTCTACCTACGAAAATAATTTTGAACAAAAAGATAGAGTGGAAACTCAAATATCCACACTCACACAGAAATTAAATAGAATTCTAGAAAAGAAATCATCATTATTTTGGCATGTTAAATCGTTTGCTAGATACGATCAAGAGAAGATTAACCCTTTAGGACTCCGGGTCCAGATTTTTCCAAATCTGGACCAAATTAGTACCGAATGTAAGAGGGAATGGGAGGAGAACTTAAATAAATGTTCACAAGAAATGATGGCTATCCTAAGTAGGGAATACAATAGACAAATTTCGGTACTAGATATTGAAATCAGTAAGTTAGAATCAATTTTGGAATCCTTTGTGCAGCATGCTCTATATCTAGATTTACGAACCAAATTAAGAGACGACCTGTCTGCGTATAATCAAAGCATCCTGCACAAAAAAGAGATCAAATTTTGGAGGGACAAAATGGCCTTTTCGGAGGGACGAGCGTATAGATGGAGTACTAACACGCAGAATAATAAAAAGCCTGCATCAAAGTTACAACAACATAATAATGATACAGCGAAGGCCCAAAATCTTTCTAATTCGAGTCAAAACGTAAAAATCCCCCTAAAAGGGAGAGGCAAATTTAAACGAAGCCGTAACAATAAAGGTTCTCCCGAACAAGACCGAAAAAAACGCACTGTAGATCAAACACTAGAAGATAGTCAGGCGACTCATGACAAGGGATATACAAAATCCCTGAATTCCAAAGAAGAGTCATCAAGCATAGATACTGACAACTCAGACTCTGTAAATTCCAATGCGTCGAGTAGTACTACCCGCACAAACCCGAGAATCGAGCACCTCCGGCAGGGTCCCAAAAGCCCTTTAAACCAAACACGGGGATCCCTCTCACCCCAAACAAACAAGGGAGTGGGAAATCTGGATTCATTTGTGACACGGGCACCAGTGAGTCCTACAGTGTTATAAACCTTTCTTCTTATTCTCTATCAACAGCGGAAGAGAATGTATTAGCCCGAGGACTAACCTTCTGTCCCCAGGAGAATTTTGATATATTCCAACTAGTCACCGATTTGCAACTCTTTGCACGTAGGCTCCTACTCAAGAGCCTACATTCAAAGACGGACAATATCGATGACACAGATTGGTCAACCTTCAGCATGAAGGAATTCAAAGCCTTACGTGACCTTACATTATTATACCAAGAAAACAATACAATAGATCTGATAGACCAAATTGACATCGAAACACTGCTAGCAGATGCAGGGAAAGATACGCAGACTCCCCCTACGAACCATAAAAAGTCATCAGCCAGATTCCCCCCCCTTAATTTGATTCCAAGTATTGAGACCTTTGTAAAACAAACTATAAGAGATCTAAAGAAACTCTCACAAAAAAAGACCCCTCCCACTAACTTAACTTCCGAAGAATTTAAAGCCATAGAATCTCTACGTAAAAATGTGAATATTACAGTTAAACCCTCAGATAAGGGTGGCAACGTTGTACTGATGAATAATGAGGACTACGTAAGCATGTGCCAGAATATTTTAGACAATAGGAACTGGTATGTAAGTGTCACTACTAAGGCAATACACACCTCATACAGTGAATTTTATGACATGATACAATTGGCCCTTGTTGATGGCACCATCACCAAGGACCAATATGAATTCATTATGGTTAGACACCCTAGAGTAGCAACTTTTTATAGTCTCCCGAAAATACATAAGGGGTATAGTAAACCTCCGGGACGACCAATTGTCTCGGGAAATGGAAACATCTCCGAGAATCTCAGTAAGGTGATAGACTCCTTCTTGCAACCCTTCGTTATAAGCTTACCATCCTTTGTGAAGGATACTATCCATCTTTTGCAGGCCACCAAAACTGTACTACTACCACCCAACTCCCGTTTAGTGGCTATAGACGTCGAGGCCCTGTACAGCTCGATCCCCCACGTTAAAGGGGTCGCAGCTGTACGGGACATTCTTCGACGGAGTGGTAAATACGACCCAACCCTGAATGACTTCATTACCAGCAGTTTGAACTACATTCTCAATAACAATTTTTTTGCCTTCAACAACTCCCACTACCTCCAGGTGCAGGGCGTGGCCATGGGCACATGTTGTGCCCCGGCCTACGCCAACCTGTACCTGGGGGAGTGGGAGAAATCCCTCCTAGGCGACGAGGGCCTCCTCGTGTACACGAGCCATATTAAATTATGGCTACGGTACATCGATGACGTCCTCGTCGTCTGGGAGGGATCAGAAGAAATGTTGCTAGAATTCTATAATTATATCAATGTCAATACATACAATCTAAAATTCACGATGACACATGACCTAAACAAGATCACCTTCCTTGATGTCCAATTGGAGCGTAGTCACGAAAACAGAATCTCTACAACCTTGTTTCGGAAAAGCACAGCTGGGAACACAATTCTCCATGCTGATAGCTTTCATCCCAAACCCCTCAAAGATTCGATTCCCTATGGGCAGTATTTACGTATTCGCAGAAACTGCTCTGAGGAGTCCTCATTTAAATTAGAAGCTAAAAATTTACAGGTTAGGCTACTAGCACGCGGCTACAGCCGCTGTTGCCTACGGAAAGCTTACAATAGAACCTGCACACAATCTCGCAGTGATCTTCTCACAAAGAGAACCGTAAGGAAGAATCATGACAATAATTTTACCCGAATTATTCTTCGATTTTCGAAACAACATAACGAGATCAAAAACGCCATTCAAAAACACTGGAGCATCTTGACAGATGACCCAAAAGTGAGCAATTTCATCCCTAACAGTCCTTCAATCACATTTAGGAAAGCTACATCACTTAAAAATAAATTTGTACAAAGTGAGTATAAGAACGAGATAAAGAGATTGAAACATTGCGTGACCTTTGGCTCGTTCCCCTGCGGCCACTGCTCTTGTTGCCGGTATATAAATCGCTCAAAAATCTTTTGTCTCCCAAATGGGACTATGTTTAAGCCACGGCACTATGCCAACTGCCAAACCAGGGGTATAGTGTACTTGATGTCCTGCGAATGTGGGGCATACTATGTGGGGAAGACTAAGCAGGAGTTCCACCGCCGGATGTCCAAACATGTCTACTCGATGCAGATAGGCAATCACTATCTGCCTTTGGGTCGCCATGTGGTGGTTAAGCACAACTACAAAATGCCCAATATAACATTCACCGCAATCGATCGGATACATGTCCCCGATCGAGGTGGCGACTGGAATAAAACACTTTTACAGTGTGAGCAGAGATGGATCTTCAACTTAGATGCCACCTCACCACCAGGACTCAACGAGTCCATTTCTTTCGCCCCCTTTTTGAAGGGGTTCGTTTCGGGAAAAACACAATAACAGTAATCAGCTGTTCCATCCCCCTTTGGGTCTATGGGTGGACATGTTTGGACTATCAGTATTCCTGGGTGGGACTCCTGCTTTCTCTTCATAACCACACGGTCCTACACTACTCCTCTGCATGGTACTCCCTTTATATGTATCTATGCGCCTAAGATTTCATGTCTATCAAATATTAAAATTGATACTTCATTTTTTTAAAAATCTAATGCAATGTGTATTATGTTTTACACGTACTGTCAAAGATTATATGGCATTTACATGTCCACTGATGGAGAACGATCTCTGCATTTCAAATCTGTTTAGATCACTATGCCCATTTAGTAAGGACAATTCTTGCAATTATTGTATTTATAAAAACACTTTTTTCATTTTGATTGTCCCCTCTAGGTGGCTCCCATCCGCCCCCATCGGTCTAGGTATGTTCAGGCTATACCGAGGTGCACGGCTTCACGGCAAGGGGAGGAGGAGCCTTTTCCAACACTGTCTCCTCCATACACTCCCTCGGCCAATGTCCTGGCTGGTCCAGGTAATTGGC
Source organism: Lithobates sylvaticus (assembly GCA_028564925.1). Lineage (NCBI taxonomy): Eukaryota > Metazoa > Chordata > Amphibia > Anura > Ranidae > Lithobates > Lithobates sylvaticus. Next base: position 196,638,967 of record CM053029.1, read on the forward strand.
GTTGAGGAACATCCCCTTGCCGGCGGCATCCCCGATTGTCTTCCGGACAACAGTCTAGCGCTAGTGCGCATGCGCGAGGCCGCGTGCGTGCGCACAGCGCGTGACGTCACGCATTTGCGACGGAGACAACGCAATTGCGGGACCGTCTTGGCCTTCGGGAACGCCGAGGAGGCCACACGAGGCGGTCCAATGACCGCCATGACAGCCACAGTCGAGCGTTGGAGTGGCAAGTATCGGGCCCTCCCCTTTCCAGCTTTTTCCTCCCCTTTCCTCCTTTCCCCTCCTCCCGCCCATTCCCCACCCCTACCATCCGCTCCCATACACCTGATATCCATAAGTCCAATCTCATCGCAGTAGCCTACACCCATAAATACCCCACAGGTGAGAGCAATCTTCATCTCCATGTGAGGGTATGCACTCAACCAGCACCGAATCAGTAAGTGTACCTTCCCTTCCTAAAAACTATCCTGTCTATATTACTGACTAGAGTACTTACCCTGCGTATTTCTTATCCTACTAGGTGGCTTAAAACTGCAGACATACATCCAATGCTGTAGACCTATACCCCCACAAGTCCCCCTCTTTTCTTCCTGCACGGTCCCCCAAGAGGGTACTGTGGCTCCCCTCATTGTGGGGATTAGGATCTGTGCAATAGCAACACTACTAAGGGGGGCGCCTTTAGCATTTGACCCAGCAAGGTAATTATCGATACTAACCATGTCGTGTCTCATATGTATTTAAATACATATTATGTGTTTGGCAGAGTATTTGTATTATGTGTTTGGTCAAACATACCTAAGATACACCATCACAATTTCATCCTCTGTACCATACTACTCCCTCCTTCCCCTCCCACCCTCCGTTTCCCCTTTCCCCCCCCTTCCCCCGTCATTCTTTCCTTTCCGGCACTGTTAACACACAGTCCTGTCCACGATTTCTTCACACTGATCATTCACTTCTACTTACGTTCATTTGGCATTGTTAATGCACACCATTTTTTTCACAGTTCACCCCCATTTGCACACCATTTTTGCACTGCACACAGTTCATTATACTAGGTTCCCACTACATACCCATACACTTCCCCCTCACCACACCAACAAGTCCCTCACATATTCCCCACTTTTGTCCCCTTCCCACTTTCCCCCTCCCCTCTTTCACATTTCCCGTCCCTGCCCCACAATCCCTGTCCCATCACTCCTTCCGGTCCTTTTTCTTCCCTTTCTTTTCCCCCCCCAGCTCTTTCCCCCCCCCCCCCCCCCTTCCCTCTTCCTCCCGTCCTTCCCCCCCCCATCCCCCTTTCCTTTTCCCACCTCTTTTCCTTTGGTTGTATGTGCGCGCCATACAGTCATGTTTTTTTGTTTTGTCTTTCTCCCCTTTCCCTTTTCCCCTCATTTTTGCCCTCCGTTGCCTTTTTCCCATTCCTTTTCCACACCTCTCCCTCTTCCCTTCCCCCCTTCGTCCCCATCCTTTCAAGTCCCACGTACCAACTTTTCTCCGGTTTCCCTCTCCCCTTTTTCCTCTTTCTTTCTTTTTCTTTCCTTTTCCTATCCCTTTTCCCATCCTTCCCCTCTCCCCCTCTCCCCCTCTTTTTCCCCCCCTTTCTTTTCCCCCCCCCCCCCCCAGTCCCCCCTTCCTTTTCTCTTCCATCCCTCCCTCACACGAATTCCCCATTTCTCACATTGGTCTGTTTACAACAACACCTAATATACAGAAATTACAACAAAAGAGGAAAGGGAAGGTACACACACATGTGAAGAAAAAGTGGTGCATATGGGATAGACAGGCCACAGTGCGTATGTCATAATAGGTTATGTGTAATTAGGTTATATATTACCTATATGAGGGATAGGTCTTTTGATAAGGCATCCTAATACAATGCATATATTATGCACAAAAAAAGATAAATAATCTATATATTAGAACTAGAACAATATCCTCTCAACCCTCTCCCTATTTTGGAATATCGATGCAGGAATTGGGTTCTATCCCTCTCCTCCCCGTCCCGAACCCCACCCAGCTCAATCGGCTGCCGCTGGTCAAAACCCGTGTGACCCCCTGTAAGCCCTGCACCCGGAAATTTGCTGCCTGGCTCGCCTTGATCGGTGGGGAATCGTCTCGGAGCCGCACGGAGAAGGAGAATCATTTTAGAAAGACCCTCAAGTAAAGAAGCCCATAATATCAATCACACAGACGTGGGTAAATATATAAAGCTTTATTATAATGATTGATGTCAGCACTCATCATGTATAGTTACTAAGAGATGACTGCACTTATTCCATGCTTACAAGCATGTTATACCATTATGTTTTATATTCCAGCAGATAAAGACATCTTTTCTAAAAAAGTATTCCTCTGAAGAAGACTTACACAGATAATAGTTGAAACGCGTCAGGTTCTACTTTTTTGTTTCCGTTTTTTGCTTTCAGGAAATATGACACTGTGAAAAGCACTGCTTGCCCATGTAATACTGTATGTTTTATTATATGATTGTTGTATGGCATTCTTGGAATGAGGCTCATGTCTTTTAAACCTATTGTCACAGTGGTGTCAATAAAATAAAACATTTTTTTCTTTTATCTTTGACTTATGTCGTATCAATTATCCCACTTCATCTACTGTGCTGCCTAAAAACCCCACTTCCCTCCTTGGGGGGGAAAACTTCTCTTTTTTAGTTCATTCTGAAGGGGTGAGCAGCAATTCATACTCCTGAACAAGTGTCATTTTTTTTCTTTTTCTACTCACATTATATAAGGTTTCATAATAATACTGGAAGACCTCAGCAATATCCTTGGACTTAAAAACCAGGTTGCCTTGTTTATTACGAATTTTTTCAATATAATTCCTGGCTTTTTTCTTCTTTAAAGAATTGGCTAGATGTTTTCCAATTTTATTGCCCCAGAGATGTTTGTCTTTCAGAATCATATTAAACTCCCTTTTTGTATCTTGCGTCAGTATATCTTTTAATTCTTCTCTTTTTATTATAAGACAATGAAATATCTCCTGTTGGTGTCCCTCTGAGTTCTTGTGAAGTTGCTCTAGTCTAAATATTTCTTCAGTAACCTTTTTAATTTAATTTGTTCTTTCTTTTATTTTCCTTGAGCCCATCAAAATGAAGATACCCCTTATATATGAAAGTATGGATGTCTCTCGCGCTAGTTGAGTATATAGACAGGGCAGTAGTATCTAAGAGTGATAGAGATTTGCAGCAAAGTGAATAGTGTTCACATAAGGCACTTCAAGGATGAATAAATATAAAGTACTTCGCGCAAACTAAGAGCAATAAAAAGGGATATAAGAAAGGCAGTAGTACCGACTAGGTTCCTCTGGGGGCACTAATCCAAAGTGCAGTACCAGGGTGAGTGATTAAAAGAGGTGATAAAAATTAATTAATACCGTGATTAATAAAGGACCTCAATAAGGTGATATATAATAAAATCTAAAATCCAATGTGAATAAAAATAGATATAGTAGCCTGAGTAAGTGCAAGTTTATCACATCAAATAACGTCACTAATAAATGATAATAAATCCTAGAATAATTGTGGGTGCTAAACCCTAAAAGTGACAGTGCATAACAAAGTGCGTGACATATAAAAGTGAATCAAGAACACATAAAATTAGTGATAAAAATAGCCTAAATTTTGTTAAGGCCTGCAAAAAATGTATCAAGTGCAAAAAATTGTGACCAAGCAAATTTAAATAGATGAATGAGGGCATAAAAATAAAATGTCCATAAATAAAGTAAAGGTGAAGTCCAGCTAGGTGCAGCTCAGTGCAGAAGATGAGACCAAATAGCCCAATATGATATCCAATAGTGATTTCACTTAGTTGTTAGTATATTCTTGTAGTCATTCATCTATTTATATGGGGTGCTCCTATTCTTGTCTCCCAGAACTCTCACCTTAAGTAAGGTCAAATGAGCCTTTCTGGGGTATCCAAGTTGCCCCTACTAGTGGTTATTATGGTGTCCTACTGCCGGGTCCTGCCTTGTCCTTCCTCCTCTGTAATCCAGCCCTATAGCGCTATATTGCTCCCAGCAATGCCAAAAAACGGGGGGGGAGAAAAGAGAAAAGGAGGGGGCTCCACTAGTGTAGTAATTTAAATGTACCCATTTATTAAAGCATAAGATAAAACTCGTACATAAAATCAATAAAACAGAGGCAAAATAGGGAAAAATTCACCGGGGGCATCCACAGCGCCTACTCGCGTCCTTCTCTTGGTTTTGCCTACATCTGGGGAACCCAGATGAAGACATGTGACCGTGTCGTAACGCGTAGGGAGTGGCCGTAGGCAAAACCAAGAGAAGGACGCGAGTAGGCGCTGTGGACGCCCCCGGTGAATTTTTCCCTATTTTGCCTCTGTTTTATTGATTTTATGTACAAGTTTTATCTTATGCTTTAATAAATGGGTACTTTTTAAATTACTACACTAGTGGAGCCCCCTCCTTTTCTCTTTTCTCCCCCCGTTTTTTGGCATTGCTGGGAGCAATATAGCGCTATAGGGCTGGATTACAGAGGAGGAAGGACAAGGCAGGACCCGGCAGTAGGACACCATAATAACCACTAGTAGGGGCAACTTGGATACCCCAGAAAGGCTCATTTGACCTTACTTAAAGTGAGAGTTCTGGGAGACAAGAATAGGAGCACCCCATATAAATAGATGAATGACTACAAGAATATACTAACAACTAAGTGAAATCACTATTGGATATCATATTGGGCTATTTGGTCTCATCTTCTGCACTGAGCTGCACCTAGCTGGACTTCACCTTTACTTTATTTATGGACATTTTATTTTTATGCCCTCATTCATCTATTTAAATTTGCTTGGTCACAATTTTTTGCACTTGATACATTTTTTGCAGGCCTTAACACAGTTTAGGCTATTTTTATCACTAATTTTATGTGTTCTTGATTCACTTTTATATGTCACGCACTTTGTTATGCACTGTCACTTTTAGGGTTTAGCACCCACAATTATTCTAGGATTTATTATCATTTATTAGTGACGTTATTTGATGTGATAAACTTGCACTTACTCAGGCTACTATATCTATTTTTATTCACATTGGATTTTAGATTTTATTATATATGACCTTATTGAGGTCCTTTATTAATCACGGTATTAATTAATTTTTATCACCTCTTTTAATCACTCACCCTGGTACTGCACTTAGGATTAGTGCCCCCAGAGGAACCTAGTCGGTACTACTGCCTTTCTTATATCCCTTTTTATTGCTCTTAGTTTGCGCGAAGTACTTTATATTTATTCACCCCTTATATATGCCTTGTGTGATTCCCATAGTATAGAATCTGATATATCATTTAATTCGTTATTTTCAAAGAAAATTGTTAATTCTTCCTGTATTCTTTCAATATCTTGCTTATCAATAAGCAGTGCTTCGTTTAACCGCCAGTTAGAGCGCGGTTTTGGTATCTTAATTTCTTCCATTGTCATCATAACTGGTGAGTGATCCGAGAGGGTAGAAATCTCAATGTGGGCTTCTGTAATCTTTGATAATGTGTTATGATCTACGAATATATAGTCAATGCGTGTGTACGTCCCGTGCACGGGGGAGAAGAAGGTGTAGTCCCGTGTTTTTGGATTCAAAGTTCTCCAGGCATCCATCAATTGATTTTGATGGAGTAGCTTTTTCAATTTTTTTAAAGGTTCACCTCTCGTCCCCAGTGCACGGGACGTACTGTCTTCATCTGGGTTCATACACAGATTCAAATCTCCTGCCAATATAACCATCCCACGCTTGAAATGAGTCAGCATGTGTATCATCTTCTTCATGAATTCTATTGGCCTTTTATTAGGTGAATAGATGTTCCCTAGGGTAAATTGTGTTCCACCTATATATCCTCTTAAAAAGAGATACCGCCCTTCTGGGTCCACTAACCTTCCTTCTTCTCTAAACCGTAGGCCTTCTGAAAATCCTATTGCCACTCCTTTAGCTTTCCTAGTAGTTGAGTCTGCGTACACCCAGGTAGGGTATTTTTTAGGATATAGTTTTATATTGGCTCCTTGGAAAAGGTGGGTTTCCTGGAGGAACACTATATCTGCCTGGTAGTGTTTGAGCTCTTTTAATATTTTATGACTTTTAACCGGGTTGTTTAGCCCCCGGACATTATATGTTAGGACCTTGATCTAAAAAGTTTTCTTTTCTTTTTTCTTATTAGAGAGAGGCACCCCTCCATTTCTTTCCCACCCCTAACCCACCCCCCTCCCCTCCCCCCTCTCCCTCCCTCCCCGCCCCCTCTGCTCCCCAGCCCGTCTCCCTCCCCCCCTCCACCTGGCCAGTACCGGCCCCCAGGCCATTGGCGAATCAGAACCTTCCTCTTCGCCTCTGGTCTTGATTCTCAGAGGTGGGGCTCTAGCCTCCTCCCCCCTTCCAACCCCCCCCTCTAATCTCCACCATGGAAGAAAAAGGGGGGGGTGGGAGGGGGTGGGAGGGTCCCGGTCCCCCAGACGGACTCTATTCAGTCTAGAACAAAAGCTCTCCCCCCTCTTCTCCTCGCCCCTCCCCCCTCCGCCTCTCTGCTCCCCTAATGAGATCTATCTTCCCTGATCAGATAAGGGACATAGATCGACGATATGGGATGTCATAAACCATACTCCCAGAAGACCCCCCATAAAAAAAAAAAAAAATAAGAAAAAAAAAACAAGGAAAAGAAAAACAAAAACACAAACAAATACAAGAAACACCCCCAAACTGGGGGAATGGGAAAACCCCTCCCCATTTGGTGGAGACCCAGATTGGGCCCTTTTCGTTCCTGCATCGGCAAGAGGGCCGAGGTGGCTATTATTTTCCCGTTTAAGATTACTCCAGCCCTTCTCTAGCTGACCACTCTGGGATTTCTAAAGGATGTAGATCCAAATTTTTACAGAATTCTGGTAATTCTTCTGGGTATTTTAACTTTACCGATCTACCATCTTTGTATGCTATTAAACACGCTGGAAACCCCCAGCTGTATTTTACGTTTTCTATCCGCATTTGGTTTAATAGTGGTCTCAGCAGGCGTCTTCTGGCCAGTGTTTGAGGAGACAGGTCCATGTAAATCTGGAGGTCTGATCCCCCATATTTTAATGTGGGTTTTCCTCTTAGTTTAGTCCATATTTCTGTCTTTTCCAGGTATTCCTGGAACCTTACAAGGATGTCCCTAGGCAAGTCTATAATATGTTGGGGTTTTCTAACTCTATGTATTCTCTGGATTTTTGGCTCCCAGTCTGGTCCTTTGTTGACAATTGGATTAAATAATTCCTTCATGATTTTTCTAAGATCTTCACCATTTTCTTCTGGGAGGGCGCGTATTCTTAAATTCTGCCTTCTACTCTGGTTTTCCTGTTCCTCCAATTTATATATCAACTGTCTTTGGTTTATCTTCATTTTCCTAAGTTGGTCTTTGAAGTCAAACAGTTCCTGTGCCTGCTTATCTATTTTATTTTCTGCTTCCTCTAGCCGGGTGAGGAGGTGGCTAAGATCTGTGCGTAGTGCTATTATTTCATCTTTTATGGAATTTTCCATTTTTGTTAGCATTTCAGACATCATCGTCTTAGTCAAAGTCTGGGTATTTCCGTTCTGGTCTTCTATCCTACTGCTATCTGTTTCAATTTCTTCCGTGGTATTACCTCCTGATGCCTCATGAGTCTCTTCCTTTTTTTTATTCGCCTCCTTCTTCTTTCCCTGCTTAGCCGGTTGTTTTTCCATACTCTGACTTTTTGGGCTCACCCCCTGCATCATGTATTGTTTAATTGTGCTGGTGTTTGCTTTTTCCTTCGTGGTCTTAGTTTCAGCTCCCTTTGTAATTTTACCTTTCATACCTGGTTTCTTATTTGTGATCTTCCGTTTCCCCAGTTTAGCAGGTATTCTGTGTGTAAAAGAAAAATAAGAGTGGCCCGAAGTGGACCCCTACAATGGGGTGATAGTCCCTGTATAATAGACTCTTCTTTTGCGGGTTGAAAATATTATTTGATATAGCCTTAGGCCGCGTACACACGAAGGGACAATCCCGCGGGATTATCCTCTGGACTGAAGTCCAGCGTATAATCCCCTCGTGTGTGGGCGCCGGCGGACTTTTTGGCGCCAAAGTCCGGCGGACCAAAGTTTTAAGTTTGGTTTTAAAATTATCCGCTGGACTTGGCAGTCCGGCGGACAATCCCGCCGTTAGTAGGCAAGTCCGCGGGACTTTTGAAAATGAACGGACTTGCCGCTCATCGGCAAGTCCGTTCATTTAGCACGTGACTTCAGGTTACGTAGCTAGCGTAGGCAGTAAATGCCGCCGCGCTAGCTCCGTAAGCTGGCATGGATTTAAAGGGACTCCCCACGCCGAAAAACGGCGTGGGGGTTCCCCCCAAATCCATGTCAGACCCTTATCCGAGCACGCAGCCTGGTAGGCCAGGAAAGGGGTGGGGACGAACGAGCGCCCCCCCCTCCTGAGCCGTACCAGGCCGCGTGCCCTCAACATGGGGGGTGCCCTGGGGAAAGGGGGGCCGTGCGGCCCCCCCCCACCCCAAAGCACCTTGTCCCCATGTTGATGAGGACAAGGGCCTCTTCCCGACAACCCTGGCCGTTGGTTGTCGGGGTCTGCGGGCAGGGGCTTATCGGAATCTGGGAGCCCCCTTTTATAAGGGGGCCCTCAGATTCCGGCCCCCCACCCTAAGTGAATGAGTATGGGGTACGATGTACCCCTACCCATTCACCTAAGGTGTAAAATGTAAAGTAAAAAAACACCCACACTTTTGAAAAAATAGTTTATTGCACTGCTCCGGGGGTCTTCTTCCATCTTGGGGGTCTTCTCGCCGGACTCTCCCGCCATTTACCAAGCTCTTTTACTGAGCGGGGAAGTCCGGCTACCTTCTTCGTCGTCGCCGCCGTCGTCTGGGGGGTCTCGATCCGCCTTCGGGGGTCTTCCGGGGTCTTCCTGGGGTCTCTTCTGTTCTTGCGGCGGTTGTCATCTTCCGCGCCGCCGGCGCCTTCTTCTTCTTCTTGTCCTTCTTCTTGTTCTTCTTCTTCCGATGTTGACCCGATGCTCTCTCTTCCCGGAATGCCAGAGCCGCGCTGTGCTGGGACTTATATAGGGACATGGGGACAGGGTCACATGCTCATGTCACATGGTGTCCCCGCCCCCGTGTGATGTCACAGTCCCAGCATCCTCCGGGACTGTGACATCACAGGGGGGCGGGGTCACCATGTGACATGAGCATGTGACCCTGTCCCCATGTCCCTATATAAGTCCCAGCGCAGCGCGCCTCTGCCATTCCGGGCAGAGAGAGCATCGGGTCAACATCGGAAGAAGAAGAAGAACAAGAACAAGAACAAGAAGAAGGCGCCGGCGGCGCAGAAGACGACGACCGCCGCAAGAACAGAAGAGACCCCCGGAAGACCCCCGAAGCCAGATCGAGACCCCCAGACGACGGCGGCGACGACGAAGAAGGTAGCCGGACTTCTCCGCTCGTGAAAGAGCTAGGTAAAAGAGCAGAAGAGAGCGGAGGAGTCCGGCGAGAAGACCCCCAAGATGGAAGAAGACCCCCGGAGCAGTGCAATAAAATATTTTTTCAAAAGTGTGTGTGTTTTTGTACTTTACATTTTACACCTTAGGTGAATGGGTAGGGGTACATCGTACCCCATACTCACTCACATAGGGTGGGGGGCCGGTATCTGGGGGCCCCCTTATTAAAGGGGGCTCCCAGATTCCGATAAGCCCCCGCCCGCAGACCCCGACAACCAACGGCCAGGGTTGTCGGGAAGAGGCCCTTGTCCTCATCAACATGGGGACAAGGTGCTTTGGGGTGGGGGGGCCGCACGGCCCCCCTTTCCCCAGGGCACCCCCCATGTTGAGGGCACGCGGCCTGGTACGGCTCAGGAGGGGGGGCGCTCGTTCGTCCCCACCCCTTTCCTGGCCTGCCAGGCTGCGTGCTCGGATAAGGGTCTGACATGGATTTGGGGGGGACCCCCACGCCGTTTTTCGGCGTGGGGATTCCCTTTAAATCCATGCCAGGTGACGGAGCTAGCTCGCCGGCATTTACTGCCTACGCTAGCTACGTACCTGAAGTTACGTTCGAAATGAACGGACTGCTCCGTGTGTGGGCAAGTCCGTTCATTTTCAAAAGTCCCGCGGACTTTGGCCGGCGGATTATCCGCCGGAGAAGTCCGTGCATGTGTGGGCAAGTCCGCATGTGTGTGGGCAAGTCCACACGCTCGGAAAGTCCGGCGGACCCAGCTGGAAAGTCCGGCGGATTGTCTGCTGGACTAAGTCCGCCGGCAAAAGTCTGCACGTGTGTACGCGGCATTAGTGTGACCACTGTATTCAACAGATAGCTAGCAGTAGGGATTAAGTTTCTTGCTGGTTAATCTGGCAAGGGAAATTATATATGTATTGGAGGTGATCCCGAGTTATCGCCTAGTTTTACTTCCTGGTGGGTGACAGTGTATGGCTTAGCTCGCTGTACTCTCCTTTAGTGACCCCTTCTTATTTATCGTCCTTCTCCTTCTCCCCCTTACCTTTCCTTTTTATAGCTGAGTAGATCCTGATAGGGCCCACTTGTCCTGGGGGGGGGGGGGGGGCAGCTTTCTTATGAGAAATAACACCGTGCATGTACAGACCCCATCAAGCCTCTTCCATAGCCTATATCTTATTATCTTGTTGTCTATCCATACACGTATTTGTCCGTGGATGTTTTTACCCTTCAGGGAGGGTTGCCGAAGTTTGCTTAATAGTTTTTTTTTTTTAGTGAATCCTCTCTTCCCCAACCAATCATATAAGGAGCACCCAATGAAGGTTTGGTTTTCTTTTTTCCTTTTCTTTTTTTTCTCCTTCCCCCCCTTCAAACCCTTATTTCTACAGGTTCATATTTCAATATCAGCCCGTTCATAAATATTCAAAGGCTGAAGGAGCAGGGAAGGAGAGAGAGAAAACATTGCTTGTGGGGAGACACTCAAAAAAAAAAAAAGAAAAAGAAAAAAGGGTCTCTGGGTTATATCTCTGAGGTAAATCTCCAACTATCCTCCGTTTCAGTTCCACTCTCTCACAGGGTATCCAAACACCTCCTATATATGTATATATATACACCAGCAGCCCAATATACGGAAACGGTCACTTCCGGAGTTTAAACTGACCTTAGCTGTCTATGCAGGTATGTTTGCGGCATCCAATTTATAATAAGCAGTATAACAAGTTTTCCTCGTACCTGTGTTTGCGGTTTAATAAGTTTCAATTTCCAAGGTAAGTATTTAAAGGTGTTTCTTACCATTTCGCTGAGGGTTCAATGAGTTGCTGTAACCCCTTGCAATAAGGGGACTTACCCCTCTACTCCGTGTCTTCTAAGCGCCGTTGGTGTAGTACGCCGAGCAGTGGTATGAGGGAGTCGGGGTCCACTACGGAGGATTAGAGGAGGGGAGAGCGAGAAGCTCTGCAGAGACTCGTTCCCGCCGTCGCCTCGGCTTCTGTTGCCATTACAGCGTGGAGCACGCTGGCGCCCTGTCTGTGGCGTCGGCTGGGGTTGCGCTCCACCTATGGGATCTGCTTCCTCCCTGTGTAGCGCGGCGGGTCTCGCTTAACGCGTGCTGCCATTCCTCCGTCTGGCCGTCCTCTCCTAGGCTAGGCCCCTCCCTCTGCAGGACGTCTTCCGACCTACGTCCTCATCCTCCCTTTTGGAATATATTTAAAGTAATTGTAAAGTCTTGTTTTTTTGTGTTTAAAAATAACAAACATGTTATACTTACCTGCTCTGTCAAGTGGTTTTGCACAGAGCAGCCCAGATCCTCCTCCTCTCTGGGTAAATCTTGGGCATTTCTGGCCCCTCTCTCCTGCCGAGTGCCCCAACAGCAAGCAGCTTGGGTGGTCCATCTGGGTCCCTACCACAACTCTGCTTTTTTTGTACAGACTATCTGCAGCACAGTGATGATGATGTCACCACTACTTTTACAAAATAATATATGGGTTTGCAAAGGCATTTGGGGCACACAAAACGGCGTTATGTCCGTTATGGCTATTGAGGACTTCAGCATTAAAGTGAACCTGTATTTTGCTCAAAAAAGGAATGCAACGGATACACTTTAGAGACCTACTCCCCAGTGGCATATAGTCCCCCTCCTCTCCTCTGCTCAGCTGCAGAGAAGAGAAACATAGCCCTGTGTAAGCTCCAAATTGTTCAGCACGATTCCCAAAAACTGGAGTTGTAAGGTGAGTGAAAGTGACACAAGCTCCTCCATACTCAGATGTACTGGGCATTTTTTATGCTCCAGGTGACTAAACAGAGCTGCAGGGGATCAAAGGAAATGTAAATAGGTGCTGCTAGTGAGATGGCTCTTAAAGAGTATGTAAACCCAACATTTCATATTCATACTATGTGCCTGCTGCCGCATGTACTTGTATGAGAAAGTATCCTCTTAGCATTCCTATCAAAAACTGAGCACACTAAGCAGAACACACCATGCTCAGTTCTCCAGCTGTGCTCAGCCTGCTCTACTCCAATGATCAGACTTGTCCTGACACCCCCCCCCCCCCCCATGCACAGCCGGTCACTGGGAAGATCAGTGTGCTGTTGCTTCTCCTCCCCCAGCTCTTATGCAGCTGAGAACAGAGGGAATGTGATCACTTATAAAAAAAAAGGGGGGGAAAAAAAGGTATTTATAATGTTTTTATATGCATACACAAATGTTTTGTCTTTCGTTTCTATTTCAAACTGAATAGGTTGATCTACAATCACTTTAAAGTGGAGTTCTGCTTAAGAAAAAATTAAAAGTCAGCAGCTACAAACACTGCAGCTGCTGACTTTTAATAATCGGACACTTACCTGTCCCAGGGTCCAGTGATGCGGGCGTACAAAGCTCCGTTCACCTCCCCCTCCTCTCTGCGGCGCCGGCATTGTAACTGTGGGCACCCGGCTGTGGCTTCACAGCCAGGCACCCACTGCGCATACGCTCGCTGTGTGCCGTGACTGGCCGGGAAATCATCTGGGACCTGTGACGTGTCCCAGATGATTGCCCAGAGGGAGGGCGGAGAGGCGAAATTACTTCTGGCTCCGCGGAGCCCAGGGAGGAAATGGGAGCTGGAACCCTCATTTTTGAGGGTTTTCGCCCCCCCCCCCCAAACAAATGACATGCCAAATGTGACATGTCAGGGGGTCACCTTCCTTAAAGCGGAAGTTCGATTTTTGGGTGGAACTCCGCTTTAAGCAAATCTGTTGTTTTGCCCTGCATGTGCATTCTCCTCTTTCTCTTGATTACTGGTCCCTACAGTGGAATGGTTTCTCTGCACACAAAGCTGATGGTGTTTGCTACCTCTATAAGCACAACCTTTTTTTTTTTTTGCAAATAAAAAAAAATGTGTCAGGCGGTAAGGATGTTGTACAAAATGGTTTCATTATTCGCCTTGTTCTTAAAATGGACCTTTCACTAAAATGCAAGGTCTGTTTATTACATACACCCCCTTTCTTCATCTAAAATCACTGTATTATACCTTAAAAAATTTGAAAAAGGTGAGAAAATATATTTAACCCCTTGTGCCGGCTGTACACAAATATGCAGCCTCTCGGAGTCTGGTCCTTAGCGCCGAGGGGCCACATATTTATGTTAATTACTCCCAATACACCTGTGCCGAAAACGCGCATGCTGCGTGCTCTCGGCACAGTTACTGTCGCCTAACAGAAAGCTCCTGAACACAAGGATCGCAAGTTTTTGGACCACCTGACCGCTGTGACAGTCAATCACGGCGGTCATGTGATCTTAAACCTCTTAAAGGGCTGGGAGGCGCCAACGCCAAGAGGTTAAAGTGGTTGCCACTCCTTACATAGTGAAGTGACTGGCCTAAGGTGATCCACAGAGATGAAACAAATCTTCCTACATAAGTTGTACCTGTTTATCTTCAGTATTCTCTTCTCTACGGTCTTCTCTTCTCTACATCCGTTCAAAGTCTAGAATTTATAAAGTTTGTCTGAGCTGTCAGAAAAAAGGGGGCGGAGAGCTGAAGTTACCCTCTGCAGAGCTCAGTGAGAAGAGGTCTAAGAGGGCTTATTGGAGGGAAGGGACACCCCCCCCTTTGCACAGCACACAGGAACAGAGCTGTCACAAGCAGGGCCCTCTGAACTCTCCTGTATTGAATTGTATTGTAACTGCACTGTCTCCCTTTATTTATCAAAGCTCAGTCTACACAAACTGTTGGTTGAGCACTATATAAATCCTGCACAGATGTACACTTAAGGATGCGCTTAGAGATCAATGCAGATGTACCACATGCACTAATACAAAGTGAATTCAGGGCTTTTTCAAGTACAACCCCACTTAAAAAAAAAGTTGAATTTGGATGGGTATCAGTGATTGAAAAATATACTTCTGTAATATGAGGGTACCATGGATTGAATAAATCATCAGCTAGTAGTTTGTGTCTTTGCTCTCAGCCACAACATCAATTGACTCAAAGTGATGGGAAATCCAAATATTTTACGTTGCCACCAGTACAGGAATTGAGGGGAAATCAACCAATGGGGACAATTATTTAGGTGACAACTGTTGTCAAGATACTTTGGGAGGATTTCATCTCACTTCCTGTTGTGTCTACAGGACAAGAAGTGAAGGCAAATCTCTTGAATGGGACACAGATGGCAAAAAAAACTGAGAGGGCTCAATTTAAAAAAAGATAAAAAAAGGTTTGCGCTTTAACGCTACTCAGTCCAAAATAAAGGTCAAGAATATACAGCAGTAATCTCCAAACTGCTTTTATCCAGCCCTTGGGGCATTATGCCATCTACTGACACCAACAATGGGGCATAATTCCTCCCACTGACACCAATGATAAGTCATTGTTTTCTCCCACTGGCAATGGGACATGTCCTACTCACTGGTCACACTCCAGCTTCCCTAAACTCTGAAGGACAGTATACTGACCCTTTGTTTAGAAAGTTTGGACACCCCTGGTATACAGTGAGCATTTACCTACCTAATTGCACAAATTAAGTAAACCATGACCAAAGCCTGTTCTGAGTGCCACACAGGCATGAGGCTACCTCAAACCCTCTTGAAGGCATGAACATAAACAACAGTCATACACTGGAAATTAACATCTGCCAATAAAGCCATGATGACCAAATAACCTCAGGCATGCCAGGCACAGAACTTATCTGTTGATTCAGGGCTTCAAGATCAAGGTGGGTACCCCCCAGCACTACATAAAATAGAGATCTAGGCCCAACCATTCACACCACAGCCTAATCAGGCTATAACCAACTATAGACATTCTTAAAGCAGTTGTAAACTTCAGACATGAAATATAAACAAAGCCTATCCAACATCGTTGATAGCTCGGTTCTCACTGATCCCCGAGCAGAGAACTGTCAATCAGCAGCTCTCTGCTCTGCCTCCTCCTCGCTCACTGGAGCGCTGAGCTGTGGAGGGGTGGGAAGCGGCTGTATCAGGCTCTCACCGGCTTGCTGAGAGCCTGAGACAGGCAGGGGGGGGGCTGGAGAGCACTGTGGTGGGTGGGAAGCAGGGGGGGGGGCTAGAGAGCACTGGCGGGGGGGGGGCTGGATCCAGTCGTGTCGTGATGATGCTGTGCCTGGGCTAATTCCTGTGACGTCAAGAGAGAGAGAGGACTTCAGACCGCTCTCTGCTGAAAATGAGTCATAGGTGTGCAAAATGAATTGCACTCCTGTGACCCATAGGAGAAGCCCAGCCAAACGAGCTCAGACTGGACTTCTCCTTTAAGAGCCATTTCTGTCTGCTGCTTTGTTCCTCTGCTATCAGCCAATATGAACCAATTCTGACAAGTTTTTCTGACACCAAGTAAAAAAGGTGACAGGGGAGGCACCACCAGCAGATTGACAGCCTCAGATCTGTTCCTGTGTGCTGTGTGAAAAGGGGGGGGGTGTCTCTTCCTTCCAATTAACTCTCAGACCTCTCCTCACTGCACTCTGCAGAATAACTACAGCTCTCCGCCTCCTTTTTTCTTAACACTAAGACAAGCTTATAGAATCTGGACTTGAAACAGATGTAGAGAAGAGAAGACTGCAGATAGACAGATACAACTTATGTAGGTGAATTTGTTTAATCTCTGCGTATCACGCTTAAAGACTGCCCCACATATATATATACTGCGGCAGGACGGCCCTTAAGAGCAAAATCACATACCTGTACGTGATTTCTTTCTTCGTAGACCCGCTCCCACTGTAATTGGACACAGTGCGAGCAAATGAGCAGGTCCAGCAGACCCGATGTCTGCCAAAACCCTCCGATTGTTCCTGAGGCAGACAGAACAGCTGTCTGCCTATGAAAACAAGGCAGATCGCCATTCTGTCAGAGGGGAAGATGGAGATTTTGTGTTTCTGCTAAGCAGGCACACAAATCTCTGTCTTAACACAGTCACTGCATCCCCCCCACAGTTAGAAAACACTCTCAGGGAACACATTTGATCGCTCCCGATGTTAACCCCTTCCCTGCCAGTGTCATTAGTACAGTGACAGCGCATTTTTTTTAGCACTGATCACTGTATTGGTGTCACTGGTCCCCAAAAAGTGTCACCTAGTGACAGATTTGTCCACCGCAATGTCGCAGAACCTCTAAAAGACGCTGATTGCTGCCATTATTAGTAAAAAAAAAATGAAAAAGCTATAACTTTTGCGCAAATCAATTAATATACGCTTATGTAGCAGAATACATATTAGCCTAAATCGATGAAGAAATTTGATTTTTAAAACATTTTTAATGGATATGTTTTTATAGCAGTAAGTAAAAAATATTGTTTATTTTTTCAAAATTGTTGCTCTTTTTTTGTTTAATCAAAACCGCAGAGGTGCTCAAATGCCACTAAAAGAAATCTCTATTTGTGGGGAAAAAAAAAAGGACATACATTTTATTTGGGTACAACATTGCACGACCACGCAATTGTCCATTAATGCAACGTGGTGCTGTATCGCAAAAAAATGGCCTGGTCAGGAAGGGGGTGAACCTTCCGCAGCTGAAGCGGTTAAAGAAGACATTGTAGTCCTCCTTGCGAATGGGTGCTAGACTCAAGCACGGAACCATGGTAGGGTGACATGTATTCCCCATACCTAGGAGCTGAAGTTATTTTTCAGCAGTTCCAATGGAACAACTAAGCTGCAGGGGAAAGGTGTTTATGGCTCAGGGGGTGGGCATTATAAAGCTAAATGGGAAGTCTCTTTAAAATGCATTTATCCTGCACATCCATTTTTCACAAATAGAGCTTTCTTTTGGTGGTATTTAATGACCGCTGGGTTTTTGTTTTTGCGCTATAAATCAAAAAATACAGAAAATTCTGTAAAAAAAATAAAAAAATAAATGTCCTTGTTTTTGTTAAAATTTAGCAAATAAGTACATTTTGGCCAAAATTTATACTGCTACATATCTTTGGTAAAAATAATCAAAATTGGTGTATATTATTTGGTCAGTGAGAAAGTTATAGAGTCCACAAGCTGTGGTGCCAATCTCTTAAAAATTGATCTAACCTGAAGTACTGACGGCCTCAGTTTCTTCTTGAGACACTAACATGCCAGGAAAGTACAAATACCCCCAAATGACCCCTTTTTGGAAAGTAGACATTCTAAGCTATTTAGAATGAGGTTTTTGAAGTTGTAATTTTTTCCCACAATTCTTTGCAAAATCAAGTTATTTTTTTTATTTTTTAGCAAAATTGTCATATTATCAGATTATTTCTCACACACAGCATATGCATAGCACAAATTACACCCCAAAACACATTCTGCTACTCCTCCTGAGTATGGTGATACCACACGTGTGGGACTTTTACACAGCATGGCCATAAATAGGGGCATACATTTCAAGTCTAATTTGACTATCTAATTACACTTTGAGGCACTGTAGTAGCATGAATGCAAACTGATGTGGCATGGATGAGCCATGGATGTGGATGGCTGGGTATGGCTGTGGGGGTATGGCTGAGTGTGGGTGGGATGGCTGGGTATGGCTGAGTATGGATGGATGGGTATGGCTGAGTATGAATGGATGAGTATTGCAGAGTATGGATGGATGGATGAGTATTGCAGAGTATGGATGAGTATTGTAGAGTATGGCAGAGTATGGATGAGTATGCAGAGTATGGCAGGGTATTGCAGAGTATGGATGAGTATTGCAGGGTATGGCAGGGTATTGCAGAGTATTGCAGGGTATGACAGTGTATTGCAGAGTATTGCAGGGTATGGCAGAGTATTGCAGGGTATGGCAGAGTATTGTAGAATATTGCAGGGTATGGCAGAGTATTGCAGGGTATGGCAGAGTATGGCAGAGTATGGCAGGGTATTGAAGATTATTGCAGGGCATGGCAGAGTATTGCAGAGTATGGCAGAGTATGGCAGGGTATTGCAGATTATTGCAGGGTATGGCAGAATATTGCAGGGTATGGAAGAGTATTGCAGGGTATGGCAGAGTATTTCAGAGTATTTCAGAGTATTTCAGAGTATTGCAGAGTTTTGCAGGGTATGGCAGAGTATTGCAGAGTATGGCAGAGTATTGCAGATTATGGCAGGGTATTGCAGAGTATGACAGGGTATTGCAGAGTATTGCAGAGTATTGCAGGGTATGGCAGAGTATTGCAGAGTATTGCAGGGTATTGCAGGGTATTGCAGAGTATTGCAGGGTATTGCAGAGTATTGCAGGGTATGGCAGAGTATTGGCAGAGTATTGGCAGAGTCAGAGTATGGGCAGAGTATGGCAGAGTATGGATGTGGCTGGAATGGGCACTGAGCAGCACTGTGGGCACTACACATCCAGCCCACAGCGCTGCTGCAAACGATCTCTCCCATAATTCCCTCACACTGTACCGATCGGTACAGAGAGGGGAGGGAGGAACCGGATGTGACGCCGGTCTGTTGTGATCGCTCCGTCATTTGACAGAGCGATCACGTGGTAAACAGGCGCTATCAGCGGCCATTTACCGTGATCCATGATGTGCCGGGTATTCCGAACCCGGCGGTCACGGATGTTTCCCAGGATAAGCCGATCGCGCTGTAGCCGTCTTTAGGCTGTGGTTAAATTATAGGTATTGGAATTCCTTTCAAACTGAATGTAATGAATACAAATGTATTCAAAGTTACGAATTATCCGAAATAAGGAATGCAGCATCTAAACAAATGGAACGTAACAAATTAATAATAAATAATTATAAAACGTTTTTATTATTATTATTGTTATTTATTATTATTAATTTGTTACGTTCCATTCATTTAGATACGGGATTCGTTATTTTGGATAATTTGTATTCGTTACGTTCACTAACAGCCAAATTTGAAAGGAAATTCCAATACCTATAATTTAGTAGTTAGTAATAGTTATTATTAGTTAATTATTATTTCAGATTTTTGAGTTTCGAATTTCCGAATTTACGGATTTTTTCGAATATTCAAATTTACGAATATTCAGAAAAATTCATCAAACGGGTTTTCATTAATTTGGATATTTCCTAATTAACAAATTTGTCGAAATTTGTTAAAAAACTAATTCGGAACAAAATTAATTGCACATGTTTAGCAGTAAAGGCTCCTGTTTATCAGGAACTTCAATGACTGTGAGGCATGGACAACTATGAGGCTAAAATAGTCATATTTCGTTTTTTAGGTATAAGAGTAGTGAATCAGGGGGTTTAGACTGTGTGTATAGAATGTAAGTGTCCTACCACCATCTACAATCTAAGGGTGGGTTTACAGCAAGGACATTCACATGCCACACAGCACATCCTACATGGAAAGAGCAGCTGTTTAAATAACAGACATTCCAGATTCCCTTTGAGAGTTGAACAATCCCTGTCCTCACCTCTGAATAGAATGGAGATAGAGACTGGTAGTTGGCAGTACAGGGGGGGATGAGAAAAGGTAAACAAAGCTGGAGGTAAACAGAATTCTTAATTTAAGCATGTTTTCATAGAACTTTCACCTACGATCGATCACACCCTGTCGTCATTTGAATGAAATGAACAGCTCTCTTTAATTTTTTTACATGTTCTGCATGTCATTTATCTGCTGCAAATTTTTCATTATGCCAGCTTAATGTAACAACATTCCTTTCCCCTTTTTCATGTTCCTTCGATCCCCCACCAACATTTGAGGTTTTGCCCATCAATATGGTCCTGGAATTACCCTGACCTTATATTGAATGGCAGCTGTGTACTGTGCAGTTCACAGATGCTTCTGGAGGAAAGTAGTGTGAGAGGGAAAAACAAGACCATTTTGGTAACATTTTAAGCCCCGGGCATGTAATCCTAGCATCAGAGCTTAAAAATCCATTAATAGATAAGGAAGTGAAATGATAAATAATATATGACCATTTTGAAAAAGGACATGCTAGATAAAATGTATAAAGACAAGGAAGACCCCTTTAAGATAATTGTGGGTCTATAGTAAGGTGACCAGATTTTTTTAATGAAATCAGGGGACATATTTTTTTTTTACTAGTAATGGTGGCAATTAGCGACTCCCTGCCCGTCGCCGCCTGCCTCACAACCTGTCAAGTCTTATGCCGCGTACACACGGTCAGAATTCTCGTCGGAAAAAGCTCTGATGATTTTCCCGTCGGAATTCCCACGGAATTTTGCTCAAACTGTCTTGCCTACACACGGTCACACCAAATTCCGACGGTCAGTAACACAGCGGCATAAAACACATTCGACAGCACTATAAAAGGAAAGTTTAATGCTTCCGAGCATGCGTTGAATTGTTTCCGAGCATGCGTCGGAATTGCATACACACAATCGGAAAATCCGATAGAAAGATTTTCTGTCTGAAAAATTGAGAACAGGTTCTCAATCCAAAGTCCGTCGGAAATTCCAACAGAAAAAGACCAATGGGCATACACACGGTCGGAAAATCAGTTTAAAAGCTCCCATCGGACTGTTTCCATCGGAAATTCCGACCGTGTGTATGCAGCATTGCTCTCCGGGCCCCAGCTACTACTGGGTGGGAAGCGGAGGAAGATCACTCCGCCAGGGAAGGCAAGGAGATGGGCAGGTGGCTGGCCAAGGCAGAAGAACATGAGAGCAGGAGCAGAACGGGCATGCACCCAAAACTGAAGAAATATTCTCTCCACTCCAAACAGCACATGATCATCAGAAAAGGGGAACAGCTAATTAAAAAAAATAAAAATGTAAATCAGATTTTTTTTTTTTTAATTCTGCACTGACTGTCTTTGAAATTGCCCCAGCCCCTGTCCAAATCCAACCCGGGGACAAAACCGGGACAGACTTGGTTCGGGACAGTATCCTCAATCCGGGGACTGTCCCCGGAAAACGGGTATGTCTGGTTACCCTAGTCTATGACAATTACAGCGCTAGTGGGCTATGCCAATAAAGCCTAATATTTCAGAGTAAGGGTGTATCAGGGTGCTAGGCAGAAAGACTCCAGCCAAATCCTCACATTGGGAAGCACCAAATTCTGGGTGCAATATAACGCTTGTCCAGGGCTAGGCCCCTTTGCAACATCTGAGGCTGTTTAGAACCTCATGTAGCAACTATAGAGATCAAACAAGCAATGCTGCATGTTTTCTGCGGCTTACCTCACTATTTATTTTCCTTCAGCTAGTTAAGGACATACCACAATCCCACCAAGACACAAGTTAGCATCTATCACCCACATCTCTCCCAGCAAACTGAAATTTTGAAATGTTAACTAATACCACTCCTGAAAATTAGATGAAGACCACCAAATGACTCCCCAACTTATCCAACACTTGCCTTTCACACACTCTTAGGCAGTAATGTATTGCATGATATTGCTTGGGTTCTTGCAAGATAGCACAAGCCTTGGTAGCCAGTATGGCTTACCCTTAAAGCAAAACTTCACCTCAAAGGGGAAATGCCTCTTTATGCCCTCCCCTCAACTTTTATTTTTGGCACTTTTCTGGGGCAGGGGGAAGCGGGTACCTGGTTTTGAGAGGTACCTGCTCCAACTTCCAGTCAGATCGCCGCAGCGATCCACAAGAAGGCTGTAGGACCAGTATCAAAGCGCACTGCAGCTCCCACATGAGCAGTGAGCAGCTGCCTGTGAAGCCGCAAGGAATCACAGCTGGCTGCTCACAGTAAGCATGCCAGTACCAGGGACCCAAAGACCGTCAAAGAAGTGGTTAAGGTGAGCACAGTGCAGGACCCCTGGACAGGTGAATGTTCTTTAATTAAAAGTCAGGAGCTACAATATTTGTATTTTTCAAAAAGGATGAAGAACTGCTTTAACCACTTTAGTATTGCGTTATAGCCAAAAGATGGCTACAGCTCAGTATTCTATAGTTCTGGGATGGCATCCATAGACATCCTCACAGAACCATCCCCGTGGGTCTCCTGCAGCGTTCATCAGGTGTACTCTGTGACCAATGTGTCCTTCAGACATAGCTGATCACAGATAGGGATAAAGGATCAACTACCGCCGGTCACAGGAGAGGATATAATGGTACACTCATTGGCCAGATGTTTTCTGGCCAAAAGATTTATCATCAATCCAGCGCTTAGCTGACTCAAGATCTGTCTCTAAAACATAGACCAGAAAAAAACAGCAAAGCAGCCTCAGAGTGACATGTACTTAACAGTCATTATAGTTAATTTAGAAAACAAATGGATTACAGCGGTAACAATCCCATGGGGCCAATTTTCTTGTGTGGCCCTAACAAGAGAATGTTTCAATAGGGAAGTTCATACTGTTTATGCAATAGTAGTGGGTATGAAACTTTATGAAACCAAAGAGTTGTTACCTCATCTGGCAAGATATAAAGTGATCCCACAGAACGGTCAAGTTGTTGCCATAGTCATGCAAAGGCTGTTCAATACAGCTGCAAAGAACCAGATCAAGAGGGATTCATCTCAGAAATCTAGGGAAACACAAGAGGAAATATAAATGTTGCACAACCCAAAAACTGTAACACAAAAGAAAATTTAAATATCCCCAGGGTTTTTGTGGCAGCAGAAAAAATAACGTATTAAGAAAATTGTCACGTACCAGGCTGGAGGGTGAGGTGATGAGAGGGCTCCCCTTGCGGCTGAGTGCAGAGTACCCCTGGAGTTGGAGACAGAGGGTGCTATGCCCAGAGATGCACGGGTTGCCTACCGGTGAAGCTGTCTGATGGTTCCAGGAGGGGACACCCAGGAGCAGAGAAGGTGGTCACTGCCAATGATTCCCTGGAGGTACTGGCGGATCTTAACAGGTGGAAAAGCAGAGACGTTGTCAGAAGCCAGGCCGCGGGTCAAACACAGGAAGGCAGTCAGAAGCAGAGGCAGGAGGTGTAGTTGTGATCAAGCCGGGGTCAAACACTGGAAGTCAATCTGGAACAGACAAGAGCAGGTCCGTGAAACAGGCTGGGTTCAGAGCCAGGAGAGAAGCCAGAGCAGGTCAGGGTAAGCCGGGTCAGTAACAGCTAATCAAACAGGAACAATAAACACAGGGACACAGGATACAGAGCTGACGATAATCCAGCGATTTATGAGAGCAATTGGAGTCCTTATATAGGCCAACAAAACACCGGTAATTAGAACGTTTTGCGTATGCACGTTAGCCGTTGCTAATGCGCATTCGCCGTTACGCGCCAATTGCTAATGCGCAGCCATAATGGATATTGACATATCTGCCAGTTCTTCTCTGGTTTCTTCCCTGACAAACATTTTAATATAAAGGGTATATTTTATTGTACAAATGTTAAAATCACACAAAAAGTCTTTTTAAATATGAGCTCAGGTTACAAACATCCTCCAATTGACCTGTCGGCCATAACAACAATAATAATACAGGCAGGTATACTTATATACAGATATAAAGAATGAACATTACAGTATTAATCCTGCCCTAAGAAATGTTCCAACACGTTTTAACCATATGTGTCGTGGTCTTTTTCAGGGGGACCGTGTGGTGTCTACATTTGAAAACATATAATTTTACATATCAAGACAAATGTTATAGCAGCAATGAGTCTATATGGACTCGCTCAATCTATAATTACCTCCAACAAATGGAAGACAAGGTTTGGAACCAGAGAGTACAAAAATATCCAAGATCCGTCTCATAACATTCTGACCATCCACACGGCAGGGCCCAAAATATATGGCTTGCAAGGAACCATGTGTGGGGTGCTTGGGGGAAGCGGGGTTAGGCACACCTATGGCATGTAGTTCCCAATGTTTAGAAAACATAATATGCAAAAATAAATTTGTAAAAGGATATATTAGATGCACAAAGGTGGTCCGTAAGAGTATTTAATCACTGAATTTCACTGTTTTATAGCTATCTCACTGGACAGATACTAAGTAATATATCAAAAGTGTTCAATAATTGGAGGTATTTTCCCCAATAGAGAGGCCATTAAAACCTCACTTCTGGCTGTAATTATTTTTGTTAGCCAAGGTAATAGTATGTATAGTTTTTGTAAGCAACATGAAGTAATGTTATATGGAGAATTGATTTTTTTACCTTGAATGGATAAGCCATGGATATTCCCCCAGAAAGAGGGCAGTAGAGTTCCATACAGGAGGCAAGTGGAGATGGACAAATCATTTATAAAACCAATGAAGCTTTTATAAATAATACGGTATTTTTTTTATCTCTATATAATATTACTCCATGTTACTTAAAAGGCTATACATAATATTACGTTGGCTAACAAAAATAATTACAGCCAGAATTAAGGTTTTAATGGCCTTCCTATTGGGACAACTACCTCCAATTCCTCAACTCTTTTGATATATTACTTAGTATCTGTCCAGTGAGATAGCTATAAACAGTGAATCTCAGTGATTAAATACTCCTACAGACCACCTTTGTGCATCTAATGTATCCCATATTATGTTTTCTAAACATTGGGAACTACTTGCCACAGTTGTGCCTAATCCAGACACATATGGTTGAAATGCGTTGGGGCATTTCTTAGAGCAGGATCAATACTGTAATGTTCAATCTGTATATCTGTATATAAGTATACCTGCCTGTATTATTATTGTTGTTATGGCCGACAAGCCGAATGGAGGATGTTTGTAACCAGAGCTCATATTTAAAAAAAATCTTTGTGCGATTTTAACATTTGTACAATAAAACATACCCTTTATTATGATATTTTCTTGATACATTACTTTTCCTGTTGCCAAAAAACCCTTAGGGATTTTTGAATTTTCTTGAGGGATTCACCTCATGTCTGTGAGCACCTTAAAGTGGTTGTAAACTTTTACATATGAAGTGACTGGCCTCAGGTGATACACAGAGCTGAAACAAACACTCCTACAGTACATAAGTTGTACCTGTTTATCTGCAGTTTTCTCTTCTCTACAGCTGTTCAAAGTGCATAATTTTTACAACTTGTCTAAACTTCAAAAAGCAGGGGGCAGGGAGCTAAAGTTGCACTCTGCAGAGCTCAGCGAGAAGAGCTCTGAGAGCTAATTGGAGGCAAGGGACATAGGAACAGAGCTAAGGCTGTCAATCAGCTGGAGCTCCCTCCCCTCCACTTAGTGCTCTTAATTGAGACAATTACACCCTATAGATGGATACGCTTTGTTCATATTTCATGTCTGAAGTTTACAACCACTTTTAACTATATGTAAACCAAAGCTTTAACATGTCAGTGTAATTACAAAAGTCATTTTGAAAATTGTTTTAAATCTGCAGTTTTCTTTTCCTGTTACAGGGTGACAATGCCTTGTCTCTGTCTTCCAATTGGATTCCAGCATTGTCTTCCATCACATAAGCTTCCAATGGAGGCTACAAGTGGTTGTTCCAACCCAAACAAAGTAGTCATGGTTCACTGTTTTCACCATCAGCAAACATGCCTTATGAAACACCATGCAATTATTGCTAGGGAGAACTTTTGATATGTATGCAGAATGTATTTAGCATATAGCTAATAGGCTTTAGAATAGTAAACACAGCTCAGATAGGCATTAGGGTTAGGGTTATGGTTAGGTTACAGGTATACATTTACTGGAACCCTTCAAATCCCACAGTAGTGTTAATTTTTAGTGCATTGCAGAGCTTTGAGCTAGATCACATCCATTCAATGCATTCCTTAAAAGTGACTCACCTAAAAATTATTCAGAAAAGCTTTTACATTTACAGACTGTCCATGATCTCAAAGCAGCAGCCACGTTACACTAGGCATCAGTATCATCATTCCACATAGACTGCCTGAACAGATCACTATAAGATAAAATCCAACACCGACTAAACATTTCAGATGCATAGATGAGGTGCAAAACAAGATTGCCATGTTGTGTCTAATAGCTGTTGTATCTAATAGTGGTATGAAAATCATAAAAGATATGTAGGCACAATTACAAACTTTTTTTTTTTTTTTGCACTATCAATTCAACAAACAAATGTTATAGGTAAAGTAGGAAGTAAACCTTAATCCCCCCTTCAAACCTCAGTATTCTGGGGCACTAGGTTAATGCATCTTTTGAAATGAAACAAATTATCATTTGTAACACAGAAAGAAGGTATACAGGGGGTCCCCGAGTTACGAACTCGTTAGGGACTGCCCGCCTGTACTTAAGTCGGAAATGTTCGTAAGTCGGCCGCGCATGCGCAGACCGACAAATACGACCATTTCCGGACATTTCCGATGTTCCGTCCAATGCCGTTCTGCGCATGCGCGGCAAATTACGGACATTTCCGAAGTTTTCCGAGGCTCCGAATGGCCGCGCATGCGCAGAACGGCCAAAACACGGCGGAACACGGCGGAAAATGGCGGGGGGTCCCCGCAGCGCCTCGTTCGTAAGTAGGGGATGTTCGTAGGTCGGGCGTTCGTAAGTCGGGGACCCCCTGTATTTATTGGTAGCTGTCTTTTTCAATACATAAAAGGACAAATCATCAATTATAAGGCTACATACTATAGAGAACATATCAGGAATACCAAAAAGGCTATAAAAGCCCATATCGGCACGAGGCAGTACACAATTGTGACCTAACTGGTTCAAATGTATAGGGATAGAAAAGGCTATAAGGTTATGAAAACCTTATCACAAAAAGGATAGTGTATTTGCAAGTTGGAAGTATTTCAATCAAAAGGTCATATTGAATGAAGAGGGTATGTGGCACTAACCCTTATGTAAATAAATAAATAATCTAAAAATAATCTAAAATTACCAGTTTGCAAAGCTCAGAGTATCCGAAAGATGAGTGACCTTTCACATAAATAGATATATAAGAACATAAAATAATGAACTAAATAGATAAAATTCCTTAATAGCAATACACATAAAATATTGAATAAATATAAGACGTGTGTAAAAAATGAAAAAATATTCAATAAAAGTGATGGTGCTAAAATAACCGTGCTGAAAATAAATATATGTGCTGGGGTAAAAATGATGATGGAGTTGGGTTAAAAATAGTGAACACGAAATCTTCTAGCAATAGAAGGTGCACAGTGCAACGTGCAAAATATGTGACTAAAGAACCAATAGAGAACCGATAAATTGGTTCTGAAAGTGCAAGGGAATTGCAAGGAAATTGCAAGGGAAATTAATGATTGAATGTGCAGAAATATCCAAAATAATGACAAAGTGACCATACAGATGAAAAGAGTTTGTCACTGTAGGTATGGTATATTCAGATGATACCAAAACAATAATATCGCTGAAAAAAATTATTAAAAAATAAAAGTAAAATTTGGTGCACTACAAGTCCCAGCTTGTAAAGAAAAAAAATGGCGGAAAATAAACAATAAAGTCCACAATCTGGAACAATGAAGAGCATAATGCTCTGGAATAAGTGAAGGTGAGTAGAAATATTCAGGAATCTTTGTGTTGATCACAGTGATGATCCGTGCAGGCAGTGCTCTGTGCTGACTTCAGGGGTGCACCCTACTAGTTCCCCCAGCCTCTCACCTCTATTTGCGGCCCCTACAGGCCTAGTGGAGCAGATAGCCTCTAAAGTGGCAAGCCTGGTCACTTTCCGGGTCCTCTTTCTTATGGGCTCCTATGGGCTCCTATAGGCTTCTATGGGCTCCTATGGACTCCTACTCCGATCCGAAAAGGCACTCCAGGGGTAAGGGGTCACTCACGGGTTAGATCAGCATGTAGGGGTTAAAGGTACAAAGAAGCGCTCCAATGTGTAGTAAAAAACAGGTTTATTGAAACAAAAATAATATCCACTCACATTTAAAGTTTTCTTGCATCAGCATAGATGAACTTCCGGTCGCGGCCGCAAACCGGAAGTGAAGCGATAGGCACCTGACTTCCTTCCTCCCTCACTAGTATCGTATCGTATCGTCACTAGCACACGTGACTTTGTTACCCTTTGACAAAGTCACGTGTGCTAGTGACGATACTAGTGAGGGATTTTTGTACCTTTAACCCCTACATGCTGATCTAACCCGTGAGTGACCCCTTACCCCTGGAGTGCCTTTTCGGATCGGAGTAGGAGTCCATAGGAGCCCATAGAAGCCTATAGGAGCCCATAGGAGCCCATAAGAAAGAGGACCCGGAAAGTAACCAGGCTTGCCACTTTAGAGGCTATCTGCTCCACTAGGCCTGTAGGGGCCGCAAATAGAGGTGAGAGGCTGGGGGAACTAGTAGGGTGCACCCCTGAAGTCAGCACAGAGCACTGCCTGCACGGATCATCACTGTGATCAACACAAAGATTCCTGAATATTTCTACTCACCTTCACTTATTCCAGAGCATTATGCTCTTCATTGTTCCAGATTGGGGACTTTATTGTTTATTTTCCGCCGTTTTTTTCTTTACAAGCCAGGACTTGTAGTGCACCAAATTTTACTTTTATTTTTTAATAATTTTTTTCAGCGATATTATTGTTTTGGTATCATCTGATTATACCATACCTACAGTGACACACTCTTTTCATCTGTATGGTCACTTTGTCATTATTTTGGATATTTCTGCACATTCAATCATTAATTTCCTTGCAATTCCCTTGCACTTTCAGAACCAATTTATCGGTTCTCTATTGGTTCTTTAGTCACATATTTTGCACGTTGCACTGTGCACCTTCTATTGCTAGAAGATTTCGTGTTCACTATTTTTAACCCAACTCCATCATCATTTTTACCCCAGCACATATATTTATTTTCAGCACGGTTATTTTAGCACCATCACTTTTATTGAATATTTTTCCATTTTTTACACACGTCTTATATTTATTCAATATTTTATGTGTATTGCTATTAAGGAATTTTATCTATTTAGTTCATTATTTTATGTTTTTATATATCTATTTATGTGAAAGGTCACTCATCTTTCGGATACTCTGAGCTTTGCAAACTGGTCATTTTAGATTATTAGATTTAGATTATTTATTTATTTACATAAGGGTTAGCGCCACATACCCTCTTCATTCAATTTTACCTTTACAAGTGTGAGATCACTTATATGTTGGCTGCTTTCCTTTTCCATTTTTCGCCTTATTTGATTTAATAGTTTTTGGTTGAGCGCACTGGTTACCCCTATTATCTAAATCAAAAGGTCATAGCACTGATTTTGATTTAAACTGATATCTTTACAGGCAGGATTTAAATGGAGGAAAGTAGGAGAGGTATCAAATGTTAGTCCAAGGGCTGGAATCCTGAAGAAGGATACAGCTGTGTTTGAAATGCTTGAGAAGGTCCTTGGCTATTTTATAATAGATTGAGTAGCCTTGACAGCAGTGTATTGCCAGCAACATGGCGGAGCTGCAAAACGCCAGCTTAAGAAAAAAGTTATTGATGTGCAATGGAATCAGTAACAAGCATGTGGGTGAAAAAAGTTAGATTTTTTATGAATTCCTTGTGGTTACAGGCTGATTTTTGGAACAACTGGAGGAGCGGGGATCACCTTATCTTGAACCCAGAATGGACAGACAGGAGAATGACACAAGAAAATTCAGAGAGGATTGCCCTGTATAAACGGTCGGAAATTCCAACGACAAAATCTGTCCGAATTTTTCTGAGCAATTTTTTTTTCGTAGCACAAAGTTGTGGGAAAATCTGATCGTTCTGAACGAGGTGATGTGCAACACATACGTCGGGACTATAAACGGCCCAGTAGCCAATAGCTTTTGTCTCTTAATTTATTCTGAGCATGCGTGGCACTTTGTGCGTCGGATTTGTCTACACAAGATTGGAATTTAAACAATCGTATTTTGTTGTCGGAAAATTTTAGATCCAGCTCTCAAACTTTGTGTGTCGGAAATTCCGACGTGGAGCCCACGATCAGATTTTCCGTCAAAACGATCCGATCGCACATTTTCCGTCGGAAAGTCCGACCATGTGTATAGGGCAGATGAGTTTCATTGACTTTAATGCATGCTGCAAGAAAAGAACAACATATAAGGTCAAGACTTCTAAGCATTGTTTGCTGTGGGATTTAAAACGATTGTGAAAGTGAATGCTACATCACTACTGTTTCCTTGAGCAGCGTTTCTCAAACTTATTTCAGTAACGCCATCCTTTAAAAGTATGAAAAATCCTGAAGTACCCCCTGTCTAAAATGTAAAAAAAATATATAAATATTACTACATCTATGGCAAACCTGAGCCTGGGACAATGCATGCAACTGCCTTGATGAAATTAACTTCACATTAAAAGCCCCCCTTCACATAAGAGATCCTTCCATCACATTAGAGGTTCCACCCCATCACATTAGAGTCTCTCCATAATATCAGGGCCACCCCCATATGTCAGAGTTCTTCCCCATATGTCAGAGTTCCCTATTACATTAGATTCACCTTGTCTTTTCATCACATCAAAGTTCCCCCATCACAAAGCTCCCCAAATCACTGAGCCCCCATCACACAGTACAGTGCACCTGAAAGTATTCACAGCACTACACTTTTCCACATTTTGTTATGTTAAAACCTTATTCCAAAATGTATTAAATTCATTATTTTCCTCAAAATTCTACAAATAATACCCCATAATGACAACATGAAAAATGTTTGTTTGAAATCTTTGAAAATTTATTTAAAAAAAAAAAAAAAAAAAAAAAAATTTATATAAATATTCACAGCTTTTGCCATGGCACTCAAAATTGAGCTCAGGTGCATCCTGTTTTCACTGATCAACCTTGAGATGTTTCTAAAACTTGATTGAAATCCACCTGTGGTAAATTCAGTTGATTGGACATGATTTGGAAAGGCACACACCTATCTATATAGGGTCCCATAGTTAACAGTCCATGTCAGAGCACAAACCAAGCCATGAAGTCCAAGGAATTGTTTGTAGACCTCCGAGACAGGATTGTATCAAGGCACAGATCTGGGGAAGGGTACAGAAAACTGCAGCATTGAAGGTCCCAATGAGCACAGTGATCTCCATTATGCGTAAATGAAAGAAGTTTGGAACCACCAGGACTGTTCCTATAACGGGCTACCCTGGCTAACTGAGCAATTGGGAAAGAAGGGCCTTAGGGAGGTCACCAAGAACCCGATGGTCACTCTGACAGAGCTCTAACTTTTCCTCTGTGGAGAGAGGAAAACCTTCCAGAAGAAGAACCATCTCTGCAGCACTCCACCAATCAGGCCTGTATGGTAGAGTGTCCAGACGGAAGCCACTTCTCGGTGAAAGGCATGATAGCCCCTTCTGGAGTGTGCCAAAAGACACCTAATGAACTCTAGACCATGAGAAACAAAGTTCTCTGGTCTGATGAAACAAAGATTGAACTATTTGGCCTGAATGGCAAGCATCATTTCTGGAGGAAACCAGGCACCGCAAATCACCTGGCCAATACCATCCCTACAGTGAAGCATGGTGGTGGCAGCATCATGCTATGGGGAGGGAATAATATACAGAGACATCCTTGATGAAAATCTGCTCCAGAGTGCTTTGGACCTCAGACTGGAGAGAAGGTTCATCTTCCAACAGGACAACGACCCTAAGTACACAGTCACAATAACAAAGGAGTGGCTACAGGACAACTCTGTGAATGTCCTTGAGTGGCCCAGCCAGAGCCCAGACTTGAACCTGATTGAACATCTCTAGAGAGATCTGAAAATGGATGTGCACCGACGCTCCCCATCCAACCTGATGGAGCTTGAGAGGTCCTGCAAAGAAGAATGGGAGAAACTGCCCAAAAATAGGTGTGCCAAGTTTGTAGCATCATACTCAAAAAGAATTGAGGTTGTAATTGATGCCAAAGGTGCTTCAACAACGTATTGAGCAAAGGCTAACAGAAAACCTGTTAGAGTCTTCAAAAGACTTGAGACTGCGATGGAGGTTCACCTTCCAACAGGACCTGAAAGGTGTTATGCCCCGTACACACGGTCGGATTTTCTGATGGAAAATGTCCTATCGGACCATGTTGACGGAAATTCCGACCGTGTGTGCGGGGCATTAGAATGGCCCAGTCAAAGTCCAGACCTAAATCCAATTGAGAATCTGTGGCAAGACATCAAAATTGCTGTTCACAGATGCTTTCCATCCAATCTGACAGAGCTTGAGCTATTTTGCAAAGAAGAATGGGCAACAATTTCACTCTTATACCCAAAAAGACTTGCAGCTGTAATTGCAGCGAAAGGGGGTTCTATATTATATTGTATTGACTCGGGGGGCTGAATACAAATGCAAGCCACACTTTTCAGATATTTCTTTGTAAAACACTTTGAAACCATTTATCATTTTCCTTCCACTTCACAATTATGTGCCACTTTGTGTTGGTCTATCACATAAAAAAATAATAAAATACATTACGTTTTTGGTTGTAACATGACAATATGTGGAAAATTTCAAGGGGTATGAATACTTTTTCAAGGCAATGTACATGTGGATTTTTTCGTTTTTTTTTTTTTTATATATAAATTTGCAAAGACTTCAAACTTCTTTCACGTTGTCATTATGGGGTATTGTTTGTAGAATTTTGAGGAAAATAATGAATTTAATCCATTTTGGAATAAGGCTGTAACATAACAAAATGTGAAAAAAGTGAAGCGCTGTCAGTGCTTTCCGGATGCACTGTATAATCCAAAATCACCTTCCTGCCATTCCTCCCATGCTTGGTAGTCTTCAGTCTCCCAAATATTATTGCAGCCTAACTAAATGTTTACTTTTCAAATTTGTTCTTAATAAAATGCCCAAATAACCACAAGGCTGAAAATCCCTAAATTATACTTGACTGCTTGTCTTTCCTGTGTCATTTAACCAGACCTCCAGTTTTTTATTTGACCACTGTTGATGGGTAATACAGGCATACCCCACTTTTAAGTACGCAATGGGACCAGAGCATGTATGTAAAACGAAAATGTAATTAAAGCAGAGTTCCACTTAAAAAAAAAACAAATTAAAAGTCAGCAGCTACAAATACTGCAGCTGCTGACTTTTAGTAATCGGACACTTACCTGTCCCAGGGTCCAGCGATGCAGGGGAATCACCTTCTGTTTTTGTTTAGTGGACCGGATCGGATTGGCGGTAGGCGGATTTAAATGTACACAAGTCTGTTTACACCCACCGGTCCATAAGGCTTAATGGAGGGCCTGATCAGGTCCACCTGAAAAACTAACAGTTAGACCTAAATGGACCCTTCGTGTGAAATGGCAAAACTGGTTTAGTTTATGAATGAGTTGAAAATAAGACCTGTATATATTCCCCTACAACAACCAGTGAGAGTCAGGCTTTAACTTCCCAACTGTCATTATTCAGCAAGGAACATTGTGGATAGTTTTTATGAAATGCACTTAATGGTGGAATGCAATTTTATTACAAATTTTTTCCCCCTTAATCAGAACATATTTTAACTCTGTAGCTGACACTTTGAGGGTTCCCTGTTCTGTCTGGATTTAAAAATTGCACACAGAAACATTCACTATTTTTAAAAAGGTAATTTCGAATAAAATAAACTGCAATCTTGTGGCAGAGACGCCACGTACATCGGCTGACATCTGCATCCCTGCCATTTGGTTCTGTTTAAAAGAAGGAGGGGTGAGCTTTGGGCCAAGAATGGGAGGATTTCCCTTCTGCCACGTCCTCAGCCCAATCAGCTCTCTACTGAATGTTTAAGTGAGCTTCAGCCCAGATGTTTTGTGTCTTGTAGAGACATGTACTGTATGAGCAGCTGCTGCTTTGAAGGCTATAATCAGGTCTGTGTATGGAACAGACTGTAATAATCCATTTCGGAAAAAAACACTCAATCCAGGCCATGGCAAAATATGTCCATCGTGGTCTTCTGTGGACTCAAGTCACAGGTCCTGCACCATACATTTAGGCCTTCCTCACACAGGATTAAGCTTGAATAAGAGCAGTGGGTAAAGCTAATTTTTGCACAGCATTTGCAAAGCTTTCAGCAAGCTTCAAACACGTTTTTTTAAAGGCCATACAGTTACATTGTAGGAAAGAATGCAAGCACGTGTCACATTGAACAGCTGGAGTTGAGACTCTTTAGTCTTAGCCTTTATTGTCACATACTTAAACACTGTAGGCACAATTTTGTGCATTTCAAATTGTTAACTATGGCCGTAACTCATAGACTAATAGAGTTTTAAAAGCAGTTAGATTGTAACTATGACAAATTAATAAAATATACCTAATACCTAAATAACAGTAGGAAAATTACATATTATTCTGCATACTAAAAAAGTAATAACATTACTATCCATGACATTACTGTTGATGTTGTGGCCTGAGAAAAACTAAATGGCCTGTGTTCATTTTTCTTTTGTGATCTAAAAGGAATACAAACATAACCTCAATACTTATTCTTTGGGTCCCTATTGTCTCTTTGCATATGTATCATCAAGACCATTGCTTTAGTTTTAATCATTCTTTACATATTTATTTATTTGATACAGGTACTTATATAGCGCCCGTAATCTATGCAGCACTATCCCTGCCCTCCAGGAGCTTACAGTCTAAGGTCCCTAATTTACATTCATGAATACACATACTGGGGTCAATTTAGACAGTATCCAATTAACCAGTATGTCTTTGGAGTGAGGGAGGAAACCGGAGTACACGGAGGAAACCCACGCAGGCACAGGGAGAACATGCAAACTCCAGGCAGGTAATCACCACACATGCTGCCTGGCATATTAATGATAAAGCTATCCAGATAGATCTAGAGGAAAAATACAAAGGACACCAATATTTAAAGAATAGCTCCACTTTTGTTGAGAAAAAAACAATCCTCTCTAGGTGAACTATGTACAGGGATTTTAACAGGCTTTGTTTCAGATTCCTACCTTTTGTTATTCTGAGGAAATATCTGTTTATTTGTGTCCATGTTCTAAGTGAATCTGTATGAGAGTGGTTTTATAATTATCAATCAGCTGCTGTGTCTGCAGGGCTCTAACGAGTAAAGTAGAAAGATCTGCATCCCTTTAGACATGATATCCCTTTGGGTGTATCTTACCAAAAAAAATATCTTTATTACAGGGGATGCCAAAACTCTCACTTGCATCTTAGTGCAGACTTCTGGGAAAATCATTGAGCCAATCACACAAGAAGGAAATTACATTTTCCAGGGGTGTTCTGTACACCATCTGTGTATAACACCTCCAGGTAGCCATATTGCATTGTATTTTACAGAAAATTACAGAGCTGCAGATTGAAAAGAAAAGTAAATTTTTAATAAAATTAAATTACAATATGACTTGTGTTGCAATTGTATATGCTATATTAAGTAAGAATACATTAGACTCATGTAGCTAGGTAATATTTGTTTAGCCTGGATTTTAGCATTAAACCTTATTGTGCTTGTCCTTTGGCTCCCCACTATTACACCCATGACCACTTAAATCTCCCAGAAACACCCCCTGGTCCCCTAGCAAAGCAAATATATATTATACAGTCAACATGTCAGGAGGTCCTCACATATTTCAGCCATCAAAATAGCAACCTACAGTGGGTATAGAAAAAAATACCCCCCCCCCCCCCCCATTTAAAATAGTCAAATTTTGTTGCTTTGCAGCCTGATATGAAGACATATTTTTTTTTTTATCCAGCTGTATTTACTCAGTGCAACTTATAACATCCAAGTGAAAGATCTAACAGAATCACTGAGTTGGGAAAAGGATCACATCCTCCTAAAAATGACTTGTTAACTCAATCAGGTGTAGCTAATTACCTTCTAAATGACATACAAAGCCATTTGACTTTCAACTGTGATCAGATGTGGTCATTTTGATTATCTCATCATTAAAAGAGCTTTTCTGGAGCATTTTGGTCCCTGGTAGTGCAACTGTAGCAAACCATCAACTATGGGTGGCAAGGCACTGTCAAAAGATCTCCGGGATTAAGTTGTGGACAGGCACAATTTAGGAGATCGATACACAAAATGTCAAATGCTATATCAATGCCTAGAAGCACAGTGAAGTCTATTAAGAAGTGGAAGCTATTTGGTACAACACAGACCCTCCCTGGATCAGGGCGTCTATCCAAACTGGATGAAAGAGCCAGGAGGAAACCAGTCAGCGAGGCTACCAAGAGGCCTACAGCAATTCTGAAGCAGTTGCAGGAAATTAAGCGAAATCATTGTGTGCATGTGACAACAATATCACAAATTCTCCACAAATGTGGCATATATGGAAGGGTTGCAGGAAAAAACGCCACTCCCCAAGAAAGGCCACATGCAGTCATGACTGAGCTTTGCCAAAACGCATCTTGAAGGTTCATCAAGAAGAACATCAAATTATATGTCTGACGGAAATCCAGTACAGCTCAACATCCAAATAACACCATTCCTACAGTAAAGCATGGAGGGGGTAATATCCTGTTATGGGGGTATTTTAGAAGGAAAATGGATGGGGCTAAACACAGTCAAATTTTCGAGGAAAATGTGCTGCCCTGCCAGAAAGATGTCAATGGGAAGAAGGTTAACCTTCCAATATGACAATGACCCAAAGCACACAGAAAAAATGGGCACACAGTGGTTGAAGGAGAAAAAGGTGAATGTCCTTGCATGGCATAGTCAGAAACCAGATATAAACCCCTTTGAAAATCTGTGGGATGACTTAAAGACTGCAGTCCACAAACTGTCAGCATCAAATTTAATTGAAATTCAGCAGTTCTGCAAAGAAGAGTGGCTAAATATTGCAGTCTAGATGTGCAAAGTCAGTAGAGAGATATCCCAACAGATTAATGTCTGTAATTAAAGCAAAAGATGGTTCAACAAAATACTGACACAAGGGGGCGATCCTTTTTCCAACTCAGTGATTCTGTTTTTGATTTTATTTTTTTTTCTGACATGTTGGTGTTATATCTTTCACTTGGATGTTATATGTAGTAAATACAGCTGGATAAAATGAAAACTGTGCCTGTCTTCATTTCAGGCTGCAAAGCAACAAAATGTGATTATTTTAAAGGGGTGTTGATTATTTTTTTTATACTCACTGTATATGGCTGGTGTGCTTGGCTGGTAGCCTTTAGGGAGGGACCTCACAAATTTGAGTCCCAAGGATACTAGTTCCTTTTAAAACTCGTTACTGCTTTTAATTATATAAAAATGGATATCCCAGTGGATCATTTGGATCATTGTGTTTTAATAATAAAATGAATGTGCTTGTTAAAATAGAAAATATCAGCAGTGTACATATAGCAAAGCAAATATATCCTGTGACGGATCTTGGATGCGTCTCCTGAGCATCTCCGCCAGACCTGGGTCTCCTGTCCTCCAAACGCACCCGCAGCCTGCAGATTCGCCATAACCATGAGGTGTTGAGGGTTAAACATCCAGAGCATAAACTGTTTATTAAGTTTCAAAAATACACTTTAACCGCTTCCCGACCGCCTCCTGTAGATATACGTCAACAGAATGGCACGGGCAGGCAAAAGCACGTACCTGTACGTCCCCTTTAATTTGCCTGCCCGGGGGGCGCGCGCGCGCCGCCAGCGGCGCGCGCGCGACCCGGTCGGGAGCTCCGTGACCACGGCCGCGGGACCAGCGGACCCGATCGCCGCTGGTATCCCGCGATCGGGTTACGGAGCGGAAGAACAGGGAGAGGTCTATGTAAACAAACCTCTCCCCGCGCTTCCTACACTGACTGTCAGTGATCGGCGGTTCCCTGTCATCGGGAACGCCGATCAATGACGTCAGACGTACAGCCACGCCCCCCTACTGTAAAAAAAATCAGAACACGTCACACTGACTCCTCCCCGCCCCCTAGTGGTTAACCCCCTAACTACAACTGTCATTTACATAGGAATCAGTGCTATTTAAATAGCACTGATTTCTATATAAATGACAAATGTCACAAAAATGTGTCAAAAATGTCCGATGTGTCCGCCATAATGTCGCAGTCACAATAAAAATCGCTGATCGCCGCCATTACTAATAAAAAAAAAAATATTAATAAAAATGCTATAAAACTATCCCCTATTTTGTAAACGCTATAACTTTTGCGCAAACTAATCAATAATCGCTAATTGCGATTTTTTTACCAAAAATATGTAGAAGAATACGTATCAGCCTAAACTGAGGAAAAAAAATGTTTTTTTATATATTTTTTGGGGATATTTATTATAGCAAAAAGTAAAAAATATTGCATTTTTTTTCAAAATTGTCGCTCTATTTTTGTTTATAGCGCAAAAAATAAAAACCGCAGGGGCGATCAAATACCACCAAAAGAAAGCTCTATTTGTGGGAAAAAAAGGACGCCAATTTTGTTTTGGAGCCACGTCGCATGACCGCGCAATTGTTAGTTAAAGCGACGCAGTGCCGAATTGCAAAAAGGGGCCTGGTCCTTTGGCTGCCAATTGGTCCGGGGCTGAAGTGGTTAAACACAGTTGGGGACAGGACACAAATGTCTGGAGGTGGTATCTTCTCCAGGTGGTGGGAGATGGCAAATAGCCCTCCAAACCTCATGTTCTCTGCTGGGCCATAGTCTGTGGGTAGAAGACGAGCCCACATCCCCCTCCAAAACACACAGTGACTGTTAGGTACCTGAGTGGTGAGCCTGACTTTGCTGGGAGAGGGCCTCTCTTACGGCTCTGGTTCAGGGCCCACTGAAGTGGAGACAGTGGTCCCGTGAGCACAGCGGGGTAGGAGTGCCTGGACTGGATGCGGTGGCAGGTGTAGCTGGCCGATAACACTCTTCTGGAAGCTGAAGGAGCTGAGACTGGTAGGCAGCGGAGCAGGGTCCGGATACAGGATGCCCCCGAGATGACGTCAGCGACCCTGGGGGTGTGCAGCATGTAGAGAGGCAGGCAGAGGGGTCGTCAGGCAGGCCGGGTCTGGTACACTTGGCAGGCAGGTAAGTGGGTTCAGGCAGTAGAGAAGTCAGACAGGCAGGAGGTCAGCGTTCAGTATCAATCAAGCAGAATCAACAAGCCGGGATCAGGGATGGAGAAGGCAGCAGAGTCAAACGGAAGCCGGGTCAGGTTTTCAGGAGGGTTCAGACAGAGACAGGTTTCACAGGGGTAAGACTGCAGACGAACAGCACCAGTACAGTGCAACTGCCACTCTTTTTAAAGGGCCACTGGCGCCAAACAGCGCCAACGCGTCACGTGTGCGCCCGCGATGCGCGCGCCCGCGCTCGCCGCGTACGCGCGCGCGCCTGAGGAGTCCGCCGGAGCGCACCCCCGTTCCGACGCCCGGACGAATCAGCGGTGCGTGTGCGCATGCGCGCATGCCGATTCGACTGCACATCGCGAGTGGGGCCCTGACAGTGACAGTGGGTTCTGTCACATATCCATTTTTCAAATTAATGTACGGTAACTGTTAGAAAAGTATGCAGTGTAAAACAGTTAGTATAATGAGCTCCTCTGTGAGTTTATTACGTTCAGCAATAACTCTTGTGCAGACAAAGGTGAAGAGGTCACAATTTTCAGCACTTAAACAGAACATAAATTGCCAGCTACATCCTGTTGTCAGAAAATGAGAGGTCCACTCTGGAACGTTATTACTTCTTCAACATACTGTATACTTAACTATAAAATAAAGCGGAGTTCCACCCAAAAGTGGAACTTGCTCTCATCTGTCTCCCCCCCCCCCGGCGCCTCATTTGCCACCTTTCAGGGGGGGAGCGGGTACCTGTTTTTGACAGGCACCCTGTCCCCACTTCAGTGCGGCGAGGTGCGTCAGAAGTCTGGCTCCCTCCTCCTTCCCCCCACTGTCGGGCCAGTAAGAGAGCTGCAGCGCACTTCGCGCATGCGCAGTAGGCACCCAGCCTTGAAGCCGCAATGCTTCACTGCCGGGTTCCCCTACCGGCAATGGCGGCGACAGCACCCGACAGCTAATGGAAACATCAGCTTCTGTGCCTACATTGCTGGACTCCAGGACAAGCAAGTGTCCTATTATTAAAAGTCAGCAGCTACAGTATGTGTAGCTGCTGGCTTTTGATTTTTAGAGGGGTGAGTGGAACACCGCATTAACTACAAAATACACAAAGAACAGACTTATATTTTAAAAGATTAGTATAGTACATGGAAATCTCTTGTAAATATTGTATGCATAATTTGTATTCCCAAATCAGTACTTTAAATGCAACTGAACTGTCCAAATTCCACCCCTATGTACCCACCACACAGCCATGTTTTATAAAACACGATCATATTAACACGTTGTATTTTCTTTTAAAATCATAAAATGTTTTCATGACTACAGTCAGTATAGTCAAGGAGGGGAACAGGAAGGGCAGCTACTCCAAGTGCAATGTTTTCATGTGTGTAGGGGGCATTGCGTGGCGAGCCGCACCTCCTCATCACACAAGTGCCCTGCCTTTTTTTAACACCACCCAGATGGTGCAGTGCTGTCGCCATGTGTGCAGAGTAGCGACAGTGTGTCAGGTACGCAAACCCTCTCTGCATTCTGAGGGCTCTTTCACACAGACGGTCCGTATGTCCGGTTTTCATCCTTCCTTTTTCGGGTGAAAAATGGACATACATGTATCCCTATGGGATAGCGTGTGTCAGAGTGCAGAGACGGACCTGTCATCTTCCTGCTCAGTGGAGATCGCTCCGGCGATCCCTGCTGAGCAAGCGGATATCCACGGGGCGGATCAGCACTGATCCGCCCCGTGTGAAAGAGCCCTAACACCTGGCACAGAAAAAAAGGAGGAACAGGTGGAGTAATCTCTGCCCTGGACAGTTTTTATTTTATGTATTACAGGTATTTATATAGCGCTGTCCATTTATGCAGCTCTTTACACATATATTATACATTCACATCAGCCCCTGCCCTCAAAAAGCTTACATTATAAGGTCCCTAACTCACATTCATACATACACATACTAGGGCAATTTTAGACAGGAGCCAATCAATGTACCAGCATGTCTTTGGAGTGTGGGAGAAAATTGTACACGGAGGAGACCCATGCATACACAGGGAGAACATGCAAACTGCAGGCAGGTAGTGCCGTGGTTGGGATTTAAACCAGTGATCAGTGGTGACCGTTGATAATGAGTCACAGGGGCGCCGCCCCCCTAATCCATGCATCCAGCCTCTAATCTCCATTCAGGGCGCCGGACGTATGGATTTCAATTAGTTTTTATTTATTTTTTTAAAGCACATGATTACAACCAGGGGGAAGTCGACGAAGCCGTGACCTGGATAGGATAAGTGCGGGGCTGGCGGGAGGCCTGGTGGGCAACGGCGGAGCGAGTGGGCGATCAAATCGAGCAACGGAGGGAGTGAGGGGAACTGGTTTGTTTGTCACCCCCCCCCCCCAAAAAAAATTGAGCACCAGCCGCCACTGCCAGTGACCCTAGTGCTGCTAGGCGGAAGTGGACTATAGTTCCAGCTTGACTGGGAGAGAGAGAGTTTAGCACAGGAGAGTGTGTTCAGATAATAAAGGACAGAACACCAATGCCGGTGGCGATTATTACTATTATTTTTACAGCCAATATTGACAATAAAGGACATCTGCCTCTCCTGTTAATATCCTGTTGATATCCTCTGATGTTATAGGTCCTATATCCACCACAGTACATGGCCTATGCATGACAGAGGCACAAGCACAGTAGTACTTGCTTTCTTTCTACTTTACCCACTCTATACATGATCTTCTAGGGTTAGATGTGTTTGTTGATATGTTGATACCATTAAGTGAAATCATAAAGGACACAACTGTTGCAGGCCAAATTGAGCGCATTACTTGATCATTTATGATCACCTCAAGGCTTCCAATAGACTGGAGATGATTATTGTCTGATCTAGATGATAACATTTGGCAATGTAAACAGTTCGCTTGTTGTACTTCCTTGAGGAAGTCACGTGACAAGTGACAAAACGCATCGGATCAGGGCCTGGTGACATCATCATGCACATTCAGGAAGTTTGAGCCCTGGCTGTATAGATCCAAGGTTTACAGTATCCACGTGATCTTTTAAAGGGCCTGCATGTGCCAAGTCCATTGCCTAGGTGCACTAGAGGAAGTGCACTGAGAAAT
This sequence comes from Lithobates sylvaticus, assembly GCA_028564925.1. NCBI lineage: Eukaryota > Metazoa > Chordata > Amphibia > Anura > Ranidae > Lithobates > Lithobates sylvaticus. Next base: position 196,681,195 of record CM053029.1, read on the forward strand.
GTGAGTTTTTATTCTTTAAGTTTTTATTAAAGTCTGGTTTTATGTGATTCAGCACTATTTCAGCCTTTTGATTTTTCTATGAACACCATCTTATGGATCATCACAGGCTGGAAGGAATGGAACAGGATTAGGATCCCTTAACCCCCCAGTAGTGGATGTATTTACCCCTTAACTCGGATAGACCTGTGGCAGGTTTATGCTGGAGGTGAGCGCATAGTTTGAAAGGTGGAGGGGCAGTTGCGGTGGTTTGTGTTTATCCACATTCAGGTTCACAGAAGGACTTTTATGTTAACGTTACACCCAGCTCACAAGAAGAGTGTATTCATACACTTAACTCTCTGTCATTTTTTATTTTTGTTTACTCTATGAACACGACATGGAATTGTATCACTGAGCAAGTGTGTTTATGATCATATAGATATTGTAGTTGGAACTTTGTAGCCCAGAGTTTCACATGATTTATTTACTACAGAAAACGTTTTTTTTAATTATGAGCATGCCCTATTTGAATTAACCCATTGTGTATGTCACGCTTGTTTTCGTTATTGCTTATTATAGGGGTAGCGATGTACCACTTTTTTCACATTCGCCTGTTGGTATGTTGCACATTTTGCAAACACCACATGGCCATCTGATCTTGAGGAATAAATGATTAGTCAATATATTTTTCTAGATGATGGGTACTGTCTCCTCAAGATAAAATCAGCTACGCAAGTATCTCCTAAATGCAGATCTTATAGGGTACATTTAGAAATGACAAAGCATTACCCTGGGAAATGATCATTTGCTTTGAATTCCTGCTAAAAAAAATAGTGTACTCCCTGACATGTAACGGTGCCTAGGCACTCACATTTTTTATTCTAACCAGCGGTGCTGGGGCAAGGGGGTGAAAGCAGAGGAGTGCAGGCTCTATGTGCAGGAAGATGGGGGGTTCCCTTTCTTTGCCCCTCATTGACAGGAATGCCTGTAATGTCCATCCTTCCAGAGCATGGCAGTACTACCCCCACCTCTGGCACTACCTCTGTGCTCCCCACTTGCAGCTGTCAATTGCTGTAAACACAGAAGAGGTTTCCTATGTCAATGCTGTGTTTAAAAATGACAGTGTGCCTCAAGTAATAGCGCCTCCTCAGTTTATAATGAGCAACTACCAGGACACTGGGCATGGAGTTCTCTGCAGGACTAAGTAAATAGCTGGGGTTGGATGGTAGACTGGTGTACTTGGGGGGTGGGCAGGTGGAGGGGAGAGTTCTGTGTACTGGGGAAATGGGGAAGGAAAGGGGAGCTCTGTGTACTTGGGGGGGAGGGGGCTCAGGCCAAGGGGTTTGGGAAAATCTGCATTGGGGGTGGGAAAAGGGGGAGCTCTGTATTGGGGGGAGCAAGGGGGTGGGGGGGGGCTTTCTACTGGGAGGGATAGCTCTTTACTGGGAGGGTAGAGGAAGGGATACCTCTGTATTGGGCTGGGAGAGCTCTGGACTGGGGGGGGGGGGGTATGGGGGGATGAGCTTTTTAGTGAGGAAGAAGGGGTCGGAGGGAAGAGCTCTGTACTAGGGGTGGGGGAGGAGATTTGTAGTGATGTTTTTTCCCATGACACCACCAATGTAGGGACAATTTTTTTCCTTTCAGTGACACCACTGACTTAGGGACAATTTGTTTCCAAATGACACCACCAACTCAGTCTTTTTCCATGTCAGTGACACCCCCCATGCAGGGGTATTTATTTTCCAATGACACCACTGATTCAGGGACCTTTTTTTTTTATTCCATTCACATCACCAACTTGGGGGACATCTTTTTTTTTCAGTGACACCACTTATGCAGGGACATGTTTTCCTTTACGTGACCCCACCAACTCAGAGACATTTTTTTGCTTTAAACTTTATACGGGCACTATTTAATTGTATGCCACATGCATAATAAACATTTTGGCACTCGCCACTATTGGCTCCATCCCCTTCTCCGCCCAACAGTAAATGGGGGGGGGGGGGGGTTCCCATCTTCATCCTGGGCACCGGTTGACTTTGTTCCTGGCACTGTTAACCTGTATATCTGCAGTATGAGATCATCTAAGACAGATGCCTCTGACTGGTAGTTTCACCAGATTTGGAGTGAGATTGATTATGTCATTTCTGCACCATGAGGACCTGCAGTACAAGGATCTACCTTCTTTTGCTTCAGCCATACTTCCTACACCTCTCTTTTGGATCATTACCCCGCCAGTCATGAGAACACCAATAATCAGGGGATATCTCCTGGCAGCTCTCACTGGTTCCTCCTGTATTAATTTGGAAGTCAACTGGGAGAACCAGTAAGAGCTTCAGGAAATCAAGGAGATCGATACTTCCAGAAGTGTTCATACCCCAGCAGTTTAGAGAACACTCTTTCATTAACAGAGTGGTATTCAGAGCCATAGGTGGCAGAAGAGGGACATACTACACTCTTTTTTTATAGGTATAGCTTTGCTTGGGAACCTTAGCACAGAGACAAAGGGGTTGATTTACTAAAGGCAAATAGACTGTGCACTTTGCAATGTGCAGTTGCACTTGGCCAGTGCAGTTGCTCCAGAGCTTAGTAAATGAGGTGGCGCTTCACTTTGCAAAGAACATCCAATCACGTGCAAGGTGGAAAAAAAAAAAAAAACAGCATTTTTGCTTCCACGTGATTGGATGATGGATGTCAGCTGAGCTCCTCCTCATTAAGGCCCCTTTCACACTGAAGCGTTTTTCAGGCGCTATAGCGCTAAAAATAGCGCCTGCAAAAAGCGGGTCCTTTCACTCCAGTGTAAAAGACAGAGGGGTTTCACACTGGAGCGGTGCGCTAGCAGGATGGTAAAAAAAAGTCCTGCTAGCAGCATCTTTGGAGCGGTGAAGGAGCGGTGTATTCACCGCTCCTATTCCGCCCCTACCCATTGAAATCAATGGGGCAGCGCGGCAATACCGCCGGCAAAGCGCCACTGTTTTTTTTTACCGCTGCTAAAATGACGGTAAAGCAGCGCTGCTTTACCGCCGACGCCCACACCGCCCCAGTGTGAAAGGGGCCTTACTGAGTACCGGAGCAACTGCTCTTGAAGAGTGCAACTGAACTTTACAAAGTGCACAGTCTATTTGTCTTTAGTAAATCCACCCCTCAGTCACTTTAAAATCTTAACAGCTTGTGATTTGTATGCACAAAATGTCCTTCTCTTCTATGCTTTTTCTAAACGATTCCCTTATATGATATGATCATTTACTCTCTGGCCAAATAAAATTTAGCAGTTATTCATAACCAGAGCAGCAAACAGATCATTCAGAGGACACCAAAGTCTCAGTACAGGTAATGGGTTTCCTATCTATTTATGGGGGTGCAAGAGCTGTGGTTGATGTCTGACCACATGTTTACACCTGGAAAAACCTCAGACCAAATATATGAATAGACTGGTGTAGGTTTATATATTTTCTACTGCCAGGCAGGAAGTATAACTCACACAGCTGTCAGCCCCGCTCTTACAAGCAAGTGTCTATTGAAAACTCTGATCCCTGTAGTAGGGCATATGGTTTGTAAGGCCTCATTGACAATCACAAACTGGTTGGAAGTGTTTAATAAATACAACTTACTGTGAAATTGTACTTTGCCTATACTAGGCAAGATGACAGGTCCGCTTTACAGGAGGGATATTAAAGTGACTGTATACAACCCATTAAGTTTAAAATAGAAATAAAAGGCAAAACATTTTTGTATACTTATAAAAACACATTATAAATACAGTTTTTCCCTTTTTTATAAGTGATCACATTCCCTCTGTTCTTACCTGCATATGAGCTGGGGGGGGGGGGGGGAGCAACAGCACACCGAGCTTTCCAGTGAATGGCTGTGCAGCGGGGTGGGGGGGGGGGGGGGGGGACTGGCACATATCAGGAATATGAAGTGTTGGTAACAAATTTTAAGCAGTCAAAATGTACTTCTCTTGTGCTCTCCCACCTCCATAATCTGCTGCCAGGGCACCCACGATTCCGGAATAATGTTCAACTTTCTGGGCAAGGTAAAAAAGTATACAGTGCTGTATGCTGTATGTTCTTCGCACAATTGCACTCAGTCTTGATGTGAATTGTGGTATTATTTGTATATTATTTTGCAGAGGTTTAACTAGCTGGGTGAAGAAATATATCTGAAGCATTGCCCATCAGGTTGTGGGTCCATACCATCTGCAGCCCCCCCCCCCCCTTTTACCCAAACAAGAAGGCTGTGCATGTTGTTTTAGATAGAGTGAAGACCTGTTGGAGCCACTATTATCATATTATTACTGTCAGGACAGGAAGTGATGGGAAATCTCTTCAATGGGGACGCAGACAAAAACACAATTGTAGTACAGTGAAGAAGGGTTGGAACTGCTGACAATTTTTGTCTTGTTGTCACAGAAAACCTACCAGCCTTATTTTTAGATACAAATTTGACTATTGGTTTACATGGGCCCTATTATTTTTAGTTACACCTCTACTGTCCACTAATGTAAGAGAGCAATCAAGGATCGGTCAACATTATTTAACAGTGGAAATAAAATTTATTTCTATAGTGGAACATGATTAAATGGATCTGGAGTGTTGGCCAAAATCTCTGGTGACAACGGGGAGATTAAAGCAGGGTATACACCTTGAGTTTTTTTTTTAGTTGACAGAAAAAATGAACAGATCCCCACATCCACACAAGCATTGTAGATGCAATGTAGATGCAGGGATCCCCTATGCTGCTCTATTGTATTCTGACAGCGGGTATTACTCCCCCATCAGAATACACAGATCAGTGCTACAGCCATAGGCTGTGACTGTTGATCAAATGCTGGTTTTCCAACAGGACAGTTCGACAGAAACCAGTCATTAGGCTGTCTTCTGTTGAACAGGCAGTGGTACACACAGAACAAAATTTGAAAAATCCTGCTGAACTGGACAATTTTCAGTCCATGTATACCCCACTTTACAGGTGAGAGGGGGATGCAATAACATGCATATGTTTTACCAAGTATTCCGGATTCCATCAAGAGTCTTCTTGACAACGATCACTAAGATAAATAGTGAAGGTGAACTACACAGACAGCAATAAAATCTGACAGAGGTTCCAACCTTATCCAACTCTCATCCAAAACTTAGAAAAGCTTTGTCTACAGCAGGCATCACCAAATGGTGGACCATGGTCTGGATCCGGACCGAGTGACAGTTCTGTCCGAACCGCCATGGCCTTGCCATTTAGCTGCCTGTGTGTCCTTTCTTCATCCTGCCGCTGCAACTGCTGTCATCTTTACAGCAGGACAGAGGGCGGGAAGTGTAATCAGTCTGGATGGAGGGTAGGAGCTGCCCCGCCTTCAAGTTAATTACTAGGACGCAGGGCGGTTCTAGCAATCAATCAACCACTTGTTAATAGGAGAAGTTGGGAAGCTTCCACCCCCATCCAGACTGATCGCACCTCCCACTCTCTGCTATGAAAGGTAGGAGAGGAAGGGGAAGGGGAGATGAGAACACTAAAGGAAGGGAGTGCCATGTAAAGCGAAGGCACTGAGATGTAACAGGGGGTGCTATAATATAGAAGTAGGGGCTGTACTGAAAAAGGGGGATTTTGGGGTGATATTATGTAAAGGGAAACTGTGTTGTAAAAGGGGGATTCTTTTATGTAAAGGGGGGCTGTAATGTAAAGTTGGGACTGCAATGTAAACATGGGAGACTGTAATGTAAGAAGAGGGCTGCAATGTTAAGATGCGAAAGTAGGGGACTGTCATATAAAAGTGGGGAATGGGGTTGCAAAGGGGAGGACTGTTATATAAAGATGGCAGACTGCAATGTAAAGGGGAGGCAGGGCTGTAATGCAAGTGAGGGGAATGTGATGTAAAGAGGGGGCTATATTGTAAAAGGGACTGTTATGTAAAGGGGGGAGGGACTGCGATGTAAAGATGGGGGACTACGATTTTAAAGGGGTGGGACTGTAATGCAAAAGGGGGGGCTGAGATGTAAAGATGGGGGACTGCAATGTACAATGTAAATATGGGGGACTTCAATGCAAAGAGGGTGGGGGGCTGTATTGTAAAGAGGGGCAGAGGGGATTTGATATAAAGGGGGAGACTCTGATGCAAAAAGATTGTGATGTGATGTAAATGGAGAAATAATGTCAAGGGGGGTGGGGGGGGGGCTGTGATGCAAATGGGGATAATGTGATGTAAAGAGGGGACTGTATTTTAAAGGGGGCTATGATGTAAATAGGGGGACTGTGATGTAAAGGAGGCTGAGTAATAGAACAAACATGAGATCTGGACCTCTACTGGAACAAAATTTCACTTAACAGACCTCTGTTAAATTTTAAGCATTAAGGTCTTCAGTTAAAATCCCAACCGAGATATTTCCTGCATGTACACATACTGTAGCAATGATGCTTCACAGCCAGGGCAAAAATTACCCCCCCCCCCCCCCCCCGTCGCAGACAGTACTGCTGCCGAACATGCCCCATTCAAGTGAACAGAGCTGCACATGTGTGTGATGTGTGCAGATTGCCAAGCAGTAGAGAACAATTTATTGGGTTTAAACAAGCAGGGAGGAGACAGCATATTGCCTTCTCATCTCCTGTCAAAAGCCTTTGAAAAGCAATCCACCATGGATCACTTTTTAGATGTGCAGGGATGTTAGCTGCATGTCTATACGTAGCCTTTGTAACAACTATAACATTTTGGATTTCCCTTCACTTTCTGTCTTGGTGACAATGGTCACTAAGATAAATAGTGAGGATGAACTACACAAACAACAATAAACCTGACAGAAGTTCTGAAACTTTCCCACTGCATCCAAATAGCAAAAAAGGTTTGACTATGGGCAGCTTGGTGCCTAGAACTTCTGGCTTACAGCACTGGGGTCTTCAGTTCAAATCCCAGTCTGGTCACTACCTGCATGGAGTTTGCTTATTCCTCCTGTTTTTACATGGGTTTCCTCCCAAACTCCAAAGACATGCTGGTAGGTAAATTGGTACTAGTATATGCATGCATGTGAGGTAGGTACCTTAGATTCTAAACTTCTTGGAAGCAGGGACTTATGTGAATGCCCATGTGCAAAAACCTGTAATACATAAAGGCCCTTACCCTTTTCTCCACAGAAGGAGGAATGGTTGCCTCCAGCATGTGAGATGATCCCTACATAAAAGAGCCTCCAACTCTCAGAAGAGCTCTGCTGTTAAAGGAGAAGTATATGGAAGTATATTTCTCCTCAGGACTTTTTTTTCTCAGTGAATAGGTGCAGGTACTCCCCCTTCCTTAGTCACCCCTTTTCCCCACCCCTACCCACCATTCTTTGGTTCTACCCACCTCTCATTACTGCCCTTTTAGAGAATAGAGAACCAAGTACCATTTTGTGTTGATAAGTAATTTGTATGGGATCTGTTAATGATATCAAGAAAAGCCTATGTAGCCAGTAACAACAGAGCCCCCTCCAGCAACAATAGATCTCCCCGACAAAAATGGACCGCCCAAAACAAAATCCCCCCTGGCAGTAGCAATAGACCCCTGGCAGCCCCAGTGAGCGCTGAAGAGGCATAGTACAGAACGGTGACTGATGCCGCGTACACACGATCGGAAATTTGGCCAGCAAAAGACCGATGAGAGCTTTTGGTCAGAAAATGCGACCGTGTGTATGCTCCATCGGACTTTTGCTGGCTGAATTCCATGTTCTCAATTTTTCGGTCGGAAAAAGTTCCGATTTAAAATTCAGATCGTCTGTAGCAATTCCGACGTGCAAAATTCCTACGCATGCTCGGAAACAATTTGACGGATGCTCGGAAGCATTGAACTATATTTTCTCGGCTCGTCGTAGGGTTGTACGTCACCGCGTTCTTGACGGTCGAGAGTTCAGCAAACTTTTGTGTGACCGTGTGTATGCAAGCCAAGCTTGAGCGGAATTCCGGAAAATCCGCTCGTGTGTACGCAGCATGACAGTCATGGCTCTGTGCTCAGAGCAGACACAAGAACTGAGCAATAAGCGGTCTTTGATGGCTCAGTTCACACTGTAGAACCAGCAAGAGTCAGCTGCAGCATCAGATTGATGTTGTAGTCATCTAGATGAGTATGTACTGTATGTTTGTTTTTTATTCCCATACCTCTCTTTAAAACTCTTCACGCTGCTTGAATCTTTTACGCTACAAATCCGCACTTCTATTATATTGGCTTTTGTTACCAGCACCTGGCAAAACATTCAGAAAGTTTGGTTACACTGTTGCTATTTATTGCCATTGTTTCCTACAAACTATACAAGTTTCATCAAACTAACATTGTTCAACCAACAGACCAGACACTATTCATATTACCCATTTCCTCTCCTAGGTTTAGGAGTCTCTATAGATTGTTCTGGTCTGAAATCTGCGGTTACTTTTTTTTTTTTTTTTTTTTATGTACTTTTGGCTTCATCCTTAGAATAGGCTTGTCAGGGGGCTGGATGAGTTTGCACAGCCTCCCCTGAAAAAAAAAAAAAAAAGAGAGAATGAGAAAGACAGACAGCTCAGTCCCACCCATCCTGCTTCTGCTCTGTGCTAAGTTATTGTGCACCCTTCAGATTTCTTCAGACCATCCCTGAGGCTCAAGCTCTCTCCTCTCGTGTTGCAAGGTATGAACTATCTCCTGAACAGGCTTCCTATACCTATATCTCCATATAATGCAGCTGCCTCTATCATCATAGAACTTTCCAAGTAGAACTGCAAGTTCTCACTCTGGAAACTAAGTATAGAAATGCTGCTCTATAGGAAATAGGTACATCTTGGGAAGCGTAATTATTAACGACCTGAATTATAGGTGTGGCAACATAATTACTATAGCTACATCTTATATATCGCATTGATATTCTAGAATACTTAATTAATTATTCTTAATTAATTGTTACATTTATGCTTATATCATTTTAATCCATTGCATTAAATATGTCAAAAGGGAAATATTTTTGCATTGTTCTCCAAAAAATTTAATTATATCCCTGTGTACTTTGTCTGCCACTGATAGGCACACTTTTACTCTTGCTCGAAGGGACCTAAGGGGTTATTTTTTTTTTTTTTTTTTTTGTGGTCTTAAGATGACATGTTTTAAAAATTCTAGAGATAAGGAATTACATTGGCAACATTGGGGAGATGCACAAGAATTTGAACAATCCACTTCATAAAAAGTTGTGATTACAACAGTAAAGGGAAAAAGATTTAAAACAAGAAAAAAAACGGTGTATGTAAATAATGGTATCTTTTGTAGCATGTTTAATTATGTTTAATTATGATATATATATATATATATATATATATATATATATACATATGTATATATATATATATATATATATATAGATAGATAGATAGATAGATAGATATATAGATAGATAGATACATATATATATATATATATATATATATATATATATATATATATATATATACACACAAACACACATCTACTGAAACATTTTATTGGAATGGGGTATTTCTCTAAAGGATGTCAGCCAATGATCTTTGGTAAGCTTTGAAGCAACAGCCAAACTGGTTAAGTTATTATTATATAAATGTTATACTGATTTTTTTTTTTTACTTACTTTTATTTACATGTACAAGTATGTATTAGAAATATCCCCTTTAGGTAGGTGGTGTGGTCAGATGTAGTACTTTACTCCCTATAGTTGCCAATCTACATTAACATCCTTACTCTTTTAACGTAACACAGATTACGATTTTATCACCATTATTTGAAATACTTTATTTAAAGTTAAAATTCTAAATATATTTTTCAAAATAAAGTTTGAAAATTTTGGTAAGACTTACAGCTCAGTTATGCTTAGAAAATTAGCCTATCTATATTTTTTTTAAGTATGATCATGACCCTAAACCTTAAACCTTTTATCTCACTGTGAAATGCAAGTGCCATAGGAGGTGTTAGTTGATATATGGAATATAGAGAGGTCTGTTGTGGATCACATAATAGATGTTAGAGAAGGATGAGGACAAGCAGGAGTGCCTTCTATCACTGGAATGTTATTAAAGTATTTTAAGCATGTGACTGGAAAATAGTCCAGTGATAAACGACTGATATTGAGTATAACAATGTGGCGTAGAAGAGTGTAAAAAAAAAAAAAAGACCTATTATGCTATTTCGTAATAACACGTTAAATTCTAATATTAATTCTAAATATAATATGTTATAATATAAAAAATGTAAACATGTTTTTCTTTAATTGGTGCAGAAATGGCAATATACATTGCCAATAGTCAACAGATGATGGACAGCAAGAGTATCCATAAAGCCTGTCTGTCACTGCGTGGCAGGTCCCTATATAGAGTTGTAAAAAGGGGTTAACACAGCCATTGTCTGCCACATAGGCAGAAAAAGGGGGATGGGTGGGATGAGAGAAAAGAAAGGAGGGGGGGGGGCTGATGTTGTGTGGGAGAGAATCAACTTTTCAAACTTGCTCTTAGTTGAGCTCCACCCTGCCTGGCTCCCCTCTCGCATTACTCAGGCCCAGAGGAATGTTAGTTGCTGTGGTAACATAGTCAGGTCCTAAATGGTATGACGGAGCACGCTTATGTCAAATCTTTATTTTCTCCACTGTCCACCTCCATCACAAGTTATTTTCTCCGCTGTCCACCTTCATCACAAGTCACAAAGTTGTACAGCATGCAAGCATTGTTTGATGGCTACGGTTACCTAGACAAAGAAAGGCCAATGTTCATCTAGTTCAACCACCACTAATCCCAATGGTTTGGGTCCATATAGAGAGTTGGGCCATTGATAAAAATATTCCCAGAAAATCCTTTGATAACATTTGGGTATTTGTAGTGTCATTAGGTTATGTTGTAGATTTCTCCATTAATACTTCTTTAGGGTATGGCGTTCCTTCAACACTTAACCGTTTTCACTATGCTATCTAAGCTCATTCCAAACTGATGTCCCTTTTCTCTGTGTACAGTTCTTGGGATAATGTTTTATGTGTCAAAACCTTTTTTTTTTATTTTTATTAAATTAAATTGTATTTAATAAATAATATCTTTAATCACAACAACACAACATACATTTGTCTAACCTTTCACTATGAGACCCTTTTATTAAGTTTGACCCCTTTCCAAATGTCCTGCACACAGTGCACCTCATATGATATATGGCCTTACAAGTGATTTATACATCCGCAATACTATTCTGGAATTAAATCTGGACTCCAGGAATTGTGTGTGTTACATAGAGACATTGGTCCAGCTTGGCACAATGGGAGTATGTATATTTCATTTCTGATGGACCCCAGGGCAAAATCACTGTAGTAGTTGGTGCGAGGTGGAGATTGTGACATTACTGCTAATCCTCTCCACCTCGTGAAATCAGAGAACACTTTTTTTAATGAAAAAATACTAGGTGTTCCATGAATCGGGGTAGTGCCAAACCAGCAATCGCCCTGTGTTTAATATGCAGAGGGGAAACCTCTTGCACAGAACCCGAGTAGGACCTGGAAGACTGCAGCGGTCACTGTAGTAGGGCAAACTACAACAGTGATTGTCAACTTCCTCAGGAGTCCCCCAGATATGCAATAGGCACATTTACATTGTGCTAAGCTGGACCAATGTAAATATGCAACAAAGATCATTCCTGGAGTTCAGATTTCATTTTTTACCTTATAAGATTTTATTTGACCTTGCAGCTGCTGCCTCCGGTGTACTCCTCCTCTCTCCAATGCTCCATGTTGTAGGTTTCCTCCCATACCCACCTGTCCTCACGTACAATGCAGGACTATTGGCCTTGCAGTGTAGTTGATGATGTCAGCATGTGACCGCTGGAGCATCTTAGAGAAGAGGTTTCGGAGGACTGGTTGCACAGAAAACCGTAGACTTAAATGTTAGGACAACATAAAACTTTAACTCTATGCTTAATGAGCATTTAACTCAGTGTGGAAGGGGCCATTGCAAGGGTAGATTTTTTTTTTTTTTTTTTTTAAAGCGAGGCTTTAAATATCTGTCTCTGTAGTAATGGAGTAATACGTGGAATTGGGGGACTTTGGATCTGCTTTATGCCTGAAAAACACATTTTTATTAAAATGTCTGCACCCAGAGTAAATTTTGTACTGCTTGAAAAATTAAAGCTGGCTACAGTGTGACTGTAAACTCTCCTTTAGATTTATCCATATTACATAGTAGTGACCTGCCTGATTACCATACAAATCAAATGGATTGTTAGAAATCTAATGAAGATTGAAAACTCATTGTAACAAGGCTGGTTAACCTAATACAGTCTAGGAGCCTTGGGATTTTCTAATAAATGACCTGCCATTTGTCCATTTCCAGTCACCCTTTCCTTTAATGACAAACTCCCTTAAGTGTCATGCCCTCATCTAAAATATATATTTTTTGTTACTGCTAGAAATGTCCACCCCAAGTAAAGTGTGCAATAACTTCACACCAACCAATCAGAAATGGCCTATCTGAGTCGCTAAGTGGTGATTTCTAATTGGTTGTTTTACCATTGCTGATTGTTTTTATATCACATTATAAGAGTTCCAGTCTGAAGGGCAATCTGTATGTAGAATGAACTAAAGTTTGTATAAAGTACAAATAAAAAATAAATAATAATAAAAATAATAATAAATAATAATAAAAATAAAATAATAAATAATATAATAATAAAAAAAATATGATATTTACATATCAATTGTTCTTAAAGTGGAACTGCAGTCTGCTCACATAATTTGTAATAAAAACATGTTTGCCATTCTGAAGCTTCCCTCCAACCACTTTGCATATTATTTTATATATACTGTGATTCTGTACTTGCCAAATATGCTGCAGCATTTCTCCCTCCACTGAGTCTGGCTGCAATCATTTTAACTGTGGGCAGCTGAAGCTGCTGCCTGTACATTTCCTGGATTTATACCGACACACAGAGGCACACCTCCAGCTCTGCAGCTCTCATTGGCCCTCTTATGACTCATCCCCCCTCCCTTCCTGGCAAACTCTCACAAGAGTGAGAGAGAGAGAGAGCTGTGCATGATGTCATAATCCTAGGCTTTTTTCCCAGACAAGAAACAGGAATTGGGCTGTATAAGAGGCACACCTCCAGCTCTGCAGCTCTCATTGGGCCTCTTATGACTCATCCCCCCTCCCTTCCTGGCAAACTCTCACAAGAGTGACAGAGAGAGAGATGTGCATGATGTCATAATCCTAGGATTTTTTCCAGACAAGAAACAGGAAGTGGGCTGTATAAGGTATTTACTGGCAGAAAAAAAATGTTTTACTTTCCAATGTTAAAACAACAAGGGCAGAAGATTTAATAAATAGAAAGATGAAAACATGACTGAAGTTCCGCTTTAATGTGTTAGTTCTATGGCCTACATTTACTTTGTTTGGCCTTTTTCCATATAAGAGTATTTTCTCAATGGCTGACCTTTTGTAGGTAAATGTAAATTATAAGTAAGTTCAGTAACTATAGATTATAAGTGGTTTTATAACTTTTAGCCAAAGATACGTTTTCATGTAATTTGTTGTTTTTTGCAATGCCATATTTGTGTATTTTCATTGTCTGTATGTCAGCATATAGCAAATATGTGTAGCAGTTGGTGAAATAAAACCAATTGCAACCAATTGCAAAATAAACCATCTAGACATTTTATTATTCTGAGTAGCACTAAACGCCCCCCCCCCCCCCCCCGGCGGGAGACGAGTTGGTCTACCCCCCTCCCCAGGGAAATAAATGCGAGGTATGCGCCCCCCCCGCGAGAAGGACAGCCTCCTTACCTCCTCACTCCAATCTCCCCTCCCTCCTCAGTGTCCCCTCCCTCCCTGTCCGAGCTGGGGAGCGCCGTTGCGTGTGAGCCAATTCAGTAACGGCTGGTGGGTTGGCGAGTCTTCTCCTCCGGCCATGCTCTCCTCTCTCCTCCTCCTCCCTCCCCTTAGGCATCCAATAGGATTGCCTGGCATTTTGGCAAATCTGGAAATGGGTCTCATAACCTGCTTCCTGATTGGCCGGGAGGAGGATTAGTGTGAGAACAGCGAATATTTATTAGCTGTTGTCACACAACTGGGTGGGCTTAGAGTGCAGTGCTCTGCACCCTGAGCCCACCCTTTTTTGAAGCCTATTAGAGCCTCTGGAATCCATGGTCTGGCGTCCTGCATGTAGATCAGGGGGCCAGAAGCATGGATAGGGGGGCAGCACCCGTACGCCCTCTATGGATGTGCCGCCACTGGTGTTACTAAAGGCTATTTTTTTTTTATTAAAATAACAAACATGTCATACTTGCTCTGTGCAATGGTTTTCTACAGAGCAGCCCTGATCCTCCTCTTCTTGATCCTCCTCTTCTGGGGTCCCCCGCCAGCGATCCTGGCTCTTCCTCCTGCCGAGTGTACCCATAGCAAGCTGCTTGCTCTGGGGGCACTCATGCATGCTCGTTCCCATAAGACACACAAAGTGGGGCTCAGCCCCGCCAATGGCTTCTGCTGCTGTCTTTGAGCCAACAAGGAGGCAGATAGCTGGAACAGCTGCTGCTCTCGTGCACATCACTGGATCGAGATCGGGCTCAGGTAAGTAGTAGGGGGGCTTGGGGAGATGAATACTGGAGGTTTTTTACCTTCATGCATAGAATGCATGAAGGTAAAAAAAACCTTCAGCCTTTACAACTACTTTAGTCATGTATTAAAGTGGAACTTCACTATTTCAATCAACATTGACTATTTTTAATACTTATGCTACTAACCTTAGTAAACAGATAGAAAAGTATATCATATTTACTTGTTTTAATTTTTTTTTTTACTCCCTGGTTCCCAGGCCTAGGCAAATAATGTCAAACATCCCCATCCCAGTTGTCTTCAGGAGGGATTTCCCAGCTAAACACACCCTCCTGCCTGCATGGCTGAGCTAAGGGCAGTTGGATTCTAGTAGTAAATGCTACATGAATAATCTGCCCTTATTCCCGATGGCCATTGTCAGAAATGCTAGGGGGTGGTTCTCAAAGTGATTTCTCAGCAAAATAAAGCATGGAGGCATGGGTGTATAGGTAAGTTTCCTTTGACTATAAAAAAAGGAAATGAATAGCGTTTTTGTTTTGTGGCGCTCAGATGCAGTGTAGTTCCACTTTAAAGTGGTTGTAAACCCTTACATATACCTAGTAACATGACTGGTCTAAGATGATACACAGAGATTAAACAAATCCCACTACATAAGTTTTACCTGTTTATCTGTAGTCTTTTCTACAACCGTTCAAAGTCAAGAATTTATCAACTTGTCTGAGAGTTCAGAAAAAAAGGGGCGGAGAGCTGAAGTTACACTCTGCAGAGCTCAGTGAGGAGAGCTCTGAAAGCCTATTGGAGAGAAAGGACACACCCCACTTCAAACAGCTCTCAGGAACAGAGCTGAGGCTGTCAATCAGCTGGAGCTCCCTCCCCTGTCTTTGTTTTCCTCTTGGTGTCAGGAAAACTTGTCAGAAGTGACTCATGCTGAAAGCAGAGGAACGAAGCAGCAGAGAGAAATGACACTAAGTGTTCTTAATTGAGACAAGTATGCACTATAGAGTGATATGCTTTGCTCATATTTCATGTCTGAGGTTTACAACCACTTTAATGTTTACAGAGCTGCATTAATGGGTGTCTTTTATATTAGCCTAGTTTTTAGCTTTAAGCTACTCTCATACATAACAGTACAGGCAGGGGATGGAAGTGCCTACTTTTGCATTTAGATGGGTATTTACTAACTATAAAATAGCTAATGCTTCACTGCAATTTTTAATATCTGGGAGGTCTAATATGATTTATTATAGTGTCTTATCATCTACAAGCTTGCCCCTGCTGATTCATAAAAACTAGATGAAAGAAAAGTGTATCGTCCATAGCAGCAAACGTTTTGTAACCTGCATTAGAAATGCCTGCTGAGATCTGAAAGGTTGAAATGGACAACATTTTTAATTTCCTTTGGTCAATCATTGTCAACAATTTTTTATAGCCAACCCTTCCCACATCACCCCAGCACCCACCCTCCATGACATAATCTTAGCATAATATACTTCTGGATGGTTTAGTAATCTAACGTTAAATTTCAGTTTGTACAGATGCCCAAACACTTTCCCTGGCATGATTCAGTTTATGACTTCGCTGGGCGATGACGCTAGTGCGATGATCTGTATGTACACACAGCTCTGTTTCACAGGTGGATGTCTTTGGGCTGCAGACCAAGATAAATTTCCTTCTCCATCCTTACCTCATTCATGATGGACATGCAAGTGTAATATACCTGTAGTTCTTGAATAAATACTACGGCAATATGTTATCTTACAACTTCCTATCATCAGTGTACATTAAAAAAGTTGGAGAAGTCTGCGAACAGTCTCAGCATAGATTCAAAACAAGACACTAGAAAATTTTAAGTTACATGTGCCGCCATTTTTAAAAGTTTTTGGATACAGTGGGTAAAGATTATAGCTCTTCCCTAGATTTTATTGCTGTCTAAAGCTGGCCATAGATGGAGCGAAAGACAACCGGTTCAGCAGGGACCAGCTGAATTTCAACCCATCTATGACCCTTTCCACCCGACAGAAGATGATCTAGCGATTGACTTCTGTCAAATGGGACTGTTCGAAAGTCTTTGCCAATCAGTGGGCTGCAGTCTGTTGGCTGCAGCACTGACTAGTATATTCTGACAGTGGAGGAGTCTCTGCTGTGAGAATACATAGGTATACATAGGTTGGACTTGATGAACTTGTGTCTTTTTTCAACCTCACCTACTATGTAACTATTTAATACAGCGACACAATAGGGAGGATTCCTTCATCCACCTCGCTTGTGAGAATGGGGGATTCCGTTTGTGTTCAGGCTAATCAAAAAATAAAAAATAAACTAATAATCAATAGGCAGCCTAAGGCTGGCCATACATTATACAATTTTCTTATTCAATTTCCTTTAGATTGACCTTCAACTATGAAGGATAAGGGTCTGCCTGATTGCACACAAATTGAAAGTGTTTAGGTTTGATTTCATATTATATGGTTTGGGTAAATCTAAAGGAAAATTGTATAATGTTTGAACAGCCTAAGGCTCTGTTCAAGAGATTTGCCTTCAAGAAGACACAGATATATATTTTTTTTGAGTAGGTGAAGGTTAGAACTCCTGTCAGCTTTTTAATGTCATCCATGTCCCTGTTGCAGATTTTCCCTAATTTGCTGTCTTGTGAAACTGTTGTCATTGTGACAGCCAAAGAAGAGAAATCTCTTTAAGGCTGAACTCTTATGAAAAATGAAACTACCCTTGTAATTGGGCTTCCCCTGCACTACAATAGGCTAAATGCTAATTTTTGTCTGGGGTACCTTTAAATGGAGTTTTTACCTATAAGTTAAGTATAAACCACATTTAATGGTAATCTAGATAAACAGAAGCTTCTAACCCTTGCAGCAGCCCCACTGCAAATTTAGTTTCCCCCTGAAGTTCAGCTTTACCAGAATCCCAGATCCACGGATAGCAATATAAATCTGAAATAGGTTCTAATACTTCCTCTAACAAAAAAAAAAAAAAGGATTTTGACTGGACTCAGTGTATTGGATATTGATCATCAAGCTTAAACTATAATTGAATGCCAACAAAAAAGGAGCTGAAATTTCAAACTGTCATTGAACTAGACTGTTTTTGAAACTGACGAATGCTTTGGAAAAAAGAGTTTTAATTTAAGTTTGATGGTGAACAATTATATACTTATTATAAAATCGCGCTGTTAGAGTCCAATTGAAGATAGGAAGTATGAAACAGTCCTACAAACAACTTCTTTTACTGTAGATAATATCCTCCAATGGAAATATTAATCAAAGAAAATATTTCAGCAATATTGAACCTTGCTCCTATGGATAAGCAGGCTTACCAGATGTAAGCCAAAAATTTGCATATGGCTTTAACCCAGCCTGGGTTGATGATCCAAGATTCTTTATAGGAAACAGCACAGATTTGTAGTATAGTGATCGTCTCCTTCCAGGTATGGTACTCACAAGGAATGGTTACACAGTGCCGAAAAAACAAAAAAATATACCATAGCATAATACTGCTATATATTTTGTAGAGAATATGTCACAAAAATCATGTGCCAGACTATGAAGACACCCGTGTCAACAGGTAAAATAAATATATGTGCACCACCACCAAATAGAGGGCCTCCTTACCAGATGCCAAAGGAAGTACACACACACAGAGACAAATGATCCTTTCCAAAGGATTTCCCAACCAGTTCAAAAGAAATGAAATTTATCTGTGTGTTCTATAGGAGAAGTGCCTCCTTACCAACAGGAAAGCATAAACAGCAAGCATGCACTTTCACCGGTTAGGCTGTCTCCTTACCACAGTCTCAGGTTATAAAGGCTTGTACTGCTAGCAAAGGGGAGCAGGTAATCCTCCACAGCCTGGAATGTGCCGTTTACAGGCACAGAACTTTCAGCCAGTACCCAGGGGAAAAAAGCATACAGACCATGGCGTAATAACGTACTAAAAAAGTTTTATTAAAATAACAAAGGTTTGCACTTACAAACTAGAAGAGTTAAAACAGCGTTTTAAAATCGTAGAGCCGGCCGGCTACAAACACATAGACGCTCCCGTCCTGTTCCGCGTGGTGACGTCAGCACGTTCGCCCTCAGACGCGTTTCGTTACAAATAACATTGTCAATGAGGAACAGGCTACGTGCTGTGTCACCACCTTATAAAGGAAACAACCTCGTTCTGGGACATGAACGTGAAGCTCCGGGCGCCATCTTGATTATGGGCAACCCCTATGTGATATCTATATAGAGTTCCGGGCAGATATGCCGTTCCCTCTTTGAGAAAAAAATCTCCATTTTAACTGTGGTCAATGTTGTCTAGTTAAATCAATTAAACCAACTTTATTGAAACTATGGTCAATATTGTCTAGCTAGGTCAATTAAACCAACTTTATTGAGACCCAAATGTTATAAACAATTCCCGGAATAGCCCGTGTCACACCTGCAGTCAACCATTTATTAATATATGATGATGTTATAAGTGCAAATTTAGCGTGAGGAAAATACCAAAAAAATTTAAAAAATTCTATATAAAGAAGAATTCAAATAAAAGAAAGAGAGTGAGGTAGTGAATTGTGAAGAACCCTTATATCAAAGGCTCATATATATATATAAACGTGTATAATAATATTTAAATTATTTATTTTAAATTTATACTCTAATTCTTATTAAAACTAGTGTTATATAAATATAAAAATAATAATAATAATCCCTGTTAAATATCACGTGAAGTATTTTATAATATTATATTCAAATCGTGATATTAATACATGTGTATACAGAAATCATTCTGTCGTGCAAAATATAACCCTTATTTGATATAGCGTGACCTATATATGAATTTAATCTAGAATATTAGTGCATATAAATATAAGTATAAAAAGTAAAAAATTATATACTTCAAATATACCCATTATAACGCCTAAGATCACCTTTTATAGTGAAGACCAACCTCTATAAACAAATTAAATTAAAAATAAATTAAAATTAAAAAAATTTATGGACTAGCTAATTATAAGTAGGTGAATTTGTGTGGGAGAGGATCGCCATAGATCCTATTCCTTTGCTACAGGAAATACACAAACATGACCCAGATCGAGTTGATAAACCATACTTTCTCATGTACATTTACAGCTTACAATCCATAAAAACAAAAACATATACATCAAGAATTGTCTATAAAAGCGTTGACATCTACATCGATGTTGAGCCCATAGGGGGCATATGTCCTAGCCTTATAAATCCACGCCATTTCTAGCTTGGAGATTTCTCTTACAAGGGAACTTCCCCTCCAGTTCGGACTAAATTGGTCAATCCCCAAGAATAGTGTATTTGAGGGGTCTTTTTTATGGACCAATAAATAGTGCTTGGATACTGAATGGTTTCTAAAGCCAGTAATTATGTTGGTAATATGCTCATTCAGTCTGACCTGCAACGGACGCTTAGTTCTCCCTATATACTGTAAGCCACACGGGCATTGTAATAAATACACCACCCCTTTGGTGGCACAAGTTATAAAGGGTTTGATGTCAAATTGAATTTGCGTACTAGTGGATCGAAAACTCTGAGTTCGCCTATGGGTGCAACTATTCAAAGTGCAGACTCGACACCTGCGGCATTTATAATACCCGGACAGCTGGAAGAAATTCAAATTGCTTCTATTCGGGGGATCCAAAATATTGGGGGATACTCTATTTCTCAGAGAGGACGCACCCCTAAAGATTATCTGAGGTCTCTCTGGCAAAATAGTGCCCAGTACACGATCATTGGTGATGATATGCCAATGTTTGGCTATCATCTGTTTGATCTTTTTGTGCTGCAGCGAATAGGTCGTCAGAAATGGTGTCCCCTGCGAAAAGGGGTTCTGCCTTGGTGCCATCCTGTCAGCTAAAAGATCATTTCTGTTTAGAGAGTTCACATTGTTAAGTGTGCATATCAAATTCTCTCTGGAGTAGCCCTTCTCCACAAACCTTTGTGTTAAGATCTCTGCTTGGTTTAAAAAGTCACTGTTCCTAGAGCAATTTCTTTTGAGCCTAATATACTGGCTTTTTGGAACCGAGTCCAACCAAGGTTTGTGATGACATGAATTCGTGGGTATGAAGGAGTTCCTATCGGTGGATTTAAAATATGTAGAGGTGATTAAAGATACACCATCTACTTTTATAGTTAAATCCAAGAAGTTGATCACCGATAGGCTCGCTTCATATTTCAATTCAATGCCCCTCTGATTGTCATTAAGAGAGGTCATGAAAGATTGAAGGGACTGGGTGACACGGGCTATTCCGGGAATTGTTTATAACATTTGGGTCTCAATAAAGTTGGTTTAATTGACCTAGCTAGACAATATTGACCATAGTTTCAATAAAGTTGGTTTAATTGATTTAACTAGACAACATTGACCACAGTTAAAATGGAGATTTTTTTCTCAAAGAGGGAACGGCATATCTGCCCGGAACTCTATATAGATATCACATAGGGGTTGCCCATAATCAAGATGGCGCCCGGAGCTTCACGTTCATGTCCCAGAACGAGGTTGTTTCCTTTATAAGGTGGTGACACAGCACGTAGCCTGTTCCTCATTGACAATGTTATTTGTAACGAAACGCGTCTGAGGGCGAACGTGCTGACGTCACCACGCGGAACAGGACGGGAGCGTCTATGTGTTTGTAGCCGGCCGGCTCTACGATTTTAAAACGCTGTTTTAACTCTTCTAGTTTGTAAGTGCAAACCTTTGTTATTTTAATAAAACTTTTTTAGTACGTTATTACGCCATGGTCTGTATGCTTTTTTCCCCTGGGTACTGGCTGAAAGTTCTGTGCCTGTAAACGGCACATTCCAGGCTGTGGAGGATTACCTGCTCCCCTTTGCTAGCAGTACAAGCCTTTATAACCTGAGACTGTGGTAAGGAGACAGCCTAACCGGTGAAAGTGCATGCTTGCTGTTTATGCTTTCCTGTTGGTAAGGAGGCACTTCTCCTATAGAACACACAGATAAATTTCATTTCTTTTGAACTGGTTGGGAAATCCTTTGGAAAGGATCATTTGTCTCTGTGTGTGTGTACTTCCTTTGGCATCTGGTAAGGAGGCCCTCTATTTGGTGGTGGTGCACATATATTTATTTTACCTGTTGACACGGGTGTCTTCATAGTCTGGCACATGATTTTTGTGACATATTCTCTACAAAATATATAGCAGTATTATGCTATGGTATATTTTTTGTTTTTTCGGCACTGTGTAACCATTCCTTGTGAGTACCATACCTGGAAGGAGACGATCACTATACTACAAATCTGTGCTGTTTCCTATAAAGAATCTTGGATCATCAACCCAGGCTGGGTTAAAGCCATATGCAAATTTTTGGCTTACATCTGGTAAGCATGCTTATCCATAGGAGCAAGGTTCAATATTGCTGAAATATTTTCTTTGATTAATATTTCCATTGGAGGATATTATCTACAGTAAAAGAAGTTGTTTGTAGGACTGTTTCATACTTCCTATCTTCAATTGGACTCTAACAGCGCGATTTTTTCTCTACATTACTACTGTGTTTATCCCATTATTATTGCAGCTATATTTAGAGTTCTTTTTCTTGTGAATAGCGCAGTTTTTTTTACCTTTTATTATATACTTATTATAGGCTGAGGTATGAGAGGCAGGAAATGGCTTGCCAACATGCGTACCTGGACACACCTTAAAATGTCTTAACTCAGACATGATGATGCATTGTTGATGGCTTAATTGAGCTCCCAATGCCAATTAAAATACAATATTGTAGAAAATGTAAGCTCAGGGAACTCACTGCAGTCTGCTTTTTGCATAGTTATTTACTGATAATGATATACTGATTTGCCAAGCATGGCATCAGGATGTTTGTGTACTGATCTTTGAAGAGATGCTTTGGTAAAGTGGTGTGAAGCCAAATTTATGTGACAAACAAGGAGTACTTTTCAACTCCCAGTAGACCTCAGATACCAAAAATGTATTTTAAAAACTGTGTTGTACACATCTGATTAGATTTTTCATATAATTTTGCAACTCATATATATATATATATATATATATATATATATATATATATATATATAAAAGGCATTATAGGCTTCATATGACAGGATCCAGAATGTCACCATTGCAAACAATTAATTGCAAGAACTTGAGCCAGATCAGTCTTTTACTTGGGGCATTCCTTAGCTGGTATTTTAATTAGTGCGGCAAATAGTAAAAATAAAAACTTGAAATTTATCCAATTTTATATTAATTTCTGAGACCATTTTTATAGAGAAGTAGGAAAGTCAAATCTCTACCCCTCTACGGAAGCTCATGCTTAGCAATGTTCATATTGGGTTAATTGGATCTTCTGGTCAATCTTCCATGATGAACCAGCCAGTGTGTATTTCTCTGTCCTGGAAGTGTACAAACTGAAGTATTTCCAGACATAGATGAGGCTCAGGCATAAGTCTCTTTTCATAAACTTAGTTTACTCTTCTGAAATAAACTTGTTTTTTCCTTGCAATGAGATCATGTGGACCTGAGGTTTGTTTTACACAGGACACGGTTCCTCTTCACAGCTTTCCAACCAAAACACACAAAGTTCTTTACTTCTGCGTCTATGGGTTCAGCAGTTAAGGACCATCTGTTACTTTGCTGGGGGCAGTTGGAAATAATAAACAGTTCGATCTAATGGTGTTCACAGATTAAACACTATGGTTTAAAATAAAATAAAGATCACCCTATATAATGTTAGTTTGTAAACTGAGAGACCTTAATTAAATACCTGCTTTGGTACATTTACTCAAGAGCAACCAGTTTGTTGCTTTTCGGTGATTGGTACTACTAAGTTGGATGAAACCTAAATTCTGAGAAACATGGGAGCTACTATTGTTGGCTCTCATTTGTTTTAAAATATACATTTTTGGGATTTCAGATCAGCATAAATAATCAGTTTTAGGTTAAGAGCAAGGTCATTATTTTTAGTGGGTATTAGGTGTTTTGACTTGACCTGGTTACCGTTTGTATGTTATTCTTGACTGTTTCTAACATGTGTCTAGATTTCTTTTTTTTTACCTTTACTTTGGCTATTTAGGGTAAAACAAAAGTTCACACAATGCACCCCTTCTCAGTAGCACATAATGATGTTCTCTTCCCACTCCAGCCACTTCTGTTAGAAACATAAAAATATAGCTCCATTTGGAGACTGATGACTCTCCTTGCTTCCATGTGAACAAATTGGGACAGCTACCAAGCACCACTGCTGTCACATGCCCTATGCCAGAAAAACACACAGGTTTAGTTTAAGTTTCCTGGGAACATGTAGGCCTGACTACATGTTCAAAACTTCTGACTCTTTTTTGAGTCAAACATTGCAATACAATGGCTATTTTTAGGTTATGTAATCAAATAATTAGACATTATTCCTCCCGATTATTTAGCCCTCACTGGTTGTACATTTCTAAGTGTATATTTTTTTATTGGGCATAGTGCATTTGATAGTAAATACAGTTGTGCATGGTAGATTGGTCTGGCTAATCTAAAAGAGCCAAGGAGGTTTTTTGTATGTCTAGTTTTAACCCAGTTTTGGATAGAGATGACGTTTTAGAAATCTAGTGTTTTTTTTCTGCTACCTGAGGCTTCGTTACAGAGATTTCCCTGCTATAGCTGCCCTACTGACTATTGTCTCATCAGACAGGAAGTGAGGGAATATCTGTAACAGGGACATAATTATCAATCTGACGGGGGATCTAGTCTCCCCCTACTCTACTAAAGAAAATAATTTTCATATCTGCTGATGTTGCTGCTGGAGAGATCATCTCCTTGCTTCCTACTTAGTATAACACTGTCAGCAGGACAGGAGGTGAGAGTGGATTTCTTTAAATTAGATCCTGGATAGCATGAAAAACCCAATATAGTTTCTTACTCTCTTCCATTCTATCCAACATTTTAAAAAAAGGTTTGGCTTTGACATTCACTTTAAAGGAAACTTATTTTAAAAGACGTAAAGAATAAAAGAATATGCTAGCCATTTTTGACTGGCTGTCTTTAGCTTCGGGCAAGTCAGAAAATGGTCGTACTACCATCTGCATACTTGTTCCAAGGCAGTGAGAAAGTATTGAGGGTCTAGGCTTACCATGACAGCCATGCATCTAGCATTTTCAAAATCAGAGCCCAGCAATGGCGGTCCAAATATTTTTTAGGAGTTTGTGTTGATGAGCTTGAAGACATCAGATTAAGACACTTCTGAGATCATTCAGAATGCATTTGACCTGCAGTTTCTTTTGACTTATATTTGACCTGCTTCACATGGGTTTTTATTTCCCTTAGACTTATACGGGAATGCAAAACCTGTTTGAAGTGAACAAAGGATTATCTCACATGGAAACCCCTGTGAGTATAGGTGGACTTTAAAGGCACCACATGAGATATGTACACAAGTAATACTAATTTCTATAAAAATTCTATTTATTTAACCAATCGTTAAAAATGTATAAGTAAAAAAACAGGGTTTAAGAGCAAAGCCAACAGGCAGGGGGAGAAGTAGAGCCCCTACAAAGATTTATGTGTACCCTTAACTCAAACACAGACAAGAGTGACAGTAAATACACAATATATTGATGCATAACCTCCAAATACTCTTGTCAGATAGGCAGTCAACGCGTTTCACTGAGCAGTAGCTTCTTCAAGACGGTCTGGTTGTGGGGGTATAGGCAAAGTTAACTTAAAGCAACCAAACATTTGTTAAGAATTGTACAAATCGTTTTGCATAATTCCATCTATAAGATCATGTAGTATAATTATATGGCTTACATTTAGCGGTAACTTTCGTGGTCCCTGATATAGCAGTCTGTGGGGCGGACACAGAAGCTCAAGTTGGCCAACCAAAGGGTAAGTGCATGGAGGCAGGCGGGAGTTCAAAGTATAGAATATATTGGAATTAGTGCGTATAACGTTCATCCGAAGAGCATAAGCATTCTATTAAGATTGAATGTTACAGGTTGCTATATGTGTATTTACTGCCACTCTTGTCTGTTTGAGTTGAGGGTACACATATCTTTGCAGGGGGCTTTACTTCTCCCCCTGCCTGTTGGCTTTGCTCTTAAAGCCCGTTTGTTACTCAAACGTTTTTAATTATTTGTTAAGTAAATACAATTTTCATAGAAGTTACTTTTTAAAGTCCACCTGTACTCACAGGCGTTTCCATGTGAAATAATCTTTTCTTCTGTTTATTTGGATGTTGGCACGCTCTAGAAAGCTGCTTTGTCTGTTTGAAGTGAACAAATTACTTTTTTCTTAGTTTTGGATAGAGTGGGAAAGGTTTTCACTGGTATCCGTTGGAGAGATTTCACCTCACTTCCTGTCTTGCTTTACCAGACAGGAAGTGTGAGAATCTCTCCAGCAGCAGCACAGACAGATATACCACAGTTTTTCTTATTTCTTAGTAGCATAGGGAGGGGCTAAAACCCCTGTCAGATTTTTATTCCTTTCTGTGTCCCCATTATAGTTTTTTTCTCAATGTGCAGCACAGTGATGATGTTACTATTGTATTTACAAACCACTAAATTAACTTGCAAATGCACTTGGTGCATACAAATTACATTTATATCCTCTTTGGCTATAGAGGATTATATTCCAAATAAAGAATTTGAGCCGGAGTTCATTTTTAAGTTTTAAAATGTGCCTTTGGGATAACCTTGAAGAGGCAGTGAGATTAAAAGAAAAACCTTTCCAACAGCTTCTCGAAAATATTGGGGACACCACAGTCATCTCCAGTCTGCTGTTGATTTTGGTCAGGGAAAGTGTTTTCGCGCTCTGATCTGCAATGTGATTAAATAACCATGTTTATCCTCTAGCTGTGGACATAAGGAATGTACTCCCAGCATTCATATACTGTGTGCCAGAAATGATCCAAATAAAACAAGGTGCCCCAGTCTGTGTATACTGGGAAAGGGGCACTGAGTTCTGCCAACGGTGGCAGTAATTTTCCACCCAGACACTCATCAAAGTTTCAAAAAAGCTGAAATGACCTCAGTGTGAGAGAAAAAGCACAGAGACAGAGCACAGAGGGGATGGCGTGGCCAGAGAAAATAGGATAAAAGGAAGTTTGCTGGCTGCACAAGCCCGGCCACTTTACATGGTGTATTGGGGCAGCTGACAAAGATAAACACTGACCGGAAAAAACATTAAGGGTACACATGTAGACATATCCTAGGTTAACATATGGAGAATCAAAGTCTTAATAAATACAATGCTTTAAATATGATACATTTGCTGTATAGGAGTTTATGTAATGAAAGAGTGTAAACAATAATGTACACTTAACTACTTTAGCCTATCATTTTTGAGTACCGCTTAATGTACATGTCCATTTTCTTTCCCTTCTGTCCAAGCCTGGCCTTTGTAAATGAACCATTTTTGGTCTACTCGTTAAAAACTGCTATTTCACCTGTCTCTGAGAAATAATCCCCACTGGCTTGCTACTTCTGTCACCAATTGCAAAAATAAGATTTCCCAGCTGTACTTCTTCCTTTCTTCAAGGCCACCTTGAAAGTGTCGCTCTTCCATCTGGCTAGTCCCACCATTGAAGTCCCAAGAGGTATAGGAAGACAATATATGGCACAATTTGCTAGAAACCACACTAAAATGAGGGTATAGATTAATTATAGGTGGAGGTGGATTGTAAAGTGCCCTATTTTACCTTATGCATAGGGTGGCAAGAGGTTAGAATATATGGTAGATTTTTATTGCTGTATCTTGTTACAGAGATTTACTCTCTTTTTTTGTCCTGGTGGCCAATGCAGATTATGTCCTGGACCTTTATCCATGGCAAGTTTTATGTCTCTTACTTTGTAATTCAGCCCAGTCAACTAGCAACTACAAGTTTCAAAATCCTTTTATCAAATATTTGATTTAATATACCCGATTGTGGATAATAAAGTATTAGAATTTAATCAGGTATCACTATAACATAGGTTTCATTTTACATTTAATTATGTGTTTACAAATTTGTATATTTTTGTAACTAGTTTAATTGTCTTGGTATTTATCTAAGAGCCAAATTACAGGCTTAATTATGCAAAGATAATACTCAGATTTCAGGATTCATTCATTTAATGCCATTTGAGTAATGAAAGAATAATAACTGACTGGTAGCTGGTAGCTGTTGGTTACTGCACTTCACATATTGTTCTTTGTTTTATTTAGGGCCCCTAAAATCATTTGAGGTCTGTTGTGGTCTTAATGCACCTGCAACACCCATCAAGGGACCAAAAAACAGACCTGCAGTGTGTGTGTTGTGATACACTGCAGCATAGGTCCCTTGACATCTGCTGTATTTGTATGTTCGAGTGCCATTTTTAACCACTTGAGGTTTTTGAACATGATATACAGTATATCCTAAAAAAATGTCAAGAAAGCTTATAGAATGCATTTTCTACATACCGCTCTATTTCACCTGCCCCTTCTTCTCCAGCAATTACTGGCTGTCAAAATGACAGCTGTGAATTGCTTTGTATTACACAGCAAGAGTGGCTGTCAAAATGAAGCTTGTGGATAATCTACATACAGGCATACCCCACTTTTAAGTACACAATGGGGTTTATTTACTAAAGCTATAAAGTGCAAAATCAGACTCACTTCTGCATAGAAACCAATGAGCTTCTAACCCAAGATTGTTCAATTAAGCTTTGGTAATAAAACCTGGAAGCGCATCGGTTTCTATGCAGAAGTGAGCCTGATTTTTGCACTTTCCCGCTTTAGTAAATAAACCCCATTGTGTCCTTAAAAGTGGGGTATGCCTGTATGTAATTTCAGTAAATACAATGTAGTGTTGCAATGTATTTACTATTTCAATGATATGTAGAGGTATGATCTTTGAGCTGCATATGTCATCAGTTAAAGGAACCCTACAAGCAAAAATATAAAAAATAAAAATAATATTACTAATTAATGCATTCTTAAATTTTATTTAACCCTAACACCTTTCTCTCCTAATCTGATGAACTACTATTTTAATACTTTTATATTACTATCTTTTACCATTACTATTCGGTTTTATTTTTCGCTTTCATTTGTTTTTTTTAGTGCTAATTTTTTTTAAAAATTAGTGATATAAATAAATGAATAGACTATATAAATTGATGAATTAAAAATCTGCTGCAACCTGATGTGAGATACACACATAAAACAGAATAAAGGAAAAATGGCTGCGCTGAAAACAAATAAAGTAAATATACAATAAATTATATATACATTCAATTATCCCATCCACATCGTGTTGTGTTGGAAAAGAAAAATTCAAACTATCTCAATCTGAAATAATTAGAACTAATTGTTCACCCTCTCTTATCCACCACTCTGTGATACGTTGAAAATTATTACTTGTGTGACAAACCACAAATTAAATAATACAATAATTCAAACTCTGGTAGGATGTCATATAGAACAACAGAGATCCAAATCGCAAAGTGTATTTCGCAGTGAATTGAGATCTAGTAGGGTGTCATAGAGAACAGTAAAGGTCCAAAATTAAAGAAGATGACATTTGCACGGAGAAAATCAGTTCATGCAAGGATAAGTCCACCACAAGATTCAAACTGTATTAATGGTGATTCCCATCTGGGACATCCGACACACACTGAAAAGATGGTGAGATAGCCAAAACCAGAGATCCTCCACCGAATGATAAAAATAGCCGCTTACCAGCTAATCTGGTCCCTGTATTAGAGAGACCAGATGGGCGTATGGCATGTACCCCTGCCTGGGTCTTTATCCGGGCTTCTCAGGGACACAGTCGTCAGGTTGTTCTTATGGAAACTGGTCTTTTATATGGGATCACTGCTGCATTATCTCCGGCTCGTACTGCGCCTTTAAATCCTGCCGTGCCCCAGCCTCGCAAGGCAGCATGGGACTTGTAGTTCTCTCTCTAATCTCTAAAGACGGCTGCAGCATTCCTTGCACGCTTCAGGCAAGCTCCTTCCTAGTCCGGACGCTTAGTACGAAGGGGATGTATTGACACACGGAGAGGCTGAAGGGGAAGGAGCCGAACAGGAGGATATCAGTAGCGGAGACAGTAGCGGGTTCTGTCTCCGCTACTGATATCCTCCTGTTCGGCTCCTTCCCCTTCAGCCTCTCCGTGTGTCAATACATCCCCTTCGTACTAAGCGTCCGGACTAGGAAGGAGCTTGCCTGAAGCGTGCAAGGAATGCTGCAGCCGTCTTTAGAGATTAGAGAGAGAACTACAAGTCCCATGCTGCCTTGCGAGGCTGGGGCACGGCAGGATTTAAAGGCGCAGTACGAGCCGGAGATAATGCAGCAGTGATCCCATATAAAAGACCAGTTTCCATAAGAACAACCTGACGACTGTGTCCCTGAGAAGCCCGGATAAAGACCCAGGCAGGGGTACATGCCATACGCCCATCTGGTCTCTCTAATACAGGGACCAGATTAGCTGGTAAGCGGCTATTTTTATCATTCGGTGGAGGATCTCTGGTTTTGGCTATCTCACCATCTTTTCAGTGTGTGTCGGATGTCCCAGATGGGAATCACCATTAATACAGTTTGAATCTTGTGGTGGACTTATCCTTGCATGAACTGGTTTTCTCCGTGCAAATGTCATCTTCTTTAATTTTGGACCTTTACTGTTCTCTATGACACCCTACTAGATCTTAATTCACTGTGAAATACACTTTGCGATTTGGATCTCTGTTGTTCTATATGACATCCTACCAGAGTTTGAATTATTGTATTATTTAATTTGTGGTTTGTCACACAAGTAATAATTTTCAACGTATCACAGAGTGGTGGATAAGAGAGGGTGAACAATTAGTTCTAATTATTTCAGATTGAGATAGTTTGAATTTTTCTTTTCCAACACAACACGATGTGGATGGGATAATTGAATGTATATATAATTTATTGTATATTTACTTTATTTGTTTTCAGCGCAGCCATTTTTCCTTTATTCTACAAATTACTTTGCTATGCTTTGCACCAGAAACATAGTTTTTAGTGTCATTTTAATACAGACAAATTATAAAATATAGTTTATACATTTTTAACTGTAAATCTAGCTTCTTTTTATGGTTTAACTTCCTGTTTTACAGCTATTTGTCTATAAATTTCGTAAAAACTAAAATTATTTTTGCAAGTCAATATTACCAAAAAAAAATGATTGTGTTAGATTGGTCCATGTTACTGTGCATTACTGCAATGCATAAGTCAAGAGAGGCCTTTAAAGATGAATGCACTTTTTAAGGCTAACAGGAATTGCCACAAAGGATAATGCATGTTCACAGATGCCAAGGCACATATAGAAACTGTCATTATTCTATTACACTAACCGTCACCCCATTAGAACATAGCCAGACTAAGTGAAGTAAAATTGTTTTTCTGGTAGGTAGTCCAACAGAGTACATGCGTTTCTTAAGTTTTTGATAATGTGGGGAAGTAATAGATCTTCTGTTGGGTTTTCATTTTTGTCTGTGTCCCTAGAGAGGATCATTTTCCTTATTTCCTGCGTGGCCACTGGTACAGAAAACAAGGGGAATTCTCCTCAAAAGGACACAGTCTGCAAAAAAATCCTGACAGGGATTTCATGCTATCCACACTAAAATGCATTTGCATTTGTAGCAATCAATTGCATGTAACTGAGGCATCGTGCAGTCATCAGAGATTAACTGCTGCTACTGTACATGATACTGCATGCTAAATGTGTAACTTAAACTTGTAACTTAAACTTTGGGGCTGAGTTAGACCTGTGGTTGGGTGTGTTAAACAAGGTTGGTTGAGGCATGTTTTTAGCATCCCCAAACCGCCCCCCTTTAAGCTGCAATGGCAGTGGAAGGTGGTCTTCACAAGGGAAGCTATGCAATGGTGAACAATTAATACAAATAGACTTTATATCAGTCCAGGGGCAGAAAAGAGTACAATATACTGTAAAGGTAATTCCAAATTTCTCCAGTGCTTAGGCACTTTAGGCACATTTTACATAGGATCTTGGGGAATTGACATGAAGAGGCTATCTGACTATCCCCCCTCCATGATTCCTAATTCTTTTAGGTATCTTTAGATTTTCTCTGGTCACTGCAAGCTAAAGACTAATATAGTAATATGTAAGTTACAACATGGGGTTGATTTACTAAAACTGTAGAGTGCCAATACTGGTTCAGCTCTGAATGGAAACCAATCAGCGTCCAGGTTTTTTTTGTCAAAGTTTAAAGTGGTTATAAACCCCGCTTTGTGATTTTTACCTACTGGTAAGCCTATAATAAGGCTTATCTATAGGTAAAATGAATATCTACTAAACATGCACAGTTTAGGAGCTATTCACCCTGCATGCAGCCACTGATGTAAAAGGTGCATGCGCTCTGAAGGTCCGGCTTACTGTGCCGGAACTTCAGAGCTTCTTTCCGGAACCAAGGGCTCCCGCGCATGGGAGTGATGTCATCGCGGCTTGGGGCACTCACAGCGCCAGAGCCCAGGAACCCGGAAGAAAGGACAGGAGACGATGTCAGCCCTCTCAGTGGTGACGGGGTGCTGCTGAGAGGGCTTTGTTCTAAGGTATTTCATAATGTGCTAGTATGTGATGCATACTAGCACATTATGCCTTTGTCTTGCATCTTTTTTTCTTCGGTTTACAACTGCTTTAATTGAACA
The DNA here is from genome assembly GCA_028564925.1 of Lithobates sylvaticus. NCBI lineage: Eukaryota > Metazoa > Chordata > Amphibia > Anura > Ranidae > Lithobates > Lithobates sylvaticus. The sequence continues at coordinate 196,713,338 of CM053029.1, forward strand.
AGTTGAAGTTAGAAGCTGATTGGCTACCATGCACCAGATTTTGCACTCTCCAGTTTTAGTAAATCAACCCCTATGTGTCTATCATATATACACTTACTTTTCCATCATAGCGTATATATCACTAGTGTCAGTTCTTAACTCGATACTAGTTAGTTATAGTTAGTCGAATTCAACTGGACTTGTCGTGTAGTGTTGCAGACCTCTGATGTGTGGATATAAAGGCTGAGACATCTTCTTGCAACTGAAGAGGTGGTTTGAAGAAGCTGAGAAAAGTCTTCAACATTATAGAAAAAGTCTAGTTGAATGTGACTAACTACCATGAGATGGATGAATGAGAATCTTCACAAACCTTTTACCAGATACTCATGAAAAGTTCTTTTTGTCTTCAGGTCTGACTGCACAATGAGGGTCTGGATCTTCTTCGTCCTGTGCCTGGCTGGCAGAGCACTAGCTGCACCTGTAAGTGTTTTTTATATAGTTGTTATATACAGTAATGGTTATTGAATAATAGTATTTAGAATTAGTATTTTTTTAAGTAACTAACCTAACTCTCTTACACAGCAACAGGATGCTTTGCCGGAAGAGGAGGAGGTGATTGAAGATGTCGTGACAGAGGTAAAAATACACATATCTTTGTGTTAGGCATGCTTATTTAGCAAGGAAAATACTAAGGAAAAAAGTTATAAACAGACCTGCCATATTCAAAGCCAGTAATGTAGTTTGCCTGGTTTTGGGGGTTCTGCACTGTCCACACTCAAAATAGGAAATTAGGGCCATGTCTAACTGCTTGCAGATTTAAAAGACAGATATTATCGAAGCCCCCTTCCCCCCACAAGCTGAAAGGTAGCCGGATAGGGTTGTACACATACCATAAGTACAATTCTTTGTTTTGTTGCATGGCAAAAATTATCCTTCAGAACTGCCAATGAACTTGACCCATTCATGTGATTTAGTGTACATATTTGCCAGCACACCATGGATCTTCAAATAACGTCCAAAGGTTCCACTGAAGGGTGATCACATAGTGATCACAGTGGGGAAAAGTGCAATTTTTCAGAGCCGCCTAGGACCTCTTTGTCAGGCATGTGATATCACATACCTGAGGAAGGTGTCCTATGTGGCTTCAAAACAATGCACTTTTACCACTGTGATGTGATCATTCTTCAATAAAACCTTTAGATGTTATTTGAAGATCTGTGGTGACCATGCCATAAATGCTAGGCTTGTGGTTGAAGCTCTGTATTCCCATTCAAAAACCCTTTAGGCTGTCAAAAAAAAAAAAAAAAAACAGGCATTCAGGAAGCAGCATTATCTACTCCTGAATGCCTGTCAGCCACTCCTGCACAACGCTTTCTGAAAAGCTTTCCACCATGTACCTTCAGAGAGCAATGCAAACGTAAATGAGCCATAATATATTCTTAATTTTTGTTTAATATAAGCAGTTTAAGTACCTAAAGTTAGCTTGGGATTAGCCTTTTGCAGTCCATGTACAGAGCTCAGACTGGTGGAGAAACAGCGCAAGCACTACTATGTGAACTGGAATTGTATCTGTGTATTTATCTGTTTTAAAGGGCTGTTTTGGGAAGGCAGATTTAAATACAATACATTCATTGGAGAGGCAGTAAAAGGTCTCAGAAGCAGACTCTGCTAGCATTGCACATGAGGAATAATGGCACATTTGATAGTAATAACAATGAGTACATTGCCCAAAAAGTCCCACATAAATAAGGAGATAACATATATAACAACTGCATGAAAGCTATCCCTAAGTGGAATTTAACTAAGGACGCTAGTGGTGCAAACCATCAATGCCAACCTCCTGAGGAAGAAGTTACAATATGCAGTTTTTTCACATTTACACTTTGCTGATTACAGGAGGCAGTAGTTGGAGCAAATCCTGTGCAGGTAGAAGTTGGCGAATTTGATGAAGCGATTGCTGAAGATGAAGAGGAAGAGACCACAACTGAGAGTAAGTATGGTGTAAAAATGGCATCCTAAATTATATGAGTTCATGGAGTTGATTTACACATAAGGAATTTTCCTCAGTCTGCTGACTTCCATCATCCAATTACGATATGTGCAAGAAGAAATACTATTTGTTTTTTTTGTTTTTTATTTTCCTTGCATGTGATTGGGTATTCTTTGCAAAGGGAATTTTTTTACTCGTTCACTAAGCTAAGGGAAAGCTCACCTGCAAAGGGAGCAACCGATTGGCCTTTAGTAAATAAACCTCAATTAGTCTTAATGTTCAGTTTTAGCATCAAAGGTGTGAATGAATTTGTTATGCCACGTACACACGACCGAACTTTCCGTCAGAAAAGGTCCGACGGAATCATTCCATCGGATATTCCTATCGCGTGTGGGATGATTCAATTGTTTTTCTTTAAAAAATTCTGACGAACCTAGAAATAGAACATGCTTTAAATATTTCCGACGGAATCAATTTCTATCGGGAAAACCGTTCATCTGTATGCTGGTCCGATGGACCAAATACGATGCAAGGGCAGCTATTGGCTACTGGCTATTGAACTTCCTTTTCTAGTCCCGTCATATGTCATCTAGTTCGAAACTAAGGGACTTTGGTCTGATTGTGTGTGGCAAGTCTGTTTGTTTGGAACTCAGGCAGAAACTGCTTTCGGGAAGACCGTCAGAGTTTATTCTGGCGGAAAGTCCGGTCGTGTGTACGCGGCATAAGTTATTACATTAAAGTTTCCAAAGGCGTTAGATTATAGCCTCTACAGCTAGGTATACACTTTGAGGTCTTTTTTTTCCTTCGACCAGTGGGATTTCCCCCCTGTGCTATTGTATTCTGACATTGAGACTTCCCCCCCCCCATCAGAATACTATGGGCTGCAACAGCTGATTGAATGTTGTTTTTTCAGCAGGACCATTCCACAGAAGTGAGTCTAATGAGCTTCTGTTGAACAGAGGGGGGTACACACAGATCAAAATTTGTCAGGTTCCTATTGAACTGGCTAAATTTTGAATTTCGATACTTGTATACCGAAATGATATTAAAGCTTTGTTTTTTTATTTTTATTTATTAAAATAAACAAAAATTGTATACTTACCTGCTCTGTGCAATGGTTTTGCACAGAGCAGACCCAATCCTCTTCTTCTGGGATCATCCACCCACGCTCCTGGCTCCTCCTCTATGACAAGTGCCCCCATGAAAAGCTGCATTAAGATTGAAATTTTTCTGTCCAGTGTTGGGGTACCATCAGATGGTCCTGCGAGATTGTTCCTAAGGAACTAAGTGATATAGAACATTTTTCTATTGATACTGATTACTGCAAAATAAGCTGGTGCTGGGACTTTCTCCTCCACCACCATGATTTAAAAAAGTTATGCATTCACATTGTAACATGCAGCTACCTCAACAGGGGAACAACAATAAAAATCTGGAATACCTTTCCTCACTCTATTTAAAATTCCGAAAAATATGTTTTGGATAGAGTTCCACTTATGTTTTACAGTGACCTACAGTGATTTATTTTTTTTACAGATCCATGCCTTAACCACCACTGCAAACATGGCAAGGTGTGTGAAGTTGATGAGAGCAACAAACCAATGTGCGTGTGCCAAGATCCTTCTACCTGCCCCGAAAGTGTAGGAGAGTATGAGAAGGTAAGAAAAAATAAAAATAAAGCATATACACTTTACTGTAATTAATACAATAAAAAAAAAATTACAGTATATTAGCGACAATATATTAGTGTACAAAACATGGCATAAATTATGACTGTAAGAGCGGACTATAACATGGGATGAGAATTAAAAGAAAAGTAAAGTTGTCATAAATTGACTAGTATATTCATTAGTGCCACTATGTACATTCTGAATGGTGTGCTACAAATCCAGAATATAATTTCTGCTACATCACATAAGTGAGTCCTAGTGAGTAACCCTGATAAAAAAAAAGAAAAATACACATATAGCCCAGTGGCATTTAAAGGATTTTAGTGTCTGATTAAATGGATGTCAGCTATGCTAATAAGTATCTATTGTTAAGTTGTTGCTTACAAAATTACCTTTCTCAATTTTCTCCTGCAGGTCTGTGGTAATGACAACAAGACCTATGATTCTTCATGCCACTTCTTTGCCACCAAGTGCACCTTGGAGGGCACAAAGAAGGGCCATAAACTGCACCTTGACTACATTGGACCATGCAAATGTGAGTCATGCATCTATTTAATAACAGGGTACTCTTTAGTTTGTAGAGTCAAGCAAAAATGCACTGCTCCAACCCTTTGCGCTCCCCTTATATGCTGGCATCAGGTGCTGGCTCTCAGTACATCACTTCTCCACACATGGCTCAGTATAATCCAAAAGAAAATCCTTACATTGATGATGTTGTCACAGGCAAAACTTTAATAAGCGGACTAGCTTAAGCACATGGCGCTGCCCCCATAACCAACCCTCCAACATATTTCACCCGATGGGCTTAATCATACATTTTGGTGGTCCAGGGGGTAGGATTATATGCTGAAGCTTGTTGGCTGATTAAAGTTTTGCCTGTGAAAGCATCATCAGTGTAGACCTTTTTTTTATACTGAGCATATTCTTGTAAGTCACATATATGTGAAAATAAATACAATCAAATCACACCAAAAACATTTATGAAAATACCATCAGCCCTGTAAAATGAGAGCGATGAATTAAACTTTGACTACCTGTTTGGTCCTAGTACCCCAATCTGCATGCTGCAGTTTCCTTTGCCATTCAGCTCTGGGACAAGTGGGCAACTTCCATGTCTCTCCGCGTGTCAGAGAATTCTCCATTTTGATTTACAAAGTTGACACATCACATCAGAGAGATACAGAAATTGTCAAGTTCTAGAAGTGGGTTGGTCCAATTTTTATGAAACTGAGGACTTCTTCAATTAAAAAAGACAGTAGGGCTGAAGTGCATATTCTTATTTAGTCATAAAACGTCAGGACTTAGATGGGGCCTAAAAGAAAAAGCATGGGGACAGTAATATTGCATCTGCCATTCGGAATTTGTTTTTTAAATGTCAGGTTCCAGGGTTGTCACGCTGATATTTCCGTCAAAATATAAAAACCAGTAGGTAATCATACATTTTTACCAAAATTGATTGTATTCTAGATGTAAATTTGAAGCTTCCTTATTAGAGTAAAAATAGTATGCTGAACAAAGTTAGAATTCTTACTTCTAACACACAGTAACCTTGTCGTTAAAGTAAAATTACTCCCATTTATGGTTTGGAAATGTAAGCCCCTAAGTGACATTTTCCAATAGAATGTGGTAACGGGGCCCAGGGTGACTGAATTTTAAATGACTGGTTCCAGCAAGTGTAGGTCCCAAGAGGGAAGATGTGATATCCAGCTGCTGGGAGTCAGCCGTCAGTTTCCTGCTGGCTCAGCCAACAATCAGTGAAGCCACCCTTAGGGATTAATTCCTACTATACACAGATGTGTTTAGGCTTGCTGTGTTTTATATAGAACATTCTGTCCAGTTTCTTTAAATCAGATGAATGTCTGTGCAAAATAAATCCATTTTTCTTTTTCAAATGCTTGAAAAATTAACAAATTTTCTTTAAAAAAAAAAAATTATGTTGCTACATATTAAACTTTACATTTAGTACAGGTATCATTCAAATGTCCCACCTCCCCCCAGCAACCCCCTAAGCCCTCTAATTAAGACCTCTGCTGTTCAGACATATCTGGTATGACCAGAGGCCGGTCCTGTTTATTAAACTCCTGTTAATACTGAAATGTTTGTTTCAGTCACTTAAATTTTGGATGGGTGTTGACAAACTGAATCACCCATTGCCTACAAACCTAGAGATAAAGGTAGCAAGACCTTGTTTCCCACCTCTGTTGACCTACCACAGTTATTTTAAGAGGATCTCATTATGGTTAAGTAATTAATTTATATAATTTTGTGTATGCAAGCCATTCTGTACAATATCTGTGTGGAAGACCAGCATAGACATACTGTTGGAGGCATCATGACATTTAAGAAGCCAATGACTGATTTGTCCTACCATAATCCACACATTTTCACTGAACCCATCTCTTCAAACATATCGGTATCTCTGTAAAATTCTAATTTTAACTAAGAAGGTGGGTTCTTGGGTACAGATATATTGCTGTCAAGGACATTCTTTCTAATGACTGTGGCATGTGAACTGTTTCTGTCATCATAAGTGAGAAATACAATCAGTGAAGTACTCCAATCCACTAAGGGAGGCAGTAGATCAGGAGGGGAAACAAAGGCTCCATTTTGACTGAAATTCTTCTACAGTAACTATTCAGATAACAACAGGCTGAATAATAGATGCTACTGCTCTAACAATGAGGCTTCTGTTCCGATTGAGAACCTTGAGCTGTAGAGTCAAGAACTAGCCTAATAAAAACCTCCTTTCAGGGAGCCTTGGAGGATGTAAACAGTGCCAATGGGGATTTCAGCAAAGTGTATTACTTAATCCCCTGCAGTGATGACATTGCTTGATATCTTTTTTTGTATAAAACATACCTGGGCTAATGAACCAGCAGTACAGACATGGTTACTCATATTGTCATACTGAAATATGTTAACAATGTAAATGAAGATTGTCCAGGTAGCTAAGCTCTTCGCTTATCTCATTAGTTAAGAAATATAAACTTTTCTCCACTTGGTCTTTCAGACATCCCTGCTTGCATGGATTCTGAGCTAACTGAATTCCCTCTGCGTATGCGCGACTGGCTGAAGAATGTCCTGGTCAGCCTGTATGAGCGCGATGAGAACAACAATTTACTCAACGAGAAGCAGAAGCTGAGGGTATGGAATCAGATGTGAAGATTACCAAATCTTGACTCAAAGTACATCTGTTATGCAATTGTTGTCTTTGTGTAAATGTTGGTTGCTTGGCTGGTAAACTAAATGGTATTCAAATTCACTTTTTGAATCACCGACTCAGAATAAGTGTGCAGTTAAGATACTGTAAATTGGGTGTGAATTTAGAAGTCCTTATCTGCATGTTTTTTGCAGGTCATTGACTCAATGTATAATATATACTCTCATACTGTATGTCAGAATGTATGGTAGTATTTTAGACCAATGACCATGTTACAACAACAAAATGCCACACACATGATGTAAAGCAGGCCATGTTATTATTATTACTATTCACGATTTATATAGCGCCAACAGTTTACACAGCGCTTTACAATGTAGAGGGGGGACAGCACAATTACAGTATAATACAAAAGGGACAGGAGGGCCCTGCTCATAGAGTTTACATTCTAAAGGGAGGGGGTGGTGGTACAAAAGGTAATAGATGCAGGGAATGATTTGATGGGGTTGTTAGGTGGGTGTGGGATAGGATAGAAAATGGAAAGGTTTAATTTAAATGTAACTAGCATGTAGCTAGGGAAGGGGGGAAGAACCATAAAAGGCTAAATATATAAATATAAATATTATGAAAATAAATATATATATAAATGTATATATATATATATTCTCATGCATACTCCAGTTTATGGCCAGCTTCAGTCAACAGAGGAGAATGAACAAAATATGGAAAATGCTTTCAGGAGAGATCAGTTTTAGTTACTTCTGCAACTATTCACAAATCATTGACAGGTGAATTAGACGTGCTGTGGACCTTATTCTAAAGCTGGTCATAGATGGATAGGATTTGGAAGGAAAATTGTTAGGAAAAGTTCTTCAGAAAATTCATACGAAAATTCTCAGAACATTCGAATGTCATCTGAACAAATGTCGTTTGAAAGGTTTAGTTTGCGTTTAACATTTGGAATGAATGGACTTTACCAAACGAAAACCACATACACTTAGAACTTTGATTGCTTGAGGAGAAATTTCCATTCTGTTTTAGTATTAAACAGCTAATCTTTAATATTAAAGTAATTCGTTTTGACAATATGCAGAATTTGTCATGCCCAGTGTGGGTATATCCCTTGTTAAATAAACCATTACAATTGTTTGCTAATACCAAAGCAACATTTTCCTGTTATAGTACATTGGTCACCAAAGAACAAAATGAGGGCAAAAAACACTGGTTCTTCCAGAATTAATAAAATGTATTGCCTAATTGCTGGTTCCTAGAATCATGATAGCTGTCGTTTTCATAGAAATTGGTGCAGACTACAAAGGGGTGTTTTTTGTATACAGTATATAAACACAAAGACCTTAATGTAAAATTGTGCCCATAAAGTTGGCACCTCAAGTGCCTGTCTAAACATTCTATTATTTTGTGGAGCACAAAGCACAGGGTCTTCTGATTATTAAAAAATACCCGCTATGGTGGTTGTTGATTCTGGGTAACCCTTTCCTGCCTCCATTACCTTACTATTGTTGGGGGGCCTCCCGTTATAGTGATGGGCCATTTTAAAAGTAAGAGAGAGGGTAGAGTGTCACCTTTTCTAGGGTTTAGGTGCAACCTGCAACGCAACATATATCAGTGGCAGCCGGACAATATTAATGTCAATATCGATGTCTATAACACTGGATCACTTTAAGGCATTGTCAAACTGACATTTAGGGTTCCAGGGTCTAATATTTGAAGACCCTGCATATAATGTTAGCAATACTATTAAATGTACTAATGGCTTAGGGCACAGTGGGCTTCCCAGAAGTCTGACAGGGATTCTAACCGTAATAATATTATCCTTTATAATAGGTAAAGAAAATCCATGAAAATGAGAAGCGTCTGGAGGCTGGAGACCACCCCGTTGAGCTGCTTGCTCGTGACTTTGAGAAGAACTACAACATGTACGTCTTCCCAGTTCACTGGCAGTTTGGACAGCTGGACATGCACCCCATTGATGGGTATGTAAAACATTTTATTATAGTTAAGGTAGATAAGTAGGGGCAATATTTCATGGCATTTATTCTGTTTGGTATATTATTATATGTGCACTTTTTTAGGGCACATGCTGGAACTTTTTTTCCTACATAATGTCAGTTTTGTCATGTACACAATTATATATATACCTGGGTAACTGCCTTCTTCACCTGCCACAGATTGATTGAATTGTGATGACGTCACAAGAAGGGGCAGGGCTTAGATCTGTTAGAACATGAGCACATTCCAGAAATGTCCCCTTACATTCAGACTTGCTTAGAAGCCAAGTTCTACTACATTATCCATTTTCTGCCATAGAAGAACAGTGCAGAAGTTATTTCATGGATTGAATGCTGTGTGATACACCATGTATGTTTTTGTTCTTGTATGGTAGAACTTTTTCATAGGAGCACTCTATGTTTTTGATTGTCTTACATTCTGAGAAATGTAATTTTCTGCTGTCTACAGAAATAGTCCCCTTTTGCTACGAGGTTCTTCAAAAAGTTTCCACACTTTTTTAAACTCTATCAAATATAAAAAAGTGCAGAAGCTTTTTGAAGATCCCTCGTATAAAGATTCTGCAGACACAGCTAATTCAGTGATCTATTGTTGTTTATGGAATGGTCATGCAGACTAATGAGTCCATTCCTTTATAATCTGCATGAGCAGAATTTTTTGCAACCCAATACATCACAACACACAGCAGTGCAATACCATGTGTTGCAACACAGGTGTGCTGGCAAGGTGCGTTAGGGTACCATTACTATGGATTGCAGTATTGTACAAATTACTCAACCAAAACAGTGTACATTGGGTCTTAAGTAGCCAAGTAATCTGTGTGTACATTGATAGCAATAGTAAGGATTCCTTAAAGTAGGGCTGGGATTTTTAGATACATTTTCTATCAGCTTCTGTTTTTTATCAGTCCAGAGAAATGAGGCAGGGTGGATAATGTAAATGCAGAGTAGGTAATATTTTAGAAAAGGAAGGAGTACAAGAAGAAAGACCCAGTCACATGTATTTTTATTATTTCTGCTTACCTTTATGTCCCATATTTACCTACAGATACCTCTCCCACACCGAGCTGTCTCCTCTCCGTGCCCCCCTCATCCCTATGGAGCACTGCACCACCCGTTTCTTTGAAGAGTGTGACCTTGACAGCGACAAATACATTGCATTGGATGAATGGGCTAAGTGCTTTGGAATCAAGGATGGTACGTATTGTTACAAAACATGTACAGCATATCTACATTTAGAAGTGACTCCATCTACCCAAATGACCTGCAGGGAAGTTCCTGTTGTGAGAGTGATAACATTCTTGCCTAATTTTTCAGCTCCTTAGGTTCAGAATAGTATGGAATATTATCAAAATTTAGATCATGAAATGGGGATGTACATGTAAAAAAACTTTCTTTATCTTGGGTGGCATTCCAATTTAGGTTTAGTGTCTGTGAGCTGTTAGCAGACTTCACCCACTAAAGTATTGATCTCTAGAGTGATAAAGATTAGGCCATTACACTTAAGCCTAGTACGCATTGGCCGAACAAAGGGGCATGGACGAAAAAGGTCTGCCGACTGGCTCCCAATCAGCGCTCTCAGCCAATGGCTGAGAGCGCTGACAGAAGTGTTCTGGCGGGGGAGCGCCCCCCTGTCAGAACACAATAGCACAGCAGGGGAGAAGGCTGTCTACGGGGCTTTAAGCTGTCCTCATCCATTGCTCACCCTTCTGGTCCCATCTGTTCACCTTTTGGCTTCCCGACCCTTCCACCCCCATTATCCAATTTTCCCTTCCCCCTCACTGTTTATACAGGCCACTAACAATGAAATTGGTATATCAGTGTTGTAAACAGTCCCTTTACACTGTAGTAATGTCTACATATGTGCTGGAAGAAGCCCTCCTATACCCTAAACTCTTCCCTCAACAAGCCTCTCCTGCAGATCAGACCAAAATATAGTTTATAAATACTGTATACTTAAGCCTAGTCTACAGTTGCCCCAAGACAGGCAGATGTCTTATGTACAACAAATTGTGATAGTTTCAAACATCCAGTGAAGCGGTCGTTTTCACTTGCTGTAGATAAAAACATTTAAAGTCATTTAAAAAGGATCTCCAACATTATTTAAACAGGTATGAACGAGTATTTAAACAACCATTGTGGATACTGATCAGAGCAATGTTAGAGTCTAAGGCTCCATGCACACTGGGTTTAAAGCGGAAGTAAACCCATTGATTTAACAGTTTAAAAAAAAAAAAGGCATGCCGGGAATGCTAACTGCACATTGGCTGTGCTCTCAACCAAACAGTCAAACCATCCAATGGCTGGTGTCATAACGGATCACATGTGCAGCACCGTGGCAGTTGAAGATTAAGCAGAGGCAAAGATGGCAGCTTCCTTGGCTGAAAACGATATACTTCCACTTTAAAAAAAGTCTGTTCTCTCTGGAGTAAAAAACGCTCATATAGAGCATTTTTTGTTCAAAGTTTAGTCGAGTTTAGGAGAGTTTTAAGTTTTTTCTGCCTGTGAGCTCCAATTAGAAACGCGAAAGAGAAGGTTTTTTTTTCCTGGCTCTAAATGTTCATCTCAAAATATGCCTGTAAACGTCCTAATGTGCATGGACACATAGGATAACATTGAGTTGCTTCTACAGGCAGAACACAAAACTCCTGTGGAAGCAACTTTTTTTTTACGCCAGTGTGCATGGAGCCTAAGGAAGAAAATATCTGATTGGTTTCTTTATTGTATCCATTGTTGTTAGGATTTAAAGTATGAATTTGGACCTCAGAGCAAAATCTAGTTTGGTTTGAGTTAAATATTTACTATGAATGTTTTACAGTGTTTCTAAAGCCATAAGTCTGTAATTAAAAAAAAAACTTACACATATCTGTACTTCTCTATTGCAGATGACGTGGATCAAGACATGATCGTCTAAGCCACTCCAGTTATTTTTATTTTTTTGTCTCATCTGAAATTATTTGTGTAATATTTTATTTCGTATCTCCTATTTCACACTTTAGTTTGTAATATTTGTCTCTCGGGGGTTGGGCGGCAAAAAGACAAAAAAAAATGGTGCTAACTTAGAACAGGTTCAATTAACGGTGCTAAAGACCTTCGGAGCAAGAAGCATTAGCGATTGGAGGAGATGACAGCGTGTTACCACTCGCTCAGAATTTCATTGTTCATCCAGTTCAAATTTCTCTCTCTTCCTCTCTGCTTTCTACACCCCTTCAATTCCTGACTTTCATGTTCTTTCACTCTGCTGAGAACAAAGATTGAATAGAATGGCTTTCAACTCCAACGTCAAGAAAGCAAAGACTTTTCTGTTCCAGTGTTGCTTACCATTTTTTGTTCTAGTTCAGGGATAGCCAGTTAAACATAAGGGAGCGTTAAAGCTGGACTTTAACCCCTTCCCTGCTGGAGTAGCCCCCCAATTATTGCAGAGACACTTCAGCAATGAAGGGGTTAACACCTGACTCGTACCCCGGGGTCAGGCAGGTGGCGGGATCTGACATAAGACAGGAGCTTCTTTATTCTTTGGTGTAGGGAAGTTCCCATCTAAGCCACGCACAAGGCTGGGTTATCTGGAATGTTAATTTCAATTTTTCTAGAAAATTTGGCATTAATTCATCGAAACTGAGGCACAGGACTCCACAAAGAATAAAAGATTAAAAAATCTCTCTCCTTTATTCCTTTCAGTTTCCTGTGGTTCCGCTGTGTCTTACGCTTTATTAATGAAATAAAATTTATACATTTGGATAGATGCTTACTCTAAAAAAGCTAGTTCTGGTTTGAAGATTGATTATTGTGTTCTGAAAATTAAGTAAATTACACATATTTTAGGGGTATTTTTTTTTTTTTTTATCAAAGTGCCTTTTTTGACTTTGACCCTGATTTACTAAAGGAGTAGAATATGTTCCCTTTTAAAGTAAATTTTCACTTATCTTATCTTAGTAAATGAGATGAAACAAATGAATGAAAATTCGCTTTGAAAAGAATATTCAATCCTGCACAAGAAAAATGGAAGAAACAGGATCTCTGCACGTGCATGTTTGGGATGATTGACGTCAGCACAACCTCATCTCATTAATTTAGCTAAATAAAAATTCACTTACAGTAACAGGTAAACATGCTCTAATCCTTTGGTATATCAATCCCCTTCCACCATTTTTCCAGAGACAGTTTGAATCTTACTGGTTGCAAATACAAATGTAGGCAGTCAAAACAACTTTAGAATGTGAAATTTAAATTGTAAAAAAAAAGGTTTTAATACAAACCTGTACTTATTTGGGACATCTATCACACATATCAAAACATGAGACAACACGCAATGGGCCGCTCATTTAGAAAGTACATTTTTACTGAACATAGTCAATGGGGTTAAAGAGGAGCTCCATGCCCCCCCCCCTAAAAAAATACTGTAGCTGCTGACTTTTGGTAGTCTGACACTTACCTGTCCAGGGATCCAGAAATGTCCTCACCCGAGCTGTTTCTTCAATCAGTTTTGGGTGCAGGTGCCAGAATCTGAAGTAAGGGAAACAGGAAGGGAAGCCTTGCAGCTTCACAGCTGGCTTCCTACTACGTGTACAGGAGTCACACTGCTCCTGGTGAATGGTCCCATAGTCTTCTGGGACCTGTGATGTGTCCCAGAAGACTGCAGGGGAAGGAGGGCTGGCCGAACATCAGGAAGTTTGCGGCGGCCATCTGAGGCAGAAGTGGGAGAGGGTACCTGTCAAAGCCAGGTACCCACTCCCACCCAAAAAGTGCCAAATGTGGCAGTTGAAAGTGCAAACAAGCAAAATTTCCCCTTTTGGGTGGAGCTCCGTTTTAAGCTGCACCAACTTCAATAATCCAATCATGTGGAAGCAAAAATCCTGTTTTTTTTTATTCTTGCACATGATTGTAAGATTTTCTTTTCAAAGTGTATTTTCACTTACTTTCATCTCATTTGCTAAGCTAAGAAAACATTCATTTTGCATGATCATGATCTACTCCTTTAGTAAATCAACCTCGTTACCTTCTCAGCTCTAATTTTCAGTTTTCACCTATAAAACATCCACACTTCTTGCTGCAGTAAAACAATAAATAATAACACTCATGCTGTTTACTAAGGTGAACGATAAAATAAAAAAATGTACTAAAGGAAATTTGGCTATATCAGAAAGTGAGCTCTTACAGCAAATTGTAAAATTGTTATGCTAAGATCTTTAAATTAGATTAAGGTATACCTAAACTCAATAACAAAAATGTATTATATTGCCAGTTAAAAATAATGGTAATATATATTACAAGTTTTTAGTCGTGATGGCTGTATTTATATACTTTTTTAAGCTCAGTATATTTCCTGCAATTAAAAAAAATACCTGTAGTTCCTGATAGAAATCAAAAGAAATTCAAATCAGAAGAGCAATCTAGGACAGGATAATTGTTACTGACAGGATCACGGGGAAAGAAATAAAGAGAAAAAAAATAACAGCAAACACAAAAATAAGAAAATGAATGCAGCCAACACATATAATGGCTGCTAAGATGCAATATATTTGTTATTTGGTTCATATACACTTTAATATACAAATGTAATCTTTAGCACAAAATGAAGCACACATTGTTGACATGGCACCACGTCCAATAAATATTGGCTCAAAAAACAAAGAAAGAAAGTGCTTTGTAGGTTGCTACCAATAACCCGTAAATAAAGAAGATTAGTACTAGAGTTTTCTGTATAAAGGTATATAAAGTTTATTCAAAATCCAAAAGTCATAAAAATCAATATAAAAGAACTGTATTAATCCTCGATGGGTGTAATTCTATTCTCAAATAAGATAACACTGCATATAGCCCATACAAATCTAGCCCATAGATAAAAATCAGCAAACAGCATAACTATAAAAGAAATCTACGTGGATGGGTATTAATTGTAGGAGTTTTATTTTTGTTTTGTTTTTGGGGAGTTTTTTGCTTAAAATTTAATATGTGTATTAATGAAGTAGGTTGAATGCAAACAATGACATATCCTTCTAAGAAACTTTGATAAATGATGATCAGTACAGATTATAAAGATGCTTTGGTTATCCAGCAGCCTGTAAGTATATAGATAAAAGGTACATCAAATGATGACAATACTAGACATACTAAAACAGCTGATAGTAACGATTACAACATATTTGCTATATGCAGACAGGATTCGGGCAGAATGCTTTTTGGCAAGCTGGATCATAATAATAGTAAAGTTACATGACTAGCACCACAGTAACAGCCTGTTGCTGTTTCCAGTCAGTATTAACATTTTACCTTGCTGTATGATGGAGGTGGTTCAGTGGGTTTGTTGAAATTTAAGTCCATGAAAACAAAACTAAAAGTTACATTTAGTAAATTTGAGTACTGTAGTTGGGATCTGAATATCACCTGACTGCCCTCCTCACTTTTGAGGTTCTGACTTGTTATTGGGCAGTTTATGTAAAGATCCAAAAGCGTTTCACTTTTCATTCATAGGAATGAGGCGCAGGATGAGTACTGCCAAGAATTTGTGACAAATCCCCAAACTCTGCAAAATTTGCAAATCGCTTACATTTCGCCAAAAACTTTGCAGGTTCAATGCCAGAAATAAGGAACACATATAATTCACAGCATACTCTATGCCAGTGATGGCGAACCTCGGCACCCCAGATGTTTTGGAACTACATTTCCCATGATGCTCAACTACACTGCAGAGTGCATGAGCATAACGGGAAATGTAGTTCCAAAACATCTGGGGTGCCAAGATTCACCATCACTGCCCTATGCCCTTAGTCAACAATGAGTCATGAGAGTCAATTTGACATTAGCACATGTCTCCTATGGGAGTGCCAAGATTGAATACCAAGATTTGCTGCTCATAGAGTTCAATGGGGTTCACTGCGAAGTTTGCGAAATTCAAACTTAGAATGACATTTTTTAAATGATTAACAAATAAACCCAGGCAGATTCGCTCACCCATGCTCATTCAGATGAATGAGTTCTACGGTACTTTCATGGCACAGCATTGTTGATACTGTATACATCCTTAGTCTCCTATCGTCAACATGGTCACCCATGCCAAAAGAAGAAGAGGAGAAAGAGTTGCTTAAACATTATGAGACTCATTAAACTTGTGGGAACTGGAGTAATTATTGTTCAATATTATTAGTGAACTCTGCCCAAAGCCCAAAGTGTGTGTTCTTTACATATTTTGTGTTAGAGATTGGTGTTCTGTGAGCACTTTAAAAACTGAATTTTTCTGTCTGTAATAACTTACTCTTGATACAAATAGCAGGCACTATTAGTTGTACAACCATTGTGTACAAAGAACAGTTTTTCACATCAGCCAATCAGATATCAATTGAACTCATCTGACTATAGTGATTGGTTACTATGAGATACTGCTTTTCGCAATGATTTATTAAATACAAGTATAAGGGTTCATTAGTGGCAACTATTCAGTGGGACACTGCTGCACTGTTCATTGCAGGGTTTAGAACAGTGGTCTCCAAACTGCAGCCCGGGGGCCACATGCAGCCCTTTGCTTGCCTTTATCAGGCCCTTAGGGCACTATTCCACCCCACTGATAGGAGACATTATTCTGCCAACTGAAACCAACAATGGGGCAACAATTCTCCAACTAACATCAACAATGTGGCACTATTCCTCCCAATGATACCAACAATGGGATACTATTCCTCCCCCTATTAACAAATGTGACGATATTTACTCCCACTGATGCCTGGAAAATTTCCATTCCCACTGGCCACAGTCCAGCCCCCCTAAAGTCTAAAGGACAATAAAATAGCCTTTTGTTTAGAAAGTTTGGAGACCCCTGGTTTAGAAGAAGAACTCAAATTATTATTGCTAGCCTGATAAAGGTTGGAAACAAACTCAAAGAACTCTGCAAGCACACTAGGGAAAATAAAATTCTGTGAAAAAAACACTGCATGTACTGTACATGTTGAACGATTACAAATAAGGATGAGCTCAGGCATGTTCGCATGGTCCACGTGCAGAGCCCGCCAGGAAGTCGGCGCAGCGCTGCGCTAATCCCAGGCAGTGAGACATTGTCCCGATGTGCGGCTGCAGAGATCGGGCAATGTCTCACTGCCTGTGATTAGCGCAGCACTGCGCCGACTTCCTGGCGGGCTCTGCACGTGGACAATGCGAAAACGCCTGAGCTCATCCCTAATTACAACATGTTTTACCCCGTTTGGTCACTCCCATGTTCAGTATGTTACAGCTACACAGGCTTTAAACTTCAGCTATCATGACCCAATACCTTTTTTTTTCAAGCGCAATTCAAATTTAAAGCACCCTTCTCCCCCAGGGTGGGAGTGCTGAATACAGATAATAATGGGAGTGTTGGCAGTAAACAAGCTTTTAGAAGGCTTTTTTTAAAAATCCAGTGTAAAGCCTGTTTAAAACAGCAAATAGCACTCAGACTAAGACCCTATGCATAATTCCCAGTGTGGATGTGAGAGGTGATTTAAATAAATGCTTAATTAATTAATGCTTAATGGTGCTCTACAAACCAGCATTTACAAGTGATAACTAAACCAGACCCACAAATGGTTTCTTGTTAAAATTTGGGAAAAAAGATCAAGGCTGCAAAGTCTTAGTGATTTGCATGGGCTTAAAGCAATATCTTTTCTTATTCAACTACGTTTTTCATGGAATTAGCCACACAAAAGAAGAGACTGTTATAAAAAAAAAAATCACTTGCATTGTTAGGACACAGAGGGGCTTGGATACAGGCTAAGTTAAAGAAACTATTAGGATCTGTTACAATTACTAAAAGCTCTGTTCCTTGGATCTCTCCCCTGGCAGACTCTGGACAAATGCCCTTTTTACTGCTTCATTAAAACACTCTTGTGCTAGAGAACTCCCTGTCCTCACAGCACACACTGGTGGTGGTGGATTTAAAAAACGAAACGCTGTGAGGTTTTATAGATGACATTTTTATTATATAATATAGTATCCATAATTAAGTGCTCAATGCTGAATTTCAATCTGAATTTAGACAGGTCATCATTTTCACAAGGGTGCAAACACACCATCAATTGAGCATGCTAACTATCCAGGAGACTGGGACACTTCTGACTTCTATAGTCAAGCTGGCGGACTTCCACCTTCTATTTGAATTTGTGGACTTGCTGGCTAGACACAGGCCCTTACAGAGAAGTTACCTTTTGTATTACACAAAAGGGTTTCCTAAGATCACCCCAGGCCAATAAACAGTGTGCAGAAAGTAGAAAGTCTGTAGAATGCAAAGTTGAGAAAATCAGAAAAAATATTTGGGGATAATACTCTTTGTAGGTGACTTTAAAAAAAAAAAAAAAAAACATTTACATTGTGTTCAAATTAAAAAAAATAGTATCCTACTACAACTTGATTGATCTTATATACTAGAGTTGCTAGTGCCATACTAGTCTACAAGTTGTCAGAGTTATCTGTGTAGGAGTGCGTTCTGTAGCTGTTATATTTAAAAATCCTCAGAATGCATAGGCACAGTCCTAGCTTCATCTGACCCTCAAACCCCATGAGATACACAGAGATACACTATATTACCAAAAGTATTGCGACACCTGCCTTTACACGCACATGAACTTTAATGGCATCCCAGTCTTAGTCCGTAGGGTTCAATATTGGTTGGCCCACCCTTTGCAGCTATAACAGCTTCAACTCTTCTGGGAATAGTTGACCATTCTTCCAGAAGCATTTGTGAGGTCAGGCACTGATGTTGGACGAGAAGGCCTGGCTCGCAGTCTCCATTCTAATTCATTCCCAAAAGTGTTCTATCGGGTTGAGGTCAGGACTCAGGCCAGTGCAGGCCAAGTTCCTCCACACCAAATTCACTCATCCGTGTCTTTATGGACTTTTCTTTGTGCACTGGTGAACATCCATGTTGAAACAGGAAGGGGCCATCCCACAAAGTTGGGTGCATGAAATTGTCCAAAATGTCTTGGTATGCTGACGCCTCAAGAGTTCCCTTCACTGGAACTAAGAGGCAAAGCTCAACCCCTGAAAAACAACCCCACACCATAATCCCTCCTTCACCAAATGATTTTGACAAGTGCACAAAACAAGGTCCATAAAGACATGGATGAGCGAGTTTGGGTGGAGGAACTTGACTGGCCTGCACAGTTCTGACCTCAACCCAAAAGAACACCTTTGGGATGAATTATAGCAGAGACTGCGGGCCAGGCCTTCACGTCCACATCAGTGCCTGACTTCACAATTGTGCTTCTGGAAGAATGGTCAAGCATTCCCATAGACGCACTCCTAAACCTTGTGGACAGCCTTCCCAGATGAGTTGAAGCTGTTATAGCTGCAAATGGTGGACCAACGCAATATTGAGCCCTACGGACTAAGACTGGGATGTCATTAATGTTCATGTTCATGTAAAGGCAGGCGTCCCAATATTTTTGGTAATATAGTGTATTTGTTGACCAGTTCAGGCAGGAACCAAACAACCTGCCAGATTATTTTTATGTAAGAAAACTATACTACAAAGTGAAAAAGTATAAACAAAAGGGGAGTAAAAATAATCCATAAAAAGGTTGAACTAAATGCCCTAAATGCCTAAAGTAGATCTATATGCAAAACTTTTTTTCCATTTTGGATGAGTAAGGGAGGGCAGTAACCCCCTGTCAGTTTTTTTTTTTTTTGCTATCTTTTGGAGAGATTTCCCTTCACTTCCTGTACCATAGCCAAAACACGAAGTGAGAAGAATTCCCTCCAAAGTGAGAGAATCTCTGGTTGTTATCAGGGTCACCAGAACTACTGTCCCCTTTATTACTGCTCTGGGGACAACCCAAAATTTGTGATTTTCTTTTACTTTCAATTTTTAATAAAAAAAGGTCAAAGATAGAGGATGAATAGATATATAAAACATACGCTTTAATGACAGGAATAAGATTTAAGATACTATACCCAAGGTGGAAGGAACTTATATGAGAGGGGGAGGGGACTTTTCGCCCCCCCCCCCCCCCATCCCCCCTTTTTTTTTTTTTTTTTTTTCTTTCTCCTCCCCCCATCCCCTGTTGGAATGAATGTGGTGGAAGTAGTGGAATGAATGGTAGGCGGGTAAGGAAGAGGAAAGGTGTTAGTAAACCTATGGAGATACAAGGAACTCTAAATGGTTATACACACAAGCTGCAATTTAGTATATAAGTTAAAATATAAATTTATAACCTATAAGAAATAGGCTGACACCTTTTGTAAAAATGTAATTGTATGTTTAATTTGTAAAAACAGAAAAATTTTGATAAATAAAGATATATAAAAAAAAAAAAAAAAAACACGAAGTGAGAAGAATTCCCTCCAAAGTGAGAGAATCTCTGGTTGTTATCAGGGTCACCAGAACTACTGTCCCCTTTATTACTGCTCTGGGGACAACCCAAAATTTGTGATTTTCTTTTACTTTCAATTTTTAATAAAAAAAGGTCAAAGATAGAGGATGAATATCACTAACAGGGGCACAGACAACAATACAAATCTGACAGGGGTTCTAATCCCTGTCCACTCTAACTAAAGCAAAAAAAAAAAAGGTTTTGCCTTTAGTTTTACTTTAAACCATCTCAATGCCTACACAAAAGCTTAGCCATTCTAGCCAACCAAGCCAAATGTAACCAGTAGCAGTTATATAAAGAAGAGTTCTAAGTGCAGCAGATTGAATTATTTATTAGAACAAAAAATGTAAATGCCACTCACATGAAGTAGGAGCCAGTCTGACAGGATGTGAACTTGGCTGATGACACTAGATGCTGGAGGACGTGGAGGTGGCATGGCTACATGTTTGGAGGCGGCAACGCCTCTTTCTCAAGCCTGTCATCTAGTAGCAGCTATATGGTGGGACTCTACCCAGTGGGGAAACCTGACAAAGGGTTCTAAAGTCTTTCCACAAAAAAAGTTTTTTTGTGCCATCTGCATTCCTGATGTCCTCCTATTTCCTGTTATGTCTGACACTTGTTTCCTGGACAATTAGTGAGGTGAAATATCCTCAACTGAGACACTTTCAGCATTAAAAATCTACGGATATTCCAACTTAACCCCACACAACTCCATCTTATTCTAAAAGTCCTGAATTCAGATATACTTCAATTACTGCTCCAATTTTTCATTAACAAGAAGTCTTGGCAAATGTTTCTATGGGTTGGAATAATTACTGAAAAAGTCAGTTTCAGCAGTAATTAGGCAATGGGCATTAGACCCAATATGACATAAGAGTGCTGTTAATTTGTTTTTTTTAAAGCCCCGACAACGTGAGTATTTTTTTATTCTTAAACTTTTTATTTTTATTTCAACAATTTTTTTTCTTAAACTGAATCCTATTTTTTGTTTTATTTTCACTGGCGTTAGGCAAATTAGAATCCCTTGCCAGATCTTTTCTGCTGCCCATGGCCTCCACCTATATGTAGCCTGCTCCATTTAGATTGCTTGAGCTCTGTTGTGAATTGAGCTTTTTGCCTCTTCTCTCTCAGATACTTTATTTATACCGTATATTTCTATAATTGATGGTCACAATTCTCTTAGATTATTATTTTTTTCTCTCTTTCCTCTGTTCTTTACTGACCTGCAACATAAAGGCAGTTTATTGGAGAGTGAATGCTGAAGAAAGATAACAAGGGATAATAAGATGATGAAGCCATCCATATCACCTTCACACAATAGAGCAACCTATAAATCAACATAGAAATCTAAAGCCTCATACACACGATCGGACTTTGTACAAACTTTCCCGTGGATTTTTGTACAAAGGGCGTCGGCCGTGAACTTGTATTGCATACACACGGCAGGACTTTTTCAGCCAACTTTCACCAAATCATGTGTTTTTTCAGCTCTATACCACCACCTTTGGTCAACTTCTGTATTGTTGTCTGATCTTTTGCACTGGTTCTGAGCATGCGTGTTTGTACTTTGTACAAAAGTCCTTTGGTTTTCTGTACACACGATCTGACTTTGCTCCATCGGACTTGTGTTGCCGGAAAGTTTGTCCGTTCGCACAGCCAACAAAAGTCAGATGAAAACCGAAAAAGTTTGTCCGATGGAGCACACACGGTCGGATGTTGCCTTAAAACAGCTAATTTGCATGTTTGTTGTCAAAAAGTCTGATTGTGTGTATGGGCCTTAACTCATGATCCATGGGGAAGGCTTCAACTATTATATGATGTAATTTCTTCCAGTAAAATGATTAATTCTTCTAAAGTGTGTAGAGGAAAGGTTGTGTTAACACAAACCTCAGTTCTGGCCATGTAATAGTACCTACTACCAAAATAACAACCAAAAGCAACTGTGTTCTACAACGGTCATAAATCCAGGATCCTTGTGAGGCATTTATATTATTAACAATAAAATAGTACAGCATTCAGCTGGAATCATCTTACATACCAGACTATTCAAATACTTTAACACAGTAGATATCACAAGGACCTATGCAAGTTCCTGCATTTGAAAAAAGTTTTCTCTTGACTTTCTTTTGTCATAGATTAAAACCTGAACAAAGGTTTGCTCACACCTTGGTAGGGCACCATGCATGTATTAGTACACTGCATTGTCATTCGTTTTAAATGGCACCCAAGCACATGTATACAATGCAGCTGTGCAACAGCACACTGCCAAACACATGACGTGTGTTGCAGTGCACTGAAAAAAACAAATGCAGCAGGACCATTTTTTTCCTGCATTGATGTGCATTACAGTCAACTTATTTTGAATGGCAACCAAATGCACATCCAGAATGCAGCTGTGCAACAGCACACCACAACTATATGCTGCAAAATTATATAGCAGGACCCATTTTTTTACTGCATTGAAGTGCATTGCAATGCATTCATTTTGAATATGCTGCCTAATGCAGTGCACCACAATGCATTTTTACCTGTTGCCCGCATAACACATCTATGCAGCAACAAAAGGGCGGGCTTTAACGCTCGCACACTGCACATATGTATCACTGGGTGACCAATGTTTCTGTGCAGCTTACTGCGCGCTCCCAGCAGAGGGACTGAGCTCCCAAAGACAGCTCTCAAACCCTGCTAACGATCAGGAGCCGACAAGACTGGCTCCTGATTATGTGACCACTGTTACAGCCAATCACAATGGTTACATGCTCACCGATCCTTCCTGAAGGGGTTAACTGCTTCTCGACCAGCCACCGTCATTATACTCCCCTGGGCGAGCCATCGTAGCTGTACTTCAGCCACTTTGGGACCACTAGGGGGGGGCGCACCCACAGCGTGACGAGGGATCGGATGCACGTGTCGCGATGTCTGCTGGGCACCCAAGAAAACAGACAGATCTCCATTCTGTCAGGGGAGAGGAGCCATATCTGTTGTTCATACTAAGTATGAAAAATTATTGGTCTCCTCCCCCAGGCAGTCCCATCCCCCCCAGTTAGAATCACTCCCTAGGACACACACTTAACCCCTTGATCGCCCCCTAGTGTTAACCCCCTCCCTGCCAATGACATTTATACAGTAATCAGTGGCTATTTTTAGCTCTGATGGCTGTATAAATGTCAATGGTCCCAAAAAAGTGTCAAAAGTGTCCGATCTGTCCGCCGCAATGTCGCAGTCTCGATAAAAATCAGAAGCAGCCATTACTAGTAAAAAAAAAAATTATAATAAGAATGCCATAAATATATCCCCATATTTTGTAGATGCTATAACTTTTGCGCAAACCAATCAATATACGCTTATTGCGATTTTTTTTTTACCAAAAATATGTAGAAGAATAAATATTGGCTTAACCACCTCAGTACAGGGCATTTTCACCCCCTTCCTGACCAAGCCATTTTTCAGCTTTCAGCGCTGACGCACTTTGAATGACAATTGCGCGGTCATACAACACTGTACCCAAATGAAATTGTTATCATTTTTTCCCCACAAATAGAGCTTTCTTTTGGTGGTATTTGATCACCTCTGCGTTTTTTATTTTTTGCGCAATAAACAAAAGAAGAGCGACAAATTTAAAAAAAAAACAATATTTTTTACTTTTTGCTATACTAAATATCCCCATAAAAAAAATATATAAAAAAACATTTTTTTTTTCCTCAGTTTAGGCCGAAACGTATTCTTCTACATATTTTTGGTAAAAAAAAAATCGCAATTAGCGATTATTGATTAGTTTGCGCAAAAGTTATAGCGTTTACAAAATAGGGGATAGTTTTATAGCATTTTCATTAATATTTTTTTTTTTACTAGTAATGGCGGTGATCAGCGATTTTTATTGTGACTGCGACATTATGGCGGACACATCGGACATTTTTGACACATTTTTGGCACCTTTGTCATTTATACAGCAATCAATTCTATTTAAATGCATTGATTCCTGTATAAATGACACTGGCAGTGAAGGGGTTAACCACTAGGGGCGGGGAGGGGTTAATTATGTTCCCTGGGAGTGATTCTTACTGTGGGGGGAGGGGACTCACAAGGGGAGGAGACCGATCGGTGTTTCTCTGTACAGAGAACACACCATCGGCTCCTCTCCTCTGACAGGACCGTTGATCTGTGTGTTTACACACACAGATCCACGGTCCCGCTGTGTTACCGGGCAATCGCGGGTGCCCAGCGGACATCGCGGGCGCTGGGCACGCGCATCAGGTGCCCAGTGACACGGCGAGAGCTCCCTGGAGTGCACTGAAGGGGAGGCCGTCATTTGGTGGTTAAACTGAGGAAGAAATTATTATTATTTTTTTTTTATTTGGGGATATTTATTATAACAAAAAGTAAAAAATGTTGTTTCTTTTCCAGAATTTTCGCTCTTTTTTTGTTTATAGCGCAAAAAATAAAAAAATCGCAGAGGTGATCAAATACCACCAAAGAAAGCTCTATTTGTGGGAAAAAAAGGCATCAATTTTGTTTTTGTGTAACGTTGCACCACCACGCAATTGTCAGTTAAAACGACGCAGTGTCGTATCGCAAAAAATGGCCTGGTCATTAAGGGGCCAAATCTTCCGGGGCTGAAGTGGTTAATTAATACACAATAAAACTCAGGCTGTGGTGTACTGCAGTCTTATGTGAATGGGCCTGCAAAATCTAGCCAGAACTTTTTTTTTTTTGGATATAGCCAGTTAGCTCCTGTTGGTTTTTTATCAATGTGCTCCCATCTTCAATAGCAAGTGAGAGTAAAATATCCCCAATCGACAGCAATAAAAGCATCACAGACGCTCTTATCCCTACTGTATAAAAAAGGCATTCTTCAAAAAAGAGATAATCAGGAGCAATGTGACTGCTCTCTATTGGCTATTACACTATGCACTGCTGTCTGTACTGCTTTGTATATTAACCACAGCTCGCATCAGTGGCGGAACTACCGCCATAGCGACACATGCGGTCGCTATGGGGCCCGCAGCCAATCAAGGGCTCTCTGTTTACATTCAGAGAGGAGGAGGAGCCTGGGAGGAGGGACACACATGGCGCTGTTTCTGAGGTATGTAAGGGCCGGGGGGCATCGTCTGCTGTGGGGTCTGCACTACCCGGGGGGGTCTGTAATGGGTGGGGGGGTCTGCATTGCTGGGGGTGTCTACTGATGGGGGTCTGCACTGAGGTGGGGGGGTCTGCTGTGTGTCTGCTGTGGGGTCTGCACTACCCGGGGGGTCTGTAATGGGTGGGGGGGTCTGCATTGCTGGGGGTGTCTACTGATGGGGTCTGTAATGGGGGTGTCTGTACTAAGGGGGGTCTGCACTGAGGTGGGGGGTCTGTAATGGGGGTGTCTGTACTAAGGGGGTCTGCACTGAGGTGGGGGGTGTCTGTACTAAGGGGGTCTGCACTGAGGTGGGGGGTCTGTAATGGAGGATTGTCTGTACTAAGGGGGTCTGCACTGAGGTGGGGGGTCTGTAATGGGGGTGTCTGTACTAAGGGGTCTGCACTGAGGTGGGGGGGGGTCTGTAATGGGGGTGTCTGTACTAAGGGGGTCTGCACTGAGGTGGGGGGTCTGTAATGGAGGATTGTCTGTACTAAGGGGGTCTGCACTGAGGTGGAGGGGTCTGTAATGGGGATTGTCTGTACAAAGGGGGTCTGCACTGAGGTGGGGGGTCTGTAATGGGGGTGTCTGTACTAAGGGGGTCTGCACTGAGGTGGGAGTGTCTGTACTAAGGGGTCTGCACTGAGGTGGGGGGTCTGTAATGGGGGATTGTCTGTACTAAGGGGGTCTGCACTGAGGTGGGGGGTCTGTAATGGGGGATTGTCTGTACAAAGGGGGTCTGCACTGAGGTGGGGGGGGTCTGTAATGGGGGATTGTCTGTACAAAGGGGGTCTGCACTGAGGTGGGGGGTCTGTAATGGGGGATTGTCTGTACAGAGGGGGTCTGCACTGAGGTGGGGGGGGGGGTCTGTAATGGGGGTGTCTGTACTAAGGGGGTCTGCACTGAGGTGGGGGGGGTCTGTAATGGGGGTGTCTGTACTAAGGGGGTCTGCACTGAGGTGGGGGGGTCTGTAATGGGGGATTGTCTGTACAAAGGGGGTCTGCACTGAGGTGGGGGTCTGTAATGGGGGTGTCTGTACTAAGGGGGTCTGAACTGAGGTGGGGGGTCTGTAATAGGGGATTGTCTGTACAAAGGGGGTCTGCACTGAGGTGGGGGGGTCTGTAATGGGGGTGTCTGTACTAAGGGGGTCTGCACTGAGGTGGGGGGGGTCTGTAATGGGAGATTGTCTGTACTAAGGGGGTCTGCACTGAGGTGGGGGGGTCTGTACTAAGGGGTCTGCACTGAGGTGGGGGGGTCTGTAATGGGAGATTGTCTGTACTAAGGGGTCTGCACTGAGGTGGGGGGGTCTGTAATGGGGGATTGTCTGTACAAAGGGGGTCTGCACTGAGGTGGGGGGGTCTGTAATGGGGGATTGTCTGTACAAAGGGGGTCTGCACTGAGGTGGGGGGGTCTGTAATGGGGGATTGTCTGTACAAAGGGGGTCTGCACTGAGGTGGGGGGGTCTGTAATGGGGGATTGTCTGTACAAAGGGGGTCTGCACTGAGGTGGGGGGGTCTGTAATGGGGATTGTCTGTACAAAGGGGGTCTGCACTGAGTGGGGGGGTCTGTAATGGGGTTGTCTGTACTAAGGGGGTCTGCACTAAGGTGGGGGGTCTGTAATGGGGGATTGTCTGTACTAAGGGGGTCTGCACTGAGGTGGGGGGTCTGTAATGGGGGATTGTCTGTACTAAGGGGGTCTGCACTGAGGTGGGGGGTCTGTAATGGGGGATTGTCTGTACTAAGGGGGTCTGCACTGAGGTGGGTGGGGGGGGGTCTGTAATGGGGGATTGTCTGTACTAAGGGGTCTGCACTGAGGTGGGGGGGGTCTGTAATGGGGGATTGTGTGTACTAAGGGGGTCTGTAATGGGGGATTGTCTGTACTAAGGGGGTCTGCACTGAGGTGGGGGGGGTCTGTAATGGGGATTGTCTGTACTAAGGGGTCTGCACTGAGGTGGTGGGGGGGGTCTGCACTTGGGAGGGGGGTGTCTGTACTAAGGGGTCTGCACTGAGGTGGGGGTCTGTAATGGGGGATTGTCTGTACTAAGGGGGTCTGCACTGAGGTGGGGGGTCTGTAATGGGGGATTGTCTGTACTAAGGGGTCTGCACTGAGGTGGGGGGGTCTGTAATGGGGATTGTCTGTACAAAGGGGTCTGCACTGAGGTGGGGGGGTCTGTAATGGGGGATTGTCTGTACAAAGGGGTCTGCACTGAGGTGGGGGGGGGTCTGTAATGGGGGTGTCTGTACTAAGGGGGTCTGCACTGAGGTGGGGGGGTCTGTAATGGGGGTGTCTGTACTAAAGGGGTCTGCACTGAGGTGGGGGGGTCTGTAATGGGGGATTGTCTGTACAAAGGGGGTCTGCACTGAGGTGGTGGGGTCTGTAATGGGGGATTGTCTGTACAAAGGGGGTCTGCACTGAGGTGGTGGGGTCTGTAATGGGGTGTCTGTACTAAGGGGTCTGCACTGAGGTGGGGGGGTCTGTAATGGGGGGATTGTCTGTACTAAGGGGGTCTGCACTGAGGTGGGGGGTCTGTAATGGGGGATTGTCTGTACTAAGGGGTCTGCACTGAGGTGGGGGGGTCTGTAATGGGGGATTGTCTGTACTAAGGGGGTCTGCACTGAGGTGGGGGGGGGTCTGTAATGGGGGATTGTCTGTACTAAGGGGGTCTGCACTGAGGTGGGGGGGGGGTCTGTAATGGGGGATTGTGTGTACTAAGGGGGTCTGTAATGGGGGATTGTCTGTACTAAGGGGGTCTGCACTGAGGTGGGGGGGTCTGTAATGGGGATTGTCTGTACTAAGGGGGTCCTGCACTGAGGTGGGGGGGGGGGGGGGTCTGCACTTGGGTGGGGGGTGTCTGTACTAAGGGGGTCTGCACTGAGGTGGGGGGTCTGTAATGGGGGATTGTCTGTACTAAAGGGTCTGCACTGAGGTGGGGGGTCTGTAATGGGGGATTGTCTGTACTAAGGGGGTCTGCACTGAGGTGGGGGGTCTGTAATGGGGGATTGTCTGTACAAAGGGGGTCTGCACTGAGGTGGGGGGTCTGTAATGGGGGATTGTCTGTACAAAGGGGGTCTGCACTGAGGTGGGGGGGTCTGTAATGGGGGTGTCTGTACTAAGGGGGTCTGTAATGGGGGTGTCTGTACTAAGGGGTCTGCACTGAGGTGGGGGGGTCTGTAATTGGGGATTGTCTGTACAAAGGGGGTCTGCACTGAGGTGGTGGGTCTGTAATGGGGGATTGTCTGTACAAAGGGGGTCTGCACTGAGGTGGTGGGGTCTGTAATGGGGGTGTCTGTACTAAGGGGGTCTGCACTGAGGTGGGGGGTCTGTAATGGGGGATTGTCTGTACTAAGGGGGTCTGCACTGAGGTGGGGGTCTGTAATGGGGGATTGTCTGTACTAAGGGGGGTCTGCACTGAGGTGGGGGGTCTGTAATGGGGGATTGTCTGTACTAAGGGGTCTGCACTGAGGTGGGGGGGGGTCTGTAATGGGGGATTGTCTGTACTAAGGGGGTCTGCACTGAGGTGGGGGGGGTCTGTAATGGGGGATTGTCTGTACTAAGGGGGTCTGCACTGAGGTGGGGGGTGTCTGTACTAAGGGGGTCTGCACTGAGGTGGGGGGTCTGTAATGGGGAATTGTCTGTACTAAGGGGGTCTGCACTGAGGTGGGGGGGGGGGTCTGTAATGGGGGATTGTCTGTACTAAGGGGGTCTGCACTGAGGTGGGGGGGTCTGCACTTGGGTGGGGTGTCTGTACTAAGGGGGTCTGCACTGAGGTGGGGGTCTGTAAATGGGGATTGTCTGTACTAAGGGGGCCTGCACTGAGGTGGAGGGGTCTGTAATGGGGGATTGTCTGTACTAAGGGGGTCTGCACTGAGGTGGGGGGTCTGCACTTGGGTGGGGGGTGTCTGTACTAAGGGGGTCTGCACTGAGGTGGGGGTCTGTAATGGGGGATTGTCTGTACTAGGGGGGTCTGCACTGAGGTGGGGGGGGGGTCTGTAATGGGGGATTGTCTGTACTAAGGGGGTCTGCACTGAGGTGGGGGGGTCTGCACTTGGGTGGGGGGTGTCTGTACTAAGGGGGTCTGCACTGAGGTGGGGGGTCTGTAATGGGGGATTGTCTGTACTAAGGGGGGCCTGCACTGAGGTGGAGGGGTCGTTAATGGGGGATTGTCTGTACTAAGGGGGCCTGCACTGAGGTGGAGGGGTCTGTAATGGGGGATTGTCTGTACTAAGGGGGTCTGCACTGAGGTGGGGGGGTCTGCACTTGGGTGGGGGGGTGTCTGTACTAAGGGGGTCTGCACTTGGGTGGGGGGTCTGTACTGAGGGGGGTGTCTGTACTACTGGGGGGGGGGGTTCTGTACTACTGTACTGTACTGCACTGTTGGGGGGTCTAGTTACGCCCCTGGCTCGCATGCTCCTGTTAATTTAACCCAACTGTTTAAACTAATTACAGTCCTACAACTGTTATCATTTGCTTCTCTTCCACACATTCCCAGGCACTATTTACAGTGCAGTGACAGCTGTTATTATCTAGCAGTGCATGCGGAGTAAAATCCACTACAAATCGGGGTCATGTGGCCACCCACCAGCTGGTATCCCCATCCTAACAGGCACAACATTTTCTCAACCTGCTATCCATCAGCTCCTTCATAGCCTGTGCCTCCAGCTGCAGTGCTCCCTCCTCCAGCACTAAGCTGCATTCCTTCCCACTGAGTCCTCCCAGCTCTTTGCCAGCAGCCAACCACATCCAGGCAGATGTGTTCACAAAATACAAGCTGACGGATTCGGCTTCCATAACCCCTGGCTGTCTGGAAAAGCTCATTATTTCCATTGCTGGGCTATCATATTTAGCAGAACATCTTACGAAGCATACTACGCGGACAATAAAGTGTGGAAAGCAGCTTTGTACAGCATGGACACATTCCAGATCTGTGCTGCAATTCTACTAGGAGTCATTTTTCATCAAGGCTCGCATAGAATTTTCCATTGTGCATGAACAATCTGTGTAGAGCAGTGCATTGCTTGTGCTACAAAAAAAAAGTTTGCAGACTATATAAAAAATTTGGACATTATTAGGTAACTACGCCAAAACTGACTGCTTGCTTTCAGTTGGACTTTGGTGGGTTTCATCATTGAGTATGTGAGACTCCATCATGCCCTAATATTCTGCCGACACCTCAGATACTCGTGTGCTAATGTCACTTTTTACGGAAGTTACCTGCCAAAGAATTTGTATTTCTTACCATCCATTCCTGTGATTTAAATAGCCTTTACAAATGTAGCACACTGACCGGATTGGTTTGGCAGTTTGATCGCGGCTTCCATTCCCTGATATGCACATGGCAGCCAAGCACACAACATTTCGACACACACTTGACACACACTTGAGCCAGTAACCAGGCTATGTATGTTTTTTTCTGTGGTATTTATTTTTGGGTAGAACTTGGATAGGATGAGGGTGAGCCTGGGGATACTCCAATATACAATTGAAAATGGGAACACTAATGCGGCGTACACACGGTCGGAATTTCCGATGGAAACTGTCCGATGGGAGCTCTTCATCGGATTTTCCGACCGTGTGTATGCCCAACGGTCTTTTTCTGTCGGAATTTCCGACGGACTTTGAATTGAGAACCTGTTCTCAATTTTTTTCCGACGGAAAACCTTTCTATCGGATTTTCCCATCGTGTGTATGCACTTCCGACGCATGCTCGGAAACAATTCGACGCATGCTCGGAAGCATTAAACTTCCATTTTATAGTGCTGTCGAACGTGTTTTATGCCGCTGTGTTATTGACCGTCGGAATTTGGTGTGATCGTGTGTAGGCAACACAGCTTGAGCGGAATTCCGTCGGATTTACGATGGAAAAACCGTCGGAGTTTTTTCCGACGAGAATTCCGATCGTGTGTACGCGGCATAACTCTGCACTAAGACTTCAGGGCAAGGACACCCCCCCCCCCCTTTGAAGTGTATGGATGAATGGTACCCCTCAACAGGAATACAGTCATGGGTAGTAGCTGGTGAACTCCCAGAAAAGCTAAGGAAAGTCTTTAGGACTTCAGGGTGATGGCACCCCATTTGAAGTGTATAGGTGAATAGTACCAAACAGGAATTCCTCAACAGGAATACAGTCCTGAGTGTACAAAATAGTAACTACTGATCTCCCAGAGAACCTAGGAAAGTCTTTGGGTCCAGAAGGCTGGTACTCACTGTTTCCTGATCTCAGTGCAGCCATGTGCAAGATCAGTCAACTTCTGTACTACAGTCGCCTGTGTCTTGGATCCTTAGGAGGCTTTCTGTAAATGCTCCAGGAGGGTAGAACGGAGGTCCCCCAGCTAAGAAGTAGGTCGGACCCCACAAATGTTGCTGGCTGTTCTGGGCAGTTCTTCCTCAGGCTGATTCTTACTCCCCCAGGAACAAGAGGCCTCTGCTCTGGACTCTAGCCCATTTATATCCCCCTCAGCCCCCTGCTGGTCACCTGCCAAATTGGGATTGGCTGGGGAGATATTAACATGCAGGCTGAGGTCATGTTCTCCCACCCACCATGTCCCAGGGTCCCCTGCCAGACAAGGGGGATTTATTGAGCCAATACCTACAGAGCCCAGAGCAGACCTAACTAGTCAAATACTGCTCTCCCTGATTACAGGGAGGCCAGAAAATTAATTTAACAAACAGTAGCTTCATGGAGCGCTACACAAATACAACTAGCAGCCTGGAGAACTGACTTGTTTCTGCTACAATTACTGTCTCCAGCCTGTGAATGGAAAGTGAAGGAGCAGCATGAAAGACTCATGCTGATGCACATTCTGTTCCCCTGTTAGCATAGTCCTTGATGGCACATGTGTAGGCAGGTGCAGTATGCCTTCTTTACTGCAGGTGGAGCTCAAAGAGGAAGAGGAGAGGAATTCTAGAGGAACATGGTTCCTCTATGGTTTCCCTGGTCACTGGGAGAGCTATCCGATTGGATGCTGGGGCCCCATGTGACTCTGGTGGCCATCTTGGGTCAGGCAGAGTCTATTTAAGACCCTGGTTCCTGGGCATTTCACGTGTGGGTAGTGTATGGACAGGTCACCTGTCTGGCAGGGACAGTAATTAGCATCAGGAAGAGGTTCCAAATGAGTAGGGAAAGTGCAGAGACATGCCATCCTTCCTGGAAGCCTCTCTTCTTGGGGTGGGAACCATCCAGGATGCATTATGCTCCTCTGATACAGACGCTGTCGGCACACCTGAGGCCTATTGATACACCCAACACTGTAACGTTCTGTGAGTGTACCCGGTTAGGTTGTCTCCCCCGCTGGGTTAGTTGCTGAACTTTAACTTCAATACAGTTCTGTTTCTGCAACTGGACTCTTAAGTGTTTTCTGCAGCCACACCATGCTGTCCAGTCACAGGCTAAGAGAGTGAAAAGACCTGTAAGTGTCAAGGGATTCATAGTCGTGGAAGATAGGGTCCAGTTCTAATACATTTGAATGTGTTGGAGCTTCAAGCTGC
The DNA here is from genome assembly GCA_028564925.1 of Lithobates sylvaticus. Classification (NCBI taxonomy): domain Eukaryota; kingdom Metazoa; phylum Chordata; class Amphibia; order Anura; family Ranidae; genus Lithobates; species Lithobates sylvaticus. Next base: position 196,746,099 of record CM053029.1, read on the forward strand.
TTTCAAAGCTTTAAAAGGTATTTCTTCTATTACTAGAGAGGTTGTCTTGTAAAACAAAGTTTAAACAGCAGAATGGCGCTGTCGTACATCATTCAGGGAGGAACGAAAGATGAATTTCTAGCAACAGAGCTGTTTTCCTGGGCAGAGGTACCTAGAAGATCTAATGGCACCTGCTAGCAGCATTCTGGAGAATTCAGTTGGGTATAAGCTAAGTGGTCACTGAACATAGTTTATCTCAACCCCATATTCAAAGGATGGAGGACTCCTTAGATGGATGTAATGCACGAGTTCCAAGATTCTTACTCAATATTACTGCCCAGAGGCCTTAGGGCAAGATGTCCTTTCAACATCATGGAGCCTCCAGCTGGTATACATCTACCTACCTCTGATAATGTGATGTACTCATGAAGATAGACAGGGAGGAAGTTTCACCCATAGTCAATCTTCCATGCTGGCCAATGCTGCAGTGATTTCCTTTACGCCTAGATTTGGTAACAGTGCCTCCTCTTTCCCTTCCTCTAGAGAGCGATCACCTCACTCAGAATGGTCATCCTCATCCCAGTGTCACTCGCCTGAATTTAAGGGTGTAGAGATTGAAAGGAGGGGCTTCTTCTTCAGAAGAAACTCTTCTTAAGGCTCCATGTACACTGGAGCTCATAAACAGCCGTTCTGAACGTTGGATTGCTGGCAGGAAAACGCTGCTTTAAAAATTTGATTTTATCAGCGTTTTGCATTGCCGTTAATGCGCGTTTAGGGGCGGTAGCTTTTAGCCACGTTTCTCTGCCTCTATTCAAAATGAATGGTTCCCTATGGGAGCCCATTGATTTGATTTGAAGTCGCACCAGAAGTCGGATCATCATGATCCGACTTGCGGTGCATCTTGTGCGCCGAGGATGAAGGGGAACCCCCCGCCAAAATGAAAAAAAAAACGGCATGGGGGTCCCCCCAAAATACATACCAAACCATTATCCGAGCATGCAGCCCGACCGGTCAGGAAAGGGGGTGGGGACGAGCGCCCCCCCTCCTGAACCGTACCAGGCTGCATGCCCTCAACATGGGGGTAGGTGCTTTGGGGCAGGGGAGGCCCTGCGCCCCCCACCCCAAAGCACCTTGTCTCCATGTTGATGAGGACAATGACCTCTTCCCGACAACCCTGGTCGTTGGTTGTTGGGGTCTGCGGGTGAGGGGCTTATCGGAATTTTGGAGCCCCCTTTAATAAGGGGCCCCCAGATCCCGGCCCCCCACCCTATGTGAATGAGTATGGGGTACATCATACCCCTACCCATTAACCTGAAAAAAAAGTGTCAAAAATAAAACACTACACAGGTTTTTAAAGTAATTTATTAGGCAGCTCCGGGGGTCTCTTCCGACTTCAGGGGTCTCTTCCGACTTCTCCGCTCTCTCTTCGGTTCTTTTTCTGCTGTCTTCTGCCTGGCTCCTCCGCTATCTTCTGCTCTATTGCCCGTTCTTTTGCTAGCAGTGGCCCGGTCTTCTCCGTCAACATTGGAAGAAGAGCAGAGGGAAGAAGACGACGGAGAAGCTATTTTGCTAGCGGTGGCCCGGTCTTCTTCGTCAACATCGGAAAAGAAGAGCAGAGGGAAGAAGACAACGGAGAAGACCGGACCACCGCTAGCAAAAGAGCGGGCAAAAGAACAGAAGATAGCGGAGGAGCCCGGCAGAAGACAGCTGAAAAAGAACTGACCCCAAAGCACCTTGTCTCCATGTTGATGAGGACAATGACCTCTTCCCGACAACCCTGGTCGTTGGTTGTCGGGGTCTGCGGGTGAGGGGCTTATCGGAATTTTGGAGCCCCCTTTAATAAGGGGCCCCCAGATCCCGGCCCCCCACCCTATGTGAATGAGTATGGGGTACATCATACCCCTACCCATTAACCTGAAAAAAAAGTGTCAAAAATAAAACACTACACAGGTTTTTAAAGTAATTTATTAGGCAGCTCCGGGGGTCTCTTCCGACTTCAGGGGTCTTTTCCGACTTCTCCGCTCTCTCTTCGGTTCTTTTTCTGCTGTCTTCTGCCGGGCTCCTCCTCTATCTTCTGCTCTATTGCCCGCTCTTTTGCTAGCAGTGGCCCGGTCTTCTCCGTCAACATTGGAAGAAGAGCAGAGGGAAGAAGACGACGGAGAAGCTATTTTGCTAGCGGTGGCCCGGTCTTCTTCGTCAACATCGGAAAAGAAGAGCAGAGGGAAGAAGACAACGGAGAAGACCGGACCACCGCTAGCAAAAGAGCGGGCAAAAGAACAGAAGATAGCGGAGGGGCCCGGCAGAAGACAGCTGAAAAAGAACTGAAGAGAGAGCGGAGAAGTCGGAAGAGACCCCTGAAGTCGGAAGAGACCCCCGGAGCTGCCTAATAAATTACTTTAAAACCTGTGTAGTGTTTTATTTTTGACACTTTTTTCCAGGTGAATGGGTAGGGATACCCCCTACTCATTCACATAGGGTGGGGGTCGGGATCTGGGGGCCCTCTTGTTGAAGGGGGCTCCCAAATTCCGATAAGCCCCTCGCCCGCAGACCCCGACAACCAACGGCCAGGTTTGTTGGGAAGAGGCCCTTGTCCTCATCAACATGGGGACAAGGCGCTTTGGGGTGGGGGCGCTAGCTTTTAGCACCTACCCCCATGTTAAGGGCATGCGGCCTGGTACGGTTCAGGAGGGGGGCGCTCGCTCATCCCCACCCCCTTTCCTGACCGGCCGGGCTGAGTGCTCGAATAAGGGTTTGGTATGGATTTTGGGGGGCCCCCACGCCGGTTTTTTGGTGAAGGGGGTTCCCCTTAAAATCCATACCAGACCCCCCGCCAATTTTTTTTTCATTTTGGAGGGGGGTTCCCAATCATCCTCGGCACACAAGACGCACCGCAAGTCAGATCATGATGATCCGACTTCTGGTGCGACTTCTATTCAAATCAATGGACTACCAAGGGGAACCATTGATTTTGAATAGAGGCAGAGAAATGCTGAACGAGGCTTAACGCTCTTTCTACAGCGTTAACCCTCGTCAATGGCGTCACTAGGCGGGACCAGAGGGGGCGGCCCTAACCCCCAAACATTATGCTGTGCCCCACCATGTGCCCCCCCCCCCCCCAATTAATTATTTTTTTCCTTTTTTACAAAAAGGCAATGTCTTTTTGTTTGCATTCGTAGCAGATATGCTGCATCTTAAGACAGTCTCTGTTGAGAGGAAAAGCGTCCCCAGTCAGCTCCTGTGGGTTATTCCTCCCCCTCCCACTGCATAATGCGAGCGCTCACACAACCACGGCCGCCCAATCTGCTCCTTCCCCTGCATCCTCATTGGCAGGGAGAAGAGCGAGTTGCAGGCAGGACTCCACCAGGACTCTCAGTTACTGAAAAAACAGACTGATTTCTCCCGTCCTCAGGACAGGAGAACCAGCCTGTAATTTCCAAGAGATGCCAGACCAGCGCTGTCAATAGCAGGGACGGGACAGCAAGAGGAGGCTGGGGAACCCCACAGTGGCAGAACACCAGGGCCCATGGCAAGACAACCTTTGCAACCCTGATAGTTCTCCCACTGCTTTGGACCCTTATATTTTCTTGGTATGCTGGTGACATATATCTCTTGTTTTCTGCCACCCTGGGGGGCCCCAATACAGTAGGAAGGGAGCTCACTGCAGAACATGTGAAAGGGCCCGTTGTCGGATCGTAGTAAAGGGCCCCAGGATATATATATATATATATATATATATATATATAATTGCATTTTATAGTTTCCCCCCTACTTTTGTCCCTGTCCCCCCATGTGCCCCCCCTAAATGTGAAATCTGGAGACGCCACTGACTCTCGTTTAACACCTTTTACCGGTGTCTGGCATTGCCAGTACTGCTCTTGAACGCGTTTTTATGGCGTTCAGAAAACAGCCCATAAACTCCACTGCTGATAAACGTCCAAAAACGTCCATGTGTGCATGGACACATAGGATAACATAGAGTGGAGTTTATGGGCTTTTAAAAAAAACGCCCAAACTCCAAAAAACTTGCGTTTATGAGCTCCAGTGTGCATGGAGCCTTAAACTGAAGTTTAATTTGCTTATTTTTTTACCTTCTCTGGTTTATCCCTCTCCCTACTTGCTAATGAAAGTTTTAACTAAAACCTGTTCTCATTACATACCTTATTATAGACCCAGCTATTTTATGTCTGGCAAAAGCTGAGGAATGTCTCCTAGGGGGTAATAATACTAAGATGACTATTTAAAAAGGAGCGGCCATTGTATTTTTTTTATATACTCCTGGCCAGTATTAATCATCACCCACACAACTGTGTCCTTTTGAGCATTACACTAGCGATAAAAATAGTTGGTATTCAACAGTGATACACTGAAACAGGTAACAATTCTGCATGTATTAATGCTGTGTAGACTAATACTGGAACAACAATGTATCTGACAAAAGCACCAATAGCACCCACAGAACCTGTGGGACCTGTAATCTGCTCTTCATACACTATTAACAAGAGTACACTGCAGGGCCTTTCCCCCACATGTCTTTATCTGGAACAGGAGAGACAACTGCAGGGAATGTTTTCCATATCTGTTCAGTAATGAGGAAGGACATCTGTGTGCTGAAAAGTTTTCCTACATACTAAAAAAAAATGTTTATGGTCTTAATTCTGGTGCTTAGTTAAATCATCTTCGTAAAAGCAAAAAAGTAAAGTAAAAAAGAGAAAGTGACCCTTAGTCCCCCATTGAGCTTCTGCTCTGCCTCTGTGTAAGGTAACCTCCTTTTTATTTTTTTATTATTATTATCATGCAGGATTAATATAGCGCCAACAGTTTATGCAACGCTTTACAACGTGAGGACTGACAGTACAGTTACAATACAATTCAATACAGGAGGAACCAGAGGGCCCTGCTCGTTAGAGCTTACAATCTAGAAGGCAAGGTCAAGTGATACAAAAGGTAATAACTGTGGGGATGAGCTGATGAAATAAATTAAAGTACAGTTGTTGGTGTAGGTGGAGGCAGAATAGGCTTCTCTGAAAAGAAAAATTTTACAACATGTAGTAACAGAGCGGGTCCAGCATCCCGGGCTGTGATCATTCATGCCTTGGTAGCGTTGGGGATTGCGCTGGCTGGCAGCAGGACGGTGAGAGTGCGTGCTATTAGCTGAAATGGCTGGACACTGACTACTTCACCAAGGGTGCTGGAGAGTAGACCTTCTCAGCCTTTTAAAACAGAGCAGCATCCAATGTGGTGATCAGGAGACTGGGTACATTACTGGCATCTAAAAGTCATATAACATTATACAGGTACAATATAAAACATTTTGAGTGTGGGATTTCCTGGTGTAATTTAGTGGGGATGGGGGGCCTCCTGGAGTAGTATGGGGGGATAAGGGGGTCCTCTAGTGTTTACAATATGGAGGAAGGCGTCTCCCAGTGTGTACTGTATTCTCCTGGTGGGGGAGGGGATCCCTTGTTAATTACACCACCCAGTAGATCACACAGGGTTTGGCAGGCTGTATGGTGTTCAGTCCCCTGGAAGTCCCCAGGTTGGTCGGTACATGTCTCTCAGGGAACACTGTTCCGATCGTTAACACGGAAATTATTTGGGCACACTTCCAGTGTGGCCCTGCTCCCTGGGTGTGTAATAAAAAGGTGTGGGCTCTCCCTGTCCCCCGGCCCAGCACAGACAGGTGTGGTAGTCCTCCACTCACCCACAGCCATTTTCAATGTATCAGACAAAGACTCTTCTCCTCCTCTGCTCCCTTCACCGACACCCCATCCTCAGCCCTCCTCCTCAGCTCCCCTCACTGTCACCCCATCCCCAGCCCTCGTCCCCCGCTGCCCTCACTGTCACTCCATCCCGGACCCTCGTCCTCCGCTCCCCTCACTGTCACTCCATCCCGGACCCTCGTCCTCCGCTCCCCTCACTGTCACCCCACCCCAGCCCTCCTTCTCTGCTCCCCTTACCAACACCCAATCCCTGGCCCTCCTCCTCTGCTCCCCTCACCAACACCCTATCTCTGGCCCTCCTCCTCCGCTCTCCTCACCGTCCCCCCATCCCCGGCCCTCCTCCTCTGCACCCTTCACTGTCACCTCATCACCGGCCCTCCTCCTTGGCTACACTCACCAACACCCAATCCCTGACCCTCTTCCTCTGCTCCCCGCACCATCATCCCATCCCCGGTCCTTGTCCTCCCCTCTCCTCCCCTCACCGTCATTTCATCCCCAGCCCCCCATCTCCACTCTGAGCCACCCCCACTCTGAGCCAGTCCTAAAAATGTGTCCAGGTTTCAGGGGAATCCCAGACAGGTGTCTATGTCCAGCTTAAAAAAGTTCTGCACTATATTGCCCATTACACACTCCTCCTGCACTACTGTATATACACTATAATGCACATTACACACTCCTCCTGCACTACTGTATATACACTATATTGCACATTACACACTCCTCCTGCACTATATACACTATAGTGTGCATTACACGCTCCTGCACTGTATAAACTATATTGTACATTATGCGTTCCTGCGCTATATATACTGTATTGTACATTACACGCTCCAGCAATATATACACTATGTTGTACATTACATGTCCCTGTACTATATAAACTATATTGTACATTACGCATTCCTGCGATATATATACTGTATTATACATTACACACTCCTGCAATATATACACTATATTGTACATTACATGCTCTTGCACTATATATACTGTATTGTACAATACACGTTCCTGTGCTATATACACTATATTGTACATTACACGCTCTTGCACTATATACACTGTATTGTATATTACACGTTCCTGCAATATATACACTATATTGTACATTACACCCTCCTGCAATACATACACTATGTTGTACATTACACGCTCTTGCTCTAAATACATTGTATTGTACATTACACGCTCCTGCACTATATACACTATATTGTACATTACAGACTCTGCACGACATATACACTATATTGTATATTACATACTTCTCATTAAAGTGTTCAATTTCTTAACAGTTGCTGGTTGCTAGGCAGTCCATGACTTTTTTAACTGGTTGCCGACCAGCCGCCGCAGTTTTACTGCGGCAGCATGGCACAGCTGGGCGAAACGTCGTTACCTTATGTCGCTTTGCCTTTTGGCCATTAGGGGCACGCATGCGCCGCCGGAGGCGCGTGCCCACAGCATGCTCCCGGAGCCGCTGCGAGTGCCCGACCGGCGTGATGACTGCCGGACACCCGCGATCGCTCGTGACAGAGCGAGAAGTGGAATCTGTGTGTGTAAACTCAGCGGAGAGGAGACAGATCGTGTGTTCATACTGTGTATGAACACCGATCTCTCTCTCCTCCTAGACAGTCCCATCCCCCTAAAGTTAGAACACAGTGAGGGAACACAGTTAACCCCTTGATCGCCCCCTAGTGTTAACCCCTTCCCTACCAGTGACATTTTTACAGTAATCAGTGCATTTTTATAGCACTGATCGCTGTATAATTGTCAATGGTCCCAAAAATGTGTAAAAGGGTCCAATTTGTCGGCCGCAATATCACAGTCCCGATAATAAATCGCAGATAGCGACCATTATTAGTAAAAAAAATAATAAAAATTACATAAATCTATCTGTCTGTACTTACCCTGTCTCGTGGCAGTAGGACAGCTCCTCGATGTCTTCTTCAGTCCTCTCTTCCCGTGCTCTGCTATGATTGGACGCCTGGCATCCTCCGTCACTGTAATTTAGGCGCCCTGCTCCCGAAAAGGGGCAAGGCGCCTGAATAGGGGACGGCAGCGGCGGCCATAGATAGATTCATGCAATGCATGAATCTATCTATTGGTGCTAGAGGGGGGTGGCAGGAGAGAGGGGGCGGCGCCCGTATGGATGCAACACCACTGCTCTAGCCTATGCTGGTTATGGAGCCTAGAGCTAAAATAGCTATAGAATCCCAGACCACCAGGGACAGAGTTAACTAAAATAACAAGAGCTGAATATAAACTCTATTGCAATAAACAGGCTCACCAACTAATATACAGTTAGTATTTGATATAGTGCAAGTAAGATAACAACAAGGGGACAGATATACTTCTGTGACCAAGATATATAGATACAACACACACACACTAAGGGAAGTGTCACGTATTCAGATAAGACCAAAACTGTGTGGACTACAACAGAGGAAACCCAAACGTGTATTAGTGAAATATTATTATTATTATACGCGATTTATATAGTGCCAACAGTTTATGCAGCGCTTTACAATGTATAGGGGGGAACAACACAATTACAGTACAGTTCAATACAAAAGGTACTGGAGGGCCCTGCTCGTAGAGCTTACATTCTAAAGGGAGGGTGTGGTACAAAGGGTAATAGCTGCAGAGAATGATTTGATGGGGGTGGCTTGGGGACAGTTGTTAGGTGGGTGTGGGATAGGCTGAATAAATGAGTTTTCAGGGATCTCCTAAAGGTGGGTGTGGGATAGACTTCGCTGAATAAATTAGTTTTCAGGGAGCTAGAGAGCAGGAGGTCCTGGGAGGAGTGGAGGGGACGATTTGGGCGATATCTGCAGATGAGGTTGGTGATGTAGCTGGGGGCGATGTTGTGAATGGCCTTGTGTGTTATGGTTTGCATTTTGAATTTTACACGGTGGGGTAGGGGAAGTCAGTGAAGGGCATACAAGGGGGATTTTGTATGGGGGGGGGGGTGGGGGTGGGGGGGGGGGGGGGGGGGGGGGGGGGGGGGGGGGGGGGGGGGGGGGGGGGGGGGGGGGGGGGGGGGGGGGGGTGGGGGGGGGGGGGGGGGGGGGGGTGGGTTCGGGGGGGGGGGGGGGGGGGGGGGGGGGGGGGGGGGGGGGGGGGGGGGGGGGCGGGGGGGCCAGGGGGAGCTCTGGGGGGGGGGCGCCCTCTAAGTGCAGCAAATTAAAATCAATTTAATATAAAAGAAGATTAAGAACACTCACACATTAAATGTGTCATAAAGGCATATCTGAGATTTAGAGGATCTTCCGTATTTGGGTCCCGGATGAGGTGATGTCATCAAAGCTGCTGTCAGATGTAAGCGTCCTGTGTGATCCAGTGGAGATCTGGTGGCGCTGTGGGTTCTCGGTGCCTCCGGATGGCTGGATAACAGGCTGTGCGGACAGTGGGTAGCTGAGTGTTAAGCAGTGATGTTGTTGCTGCAAACACTTCCGGGTACGGGTCACGTGGGCGGCGCTTCGGGGCATGCGTGCCCCTTCGTCAGGCTTTGATTATGGCCATATTGGAGATGGGAGTTTTGTACCCTCAGTGGGGAGTGGCTGGAAACCGGATTGGAGGGCGAACAGAGGGGGCGGGGCCGAACGGAGGAAGGGATGGTTACCATGGGAACCGGGCCAGCAATGTAATAGGAAGAAGTGTATTTTAAACTAAGCTGGAGATGGCCATATAAACGAGCGAGTTATCAGGCGGGATATATATGGAGATAGGGTGGGTGATGGATATGGGTGACTATGTTAAAGAGGACTATAATGGGGAGGTTGGTAATTAAAAACAATGTAATGTGAACTTTTATTTAGGTAGCATGATTATATTAACTAAATATTGCAAGGGGAAAAGGCAGTGATGAAGTTGTTAAATAAGGAATAAAAACATAAAAAATAATAAATATATATATATGTGTACTAGAATACCTGCAAACCTGCCATAGGGGGGTATTAATGGATGATAAGATATGTACAAAAATATATAAATGGCAATATAAGACATATGAGTTATACTGACGACTATGGACTATATATTATATACTTACGGCCAATTAGATTCATTATGTGGGGGCGACATTGGGAGATCTATATATATATAGAAAATAAAAGGAGAACGTTATACAATATAATGTGGTGTTATTTTGTACTTGCATACTAATTAACAGATTGAGTAAGATGATGGGGGGAAAAACAGAGAGGGGGAGGGGGGGGGGGGGGGGGGGGGGGGGGGGGGGGGGGGGGGGGGGGGGGGGGGGGGGGGGGGGGGAGGGGGGGGGGGGGGGGGGGGGGGGGGGGGGGGGGGGGGGGGGGGGGGGGGGGGGGGTAGGGGGGGGGGGGGGGGGGGGGTTTTGGAGAGAAAGGGTGAGAGAGGGGGGGGGTTTTGGGGAGGGGGGGAAAAAAGTAGGAGAAGGTGGAGGGGGGGGGGGGGGGGGGGGGGTTTTAGGGGGGAAAAGTGGAAAGTGAAGATAAGGGGTGGGGGAAGGGAAAATAAGGGGGGGGGGGTATTTATGAGTGGTTGGTATATTAGGAGGAGGATAGCTGGAGAAGATGTCAATATTTTGGAAGATGGAGAACTGTGGGGAAGGTAGCGGATAGAGAAAATACGGGAGATTATGTATAGAAGGGTGACCGTATTAGAGGGTGCCTTCACGATGGTTGGTGGCATAAGAGGGGATAATAAGAGAACATCAACGTACGCTTAAACATACAAGATATGTCAGCCGATGAGCATATAGATAAACATCAGAAGTGTATATAGACACTTATATATAAAAATACATGTGAAAATATATATATCTATGCAAGATATAAAATCTATATGTATATATAGATATATACACATAAAAAAAACATATATATATATATATAAAAAAAATTATTATACATACACATAAAAATCATATAAACAAACACAAATAGAACTGGATATACAGACTATTGTCATAATCATATAAGGGTGGTATCGTGAAGTGTCAGTGACGTACGGGGGACTATACCAGAAAAGGAGATTCAGAGGAGGATATTAATTTCAATCCCCTCGTTAAGGCCCCTGGGCGATAATGTATCTAATTTATATATCCAATAGTTCTCCCTCTCGCATAGGCGCTTGTATCGCTCTGCAGTAGGGAGAGAGTTGGAAATGGATTCTAGTACCCAGACGCATAGGCCCAATGAGCTCTGTTCATGGCGTTCCTTAAAGTGTCTGGGTACGCTGTGTTTGTCTTTACCTTTTTCTACCAGGTTGCGGTGCTCGCCAAATCTTTTACGGAGGGTTCTTATGGTGCGACCGACATATAGTAGGCCGCAAGGGCAAGAGAGACAATAAATGACATAATTGGAGCTACAGTTAAAAAAATCGGGGATAATATATTGTTTTCCTTTGTGATAAAAATCTTTTTGTCTATGGGTCACATGGGAGCAGGTAAGGCACAGAGGTTTCTTACATTGGTACATACCTTTAATATTAAAAAATGTCAAGGATGTACTGGCAAATGAACGTGTTGATGAAATTTTACTGGGCGCTATTTGAGATTTGATGTTTCTTGCTTTTCTATATGTCACTAAAGGTCTGTCTGGTAAAGTGTGTTGTAAATGTGGGTCTTCCCGCAGGATGGACCAATGTTTTTTGAGAATGTTTTCCATTTTCTTAAAGCGATTGTGGAATTTGGTAATGAATCTCATGGGTTGGGTGGTATTGGTAGTATTAGTTTTGTCAGTGTGGGTGGTGGTTGTGGTGTTGTCATGGTGGTAATGGCTAAAGGCCTCATCTATGATCTGGTCAGGGTAGCCCTTTTCTTTAAACTTGATTTTTAGCGTTTTGCCGTGTGTTTCATAGTCTTGTAGTCTTGTACAATTATGCTTTAGTCGGCAGAATTGACTTTTAGGGATGTTTTTGACCCATCGTGGGTGGTGGCAGCTGTTAAAGTGTAGATATGAATTGCCGGAGGTGGGTTTGGTGAAATTTTGAGCGCATATTGTGGTGTCTTGATGGAAGAGTTCTAGATCTAGAAAAGCCAGTTTTTTATCGTCTGTAACCGAAGTGAAGGAGAGGCCCATAGTGTTATTATTACAATGTTGTACAAATGGAGGAATGAGGGTATCTGGACCGTCCCAAATGATTACAACATCATCGATATAGCGACCATAGAAGATGATGTTTGCTGCATATGGGTTGTTATTTTGTATATGTTTAAGTTCCCATAGACCCATGGTGAGGTTGGCATAGCTGGGGGCAAAATTAGCCCCCATGGCTGTGCCTTGTGTCTGAATATAAAACTCACCATTAGCTTCAAAGTAGTTGTGTGTTAGACAAAATTTCAGGATTTCCAATAAGAATGAGCTCTGGCGTTGATTAAGGAGTGGGTCATTATTGAGATAATGTTGTACAGCTTGAATTCCTATATTGTGAGGGATGGATGTGTATAGTGAAACGACATCTAGGGAGAGCCAGCGATATGTAGATTCCCAGGAGTAATGTTGTAATGTGGAAAGTAATTGGATGCTGTCTTTAATATATGATGGTAGATTTTGTACTATATTTTGTAGGAAATGGTCTAGATAAATGGAGAAATAGCTGGTCACGCTTTCCATTGCTGCAACTATGGGTCTGCCGGGTGGGTGTGTGGGATTTTTGTGGATCTTGGGTAAATGGTAAAAGTACGGCCTTTGGTAGAAGTCATGTTTGAGAAAGGCGGCCTCAGGTGCTGTTAGAATACCATCTGTGGCTGCTTGGTTAATTATATCGTGGGCATTGAGGGGCAGCAGTCATGGATCGGTTAGTGAGGTGTATTAGTCTAGCAGCAGAATTCATAATAGATTGAAGGGGGGATAGACTGCTTAAGGGTAGGCCATTAAGTAGAGAGTTGCAGTAGTCAAGGCGGGAAATAATCAAGGAGTGAATAAGTTGCTTTGTGGTGTCATTAGTCAGGAGGGGTCGAATTCTGGAGATGTTGCAGAGGTAAGGCGGCAGGATTTAGCCAGTGATTGGGTATGGGGGCTGAAGGAGAGGTCAGAGTCAAGGATTACAACCTGGCATGTGTCGAGGGACCAATGGTTGTGTTGTTGATATTAATGGTGAAGTCACCAGGGGGGGGGGGGCTGAAGGAGAGGTCAGAGTCATATAATGATTTATTGATAACTATACAGATCCTAAATGACAGCACGGGGGGGGGGGGGGGCGTGTATACAGATCCTAAATGACAGCCCAGTCCCTCCCTCCTCCATGCCCAGTAACTAAAAAAAAGAACACAGTTGGAGCGATGTCATTGCCAGAATAAATACTACCTTTCAGGTCCAGCTTCAGTTGGAACCACTGGTGTGCCTGCTGGGCAGTCTGCATGAAGAATTATATCCTCCGCCAATATATATTGCTCTTACGAGATTGTTATATTTGGCCAGGAAACGTATTGCCCGTTTGTGGCTGTCGGCACGTATACCACAGGAGGCACAATGGATACAAATGGTTAATACTACTCTTATCCGTGAAAAGTACACCTATCAGCATAGGAAGTCACCAAACAAATTTACCAATATATGGCAGAACTGGTTGAGCTCCCCAGAAGTGGCTCCGCCACAGCTGGCCCTGGATAGGCTATTAATGGGATGATGGATGAAAGATTACCCAAATGCATGCATGTCTTCCTTGCTACTACACCATAGGGAGAGGTATATATATTGGTAGAGTAGGAGTCACGGCGAAAACGTCGATGGTTGGTCTGTTTTTTCTAACATGCGATTACTATCTACTGTTTGTTTTTTTCTTTGTTTCGTTTTTATATTTTTCATTTTAGTTTTAATTTTTACTACTACTCTCTCTATATAGAGTTTGAGCACTTGGATGCGACATTGCCTTTCTATAAAGGAGTATGATCCCAGTATTGCTTGTACAAGAATAATAGATTGGATAATTAAGTCAGATAATACTCCGGTTGCAGATATACACATTTGTCATGTATAAGCTGTAATGCCATGTGTTCACATTAATAAAAAACTTTTTTGTTGATTAAAAAAAAAAAAAAAAAAAAAGAACACAGTTGGTGGGATGTCACATCTTGCTTTATGGATGATCCACCTCCCATAACAGCATGATGACACAGACTGTAGAGGAAATCTCCTCCTACCTTAACACTTAGCACTAGGGTAAACCCTGCAGTTTATCATGTGACTGTGGTATACAGATCAGCCAAAAAGGTATATACAGTACCTTGCAAAAGTATTCACTCCCCTTGGATTTTTACCTATTTTGTTACATTACAGCCTTTAGTTCAATGTTTTTTTTATCTGAATTATATGTGATGATCAGAACACAAGTTGGTGAAGTCAAATTAGAAAAATATATACATAAAAATATTTTTCAGAAATAAACAAAAGATAATTGGTATGTGCGTATGTATTCACCCCCTTTGTTATGAAGCCATAAAAAGCTCTGGTGCAACCAATTACCTTCAGAACTCACATAATTAGTGAAATGATGTCCACTGATGATGATGTGCAATGATGTCCACAATGATGTGCAATCTAAGTGTCACATGATCTGTCATTACATATACCCACCTTTTTGAAAGGCCCCAGAGGCTGCAACACCTAAGCAAGAGGCACCACTAACAAACACTGCCATGAAGACCAAGGAACTCTCCAAACAAGTAAGGGACAATGCTGAGAAGTACAAGTCAGGGTTAGGTTATAAAAAAGTATCAAAATCTTTGATGATCCCTAGGAGCACCATCAAATCTATCATAACCAAATGAAAGAACATGGCACATCAGAAAACCTGCCAAGAGACGGTCGCACACCAGTACTCACAGACCGGGCAAGGAGGGCACTAATCAGAGAGGCAGCACAGAGACCTAAGGTAACCTTGGAGGAGCTGCAGAGTTCCACAGCAGAGACTGGAGTATCTGTTCATAGGACGACAATAAGCTGTACGCTCCATAGAGTTGGACTTTATGGCAGAGTGGCCAGAAGAAAGCCATTACTTTCAGCAAAAAACAAAATGCCACGTTTTGAGATTGCGAAAAGGCATGTTGGAGGCAAAATGTATGGAGGAAGATGCTCTGATCTCATGAGACTAAAATTGAACTTTTTGGCCATCAAAGAAAGCGCTATTTCTGGCGCAAACCCAACACATCACATCACCCAAAGAACACCATCCCATTTTTCAGCAGTCGGGACTGGGAAACTGGTCAGAGTTGAGGGAAAGATGGATGGTGCTAAATACAGGGATATTCTTGAGCAAAACCTGCACCACTCTGTGTGTGATTTGAGGCTAAGAAGGAGGTTCACCTTCCAGCAGGACAATGACTCCAATGACCCCAAACACACTGCTAAAGCAACACTTGAGTGGTTTAAGGGGAAACATGTAAATGCGTTGGAATGGCCTTGTCAAAGCCCAGACCTAAATCCAATAGAAAATCTGTGGTCAGACCTAAAGATCGCTGTTCACAAGCACAACAAAACATCCAACTTGAAGGAGCTGGAGCAGTTTTGTAGGAAGGAATGGACAAAAATCACAGTGGTAAGATGTGGCAAGCTCATAAAGACTTATTCAAAGCGACTGGGAGCTGTGATAGCTGCAAAAGTCTCTACAAAGTATTGACTTTAGGGGGGTGAATAGTTATGCACATTGACTTTTTCTGTTATTTTGTCCTATTTGTTGTTTGCTTCACAATAAAAAAAAAATCTTCAAAGTTGTGGGCATGTTCTGTAAATTAAATGATGCAAATCCTCAAACAATCCATGTTAATTCCAGGTTGTGAGGCAACAAAACAAGAAAAATGCCAAGGGGGTTGAATACTTGTGCAAGGCACTGTATGCTGAGATTAAATTACACACAGGTGGACTCTATTTACTAATTAGGTGACTTCTGAAGACAGTTGGTTCCACTAGATTTTAGTTAGGGTTATCAGCGTTAATGGGGCTGAATACAAATGCACGCCACACTTTTCAGGTATTTATTCGTTAAAAATTTTGAAAAACATTTATCATTTTCCTTCCACTTCACATTTATGTGCCACTTTGTGTTGATCTATAACATAAAATCCCAATAAAATACATTTATGTTTTTGGTTGACAGCAATAGTTTTACATTTAAAATTAGAATATAATTTTTTTCTTTATAAATTTAGTGTCACTTTAATGGATTATGCTGCCATCTGCTGGTTAAATTTAATAACAAAAATTTGCCGTAGTGATAGAAATAAAAAAAAAAAAAATGTAACAAGATTAGCGACCTGCCTGCCTTATTTGTATGTATATATTTTTTTTTAGTTACATAAAAGCAACCAGCTCAGGGCAGATGCAGGTGGAAAAATAAGCACATCATTCACATGGAAGAGGTGCCAGCACCCATGTGAATCAGGCTTAAAAAAGTTAAGTGCAAAAGAAAACAGGAGAGGCTGTGATCAAGTAGAGGATTAAATCTCAGATTATCTGATGAAGGGCCCATTTGCACTATGAATTGTGTTATTGCATGTCGTGCTGTGTTAAGGCAGCCCCATTTATTTTAATCAACCTGACAGTGCAACTTAATGCATGAAAAATATGCACCTGTAGCAATGCAGCTAACCATAATACCCGTTGTGTAAAAGAGGATGTTGAAAACTTGCCTGTCTGATAGCAGGGTTCAAGTCCTGCGGGAACGCATGGGAACGGAGTTCCTGTACTTTTTCCACAACAGGAACTCAGTTCCTGTTAGCAGCCGTGTCCAGCAAGACTTTGAAGTATGCAAGCTGTGTGGCAGGTGCTACACCAGCAGCTGCTGACACAGCTCGCAATAGTAAGTTCTGCACACCTGACCATGCAGGCATTGCCAGTAGGGGGCCCCATGACAGCTTCCGATTCGATCTAGCTGTCAATCACAGCTAGCTGACAGGTAGATCAGGTCCCTGCTGCTAAGAGATTGTATTTAGTCAGACCTCTCGTGATGCGCTTCCCCCTGCCGGCCCCTCCTGATTTTCTGTCTCCTCATCTCCCCCCCCCCCCCCGCCAGTCTCCTGCATACTTGCTCTGTGTGTCCCGCTGGATCCCCCCCTCTATATTCAGTGCCATATGATGAGAGAACCCAGAGGAGGAGCACAGCTATTATGCTCACAGGACATGCAGGGAGAGAGGTGAGCTGAGGGAGGAACATCAGTTTGGGGTGGTAAGCTGAGCACAATACCTGGCAAAGTTTAATGCCAGGAGGGAAGTTTATGTGGAAATATGTGAAGGGTTGGAATAGCAGCGAGTGTGTGTTGGAGCCCTGCATAGTTTGCAGCCCCCCAAGCTAACATACATCTCCTAAGCAGGAACACATCACTATCTCCCTAAGCATTCTGTCCAGATAATGTGCAGTTAAGTTATGACCTTTCCGTTTAACCCTGTGTTATCCAAACTCTGTTCAATGAAAAGTGTAAACTCACCACATAAACACTCTATATACAAAATAAAATTCCCCAATAAAGATCAGAACATGATGTTCACATTTGCATGGAAGCACAATTGAATGAATGCTGATTATTCAGAGAATTATTGTATTTATGTTTATTGAGGATTTTTTTTTTTAATGTACTAACAGTTAAGCTTCATACACACAATACGAAAATTGGATGAAAATACCACTTTTGAAGCGTTCGTGCATATGAGCGTATCAATTTTTTTTTTTGGTGGGCGAGTGGATCTTGGGTGGGAGTTCCCACACTTTTTTCCCCAGGACTGGACCCCTGTCTGATAGTGAGTCCATTACTCTCTGGTACAGCTCTGATCACCGTGCTTTGGATAGCATGTCACCTGCTGTTCAATGCGGTTGTACCCGCTAGCTACTAGGTCACTACTGCCAAGAGTTCCTCCACCTCCTCCAGGAAGGAAGTGAAACAAGGGACATGATTGAAATATTAGGGGCAGGGCTGTCTTTGATATTGATTGGGCCCTGGGCAAACATTTTCTTGCCCCCCCCCCCCCCCCTCCATTCTGAAACATACAAAAAATAGCAGGTAGACTAAAAATCAGTTTACTGTAGCAGATCACACAGCGATTGCAATTGGTTGCCAGAGGTTACAGCCTTTCCTCACTGGCTGGTTGCTAAAGTTTACAACACATAATTTCTGCTTGCTGATTGGTTGCTAGAGGTTACTGCACATTATTAGCGCTCACTTATTGGTTGCTAGGGGTTACAGCACATCATTACCACTCACTGATTGGTTGCTAGAGATTACAGCAGATTACTACTGTTCACTGATTGGTTGCTACAGGTTAATGCACATCACTGGACCAATTCCAGATAATTGAGTGGCACATTGATACACATACTACAGGAAAGGGTCAGAGACAGCAAATATACTGCAGGAGCGCATCAGAGACTGCGGACATGCTACAGGAGACAATCAGAGACTGCGGACATGCTACAGGAGCCAATCAGAGACTGCGGACATACTACAGGTGACAATCCGAGACTGCGGACATGCAACAGATGACAATCAGAG
Source organism: Lithobates sylvaticus (assembly GCA_028564925.1). NCBI lineage: Eukaryota > Metazoa > Chordata > Amphibia > Anura > Ranidae > Lithobates > Lithobates sylvaticus. Next base: position 196,764,258 of record CM053029.1, read on the forward strand.
ACTGCGGACATGCAACAGATGACAATCAGAGACTGCGGTCATGCTACAGGTGACAATCAGAGACTGCAGACATGCTACAGGAGACAATCAGAGACTGCAGGCATTATACATGAGACAATTAGAGACTGCAGACATTATACAGGAGACAACCAGAGACTGCGGACATACTACAGGTGCCACTCAGAGACTGCGGATATGCTACAGGAGACAATCAGAGACTGCTACAGGAGACAATCAGAGACTGCGGACATACTACAGGTGACAATCAGAGACTGCGGATACAGTACAGGAGACAATCAGAGACTGCGGACATGCTACAGGAGACAATCAGAGACTGCAGACATTATACAGGAGAAAATCTGAGACTGCAGACATTATAGAGAATTTTTAGCAATGCACAGCTTTACAGTTGAATAACACAGCTCAGAATTTCAGCAGTCAGGCATTTTATGAGTGTAAGGACATACCTGGCCATCCGAGCAAACTGCATACAGCCAGAGGTCCGGCGGCGGGGCTTCCACTCTCACTACAACTGCTCTCCCTAAGCATACAGGCCCCACCCCCGGACCTCTGTATTGCCCAGCCAGTATAGAGGGACGGAGCTGGGAGCTCCACTGATGCTCCCACTCTGATCACTGCTCTCACAACAGCTGCTCTGTTCTGAGCATACAGGCTGCATAGGGCGGGGTCAGAGCACCAGTGGAGCTCCCGGCCTGTCCACTCTCTGCTGGCTAGCTCGGGAATACAGCCTCCCGCGTCCTCTGTGCACTCTGCAAAGCTGTCATCTGGGCCCCAATTCGCGGGCAGCGCAGGCTCAATGCTTTGGGACCCCCCAACAAAGATTGGGCCCTATATAGGGGCCCCGTTTGCCCTGCGTTAAACATGCCCCTGATTAGGGGTGTATTTATAAATAATTTTTACAGAAATTTTTCCAGTAAAAGTGCATGTACGTTCATTTTGTTTATATAGCTCAGAGAAAGAATGTTATTAGATTCTTCTGTGTTGGGCATATATTTAAATTTACTCAGAACAGAATTAAATCAATGAAAAACATTCCTCCGGCACAGGAAATAGCCTTATCCAGTATATAAACATATTTTTTTACTCTATTCACACAGAACATGGATACATACAGAACATTTAACTGGAAGAATTGCGCTGCAATTTATTTTAAATAAACACGACCAGATTGTTGGCAGACAGAGCGTCAGACTTTTGTCCGAAGGGCGTGTGCCTGGATTTTGTCTTGCATACTAACGGCACACAATTGTCGGCCAACAAACTATTCCACATTTTCACAGCTCTTACTGTGAAGAAACCTTTCCTTATTTGGAGATGAAATCTCTTCTCCTCTAGACGTAAAGAGTGCCCCCTTGTCCTCTTTGTTGACTTAAAGTGAATAACTCAACACCAAGTTCACTACATGGACCCCTTATATATTTATACATGTTGATCATATCCCCCCTTAATCTCCTCTTATCAAGGGTGAATAAATTCAGTTCCTCTAATCTTTCCTCATAGCTAGCTCCTCCATGCCTCTTAGGGTTGCCCTTCTCTGCACTTTCTCCAGTTCCCAATATCCTTTTTGAGAACTGGTGCCCAAAACTGAACTGCATATTCCAGATGAGGTCTTACTAATGATTTGAACAGGGGCAAAATGATATCTCTCTCTCTGGAGTCCATACCTCTCTTAATACAAGAAAGGACTTTGCTCGCTTTGGAAACCGCAGCTTGGCATTGCATGCTATTGAGTTTATGATCTACCAAAACCCCCAGATCCTTCTCCACTACGGATTCCCCCAGTTGTACTCCCCCTAGCATGTATGATGCATGCATATTCTTAGCCCCCAAGTGCATAACTTTACATTTATCAACATTAAACCTCATCTGCCACACAGTCGCCCAATTTGACAGAGCATTGAGGTCAGCTTGTAAATTGGAGACCTCCTGTAAGGACGTTATTCCACTGCATAGCTTGGTGTCATCTGCAAAGACAGAAATGTTACTTTTGATCCCAGACCCAATATCATTTATAAAGATATTAAAAAAGTAAGGGTCCCAGCACTGAACCTTGGGGTACACCACTGATAACCTTAGCCCATTCAGAGTAAGAATCATTAACCACGACTCTCTGTATTCTGTCTTTTAGCCAGTTTTTCTATCCATTTACAAACCGATATTTCCAAACCTGTAGACCTTACCTTACACATGAGCCGTGTGTGGGGAACTGTATCGAACGCTTTTGCAAAATCCAGGTATACCACGTCCACAGCCACGCCTCTGTCCAAGGTTTTACTTACCACCTCATAAAAAGAAATGAGGTTTGTCTGACAACTTCTGTCTTTCATGAAACCATGCTGTCTGTTGCTAAAAATATTTTTTTCCTGCAAGAACTCGTCTATGTGGTCTTTTAATAATCTCTCCAGTATCTTCCCAACTATAGAAGTTAGACTAACAGGTCTATAGTTACTTGGTAAAGACTTGTTCCCTTTTTAAATATAGGCACCACGTTCGCCCTGCGCCAATCCAGTGGTACTATTCCTGTCATTAATGATTCCCTAAAAATTAGATACAATGGCTTTGAAATTACAGAGCTCAATTCTTTTAGGATCCGTGGGTGGATGCCATCAGGTCCAGGTGCTTTATCCACCTTTATTCTGTCTAAATATTTCTGGACCATATCACTTTTGAGCCATTGTGGATTTAGGGCTGTGTCACTACCACCCCATTGTGGACATGAGCTCCCCATGCTCCTGTCGGCCAACAAACACGAGCGTAGTGATGTACTAGATGTACTACTTGGAATTTCTGCTCTTGAGCGCCACCCTTTGGGCACCTTCTGCTAATGTCGCGTTTGGATTCCGAGCATGCGTGTTTGTACTTTAGACTTTTGTGTAACCGACTTGTGTACAGACGATAGGAAAATCTGACAACAGACCATTGTCCATCGAAAATTTACTAGCCTGCCATCCAACATTTGTTGGCCGAAAGTTGGACAATTGTCTGAAGGAACGTACTAACGGTTGGATTTTAGACAAACAGTCTGTTATCACACAATTCCCTGCCGAAAATCCAATCATGTGTATGAGGCTTATCTCAGGGGTAGGCAACTTTAAAGTGGTGGAGATCTACCTGAACAACACAAGAGAAGTCAAAGATCATCGGGCACAGTGTCGCCTCCTCACACCTGATTTAAACCTCTAATTGCAGTACTGCCGTGTCGCAAACTTGTGCATTGCACAGCAATCATGGATTTAAATCAGGTGGCGAGAAGGCATCATATCACCTCCTTACCACCTATCAACACACTTGGATCGCGTTTCAGAGGAGCAGCACTTGAATGAGCCCTTAGTTGCATTCAGCAGCGGCACCTTAGGGCTCGTTCACACGTAAAGTTGGGGTGGTAAAACAGCAGGATATAATAGAAGTCTGTGGCTAAGTGCAGCAAACCCACAGGAAAGCTGCAGGTACACTGCACTGCACCTACGGTGTGGGTAAACCGCAGCACATCAATGTGAAAGCAGCCCTATACTATTATGCCCAGTGTATTGCTTCACACTGACTTGAAGATCTTTTCTTACCTGCTGCTGGCACCACTCTGGAGACAGCTACCTGGCATAAGAGATGGACTGCAGTTGATATCACTCCACATGAGACAGGAGCAAGGACAACAGAAGAGGCATCAGCTTATGCAGCTCTTGCTCCCTTCTACAGCTCCAACATTACAACTAGTCTCTCTGCATTGCACTCTTTTTGGTGCTCTGGAATGGGGGGTCAGCAAACCCAGACTGAGGTCTACCAGTCACCTGTCCATGATCTACTGGTAGATCATGATCTACAGGTTGCTGACCCCCGCTCTATCTGCAAATGAAAAGTTTGTTTGAATCAAGATCCAAAATATGCCCCTGCCAAACCCCTCAACAAATTTCAGGTGTTCATGGATGTGAAAAAGTACTCTGGAAAATTAATGTCAAACATTTAAAGTGGAGGGCCACCCAAAAAAAAAAAAAAATGCATTAATATTCTTTAAAAAATTTTTTTTTTAACTTACCTGAAACCACTGTTGCTCCTTCTGGGATGTGTGTGTCCCAGAAAACAACGGGGCCATTCACAAAGCGCCGCGCGACTCGCGCATGCGCAGTAGGAAACGGGCAGTGAAGCCGCAAGGCTCCACTGCCTGTTTCCCTTCATTAAGATGGAGACCGACATCGCGGGATCGCTGGACAGGTAATTGTCCTTATTAAAAGTCAGCAGCTACAGTGTTTGTAGCTGCTGACTTTAAAAAAAAAAAGTCCGGAACACCACTTTAATATCCAATCCCGTTAAACATAATCGGGTTGCTACTGATGGTACTAGACATTCTGGTTTGTCTATCACTTCCATTTTTACCCCTTTCAATGTAGCTTCCATCTCGGTCTTTAAGGATCTGATTGGGAACACCTGTATCAGACTTGTGATTTTACATATATAATTGTGCTGATAGTTGCATTCCTTTGTGGTTTTCATAAAGCACGTATTCTGTGTGAAACGCGTCAACCTTGTCGCCCCCAGGAACTTCGCTATCACTTTTGGCCTGGATGCATTGCAGACTAAACATAATAAAAAGAATACAATTTTTTTCTGATGGGCTTCGTTCTTTAAAACAGTGGAATGATATTGTTGTCCACCCTGTGGAAAATTGGGGTGGTATTGTGGTCCTTGACAAGACCTCAAGTATTGGTGAAATTAATTGGATACTGTTCGATGATCAGACATATATCCCTCTTCAGTGAGATCCTAATGTTAAATATAAAAAGGAATTAATGAGTATTATTAACCCGGGTTTTAGAGATGTCATTTTAACTATAAAAGAAAGGCTTACCTGGTACTTGTGGCTCCTCGGGTCCCTGTGATTTATTTTCTTCCCAAGATCACTTTCACGCCCCTTTGCGGCGACCGCACACATATATGCAGCCTCATGGAACTGGGCTTTTTTCAGTGGGACTCCATATATGCGTACCTCCAGTTGTGGCCCATCCACTAGGGGTGCGCGGGGGGACGCCAGATCCATGGATTCCAATAGGGGGGGGGGGTTGAAATACATGATTAGAGCCAGAGACTTTAATAGGCTTCAAAATAGGGTGGGCTCATGGCAGAGCACTGCGCTACGAGCCCACCCTTGTGTGGTACAATAGCGAATGAATATTCGCTATTGTAATATTGAATCTGCTCCTGGCCAATCAGGAAGCAGGTCATGAAACTCGTTAACCAATTGGTCAAAAGAAGATCCAATCAGATTGGCAGCTGCAGGAGGAGGGTGGAGATGCACGGAGGAGAGGAGGGAGAAGACGGGAACCAAGCCAACAAGCAGCCTGCAGCCCAGAGAGAAGCTGACACCAACCGCCACACTGCCCGCGAGAGGGGGTAACTGTGCGGCCCAGACTGGGGGCGGTGCCACCCGTGACTACCATGACCCGCCACTGCGTACCTCCCTTTGTGCTGCACAGCGTGCTCCCAGCACAGAGATTGGGGTCTCACCGAGAGCCCAGGTGTTCTGCCGAAATCTCCAACCTGTTGAGAACTCCAGCCATGAGTCCTAACGCACACCCTAAACAGCTACAGAAAGCCCATGCATTACAGTTGTACTTTTCGGCAGAACAATTGGTACCTGAGAGTTGGTGTTTTTGTTAAACCCTGTGTACAGAGCTATCCACCACACACAGTACCTGTATAATTGTGAACGTCCCTATTGAGCCTCACTATTTGCCTCCCTATTTGCTTCTTGAATTAGCTGCACCACAGTGCCTGAAAGTTGGAGTTTTGGGCAAACCCTTTACAAAGGGCTATATGAGCTGCATATTGGTCCTCAGGCTTGTTGTGTCCCATGAACATCAAAATAGCAAGAAATGCCGGCAACGCGATTGCTTCTTCTTACAAATCTTTATTTGGCACAAACAGCAATGCTACATCTATAATGCTAACGTGTTTCGTTTACAGGTTTACAATAAAATCAAGTTTATATAGAAAAAATATCCATTCTTCTTAAAAGGGGGCGGTACAATCCAATTTAAAATCAATTGACAATCAAAAACATGTGAGGTTGGTGGAACCAGAGAAGGAGGGGAGGGAAAATGGAGACACAGACTAAAAACTCTAGGGAAGAAATTAATCCATAGTGGAATCAAATTGTATTACTTTAAAAACAAATTCACATCCATTCTAATGTTCAGTCCACTAGGGAATCGAGTGTTCAATCTGTGCATCCACCAAACCTCCTGCTGAAGTATAGTTCAATCTGTGCATCCATCACACCTCCTGCTGAAGTATAGTGTGGTGTGTTATCACCCCCCCCCCCCCTTCTCACCTGTATCCACCACAGACCTGTAAAAAAAAAAACTAATTTGGTATCATTTTTACACAAGTTTTAAAAAATAATTTTAAGCGTCCCTATTTGCTGCTTTAATGCACATAGGCACAGACAGGAGGTAGTGGAACTAAAACTAAAAACTGGCTCAATTGGTAGCGGAGCTGAGCCTGAAAGGGCATGCTGGGATTTATAGTCCCCCCCCCCCCAAAAGCCACATTTGGTAGCAGAGCTGAGCCTTAAAAGGCATGCTGGGATTTATAGCTGTTCTCCCCCCCAAAATCTTAAAAAAAAAATCATTTGCATAAGTTGAACAGGCGCACCTTTTAAAAAATTTTTTTAAGCCTTAATAAAAAAAAAATGAAGAAAAAAAATTAGGCCCTTCAGGTCTGGAATGGATATTAAGGGGAGCCCTGTGCCAAAAAAAATGGCGTGGGGGGCCCCCCTCAAAATCCATACCAGACCCTTATCCAAGCACGCAACCTGGCAGGCGCAGGAAAAGAGGGGGGACGAGAGAGCGCCCCCCCCTCCTGAACCGTACCAGGCCACATGCCCTCAACATTGGGAGGATGCTTTGGGGTCCCCCCCAAAGCACCTTGTCCCATGTTGATGAGGACAAGGGCCTCGTCCCACAACCCTTGCCCGGTGGTTGTGGGGGTCTGTGGGGGGCTTATCGGAATCTGGAAACCCCCTTTAACAAGGGGACCCCCAGATCCCAGCCTCCCCCTGTGTGAAATGGTAAGGGGGTACTTCCCCCTACAATTTCACCAAAAAAGTGACAAAAGTGTTAAAAATGACAGGAGACGGTCTTTGACAATTCTTTTATTAAAGTCTTCTTTCTTATGGTCTTCTTCCTTTCTTCATCCTTCGGTTTCTTCATAACGGACGCACGGGTACATGCATCAGAGGGGGGCGGGGTCACCGGGTGGCCCCGGCCTCCGTTATATAAGACCTGTCAGAAGAAGAGAAGCGTCACACAGCGGGAGCCTCCCATTGCGCGGAGCGGCCCGATAACGAAGAAGAGACGCCGTGGAGGAAGATGCCGGACGAGAACACCGGAGCAAGAAGAAGCGGATCGGAGGAAGAAGAAGATGGGAGGAAGAAGAAGATGGAGGAAGAAGATGAAGAAACTGAAGGATGAAGAAAGGAAGAAGGAAGAAGACCCGAAGAAAGAAGACTTTAATAAAGGAATTGTCATTTTTAACACCTTTGTCACTTTTTTGGTGAAATGGTAGGGGTACAAGTACCCCTTACCATTTCACACAGGGGGGGAGGCCGGGATCTGGGGGTTCCCTTGTTAAAGGGGGGCTTCCAGATTTCGATAAGCCCCCCGCCCGCAGACCCCACAACCACTGGGCAAGGGTTGCCAGGTTGCGTGCTCGGATAAGGGTCTGGTATGGATTTTGAAGGGGACCCCCACGTCATTTTTTTTTTTTGGCACAGGGTTCCCTTTAATATCCATACCAGACCTAAAGGGCCTGGTATGCTCTTGGAGGGGAACCCATGCCGTTTTTTTTGTTTTAAATTAAAGTCGCCTGGCCTGGGGGCGACATAAAGTCGTGTTGTAAGTCACCCCAAGTCGTGTTGTAAGTTGCCCTAAGTCGTGTTGTAAAGTCGCCCCAAGTCGTGTTGTAAGTCGCCCCAAGTCGCGCTGGAAGTCGTGTTGCCCCTGTGTGAATGGACTGTTAGCGTGCGCTATTATCGTTGGCATACTATTATCGCGGTGCGCCAGTATATTATGTGTTGCGCTTATGTGTGCGCCGGTTCATACGCTCACTTAATAATTTATCTGGCGCACAAATTATGGTATGAACCGGCGCAGCGCATTCATCTTAGTAAATCAGCCCCAATGTATTACCTGTTTTTTTTTATCAAATATAAAAGATGATGGTACATTGAGTAAATAGATACACATGTCATGGCTTAAAAATGTAACTAAGGAAATGGCTACAAACCTCAATACTCTATATTTTTAGGCAATGCTTTAAAGTGGTACTAAAGCTTTAAGGTTTTTCACCTTAATGAATATAACATGAAACAACATAATCTGATCAGACTTTTTCCGTAGGAATTTCCGACCGTGTGTACAGGGCATTTGAGTGGAAATACAGTACATCCGGAAAGTATTCACAGCGCTTCACTTTTTCCACATTTTGTTATGTTACATATTATTATTCAGCCTCGTTTAAATGGATTAAATTCATATTTTCCTCAAAATTCTACAAACAATACCCCATAATCACAATGTGAAAGAAGTTTGTTTGAAATCTTTGCACATTTAAAAAAATTAAAAAACTCCATGTACGTAAGTAGTCACAGCCTTTGCCATGACATTTTTTTTTAACATTACTATTCCTTTATACTGGGTTTTGAAATTTACAAGTGCAGCATATTAGAAATTGAATGAAAGGTTTAGCACTGGGAAACACTTTTTGATAGATAAGTAGTGCAATTTATATACAACTATATAGATCAGATCAAAATGAGGGACAAATGAGGATGAAAGAGGGATAGAAGGACTTTGTTCCAAATCGGGGACAGTCCTTTGAAATCAGGGACAGTTGGGAGCTATACACCTGTCTATATAAGGTCTCACAGTTAGCAGTTCATGTCAGAGCACAAACCAAGCCTTGAAGTCCAAGGAATTGTCTTTAGACCTCCGAAACAGGATTGTATGGAGGCACTGATCGGGAGAAGGGTACAGAAACATTTCTGCAGCAATGAGTACAGTGGCCTCTATCATCTGTAAATGGAAGAAATTTGGAACCACCAGGACTCTTCCTAGAGTGGGCCGTTCGGCCAAACTGAGCAATTGGGGGAGAAGAGCCTTAAACAGGGAGGTGACCAAGAACCCAATGGTCACTCTGACAGAGCTCCAGCGTTTCTCTGTGGAGGGAGGAGAACCTTCCAGAAGAACAACCATCTCTGCAGCACTAAATCAACCTGGCCCGGGGGTCTGCGGGTGAGAGGCTTATTACCAACTGCTGTCTCTTGGCTGTGACTGTTATATAGGCAAGGGCAGGGCCACCCGGTGATGAAACAGAGTGACCCCGCCCCTTCTGATGTGATGTGCCATCAGAGGGGTTACATTAGTGGGTGGCCCGCCCTTGCTTATCACAGCGAAAAGACAGCAGTTGGCAGGAACCCTCCCATGGAGGCGGAGCATTTTAGTTTTTTTCCGGAAGTTGGCGGGAACCCTCCCATGGAGGCGGAGCATTTTTGTTTTTTTCCGCCTCCGTTGGCTGGCGTGATTGACGATGGATGTAAATTGCGGGACACTTTTTTTTAAAATCTTTTTTAATAAAGGAATTGTCAAAAACTGTCTTTTTGGTTTTTACTTTTTGACACTTTTTTTGTGATTGGGTAGCGGTACAATGTACCCGACGCAGACCCCCACAACCACCGGGCCAGGGTTGTGGGGACGAGACCCCACAAGGTGCTTTGGGGGGACCCTAAAGCACCCTCCCATGTTGAGAGCATGTGGCCAGGTATGGTTCAGGAGAGGGGGGGCACTCGCTCGCCCCCCCCATTCTGTCCTTCAGGCTGCATGCTCGGATAAGGGTCTGTTATGGATTTTGGGGGGGAACCCCCCCCCCGCCAATAATTTTTTTTACTTTACCGACAATACGGCCGCAATAAATTTTAAATGACATTTTTTCCCTTAGAAATTTTATTTTGCTGTGGCACTGTAAAAACCATCACACAGATGCTCCACTTTACAGACAGACTAAGGGGACCCCAGGCACAAGATTTAAAGGAATTTTTAATTTTTATTGTTTCACTTTAGGCATTATTAAAGTCACTGCTCCTGAAAAAACGATTGTTTTAAAAACTTTTTTTTGCATTGATACATGTCCCCTGGGGCAGTACCCGGGTCCCCATACACTTTTTATGGCAATAACTTGGATATAAGCCTTTATAATGAGCACTTTTGATTTTTCATGTTCGTGTCCCATAGACTTTAATATGGTTCATATGTTCGCACAACTTTTTTGCCTGTTCGTATGTTCTGGTGCAAACCGAACCGGGTGAGTGTTAGGCCCATCCCTAGACATCTCTTTCTTTTATGCTCAAGCGTGCACCATCAGATGGGACCACTAGTTCTCAGCCTAAAGCCTCTCACATTGGTGGCTCAGCTGACACGTTCAGCTGGCTGATGCTGTGCACAATTATAATGACGTGCTGCTATCCATCCTTCGCAGAATGGGGGTGTGCAGCACTTTAATAGGCCATCTCCTTCTTTTATGCTGCAGCGTGCGCCATCAGACAGGACCACTAGTTTGCAGCTTAAAGCCTCTGACATTGGTGGCTCAGACGACATGTTCAGTTGGCTAATAGTGTGCACAATTATAATAATGTGCTGCTATCCATCCTCCGCAGAATGGGGTGCTCAGCACTTTAATAGGCCATCTCCTTATTTTATTGCCCAATTTGCTCTCGTCGCCAAACAATTCTACTGTGCTATGGGCCTAATAGGTCCTATTGTCTATCCTCTGTAAAGGGGTACACCGTCTACCCACACTTTACAGCCGAGACTGCGTGCACAGACAGGACAGCAGAGAAGAGATTTACAGCAAACATAGTATTCTTGTGTTGTGTAGTGTAGTCCCAAAGTGGACTGTCTACAATCTCTTTTTAGCCCTTTGCACAGAGAACTGCCTAAAGATCTTTTTTTAGCATTTTTTTTCTATGTGAGGTGAAAGACAAGACGAGACAGACAAACATATACTGCTCTGACAGGACGAGATGCGGATCCTTCTTCACTGTGTGGCTTCATCCTCTTTGAGAAGTAGTTGTGTACTGCAATGTGTTCTTTGTTCTTATGGGCCTATTGCCCAGTTAACTCTTATTTCCAAACAATTCTACCATACTATGGGCGAACAGGTCCTGCTGTCTATCCTCTGTAAAGGGGTACACACTGGTCCCACACTTTACAGCTGAGACTGCGCACACAGATGGGGCAGCAGAGAAGAGATGTACAGCAAACATTATATTCTCATGTAGTTTAGTCCCAAAGTCGACGGTCTACAATTGCTTTTTAGCCCTTTGCACAGAGAACTGCCTAAAGATCTTTTTTTTTCTTCTCGTCTCGTCTTTTTTAATATTCTATAGACGGGACTAGCGAAGGAAGTGAATGTTGCTGCCTCCATCGGCGAGATTGACACCTCGCAAGCCCCGTCGCCTGGTATGGATTTAAAGGGGAACCCCTACGCTGAAAAAACATTTTGGGGGTCCCCACAAAGTCCATAGCAGACCCTTATCCGAGCACGCAGCCCGGCCGGTCAGGAAAGGGGGTGGGGGTGAGCGCCCCCCCTCCTGATCCGTACCAGGCCGCGTGCCCTCAACATGGGGGGGTGCCTCCAGGACTGTGACATCATAAGGAGCGGGGTCACCATGTGACATCTCCCGGTGACCCCGCCCCTTATGCCTATATAAGTCGCCGCACAACGCGTCCCTGCCATTATGGCCAGAGAGAGCGTTGTGTCAACATCAGAAGGAAGAAGAAGAAGAAGGCGGCAGTGGCTACAGCAGGGCCCCCCGCAGGGCCCCCCCTTCCCCAAAGCACCCCCCCCATGTTGAGGGCACGCGGCCTGGCACGGATCAGGAGGGGGTGGGCGCTCGCTTGTCCCCACACCCTTTCCTGACCGGCCAGGCTGCGTGCTTGGATAAGGGTCTGCTATGGACTTTGGGGAGACCCCCACGCCGTTTTTTCGGCATAGGGGTCCCCCTTTAAATTTACACCAGGCGACAGGGCTCGCGAGGTGTCCATCTCAGCGGTGGAGGTGGCGACATTCACTTCAGTCGCTAGTCCCGTCTACCTGGTCCCGGGCGGTAGATGTAATTGTGGTGACGCCGCCCAAGTAATGGGAACGGCGTTACCATGAGGGGAAGAGTAATCAGTTAGATTACTCTTTACCCTCTAAAGTAACTGCGTTAAGTAACTCCGTTTATTTTAACTGAGTTACTTACATTACTGGTGGTGCAGCGTTTCCTAAGTACATACCCAGGGTTGCAAGATGTACTAAAGCAGGCCAGAAAAGTCTGTAGCCATTTCAAGCGGTCACGCACAGCCAGTGCTCGGTTGGCTGAAATTCAGTGGGAGTTCCACCTGCCTGTAAACCACCTGAAGGCCGTCAACGAGTACCTGTGCCAGTACGGCATGACGATGGGCTCAGGCCACCTCAGCTTTTTTTCCCCACGCCAAAGGCTGATCATTAAGGATGCATGCACTGTATTGTTACTAGGGCTGTTACTGATTAAAATTTTCGTGTCCGATTAATCTATTTTTTTTAAATCGATTAATCGACTAATTTCGATTAATTATAACGCACATACAGATCTAACTACTTTTAGCTGATCTCCTTGCATTGCAACTCTGCATTAGTCAGTGGTAAATGCGGTATATACTATATACAATCACCCGACACTAGTTAGTTTCCACAATCCATGACTTAACTTCAAACACAAACTACTCACATAAAGATGATAAAAACACAGCATGTAAAGCCGACAATCGCGTTAGTTCAGTAGGGCAGCAGCAGGTGACGTCATGCGTAGCTCCTCCCCCCCCGTACGCGTTACGTTCAATCAGAACTTCGACGTCACCGGACTCCTCCCCTTCGTTAGCAGATGGAGGCACTTGGGGAAGGGGGGAGGAGTCCGGTGACGTCGATGTCCGTGACATCACCGGATCTCCGACAGAACTCCCTGAAGATCCGGAAGCCGACGGAGAGGTGAGTACCGATCAAAAGAATTTTGATCGATCAAAAAAATTAACGATTAATCGAGGAATTAATCTTTAATTTCCACAGCCCTAATTGTCACCATTTGAGGAGGCCACAAGGATGGTGAGCAGTGACAGAGCATGCATCAGTGACACAATCCCTGTTGTTTTCCTGCTGGAGAAGACTCTGCGTGGCATTGTGGACAGGGCACTGGAGGCAGAGCAGCAGGAGTAAGAGGAGGACTTCCTTTTCTCTCAAGGCCCACTTTATCCAGACACCATCATTCCTATGTCACAGAACACACAAGAGGAGAGAGGGGAGGAGGATGAGGAGGAGGATTCTGGCACTTTCATAGGCTTCAAAGAAGAGGAAGACATCTATCTATAAGTGATGGCTTTCCAACCCCAGGACCCTTGGGAGTAGTACGTGGCTGTGAGGAGGAAGTCCAGATGCTATCATCCTGAGTCACCCCAAGGAGTCTGCTTATCAAGCCTCTGCAAATTTGAGGCAGATGGGAAACCTCATGCTTCAAAGCCTGCGAAAGGACTGAAGAATACGTGGCATCAAGGAGAAGGATGATTACAGGTTGGCAACCCTCCTTGACCACCGTTATAAGGGGAAGGTCTCAGAACTCATCCAGTCCCCACAGAGAGTTACGAAGATAAAATCTCTTGAGGACACGTTAAAGAGAATTTTATTGAAAGTTTTTCCTGAATCCAGTAGGTTATAGTGTGGTGGAAAATGTTGTTTTGAGTCTTCTGTTGGTTAAGAGAGGAGCGTTGGAGAAGGCATCCACCTAAGTGAGGCATTTCAGAATCTTCATCGCCCAGGGCTGTTAGCTTCCAAATCCCATCGGCAGCGTCTGCATCACATGGTGGACAATTACCTCGGGGCCAAAACAGAGATGGAGAGCTTTCCAGCTGACGATCCACTGACTTACTGGGTCATGAGAATAGACCACTGGCCAGAACTTGCCCAGTATGCTATTGAGTTGTTGGGCTGCCCTGCATCCAGCGTGCTTTCAGAACGGGCATTCAGTGCTGCAGGAGGTTTTGTTACTGATCATAGAATGCGTCTGTCCACAGACTGCGTGGACCGTTTGACTTTTATAAAAATTTATCAGCCCTGGATTACAAGCTATGAAGCCCCTGATGATGATGTCACTGATTAAGTCTTTTTGGATGTAGAATCTCTGCAGGACTTCGAGACTGCCTAGCTTTGATGGTGTTTAATCATTTCATCTGGAAGAATGTTTTTGGTATAGGTTTCATGGGCACAATTAACACCCAAAGACCAATTTTTCTGCACCTGTTTGACAGGTTACAATTTTTTACAGCAAGGCCAATTTTTGCTTTCATCAAGAGTACCTCTATAAGGTTGTGTTGCGTTAGTTAAAATATGATTTTTTTTTTAAACATCAGACCTAACATTACATGGGAGAAATTACAAGTTTAGTTGATCAGATTCTCTGGTTTGAGTAGAATTCTCAAACAAATGCTGTTTACATACAATGGTGTTAGATAGCATTAAGCGGATATTGTCTCGTCAGCTACAGCAAACAGGTTGAGAGTGTCTGTCAGACTGAAAAGAATGACTGTTATATTGATGACAGGATTTGGTTTGAGTAAAGAATGGGTAGCTAGCAACAGTCCATTGTCTCGTCAGCTACAGTAAACAGGTTTGGAGGGTCTCTCAACCTGAAAAACAATGACTGTTATATTGATGACAGGATTTCGTTTGAGGAGACAATGGTTAGTTAGCCCATTGTCTCGTCAGCTACAGTAAACAGGTTTGGAGGGTCTCTCAACCTGAAAAGAATGATTGTTAGTGGGTTGTTAGCTTTAGTCAACAAACAGGGGTATAAAATGGATGGGTAGAGACACAGAGAGAGATGGAAATCATCATGCTTTGAAGATCAGAAGAAGCCGCTCATGATACAAGAACAGAACCTGATCTCTCAGAAGAAATATTGCCAATTGGAGATCATGAACATTCAGTAACAGAAGTTAAGTAACCCTTTTTAAATGTATTTGTACTGTTAGACTTTAGGCTGTTCTATTTTTCTAGGCATTTTGCTTGTTATAGATATCTGTCAGTCTTGTATTGTATTCCTAAGATTGTAATAGTTTTGTACAGCAGTTTTTGTTAGTAAAACGCACATCTATACACTGCAGAAGTCTCAGCTTCCTTGTTATACCACAGATTAACCTTGCTAGATAGACGCAAGTAATACATTTGGGGGCTCGCCCGAGATATATATTTGGGGGCTCGGCCGTGACTGTGCTATAGTTCAATTGAAGCAGAGCTGTTTTTTCTGTAGTGTGTAGCTTGTGCTAGGTAAAATGCTGCGTAAGCTGTTTAGGAAAAGCAAGGCTGCAGAGGGTTCTGGTGACCAGAAGGAAGTGTGCAGCTTACCTATCTGGGCCAGAGACAATGAGTGGGAGCCTCTTGCTAAAGAAATTGGGAAGTATGCTTCTCCCTTGAAGCTGACTTGGGGTGATAAAGTCTCAGATCATTTTGTAGATTTTAGCCTTAAGGGGTTGGATTTAAGTAAAAAAGAGAAGAGAATGGTGTCCAAATTCGGATGGTATTTTCTTCACGCATTTTACATCGAATCACATAGACGGGAGAAGGCAGAGGCAGAAGTTAAGGTATTAAAAGACCAGCTAGCAGTTGCTTCAGAGTGTGTACGTTCAACTGCTAGTCGGGCTGATGATTTGCAAGAGCGGTGTGCAGCCCTCATGACCAAATCAATTAATGCCTTAAGGAAAAGGAAGGGCCGTAAACCTGTTAGTAAAGCCAGGGTGCGTGCCATTGTCACATCCCAAAATTGGGACTGTGAGGATGTGCTCTCCTCAAATGATAGTGAGGATGAGGAGATAGAGTTTGATGTTTCGCATGATGATCTGCTAGTGCGAAAGAAAAAGTATGCCAGACCTCTCATTACTAAGCATAGGAAACGGGAACATGATAGAGAGGATATGGCAGATGGGGAGGTGCATTATCGCAACCCCAGAGATGTTGAATTTGAAGAAGTACGGGAGTTTACACAAACTGAACTCCATGAGCTGGCAAAACAATACAAACAAAGGTCTGGGGAGCCTCTAGTGAGTTGGCTCCTACGCTTATGGGATGAAGGGGCGGACAGTGTTGTTTTGTCAGGTAAGGAAGCAGTGACTATGGGAGTGTTAACCCATGATCCACAATTGCGTCAGGCAATGCGAAAAGCCCGAGAGTTTAGCGTGAATTTTTCACTGTTAGACCTCGTGAGAGATGGAATAGTCCGAGTATACTCTAGTCCTACTGACCTGGAAAATACCTACTCCTGGAGATTAATAGCAGAGGGTATTTCCAGGTTACGTGAGATGGGTTGTATAACCGGATTAAATACTTTTCCAGAATGGATGGGTCCAGATATGGAACCCTTCACGTCTGCTCTGCGCTCTAAGCTGATGAAGTCTGCGCCATTTAATCTCAGGGCTCCCTTATTGTCCTTGTTGGGAGGCCTGGGATTAAACAGCAAGATTCATGAAGCTACAACCCTTTTAAGCCAGTTGGGGGAGCTAGAGGAGACTAAAACAAAACCTGTCAGGGCAGTAGATAAGGTCAAGGCCAGACAGGAAGAATACAAGCAGAAAAGAACAGAGAAGAAAGGGAAAGGGGTAGAGAAGACAGGAGGTGAAGAGAAAACCAGGCTAGTTATTTCTAGGAAAGAAATGTGGGTGGACCTATTAAAGGCAGGAGTACCTAAAGATGAGATAGATGGCATTTCTACTGCAGAAATGCTGAAGAGGTGGAAAGATTTAGTAGGTAAAACTGTCAGGGTTAGAAACACTACTCCTAGTGAAGATAACATCAGCCTAGACTTAGAGGAAACAGAACAGACCCCTCCTGTTAGCCCCAAACCAATTCCCAAAACTGAACATGAACACAAACCCAAATCCCTTTATCCTGGGGAGGAGTTAGAGAGAATCAGAAAAGGGGATTGGGAGGTTCCTTATCCTTTATGAAGGGAAGGTGAGTCTCCTGTAATAGCCGTGAGGGCAGTGAC
The DNA here is from genome assembly GCA_028564925.1 of Lithobates sylvaticus. Taxonomy (NCBI): domain Eukaryota; kingdom Metazoa; phylum Chordata; class Amphibia; order Anura; family Ranidae; genus Lithobates; species Lithobates sylvaticus. Next base: position 196,781,377 of record CM053029.1, read on the forward strand.
AGCAGGAGACCGACGCCCATATGCACCTGTCACTGTATGGTGGGGGAAGTCATCTTCTCCTACACATGTAATGGCTTTAGTTGATAGTGGAGCCGAAGTTACACTTTTGCAAGGCAATCCTTCCCATCACAAAGGAGAATTGATTTATGTAGAAGGTTTGGGAGGGCAAACTACACCAGCAGTTAGGATACGGGTAAAATTGGCTATTGGCAAGGGATCAGGATTTATGACAAATGTTTTGGTTTCAGAGTTACCCGAAAATATTCTTGGGATGGATGTACTTCAAGGTCAGTCAATTCAGACTGAAAGAGGTACATTCACATTCAGGTATCCTGATAAAGCGTATCTGGTAAGGGCGGTGAAGGCTGTGGTCAGAGGTCATGCAAAATGGACCCCTGTCTACATTCCTCCACCAGAGAAGCCAGTCTGTCTCAAGCAGTACAGACTTCCTGGAGGCCACAAAGAAATTGGGGAGACTATTCAAGAACTGTTGAGAGTAGGGATCCTTAGACCTGCTGTAAGTCCTTTCTCGTCTCCGGTGTTCCCAGTAAAAAAGCCTGATGGGACATATAGAATGACTGTGGATTACAGAGGTCTAAACAAAGTGGCACCTCCATTGAAGTCAGCTGTACCAGATATGATCTCAATTGTTGAAAAAATTGCTAAAGATGCAGGAGAATATCATGCTGTGATAGACCTGGCTAATGCTTTCTTTTCGATTTTAATAGACCCAGAGTGTCAAGACCAGTTTGCTATGGTGTGGGACGGCCGCCAGTACACTTTCACTGTCCTTCCGCAAGGCTATCTTCATTCTCCAACGATTTGTCATGGACTGATTGCCCGAGATTTAAGCACCCTGAATTTGAAAGTCGCTGTGTTTCACTACATTGATGACATCATGATCTCTGGAACAAAAGAAGATGTAACTGAAGCACTGCACCTGCTGATACATCACATGGAGAACAGAGGGTGGGCTATCAACAGAGACAAAGTCCAAGGACCTACCACAGAGGTGAAATTCCTAGGAATGATGTGGACTGGGCAACAGAGGAAAATTCCAGAGACAGTTGTGCAAACTATCCAGGCGCTGTCGCCCCCTACTACCAAAAAGGAGGCACAGAAGTTCATTGGAGTTGTGGGGTTCTGGAGATCGTTCATCCCACATCTTGGACTGATTCTGAGGCCTATATATAATGTCACCCGGAAAAAGACTGAGTTCTCATGGGGTTCAGAGCAGCGGACTGCATTCCTGGCTGCTAAAGAAGCTATTTTGCAGCATCAGGGATTAGGACCCGTGAGACAAGGAGTACCATTTCAGCTGGATGTAGTGGAGCAGAATGGTACCATATCTTGGAGTCTGTGGCAGCCAAATGAAAAGAAAGGACTAAGAGCAATACCCATTGGATTTTGGTCCAAACAACTGACAGGGGCACAGAAGAGATACACGCCCCTAGAGAAGTACCTGTTTGGGGCCTACACAGCACTTCAACATGTAGAGCCCATTACAGGAAAGGACACAGTCACCATCCATACTGCATTGCCAATAGCAGGATGGGTGAGAGATAATGGACTGATCACTAGAGCAGCTGTAGCTCAGAACCAGACACTGATGAAATGGAAGTGGTACCTTCAAGAAAGAGGGGGTATTGCAGCTGGGGATGTTAGAGACATTTCAAAACAGTTGGCAGGGCTTGTTACTTTTACCAGCACCCAGCCAGAAGAAGAAATTCCTGTGCTGCAGTCATCCCCCATTCAAGAGGCTCCACCCTTTGAGTCTCTGTCAGAAGACATGAAGCAGTCAGCATGGTTCACTGATGGTTCAGCCATAGTCGCCTCGTCTGGGCGTAAATGGACAGCAGCAGCCTACAACCCAAGTACAGACACAGTCCTGCAGGAGACCGGAATTGGAGGGTCCAGCCAGTATGCAGAGTTGAAAGCTGTAGTGATGACTCTTCAGGAGGATTTTTCTTCCCATGTCACTATCTACACTGACAGCTGGGCGGTTTTTAAAGGACTGACAACTTGGATGCCCACGTGGAAGTCCAATGAATGGATGATTCATGGAAAGGTGGTGTGGGGAGGCAAGGAAGTCTGGGACTACATCTGGAAGGAAGCTCACTCGCGCACCATAAAAGTGGGGCATGTTGATGCACATGTGCCCCTAGTCCCAGACTTTGAGAACTATAACAGAGTTGCAGATGAAATCGCCAAAGTGAAGGCAGTTGTGCCAATTGATCCTGTCTTGATGAACTTGGCCAACTGGGTCCACAAGCAATCTGGACATTTGGGTCAGAAAGCAACATATGAATGGGCACAGCAGAGAGGCTTGCCTATATCCATGGACATGATAAAGACTGTAATAGGGAACTGTACAGTGTGTGGAGAAGTGCGACAATGGCCATTACAAAAGTACTCCACCGGGTCGATTAAGAGGGGTGAGAGGCCTGCAGAGATATGGCAGATTGACTTCATCGGTCCCCTGCCCCGGGGAAACAATGGACTGAGATATTGTTGCACTGCAGTGGACACCTATTCAGGACTTATGCTTGTTCATTCTTGCAAACGTGCAGATCAAGCCGCAACGCTTCAACTGCTACAGAAACTTGTCGTTGCTTATGGTTGTCCCAAGCAAGTCCAAAGTGATAACGGCTCACACTTCACCGGATCAACAGTACAGCAGTGGGCCAAAGATTCTGGAGTGTACTGGTTGTGCCACATCCCATACCATCCACAGGCAGCTGGTTTGATTGAAAGATATAACGGGCTATTGAAGGACCAGATACGCAAACTTACACCCACACATACACTAAGGGGGTGGGATCGGGTCCTCACACACACAGTCATGTTGTTAAATTCTAGGCCAATAGCCAAAAGCACACCATATGAGAGGATGGTAGGGGCTGGGGCACAGCTTCCACAGCTGGAGTGCAGAGTTCAGTATTTATGTAAGGTTCCTGAAAAAACAGGGCTTAACAGATACCATGTTACTACTTCCCATGACATAGAAACCAAGAGTGACGTATCTGAAGCTGAAGCCTATCTAGGAATGAGAGGGAATCTGGCAGGAAGGTTTGAAGTTATATTTGCATTGGCAGATGAGCTTCAAGACAGTGGCTGGGACTCTGACTGGTTAGTGGATACTTCTCAGCAAGAGTGGAAAGTGAGGCTACATAACATAAAACCTTCCAAAATAAACAGCAGTGATCTTCTGGGAAATATCAGTATATTTCCTCTCCTCCCTATTGATGTTCTGTGGGAGGGTCAGAAGTGGGTACAGGCAGGGGGCAAAGTGTTAGTCAGATATCCAGGCAAGAAGCCATTTAGAGGAGAGATCGTAGCTGAAGGGCCTGGATCTACTGTTTATGTATTATTAGAGGGAACAGATAATCCGCTTTGTTTTCCACTCCACAGGCTGTCTCCGATTTGATCCAAAGGAAGACCAGAGAAAAGTGATTACAAGATGGAAAGAATGAGGGAAGATCGCAAGAGCTGTGGAGAGCAAGGCCTTTGATGTATTACATGCCTGGACTTGTTTCTACAGAACTTTAGAATGGACTTTCTAATGAACTTTTTAAGTTAAAAGACTGAAACATCTTCTCAATGACAGAAATTGGAGGTGTTGCATTCAAGGAAAATTAATGTTTAGAATGAGTTTTATCAAATGATATGGAGTCTGAAAGAAAAGAAAAAATCTAGGGCGGAATGTGTTGCGTTAGTTAAAATATGATTTTTTTTTAAACATCAGACCTAACATTACATGGGAGAAATTACAAGTTTAGTTGATCAGATTCTCTGGTTTGAGTAGAATTCTCAAACAAATGCTGTTTACATACAATGGTGTTAGATAGCATTAAGCGGATATTGTCTCGTCAGCTACAGCAAACAGGTTGAGAGTGTCTGTCAGACTGAAAAGAATGACTGTTATATTGATGACAGGATTTGGTTTGAGTAAAGAATGGGTAGCTAGCAACAGTCCATTGTCTCGTCAGCTACAGTAAACAGGTTTGGAGGGTCTCTCAACCTGAAAAACAATGACTGTTATATTGATGACAGGATTTCGTTTGAGGAGACAATGGTTAGTTAGCCCATTGTCTCGTCAGCTACAGTAAACAGGTTTGGAGGGTCTCTCAACCTGAAAAGAATGATTGTTAGTGGGTTGTTAGCTTTAGTCAACAAACAGGGGTATAAAATGGATGGGTAGAGACACAGAGAGAGATGGAAATCATCATGCTTTGAAGATCAGAAGAAGCCGCTCATGATACAAGAACAGAACCTGATCTCTCAGAAGAAATATTGCCAATTGGAGATCATGAACATTCAGTAACAGAAGTTAAGTAACCCTTTTTAAATGTATTTGTACTGTTAGACTTTAGGCTGTTCTATTTTTCTAGGCATTTTGCTTGTTATAGATATCTGTCAGTCTTGTATTGTATTCCTAAGATTGTAATAGTTTTGTACAGCAGTTTTTGTTAGTAAAACGCACATCTATACACTGCAGAAGTCTCAGCTTCCTTGTTATACCACAGATTAACCTTGCTAGATAGACGCAAGTAATACAAAGGTTATAGTGGGAAGGCCCAAAGACCAATTTTTAAGCACTGTTACTTCTATCCAAAGTCAAAGTGACACCAGAATGTATCCAAAAAATCTATAATCTTGTTCCCAGTGGACTACATTGTGGACTCATCATTCACACTGGCTCCTCAGCTGTTGCTGAGCAAAATAAAGGCAGCTTGCAGGGAAAATTTCATTTTTTTTGGCTTCATAAATGCAATTATTGTTGCAGCAGATTCTAGACATGGTACAGATCTGCCACTTTACAGGTAGACTAATGCCGCGTACACACGAAGGGACTTTGTCCGCCGGACCTAGTCCAGCGGACAATCCGCCGGACTTTCCAGCTGGGCTTCGGCGGACTTGAAAGCGAACGGACTTGACCACACACGATCACGCTAAAAGTCCGGCGGTTCACGCGATGACGTACATCGCGTACGACGGGACTAGAAAAAGAAAAATACTAGAAAAATACTTGCTACTGAGCATGCGTCCTTTTTGGTCCGCCGGACCATACTACAGACGGCCGTATTGTCCGCCGGACTGCCAAGTCCAGCGGATAATTTTAAAACAAAACTTAAAACCTAGTCCGCCGGACTTTTTGGAAAAAAAGTTTGTCAAAGGCCCACACACGAGGGGATTGTCCGCCGGACTCGAGTCCAGCGGATAATCCCGCGGGATAGTCCCTTCGTGTGTACGCGGCATAAGGGGACCCCCCAGGCACTATATTGGAAGGATTTAAAAACGTTTTTCACAAACTTTTTTTTATTGATACATGTCCCCCAGGGCAGGACCCAGAAACCTATAACCATTGTATGCCCAATTACTTGCATATAAGCCTTCAAAATGGGCACTTGTGATTTTTGACGTTCGGGTCCCATTGACTTTAATGGGGTTCGATATTCGGGTCCGAACTTTTGCTGTGTTCGAAAGTTCTGGTGCAAACCGAACAGGGGTCCATTTGGCCCATCCCTACTGAGGATAGGTCCGCTCACTTCTGTGATCTGTGCTGGATATAAAGTGATAATCTAACCCTTGGAGCATTGGCTGCAGGGTGTGGGAGACAGGCAGAAGACTGACAGCCAACACCAGCACAAGGGACACTTCACGCTGAATGTAATGTTACTTGTGCTGATTTGGAAAAAATAATTACCTAAACTTATGCCCCTTACACGAGCGGAATTTCCGTCTGAAAAATCTTGGATGTTTTTTCCGACGGAAAAATAGAGAACCTGCTCTCAATCTTTTGTTGGCGGAAATTCCTCCAGCAAAAGTCTAAAAGAGCATACACACGGTCGGAATTTCTGACCAAAAGCTCACATCGGACTTTTGCTGGCAGAATTTACAATTGTGTGTACGGGGCATTAGGCTTTAAACATGCTGAATACAGAGGACAAAAATAAATAAATGTATTAATTAAATTAAATTAAAATGTTACCTCTATTTCGTCACTCTTCTTTTTTTAGGGCCAGTTCACACCATAGAAACTCAGTCCGGATGCTTTCAAGATGCTTCTCTGCATGCATGTTTTTAAACCGTTTTTGATGCTTTTTACATCGTTCCAATCCAGTGCATGAAAAATGCAGCATGTTCTACTTTTTTTTCTGGAACTGCAAGCACTGGTGTAATCTATGACATTGAAAACCATATATAACCTACTTTCTATGCATTTTTGATTCAGAAAAAAAACACACTGGACTGCATATGGTGTGAACTGTCCCTTAATGCCACTATTAGGCTGACAGGAGTCATGACTTCAGAGACACAGCTTAACACCAAATTTTTTAAAATATACTAAAATCTTCATAACTGGCGAAAACTGGCCTAGCTTCTATTTTTTACCCCTCTTCCGCCACCTCTTGCAACACATCTCTTCAATAGTGCCACCAAGAACTGCCAGTTCCTATTTCTATAATTACTGCTGGCCACCCCAGACATATCCATTCTACCAACTATTTCTACTGTAAATTCCTAAATTTCCTATAGAAGGCAATGTAGTATAACAGAACAACATACAGCTACCTAGGAACCTTATAATTCCTGCAGCCTAATTTAAAAACATACAGTAGGGGGCACTGCAGGGACACTATATTTCTATAGCTCATCATTTTCAAAACGTAAACATGTAAACCGTGAAATGAATTAAAGACCATTATATACAGTAGAAGTCTGGTGTAAACTGATCTGATCTTAAACCTGCTCCCACCTCCATTCTAATGCTGGCCATACAGGGGTCGAAAATTCGAAAGAACCTTCTTTTGAAAATCAGAAAATTTGTGTGTTTTGTGATTTGATGATGCCACCATTGATTTTGAAATTCGACCAACCAAACCTTCAATTTCACCTCATGTTGCTACAGAAAATATTTTTGTGTCTGGGAATCTTCTTTTCTTTCGGGAATTTTCTTTTCTTGCACAAGCGCATTTCTTTTTCGATTACATTTCTTACACGATTCTCCCATCATTGATTAGAAAATCGTTAATTTTTTTCAAAAAATTTCCAACATGTCCGATTATTACAATTCGATGGCCGCACAAGAAACAGCCTTTGCTGCAGCCCACTAATGATGCGAAATTCGTACGAAAATTCTTAGATAAGATTTTCGAAAAAGAAAGTTTGTTCGAAATTCGACCCGTTTATGGCCAGCCTTAGTCCAATACTAACTACCCTGTAAATCAATGTTTCTCAACTTCAGTCCTCAATTACCCCCAACAGGTCATGTTTTAAGGATTTACCTCAGATGAAATGGCTGTGGTAATTATTAAGGCAGTGAAACTGATCAAATCACCTGTGCAAAATAATGGAAAGCCTGAAAACATGACCGGTTGGGGGTACTTTAATGCTGGCCGAATTTCGAAAGAACTTTCTTTCTAAAATCTTATCTAAGAATTTTCGTACGAATTTCGCACCATTAGTGGGCTGCAGCAAAGGACGATTTTCGTGCGGCCATCGAATTTTCATAATCAGACATGTTGGAAATTTTCCCGGAAAGAAAAGAAGATTCCCAGACACGAAAATTATTTTCTGTAGGAACATGAGGTGAAATTGAAGGTTTGCTTGGTCGAATTTCGAAATCAATGGTGGCACCATTGAATCACAAAACGCACAAATTTTCTGATTTTCAAAAGAAAGTTCTTTCGAAATTCGACCCGTGTATGGCCAGCATAAGACCGGGAATCTTTTTTAGATGTGGTGTTTACAAGTTAAAAACTGTTTTTTTTTGCTAGAAAATTACTTAGAACCCCCAAACATTATACATTTTTTTTCTAACATCCTAGAGAATAAAATGGCGATCGTTGCAATACTTTCTGTCACACCGTATTTGTGCAGCGGTCTTATAAGCGCACTTTTTTTTAAAAAATACACTTTTTTGAATAAAAAAATAAGACAACAGTAAAGTTAGCCCAATTTTTTTTATATTGTGAAAGATAATGTTACTCCGAGTAAATTGATGCCCAACATGTCACGCTTCAAAATTGCGCCCGCATGGTGGAATGGCGACAAACTTTTACACTTAAAAATCTCCATAGGCTACATTTAAAAAATTCTACTGGTTGCATGTTTTGCGTTACAGAGAGATCTAGGGCTATAATTATTTATCTCGCTCTACCGATCACGGAGATACCTCACATGTGTGGTTTAAACACTGTTTTCATATGCGGGCGCTACTCATGTATGCGTTCGCTTCTGCACGCAAGCTTGGCAGGATGGGATGCGTTTAAATTTTAATTTTTTTTTCTTATTTATTTTACCTTTTATTTTTACACTGTTTTATTCCTATTACAAGCAATGTAAACATCCTTGTAATAGACAAAAAGCATGATAGGACCTTTTACATATGAGATCTGGGGTCAAAAAGACTCAGATCTCATATTTACACTAAAATGCAATAAAAAAAAAAATAAAAAAAATGTAATTAAAAAATAAAAATGAAAATGGCCCTTTAAGAGCTATGGGCGGAAGTGACTTTTGACGTCGCTTCCGCCCTGCAGTGTCATGGAGACGGGTGGGGGCCATCTTCCCCTCACTCGTCTCCATGTCAGCCCAGGGAACAGACCCGATCACCTCCTCCGCTGCCGATGGCTCCGGTAAGCGGCGGAGGGCACCGGACCGCGGCTGGAGGGGGCCCTCTCCCGCCGCCAATAAAAGTGATCTGCCGGCAAATCCGCCGCAGAGATCACTTTTATCGTGTACCAGACCGTTGGACGAACATGGGAATACTGGGGTTATGGCAGCTAGATATCCATCTTCAAAGTAGGGATGTACATCGGCGTGCGGCTCTCTCTCCCCTGTAGCCTGCGTTGGAAAATGATCAGCTCCCAGCACCAACTTCAGGGGAGAGGAGAGATCGCCAATTACGGCTGCCATGCCTGGGCAGTGATGTCACCCATAGGCTTACTATGGGGCATTTATTGTCAGCTCTCTCTCCCCTGTAGCCTGCGTTGGAAAATGATCATGTATACGGACCGCAAAGAGCAGGGAATAGGTAAGTATAGATATCGTTCCTCTACAGTATAGGACTTAGAATGGAGGTGGTAGCAGGTTTAGGATTTAGACCAGACTTCCACTTTAAGTAATGTCTTTACCTGCACCTTCTCTAGTGAGCCTATTCTCTGAGGTGGTCCAAGAATTTATGCTTGTTTCAGCCTTGTGATCCCGCTAGTTTTAGGATTCATGTTGCACTCTATTCAAAGGCTGAGTTTGCCATTCTAACACAAATGGCAACATAGCATTTGACAAGAAAAGGCTACATATCACATGGTTTGCCGGTTGTTCAAATGTACCTAAATAAGACATGCTGCGCCCGAAGAAATGCAGCGCAGCACAAAGCAGGTCAAATGCAGCCTCTGAACTGCCATGTATGTTGCTCAATTAAAGTTACTAGAATTGACATTCCAAACACTTGTCAAATGCAGAAAAACTATTCTGTATTATGTAGTGTAGAAATTCTGTATATAGCCCTACAGAACATACAGTGCACAGTCCACGTGTGTTTATCTGCTGCTTAACCGCAGAAAGGAACAGGAACTTTATTCAGGGAAAAGACATAGGGGGTTATTTACGAAAGGCAAATCCACTTTGCACTACAAGTGCAAACTACAAGTGCAAAGTGCACTTGAAATTGCACTGAAAGTGCACTTGGAAGTGCAGTCGCTGTAGATCTTAGGGGGACATGCAAGGAAATAAAAAAAAAACAGCATTTTAGCTTGCACATGATTGGATAATAAAATCAGCAGAGCTTCCCCCCATTTCAGATCTACCCCTCAGATTTACAGCAACTGCACTTTCAGTGCAATTTCAGTGCACTTTGCACTTGTAGTTTGCACTTGTAGTGCAAAGTGGAGTTGCCTTTAGTAAATAACCCCCATAGAGTATTACCATAGATGTAGCTACAAACTTGTAAACACTGCCATCTACTGGTTGAATATATCTCTACTAAATACTTTTGTTGATTTACTTGTTGCATAAAATACAAATGAACATTGTAATCCAACAGTGATATTAAATCCTAATACATTTTTACAATTTCTACCACAGATGTTATGACTTGGGGCATTTGCACATTAATATTATTATACACAATTTATATAAATAACTTTTATTTATAAATAAATAAATATATATATAAATATAACAGTTTACGCAGCGCTTTACAATGTAGAGGGGGGACACCACAATTGCAGTACAGTTCAATACAGAAGGGAAAGGAGGGTCCTGTTCATAGAGCTTACATTCTAAAGGGAGGTGCACATGGGCACCTAAGCCCATTCAATGTAAATTCCAGAATTTTCCCAGACCAGGTGCTGCATACATCCTCCCATAAGTATAAAGTGTGCGCGGCTGTACTCTGCGAATATGGCAGTGCTGTTGTAAACATGAGTATAGCATATGGTCATATAGAAAAAATAGGAAAATTACTATTTTTTGTATGCGCCCTTATGCTATACTCATGTTTATGTGAGTATGTGAGTACCACAATATACAAAGACCAAGAGCATGCACTGCCATTCATGTCTATGGAAGGCTATATGCAGCATCTGGATGGCCCAGGTGGGGAAAACACCAGAAATTACAATAAATGGGTTCAGGCGCTCATATGCAAGAGGCCTTACATTGTATGCCACTTGTTTTATATTAAAGCTTTCTTTGGTGCAGTTTATACTGGTCTTCTATGTGCTGGTCCCATTTTTCATTTTCCGGATGACTTCTTCCCCTTGGAGGATCCCATGTAGCCCTGCTGTAGCCACCCTTACGTGTACACACCCTGGGAGGACTACAGGGCTCCTGGGCGCAGGTAACATCCTTAAATCAACAAAAAACTTCTGGAACACGTATACACGCTGATGATGTGTATGATCAGACATGTTGTCCCAATGAATGCAAGCAAGTGAATTGTACTGAACTTAATAGTGCACTCTCCCAAACAGTAGAGGGAGGATGCCGGTGCGTAAAGTCAGAAAAGTATGTTTTTATTAACTTATATTTAGGCCCTGTTCACATATGGGGGCTTAGGAATTGCGCACAGAATAGCACATCTTGAATGGCAAACTAAACATGGCGTGATTTTGCAGTGATTGTTGTGTGAAAACACAAGTATTGAGGCAAAACACGATTGTAAAATCGCTCCTGGTGCACGGACAAAATTTGGTCCCTGAGCTTCTTTTGGAGCAACAATTGTGCATAAGACAGCCCATTCAAGTGAATAGGTTGCCCTATGCTCGACATGCATTTCCACGTGAGAACTACAGCTATGTGTAGTGTGAACTGGGCCTTAATCAGATTCAGAATACTTTATTAAACCCAAAGGGAAATATTTTGAAAGGCCAAGTTCACACTATACATTGTTCCCGATTGCGATTCATGATAGAATTGATTATTGCACTGTACAAAAATAACTACTACTGCTATGCTGGTGTTAAAAAAAAATCAGGCTTTAGTGTTACCTTAAAGCGGAACTTCGGTAATTTTTTAAACTTTCCATCTATTAAATCTTCTGCAACCTTGTTGTTTTAACTTTTTCTTGTCTGGCGCATTTAAAACTGGAAGTCTGAGAAAAGATTTGCAAGAGTGAGTATGTGGAGATTTTCTCCTTACTGCCTTTAGAGAAGTTTAACTTGGACAGGCTCAAGCCTGATGAAACTAAAAAGGAGGATGAGGAGAAGCAGCGGTATCGATTGATTCCGCTGACTTTCGCCAACTGGCTGCAAGCGTTTACCACTATGGCTAGCGTTATCGGGGATAACAATCCAGAACATTGTTCGTCATCGGGCATCGGCGAAGCTCACAGAGTCTATGGGGGAACTGCTTGGCCACGAGCAGTTCGGCAGCGTAGGGCTAACCGTCCGTCCCTTTGGTGGGACCACAAGGGCATTAGCCTCTGGATGTGGCTCATGTCCTCAGCGCGGGCCCCGAATAAGTTTTATCCAGGGGGAGCCGGTGGTACAGCATCCACTGGACAACCGACAAATAAAAAATGGGGTATATGTTGGCAATACAATGAGGGATCATGTAAATTTGGGGGATAATGCAGTTTTAATCATGAATGCTCGGGCTGTGGAGGTTTGCATCCCGTGTCCCACTGCTTTAAAAAAAAAGCAAGGGTCGTGCCGGAGATTTTGCAAACAAGGGGAATGACGCAGTGAGGGGGGAAAGGATGCATCCTTTCCTAAGTAGATATCCAGACCAGGATGCTGCGCACCTGTTGAGGGAGGGTTTCTTGGAAGGTTTTTGCATCCCATGTTCCTTGGCGGCCGTGCCGCCTATGGCACAGAATTAGCATTCGGCATTCCAGCATCTGGGGGGCGGTATCTTACGGTATCGCATGGGTGGGCCTTTTGCAGTGAAGCCTCTGCCGGATTTGGTGGTCTCACCACTAGGGGTGGTGCCTAAGAAGGAACCACAAAAGTCCCAACTGATCCATCACCTGTCCTTCCAGAAGGGAGAATCTGTCAACGATGCAGTCGATCCGGAAGCGTGTACGGTGTTGTATACTTCTTTTGAAGCAGCAGTTAGCAAAATCTGACATTGAGTCTGTTTTTCGTTTGCTCAAAGTTCATCCTGACAGTATTCGATTGCTGGGGTGCTGTTGGCTGGATGAATTTTATGTCGATCACTGCTTGGCCATGGGCTGTTCCATTTCCTGCACCCTGTTCGAGACATTCAGTTCATTTGTTGAATGGGTGGTTCAGGATCTGTCGGAGTGAATTCTGTCATTCATTATTTGGATGATTTTCTTTGCGTGGGGCAGCTTGCTTCTAATGTATGTGCAATCCTTTTATCTACGTTGCAGCACATTGCAGAGAGTTTTGGTATTCCTTTGGCTGAGGACAAGACGTGAGGTCCGGCGATCATGCTCCGTTTCCTGGGCACAGTACTGGACTCAGACGCCATGGAGTGTCGCTTGCCGGGGATAAATTGTTGCCACTCAAGACGGAGATTCGTGGGATAGTGGGACTGCGCAAGATTCAGCTATGGAGGCTGCAATCCCTTCTGGGTAAGGTTAACTTTGCATGTCACATTACTCCTATGGGCAGGATGTTTGGCCAGCGGCTGTGGGTGGCAAACGGCAGGGATTAGGTCCCCTACACATTTTATTTGTCTCACTAGGGAACATCGGGAAGATCTGCGGGTGTGACACACATTTTTGGAAAGCTATAATGAGAGATCAGTTTGGATGTCCGGACCAGTGAGTAATTTTGATTTGGAGCTGTTTACGGATTCTGCAGTGTCGGTAGGGTATGGGGCATTCTACCAGGGTCACTGGAGCACGGAACCTTGGCCGAAGTCCTGGTCAAATGCGGGATTCCTCTGTAACATGGTTCTCCTGGAGCTTTTTCCGGTAGTGCTGGCGATGGAAATCTGGCGTGAATCATTTTGGAATATGAAACTTCGTTTGAATTTCGACAACCTGGGTGTGGTGCAAGTCATTAACCACATCTCAGCGTCGTCGCAACCTGTGATACGGTTGCTGCACCACCGCTGCCTGTATGCTGTACACCTCCCGGGGATAGACAATACTGTGGCTGACTCCTTGCCTCGGTTTCAGTGGGACAGGTTTCGAGAGCTGGCAACAGCAGCGGAACAACACGGGGGTTCCTTGTCTGGGTTGGTTGTGGGAGATTGCCCTGGAGCCGTTGCTGGATGGATCAGAAGGTCAGTGAGTGAGGCCACATAGGCTGCACATACCAAGGTATGGTGGGAATGGTTGGAGTTGGTGTGGAACACAGAAGAGGTCCGGCAGGAGTAGGAGGTAAGGCTGATGGTCCTTTACTTTGCTTCCAGGAACCTGGAGAGGGGCGTGTCGGTGTGTCTGCCATTGAGAGGACACTGACGGCCTTGGCCTTTTTCTTTAAATTACGGGGTGGGGTTGGATTTACTAAAGATTTTGTGGTCCGCCAGGCTTTAAAGCGGTATCGGAAGTTGCAAACACACAAGGATACTAGGTGGCCCGTGTCCTTTGATATCTTGCAGAGGCCATTTTTGTGCAATTGGGCACCATCTATACTTCTAGGTATGAGGTATCCTTGTTTAAAGCGGCTTATTCTTTGGCATTTTTTGGGGAGTTCTGGATCAACGAGCTGGTCAGTCCTTCTAGGAAGGTTTCGGGGGGAACATTGGCAAGGGATGTGATTTGGGAGAGGGACAGGGTGCAGGTATTGCTAAGCAGGTCCAAGACAGACCAGGCAGGCAAGGGCGCACGGGGTACCACTGTTTCAACTGCCAGATTCCACAGTGTGTCCGGTGGGGGTTGTACGGGAATTCTTGGATGGGGGCCCTTTCTGTTACTTGGGGATGGGTCGCCGCTGTCCAAGTTTCAGTTCATCACCATTTTCAGGAAGAGTCTTCTGGCGGCAGGTTTGGAAGAAAAACAGTATGCCTCGCACTCCGTCCAAATCGGGGCGGCCACGGAGGCTGCTTGGTGTGGGTTGGACAAGGTGGCTGTGAGGAGGATTGGTTGGTGGGACTCAAGGATTTCGTACCTACATTCGCCTGCATTTGTTAGCTAATTAGCCGATCATGGGGGGGGGGGGGTGACCGGAAAACGATAGGTCGCTGTTGTTCTTGCATAGGGGTGAGTTTAGGGTTGCTTCAAACCCAAACATATATTAATTACGCAGGTTCTGTGGCTGATTAAGATGGTAATTAAACTCACTTGGTGCCTTATCTGCATTAAATTAGCCTCAGAACCTGTGTAATTCATATGTGTTCGGGTTTAAAGGGATGAGGTGGCCACTCTAGGTGAGTTAGTCATGGTGGTCTTGGTGTTATCCTGTGGTTCTTGTTTCTTTTCTTTTAGATAGAGTGCAGACACGCCTCGTCTGGATTTTGGGCCACTCATACGTATTTTGGGGGGCCAGGCCAGCTGATGTTAGGCCGGATGGCAGGCAGCTAGGTATTTCAAGGAGGGAGGCGTGTTTTTGCTGGCTAAGCATACCAGGGATGATGTGGAACAGGGTGGTGCCGGAGGTGCATCGTTTTGCGCTCCTTGACAGGTCACCCACATTATAGTGCTCCATGTTGGAGGGAACGATCTGGGGTTTTGTTCCATTAGGGAGCCTATCATGGATATCAAGATAGATTTCCTGCGGCTGCGTATGGCCTTCCCCGATATGCTGGTCTTGTGGTCCGACGTGGTGGCTCGGACGACTTGGCGCATGGCGTGGTCGGTTGCAAGACTCAACAAGACCCGCATTAAAGTCAATAAAGTGGGGGGCCGATTTTTTATTCGAAATGGGGGCATGGTCATTCGCCATAGGGAATCAGAGTCAGATACCAGGCTGTACCTAAGGGGGGGTGATGTCCACCTATCACGGTGGGGATAGATATGTGGTCCTTGGGGTTGCATGATGGGATTCAACGTGCCCTGAGGGTGTGGAGGGGCCCTTATGGGCGGTGGCGGTAGTTTGGTCTGTGACGGTGTCAGAAATTACTCACGAGATGGAAGTGTGGGGGACTCATCGGTGGTATGTGCCCCTCTGTTGGATTCCAATTAACATGGTTTAGCTGGAATAGGGTAATGGTTGCACTGCGGGTAGTTGGGTTGTCTCCGAGCTGGTGTTACAGCTGGAGGCCTTAACATGGTAAAGGTCCTGCAGTGTAGCAGTGGAACATGTTTTGGAATTTTGCCGTCATAGACCAACAGGCCTGAGGACTGTTTATTTTGGTTTCAGATGTTGAGGTAAAGAATGTTATTTTAATAAGGATTTGTTAATAAAAAGGCTGTTATGACCATTTCTACTCCATTTCATGTCTGGTCTTGTTAACCTAGGTAATGAGAAGGGGTGGGGTGAATAATTATGGTCGGGCAGGAAAAAGGAAAGTTGGGGACATCTGATCTACACTGGTCATGTAATATCCTGAACAAAACCCATATACACCGTTAGAAATTCATTGGTTCAAAAACATTTTTTTCATCTTGCTCCTTCAATTTCACTGTGGCTAAATATGAATGTCGATTTGACCCCATTAATGATTAGAAAAACCAATGAATTTCTTAAAACGAAAAATTTCTAACTAAATTCAACTAGCCAGACTAGCTACTAGTGGGTAGCCAGCTTTACAAGACTACTGGCTACAGTTGAATTCTTCTAGCATTTTGTTTTACTGTCACTGTGTTTCCCAGCAGTTTATTACTAGAGGAGCTTAGTGCCACATAAAATTTATTAGTGACATTATTGTAACGATAAGACACAATCCATTTGTTGTATACTGTATGACTGGATGTATTTGCTCAGATAAGGCAGAGATAAGGATATCATTTATTTCTGTCTCAAGTTGTTTTACTTTGGAAAGTCCCATATATCGCATTTGGTGTAACAAAATTAATTTTACATTTACAGAAGGAACTTACCTTCCCTGAGGGACGGGGTGCATAAAACCTCCACTGGAGTAGCTGACTTTCCAGTATTGACATGCAACTCTGAGACTACTAGAACTCCAGTTGCTTGGTTTCTGAGCCATTCTAAGCTTTCATTAATAGGTTTCCAAAGAAAGCCATACAGCATTGCCAAGCACTGATGTCCTGGCAAACAGTTGATTTGTGGGAGATTCCAAGCACCCTCCCCCCCTCACCAATCAGAAGTGCAGAGGCAAATATAGAGGATGCAGTTTTAGAACATGATAACACAACGCATAGCACAATGTGCATTTTGGTTCCACTTATTTAGAATGGCACCCCAACACACACATGCTGTTATGGCATCTGTGATTGTTGTGTTCCAACTTTGAGGTGTTACATCCAACTTTGAGGTGTTATCTATTGTTGCATTGTAGTGCATTCTGTTTTTATGTTCTAATGTATGCTGTCATCTAGTGATAGTTTAGCTACACTGCAGCATGCTTGTTTTCTACCCTCCTGCTCTCCCCTCCTGCTTAATGCTAGTTAGTTCATTCCTAACCAGAACCTCCTTGCTTCTTCCGTGTTTCCTCAGTCAGTATTAGTCATTGTAGGGCCACAGCAGAAGTGTGTTGGATTCAAATTCTCTACTTAGTTAAGCCTAGTAAACACGGGCCAAATGTCGGGCGGTTTTTATTGAACCGACTGACATTCGGCCCGGCTTCTGTCAGACGAACATGCTGGAAAATCAGCAGCCAACCGCCTCCCGATCAGCACTCTCACCCAATGGCTGAGAGTGCTGAACGGAGTGTTCTGGCGGGGGGGGGGGGGGGGTCACCCCTCTGTCAGAACAGAATAGAACAGCAGGGGCGATCACTGTGCTAACATCGTATTGTTAGTACAGCGGCTCTGACCGAAGCTGTCCGGTTTTTTGTTCATTCTGATGGATTGAACGATAAAAAAATAGAAGGAGTTAAGCTGCCTGTACATGGCACCAAGTCTGCAGGTGGTCATATTGTCAACACAGATTGGGTCTAAGGAGGTATATCATTGCATATATCGACTTTTGAAACAGAGCAGCTATACATCAGACCAAAACATATGTACTGCGCCTTGTGGTGCACTACTGATCTAGAAATTTGTTTCAAGATCGACTTCTGTTGAGGGGGGGTGGCCAAACTGATCAAAAGTCAGTCAGTCCTTTTCCAGAAAATAGTCTATGAAGTCAAGTGGCCCCAGTAGATATTAAATATCTGTGCAGATTTATAAAATGATCATTCATTTTATTGTCATTCCTGTAGGCCAGTGGTCATCAACCCTGTCCTCAAGGCCCACTAACAGACCAAGTTTTATGTATTACCTTGGGGAGATGCAGACTAGAATACTACAATCCCTGAGCAGCAAATTATATCACCTGTGATGTATTTCAGTTATCTTGCAAACCTGGCCTTTTGGTGGGCCCTGAGGACAGGGTCGATGACCACTGCTGTAGGCCATTTGGGCCCCCCTCAGAAGCCTGGCTAAAAAAATCCTATTTAGCAACCGGCACGTCCTTACTTATTGCTAGGGTGTGAAAACCATGGGCTGCTTACTCCCAGCATTGCAGGAGCGAAAAACAATCCTAGCAACAAAGCAGGGGGTTGCTAACTGGGAGTTTTTTTTAGCCAGGCTTCTGAGGGGACTCAAATGGTCTACAGGTAAAAAAATACAATTAATGACCATTTTACAAAGCGGCACAGATTTTTGATATCTACTGGGGCCACTTCATAGCCTTCTTTCTGGAAAAGGCTACTCAGCCTTTAAGGCAGTAGATTTAGGGGGGGCAACACCAAGCCTCAAAATGCACAAACTGATAACTCTTTCCCTGTTTTTTATTTTTTTCTGCCTGGTTTTGTACATTTGTAGCTAAATTCAGCAAGAGCTTTCTAAAAGATTCTTAATAGGAATAAAGGGATCCATCATTGACAACAGTAGCTCAGATGTAAAGCCCAGTTTGGCCTATCAAGAGATGGCAAACCATTTTGATAAATAGCACAATGATATAAAATATCCAGTTAGTCTAAATATGACCATAACATTATTTGCTCAGTCGGAAAGGGCTTTCTGAATGCCTGCACTGACAGGGTCTCCTGAGGTGTACAACATAAGCAGGTGTGTAATATTTACCTCTGTGCTCCCTCCATTTTCCTTGTACAACACATCTTGCAGTTGAGGTGACAACAGACATATTACAGTTGGGTATGTCAGCTTGTTGACAAATTGATGGTGTGTGTTTAGTGATAACTTATCAGCTGTGATAACACAACTTATCCGCCAGCTAACACATCAGCCTTTCATCCTGATGAAGTATAAAGAAGTCGGCGGCCTGCCGAAGAGAGAAGCAAGAAGAGACCTTCTACTGATCACAGTGATATTTATTCACAGCTTGACTGCCCTGTCATAACCCTCCACAAACAATTCTTGTAGGTATTAACGGAAGAGCAAAGGGCAAAGTCCAGTAACCCCTAGCAACCAATCAGAGATTAGCAATTTACTTACGAAAACTGCTTAAAGGATAACTAAACCCAAAAACATTTAACATATAGCAGCTTACAAGTTCCTAGGTGTGGTGACTGCTTCCATTTTTATTTTTCAGTATTCTTTTTCCCTTTGTTTTTACCTGGTGATCCTGCCAGTAACACACTTCCTGTCCCAGGCTGACAACGCTCACTCATTGAATAATTATGGAGAAGCAGAATTATCACCCAAAGAAAAGAAGTGTTTTAGGACTTCAAAGCACATCCAATTCTCTTCATCTTTATCACATGGGCTAAGACGGCAGCATGCACAGGCCACACTCACAGTAAGTTGCACCAACACTTCATTAACACCAGTACATGTAGGTACACTAGTCACCCCCGATCGCCCCCCCCCCCCAGTTAACCCCTTCACTCGCTGTCACAGTGTTACCCAGTGCAGTGTTCATATTTTTTGATCACTGTACTAGAGTGTACTACAGTGTGAGGGTACTTAGTAGTAGGCCCAGATAGGTCTAGGGACCCCCCTAAACCCCCAGAATAAAGGTTTAATCCCTTGATCACCCCCTTTCACCAGTGATCACTGTATGAGTGTCACGGGTGACGCTGGTTAGTTCGTTTTTTTAGCGCCAGGGCACCCCCCTGATCACCCGGCGGGTGATATCAGGTTTTAGCGTCAGTTAGGGTCTGCGTCTCCCCAAACAGTGTCAGATTAGTGCCAGTAGTGCATACACCATACACCTCTCTTAGTAGTATAGTGTCTCAACAGATCGATATCTTTGATTTGATCAGAACTATATTAGTGTCTCCAATAGTTTAGGGTTCCCAAAAACGCAGCGTTTTTGGGATCAGCCCAGATACCTGCTAGTACCTGCGTTTAGCCCCTCCACCCAAGTATTAATCAGTATTGCAGTGCAGTATTAATTGATCACTGTCACTTACAAAACACTAAACACATAACTGCAGCATTCGCAGAGTCAGGCCTGATCCCTGCGAATGCTAACAGTTTTTTTGGTATCGATTGAAGCAGTCGCTGACAGTTAGGTGCTTTTTTTTTCCTGTGAGTCGCACTAGTTGTACCAGTAAATTTAGAGGCCAAAATGTCCAATCGAAGGTACACTAGTGAAAAGGCCTACACGACAGATGAGAGTGAAGAGAAAGTCACCCATCTGTCAGATTCAGGATCAGAACACGAACCGATAGACAGCAGTGGCACCCTGACAGATAGCTCTGACGACAGAGTAGTGGTCTCTGCCAAGGTCAGACGTACCCGACCCCGTTCTTCTGCTGTTGTTGAGGTGCAAGAACCGCAGGGCTCTCGTATGGAGCAGAGAGCCAGTACTAGTGCCGCTCATCCTTCTGGTGAACTGGCAAGCACCAGCGGCCTAGTACATCCTGGTCATACATCCAGCACTGCAGTAACACTTGCTGATGTGGCGAGTCCCATAAGTGCAGTTCAAGCTGGTCAAGCCCATAGTGCCCTTCCTGCTGCATTTGCCAATCCGAATTGGGAGCCCACCACTTCTGCATCACCCGTACTTCCCCCATTCACTGGCCAACCCGGAATTCAGGTGGAAACAGTTGATTTTACGTCACTTGATTTTTATTTGCTGTTTTTCACTGAAGATCTCTATAGATCTAAAAAGGTTGAGTTGATTTTGAATATAATTTTTATAAAAAAGAGTACCGTCACTACCTATTGCTATCATAGGGCATTATTACATTCCCTGAGATAATAGAGCAATAAAAATGATAAAAAAAAAAAAAAAATGACAGGAACAGTTTAAAAAAACAAATAAAAAAAACAAAATAAATAATAATTAAAAAAAAGCACCCCTGTCCCCCCCGTGCTCACGCGCAAAGGCAAATGCAAGCGTCGATCTGGTGTCATATGTAAACAGCAATTGCCCCATGCATGTGAGGTATCACTGCGAAGGTCAGATTGAGGGCAGTAATTTTAGCAGTAAACCTCCTCTGGAAATCTAAAGTGGTAACCTGTAAAGGATTTTAAACGCTTTTAAAAATGTATTTAGTTTGTCGCAGCTGCACGTTTGTGCACAATTGTAAAGCATGTCGTATTTGGTATCCATGTACTTGGCATAAGATCATCTTTTTTATTTCATCAAACATTTAGGCAATATAGTGTGTTTTAGTTCATTAAATGTAAAAAAGTTTTTTTTTTTCCAAAACAATTGCGTTTGAAAAATCGCTGCGCAAATACTGTTTGAAAAAAAAATATGCAACACCCACCATTTTAATCTGTAGGGCCTTTGCTTTTAAAAAAAAATTATAATGTTTGGGGGTTCTGGTAATTTTCTAGTAAAAAAAAAAAAATGTTTTCATTTAAACAAAAAGTGTCCGAAAGGGAGCCTAGCCGTGTACAGGACCCCGAAAACCAATCACCGCCTTCAGGCTTTCTAAATCCTCGTACACACAATCCAAATGTTGGCCAACCGAACATTTGATTTTTGTCCAACGGGGGTGTGCCAGGAACTTGTATTGCATACTAACGGTACACAATTGTCGGACAACAAACACGAATGTAGTAACATACTAGACGTACTACGAGACTACAAAGAGGAAGTTAATTTCTCAAGCGCCACCCTTTGGGCTCCTTCTGCTAATTTTGTGTTAGTAGAAGTTTAGTGAGTGTTTATTTGCGGTTTTCAGTTTGTGTTTTTCAGATAGTTTCTGAATGGCCGTTTGTCAACCAGCCATGTTGCGGAATCGGAGGAGAGAATGTGCTATTGTTGGACTTGGAGTTATTTCTTTGACCCAAGTCCAGTCCAGGAACAGGAGGAGGTGGAGTTCTTGGACCAAAAATTGGTTGCTTAATCGTGACCAATTATGTCATATGCCTTTGCTGCGGGAGCTCCAGGAGAATAATCCTGATGATTTTCGGAATTATCTCCGGATGACGGACCCTTGCTTTCACCAACTCTTGGCATTGGTTACCCCCTATATTAAGAAGCAGGATACATGCATGAGGCTTGCCATCACTCCAGAGAAAAGGCTCATATCAGCCTTGCTGTACTTGGCGACAGAGAGAAGTCTCCAGGACCTCGAGTTTACCACTGGGATCTCCCCCAGGCTCTGGGACTCATTATTCCAGAGACCTGCTCAGCCATTATTCAAGTCCTGCAGAAGGACTATATTCGGGTACGTTTTTACCTTTACGATCACATTCTATGTATTAATGTTTGCCAATGTATTGTATTAATTTGTTGATTACATACCGTATTTATCGGCGTATAGCACGCACAGGCGTATAACACGCACCCCAAGTTTAGGGCATTTTAAGGAAAAAAGTTTTAGGAGGGAAGTTTAGGGGGAAAAAAAACTTACATTTAAGCGTCATTTGCAGCTTGCCCAGCATCATTTGCAGCTTCCCCAGCGTCATTTGCAGCTTGCCCAGTGTCTATTTGCAGCTTGCCCAGAGTATATTTGCAGCCTTGCCCAGTGTCATTTGCAGCTTCCCAGTGTCATTTTCAGCTTGCCATTGTCATTTGCAGCCTTGCCCACGTTCAAATTTCCCGCCGCTGACAGACTGACCGAGCGCCGCCGAAAAATACCGAGCACCGCCGAAAAAGACCAAGTGCCAACGAAAAAGACAGAGCCGACTGCTCGGCTCCGCTCGCAATCACAGTACAGTCGGCTCTGTCTTTTTCGGCAGCGCTCGCTCCAGAAACAGTAGGGAGGCGGGACTGCGAGCAGTGCCGAGCAGTCGGCTCGGCCTTTTTCGTCGGCGCTCAGTTTTTTCCGGCCGCGCTCGCTTTTTTTCAGCGGTGCTCACTATTTTTGGGTGACAGATAGTGGGGATCGGCGTATAACACGCACCCACGACTTTCCCCGACTTTCCCCCTGATTTTACCAATAAATACGGTAATTATCAATAGTGTAATATGCTGTGAATGTTCTCTTTGTCCTCATGCATGCAGTAAGCTTTTCCTGCTCCTTTTTTGGCCTACATGCATATTTACCATAACTAACCTCCCCAGCATGCTATACTGGACCCATACACACCTAGCCTAGTAACAAAGTTTTTTGTCAGCTACATTTTGGGGCTTACCCTAAACAACCCCTAAAATGTGTAGAAATGTTCTTGTTGTCCTCAAATTCAGGCAGAGTGTAAGAAGCCATTTTTTGTAGCCCAAACTAATTTGGAATGGTATGGTGAGTATTTTGCAGCTCTCATTTGTTTTTTGTTTTCAAAACTTTGTGACAAATAGCAAGATCTGCAAAATACTCAACACGCCTCTTAAAAAAATAATAATGTTTCCGAAACTTGTGGCAAAATATAAAATATTCCATGGATTCAACATGCCTCTCAGCAAATAGCTTGAAGTGTCTTCTTTCCAAAATGGGGTAATTTGGGGGGGTTTTGTGCTATCTTGACATTTTATGGTCTCTGAAACTGTGATAGGTAGTGAGGAAGTAAAATCACCATTTTACGCCCTTAGAAAGCCTGAAGGCGGTGATTGGTTTTCGGGGGCCTGTACACGGTTAGGCTCCCAAAAAGTCTCACAGATGTGGTATCCTCATACTCAGGAGAAGCAGCAGAATGTATTTTGGGGGTGTAATTTCACATATGTCCATGGCATGTTTGAGCAATATATAATTTAGTGACAACTTTGTGCAAAAAATAAATGAAAAATAAAAAAGTTGTCATATTCCCGCAACTTGTGGCAAAATATAAAATATTCCATGGACTCAACATGCCTCTCAACAAATAGCTTGGGGTGTCTACTTTCCAAAATGGTGTCATTTTTTTTAGGGGGGGGTTGTGCTATCTTGGCATTTTATTGGGTATACCCATACTCAGGAGAAGCAGCAAGATGTATTTTGGGGTATTTTGGGGTGTAAGTCCACACATATAACCATGGCATGTGTGAGCAATATATCATTTAGTGACAACTTTGTGTAAAAACATTTTTTGGTAATTTTTCAATCACATGTGACAAAAAAATGTAATATTCAATGTACTGCCTTGCCATTTTAGCACCTCAAGAAATGAGATAGGCAGTCCTAAACTAAAAGCTGCGTAAATTCCAGAACATGTACCCTAATTTGTAGACGCCATAACGTTTGTGCATAACCAATAAATATACGCTTATTGACATTTTTTTTTACCAAAGACATGGCTGAATACATTTTGGCCTAAACGTATTACTAAAATTGAGTTTATTGGATTTTTTTATAACAAAAAGTAGAAAATATCATTATTTTTTTCGAAATTTTCGGTCTTTTTCCATTTATATCAAAAAATAAAAATCGCAGAAGCAATCAAAGACCCTCAAAAGAAATCTCTATTTGCGGGGAAAAAAGGACGCAATTTTCGTTTAGGTACAGCATTGCATGAATGCACAATTACCAGTTAAAAAGTGCTCTGGTCATTGAGGGGACAATTTTTCCGGGGCTGAAGTGGTTAAGTATATCTTAAGTCATGTGTGTGCCATTCAAGAGATTTCACTTTACTTCCTGTTCTATAGACACAACAGGAAGTGAGAAAAAAATCTCTTCACAGTAAGATGAAATCCTCCCTTTGGCAGTTGTCCCTAGAATGGGTTTTCTCCTGATTGCCCAAAAACACCAGGATTTGATGCACAGGGGGGCATGCGGCATTAAAGTGGATGTAAACTCACTCTCATCCTTTCTAAACAACTGCAATATTGGTTATCTAGAAGGATAAACATGCCTCCTGCATGTATACTTATCTGTCAAATGTCTCCCCTCTGTCTGCTATGAGACCCGAAAAACTGCAGATTTTGTGGGTGGGTCTGTTTTCCAGGGCTCAGTGGGTGGAGTTGTGATGTCAGTAGACTCCCCGCCCACCTCTATACTCCCCTTATCAACATGCATTTTCTCCTGTGTATTTCTTACACTGAACTTCTGCTATGATCACTAACATCCAGTCAAAACCCAGAAAAGTTCCCACATGACTTCAGCATGCCAAATCATGCTGAGGTGTGGAACAGCCAATCCTTGCAGAGCAGCAGAAGAAGGGAGTGGGAGGGAATTAAAAAAAATGCATGTCTCTTAGGCTAGTGCACTAGATATGTAAATCACCTGTCACTCACAGCAAGGGGGAGGATTTGACAAAGTTTTTCTCTGTTTGTCAAGATTTATCTCACTGAACAATAAAAGAGGATTGCTCAGAGCTGGATTAACTCTTTGTGGCAAGACTGGGCTCAAATGATAGGGAATCTTATAGTCTACATTATGACATATACAAAAAAAAACATTTTCGGGTTTACATCCACTTTAAGCCTGCTTTAAAATCTGCTTGGTTGGCTACGCTGAGCATGGCACTGGCCCCTCCAATGCCAATTGTTGTGCTGGAGCCTGGCCCACTTAAAACCACCAGGTGGATCAGTAAAACACTTTGATGTCAGCTCCTCAATGGAATACAAGCAGTACTTCCCTATAAACACACTCACTGTGCACTGGTCAAGGGCTCACATTCTTCTGCTCAGAGCCAAGACCCTTACTGTAGCACATCCCTTGGATCCCCCTCCTTTTTCTAGCACACAGAGAGCAGCTAAGGTCCTGGGCTCTGAGAAGTGGATGGTGGTAGTGCTGGAGGAGGTGCCCTCTCCTAGCTGCTAGGGCAGTGACTGCTCTGGTAAGGAAGGGGGCAGAGATGCAGGAAAGGTTATACAGGTACTGTTAGTAGGGGACTTATTTATTAGGAGAATAGAGAGGGCAATCTGTCACAAAGACCGTGGTCCCCGAACAGTATATTATTTACCGGGCGCTCTGGTTCTGCATATCGCGGATCGGGAGGACAGATTATTGGGCGAGGCTAGGGTGATCGCAGCTGTCATGGTACACGTTGGCACCAATGACAAAGTGAAAGGAAGGTGGAGAGTCCTAAAAAATGATTTCAGGGACTTAGGGAATAGATTGAAGAGAAGGACCTTCAATGTGTTTTTCCCAGAAATACTACCTGTGCCTCGAGCCTGTCAAGGCTGAGTTCAGCCCTTCCTTCCTCTGAGCTGGCCGCTCAGCTGTCGGCTAATTGTCAGCTCTTATCTCTCCACAGTGACTCCCCTGTTGATGATATCCTGCTCAGCAGTTCTGCCTACTTAAGCCGTCCAGCCCATATGATCTCTGCCTTCGCCTTGGTCAACATCACAGAGACTATCTCCTGCATTCCTGTTAAAGACTTGCTTGGCTGACATTCTTTCTGGCTCTAGATCCTGCTTGCTGTTCCACTATGCTGATCTCTGGCTTCCTGACTTTATGGCTTGTCTGACTATCCGTTCTGGTTACCGAACTTTGGCTATGTTTTGAATACGTTTGTTCTATTTACTTTTATTATTAAACAAGTGTGATTTAACTGTACTTCTGTCTCGGTCTGATTCATGGTTTTTGACAGAGCCACACCACCAGAGAGGCAGCAGGAGCTTAGGGAACTGAACAAGTGGCTGAGGAACTGGTGTAGGAAAGAGGGGTTTGGGTTCCTAGAGAACTGGGCTGACTTCTCAGTCGGTTACCAGCTCTTTAATAAGGACGGGCTGCACCTTAATGGGGATGGTGCAGCTCTATTGGGAAGAAAGATGGTCACAAAGTTGGAGGGGCTTTTAAACTAGGTGTTGGGGGGGGGGGGGTTCTACAGAAGTGACAGCCAGCAGTGAGCAAAGGACAGAGAGTAATAGTGGAGCCAGTAGTGATAATATGGCCGTAACATCTAATCCCAGGGTGAATGAGTGGTCAAATCAAAAATAAAGTTGAATAATACTACCACCTATTAGTCCCACCTATCAGTGCCTATCAGTGTCCATTAGTGCAGCTTATCAGTGCTGACCATCAGTGCCGCATATAAGTGCTGCATCATAAGTGCCGCATATCGGTGCCCATCAGTGCAGCTCCTCAGAGCCCATCGGTTCCACCTATCAGTGCCCATAAGTGCCGCTTATCAGTGCTGCCTATCAGTGCCACTTATCAGTGCAGCCCATCAGTACCGCATATCAGTGCCCATTAGTGCAGCTCATCGGTGCCAGTGCCACCTATCAGGGCCCCCTATCAGTGCTGCCTATCAGTGCCCATCAGTGCAGCACATTAGTGTCCGTCAGTGCTGCCTATAAGTGCCCAGTGCAGCCCATCAGTGCTGCCTCATCAGCAGTGTTGGTCATCTTACTTTAAAAAAGTAATTAGTTAAGTTACAAATTACTTCTCCCAAAAAGTAATTGCGTTAGTAACTCAGTTACTACATTGGAAAAGTAATTAGTTACGCAGCAAAGTAACTGACTTTTTTTTTAAATATTCTATACGTGTAACTAAGGGGCGGGTCTAGTATTACTGTAACCAGGGGGCGCATTTATTATTATTGTTATATATCGTGTAACCAAGGGGCTTCTCTATTATTGCTCTAACCAAGGGGCAGATCTGTTATAGCGTGTAAGCAAGTGGCGGGTCTATTATTATTATATCGTGTAAGGGGCGGATGGCTACAGAAGAGGGCGAATGTTAAATTAATGGGCAGAGCTCGATATATAACAATAATAATAAATGTGCCCCTTGGTTACAGTAATACTAGACCCGCCCCTTACTTACACGATAGACGCCCCTTGCAGAGTAGCATGAGCATCAGGAGCGTGCGGCATCGCCTCGTACAATTACATGTTAACTGCACCTGCGCGGTGTAGAGTTCACTCAGAACTGTTTAGGTTTGGCAATTTTCGGAAGCTCCGTAGTCCTTCGTACTGCGCAAGCCCTGCGCCTGTGCAGTACAGGGGGTCCTTATCCGGCGGGGGAACTTTTTCGGCAGGACACCGGAATTACACTACTGCCATCTAGTGGCGGTAGATGTAATTGGGGTAACTAAGCCAAAGTAATGGGAACTGAGTTACCATGAGGGGAAAAGTAATCAGTTAGATTACTCGTTACCCTCTAAAGTAACTGCGTTAGGTAACTCAGTTTATTTTTAACTCAGTTACTTACATCACTGCTCATCAGTGCCCATCAGTGCTGCCTCATCAGTGCCTATCAGTGCAGGCCATTAGAGCTGACTCATCAGTGCCGCCTATCAGTGTAGCATCATCAGTGCACATCAGTGAAGAAGAAAAATTACAATGTTTGTCATTGGGGCGGAAAGTGAGGTGAAATGTTCTGAACAGGTGCACAGACAGCAAAAAAAATGTTGCAGGGGTGATAACCCTTCCCTATGTTCTCCAAAAAGCGTAAAAATCGATTTTTTTGGATGGAGCTACACTTAAAAATGTACCTGTTCAAAATTACAAACAGATTCTACTTAAAGCGGTTCTGCACCCATTTCATTTAGTAAATCTCTTTGCCTTCCAAATCAGGCAAAGAGTACTAAATGAAATGTTTTTTTTTTTTTTTTTTTACTTACCTTGTAATTGATGACTTCCGGTCTTCTCTCTCTTCGGCGGCGGGCGGGGTCTCTGCGTCGATCGTCGTCACGCCGCACTGTCTCCTGGGATCTGGTGTCATTGATCCCAGGAGTCAGTGCGGGCATCTTCCGAAATCTCGCGAGATTTCGGCCACATCTTCCGAAATCTCCCGAGATTTCGGCCACATCTGCCGAAATCTCGTGAGATATCGGCAGATGTGCCGTTACTGCGCACGCGCGAGTAACGGCGGTGCATGCTGGGCCATCTAAAGTGCCTGTGGGGTTTCACATGCCCACAGGCAAGATGGACCCCAGCAGACAAGAAGAAGACAAGAAGAAGATGAAGATGAAAACCGGCGGCGATCGAGATGGAAGATGGAACAGGTAAGTCCCCCAATTGAGCTATATGCCCTTGGCATATAGCCCAAAAAAAAAAAAAAGTTTTAAAGAGTGCAGAACCGCTTTAAGAACAAACCTACAGTCCCTGTCTTGTTTGCACCGCCTGTATATTGCTGTTCAGAGTATATAGGGTTGTAGGTATAGGGTTTTATTTTGGGTGCGGGGTTCCCCTTAATATCCATACAAGACCCAAAGGGGCTGGTAATGGGCTGGGGTGACGGGGGGGGGGGGGGGCGGGGGTGACGGGGTAGCCATGCCATTTTTCTCAAAGATTTTCATCCATATTGCCAGGACAAGACATGACATTAAAGCCGCAAGCAGTTTTAAATGGCTTCTTTTTTTCCTTTACAAATGTCATTTTGTGCAGGGACAGTTCTAAACACGGGAAACACATGCCACTTCACAGGCATACTTTAGACACCCCCCAGGTACCATATTTAAAGGAATATTTCTTTTTTTTTTTTTTTACTTTATGCATCATTAAAATGACTGCTCCAGAAAAAACGACCGTTTTTAAAACTTCTTTTTGCATTGATACATGTCCCCTGGGGCAGGACCCGGGTCCCCAAACCATTTTTATGACAATAACATGCATATTGGCCGTTATAATTAGCACTTTAGATTTTGAACGTTCGCGTCCATTGTAATTGATAGGGTTCTAACGTTCGTGCGAACTTTTGGTCCGTTCGCAGGTTCTGGTGCGAACCGAACCCGGGGGTGTTCGGCTCATCCCTACTTGCCAGTGGTGAATATCTGTCAGTGGCTGCCATTGGAGCCCATAGTCTACTTTGAAGTACTCTGAACAAAGGTTTGCATTCCCAACAAATAAAGGTGAACATTCCTTAATACATAACCACCTGAGATCCGCGCCATAGCCAAATGACGGCTACAGCGCGGATCTGATGTGCCGGGACAACGTCTATTGACGTCGTCCCGGAAACGAGCTGCCTGCGCGCCCCCTGAAGGGCGCGCGCGGCGCGCTCTGTGATCCGCGAGTCTGTGAGACTCGCTGGATCACAGATCCGAATAAGGGGTCGATCCCGACCCCTTACCGCGTGATCAGCTGACAGCGCGAGGAGAAAAAAAAAAGCCGATCACCGGCGGCAGTGAGAGGGACATCAGTCCCTCTCACTGCAATATGCCCAGGGTCCATGGTGCCACATTTACCAAAAAAAAAGTGCCCACTAGTCCACCTGTCAGTGCCCACAGTGCCATCTGTCAGTGCCCACAGTGCCATCTGTCAGTGCCCACAGTGCCAGTGCTGCACATTCAGTGTCACCTACCAGTGCTCATCAGTGTCCCCTACCAGTGCTCATCAGTGTCCCCTACCAGTGCCCATCAGTGCCACCTATCAGTGCCCATCAGTGCCATCTATCAGTGCCACCTATCAGTGCCATCTATCAGTGCCCATCAGTGCCATCTATCAGTGCCCATCAGTGCCATCTATCAGTGCCATCCATCAGTGCCCATCGGTGCCACCCATCCGTGCCACCCATCCGTGCCCATCAGTGCCATCTTTGCTGTACCCATCAGTACCGACTTATCTGTCCCCACCAGTGCAGCTTATCAGTGCCCACCAGTGCAGCCTATCAGTGCCCACCAGTGCCGCCTCATCAGTGCATATCAATGAAGCAGAAAAATTACCTGTTTGCAAAATTTTATAACAAACTATTAAACATGATTTTATTTTTATTTTAAATTTTCCATCTTTTTTTATTTGTTTAGCAAAAAATAAAAAACCCCAGCTGTGATTAAATACCACCAAAAGAAAGCTCTATTTGTGGGAAAAAAATGGTAAAAATTTCATTTGGGTACAGTGTTGTATGACCGCGCAATTGTCATTCCAAGTGCGTCAGCGCCGAAAGCTGAAAATTGGTCTGGTCACGAGGGGGGTTTAAGTGCAAAGTAATCAGGTGGTTAACCAAATCAATACTGGGCACTTTCGCCCCCTTCCTTCCCAGACCAATTTTCAGCTTTCAGCGCTCTCGCACTTTCAATAAGAATTGCGCGGTCATGCAATGCTGTACCCAAATGAAATTTTTATCATTTTGTTCACATGAATAGAGCTTTCTTTTGGTGGTATTTATTTACGATTCCGTTTTTTATTTTTTGCGATATGAGCAAAAAAAGAGCAGAAATTTGGAAAAAAAACAATATTTTCTTTATTCTATTTTAAAAGAAATACAATAAAATCTAATTTTGTCATAAATTTAAGCCAAAATGTATTCTGCTACATGTTTTTGGTAAAAAAAATTCTGTTAAGTGTATAATAATTGGTTTGTGTGATCAAGGACACATGTACGCAAATGATCATGTACAGATGTGCGCAGGTGATCAGACATATGTGTGCAAATGATCACTGGGACATGTGATTTTACTGTTATGTATGTGGAGGACAGGTGTTTTGGGGATCATTACTATGTGGGGACATGTGTTTTGGGGACATGTGTGTTTACTTTGTGTGTTTTACATGTGTGGTGACACTAGACTGGTGATCAGTGAGTAAAAAGCTGTAAAAAAACAGCTCATACTCACTGATCACCAGCTGGCTGCAGAGATCCGCTCTCCTTTCCTCAGCGACAACTTCCGCGTGAGGAGAGGAGAGCCGATCACTTAGCAACCAGCTGTTTGTTTACATCACATGGCGGCCGTGATTGGACACGGCCGTCATGTGATCAGGAGGGCCAATCACAGAGCCCTGCCGATCTAAGATGTGCCGTGTCTGGTTGACACGAGCACATTGCGCGATCCCGCTCCTTCTGAGGGACGTTCCTGAACGTCCGCTCAGAAGGAGAGAGTACCCACCGGCCATACATAATGGTTAAAATGACACTAAAGTCTTGGTTATTTTTCTTAATTTAAAAATAACAATGTTATACTTATCTGCTCTGTGCAGTAGTTTTGACCAGCCCAGATCCTCCTCTTTTACGGTCCCTCGCCGGAACTCTTGGCCCCTCCCTTCAAGCAGCTTGCTATGGGGGCAACCGAGCCGAGCTGCTGCTCTGTGTGTCCATTCCCCCTCCCTCCTCATTGGCTCACTGACTTTAATTGACAGCAGCGGGAGCCAATGGCACCCCGCTGCTGTCTCATCCAATTAGGGGGGAGAGTCCCGGACAACTGAGACTCTCGTGAAACATCACACAGAAGGTTTTTTATCTTAATGCATTAAGATAAAAAAAAACTTCTGGCTTTAGAACAACAGGAATGTATCAAAGAGTACACCAGAATGAATGATGTCAATAATGTATTATTATTAATTATGGAGAAGGGGTGGCACTTCTTCCCACTCCTTTTCAAATAAGTAAACCACATTTTTTTTTTATATACAGTTTTATGTTTGTTTGTTTTTTGTGTGTCTGACTATTACTATATGATTACTTTGCTATTTCTTCTTTATGTTTATTTTTTACATGTTCGAAATAAACTACTACTACTACTAAAGATTTCTCTGGAGTCTGTCACAAAAATGACTCCTTCTCCTGAGTCACTTGATTCAAATGTAGGCAGTTCCCACAGTTTCTGATGTCTCGTTCAACAGGGTCATTACAGAACGCTGAGTAGTGCGCTCTCAGCACAAACACAGGTAGCCACATATGCGGCCCCACGGAAGAAGAAAGCTTCCGTGCGGTCACATATATGTGTATAGTCAGTGGTAAGGGGTTAAAGGGCCAACACAATCCGGCTACATATGGAAAGCCCAGCGCTACCTTACTCAAAGCAAGTAATCAAAATCTGACAGGGCTTTCAATTCTAACCCCTCATCATTATATCCAAAAAAAAAAAGTCTGCACTTTATATATGGTTTAAATAACTTTTCTAATTTCTTTTACAATCAAGATACAATTTCTAAAAAACAAAAAACAAAAAAACACAACCTTTCTGTGAACAAATTTTTTGTTATTGCAACATTAAACTTTGCTGAGCATCCCTCACTGTGTATCACTGGGGTTCTTTGCAATAAATATCTTTGTTGATTGACAGAACCTCGAAAGCCACAAGGGCAAGACAAAGAAAATGGATCACGTGACATCATACACATCTTCTTTAACAATGGGTGAGGTCATTGTGTTATTATAGATATGTTACTATAACCTCCCATACTGATGGTTGCCTCACTGACACCTAGCAGCCTGATTGCTGCAGTAAAATGAAATGGCCCTTTTTATCATCGAAAACAATTGTTTAATAAGTCACATTTGAAACGTGTAGAACTCATCTGACTACATTAAATTTTAGGACGAGAGTATCACTCTTACTGAAGATCAGTGTTTTAAATGTTAATTTAATACATAAAAAAAAATCTAGGCATGCCTGCTGCTAACTGACCCTAATAGAGCGTTTTTATATATGTATTTTAGGCTCATGAAGTTTTATTTTTATGTCAATAAATTGTTTATTTATGTGATGTCTTTGTATATACCCTATCAGAATCGAATGCTCCTGAAGAAGCGTACCTCTAGGCGAAGCATGTTGAGCTACTGAATGAACTCTTTACGCCCGGACTCACATCCTGACCCACAGTCTCTGTATACCCACACCCCTATTTGGAGTTCGCTATAAGGAACTTTTTTGTTCACTGCTTCTCGGATGGGGTTATGTATATTGATACTATGTAATGTGGTGTCATAAGCTGTGTGTATAGGGTGTATAAGTACTAGCTCTACTGATTTTTTTGTAATCTTTATACAGGGGGTCCCCGGGTTACAAACAAGATAGGGACTGTAGGTTTGTTCTTAAGTAGAATCTGTTTTTAAGTCGGAACAGGTACATTTTTTAAGTGTAGCTCCAGCTAAAAAAATCTATTTTTTAAGTTTTTTAGATAACATAGAGAAGGGTTATCACCCCTGTAACATTTGTTTTGCTGTCTGTGCCCCTGTTCAGAAGATTTCACCTCACCTTCTGTCCCAATGACAACTGGATTTTGAAAATTTTGGGTTGTTAGGGAAGCATGGACTGGTGATAAAGCATCAGTGGAGACACCTTTTTTTCCCATATTAACTCTTACAGGAGTGAATTTCCCTTTCTAGGGGTGGATTTACTCTCACTTCCTGTGGTCTCCCTCTGTTTGTAAGTAGGAGTCGTTTGTAAGTCGGATGTTTGTAAGTCGGGGACCCCCTGTATGTAATTATGTTTTTTAATTATATACTCAACTAATAAATGTTATTACTTTTAGACTGTCTACCAGTGTGCCTTTAAAAGTCCAACCACTTAGTTTTTATTTTTTTCTATATTCCTTAATACAAAAATAAGCTCAGAAATCAGTAAAATGAATTGGTTGGGGGTCTTAGGTAGGAAGACTAAAAGGTGGGGATTATTGGGGTTGCATTAGGATAAGGATATTTTATTGTCATTGAACATGTTGTACATGTGTATTGACCCTTCTATAAGTCAACGTGCTCCTTTTCCAATTTTACTGGGCAGCTAGTCTGATAACTGATTGTCTACATTTTCTGCAGGTATTGAGTTTTCACTATGGCTGGATAAACATTATACAATTTGCACAATTTTCCTTTAGATTTACCAAAACCATATAATATGAGGTCAAACCTAAACACTTTCAATTTGTATGTAATCAGGCAGGCAATTGCAGAAAATTGTATAATGTATGGCCAGCTTAAAGCATTGTTTGGTTCTGTCTACTTTTGGGAATATGTATTTCTAGGAGATTTATTGCCAGCAATGTGGGCTGGGGAAGAGATAATTATTTGGGGAACCCTTCTAGAAGGGCCTTCCAGATACCAATATGAAGGATCTAGCCATAGCCTCCCTATTTCCAAAGCCTAATGGCAGAACGGTTAATGGAGAGCACCTTCAGATAAGTTTGTTCAGTCCATTGCCAGTCTCGGTTTAAAGGCACACAATTGAGGATTGGCAGATTCAGCTTAAAAACAAACTACTAGCCTGATAGAGGGGCTGAAGTTAACTGAGGGAAAATGTTGTCACTAGGTATCTTGTAAGCACTAACCCTCTATCCCAAAGAGTCAATAAAACCTACAAAAAAAGATTGACAAAGCGGACTGCTACTGAGTCTGTGAATATATTGGGGTGGCTATAGGCTAGATCACCAATTGAAATGCTACGAGGCAGAGTTTCCAACCACTGATGACTTTTTTTTATTGACAAAAACATTTTTTTTAAGACAACCTGAAATATAATATAAACTTCTATTATAAACTAAGGCAATTGATATTCAAAAGCTAAATTCACCTTTAAAGGAAAGAATAATAAAACATATTTTTACGGAAAAAAAAATGTGCATTTATTTATTTTTCAAGTACAAAGCTGGAGGAAGTGTCAATGGACTACAGGAGACAATATTAACAATACTCATAACCCAGCTTCATCCATGGCCGGTGAGGTCATGACGTGACGTGTGCGCAGTCCGTCAGAAGCCCGTGCTCGCACCCGCACCGGCTCGCATCCGCTCCCGCCCGGCCGCCCATGCTACCACGCCGAGGACCCGGATCCCCCGGCTCCCCCGGCTCTCCGTGCACTACAGCTTGCGCGTTGAAGATGATCAGGGAGGAGCGGGGCTGACCCGCCCGCCACCAGCCCACCGTCCGCATTGAGAGACCGCATTGAGAGACTCCCCCCTCCCTCTTCCGCCGGCACGCTGAGGGGACCAGAACGCTTAGGCAGTGCCCAGGACATCCTCGATACCCAGTCACACTGCGGAGTATCCCCCAGCTGCAGCTGTATCGACAGGACCTGACGCGGCTAGGACGCAGACTCCTACCAGAAGCACATGAAGCAGCGGAAGAGCTGCGGTATGAACCGGCAGTGGACGGACTGAACGCCGACCCCCCCCCACCCGACGCCAGGAACGGTGAGTGGCTCGCTGGGCCAGCTATAATTTGGTCCCCCTGACATATGCCCCACCAGAGAAGCATTCCCCTAGGAGACAGGAATAGACATATGGACTTTACATGTCAGCAGATGAACACCTCCCGAGTCTAATCCCCTTGAATAGGGATGTGAGCAAACGGATATAGGTTAAAATCCTACTGACCCAGATTCTGCAAAATTGATAGTCCTTATTTGGGCAAGATCAGCAGGGACGTCGTACAGACCCTCCCGCCCCCCCCCCCCCCCCCCCCCCCACCGCCAGCAAGTCAACTATTTTAAAACCCCCCGTTGATGGGAACGAAGCAGGGGGAAGGAACCAGGGGGAGCGATATAATAAGGCAGAACAAGGGTACCCCTATCTACAAGAGGAAGGCAAAAGGAGGGAAAAAGAAAAGGGGAAAACACAGTTGACTCCACAATTCAGCGTAACCCAAGGATGGACACTAGCCAATCTTTACATTAATGTCCCTGGGGCAGGAAGAGCTTAGCGCCCCAGAAGGGGAATTCCCCTCAAACACTTATACCCTACCTATCTTAACGGACTGAGACCCCCCCGACGCAGTGGCCCTACATCAAGAGGGACCGGAGAAAGGGCCCCAGGAGGAGATAGACTAAGATGAGCGAGGTGTCAAGGGATGGATTGTAACAGCCGCTCGAGACCCCCAGGAAATCCCCGGTATCACCATAGATGCGCCCCTCCCTCCGTCGCCTAAAGTGTCTGAGTACTCCAGGACCCGGAACTCCGGAAGAAAAACACTGTTGAGAGACATTAAGAGAGGTCACTCATAATAGGAACTTTTAGACCCTCAGGACCGACTCGCAAGGAACCCTCAATCCAAACCCAGGAGAGTTAGAGTTAGGAGAGTGGGTGCAGTGAACACGGTCTGTCCGGAAGCCACTATTAAAGCAGGGGCCGTGCCTCTCCCCGTGCCCAAACCCACCTGTACCCCTCGCCCTCTCTCTTCTCTTCTTTTTTTTTTTTTTTTTTTTTTTTTTTTTTTTTTTTTTTTATGGGGCTCGTTGAAGCTCCTCCAGCCCGCATAGGCGCCCCCTGACAAAGCCCTCCTACCTCCATACTCTACTTACTTCCCCAATCTTCTCTTTTTGCACCAAGGGAAAGAGGTCTCAAGAAACAAACGCAAGAGACATATTAGCCATTGGTGAAAAGTTGTTCTTTGTTTTTTTTTCTGTTTTTTTTCGCCTTCCCTTCTTTGGTCACCCTCCCCGCTTGGAATCTCCCTATATGCCGGTGTATAGTATAAATTAATTTTAGGTGGGGAAAAAGTGGGGGTAAGACGAGGGTAAAAGGGATTGTAATGTGAATGTAATGTGATTACCTGGGATTATACCCTGATCGAAGGTATCCACACAAAAATATACTTCTCACCTCGCACTTCCCCAGGTAAACCCTGATTAGCAAAGAAGGAGGTGATAGTAAGAGGGGACAGTAAGGGGAATACAAGAGGAAGTATAGGACCTCGTACTCACAACAAGTAGAAAACAAGGACGGCAATGAGTATGAGGGGTAAAACAAGCAAGACTAGCAAACCTATACCACCAACCCAAAGTCCGGGGGGTATCCAGAGATATATGGCCACTAATGCAAGCACGATGGAGGAGGGACAGGGGGGCCCTAGATTGAGTCAAGGAGGAGCACCCTTAAGGTCAGGTCTAAATAGGCAGAGAGGCCCGGAGGAAGGCAAAGGAGGGAAGGTAAATGGAGCAAAAATATCGGGACCGAAGGCAGAGGACAAAACCACCTTAAATCCCACTCTAGGACATGAGGAAGTTCAGGCTGGGGAGATAGAGAGGGGAGCGGAGGGAGGAGACACGGAGATAGGTAGAATTACGCAGCCCACACCCCAAGAGGGGATGCCACAAATCAGAGAGATGCTTTCAGGGATGTTTTCAAAATTGGAAACATCCCTGAAAGGGGAGATTGCAGCCCTGAGGGGAGATATAGGATTAGTCCTGGGGAGAGTAGAAGAGGTGGAAGATAGGTTAGAGACCTATGATCAAAAGCTAGCAGAAATAGCAGAACAGATGAATACCCTCCAGAGATCTAATAGGTTGTTGCTATATAAGTTGGAAGACCAAGAGAATCGAAGCAGAAGGAAGAATCTCCGTATAAAAGGTCTTCCCGACTTGTATGGCAACACGGAATTGAGAAGTGTCGCACAGCAATTATTTAATCCCCTCTTAGATAGAGAAGCCATAGACACCTTGAAAATAGATAGAATACACAGGTTGGGACGAGCCCCGAGAGGAAGTCCAGACGCCCCGAGGGACGTAATAATAAGGTTCCACTACCCAGAAGAGAAGACCCGGATTATGAATAAAATTAGAACACTCAAAGGGATACCATTCGGGGGTGCAGAGCTGCAGATCTATGCAGACCTTGCCCCGGAAACGCTGAGAAGAAGGTGGCGACTCAAACCTCTGACCTCATCGTTAAGGACAGCAGGGATCCCCTACCAATGGGGGTTCCCAGCATGTTTAGTGGGGAAAAGGGATGGACGATCTGCAGTCCTGCGCTTCCCGGAGGAAGTAGGAGGGTTCTGTGAACGCCTAGGGATCGATCCACCCCCTACAATGTTGGAGTGGGGAGTAGAAGAGGGTATCTGGCCCCCCCAAAACGACCAGCAAGGGAGGGGGAACGGGAGGGGGAGAGCTGGGGGGAGAGGGGAAACTGAGGGTTTCGCAAGGTAGGTAGGACTCAAGTAAAATAAAACAACAATTTCAAAACGAAATATAGAAGGTGGGGGGGAGACGGGGAGGTGGGGCGGGGGGGGGAGCGGGGGGGCGACGGGGAGTGCACACATAATCACGGAATGAGCCCCAGGGAGAAGATGGAATGTAGGCGACACTATGGAAGAGTCAGCCAGATCCATTCACCAAACGATTATGGGGGGTTCTGTCCAACCCGTCAGGGTGTATTGTTTCAGAAGGGGGGGGGAGGGGAGGGGAGGAAGGGGAGGTGGGGGGAAGGGGGGTTGATTAGGGTTTGGGGGGTTCTTTTTCTCTTTTTTTTTTTTTTTTTTCTCTTTTTTTTTTTTTTTTTTTTTTTTTCTCTTGGGTCTCGCTCACCCCCCGCCGACACAGTACAGAAATCGTCCCTGGCTCCACAAGACGCCCCATAGGCTACCTCTCTAAAAAACCAATATGGAGGGGATAAATTTCATTACATATAATGTAAGGGGGTTAAATTCAAAAAAAAAAAAGGCATAGGGTAAACGACGAACTTCTCTTCCTGCAGGCAGGCATTGTATGCCTGCAGGAGACACATATAACCGACAGTTCAGGTATTAGATTAAATTCGTTTCATTTCCCACTGTGGTATTATGCAGATTCCTCATCACCTTACTCGAGAGGTATAGCAATCGGCCTTAGTAGGTTAATTGAATTTAAGTTGGAGGAGCGTCTTGTGGACCCGGAGGGAAGATACTTATTTATAAAAGGTATGCTACACAACATGAAATGTACAATTGTGAATGTTTATGCACCAAATAAAAACCCGGATAAATTCCTCAGGAGAGTATTAAGCAAACTCGAGGGGTTTAAAGAAGGTAAACTTATTCTAGCAGGAGACCTTAATTGGAGTATAGACCCAAAATTAGATACCTCAGTAGGCAGGTCCCAAGCTACAGAACAAAGGAAGAAAAAAGTCATTAAAGCATTGGGTGATTGGCAGTTACAAGATACTTGGAGAATATTACACCCAAAAGACAGAGACTATTCCTGTTTCTCCCAGGTCCACAGTTCCTTCTCCAGGATAGATTACATTTTTATAGAACACCAGCTGGTCCCGATACTCAGGGAAGCAGAAATAAAAACAATGACCCTATCTGACCACGCCCCAGTGAAAATCCACTTGGATATAAAGGGGGACTGTGGACCTGGAACAAGTTGGAAACTCAATGTCACATTGTTGCAAGACCAAGAGTCAATTAGTAAGATAGAACATGAATTAGAAACTTTCTTCACTTTAAATGAGACACCAGAGGTCTCGGCCTCAACAGTCTGGGAAACCCATAAAGCGGTGATAAGGGGAAGCTTAATAGGCATCGGAGCAGGAAAAAAAAAAGCAAGGGTAAAAAGGAAAAGGGAGCTATATAAGGATATACAGGAGTTAGAGCAGAAAACAAGACCCAAAGGAATACCGGAGAAACAAGATCTGATTGCCAAAAAAAGAGAGCTAGCAGAATACGTTGAGCAAGAGAGGATAGCCGCAATTCACATTTTAAAGAGAGAGAGATATCAGTGGGGGAATAGAGCAGGTAAATGGTTGGCCAATATGGTGAAGGAAAAAAAGAACAGGACGTTCATAGAGAAGATTAGAGATGTAAACGGCGAGATCTTGATATCATCTCCGGAAATAGCAAATACATTCCATAAATACTATAGTACTTTATACAATATTGAACATAAACAAGGCGAAGGGAAACGGCGGGAGGAAATCAGGGAGTACCTTCGGCATATAGATTTCCCAAAGGGTAAAATGGAAGAAATGGAGGCACTCGGAGCACCGATATCGGTAGAAGAAGTAGAAAGAGCTATAGCCAATACAGCCCCAGGAGGTAGCCCGGGTCCTGACGGATTCTCTATTATATACTATAAAAAGTTCTCTAAGCAGTTAGCACCTAGACTATGCAAATATTTCAATGCAATAGGGACAAGTGAGAAATTTAGAGATGAGACACTACTGGCACATATTACTCTGATTTTAAAGGAGGGGAAAGACCCGATGGCAGTAGAAAGCTATAGGCCAATCTCCTTATTAAACTCGGACATAAAACTATTTGCAAAAATAATCGCCGAAAGATTGAAGTCATATCTGCCAGAATGGATACATAACGACCAAGCTGGGTTCGTGCAGGGGAGGGAAGGAAGAGATAATTCTTTGAAAGCAATAATGCTGATTCAAGAAGCCGTCAGGAGAGGTGCGCCTTCAGTCCTAATGTCAATTGACGCCGAAAAGGCCTTTGACCGGGTCAATTGGGTATTCTTGCTTGAAACATTGAACTATATGGGACTGTGCGATAGGATGATGAAATGGATCGGGGCCCTCTATCAGCATCCGACAACAAAAATAAGAGTCAATGGGACCCTGTCTTCTCCCCTCGACTTGTTTAATGGGACAAGACAGGGGTGCCCACTTTCCCCTCTTTTATTCATAATTACCCTAGAACCCCTATTGTCAGCGATCCGCAAGAACCCTGACATCCGGGGAATTCGAGCTGGAGATAGGGAATATAAGGTATCGGCGTTTGCGGATGACTTGTTGCTCTATATCTCCAACCCCAGAATATCTATCCCAATGGCTATGAAAGAATTAAAACAATACGGTAAACTGTCGAATTTTAAAGTTAACATGGCTAAATCCGAGATATTAAATCTAACTCTACCATTACAAGAACAGAGCGCCATACAATCTAGATTCCAATTTAAATGGTGCAAAAAGGAGCTTAACTATTTGGGAATAAAACTAACGGCTCAAGTAGATAACCTCTTTAACCATAATTATATCCCGCTGATTAATAAAATCAAAAAGCAACTTAGAGGAATGCAATATAAAGTCCTCTCTTGGATGGGGAAGATAAACGCGGTTAAGATGTTCACTCTCCCCTTATTCATCTATACCTGCCAAATGATTCCAATTTCTCTCCCTCAGTCATACCTGAAGAAAATAAAGTCAATAATAACAAAATTTATTTGGGCGGGTAAACGGGCGCGCATCGCATTCGATACATTAGTAAGAGAAAAAGGAAGAGGGGGGCTTGCGGCCCCGGACTTCAAAAAGTACTACGAAGCGGTTGCAATCGCTAGAATAATAGATTGGAGCCACAAACATGAGGATAAAAGTTGGGTGGAACTAGAAAGTAACTTAAGTAGAACAAGAATAGGAGAAATTATATGGATCCCCCCTCACTATAGATACTTAGCACCAAATACAACAGTACTCACAAGGCACGCACTAAAAATTTGGGATATTATTCACAAAAGACACAATTGGGATTATAACTCCCCACTAATCCCATTATTAAACACAAATTTTTTTCCCCCAGGTAAGGAGGAGTTTATTTATTTTAGTAGATGGTCCAATAAAGAGAATTTAAGATTGATAGATGTTATGGAAGGTAATAGAATTAGCACTTACAACGAGATTAGTATGAAATGGGGACATAGAACACTTGACAAATGGCGCTACACCCAAATACAACACTTCACACAGACACTCCCAAAACCCCTACGTGGTAAGAGAGAATTTAGGCCCTTAGAAAAATTAATGGATTCCCCCAACAACCGCGAGAAAAGAATCTCAAAGACGTATAAAATCTTGTTGCGAGCGGCGGAACACGAATATCCCACGTATTTAGGCAAATGGGAAAGTGAGATCGGCCCACTAAATAGCGAGGACCAGAAGACCAAGACCCTAGGACGTGTTTTTTCAACAGCAAAAGACATACAAACAGTAGAAATGTCCTATAAACTTCTAGCTAGGTGGTATGTAACTCCTCAAGGAGCTAACGCCTACAATGTAGATATTTCTCCTAATTGTTGGCGAGGGTGCGAGGCAGTGGGGTCCTTCTCACACCTGTGGTGGTACTGCCCGAAAATAAAGGAATATTGGGAGCAAATAATAGAAATAATTTTTAAAATAACACAGGTAAGGGTGAAGAAGCTCCCATGGGTATGTCTATTCCATGATACAGAGGGCGGAGAGGGAAGACACGCTAGAAATCTTACCCCCTACCTATTAAATGCAGCCAAAGCCCTAATTCCCTGCTACTGGAAACTTCAGGAGACACCCTCAATGAAAGAGTGGGTAGAGAGGGTGGAGAGGACAAGAATAATAGAACTCTCGCTATACACCTTAGAGAACCTAGAAGAAAAATATCAGAGGATATGGCAACAATGGATCGAGTTCAGGGAAACAGAACAATATTTTAGGATAATGGAAGGAAATACTGCGGGGAACGGGTGAGGGTGAGCGAGACGGGGTAGGTTTTTTTTTTTTTTCCTTTTTAGAGGGGGGGGGGGGAGGTGGGGCCGTGGGGGAAAAATGTATCTTGAATTCGAATAGATGTATTTGTCTAAATACTTGACTACAAACGTTATGAATTTTGTATATGAAGAAAACTGTGAAAATAAAGAATATTTAAAAAAAAACAATACTCATAACAAGTAATCTGTCTGGCTTTACAATTAAAATGTCAAAACAGCATGACAAAATGTGAACAAGGATTATGAAAAACATGGGTCACCCTGGGACAGAACAGAAAAAATAAGTTCTGCGCTGCTGCAAACAATGTGAATGGCCAGAGGGAGGGTCTTCTTATACAGAATCTGTGCCTGCTGAATACACTGCTAACATGTACCACAGTCCTTGTACCCACAAAATACTAAGTACTAGGCCACAGCTGACAGCCTCACAGACACAAATAAACCTCAGGGCAAAGAATAATTTTTTTTTTTTTTTATTTAAACCTTTTCATTAAATATGTTTTTATGCACATGAAAGGGATAGTTTTGTCTGACTGAGACTACCTTAAAGTGGATGTAAACCCCCAAAATTTGTTTGATGCCATAATGTAGAAAATACGATTTCCTTTTATTTGAGCCCAGTCTTGCCACACAGATTTACTTGAGGCCTGAGCAATCCTCTTTTATTGTTCAGTTAGAGAAATCTTGACAAAGTCTTGAAAACGTTGTCAAAAACGACCCCTTGCTGTGAGTGACAGGTGATTTACATATCTCATGCACTAGCCTGAGACAGGTTATCATCAGATCACTGGATGTTCTACTCTGCCCAGCTCTGACTACATACATGTCCCCTAAATCACTTGTCTGTCTATAGTCGGCTGACTGTTCACTGCATCCCACAGTAAAGGCAGCCAATCCTGGGAGAGCTGGAGGGTAGGGGCGGGGATGTGAATTGTGAACTTTTTACACAGGATGTGCCTGTCTCAGGCTAGTGCATGAGATATGTAAATCACCTGTCACTTACAGCAAGGGGGAGTTTTTGACAACGTTTTCAAGACTTTGTCAAGATTTCTCTAACTGAACAATAAAAGAGGATTGCTCAGGCCTCGAGTAAATCTGTGTGGCAAGACTGGGCTTAAATGAAAGGAAATCGTATTCTCTACATTAAAATAAAACATTTTGGGGTTTACATCCACTTTAAAGATGAACTTCATTAACACCAGCAATTGTGAGGCAATGAACACCTTGGTCAAGTCTATGTACAGCATAATTTATAGCGTCAGGAATAAGTAACAAACAAAACAATAGAGCAGCAGTCAGGAGGTCAGAAGACTGAGATGGCCACTCCAGAACCTTCACTTTATCCTGCTGTAGCCAATGA
The DNA here is from genome assembly GCA_028564925.1 of Lithobates sylvaticus. Lineage (NCBI taxonomy): Eukaryota > Metazoa > Chordata > Amphibia > Anura > Ranidae > Lithobates > Lithobates sylvaticus. Next base: position 196,825,248 of record CM053029.1, read on the forward strand.
CAGGTCGACTTGGCCTTGTGTTTTGGATCATTGTCATGTTGGAATGTATAAGTACGTCCCATGCGCAGCTGCCTGGCTGATGAATGCAAATGTTCCTCCAGTATTTTTTGATAACATAGTCATCATCTTGCCATCAATTTTGACCAAATTTTCTGTGCCTTTGTAACTCACACATCCCCAAAACATCAGCGATCCACCTCCGTGTTTCACAGTAGGAATGGTGTACCATTCATCTCAGGCCTTGTTGACTCTCCAAATGTAGTGTTTATGGTTGTGGCCAAAGAGCTCAATTTTGGTCTCATCACTCCAAATGACTTTGTGCCAGAAGGTTTGAGGCTTGTCTCTGTGCTGTTTGGCGTATTTTAAGTGGGATACTTTGTGGCATTTGCATAGTAATGGCTTTCTTCTGGCGACTCGACCATTCAGCTCATCTTTCTTCAAGTGCCTCCTTATTGTGCATCTTTAACAGCCACACCACATGTTTTCAGAGAGTCCTGTATTTCACCTGAAGTTATTTGTGTGTTTTTCTTTACATCCCGAGCAATTTTGCAGGGAGTTGTGGCTAAAATTTTAGTTGGTCTACCTGGCTGTGATTTGGTTTCAACAGAACCCCTCATATTCCACTTCTTGATTAGAGTTTAAACACTGCTGATTGTCATTCTCAATTCCTTGGATATCTTTTTATATCCCTTTCCTGTTTTATACAGCTCAACTATCTTTTCCCGCAGATCCTTTGACAATTCTTTTGCTTCGCCCATGACTCAGAATCCAGAAACCTCAGCGCAGCACTAGATGAAAGAAATATTATTATTATTATATAGGTTTTATATAGCGTCAACAATTTGCACATCGCTTAACAAAATAAAGGCAGACATTACAGTGACAGTACAATTAGGTACAAGAGGAATCAGAGGGCCTTGCTTGTTAGAGCTTACAATCTAAAAAAAAAGGGTCAGAGCTTGAGAAAGGAGCACGCACTAAAGACATCTCCCTAGTGCGCATGCTCGGAAACGCATCGCAATTACGTTTGTGATGCCGTCCCACCACATGCTGCATTCCAGCTGCCTTCCAAGCCTTGCTTTGGGCTCCATCTGAACACCGAAAGACTCGTGCTGGTCAGGACACACAGATCCACAGGACGTGATCCCTGCTGATAGCTGTGACAGAGATTGGTGTAACCGGACTCCACTGTGACTGCTTAACGATACTAAAATGTGAGTGTTTTTAATGCGCTTTGTCTATTAAATACTACAGTCTTACCTAAGAGGAGCCTGCTTCCTGTTTTTCTCAGCACTAGAGGAAAGATGCAAAGGTCTGTCAGGAGCCCAGAAACACATTGAACTTTTATACACACAGACTAATTACAAGCAAACAGATCACAGGCGAGGATGGTTACCTTTAATAGCCATTCAAACCCCTTTGTGTCAACTTGTGTGCCTGTTATCAGGCCAAAATCACCAGGGTATGTAAACTTTTGATCAGGGTAATTTGGGTAGTTTCTGTTGTGATTTAAAAAGAGTAAACACAGTTGATTGATAATAAATGGCTTCAGCCAAACACTAACCATGACTGAAAGAAATGTTTTTGTGTTCTTATTCATATTCTCTGAAAAATGGCCAAGAAATCATAATTTCTGCCAGGGTATGTAAACTTATGAGCACACCTGTATACCGCAGGAATCCATAGTATTTCCACGTATTTATTAGGGACAGGCTGACAGATGCTGCAGCTGTCAACTTTCAACCACACATGAGATGGTTACATGCATAAAGGGACAGATGAGCGGCCCTGGACTCGTGCAGTTCATTGATCTGTACAGGCTGCTGACACGGCTGTACAACATCACCTGTGACTCCTGGGTGCAGAAATACACTGAATACTTGTGGTGTATGCGCAAATGTGTGCGTGAGCCTTTATAGAAGAACTATGTTGTAAAATATTTGCTGGAGAACATGCAACACCAAAATCCTTTCAGTGATCACCACGTATGTAAAATGTGATCTACTGAAGAAAAGGCCAAGTTAAAGGCCAATGTGAAGCTGGACATGGATCTGGAAAAACTGTAAGTGATTTTCTTGGTATTTGGAACCCCTATCCTTCACCTTCTTGACTGTTTTGCAATAAATCTTTAAAAGGCAAAAGTAACTGGCAACCAATGTTCTTTCTGGTCCCTCAATTTAGCCTTGGACTCAGAGCTGGGGGAAAAATGCATGCCTGCCCCCTGCCTCTGAAGGTGCCACCATGCCTCTGGGGTGTCAGGGGGGTGCTACATAGGGAAAGGGGACAAAGGTCCACTTTAATTGTGCTAGGGTTTTATTATATTGGCTGGATTTCTGCTCAAGGGATGTTTCAGATAAATATGATGCATACTCTGTATTTATATTTATACTTCAATGTGCTGCGCTACCAAATGTTATTTTTTTTTTATGCATAGAATGCATTAAGGTGAAAAACCTTGAGGGTTTACAGCCCCTTTAAGTTCCTCCACCCAAAACTCGCTTATCCATGACTTTATGGACATTGCTTTGTGCACTGATTTTGTTGGAACAGGAAGGGACCATCCCCAAACTGTTTCCACCAAGTTGGGAGTATGAAATTGTCCAAAATGTCTTGGTATGCTGACGCCTTCACTGGAACTAAGGGGCCAAGCCCAACCCCTGAAAAACAACCTCACACCATAATCCCCCCTCCACCAAATGATTTGGACCAGTGCACAAAGCAAGCTCTATAAAGACATGGGTGAGCAAGTTTGAGGTGGAGGACTTGACTGGCTTGCACAGAGTCCTGACCTCAACACGACAGAACACCTTTGGGATGAATTAGAGCAGAGACTGCCAGCCTGGCCTTCTCGTCCAACATCCGTGCCTGACCTCACAAATGCGCTTCTGGAAGAATGATCAAACATTCCCATAGACCCACTCCTAAACCTTGTGGACAGCCTTCCCAGAAGAGTTGAAGCTGTGGGCCAAATCAATATTGAACCCTACGGACTAAGACTGGGATGCCATTAAAATTCATGTGCGTGTAAAGGCAGGTGTCCAAATACTTTTGGTAATATAGTGTAAATGTGTATGTCTAACTAAAAACACATATATTTATTGCTGGATTTATTTACTTTTTACTATTTACTATATTTGGTAGTGCAGCACATTTCCTTTACAATAGGGTGACCAGACATCCCGGTTTCCGGGGACAGTCCCCGGATTTAAGACACTGTCCCCGGACCAAATCTGTCCCCGGTTTTGTCCCCGGATTGGAATTTGAACAGGGGCTGGCAATTTCAAAGACAGTGTGCAGAATAAAAAAGAATCTGAATTGCACCCCCCCCCCCCCCTCTGCCGCTCCTACTAGCTTACGGGGGTTTATTTTTTATATTATTTGTGCCCCTTTCTGATGATCATGTTCTGGTCGGAGCGGAGGGAATATTTCTTCAGTTTCGGGTGCATTGCTCATTCAGCTCCGCTCGCATGTTCTTCTGCGTTGGCTCAAGTCCCGGCCAGTCGCCTGCCTGTTTATCTCCTTGCCTTCCCTGGTGGAGTGATCTTCCTCTGCTCCCCACCCAGTAGTACCTGGGGCCCGGAGAGTAAGACTTAACAGGCTGTGAGGCGGGCGGCGTCAGCGGAGATGGGCAAAGAGTCGCCGATTGCTGCCATTACTAGTAAAAAAAAAAAATGTCCCCGGATTTCATTTTAAAAATCTGATCATCTTACTTTACATATATCTTTTATATTTTTTATATATATATTTTTTATATTTTCTAGCTTAATCTTAAGAGCAAGGTTTGCAAGAGATATTAGGAACATCATAAGCTATATGGCACTATTTAAAAATAAAATAAAAACATTAAATAATATTTAAAATAAATCAGGGATGTAATACTCTTTCCCATTAACATTTTTTTAGCACGCATTTATTTCTATATCCCATTAATCAATGCACACTTTGCTCCCTAGTAGCTGTTCCACTTTCAGTCAGCTGTGTGTATTCTTGGCGAACATGTATGGCACTGACATCCCTCACTTCCTGTCTGATGAAAGATGAAAGCGCAGACAAAACTTCCAGCCACCGAATACGCTATTTCTAAACACAACAGAGACCCAGTCTAAACCCCCGCCATGATGAGAATGGGTTAACCGATGCCCCATGCAATGGCAAACATCTATCAAATGCCAAAATTATTTCTCACACTCCAATGGGTTTTCTTTGTGTAGATTCACCTGTGTTTGTCCTTCTGCCAGTCACCTCAGAATACATGTGTGTACCTATCTATGGCTGATACAGAGCAGGAACACCTGGAATGAGGCATGTTGACTAATTTCTTTAGATTCTCTTTTTGAATAGGAGAGTTATAGCCTTGGTTTTGTGATCGCCCCGTTCCAAGTTCATTTCACACAAGGCTGCCAAAACCAGAAACTATTTTGTGTCGACCTGGGTAAATAACTCGTGAGAAGCCGCTACAAAAAATGGAATGACCCACCTTAATGTACACACCAGTCATGCCTTTTGTTCTGTGCTATTTTGAAACATGTTGCAGCAATTTAGGTATCCGAAGAGTGTTTGAGATTTATATCAATTTAGTCAAACTGTCATAGATTATATAAGTGGGATGACTGTACAAGACCAGGTTAGTGCACTTTTATTGAAAATAGGTGCATGTGATGTTGGGTTTCGTTGTTTGTCTTGAGTTACCTTAAAGTCTGTTAAAGTGGATGTCCTCTTTGATGCCTTTGTGGCGTGCAAAATAGGAATTGATTCTAACCAGAGCTCATTACTCTTACTGTGATTCAGAGAAGTGTTCTGAATCTTTGTGGTCAATGTACTCCCTTGAGGGTCATTCCTAGAGATATAACATTTCTGGAAGTTTTGAAGCCATGAGAAAAAAACATTTTTTCTCCCCAGTTTTTTTTTCCCATTTTTTACATTTTTAGAAAAAAAATTCAGTGCGGACTTGGGTATTGTGTATTTTTGGGAGGCAGTGTTCCTCACTTGAAGATGCTGCTGGTGAAGAAACACTTTGTGATGATCCAGAAACAGCTAAACAAGTGTTTCTGGAATGAGAACTCTGGAGAGAAAAGCTACTTGCAATTTCATTAGGTTATCATCATTTCATTCCATAAAGTATGTTTATTATCTTTAGGGCACCCTTTGGCATGCAGGGATGTGTTCTGTCATCCATAAGGCATTTGGAAAATAATATTCCTTCTCACAATATTTGCGAATTGCAGCTTTGCTCTCAGCATAAATTGCACTGTGGAAATGTTTCCAAACTCTAGATGCTGGTCTCACCATTTTACTGATAGGAGGTAAAAAAAAAAATGACTGACCATACTAAAGGTAAACATTATGCTGTGATGGTGGAGAACATTAATAGGAGTCATTTAAAGGTTATAAAGATAAACTAATTTGTCAGAAAAATGTATCCACTTACCTGTCAATTGAGGCCTGAGAGGACAGAAACTATCATCTACTGAATCCCAACAATCACCCAACTGTAATGCCCCGTACACACATTCGGAAATTCCGATGGAAAATGTCCGATCAGACCATGTTGTTGGAAAATCCGCCCGTGTGTGGGCTCCATCTAACTTTTTCCGTCGGAATTTTCTACGAAAAAAATTTGAGATCCTGCTCTCAAATTTTCTGACAACAAAATCCGATCTGACTTTTTCCGATCGTGTGTAGAGAATTCCGACGGACAAAGTGCCACGCATGCTCAGATCAAATTACGAGACCAAAGCTTTTGGCTAATAGCCTCTATGTAGTTCTGTTGTACGCAACGAACGTCACCATGTTCAGAATGATTGGATTTAATAGTGGACACCGGAGAAGACAAACCAAAGGTAGATGGGGGGAAATCAAGCCCGCAGAAAATTTGACCGAGTCCCACAAACTAAGAGTATGAAGTAAAATAGGGCTAGATGTTGTTGGGCAAAGAGTAGTGGGAAGCCATGGTAAGGAAGATAAGGGCATGGGGTAGGAGTCTACAAGATCAATCGTGGTCCTAAACAGGAGTTCATGGGTCTCATGGAAATGAGACAAATGGGCTATATTTGCTGCTAAATAATAAGCTTGAAGGTTTGAAACTGAGAGGCCGCCACTGAGCTTACAAGCAAACATGACCTGCTTATTGATTCTGGGTCGAGAGGGCCCCCAAACACATTTCAAAAGTTTGTGCTCGTGTATACATAGGCTATGTGAGGGGACTGAAACTGGTAAAACACGGAAACGTTTGGCAATTTCGGAAGATTAGACATGAGGACTACGGCATTCCTGCCAAACCAAGACAATGGGAAATGGGCCCAAGAGGACAACATCTCAGTCAATTTCCTGAATAAAGGAGGCAAATTAGTGTGGTAAAGTACCTCACAGGTCAGGGTGAGCTGAATTCCCAAGTACAGCAGAGAAGTAAGCAACTGGAAAGGAAAGGTTCCCTTAACCACTTTATCCCCGGAAGGATTTACCCCCTTCCTGATCAGAGCATTTTTTGCGATACGGCACTGCGTCACTTTAACTGACAATTGTGCGATCATGCGACATTGCACCCAAACAAAATTGACGTCCTTTTTTCCCACAAACAGCTTTCTTTTGATGGTATTTGATCACCTCTGCGGTTTTTATTTTTTGCTCTATAAACAAAAAAAGAGCGACAATTTTGAAAAAAAAAAGCAATATTTTTTACTTTTTGCTATAATAAATATCCCCAAAAAAATATAAAAAAATGAATTTCTTCCTCAGTTAAGGCCGACATTTATTCTTCTACATATTTTTGGTAAAAAAAATCGCAATAAGCGTATATTGATTGGTTTGCGCAAAAATTATGGCGTCTACAAAATAGATTAATGCCATTTTTATTATTCATTTTTTTTTTATTAGTAATGGCAGCGATCTGTGATTTTTATCATGACTGCAACATTGCGGCGAACAGATCGGATACTTTTGATACTATTTTGAGACCATTGACATTTATACAGCGATCAATGCTATAAAAATGCACTGATTACTGTGTAAATGTCACTGGCAGGGAAGGGGCTAAACACTAGGGGGCCATCAAGGGGTTACATGTGTTCTCTCAGTGCGTTCTAACTGTAGGGGGATGGGCTCACTAGAACATGACAGAGATCACTGGGAGCAGTAGATCCCTGTCATGTTGCTAGGCAGAACAGGGAAATGCATTGTTTACATAGGCATCTCCCCGTTCTGCCTCTCTGTGTCATGATCCCGGACCGGTGGAGGACATCGAGTGCACGTGCGCGCCTGCTAGCCTGGGATTTAAAGGAGATGTACGGGTATGCACATTTGCGCAGCCGTGCCATTCTGCCGACGTATATCGTTATGCACTAGATGGCAAGTGGTTAAAATCAGCCAGTTCGAAAGGTGAAAGATTGACTGACATTGCCTTAGACTTGGCATGACTAATGCAAAGTCCCGAGAGTGAAGCAAAAGTATCTAACGAGGATAGCAAATTTGGTAGGGAGATTATGGATGATGTCAGGGTCATGAGTATGTTATCAGCAAACAACAATATTTTAAGAGAATAGCCCGCTATGTTGATACATGTGATGTCTGGATGAATATGAACTGCCTCCAGCAAGGGTTCTAATGCCAAGATAAATAAAAGTGGGGAAAGTGGACAGCCTTGGCGGGTGCCCCTATGGATAGGAAAGATGGACAATGCAAAACAGTATTATTTAAGTTTAGCTTGAGGGAAATCGTGTAGCGCCGCTATCCAATGTAAAAAGGGGGGACCAAACCCATAATGACAGAGGACAGTCATAAAATAAGGCCACGATAAAGTGTCAAATGCCTTATTTATATTGAGTCATAGGAGCATTGTTTCTAGGGAGCAGCGATGAGCTATATGCTGTAGTTGTAGGACCCGTCGTATAGCATCCCCCTGCCTGGCGTCATGGGACAAAGCCATCCTCGTCTTTTTTTTTAATTAAACAAGTCAAAAAGGAATTTAAGCAGTTGGTTAGGATTTTTTTTTTGAGAATTTTCCTATCAATATTGATAAGAGAAATGGGCCAAAAGGTTCTTCATGTGCACCGTGGAGAGGGTGTTAGCACCTGTGGATGAAATCTTAATTTCCTGGTCCATGCAAAACAATAATCTTTCAACAAAGGCGGTTCCTCAATCTGTCAATGCTGTACCAGACCTGTCTTTTTAATTAAAGGGGTCCTGGTGAGTTGATGAGTAGGATACCTACTATTTTCCACCTGGTGAAGCATTGCTGTTGTTTTCCTCTTAAAGCTTTCTTCCTCTTCAAGTGGTGATGGTCTGATATATCTACTCACTTCAGTAAAGGAATCCCTTCTAAACTTTATGGACTTTTCTTTATATTTAAAACTCATTGTTATGATTGTATATTATTTAATTATGTATGCAATGTTATAATATGTTTTTTTGTTTACACGAGCACGAGAAATTTCCATTGGTATAATTATTTGTATCATGATATAGCACCCCCTTATTATATTATTATTACATTACCTACTGGCCAGCATTGTGTTCAGTTTATTTGCTTTAGCATGTAATTTCTGCTGGGAATGAAGCAAAGGGCGTTTGGCCACATCAGCGAGGCAAGGGCCCAATTCAGTGTATGCCTGGTCTAACAATTTGCGATTAGAAGAGGGTAGGAGATTGTTTAAAGTGCATTAAAAATTGACTCCAACTGAGCCTCTAGTTGATGTTTTTTAACCTGACGTTAGATGTCAGATGATATGACCCCAAAGGACTGCTTTATAGGCCTCCCAAAGGGTCACAGAAGAAGAGACCGACCCTGAATTAAGCCAAAAATATTCAGAAGGTTTTTGCGTAAGGTCGGCCTGAATCTCTTTTAATGACAGCAATGAATCATTCATGACCTACACGAAGTATTGAGGTTTATGGAGAAGAGAGTGACAGACCACCAAAACTGGATTGTGGTCAGTCCAAGGAGCTAACAGAATAGAGGTTGATAACACCATGGTGAGGTGTTTATGTAGCATAAAGACGTGGTCGATTCTAGAGTGGGAGTGATGTGGGTGGGAATAATGTGTGTAATCCTTACCCAAAGGTTGGAGCTCTCTCCAAAGGTCAACCAGATCATGAAACTGTAAAGAATGGGAAAATTTCTTAGCATCGGTAGAGGGAGCAGAGCATTCCGAAGGATACTTATCCAAAGGGGGATTCAATGCTAGATTTGAATTTCCTGTCAGGAAGAGAGTACATCGCTGGTGGGTTGCCAAAAGTGAGCAGACATGGGTCAAAAAGGGTCCTGGGTTATTAGGAGCATAATAAGTCATGATAGTAACCTCTGTGTCCTGAAGTGTACCTTGAAGCAAGAGATATCTACCATTCGGGTCTGCAATCTGCTTGGTACAACAGAATGAGACAGATTTGTGAAAAGCTAATTGAGGGTGCAGTGGTCTGCTGGAACAACACGTTATATTTTTTTCCTTTACAAATGTAATTTTGTGCAGGGACAGTTCTAAACACGGGAAACACATGCCACTTCACAGGCATACTTTAGACACCCCCCAGGTACCATATTTAAAGGAAAATTTCACTTTTTTTTTTTCACTTTATGCATCATTAAAATGAATGCTCCTGAAAAAACTTTAGTTTTTAAAAGTTCTTTTTGCATTGATATATGTCCCCTGGGGCAGGACCCGGGTCCCCAAACCTGTTTTATGACATTAACATGCATATTGGCCGTTGTAATTAGCAATTTTGATTTCGAACGTTCGCGTCCATTGTTACAATGCGAATTTTCGGTCCGTTCGAAGGTTCAGGTGCGAACCGAACCCGGGGGTGTTCGGCTCATCCCTAGTGCAGAAATCCTTGTTGGCAAGCACAGAGGTAAGACGTTTCTTATAGTTGGTTACCAGGTGTGCACACATCTCAGCAGAGATTTTGGTCCACTCTTCTTTACAGATCTTCCCAAAATCGTTAAGGTTTCTTAGCTGTTGCTTGGCAACTCGAAGTATCAGCTCCCTCCATAAATTCTCTGTAGGATTAGGGTCTGGAGACTGGCAAGGCCACTCCATGACCTTAATGTGATTCAACTTGAGCAGCTTGGTTGGTATTTTGAGACTAGGTTAGTGAAGTAGCTGGGGGCAGCTGCACATTGCAGGGGTCGAGGATGACGTGAGGACGCCGTCCGTCACGGTGGGAGGAGCCTGCGTGTGATCGCTGCGGCGGGAGCTACGAGCGTGGGACGCCGAATGCAAGGGGGTGAGAGCTCCGGATCGGCGCAGATACATCCCCCGACCCCGCCGCGGATCACGTTCCCTCTAAAGGCTGGCAGTGGATGGGGTGGCGGCTGACATCAGGAACGTGCTGCGGTTCGTGGCCTCCTTCCTTCCCTTTGGAGGTCTGCTGAGGCCGACCGCGGTCCTGCCGCTCCAGCTAGACTGATACCCACCAACGGAAGAGAACAGGAGGGCCGCTCTCTGCAATACTGCACATAAAGGTAACACAGGCAATTCTAACACTCTGAAAACCAGCTGGACAACAAGTGATGGGCAGAACTCAGAGGTACAATTTTTTTTCCTTGTAAAGCAAGCTGAAGTATCTATTTGCTGGATAACTGATATATAAGAGAGAGGCAGAGCACAGAGGTACAATCAGCTGTCTTCTTTTTTTCTTTTTTTTTCCTGACACAAGCTGAAGCGTATGTTCTCTGGTTTATTGCTACACAAGAGAGGGGCAGAACATAGAGGTACAAATTGCCTCTTTATGTGATATGAGCAGAAAACCTGTTCTCTGGACTATTGGTACACAAGAACGGGCAGAACACAGAGGTACAACCCGTTGTCCTTTTTTTTTTTCTTTTCCTCTTTTTTTCTTGCTTATGACACAAGCTGAAGCATATGTTTTCTGGTTTATCGATACACAAGAGAGGGGCAGAACATAGAGGCATATATTGTTTTCTTACGACATAAGCTGTATGACCTGTTCTCTGGACTATTGGTATACAAGAAACGGGCAAAGTATAGAGGTACAATCTGCTGTTTTTCTTCTTGTGACACAAGCTGAAGCATATGTTCTCGGGTTTACTGCTACACAAGAGAGGGGCAGAACATAGAGGTATAAACTGTTTCCTAAGCTGAAATATCTGTTCTCTGGACTACTTCTACACAAGAAACAGGCAGAACATAGAGGTACAAAATGTTGGACTTTGACACAAGCTGAAATATCGGTTCTCTGGATTATTGGTACATAAGAGATGGGCAGAATATAGAGGGGTAAATCCCTTTTTTTTTTTTTTTTTTAAATATAAGCTGAAGCTTCTGCTCTACAGACCATTATTAAATAAGAGATAATCAGAAGATAGAAGTATCCAATGTGGGCTGTCATCAACTAAATACTTGACCCTGGAACTCTAGGGCTTATTAATATCTGAACTGCCCGACTGAAGGTGGATTAATGGGAGGAGAGGGGAGATCCAACTACTGCTACCCGCTATTCCTATGACCCCCCCTCCCCCCCCCAACTCGGTCTATCGGGTCCAGAAGGGCTTAAGGATCCAATAAGGGTCGGGCTCGTCTGGCCGACGGTCATTGTCTAAGGAACTTTGCCGGATAAAGCCCACTTCAGTCAGTCTGACTGGAATTGCGGATAAAAAACAACTAAAATAGTAACCATATACACCCTAAGCAGCACGGGAAGGGAAAGACGGCCTAAGCTGGCCCAATAATACGTAGGGCCAGTTAATCTTTTAGGACATAAAGGCTACACTATTCCCCCCCCCCCCGGCAGATACCCTGCTCTTGCCGTGGATACTATACAAAAACCTCCCCTCCTTATATATCCTGAAGACACGTTAAAAATAGACTATAATCTCCAAAGATCCAGTGTTCAAGACAGGCCTGAAAGGAGGAGACAAGAGTATTGTGAAGGCTAACAGACCACACGGAAATTAAGCGTGACCCCAATAGGAAGTAGAGGATATATAAAAGAGAAGCGGGGGAAGGGGAAGCTGGGGAAACGTATCAGGAAAACAAGGGCGATCAATATGAGTAAAGCTACTACTAAATCAACAAAAGGGGGGCCCCCAAAAACTCCAAAAGAAAAGACCACAGACAGTTCAATTAAACAATACATGACTCAGGGCGCAAGTCCAAAGACCTCAGAAGGGACAAGCCAACATCAACCTAAAATCACTAAGAAAAAAGCACCAGACAAAAAACCAGAGGAAAGCCTAGAACTGTCCAGAGAAGAAATAACTTCTGAAAGTGAACGGGAGACCAGTAGGATGGAAGATCTTAGAACGGAAGATCACCCGCCCTCCAAAAAAGAAATGACCGGGATGTTTGATCGGCTGGAAAAGGTGATAAAAGCAGATATTGGTCTATTGAGGACAGACATGGCACAGCTATTAAGCAGAGTAGAAGCGGTCGAAGAAAAAAATGAAAAACTGGTTCAAGAAACCGATCAATTTAAAGAACAGATCAAACATATCCAGTTCCTGCAGCGTGCCCTCCAATATAAAATGGAAGATCAAGAAAACCGTAACAGAAGACAGAATATACGGATCAGAGCGGTACCCGAAACCAGAGGAGAAGACCTGAAGAACACCATCCAAAAAATATTTGGCCCACTCCTGGGAAAAGGGGAAGAGGACTTCCCCAGAATAGACAGAGTCCATAGGGTCGGTAAAATCTATGAAACAAATTCAGAGCGGTCTAGGGATATAATCGTGCGGTTTAACCTATATGAAGACAAAGCTGAGATCTGGACAAAAATAAAGGGACTGACACCACTACAATTCGAAGGGCGAGAAATACAGGTGTTCATGGATCTCGCCCCGGAGACGCTCGCGAGAAGAAGACTCCTGAAACCATTACTGGAGACCATGAAGAACAAAAATATACGATACAACTGGAGATTCCCTGCCTGTCTGGTGGGCTTTGGGGACGGGGTCTCTGCGAAACTGACATTTCCCGAAGATCTGGAAGATTTCTGTAAAAAACTAGATATACAGATCCCGGAGCTCCCGGGATGGGCGGAGGGATAGGGGTTGGGGGGCGGGGGGCTCAGTCTTGCACCCCCCCCGGTCTGGTTCAGTGGCGTGGGACCTGGTCGGGGGGGGAGGAGGGAGATCACATGGGCTTTCCTCGAAAATGCAACTCGGGATGGTCAAGGTTTTCGGGACCACCGGCGAGTTGAGGGCCGAGAGAGGGCCGAGGGGGGGGAGGGGAGGAGGGAGGAGGGAAGGGTTTAAGAGGGATGGGAAGGGGGGAATAATAGGGCTTGACCAAACAGTAGATTACCATGAGAGTAGAAGACAGACAAGGAAACCACCCGGGGGGGAAAAAAGAAAAAAAAACTCACGATGACAATAAACATTAAATTCATGACATATAATGTTAAGGGACTAAACACTCCCAATAAACGACATAAAATTATGAGGAAACTTAAACAATATAGAGCAGATGTTATCTATCTGCAGGAGACCCATATCTCAATGGACTCAAACATAAAACTTTATTCTAGAGACTTCCCGGAGTGGTACTACGGAGACACTATTACAACAAGGGCCAGAGGTGTAGCAATCGGTTTCTCAAAGAAAATGCGATTTAAATTAACAGATAGAATAACCGACCCCGAGGGAAGGTACCTTTTCCTGAAAGGAAAACTAGGAAACATGGACTGCACCCTTGCGAATATCTATTCGCCCAATACTAACCCTGGGACATATTTGGCAAAGATACTGGGAAAACTAATGGATTTTAAGAGTGGAAACTTGATATTGATGGGCGATATGAATTTTTGCATGGATCCCCTAAACGACAGTACTTCCCGTGTACAGGGGATTAGTAATGTCCAACTAAAAAAAATAAAACAAAAATTACATACAAGCCAACTTACAGATGTCTGGAGAAGTCAACACCCTAAAGACAGAGATTATTCATTTTTCTCCCCTGTACACGGGACGTACTCTAGGATAGACTATGTTTTTTTGGAACATTCGGTTTTAGACAGAGTAGCAGATACCAGAATAGGAATAATTTCACTTTCAGATCACGCCCCTGTGATGATGGAATTACAGTCAGTGGAGCCCCAAACGAAACCCCAACGGTGGCGGTTAAATGAAAGTATTATTCAGGAGGTAGAAGGTGAGAACAGAATAAGGGAAGAACTAGAACAATATTTTTTAAGGAATGATACAGAGGGAATTTCGAGACAGACCGTGTGGGAGGCCCACAAGGCCTACATAAGGGGCGTGTTTATATCTGTCGGTGCAGGGAAAAAAAAGATGAGAGCCCAAAAAATTAAAGACACCATCGAAGAAATATTCTGCTTAGAACAACAACATAAAAGAGACCTAACCCATGATGAAAAGCTGCTTCAAGATTTAGTAACAAAAAGGGAGGAGCTCAAATTACTTATGGAACAGGACACTAATAGGATTTTTCATGCGTTAGCCAGAGAGAGATACTATGGAAGTAATAAATCCCCCAAATATCTGGCCAAAATGTTGCAGAAAAAGAAGGCCCAAAACTATATAGAAAAAATTCAAACAAATAAGGGAAATATAGAATATACCACAAAAGGGATTGCACAAACATTTAAAGAATTTTACGCAGACCTATATGCAGTCGAACAAAAAACGGGGGGTGAAGAGACAACAAAAATCAGGAAAATGAATGATTTTCTAGGAAGAGCGGGTTTAACTAAAATTACAGAAAGTGAAAGAGAGTCACTGGAAGGGAAAATAACAGAGGAAGAGATAGTTAGGGCCTTAAATGGGACTAAATCTGGGAAAAGCCCGGGGCCGGACGGATTTACAATCTATTACTATAAAAAATTTAAAAATATCCTGATCCCCAAGTTGTGCACGTACCTAAATGGCCTCAGCACAGAATATGAGATGAGTAGGGAGGCTTTAATGGCCTCCATAACGATAATTAAAAAGGAGGGTAAAGACGGGATAAAATGCGCCAATTACCGACCAATAGCACTTTTGAATGCAGACACGAAACTCTACGCCAAGATATTGGCGGACAGGTTAAAAACTTTAATAAATAAATTGGTCCACCCCGACCAAGCCGGATTTGTACCCGGTAGAGAAAGCAGAGACAACGGGGTAAGAACCCTGCTGCTACTGCTACAGGAAAAAAAGAAGAAAGGCCCCAGTCTACTCTTGTCGACAGATGCCCAGAAGGCTTTTGACCGAGTAGACTGGGGCTTTATGTTCACAACGTTAGAGGCAATGGGCATAGGCCCAAAAATGGTGCAGCGCATCAAAACTTTTTATCATAATCCGATGGCAACTGTAAAAATTAATGGATCCGAATCCGCTGGCTTCGAAATGAAAAATGGGACAAGACAGGGGTGCCCCTTTCTCCTATCCTATTTATCTTGTCCCTAGAACCCCTACTTTCTATGATCAGACGAGACCCAGAAATCGTAGGATTCAAAGTAGGAGAAGAAATCCATAAACTATCGGCTTATGCCGACGACATTCTGTTCTATATTAATAACCCTGTCTCCTCCCTCCCCCGACTGATGATGTTATTAAAAGAATATGGGGAATTAACCAACTTTAAAATAAACCAAGAAAAGTCGGGAATTCTAAATATCAATACTAGTGCCACACTAAAATATGAGCTCCAGAAAATATATAAATTCCCTTGGCGTAAAGACATAAAATACTTAGGTATTAAACTCGCACCTTCACTTACAAAAATTTACAACTTAAATTATATCTCACTATTAAATGAGGTTAAAACAGAGAGTAATAGATTGACACATAGAGCACTATCATGGTTTGGAAGGATCCACGCACTCAAAATGTTCATACTACCCAAAATACTTTTCAAATTCCAAATGTTGCCGATCTTTTTGCCAAAGTTTTATTTAGCTAAACTTAAAGCTCTGGTGACGACTTTTATTTGGAATAACAAAAAACCAAGGATTGCATACTCCACGCTGAAACAGGCGAAAAACCGCGGTGGATTGGCAGCCCCAGACATAATTAACTATTACAAAGCGATCGTACTATCGAGAATTTTGGAATGGGTAAAAGAAAATAAAGAAGAAAAAAGATGGGTTAATGTAGAATATATTCTTAGTAAAGCACAATTAAGCAAAATTATATGGAACCCCCCGAAATATTGGGATATTGATAGAGAAAGTAGCGAACTCACACGGAATACACTTAGGATTTGGGTTGAAATATATAAAAAAATAAACGGTCACTATAATTCACCACTTATTGCTTTAAAGGAGAACAATTTTTTTGCACCGGGGTTAAAAATTAACGGGGGGAATTGGCTGAAATTAGAAAGAGCACAGATAGGAGACATCACAACAAATGGTAAGATTAGGTCACTACAGGAATTAAAGATAAAGGAGGGTTTCGAAGAAATAGACGGGTGGAGATACCGCCAGCTCTCCCGCTTCGTTGAGAGCCTGCCCCGCCCAATTAGAGAATCAACAGATCTATCACCATTGGAGTCACTGTGTACAACCAGGGACAGCAGAGGTGCAATTACAAGGTGGTACAGGCTCTTATTGGATGGGGAGGGACGGACGGTCCCCACATATATCCACAGATGGGAAAGGGAAATAGGGACACAATGTGAGAATGACACAGTCAAAAAAATCTTAAAAATAACCCATAGTGCCTCAAACGATAGTAAGTCAGCTGAACTTAATTATAAAATTTTAGCTAGATGGTACGCTACACCAGACAAAATCAGCAAATTTCAGAGGGAAAACTTAGGAAAATGCTGGCGAGGATGCGACGAAATAGGTAGCATGATACATCTTTGGTGGGGTTGCCCTAAAATCAAAGCCTACTGGGGGGAAGTTAGGTCCTACATAAAAGAAATTACAAAGTCAGAGGTCCCAGACGATCCATGGGCCATCTTATTACATGGCACAAAAGAAAGCGTAAAAAACTATCAAAGGTCTCTACTCCCGCTACTCCTAAACGCAGCAAAAAAAGCTATTCCGAAGAAGTGGCGGGAGTTGGAGGCTCCCTCGATCTGGGAATGGATAGACGAGATCGAGGGTATATATAAGATGGAAAGACTGAAAGGTAACCAGGGGAACATAGAGGAAGAGGTAATAGATAAGTGGAGTGAGTGGAAAACCTTCAAAAAAACATGGAGCCATGCGGAACAACTTAAGATCCAATGACTTAGGAATTAAAGAGGGAGTTTGGTCAAGCCGTGGGAGGGGGGTGGGTGGAGGGAGAGGGGGAAAAGGGGTTAGGAAAGCAGATAGAATATTTTCTTTGGCTAGTTGTTTTTGTTTTTTTCTCTGTTCATTAAGTCGGATAACGGGCACAAAGAAAAATTTATATGCATAAATAAAGAAAACGCCACAATGATGTGACATGAGTGAAGACAGTTATGACTGGAAAGTTGATTTTATGTCTATCCCAAGATAACCGCTGAAGTGGCAAAAAAAAAAAAAAAAAGAAAAAAAAGTAGCTGGGGGCAGAGTTATGGATGGCTTTTTAAATTATTGTTAGTACTTTGAATTTTATTTGTTGGGTGAGTGGAAGGCAGTGGAGGGATTGGCAGAGAGGGGTGGAGGACACTGAATGGTTGGTAAGGTAGATGAGTCTTGCAGCAGCATTCATTATGGACTGAAGGAGGGATAGTCTATGTAAAGGTAATCCAATTAGCAGGGCCAGACTGGGAATAAAATTTCATACCAGCCCCACAGCATTATTATACCAGCGCAACAGCATAACGTCATTATTTTATGGTTCATGAAAGGGAAAACCATACATTTTAAAGCACATTTGAGTGTATTATATACAGAAAAGACAGATATGAAATCACATAGGGCTATATATATATATATATATATATATATATTTCCCCGGGGGGGGGGTGGAGAGCACTGGGGTGGGGGCTGGAGACTGATGGGGAGAGCTGGAGAGCACCAGGGGCAGAAAGAACAGGGGTGGGGAGCACGGGGGGCTGGACAGCACTGTGGGGGGTGGGAAGCACTGGGGTGGGAGATGGAGACTGATGGGGAGAGCTGGAGAGCACCAGGGGCAGAAAGAACGGGTGGGGAGCACGGGGGGGCTGGACAGCACTGTGGGGGGGCTGGAGAGCACCGGGGGCAGAAAGAACAGGGGTGGGGAGCACGGGGGGCTGGGGAGCTGAAGAGCACTGTGGGGGGTGGAGAGCACTGGGGTGGGGGCTGGAGACTGATGGGGAGAGCTGGAGAGCACCGGGGGCAGAAAGAACAGGGGTGGGGAGCACGGGGGGCTGGACAGCACTGTGGGGGTGGGGTGGGGAGCACAGGGGGGCGAGCTGGAGAGCACCGGGGGCAGAAAGAACAGGGATGGGGAGCACAGGGGCTGGACAGCACTGTGGGGGTGGGGAGCACGGGGGGCTGGACAGCACTGTGGGGGTGGGGAGCACGGGGGCGAGCTGGAGAGCACCGGGGGCAGAAAGAACAGGGGTGGGGTGCACAGGGGGCAGGACCGCACTGTGGGGGTGGGGAGCACGGGGTGGCTGAAAAGCACTATGGGGGTGGGGAGCACGGGGGGGGGCTGGACAGCACTGTGTGGGTGGGGAGCACGGGGGGCGGAGAGCACTGGGGTGGGGGCTAGAGAAGGATGGGGAGAGCTGGAGAGCAGGGGGGCAGAAAGAACATGGGTTGAGAGAACTGGGGGGGGGCTGGAGAGTGTGGTGGGGGAGGAGAGCACTGGGGGGAGCACAAGGAGAACTGGAGGGGGGCTGGAGAGTCTGGTGGGGGAGGAGAGCACTGGGGGGGGGGGCGGTTGCAGTAAAAGACTTCTTCCCGGCAGGGTTGGGATTCTGCCGGCCTTTCAGCCGATAATCTCCCATGCGCATGCGCCGCTGCAGTCAGCGGCGCATTGCACGGGGAATATCTCCTAAACCGTACAGGTTTAGGAGATATTTTTTTTACCTACATGTAAGCCTCATTATAGGCTTACCTGTAGGTGAAAGTCAAAATTTCGACTTTACTTCCACTTTAAGAGCTCGGTTTTAGATTCAGTTTGAGGAAGTGGTGTGACATCCAGGCTGATTTGTCTGTTAGTAAATCAGTGATGTATGAGGAGAACGATGGGGTGAGCTGAGGGGCAGAGAGATAGATTTGGGTGTCATGGGCATATAAATGGTAGTGGAAGCCATGGGAGGCTGACCCAGGAGGACGTGTAGATCGAGAATAGTAGAAGTCCAAGGACAGAACCTTGGGGGACCCCCAATGGTAAGAGGAGTTGGAGAGGAGGAAGTGGAGTTGTAAGTGACACCGAAGGTGCAGTGAGATAGGTAAGATTTGGACCAACGGAGAGCGCAGCCATGGAGACCGAGCAAATGTCGTTTTTTTTTTTTTTTTTGAGGAGGAGTTGGTCAACTGTATCGAAGGCAGCGCAAAGGTCCAAGAGTAAGAGCACTAAATAATGACCGTTGGTTTTGGCTGTTAGTAAGTCGTTTGTGAGGGATGGTGTTTTTAGTTTCATAGTCAGTATTTTTTTCCTCCAAACACGGCGAGTCCTCCTCCTCAAAAAGGCACATGTACAGTTATGCCAATGAACATCTAAATGATTCAGAGGAGGATTGGGAGAAAGGGCCGTGTCAGATGAGACCAAAATTTAGCTCTTTGGCATTAACTTGACTTGCTGCGTTTGGAGGAAGAAAAATGCTGACTATGACCCTAAGAACATCCATCCCCATAGTCAAGCACAGAGGTGAAAACATGATGCTTTGGGGCTGTTTCTTTGCTAAAGGTACAGACTGACTTTAAGGGGCCAATGGACTGGACCATGTATTGTAAAATCTTGGATGAGAACCTTCTTCCCTCAGCCAGGAAGAAGGTTCACACTGAATATGAGTCCTGGATGGGTCTTCCAGCATGACAATGACCCAAAACATACCGCCAAGGCAACAAAGGAGTGGCTCAGGAAAAAGCACATTAAGGGCATGGAGTGGCCTAGTCAGTCTCCAGACCTTATTCCTATAGAAACTTTATGGAGGTAGCTGAAACTTCAAGTTTGCCAAGAGACAGCCAAGAAACTTAGATTTAGAGAAGATCTGTAAAGAAGAGTGGACCAAAATCCCTCCTGAGATGTGTGCAAACCTGGTCACCAACTACAAGAAACGTATTACCTCTGTGCTTGTCAACAATGATTTCTCCACCAAGTACTAAGTCGTGTTTTGCTTGGGGATCAAATACCTATTTTACTCACTGAACTGGAATTTAATTTATAGCATTTGTTTAATTTTTTTTATTTTTTCTAGACTTTTGGTTGATATTCTGTCTCTATCATTTAAAATACACCTATTATAAGAATTATAGCCCCATAATTTCTTTGTAAGTGGGCAAAATCTGCAGGGGTTCAAATAATTAAGTTCCCCACTGTAGACTCATGTGTATGTTGGTTTACAATATGTTTATACAGAACTGCTGGATCTGATTGAATTATACTTGCTTGGTGGTGAGAAGCTGCTGTATGATCTCGCAGAGACATAGTAGAAACATTTTTCTCAGACCCTGGGAAAATGAAGACCTAATGTTGAAATAGCTGTGAAATTTGATCATGGAATCTCACAGAAAAATCTTGCAGGCCTACAGGCAGACAGCACCCCGGCAATAGAGAGAACGTGCCTACTGCTGCAGGCAGATTTACCTCGTACAACTGTAGAGCATGTTTAATGTGGGACATACAGCTAATTAGGTAATAGGTAGTAACCTTATTTTCAAAATATTTGCTTAAGCAAAAAAAAAAAGAAGAAAGAACTGAAGAAGGTCTAAATCCTTATAAAGCCTACTAAATCAAAAGAAGCAACACAGCAACAGTTAGGGTTTGTTTGTGTAGGCCCGGTCCATGGAACACTATATAGATAGTACTAAGCTGTGTATATTCACTGGCATGGATGTTCAAGAGTAGCTTCAGGTTAAAATAGTCCAGGACAGACCATATATAACCTAAAGTGGCATTGCATGGTAGATCGAATGTCCTTGTACTATCTAGGAATTGTATTGAACTACTGAGCTCTTAGCTGCATTTTTATGAAATTTTTTTGCCTTTTTTTTGGCCATTTTTATTCAAAAACCTAGATTAACTAGTGCGATTGCTGCAGTGTATGGATGTATGCACAGCTGCATTTGGTCCTAAGGCAACATTGTCTTTTTAAATTTGTGTGGAAGATTGTTTTTTCACTTGGATTTCAATAATATTTCTTTTGGAATTATGATGGTGCATTTTCTATAATAGATTCATCTTATTCAACCATGGTGTTCTGCTAGGTGATTTTTTTGTAGGATTCCTTTCCTTCTTTATGCATAGTCTGTGTTCTGGTCACGTGGACTGCGCCATCTGAGGGCTCATATGGCGATTGGTTGAAACAGTATATGTATGTATGATCTTTCAAAAGTCTGTTTAACCGCTTCCCGACCGCCTCATGTAGATATACGTCAACAGAATGGCACGGGCAGGCAAAAGCACGTACCTGTACGTCCCCTTTAATTTGCCTGCCCGGGGGGCGCGCGCGCGACCCGGTCGGGAGCTCCGTGACCACGGCCGCGGGACCAGCGGACCCGATCGCCGCTGGTATCCCGCGATCGGGTTACGGAGCTGAAGAACGGGGAGAGGTTTGTGTAAACAAACCTCTCCCCGCGCTTCCTACACTGACTGTCAGTGATCGGCGGTTCCCTGTCATCGGGAACGCCGATCAATGATGTCAGACGTACAGCCACACCCCCCTACTGTAAAAAAAACACAACACGTCACACTGACTCCTCCCCGCCCCCTAGTGGTTAACCCCTTCACTACAACTGTCATTTACATAGGAATCAGTGCTATTTAAATAGCATTGATTTATGTATAAATGACAAATGTCCCAAAAATGTGTCAAAAATGTCCGATGTGTCCGCCATAATGTCGCAGTCACAAAAAAAATCGCTGATCGCCCCCATTACTAATAAAAAAAAAAAAATATTAATAAAAATGCTATAAAACTATCCCCTATTTTGTAAACGCTATAACTTTTGCGCAAACTAATCAATAATCGCTAATTGCGATTTTTTTTACCAAAAATATGTAGAAGAATACGTATCGGCCTAAACTGAGGAAAAAAAATGTTTTTTTATATATTTTTTGGGGATATTTATTATAGCAAAAAGTAAAAAATATTGCATTTTTTTCAAAATTGTCGCTCTATTTTTGTTTATAGCGCAAAAAATAAAAACCGCAGGGGCGATCAAATACCACCGACAGAAAGCTCTATTTGTGGGAAAAAAAGGACGCCAATTTTGTTTGGGAGCCACGTCGCACGACCACGCAATTGTCAGTTAAAGCGACGCAGTGCCGAATCGCAAAAAGGGGCCTGGTCCTTTGGCTGCAAATTGGTCCGGGGCTGAAGTGGTTAAGCAGTTGATCCAAACAAAACCAACTCTGAAACCTGAGCCACTGCTTACATCACCAGTTCGGTGAGATCACCCTTGGTCTCCTTCAGGGGTAAGCTCAACATTTACATTTGTGGTCAAAAAATGGTAAAACTTGTGGTTGGGCTTTGTTTTTAGTGCCCCCTAACTGTCCCCCTGAAAACCTGGAGTTTAGGTATGGTAGGCAGTGCTACCACTACTGCAGTGATTGCCGCTAGCTTCTGGGCCCTGGGCCAAGCAACTATCCTGCTTCATAGTGCACACAGGGGGTCAACCACTGGGTTTCATTCAGAAAAATGTAGCATTTTCTCAATGAAAGCAAAGCATTCTCTTATTGAACAAGGTGGAGAGGTGGGGCAGTAATGTCACAATCTCTATACACTTCTATTCAGAAAACACTTTGCCTTAAGAAAAGGCAAAACGTTCTCTGAATGGCGCCTGTGCCAAGCAAACGACCTCCTGTTTGATATGCTTTCACATGCTGTTATGTCTAAAGGACAGAAAGTGAAGGTAGATCTCACTAATGAGACAATAATTGCAAAAAAATACAGCGCTTTTAATCTTTCCCTACTCCCTCCAAAATAAAAAAAATTGGCTTTAGATGTACTTTACTGCTACATGCAGGCATCACTGGATGCCTGCTTTCCACCCACGTTCTAATTTTTTTTTTTTTTATATTATGACAGCCATACTTTTATTCCTTTTATTTATATTTATCGCCTGCATTTAAAAGCTTTTTCTTTCTTATTTGCCCCCCTGAAAATGTTAAATTTTGACTTGGATTGATTTTTTCTGTTTTGTTTTCATGCATGGGCAGACAAAATATATCATTATTTTTGAAATGCAGTTTTGTCAATGGGCTTAAAATTGTACAAAGTGACAGCAAAACACATAGCTGTAGGTGAAAAATGACTATGTGTTCTGGCCTGGTAAACACTAAATAGGAGCATATTTTGCAAGAATAGAATTAGTCCTTATTTAATGGTTAGAAAAATGCTATTTCCAAAAACAACTTGTGCAAATGGTGCGGCCCCATATGGCCAATTAGTAAGACATTACAATGCCGTCATTTAAGATATCTGTGAAGTTTCCAGTTTATCAACGTCATAGTATAGCTAGTAGTGGTTTGTAGACAGGTGCAGTTTATTTGCTCTAGGTGGAACTCAACACTGCGGCATTGCAGCTGGAAGGGAAGGCAAGAGGAACATGGTTCCTCTATGGTATCCTGGGTCACTGGAGAAGCTATCTGATTGGATGTTGACATCCCATGTGACTCTGGCAGCAATCTTGGGTCAGGCAGAGCCTATTTAAGGCCATGGTTTCCAGGCTTGGCATGAATTTCGCATGTGGGTAGTGTAGGGACAGGACACCCGTCTGACAGGGACAGTGATTAGCAGCAGGGAGAGATTCCAAAAACTAGGGAAAGAATAGGGACATGCTATACTTCCTGAGCACCTCCCCAGTTGGACAGGCTGCATTCCGTCCCCCAAGACAAACGCTGTGGGCACACGCAAGACCTGCTTTGCTTCCTGGAGAGATGCCTTCCCGTCGGACTTCTTGTGTATTGATGAACTTTAACATTAATACATTTTTGGTTCTCTGCAACTGGACTTTGAGACCTTACTGCTGCCAAACCATGTTGCACCTCCCCCAGGTCAGTCACACTCATCTGGACTTGTTCTGTAATGTTGAAAATGCTTTATAGCTTGTCCAAGCCACCGTTTTAGTTCCAACAGGTGTCTGGAAGATACCCTAGCATTTATTTCTGCACAGGTAGCAGAAACACCTTATTCTAATCATATGGAATGTGTAGATATTGATTGTCCAAGAACAGGATGGAGGGTGTGAACGTTGTGGAACCACCTTGTTCTAGTTGCATAATCCCATCCTTGGAGTCAGGAGGAGTTCAAAGGAATTAGTCCCGCTATTTATATGGCTGTAGGTGTGAATTGTTGTCAAATTACAGGGGCAGAGGGGCTAAAATTGTATTACAATGTATGTGGAAGACCAGTGATATCAAAGGTACTCCTGTTTACGTGAAATCAAAATGCGTCTTCTTCCTATCGCCACATTGCTTTCAACAATAAAGGATTTTTGTGAAGATTGGGTGTTTTTTTATTTCACCTACTCCTGATCTAATGGTGGTTGTTCCAGTCTTTCATGCCCCTTGTGAACCAATTTTCTTCTCTGTCCAAAATGTGCACTTCACTGTTCTCAAAAGAAAGTCCCTTTTCCTTAAAGTGGAAGTGAACAGCCTCAGATGATACACAGGGATGAAACAAATCTCCCTACATAAGTTTTACATGCATATCTGCTGTCTTCAGCATTATATACTGTTTAGAAAGTTCAGATCGTGTTATGAGATTTTCTCTTCCTGTTCAACACTGTAGTGAGTCCTGGGCATACAGCAAAGATAGCAGATTTGAGGAAAGGCACCCCCCCCCCCCCCGCTTCTCATAGGTAGAGACTTTCAGATCTGTTCCTTGAATAGTTAGTAGTTAGGGCTCTGCTAATCTATTTATAGCATCCTCCCCAACACAAAACTCAGGCTGCTTTTATCACATGTGATAGAGAATTTGTCAGAAGTTATTAGGCTGATAACAAGAGAACGGAGTAGAAGACAGCTACAGGACATATTGCTAGAGATAAGAAAACACTGCAGATATATGTGCCCAGCTCAAATTTCATTAATTGGTTTTATGTCCACTTTAAGGTGTAGGAAGACTGCAGAGTCTTGAGGAAAATGGGGAAGGGTTTGGGACTTTATATGAGGCATAGGACAGTTACGTCACACGTGCCTCCATCCCTATTCGAAATAAAGCAAAAGAAAAAGGTGGGACTTTACATGAAGCATGCAGACTCGGAAGCAAAGGGTGAGCTATATTGGTCTGATAATGTTGAGTTTATTGAATATTGCACAGTAAAAAACATCAAAAGCAAAAGCAGTAGTACATATTGCATCTTCCATCATGATTGATTAATTCATACATTGACATATTGCACATTGACAATAGTATTCGAGTAAATTAAGTAAAACAGTGTATACAGGATATGTTACAAAACTGCATAATTGTGGCATCTGAAGCTCGACGCGTTTCGTGGCTAGCTTGCCACTCATCAGGAGCTGATGTAAAAATTGGATGTCTATAGAACGAAAGTAATATATAGGACAATAAATAAGTCTTATATATAGAACGTAAAAGTAGACGCAATTGGCTTGAATTAAACACCCATACTTACGGTTGAGGCAATGGAAAGGGTGTGGCAGTGGTCGTAGTGGCAGCCGGGTACAGAGTCTTGGCCTGTAGAATTTACCTCCCTATGTTGGGGAATTTGTTTGTGGAGAGTTCATTTTTAAAACTATTCTAAACCACCAGCGTAAGGCATTTATGATCAATAAACAAAAAATCTTATAAGAATAAGAGGGGTTGTATTTGTTCATACTAGTTTTCTTTTAGACTGTATGCATAGCCACTTTTTTCTATTTTGGATAGAGTAGGAAAGGGTTACATTTATTTATTTATTATTTAGCTGTCTGTGTCCTGCAGGGGTATTTCCCTTCCTGCCCTGATCATGCAATAGGAAATTATAGGAAATCTCTCCAAAATTATGGGAAATCTCCTCTTTGACAGCTGTAGATGTACCCTCACTTTTTGCTGTAGTGACAACTGTAACATTTTTGGTTTCCCACCACTTTTTCTTTACCAGGACAAATTGGGTAAACCTGGGGAGTGGTGACAGCAATGAAAACCTACGGAGGATTTAACACTTACACTGTCTATAAAAAAATGAACAAAATGTTTATACACACACTTTAAACTCTTATTAAACCATATAAATAAATAAAAAGTTCTGTTATCTTCAGGATTTACATTGTCTACTGATTTCTTTTCTTTCAACGGTTGCCTTTCTTCCAATGTTAGCCTGGAAAAGTTTGACAAAGTTTGCTGCCCCAGTGTTTCAGTTTTCTAGAGGCTCCTTTGCCTTGCAGAGTCGTATGAAGCCACCATTTTATGTGCTACTACATCCTTATGTGCACGTGTGTGGGCAAGATCATTTTTTAATCATAGGACATGCATGTGCAATGGTACTAGCACAGGCAGCCCCATGGATTTTGTCAATGGCAGGGCATGCATGCGTGATGACGCTAGCGCGAACCGACCAATAGGATTTGTCGATTTTAGGGCACACATGCCCAATAGAGTGCTTGTTTCCCTACTGTAAGTTCAGGGAAACAGGGCAGATGAATCTGGTGACTGTGTCCAAAAAAATCAAAAAAAAAAAAAGAAACATACAGACAGTTAAATAGTTAGGACTTGTGTTGGCAGGCTTTTGTTTGCTTCAAGTAGGTTTTACATTCCCATACAAGTCTATAGAATGTGAAACCCACTTGAAGCAGGTTAAATAAATTTCACAAGGAGGTCAATTGCAAGCCAGATATACATTTCAGCAAACTCTGAATAATCTCAGAAGCACCTCAAACTGATATTAAACTGATGTCATCCACACAAGCCCAAAGCCCAAAGCCCATCGACACTGGCCCTATGATAGGTTGGGGGAAAAAGCTTGCATTATTGGAACCCTAAACATGCGGTTGACCCAAAAAAACTCTTAAAGCATAGTTTAATATGATTTAACATAGAAAGAGAGATTATGTAGTATTTAGTGTATAATCAATGTTAGCATTTGGTTATATTTTGTAAATTTAGAAACACACGCAGCCATTTTTTTTTTTTTAAGCTGAAGTGTAATGCACACATATGATACCTTCCCTTGCTCACTTCCCCTGATATACATGCAATTAAAAATGTTCAAGGACTGTCTTTTTTGGGAACAAGTGAAGTCATTATTGGGACTGTCTGCTACTTTCTGATGAGAGGGGCCAGCAGGCTCCTCCAAATGTCACAGCAATCTGCTGCAAATCTTCTATCAAATGCATTATATGAAACAACAGATCCCTGAGATCCCTTTAGATGTACATCTTCCTTCCTGCTGGACACTGGGTGCTGCAGACTTTAGCTGTGTAGTCTGCTGATTGTTTGCTTGAGCATGCACATCTAAAAGAATGTCAGGGATGTGTTCTTTTATATAATGCTCAGAAAAAACAGATTGCTAGCAGAGAAAGCTGAGAGCTGTGAGGAGAAGGCCAAAGACTGTATGGATCAGGAGGAGAGGGAATTGATGAGTGATTTAAGTAATTTAGACAGAAAATTAGTTTGGGGGTCAAGATAATTGCTGCAGTATCTAAGGGTTATATTGTGGAGATGTGTGTTTGCAGGACAATCAGACTAATCAGTTTCAGCACATAAGAGGATTTGTAACCAGCTCCTGTGGAAAAACTGTTTCACAACTTCTCTTCTAGTTTGTGCTATTCACAAAAAGGATGTTGTGAAATTGGAAGTGTGAGAGTAGGGCAACTAAATAAACAACATGGAGGACCTCAGCATGAGGAAATATCAACTAAGCTAAACTGAATTTATTCACCATTCATAAAAGGCGATTGGGATAAATAGTCACCTTGTATAATTTCTTAAATTGTTCTTATAATAACCTCAGTGGAAAGTCGTTAATTTTAAGGTCATCAAAAAAGACACAAGGGCATTATTTTTCTCCGGAAGGGAAGGAGGTTTAACTTCCATATACAGAAAGGGTTCTTTTCTGTAGGATCGGGAATTTATGTTATTATACAGCAAGTTTTACCATGCTTTACAGTGGCAGAACTACCATGGTCCCAGCAGTCGCACTTGCGACTGGGCCCTGGAATTCCGCCACTGTCGGGGGCCCCAGCGGGGGTTACTAGTCCCATGGCTCTGAGCAGAGAGCGCATCTCTCACACAGCTCAGAGCCAACAGTTCTCCATGTCCCCCCTCCCTCCCTACTTCCTCTCTCGCATGGGATGACATAGCTGATCTTCTCCTTCTCCCCCCTCCTGTGTGTGCTTTGCGGGAAGTCACATGTGAAACTAACAAGCTCACACCTCCCATGGTACACATACGGGAGAGCGGTGGGCGGGAGAAGGAGCAGATTGACTGTGTCATCCCGTACGAGAGAGGAAGGAGGGAGGGGGGGAGCAGGGAGAACTGTCGGCTCTGAGCTGTATGAGAGATATGCTCTCCACTCAAAACCTGTACTGAGGAGGCAGGCAGCATTGATGAACACTACTCAGCTGCACTGGTAGGCAGTGCTGATAGGAGGTATTGATGGACACTGACAGGTGGCACTGATGGGCACTTATAGGTGGCACTGATGGGCTGCACTGGTAGGGAGCACTGATAGGTGGCATTGATGAGCAATGATCTGTGACATGGCACTGATGGGCCTTGATGAGCACTGTTAGGCGGCATTGATGAGCAATGATAGGTGTCACTGATAGGCAGCAGTGATGGGCATTAACGAGCACTGATAGGCAGCACTCATAGGCTGCACTGATGGGCACTGATAGGCGGCATTGATGAGCCCTGATAGGCGGCACTGATATGCACTGATAGGCAGCATTGATTGGCACTGATAGGTGGCAGTGATAGGCATTGAGAACTGATAGGTGGCACTGATAGGCGCTGATAGGCAGCATTGATGAGCACTGATAGGTGGCATTGATGGGCACTGATAGGTGCCATTTATAAGCTCTGATAGGTGGCACTGATAGGCATCATTGATGAGCATTGATAGGCGGTACCGATAGGCGGAATTGATGGGCACTGATAGGCGTCACTGATGGGTATTGAGCACTGATAAGCAGCACTGATAGTTGGCACTGATGGATGCTGATAAGCAGCACTGATGGACGCTGATAGGCGACACTAATAGGCATCATTGATGAGCACTGATAGGCGGCACTGATAGGTGGAACTGATGGGCACTGATAGGCGGCACTGATGGCCATTGAGTACTGATAAGCAGCACGGATAGGTGGCACTGATGGACGCTGATAAGAAGCACTGATGGACACTGATAGGCGGCATTGATGGGCACTGATAGGTGGCACTGGGCACTGGTAGGCAGCATTGATGGGTACTGATAGGCGGAACTGATGGGCACTGATAGGCAGTATTGGTGAGCACTGATAGGCGGCACTAATAGACACTTATAGGCAGTATTGATGGGCACTGATAGGTGGTACTGATAGGCAGCATTGATGAGCAATAATGGGCGGCATTGATGAGCACTGATAGGTGGCACTGATAGGCAGCACTGATTATCAGTGTAAACAATTTACTGACATTCTTGGCAGTTAACGCCTCTGCTTTCCTTACACAGACACAGCGTGGGAGAAAGGGCTGCCAATACCCAGCAAGTTTGTTTACATATGATCAGCTAATCACATGGTAAAGGGCCGCTTTGATTGCGCTGGATGCATGTCCCAGGGGGCATACGGGAGGCAGAGATATACATGGACACCCTCCCATAATTGGAAGGCCGAAGGTTGGCTGGAAAAGGGGGGTCAGGGGGGCCCATCATGGTTTCTTGCACCATGGCCCTAAAGGTTCTAGTTACGCCCCTGCCTCAGACCTTCTCCTCCCCGCAATACAGAGCTGAGCTGGAAATAAAAATGTCTGCAGACATCACACATCCACTAAACCAATGCCATCATCTCATGTTTTATTGTTTAAGGACTTTTATACCTTGCCCTTGACCACTTTAAGACCAGCCTCGTTTTGGATTTTAGGTGTTTACATGTTTAAAACAGGTTTTTTTGCTAGAAAATTACTTAGAACCCCCAAACATTATATATTGTTTTTTTTCTAACACCCTAGAGAATAAAATGGCAGTCGTTGCAATACTTTTTTTCACACCGTATTCGCGCAGCGGTCTTACAAGCGCACTTTTTTTTGAAAAAATTACATTTTGAATAAAAAAATAAGACAGCAGTAAAGTTAGTCCAATTTTTTTATATATCGTGAAAGATAATGTTACGCCGAGTAAATTGATACTTTTGCCCTCAAAAATCTCCATAGGCGACGTTTAAAAAATTCTACAGGTTGCATGTTTTGCGTTACAGAGGAGGTCTAGGGCTATAATTATTGCTCTCGCTCTACCGATCACGGCGATTTATCACATGTGTGGTTTGACCACCGTTTTCATATGCGGGCGCTACTCACGTATACGTTCGCTTCTGCACGCAAGCTCGTCGGGATGGGGCACTTTAAAAAAAAAAAATTTCCTTATTTATTTTACTTGATTTTATTTATTTTTACACTGTTTTTTAACAGGTCACTTTTATTCCTATTACAAGAAATGTAAACATCCCTTGTAATTGAAAAAAAGCATGACAGGTCCTCTTAAATATGAGATCTGGGGTCAAAAAGTCCTCAGATCTCATATTTAGACTTAAATGCAAAAAAAATATGTAATTTAAAAAAATGACATTGAAAAAATGTTCCTTTAAGAGGTATGGGGGGAAGTGACGTTTTGACGTTGCTTCCGCCCTGCTATGGTATAGAGACGGTTGGGGGCCATCTTAGCCTCACTCGTCTCCATACCCAGCTAGCAAAAGAAAGGACACGATCGCCTCCGCCGCGGGAGAGCGGTGTGAGGGGTGGGGGCACCTCTCCCACCGCCAATAACGGTGATCTCATGGCGAATCCGCTGCGGAGACCACCATTATCGTAATTACGACCGGCGCCTGAAGAGATGGATATCTTGGTTGTGGCAGCGGCTGCTGCCGTTACTGAGATATCCCTCTTCAAAAAGGGACGTACATCGTTGTGCGCTGGTCGTAAAGTGGTTAAAGTATAATGAATAATGTGTATCTCACAAGCTGTTTTTTTTTTCTTTTTTTTTGGTGATAGCAATAAAGTTAAATATTTATTTCCATCCACCAGTGATAGTGAGGAAATAGCACCATGTGGAGGACCAACAAAGTGCAGTCACCCCATCTACCATTGAGGGTGAGACTACTGCACTGGTTCCATCCACCAGTGACAGCAAGGAAACAGTACCATCTGTGGAGGACCAACAAAGTGCAGTCACCCCATCCATCATTGAGGGTGAGACCACTGTACTGGTTCCATCCACCAGTAACAGTGAGCCAATGACACAGGCTATGACTGTGGAGGAGCATCAAAGTTCAATTACCCCATCCACCATTGAGGGTGAAAACACTGCACCATACACCAGTGGCAGTGAGGAAACACCATCTTTGACTGTGGAGGGCCCAGAAAGTGCAGTCACTCCATCCACTATTGCGGGCGAGACCACTGCACTGGTTCCATCCACCAGTGAAGATGCGGCAACAGCACCTTTTATGACTGTGGGTGACCAGCAAAATGCAGTAACCCCATCCACCAAGGAGAGGGCAGATACTGCACTGGTTCAATCTACCAGTGAGGGTGAGGTTGAGATAACTACAGTATCTCTGACTGTGGAAGACCAGCAATGCCCAGTCACCCCATCCTGGGGGGACAATGAGAAAACTCCACTGGCTACTACTACCAGTGATAGTATATTAACCAAAATGGACACAGGGTGAGAAAACACTGGTTCCATCCACCAGTGAGATTAAGCTCACCAAATCGGATGCAGTTAAGCAGGACCAACAAAACCCGACCACTCCTTCCACCACTGAAGTCCAAAAAATATTTTTGGCTCCATTCGCCAGCCCCTTAA
This sequence comes from Lithobates sylvaticus, assembly GCA_028564925.1. Lineage (NCBI taxonomy): Eukaryota > Metazoa > Chordata > Amphibia > Anura > Ranidae > Lithobates > Lithobates sylvaticus. The sequence continues at coordinate 196,857,222 of CM053029.1, forward strand.
AGAGCAAAAAACCTCCAACTCCAAAAAGAGTAAACCATCACCTATGGTGTATTCACATCTTGGAGCCAAGATGCATGTGCTGAATCCACACAGCAAAATCGACAGTGGAAAGTTGAATGACCGATCTCCAGTAAGCAGGGATGTTGAAAGTAAAAAGTATTTTCCAACTCCGTCCATCCCCACCACTAACAAGAAGACAGCTGAACTGGTTCCACCTAGCAATATCAGGAAGGTCAAGTCATGCAAGCTACATTTGAATAGCTTCACCTTCTACAAGATAGTTGGAGAGGGAATCTTTGGAAAAGTGGTGTTGGCCGCCCATCCTGCTACTGACCAAAAGCTGGCGATGAAGTTACATCCTGGAAGCAAGCAGAGAGACATTGTTCATATGTACGGCTCATTCCAGACAAAGGTAAGTCTTTTCACTTGACAATTTCTTCTTCTCTTCCCTGTACTGTGTTCCACTACTGATCCAGACCCCCTACAATAGTTATGCAAATTGTGACTTTTTTTGGGAGTCAAAAGTTACACAAGGCAAAGCATCCCTTTGCCTCATGAGATGACAGTGTTCAGACCTGTCAAAAATTCCTTCAGGCACTAAGTGCTAAACTGGGGTATAGCTTCACTTCTCTGCCTGTAGATCAGGGGAACGCAGTAAGATAAAAACTCTAGAGTTTTTCCTATAAGGCTGGGGTTTGGTGACGTCAACTGTACAATAGAGGTTTTCCTTCAATAAACCACATACTGAGAGGCCGCCATTACTAAATTTAGACATTGCTAGACATTGCTAGCTGCCTGGCTGTCTCTGGTCTCAAAACTTTGAGTCACTGAGCCAAAAACAAGTCTACAACTAGCAAGGGAGGAGGAGTCAGGTCCCTGATCTGCATGCATCTTCCAGGATGGGGAACCAAAGTATGGAAGTCTTTGGATCATCCTAACAGCCAGTCAGGTTTTTCAGAGTTCCCCTGGGAATCATTTAGTAAAGATGTCACACTTCACTGTCTGCCAGTGTGCATGTCTCCATATATTCCTCCACAGACTGAAATCTTCAATGTCTCTAACGTAACCTTGTTTTCTTATTTTCACAGACTCATCTGGTCTTTGTTACGGAGTATCTTAGCGAAGGGGAGCTCCATGAACTGATGAAACCTTCAGCTCGACTGCCCGTGGACAAGATAAGGTAAGTCCAATGTCAGGATCACTTTAGAGTCGGGGATGGCAGTGACCTAGCCATGCCCATCCAGCTGATCCCGTAAATCCATCCCCTTATGTACTATAGGGAGGAGTCACTTTATCTTTAGTTTTAACTGGTCTTTGATGAATTTCGATGCTAATCCATGTATTTCTTTCTCCATCAGAAACCTAATGGTGGAAATACTGTGCGGCCTGCAATTCCTGCACGCCAAGGAGATCGTTCACAGAGATCTGAAGCCAGAAACATTCTCTTAGATAGTGCCAGCCATGCCAGAATTGTAGATTTTGGAGTGGTGGTGAGGGGAGTCACTGAGTCTAAGAGAAGGAATTTGCCGGGACAGAAATCCACATGGCCCCAGAAGTAAGTATGCAGAAAGTGAAAGTATACCTCAATGCCAGTGATCTCCAAACTGTGGCCCTTTGCTTGCTTTTATCTGGCCCTTGGGGCACCATTCTTTCCACTTAGTCAATCAACCGGGCATTATTCTTCCAATCACAGCAATGATGGGGCACTATTCCTCCCATTTTTTTTCATTTTTGCTTTCACAAGGGATGAACAACATCCCTTGTGATAGCATGGGCCATGACAGGTCCTCTTTATGGAGAGATCTGGGGTCTTTTAGACACCATATCTGTCCTCTGGCCTCCAAAGCATCTGATCAAAACCAGATCAGTTTGATCAGATGCTTGTTCAAGCCGGTAGTGGCTTCTTTACATGAGCCCGAAGTGATAAAATCCTCGTCACTTCCGGTTTCTGATGCTTTCACACGGTGGGAGGAACGACATCCTTCCCTCTCACTGTGTCCAAGTAACTGGATGCTACTGGTCACATTCTAAAAGCAGTAAAGGTGGTGGTGGGACCCCCTTCCACTGCATGTAAAAGTAATACAGTGGCTTCTTAGCCAATAGGACACAGTGAGTATTCTATGCTCTATCCCCCACTCACTGTGTCCATTGCAGCCAAGCTGTCCTCCTGCTCTTCCTGTCAGCTGCTCAACTTCTTCACCTCTCGTGAGGACTGCAGCCGAGAGCCGAACTGAGAATCACAGTATCACTCCGCCAGCCAGGACTAATAGGATAGTGGGGCGACATGATATACATGCGCCCCGAAAATAAAGAAATAGACCCTCCACCACGCTCCCCTCCTGGGCCCCTGTGTTGACCTGATGGGGACCAGGAAAATGATATACCCCCCCTGTAAGCAAGTAGAAGCAGGGGAAGAGTTTAGAAAACTATTAAAAAAAAATGCACTAATGAACTGTAATAATGCCCGGGCCCCACTGTGTAGCTGATGGGAGCGGGCCCGGTAAAACAGGGCTGGTTGTACTGCCCTATCAGCGGTCCTACTTGGAGTAATAGTATAAGAAATGGCGGTTGGCAAACACCCCTTCTACAAACGCAAGGACGCCTTCCAAAATTGTATCAACAGAACCATCAGCCAGGATCCTAAATATCCTCAGAATATGAACCCTGACCTCCAGGACCTCCTAAAGGGAGTAAGTATACTTAGAGCCTCAGCTTCTCTATTGCTCAGATATTGTTATTGCTCCTTTGGTGTCTCATTATATTTCATTCTATTTTACAGCTTCTGTGGAAAGACCATGATGAACGAAAACACCAAGTCAGTGACATCAGGAACCACCCGTTCTTCAAGACTATCGACTGAGTGGAGTTAGAGGGAAGAAAGCTACACACGCCTTCTGAATTAGGACTGGTAAGTATATGGATAATGGAGTCCAACCACATCGGGGGGAGGGGGGGGGGGAGATTCATGTATATGTGCTTGTGATCACTACACAATAATATGACCTGTATAATGTGGTAAAAAAACAGTGCTGCGCTACTTAAAACAATGCACAATCCGTGAAAAAATAAACTGTGTAAATACAATATATTTATCTCTGTTAAAAAAAAATACAATATATTTAAATGTTGCGCTATTAAATAAATACAATAATAATAATACTCAAATCCATAAGTGTAAACATCTAAAACGAAAGTTCATGTGAAAAATATTTAATTGAAGAGAATCCTGCCATAAATCAATTTACCAAACAGTGCAAACAAGGATGAGTGCTCTCCACCACGAGTTTCATCTAATACCAGATAATAAATAGCAGGTATCCCCTCTGGGGAAATGATGACACCTAATGTGCTGTAGATCACAGATCTCCTTTGGATAAATGGCTCCTTAATTGGGTTCCAAGAAACCGCATCTTGACCAATAGAGTATGTAATAGATATTATATATATATATATATATTGTGGCAGAACGAAGCTCTGTCCCTTTGAAATTGGAGGTAAAGGAGATCCAGAGTTTGCATATCTGCAGACTATAGAATTTAAATGGAGAAAACTGCTCTGTCAGTTTTCTCCAGGTTTTGCTAGTCCTGGATGGGATCTCAAACTGTGTCCAGGTCTTGACGATGGCAAGCAAGGTGTGTGCCCAGCTGCACACAGACCATATAATGAGGGGCTAATGAGTGGAGGATGGTGGAGTGTGAGCAGCTTGCTGCTGCTGTATGAAGACAGACCTGTGGAGGGGTCATCCCTGTGTAAGGGATATTCTTTGCCCAGAGACTGGGAAAGGAGGGACAGCCTTGAGTAGTCTGGAAGACTAAGGAAGCCAGTGAGTCCAGGGGACTGGAAGGAATCAACTCTGTTGAGAGCAAGCAGAGGAACTGCTGACAAGAGAGAGCCAGGTGGCTTGGTATGTTTTTCATTTATGAATGCTTAATGAAGTTAAACCCCTGCGTGGGACTTCTGGATGGACTTTTGTTTTTTCAATAAACGTGGGCTACCAGGCCCTTAACTATATATGCCTGTCTGATGAGGACTCACTGCATTAAAAAATGCATCTTTTCACTTGAGTTAAACACCCCCATGTTACAATATATATATATATATATATATATATATATATATATATATATATCTATATATCCTTTCCAAAAGATTTACTAGTATAAAGGTAAATAGGTCCACTTACAAGAAAAGCACAATCAGCTTGTGCAAACTGCAAGGCATAGCAAACATCCAATTCTCAAGGTGACCACGGTTGTGACGTCAGTGCGTAAGCTCTGCCCCTAGACACGTATCATCAGGGCGTTGACTTCGTCAGTAAGGGGTGCAGCCATAATGTCACTGCACAGGCTTATACTTTATACTCCCCTTTCCTCCCTACACACGTGCGCACCTCGTTAGCCAGCAATCAAGCTGCCCAGACCGGGCATATAGTGCATAGGAAGGGGTCATTACAAAATAAAATACTTAGGGGACACGACCAGATAAACTGATGTGTGCGACAAAGGAAATTAACAAAACCAGAGCCTGCACACTAACCTCTCACACCACAGCCATCTTTACAATCATACAACTACCTTAAATGCAAAGTAAATAAACACAAAAAAAAATGATTAATAAAAAATTTAAAAAATTTAAAAAATAATAAAGAAAAAAATAATAATAAAAAGAATTAAAAAATGAAAAAAAATCATAAAAGATCAAAATAAAATGAAATAAAAATATAAATAAAAATGAAAATAAAAAAATAAAAATACAAAAAAAATAAAAATTTAATAATGAAAATAAAAATAAAATAGAATAAAAATAATAAAAAATCCAACAAATCCACAAAAATCATTCTTTATTAGATGCAATATATAAAAATATAAAATATACCACAGGAGATAACAATTCATCTATCACTAATAAAACTATTTAAATCAAAATCTACATTCAGGCCCCTCAGAAAGATGACCAAATATCCATGAAGATTCTCTCTTATGCCCCGTACACACGGTCGGAAAATCCGACCACAAAATCCATCGGATTTTTTCCGACGGATTTTGTCCGACTGGTGTTGCATACACACGGTCGGACAAAGTTGTCGGAAAATCAGATCATTCTGAACGTGGTGACGTTTGTTGCCTACGACGGGACTACGTAGAGGCTAGTAGCCAATAGCTTTGGTCTTGTAATGTGATCTGAGCATGCGCTTTGTCCATCGGAATTCGCTACACACGATCGGAAAAAGTCCGATAGGACTTTGTTGTCGGAAAATTTGAGAGCAGGAGATAAAACTTTGTCCGTCGGAAAATCCGACGGAAAAAGTCAGATGGAGCCTACACGCGGTCGGAATTTCCGACAACATTGTCCGATAGGACATTTTCCGTCGGAAAATCCGACCGTGTGTACGGGGCATTACTCAATTACCTGATGAAATTACCTCCCCTCCAGTGCCTTTCTACCCGTATTATGAACATGTTTAAAGTGCTTGGGTACATTATGTGTAAATACTCCTTTTTTGATATTCCTCATATGTTCCTCCACTCTTATATGCAATGTCCTAGATGTATGACCAATATATTGGAGCCCACATCCACACTCCAACACATAGCACACGTGGTCCCAAAAGTAATGAAATCACGAATGGGGTATTCAGTCCCTGTGCTAGTGGAAATGTAGGTTTTCCTCCATTTAATACTTGACCTGGCCTGACAACATGCTAGGCATTTCCCACATGCATAAAAGCCTGTCAACACATTATTGAACAAAATTCTCTTTTTAAGTAATGATGGGTCTATAACCTCAGGGGCCAATCTATCTTTAAGTGTGGATACCTTTCGATAGATGAATTCTGGGTGTACCGGCAAAAGAGGTCCCAATACCTTATCTTTTCTCAGAATATCCAAATGATTTCTAATAATATGTTCAACCTGTCTGAACTGTGCATTGTAATCAAGAATAACCTTATACTCAAACCCAGAATTGCTACGTGTGCGACCTTCCTGTAATAATACTTCCCTATCCATCTCCAATACTTTGTGTTTGTCTGTCAATACAGACGCAGGGTCATAACCTTTTTTCCCTATGAATCTTTTGGTCAGAACATCCGACTTTTGTAAGAAGTCAGATGTTTTACAACAGTTTCTACTTATTCTAATGAAATCAAAAATATAAATAAATAAATAAAAATATATAGATAAAGAAAAGCTGCATAGTGTATATGTGAAGGTACCGGCGCCAATTGTTTAATTTTTTAAAAAGCATATAGTTCACTCACATTTGCGTGTGCTTTAGGCCGGCACTGAGCTTTTCCAGCCGTGTATATAAGATCCTCCCAGGTACGCGTGTGTTTCCTCTCTGCTCGCGTGCGCTTTACGCCTCGCTTCCGTTCAAACCGGAAGTCGCGTCATGAATTTCCCACTATTCGTGCCGGCCTAAGGCACACGCAAATGTGAGTGAACTATATGCTTTTTACTTTTTTTAAATAAATATCTTTAACATACTACACCATGGGAGCAACTTATTATTTTTGAGAGTGGAAACTGCTCAAATCTGAACCTATGGAATAGGAGACTGAAGTGAACAGATTCAGGAGTGGTTATCCAGGAATTAAACCAAAGGCTCAAACTCACCTGGTTCTGGTAAATGGCCATTACATAGGAGGTGGTGGATTCACATCTAGGGTGCCTGTATAACGCCAGGATATAGAAAACTTCTTCCACAGTGGTGTCACTTATTGGACATTTTTCATATGTATACATTTTTTGGCACGTTTTTCTTTGTATATATTTTGCATGACACATATGTTTGATACATGATTGATGATATAATTTGTAAATTACATACAGGTAATAACTTATATGGGCACTAACCCATTGTCACAATAATATATTTTTGTGAAAGGTATATTTATTTTTGCACATTAAGCACGTAGCACTTTATGAGGTGTATATTGTCTATTGCAGTTTGCACATAAGAATAGCAAGGATCATGGGTTTGGTTAACAGCACCAGAGTGGGTGGCGCGGTTCTCTCTTTTCTACAACACTTAAAGTAAAAACTGCAACCTAAAAGGTTTCGAACTCCTACTATAAGCATAGATAATTAAAAAAAAACAGGTGCGCTAATCTATAAGAATATTCACAGTGCAAAAATACACATGACAAAAATGTAAGGGCATAAAGTCCACTCCTACAAAAACAAGTGTATAAAAAAAATAAAAAAAATTTATAAAATGACTCATAAAGTGAAAAATATACGATTCAGTTTATAAAAGGTGCATAAAAAAAGTGCATAAAAGAATGTGCATAAAAAAATTTCCAACTGGCAAACCCTTATACAAAAGGGAATTGAGTGAACCAAATATATATAGGGTTGGTTGCCTCAAGTGATGTTTAGAAAGAAGGTAGGGGTGGGTATCATCATCCTGATTGAGCTAAAGCGGTTCTGCACACAATTATTTTATTTTTTTCTTCTCCTGTTAAAAAGTATTTTCAGTCTAATGTTAAACTCACTTTTTCTGTGTCTGTCCTGTATCCATGTCCGTTTTTTCATCAAATCTGCACTTTTAAAATGAAAACAACTTAATTTCCATTTTGCTTGTGGGCATTTGAAGCCCACAAGCAATCACTTCCTTGTTCCCATTTCGTTATATCTACCAGCATGCCTCGCTGGTTCCCGCGCATGGGCACTGGCAACAGCGCCGATCGGCGTAAACAACTACGTTGCCATAACAACGGGTGGCATCCGTGAAATCACACGAGATTTCCCGTCGGCTGTCTGCACTGACTCCTGTTAGGAATGACACGAGATCCCAGGAGACAGTGCAGCACTCAAAGGAAGTGATGCGGATACCCGCACAGGCCCCACCCACAGCCGCAGACACAGAGGGATGTGTGGATAGACCGGGCAGGAATAATAAGGTAACACTGAAAAAAAAAAAACGCCATTTAGCACTATTTGGATGATTAGGAAAACAATGACCTAAAGTTAAATCAGTGTGTGCAGGACCGCTTTAATAGAGAAAGGGGCGGTTTAACATGGGCTGCTCCATGTAACACCTGTGGTGGTTATAGGACTATCTTGATACCCAGAAATTGGAAACAGATTAGAAAAGATAAAATTGAATATATTTATTAGAAAAAAACATAAAATTAATTTACAACAAAACAATCTGAGGGGGGTCAAACGGGGGCACAGGAAACAACCTATACGGGTGTTTCACCCGGGGCGAACACGGGAAGCAATAAGTGTGGGGCGGACTAGAAATAACAAAAAGATAAATATGAATAGTATACCATATCAACCAAAATTTACAATATGGCAGCATTGCTCAGGCACATAAAAAATTGTGGTTTAAACGGTCAAGAGAAGGAAAGAATGAAGCAACAGAAATGAACAAGAAGGGAAGACAGAAGGGGAAAAAACGGAAAGGTGAGAAAAAAGGGGGGTGGGAGGGGAAGGGAAAGGAAACAAGGGAGGAAAAAAGAGAGGGAAGGGAAGGGGAAAGGGGAGGAGGGATAGGGGGGATGAGAGGGATTGAAGGTGAAAAGGGGGGAGAAATAACAGTGGATGGGGGAGAAAAAGGGGAGAAAAAGGGAAGGGGAGGGAAGAGGGGGAATAAAGGGGATAAAAGGAACCAATACAGGAAGGGTAAGAGATAAAAAAGGGGAAACATAGGAGAAGGGGGGGGGGGAGAAAAAACAAAGGGAAAGAAAAGAAACAGCTAACCGAGAGGGGAGAAGCAAAAAAAGAGGGGAGAGAGGAGAAAGAAAACAAGACAAAAAAGAGAAGATAAGAAAATGGGGAGAGACAGAGGTACAGTATAAGCAGATGGACATGAGAGGAACAAAGAGAAGGGTAGATGATAGAGCCGAGTGAAAAACCACAACAGGTGCCTGAGACATTAGAGGAAAAATACCCACCCTGTAATATTTGTGAAAGTGTAAAACACCTGGGAATAGAGGACGAATTAGATAAGGCTATTCTGAGCTTCCATTCCAGCTTACACCACACAAAGAAGGTGTTGCTGAAGGGTGGTAATCTAACAGGGTCGCCCTGAAAGAATAGTAGAAAGGGTAGATTAGTCTTAATAGGAGGCCAGTGACCCATATAGAGTCCATATTCCAAAGGACCATGCCGCCAGTGTCTCCATAGGGGGCTTACCTTAGTATGCTGCGCTGCAAAAGGATTCCCCGGTGTACACTGTCTCATCATCACCTGTGGCCGCCTTATATGCCTCCAACCCGGAAACGAATGTCGGAAGTCGGCTGACGCTGAGTACCGACGTCAGGTGTTACATGGTATTACACATGGAGTAGCCCATGTTAAACCGCCCCTTTCTCTATGAACCAAATATGCGAAAACTTCAGTGCTCTTCAAGGATAGCAGCAGTATCAGACACTGGACAATGATCCCATCAGTCTCCAACACCTTAAAGAGGTGTTCCCGTAAAAAAAAAAAAAAAATTTAAAGTCAGCAACTACAAATACTGCAGCTGCTGACTTTTAATAATCGACACTTACCTGTTCCGGGGGGGGGTCGAAGCTCCGCTCGCCCCCCCGATCCGCTCGGCGGCGCCGGCATTGCAACTGTGGGCACTCGGCTGTGGCTTCACAGCTGTGCACCCACTGCGCATGCGCGAGCGGCGCTGCGTGCCGTGATTGGGCGCACAGTCATCTGGGACCTGTCACGTGTACCAGATGACTGACAGGAGGAAGGGAGCCCTTCCTGCGCCGAGGGGAAGTGATGTCAACAGCCCAGGCACCGAAGGAGGCAGACTACAATGGACCCCCCTAGCAACAGGCATTTAGAGGTGGGTAAAAAAAATATTTTTTTCCAATTATTTTTTATTTTTATTTTTTTAGGAATTTAAAGCATTTTTTTTTTTTTTATAGGGGAAAACACCACTTTAAGCTGTAAATGTGGACCCCGGTATTTCAATGGACACAGGAATCACGGTAGATTTGGAAGAGCTGGCAGCTCAAGGATAAATCCCAGAGCATAAAGAAAGAAGAGGATAGCCTCATAATGCAATATGTTTTAACAAAAGGGGTTTATTAAAACAGCACACTTAAAACTTACATCAAGGCAGCCAAACATCAGCAAAAATAAATACACATAAAAAACAGAGCGGTGGTTTGCACCAGCTAGCTCAAATGGGCTCCAATAAAGCTAATAAAGGGACTTTCGTTTTAGATGTTTACACTTATGGATTTGAGTATAAATATTGTTGTATTTATTCAATAGCGCAACATTTAAATACATTGTATTTACACAGTTTATTGTTCACAGATTATGCATGGTTTTAAGTAGTGCAACACTGTTTTTTGGCACTTAAAGCGGTTCTGCACCCATCCATAGAAGTATGTTTCTATGGCTTCCCTATCCTGTAAGATGACAGAATTGACGGTTCAATTCTGCATCTTTTAAGCTTACCTTGAATGATGGCTTCATCTGTGTTCTTCTCCCTGCGGCCGTGGGCGGGCTCTCTGCGTCCATCGTCGTCACTTCCGTCGAGTTCGCAATGTCTTCTGGGACCTGGCGCTGTGTCTTGTGGGCTATCTCGCTGTGTCTCCTGGGATCAACCCGAGGCGAAATCTTGCGGGATTAGCGACGCCGCCCGTTGCGATGGCAACCTGAGCTGTTGGCGCCGTTACTGCGCACGCGCGAAATCGGCGAAAATCCACAGGTGCATTGTGGGCCAGCAACCCGGAAGAAAAGGACCGGAGTCGTTTCAGGTGCCCACACTGAAGATGGAAGCCGTCATGAAGACTTTTTAAAAGTGCACATTCCGGACGAAAACCAGAAGAAAGAAGACCAAGAACTCAAACAGGTGAGTGACATTTATGCAAACAACATTACACCACATAACACACACACAAAAAAAAGTACAAACACAGTGTAGAACCGCTTTAAAGTGACAGCTGCTACTTTCATTATTATATTTTCACATTTGTTTTCACAGTATATTGCACTGATTGATTTATTCAACTATAATCATATGACCTGGTCTGAATTAATCCTGGTTTTTACTGGAGATGATTATTGTGTATGGGTCAGGTGCACAGGTTAGACCTGTCTTATTTGACCTAATCCCGTCTGCTGCACATTCCCTGCCCAAAGGTGGCAACGCTCACTCACTGTACTGTATCTATGGAGTGTTATCACCCTTACCTGCTCTTCTGATTAGGATTAAAAACACCTCCACTTCTCCTTATCTCCATTGCAGGGGTGTTGGTTCAAGGTCTAAGCTGGAAAAATACTAATTTGTTCTTGGGTTTGGATATTCTTCGAGGGTGGGATAATGCAGTCTAACATTTCTTTTGACCACTAGAGGGAGCTAGGGCAGAAGGAGCCTGTTTTGTAAAATTTGCCACACCTCAGTGGTTTGGGTTCTCAATACATGGTGACCATTTTCTGTATCAATTAGAAACAGTGATGAATGCCTTTTTCTCTTTACAGATTCATGAGAAACCATAATGTAGCAGTATAAAATTGGCTGAATTTATCAACTGCGATCAACGAAAGGCTACAATATTGCCAAAAGATCAGGAGAAGTTCACCGATTTTTCACAGTTTGATCAAGCCACCAAAGATTAGAAATTCACCAAAGAACCAGGAACTGCTGATTCTGATGCTAATGTCCAATAAGGAGGTTCATAAAACACCAATAGAACCAGAGAAAAAGCTAGATTTCATTGACTGCAACAAGCAGAGTAAGAGCCAGAAGCTGCCGTCAATAACCAACCATGGACAACTACCAACACTGAGCAACTATGGACAACTACCGAAATCAAGAAACCATGGACAACTACCAACACCAAGCAACCATGGACAACTACCGAAACCAAGCAACCATGGACAACTACCGAAACCAAGCAACCATGAAAATTATCAAAACCAAGAAACCATGGACAACTACCGAAAACCAGGCAACCATGGACAGATACCGACACCGAGCAGTCGCATGTTGCAGCCACAAGGCTGCAATGTCAAACCAACGGACAAACAAGAATCCAAAAAAACATAACAAAATGCAAAAAAAACACAAAAACAACCACAAGAAATGAATGGGACTGCCTTACGTGGGTGCACGAAAAACACCTGTGCATACCATGCACGCAGCCAAATGGACAATCATGGACAACTACCATTACCGAGCAACTATGGACAACTACCGAAAACCGAGAAGCCATGGACAACTACCAACACTGAGCAAACATGGACCTCTGTCGAAACCGAGAAACCATGGACAACTACCAATACCAAGCAACCATGGACAGCTACAGACACCAAACAGCCATGGACATCTACCGAAACCAAGAAACCATGAGCAACTACCAACATCCAGCAATCGGATGCTGCAGCCACAGGGCTGCAATGCCAAACCATTAGACAGACAAGAAACCAAAAAAACACAACAAAATCAGCAAAATGCAAAAAAACTAAAGAAAAAATACAAGAAATGAACAGGACTGCCTTACGTGGATGCACAAAACACCTGTCCATCCCATGCAGTCAAAAAAGTCCCATTCATGTCTAATGGGACGCAGTGCGTATCATCTATGGGTGCAATGTGTGCACTGCACAGGGGCCCCACAGGGGGGGGCACTGTGCTCTGACAGACACTGCACCCATGGATGAGACATGTCACAGTAGCAGAAGCATGATACACTCCGCACGCCTCTCCCTGCACAAACTACCCACCACCATACACTCCATGCTCCTGATGCTCCTGTCCCTGCACATACTACCCACCGCTGTACACTCCACAATGTACATTCCCTACCGAAACCAAGCAACCATGGGCAACTACCAAAACCAAGAAACCATGGACAACTACCAAAACCAGGCAACCATGGACAGATACCGACACCGAGCAGTCAGATGATGCAGCCACAGTGCTGCAATGTAAAACCATCGGACAGACAAGAAACCAAAAATCCACAACAAAATGCCACAACAATCCACAAAAAACACAAAAACAACCACAAGAAATGAATGGGACTGCCTTACATGGATGCAAAAATCATCTGTGCATCTCATGCAGCCACATGGACAATCATGCACAACTACCAACGCCGAGCAAACATGGACAACTATAGTACTAAAACAGAGAAACCATGGGCAACTACCAACACCAAGCAACCATGGACCTCTGTCAAAACCGAGAAACCATGGACAACTACCAATACCGAGCAACCATGGACAGCTACAGACACCAAACAACCATGGACATCTACCGAAACTAAGAAACCACTAACAACTACCAACACCGAGCAGTCGGATGCTGCAGCCACAGGGCTGCAATGCCAAACCATCAGATAAACAAGAAACCAAAAAACCACAACAAAACCAGTAAAATTAAGAAAAAAGATAAAAAAAGAAATTAATGGGACTGCCTTATGTAGATGCACAAAACACCTGTGTATTTCATGCAGTCAAAAAAGTCCCCTTCATGTCTATTGGGACGCAGTGCAGTGGCGTATCATCTATGGGCACAATGTGTGCACTGCACGGGGGGGCACTGTGCTCTGACAGACACTGCACCCATGGATGAGATATGTCACAGTGGCAGAAGCACCATACACTCCGCACACCTCTCCCTGTACATACTACCCACCGCCGTACACTCCACAATGTGCATTCCGTACCAAAACCGCAACTACTGAAGCCAAACAAACATGAATGAATGATTTGTATAGCACTGCAAATGCGAACTGAATTGCCTCAAGGCGCTTGTCTGCTCTTGTTGTCCTGCGATATTAGAAGAGGTGGGTCTTGAGGTTTTTCCTGAAGGCCTGATGGTTTTCTTCCAAGCGGATGTTGTTCGGTAGAGCATTCCATAGCCGAGGTCCCTGTACTGCGAATCTTCGTTCTCCCTTCGATTTGTATCAAGCTTTGGGGATGAGAAGGCGGTTCTGGTTTGTCGATCGAAGGCTGCGATTTGGTATGTATTTTTCTATTTTATTACAAAGGTATTGAGGAGCATTTCCTTGTGTACATTTGTGGGTGAGGCAGAGGGTCTTGAATGTGATTCTATCTTTTACCGTCAGCCAATGGAGGGTCCTTAGGGATGGGGAGATGGATTCCCAGGGTTTCTTTCCGGTAAATAGTCTTGCTGCTGTGTTTTGGACGACTTGAAGGCGTGCAATCTGGTAATCCGCCCGGTGACGACGCCTTACTAGTGACGAAACGCGTAAGGAGGAGGAGCGATGCCCTGACGTCACCGCAATGCGCCGAAGTCCCGGAACCACCGGCTGCTTTGCAAGACCGGCCGGCTCGCTTTATTTGCCGATATACAATTGATGCTTTGTAAGTGTTCATTTGTCTTTTCCTTTATTTTTAATAAATGTACTAAGGATTTTACACTATGTGAGTGTCTTTATCCCCTTTGGTACCGGCTGTATATCTGCCATTTCGTTGGTCCTGAGTTGGTGACACTTCCGGGTCTGTAGCAGCTGTTAGAGAAAATCGCATTTGGGTCTAAGGAGTTCTGATTCGTACCGAGTTGCATCCCAGGCTGGGGTTAGAGCCATCTGCTAATTGGGGTCCCCTATAATAAGGGACCACCAATCTCTGGTAAGGAGGCAGCGTGTCCCTTTGGTGGAGGTTTCTGTTCACCCATTTGTGTGCTGTGAATTCACTCTTTGTGACAACATTAGAAGATTTTGGAGATCCAGAATTTTTCCATAACCCTTCACTTCCTTTGTTTGGGACACTATACGATGAATATTTGAACTTTATTTTCAGTTATTTGATTTATCACTTTGTGAATTTTATATTTGACACAATTCACCAGGACTTTGTTTCTAATTTTTCGATTTTTCATTGTGGGAATTTCATATTATTATATACAGTTATAATTTTTACAGTTTGATTTCAATAGGATTCTTTGGCATAAGATTTTTGTTTTATTTGTTGCACATCAGCACGGTAATAATCCTTGGTTAGGAATATTAATTCAACATTAATAATCACATAAAAATACATATAGCACATTTTATATTTATATTGTATAACAAGTGTGGTCAATTTTATTAGCGCAGCTTCTTTTCTTTTTCTTATCCATTAATGTAGTATAACATTTCGAGCAGCAGCTTCACGTTCACGGATAGCACAATTTTTTCTTTCACAATGATGAATGATAGTAGGGTGGGAATTCTTGTCCCATTATTCACTACTATATCACTCCTGAGCAGGGTTCGTAAGCCCTTACACATGGAGGACAAGCACCAAAAGGGTATAATGTAAATATCAGTCTAGATATACAGTATGTACTGTACACCTGCCAATTTTCATGGACAGCGGTGAGAAACACCATACAGTAATGATAAATCTGATTAGCACGACCCTCAATAATTCATCAATCAGAATATTGGCACAAATATCCCATCTGTCGCTCAATATGAAAATATCCAAACTATGTTGGGTTTTTAAGGGTGCCACAACAAGACTTCACATAACTACATTCATATCAGTTAAAATAAATAAAAAAAGAGTATTTTGTTCTTGGAGAAAAGTTAGGCTCCAAAATGTCTCCATACATAATAAAAGAAATGTTACACCTCCCAGCTCATAACTCCTATCACAATCATTTCCATGCCATAAGTACTGGAAAATCACCATCTCCTTTGGTAGACATGCAGCATTTTATCATCATTATGATCCTTCTTACATATCTATTGGGGGCATTAACAGGCCAAAATAGCTCAGTTGGGAGAGCTTTAGGTGAAGGTCTGAAGGTCCCTGTTTCAATCCCAGGTTTTGGCAATTGCAAGTGCTCCTTTGTAGCTTTAGATCAGATCCTCCAGAACCCCCATGGGGCAGGTTTTGATCTTGTAATATTGCAACAGCAGATGAAATAGATAAGTCAATTGAAAGCCGAGGCAAAGCGAGTAATCTTCCCCCCTACAGTGAATAGGGATGGTAAATGAAGTGTAAACCTTCATATTGACCTTAAATATAGTAGAAAACACCTGTTGTAATTCCTTGGTTGTGCTACACCTGGATTAATAAACTCATTAATTGTGGAAGATTGAGCTGCCAGCTTTCTTTTACCTATATGTTTCATGTTAACCTGATGGGTGTTGAAAAGCAAGAAGAAAAGGGAAGGAGAAGCATCCAGCTTGGGAGAGGATGTTGTGGAGGCTGTTAATGGAGGTTCCATTGGAGGGGTTGCTTGGTGGCTGTATGGTCTACCCTTCTAAGCGGCAGGGTCCCTACATTAGGGCCTACTGCATAATGGAACCCTCTTAAGGACAGGGCCTGGATAATGACATTGAGCTCTCTGACCATGCTTTGGTGCCAAATATACTAAAGGAGGTAAGTGAGGGGCAGGCATAACAGCAGACAGGCAGGAGGTCTTGGGGCAGATCAAAGAGAAGTGGAAGAAACAGCCACCCTATACCATCAGATTGCAGAGCTGTGGGGTCCAGGCCACTGCTATCTCCTGTGGCCTTTTTTAACACATGCAACCCTCACCATGGTCATTTGCAGTTAGCAGGGTTAATAACATCAGTCATTTGGGTAACACATGTATAATGTGCTCACCGCATGCAGCTTGGTTAGAGTAGCATCTGAAGGATATTAATAGGCAGCAAAAGGGCCACACTATTCCTTCTCTTTACAGTTTTTCTCTTTCCACCTCTCTACAAGAATCCCTATCAGCAGCCTCACGTGATAGGAATGAAAGTATTCAAAGGGTGTTAGAGGTTTGCAGCACTATTCCAGCAGGGAAGAGGATCAGCATTGGGGTTTACATAGTAGGGGCAAGCATAGGATGCAACCAGTAAGTGTCTTCTCCACCACTCCCTCGACTATACAAGATTCCCTATCAGGAGTCTCAAGTCATAGGGATGAAAGTATTCACAGGGGTGCCAGAGGTTTACCTTACAACCCTTTCCATGGGGCCACCAAAGTAGGGGCAAGCCTGGGCTGCAATCATGCTCTGATTCTGCCAATCCCAATCTGTATTCTCCATCGTTAGCATTGAACAGGCAGGTTTCTTTGCCGCAGATGCTGGAACAGAAGGAAAACTGTACTCTCAGTCTCAGCCACATCCATTCCCAGCTTATCAATGTCAGCTTGGCAAAGTATTTGGCTTCACAGCTGCTGATGTTTCAGCTGGTGGAGTCTGTTTCTTTCCATACATTTTTCAGCCTCTGCCCTACCGCAGTAGCTGGTTCCCAGACGCTATTTGTGTGCCATCTCGTAAAGCCATCCCTGCCCTCCACCATCATGTATGAGGTAATGTTTCCATGTCTTGGAGAATGTGGTCAGATGCACGGTCCACATGGCCATAAATATGCATCCAACAAGTATAGGCAGGGACTTTATACCTTGTTTATGGCCCACTGAGTCACCTTGCTGCAGCGGGGAAGGATAATGATTGTGGCACACCGCTGGAGCTGGTTGTGCTACTTTCCATCCCAATGCCTGGTGACAGATGAGTCACTTTCATCTTAAATTGCTCTTCTGGTGAGCTGTTCCTAGAACCAAGCATTAAAGAGGCTATCCAACAGCTCAGGCAAAATGCTACCACACAGTTTTGCCTCTGGTATGCCTAGGGGGCAGTAGAAACACTAGGGCACAGGTTTACACAATTGCCTTTCATTGTCCTGAACCTGATGGAGCAGATAGAACATGGAATAATACACTGGGCACTGGAAGTACAGCAACCTGCAGTAGGCGACTTCCTGGTGTCTCAGGGTTTACTTTATCCTGACCTTGTCCCTGTGAGGCTACAGCTGGCACAGATAGAGCATGAGGAGAATTACTGTCATTATGGCATTCAGAAGGAGGAGAACATTGAGCAGTCTTCCAGGGGTGAGTTTCATCCCTCACAAATCCTGGGACTTCTGACTTCTATGTGGTTGAGGGGAGATAGCTGAGGACAGTGTTGTCAGAGAACTTGTGCTTTTGGTAAACTCTGCCTCTGATGATATGTGGTGGATGGGCTTCTTTATGTTCCAGTGCCTGCAAAAGGACCCCAGAGTTTGTGGCATTAGATTGACCATTACTTCTTTAGCTTTCCTCCTGGACATTATAAAGGAAAGGTCAAAAAGCTCATCCTGCCCTTGCAAAAAGGGGCAACAGATGAAACACCTAAAGGACCTACAGAGGAACCTCCCTTCTAGAGGCTGACGGTGTACCCTTTCATGGTCATGGTGGCTTGGATCCTTCTTCTTGAATCTTGGCTGGGGTCAAGGGCAAATGGATGTACCACTTTCCAGAGCTTGCCAAGTATGCAAATTGAGCCTATCATAATGACATAGCTTTTAGCAATGGCATGTAGATTTGGGCCGCTGCTGCAGGTTATGTGCAGGCACCTCTGACTGCCTGTAATTTATATCTGAATCTTTGTAATGGTTTCTCTGTATCAACTGTTGGGTTAGAGTTCTAAGGATGCAAGATGTTTTCCAAGACGTGACTTGGAAAAAAGTATAGAGATAAGAAATTCAGTCTGTTCTTTGGATTTTACTGGCTGCCGACCGTACGCAAATATGCAACCTTGGCTTGAAGGGTCTTGAAGGGGCTGTACCAGGGTGATGCATGCAGCTGCATGCAACCCCCCGGTATTGTTTTTTTAGAGCGGATGGTCGACTTTCTTGGGATAACAACCAATGCGGCTAGCAGCTGCTTGGCTGTTTTTCCAAGGAGCGGGAGGGGACGTCCCACCAGGAGGCCTGAGCGACCAGCTGTCACGTGGCGCCGGCTGGCCGGAGACCCAAACGAAGCCGGAATCGGCTTCGATTGGGTCTCGGATCTAGTAACCCGGAAGCGATGTCATGACATCACTTCCGGTTTACTGAAGACTTAAAGGCACCAAATTTTAAAAAAATTACAGCATTCAAAACAGCCAAACTTGGCGTTTTGAATGCTTTTAGGTGCAAAGGAGGGCTTTGGGATCTTATAGACCCCAGATCCCTCCATAAAGGGGACCTGTTACTGACTATAACTTGTGACAGCAATAAAAATGATCAGAACATTTTTCTTAAAGAGAGAGTGTAAAATAAAAAAAAAAAAAAAAAAAAAAGATTTTATTTTATTTTATTAAGTGCACTGTTTATACATGCTTGCGCGCAGAAGCGAACGCACAAGTCACGACCGCAAATGTAAACGGTGTTCAAACCACACATGTGAGGTATCGCAGCAATCATTAGAGTGAGAGCAATAATTCTAGCACTAGATCTCCTCTGTAACTCTAAACTGGTAACCTATAGAAATTTTTAAAGCATCGCCTATGGAGATTTTTCAGTACCGTAGTTTGTCGCCATTCCACAAGTGCAATTTCAAAGCATAACATCATCTTTCACATTATACAAAAAAATTGGGCTAACTTTACTGTTTTTTTTTTTAATTCACGAAAGTGTCCTTTTTCCCCAAAAATTGTGTTTGAAAGACCACTACGCAAATGCCGTGTGACATAAAATATTGCAATGATCGCACTTTTATTGTCTAGGGTCTCTGCTAAAAAAAAAAAAAATATATATATATATATATATATATATATATATATATATATATATATTGTTTGGGGGTTCTAAGTAATTTTCCAGCACACAAAATGGATTTAAACTTGTAAGCAACAAATATCAGAAAAAAAGCTTAGGCATGAAAGGGTTAAAGTCAGATACAGCCAGGCAACTAGCATTTTCAAATAAAAGTTAGTAATGGCACCCCATATACTGTATTTCTCTCATGACAGGTCTATTTAAAAATTGTAGTGTGCAGAAAAGAAACAAGGAATGAACCCACAATGGGTGGCAGAGCTGCGGAATGTGAGACCAGAGTAAGCTCAGAGATCAGATGTTCTATGTCAACGAGTCACAAAGACTCATTTCTAACCCAGATGTATTAAAACAAATCACGAACACCTGCCAATTCCTGCTTAAGAGTTCACTCATAATATTTAAAATGACCAAAAGAGATAATCTTTTCAAGAATGAATTGAGTGTTTATCTGCCAAACAGATATATTGTATGCCAAAAAAATCCCTCTTCCTAACTGGGCAATTATATGGGAGTTTCCTATGCTCCCCAACTTTCCAAGACAGGGCTTATCTAAGATCCATTTGTCTATTTATACATATGGAAACTGAAGAAAGGGGAATTCTAGATGATACAATGTTGTGTTCAAAAAGCCAGAGCAACAGTTTTTTAATGTATGTGTTAATATGCAAAATAACCTGTAATGCCGCGTACACACGATCAGACTTTCCGGTGGGATTGTGACCGTGTGTGGGGGTCCGGCGGACTTAGTTAAAAGTTTTGACTTAAAATTGTCCGCCGGACTCGGCAGTCCGGCGGACAATCCGGCAGTGTGCTAGTCCGCAGGACTTTTGAAATGAACGGACTTACTGACGGAATCCCTACGCCAAAAAAAAAACGTGGGGGTTCCCCCAAATCCACATCAGACCCTTATCCGAGCACACAGCCCGGCCGGTCAGGAAAGGGGTGGAGACGAGCAAGCGCCCCCCCCCCCCTCCTGAGGAGTACCAGGCCGCGTGGACTCAACATGGGGGGTGCCCTGGGGAAAGGGGGGCCCTGCGGCCCCCCCAAAGCACCTTGTCCCCATGTTGATGAGGACAAGGGCCTCTTCCCAACAACCCTGGCCGTTAGGTGTCGGGGTCTGCGGGCGGGGGGCTTATCGGAATCCGGGAGCCCCCTTTAATAAGGGGGCCCCCAGATACTGGCCCCCCACCCTATGTGAATGAGTATGGGGTACGATGTACCCCTACCCATTCACCTAAGGGAAAAAAGTGTAAATAAAAAACACAACACAAGTTTTTAAAATACTTTATTACACAGCTCCGGGGGTCTTCTTCCTTCTTGGGGGGTCTTCTCGCCGGTCCACCCAGCTATTTTCGGTGCCGCCGCCGTCTGGGGGTCTTGTTTCGACTTCGGAGGTCTTGTCCGGTCTTCTGTTCTTCTTGCCGGGCCGGCTTCTGTCGCCGTCGCCATCGCTGTCGCTGTCACCGCCGCCTTCTGCTTCTGCTACTTCTTTTTCTTCTTTCTTCATCCGATGTTGACTTGATGCTGTCTCTTCTTCTAATGGCCCAGACGTGTTGCGCTGCCAGTTATATAGGGACAAGGGGCGGGTCCTCCGGTACGGGGTCACCATGTAATATGAGCCGGTGACCCGCCCCTTGTCCCTATATAACTGGCAGCGCAACACGTCTGGGCCATTAGAAGAAGAGACAGCGTCGTGTCAACATCGGATGAAGAAAGAAGAAGAAGCAGAAGGCGTCGGCGACGGCAACAACGACGGCGACAGAAGCCCGGGCCACCGCTAGTAAAAGAGCTACAAGAAGAAAGCGGAGGCCCGGCAAGAAGAACAGAAGAGCGGGACAAGACCCCCGAAGTCGGAACAAGACCCCCAGATGGCGGCGGTGATGAAGGAGATGTGTCTTTTATTTACACTTTTTTTCCCTTAGGTGAATGGGTAGGGGTACATCGTACCCCATACTCATTCACATAGGGTGGGGGGCCGGTATCTGGGGGCCCCCATATTAAAGGGGGCTCCTGGATTCCGATAAGCCCCCCGCCCGCAGACCCCGACAACCAACGGCCAGGGTTGTCGGGAAGAGGCCCTTGTCCTCATCAACATGGGGACAAGGTGCTTTGGGGTGGGGGGGCCGCAGGGCCCCCCTTTCCCCAGGGCACCCCCCATGTTGAGGGCACGCGGCCTGGTACGGCTCAGGAGGGGGGGGCTCGCTCGTCCCCACCCCTTTCCTGACCGGCCAGGCTACGTGCTTGGATAAGAGTCTGATATGGATTTAGGGGGAACCCCCACGCCGTTTTTTCGGCGTAGGGATTCCCCTTTAAATCCATACCAGGTGACGGGGCTAGCGAGGTGTCCATCTCGCCGAGCGGTGCGGCGGCATTGACTTCCTTCGCTAGTCCTGTCTACCTGGAGTCACGTTCTAAATGAACGGACTTTACTCCGTGTGTGGGGCAAGTCCGTTCATTTCAAAAGTCCCGCGGACTATATAAATTATATTTATGTTGCTGTTAGCCAAACGTTCATCTCTGCCCTTTATGAGCTGTTCTAAAGATAAAAAGTTTACATTCAAAGACCCACAGTATTGATATAATATTTGTATGTGAGAGATAATATATGGATAGGTTAGGGTTGTTTTTACTACTGCAGTGTTGGAATGAAGGCAGACTATGCTCTGCTTGGGTTTGGTGCCCAGTCACATGCAGGAAGAACATAAACAATGCCCAGCTTTCGGTTAAAGCATAAACAATGCTGTATTGGATACTCTAAAACATTTAGCTTTCAGTTTTCTAGGGGTGTAACGACATATTCGGCGACCTATCGTAGTTTGCTATGGAAGTGACGTTCCATCGCCGCCATCTTGCTACACCCCACACTCTTCCACAGTAAGGATGCACTAAGAAGGGGGAAAGCGGACATGTTGTTACACCCACCAGAGTTTTGCATTTTACACGTTTTTTTAACAGTAAAGCTCTGTTTTGTATGCTATGGGCCCATTCACAAAGCTCTGTTTTGTTACACAGCATTTAGCTAAACCAAAAGAGGAAAATACTGTGCGCATAGTCCAATTCAACTGTATTTGTACACCCGTGGAGGTGGTGCAGGCACAGAATGGCCACAGCCTTTTTACCTTTAGTCACGGCTCTTCTGCTTGATTCCAAGCATGCGTGGACTTTTGTGTGTCGGAATTGTGTATACACGCTAGGATTTTCTGACAACAAATCTTGTTGTCTGAAAATTTGAGAACCAGCTCTTAAACAGTTGTTGTCGGAGAGCCGCACTGTCCCGCCGTGGGTGGGCGGGCAGCAAGTAGTTAACCCCTATGTGTTGTATGAACAAGTTAAACAGAATCTGTCCCAATACAAATCCCTCGGGCACGCTGCTCACAATACTAGACCATTAAGAAAATATGCCATTAATCGTCACCCTCTGGGCATGCTCCTGCAATCAGCTTTCTATCCAGATACATACAATATCATCAATGCCAAAAGACCTCAAATTATATTGCGCATTTGTGGGGTACTGTATAAAATGCCTTAGCGAAATCTAGACATATTACATCTACAGGCATTTCTCTATCCAAATCACAGCTCACCTTCCTCTGGCAAGAACAGTCTTTCATAAATCCATATTGGTTACTACAAATGATAATATTTTCACTGGCAAATTCTTTTATTATTATCATTATTCCTTCCAATAGTTGATAGAGTGTTGATGTTGGGTTGTCTGGTCTGCAGTTTTCATTTATATATCTTGGTAATTTTTTGAGCATTGGTACCAGGTTTGCTTTTAGCCAATCTTCTGGTACCATTCCAGTCAGTAAGTTATCCTAAAATATTAGAAGCAATGGTCTAGTTATAACATAGCTAAGTTCTTTGAGATCTCTCGGGTGTAAGTCATCTGATCCTGATGATTGGTTCACAAATTTTTTTGAACACTTGTTTTTGTCAGCCATGAAGGTACATTCAATATAAGGGTATTAAAATGACTGTCCTGTTTAGTATACCCCTCCTTTTCATTCACATAAACTATATTCATATAAAGAATGCATTTAACACAGTTGCTTTCTCCCTGTCGTGTTTGACCAACTTTCTGCAACCCCTCTTTGTCTTCCCACAAAAGTAGTGATATCAAAGATATGATGTGGGGCAGCACAGCCTAAATAAACCAAGTAACTTAAGTAAATAATCAAAACAATGTGCATACACAATAATACAATGATAATACAATAATAAAGTCCAAAGTAAAGTGAGTTCATCCAAGTGGCTAAACGCCTACAGATCTTCCGACGTGATCAATGCCACCACCTTCTTATATCCACAAACTTCCAACGTGTGTAATTAAAACTTGCAGTGCACTCACACCATAGTGCTGTGATACCGTGTTTACAGGACTCTCACCTTATCAAGGATGTATAACAGCATGTAATCATAAATCTGTTTCCAGGGAACTCCTATGGTCTCCGATTCCTGTATACAGATCACCAAGATAATTAGACTCTGTTGCCTTTAAGAAGCCACTGGTCTCTTAATGCCTCCACTGTATCCGCAACATTTTGGGATAAAACATACCAACCTCCCATAATGTAAAACCATAAGTGCAATACTTTATTAAAATAAGAGAGACTCTTACATAAAATCAATAATAAAAGCGCATGTAGTATATAATATACTCAGCCGATTTTGGTGTCTCACATCACTTCCGGTCACGGGGCCCTACGCATTGCGTCACGTCACCTGACTTCATCAATGAACTTCTTTTAATTACACAAATTGGAAGTTTTGTGGATATAGGAAGGTGGTGGCATTGATCACGTCGGAAGATTTGTAGGCGTTTAGCCACTTTGGATGAACTCACTTTACTTTGGACTTTATTATTACTTTAATATTGTATTATCATTGTATTATTGTGTATGCACATTGTTTTGATTTTTCACTTTTATATTTTTTGCTCAGTGGAATGCACCAACAAAGGCTGCTATTTAATATTAATAAGCAATGTTTAATATTTTCCTAAAACAATCCCACTTTGGAAAATGCTATGATCGCTGTTACCTAAATTATTCCCTACTTTCACATCTGTATCAGCTCTGTGTTATTTAAAAAAAAGTAGTTCCAGTAGAGCTTCATTCCTAGTTGGGGCTTTAACCATTTGACACATGAAATTGTAGTGCCATATGCACAACAAATGATGAGCCTTAGTTGAGTTTGCAGTTCCATCTGCCCAATCATTATCAAGATAGTTGAAGTCCCCTATTATTACTACATTTCCCTGTCTCTCTGCCATTTCTAACTGTAAAAGGAGAAAGAAAGAAAGAAACTAGGGGGGAGGGGAATTTGGGACTTTGAACGAAATGTACGGCCTGGTAAGGTCGTGTATTTCCATCCCTATCAATTGAATTGCCGAAGAGCGCACCAGCGACAGCTAGTGGGCTCAACAAAAAGGTTTTGGGATTTTGGGACCCCCGGACGCTCTTCCCCCTTTGGCCTTCAACCACCAACAATTGTACCCCAGAATGTGGCGTGTTTGCTCCTGATGAGTGGTCCAGAACCACGAAACGCGTTGAGCTACCAGACACCCCTTCTTTAACCCTTCATCCTGTATATGAACGTCTCACCATTACAGGAATCCTGAGACCGGAGATCAAGCAGGCTCAACTGCATAAGACTCCCTACATATCCAGTAATTGGTGGTCCCTTGGTTATATCAAGCAATTTTGTTCATATTTAAATGATTCAAATGTTATTATCCATTATATTTGCCTTGTCGAATAATGTTAGCAATCTGTATGTTGACCACTGTACCCAGTGCTAGTACTCAGTCTATATGTTTTGTCAAGTGTTAATATGATTATTTCGGTTACCTCTGTATTATATATATGAACTATTAAACAACTTATGAACCCACCCACTGTTGTGTTGCAAACCTTGAGCTTCACGTAAAGTCCCAAAACCTTTTTGTTGAGCCCACTAGCTGTCGCTGGTGCGCTCTTCGGCAATTTAACTGTAAAAGGAGATGAGTCTCCTCCTCCTTAATGTGGGGGGAATAACGAATACTCAAAATTATTTTACCAATTGTTTTGTCCCTATGAAGCTCCAGCCTCAAACACTCCACCAAGTCACTAGCCCCGTTAGAAATGTCATCCCATATATTCACCATCAAATCACTCTTGAGATATAATCCCACCCCTCCCCTTCTACCTACTCTGTTCCTCCAATACAGGGAGTAGCCTTAAATAGTCACAAGCCAGCCATGCGAACTGTCAAACTAGGTTTCTGATATTCCTACGAAGGCAAAGTCCTCCTCGTGCATCAGAAGTTTTACTTTTATTCCATTTTATTAACCAGAATTTTAGCATTTGCATACATGCCTTTTCATTTTGTACAAGCACATATTTTTTTTTTTTTTTTACGTGCACACTCTTTGATTACAAATAGATGCAGCAAGCCTACTAGCCTTGGCCTTGTATATTTTAATCTCTATAGCATATGGGTTTAGGTTCCCCTTCCTTCCCCTGATTTTGCCCACATCTGTACAGTTTGACCCTTTCTTTACTACTCAGTATATCTCTGACTGATCCCTCTCCCCACCTTACTCGTTATTTGCCAGCTGGCCAATAGAATCTTTCTGATGCTTGGCTGCTAGGGGTGGATGCAGTCCCCTGGCCATGGAGGCTGCCAATGAGAGTCCTCCTTCCAGTTGCATTTTTGAAGAGAAGAGAAGAGATGAGAAGAGATGAGAAGAGAAGAGAAGAGAAGATGGCATGAGAAGGATAGAAAGATAGATAGATAGATAGATAGATAGATAGATAGATAGATAGATAGATAGATAGATAGATAGATAGATAGATAGTGGAGTGAGGAGTATAGAGAGTGGGAGAGAGTCAACAAACAACATTCCAAACCTTAATATGGTTTTATCCTCACAGCCTCATATCATTAGGACATTCCGTGATTTACCACTATGCAGAATGAGTTTTATTTTGTTGTGAAGTTTTGGGGTTAGGATATATGAATGATCCCTTTCTAATAGGGCAAAGATGGTGCTGCACAGACACGTTAGACTTAAATTAACTAAAGAGGCAGAGAGCCAAGCTCAGCCAAAAAAGATTACAGCTGCCAGCATTATTGAGTAACTATATTCTGTATTGTTTCAGGGCCCGCAGAATGACAAGTTCATTCAAACACTCCACTGTTTAGCAGAAAAAAAGAGTCTCCTTTATCCTTGTGCCTTAAAGTCTCCTCTAATATCCCACCCACAATGAGGTCTCCACAAGATTTTGTAGGATATCCTCGATTTATGGAAAACTAATCTAAGAAAAAAATAATTACATATAATATTGGGTAAATAATAAAAATTGTATCCCTTAGGCTCAGGTATAGTCGGTAAAAACTAACTAAACTGAGTTGCAAATCCACCTTGTCTGCAGTGAGTGATAAGTACATTTTAAATTCATTACAGTTTTTAGTGTAATTCATATTTTATGCTATTTCTTCTCTCTACAGTCATGTGAAAAAGTAAGCACACTCCATGGTGACTTTTACATATTTGAACTGGCAAATTATATATTTGAATAATGACACATAAAACTAATATTTTGTATTTGTTTAAAGAGGAACTGCAGTCTGCTCACATAATTTGTAATAAAAACGTCTTTGCAATTCTGAAGCTTCCAACCACTTTGCATATTATTTTATATATACTGTGATTCTGTACTTGCCAAATCTCCCTCCACTAAGTCTGGCTGCAACCATTTTAACTGTGGGCAGCTGAAGCTGCTGCCTGTTCACTTCCTGGATTTACACAGACACACAGAGGCACACCTCCAGCTCTGCAGCCCTGCAGGTCTCATTGGCCCTCTTATGAGAGAGAGCTGTGCATGATGTCATAAGCCTAGGCTAATGACCAGACAAGAAACAGGAAGTGGGCAGTATAAGGTATTTACTGGCAGAAAAAAAATGTTTTACTATCCAAAGTTGAAACAACAAAGGCAGAAAATTTAACAGGTGGAAAGATGAAAAAATGAATTAAGGTCCACTTTAACTAAATACTCATTGATCATATGGGAAAAGTAAGTTCACCCATACATTTACTACCACCTTAACTCAATGAAACCAGAATCAGGCATTTTAGATTAGGTGTCGGTCCCATTAATTTACATAGGAGAGTTTGGCAGGGGGTGCCTTCTTTCAAAGTCAGCATATTGCTTTGAAATTACCGCATCTCAGTGCAAAGCATTGTGGCCACAGAAATGTGTCTTCATCATAGAGGAGCCATGTCTGCTTGTAGGTAGGCATACAGGGGGCAGTTAAAATGCTGATCAGAAAGAAAGTCAGAAAGAAGGTTGTGGCCACCTATAAAAATGATTGAAAAACAATCATTACACTGTAAGGAAAATAATTTACAAGTGCCAGAGATTTCAAACTACTGCTAATTTGTCTGAGACTGGCCAGCTCAACAATTGAGACCATGAGCTGACCATCTGGTGGTACAAAAACGTCTGCAGAATTTCATCCCCAAATCTACAGTTAACTCTTGCAACGGTGGTTGGCAAAACACATGTATCTTGCCCAGACTTTTCGTTCTGGAAATACTTGATTCTAAGCCGAATATACTGTATCAAAAAATACAATTACAGCACTCACAAACATAAACATGAACCATTCATAAGTGAAAATAATCAAAGTATAAAGTCCATGAAAAAACTGGAACAAATGCTTCCCATCCACTGTGCAGAAAAATGCAAAAAGTGTTTCAGAAATTCTCAGGCGTATTAAGACACCCCCACATGTGTCCCCACTCACCGGATCACAACGACACCCAGCTTTTCATTCTGAGGGTCCATTCAGACTTATACCTATATCCAAAGATGGCAGATTCAATGATAGGACTTGATGATAAATGCTCCATTAAGATGGTCACAAAATTCTTCAAGATGAGTTTCTCAGCCATACAAACGAGTACCCAAAATAAGAAGGATGAACTAATAGTGGAGTAAGCTAGGAACAGGTTTTATTGTGCAACATAATGCATACTTACAAACGTAAGTTAAAAATAGGCATAAAAATGGAGATGAATGCAGCAAACGCCATTCTTGCCGTTCTTTCCACGAGACCGGAAGTGACGCCCGTCGTGCCGAAAGTTGCGTCAATGCATTTCGCCCTCCTACAGGGCGTCATCAAAGGACCTAATCAAAAATATACTGTATGTCTGGCCTCCCATATATTTCTACAAAGTTTTTTGGACTTAATCACTGCATGAGGTTTTCCACCCTGTTTTTGTGGATGGTACAATGTTAGACTCCCCCTGTTCTTTACAGAGTGTTTTGCCTTCCCTGATGTATGCATTCCCACTGTCTTCCCCTACTTCCCTTTTTTCACTTGCTTTGGTACTGAAAGATGTATAAATAAAGAATGCAAAAAAAAAAAAACACATGTACTGTATCTACTGTACAATACTAGGGCCCAACCTGTGGCCAAAAGACTGCACATGGCTCTTTGCCACTTTTTATGTAGCCTTCAGGGCCCCTGCAGACACTAATCTGTATTGCCCTGTTATAGCAGTGTTCTCTAGCAGTCTTGTATAATGTGTCTCCAGTCTTTGACTCTTGAAGCATGTTCCAAGTCTCCAATAACTTCTATATCATGGTCACAGTCTCTGACAGTCTATTGAAATGTGTTTTCAGGCTCTGACCATCTCCTGTATCATGCCCATATAGGTAAATTTAGTTGTGTTCACTGTAATCTGTGCAGCTGCATGTGATTAGTTAGGTCTGCTCAGTGTTCAGCTGCTGCACCTCTCCTGTGCTAGCTAGAGAGTCAGCTGTGTGTTGGTGTAAAGGGGTCCTGAAGAGCTCAGTCTATCTAATTCTCTGTGAAGGGACTCTACTCTGCTTGCTCAAAGAAAGAAGCTCTTGTGATTTTAACTGCATCTACTACAAAGCCAAGTCCATAGTTTGCTTTTGCAAGGACTTTTGCTTCAGTTCTACCGAAAGAAGTTTGCTGTCCTCATGTTATGCATAGTTCTTTTTGGAGTATCCCACTCAATTACCCAACCCTATCAAAGCTAACCTATAAATAATAAAAAACACCAAAAAGAATACACCAGGCTTTCCATTGAGCCAAAGAGTGACTGTGATCGTGTATGTCAGGGAAATACCGTACTCCGGCGCCGGGTTCCAAGAATGCGCACGCGCGGTAGAACGGCTCGGCAAACAGTACAGGTACGCGGGGCAGCGGGTACGCATGCGCGGGTTCACGGCGCTCGGGTATCTGCTGTAGCTCACCCAGTGCGGCTCACTGCTATGCGCAGCGCTGACAGAAGACGAGTGCGCATGCGCACTCATCCGGGTACCCCACCTGACCATTTACCTGGCCTATAAAAGGCCTTCTCTTTCCCCTCACTATTGCTGGTTTGTTGTCTCTACTTCCTGAGTCCTTGGCTCCAGTCCTTGTATCCTGTACCTTGTATCCAGTACCTTGTATCCTGTATCTGCCTGATTACCTGTGCCTGACCCGGAACCCTCCTGACCACCGCTGCTGTTACCTGTGTTTGACCCCTGGCTTGCTTCTTGGATATCCTTCTGCCTGATCATCTGTGCTTGACCCTCGGTCTGCCTACTGGACATTCTCTGAGTTACTTACCTGTGTTTGACCCCTGGCTTGCCTCTTGGATATCCTTCTGCCTGATCATATGTGCTTGACCCTCGGCCTGCCTACTGGACATTCTCTGAGTTACTTACCTGTGTTTGACCCCTGGCTTGCCTCTTGGATATCCCTCTGCCTGATCATCTGTGCTTGACCCTCGGCCTGCCTACTGGACATTCTCTGAGTTACTTACCTGTGTTTGACCCCTGGCTTGCCTCTTGGATATCCTTCTGCCTGATCATCTGTGCTTGACCCTCGGCCTGCCTACTGGACATTCTCTGAGTTACTTACCTGTGTTTGACCCCTGGCTTGCCTCTTGGATATCCCTCTGCCTGATCTTCTGTGCTTGACCCTCGGCCTGCCTACTGGACATTCTCTGAGTTACTTACCTGTGTTTGACCCCTGGCTTGCCTCTTGGATATCCCTCTGCCTGATCATCTGTGCTTGACCCTCGGCCTGCCTACTGGACATTCTCTGAGTTACTTACCTGTGTTTGACCCCTGGCTTGCCTTCTGGACACTCTCTTGTTGCTACTGGTGTTTGACCCTCTGGCTTGCCTTCTGGATCCCCTTTGGTTGACCTACCTGTGCTTGACCCTCGGCCTGGCTTCCTGGACTTCCAGTTCACGTATGCACCTCAGGATCTCCCTCCAGTGTGTGTTCCGGTACCTCTACAGCCTCTGCCTCATCACAGTCCTGCCAGGTGTCTACTTCCAGTGCAGCTTCAGCCTCACCTGGTCTACGTCGCTACTGCACACCACCTGCAACCCACCTGCTGGCAACCCGTGCATCTTTGTGCCCGGTGTCCTCTGTACCCATTCCAGAGGCATCGTGCACCTAGTCGCAAGGGGAGCAGCTCTCAGCATTTCGGCCCGGGTGAGTACCTGTGACAGTGTACCTGGCTGCGGGGCAATTACTGGGTAAAAGAACCCAGACAATTTGCAACAGCTCTTTTGGGGGTAGCGATACACACTTCATTTATTGCACACAATTTCACATTGCTGAGCCTTAGGAAGTTTTGTAGTGACAACATACACTTTCATTTTATAACATCAGCATTGTAATTGCAACAATTTGACAATACAATATAAACTTACTTGAAAAAGCTCCTTTTATGTTGTAAGTGCTGCCTGTCTTCTGGCCATCTCTTTACACAACTTCCTGGATTCCCAGCAGTGGCGGCCCGTCCATAGGGGGCGCCCGGGCGCCGCCCCCCCCCCCCCTCCTTGCAGTTAAAAAAAAAATAAAATAAAATAAAAAAAAAAGTTCAAAAAAAAAAAAAAAATGTATTTAAACATGTCCCTTTAAGGGCGCCATGTCCCTTTAAGGGCGCACAGTGCAGTATGCACCGCTCTATCACCAATAGATAGATTCATGCATTGCATGAATCTATCTATTTGTCACCTCTGCCGCCCCCTATTCAGGTGTCCGGCCCCTGATCGGGCGCCGGGCATCTGAATTACAGTGGGGGGGGTGTTGCTGGAAGCGCCCCTATTAGAGCTGTAAGCTCTAATAGGGGACCCTATTAGAGCGGTGTGCTCTAATAGGCTTCCCTAAGTGTAAACAGCGGGCGCACGGCCGTGCGTTCGCTGATTACACAGTATTGTGTTAGAGAAGCGAATACATCGCTTCCCTAACACAGACCCGCCTCTCAGCCAATCAGGTTGCCAGGTCTGTTACCTGTCACCTGATTGGCTGAAGTCACAGGCGCTGTGATTGGACGCTAGGCGTCCAATCACCTAGCGTCCAATCACAGCAGAAGAAGACAGGAGGAGCGCGGGAGAAGACATCCGACGGAGACATCCGACGGAGACACCGCTCGTCGCCTGACGCCGTCACCAGCTGCACACCGGGACAAGGTAAGTGCAGAGGGCAGGCAGGGGGCACAGTGGCAGCACTTAAGGGGCACAGTGGCAGAACTTGGGGCACAATGGAAGCACTTAAGGGGCACAATGGCAGCACTTAAGGGGCACAATAGCAGCACTTAAGGGGCACAATGGCAGCACTTAAGGGGCACAGTGGCAGAACTTAAGGGGCACAATGGCAGCACTTAAGGGGCACAATGGCAGCACTTAAGGGGCACAATGGCAGCACTTAAGGGGCACAATGGCAGAACTTGGGGCACAATGGCAGAACTTGTGGCAGAACTTGGGGCACAATGGCAGCACTTAAGGGGCACAATGGCAGCACTTAAGGGGCACAATGGCAGCACTTAAGGGGCACAATGGCAGAACTTGGGGCACAATGGCAGCACTTAAGGGGCACAGTGGCAGCACTTAAGGGGCACAATGGCAGCACTTAAGGGGCACAATGGCAGCACTTAAGGGGCACAATGGCAGCACTTAAGGGGCACACTGGCAGAACTTGGGGCACAATGGCAGCACTTAAGGGGCACAGTGGCAGAACTTGGGGCACAGTGGCAGAACTTGGGGCACAGTGGCAGCGTTTGATGGGCACAGTGGCAGCGTTTGATGGGCACAGTGGCAGCGTTTGATGGGCACAGTGGCAGCGTTTAATGGGCACAGTGGCAGCGTTTGATGGCACAGTGAGGCTGTTTGTTTGCGCCCCCCCAAAAATTTTGAGCACCAGCCGCCACTGATTCCCAGCATGCTTTGCAGTTTCTCCTCTGCTGTTTATTTTTAATTTCTAAGGACTACATATCCCGTGGTACCTTGCTGCCCGCAAGCAGCAATTCCTATACTGACTCCGCCTCCTGAAACTCCTCTTCTCATTAACTCTGTAGTTCAGAAGTTAGGCTCTGTGAAATGTGTGACACAGCAGTGCCTAGTCACAGGGCATAGTGAATACATGTCACAGAATTCAAGAAAATAAATGTGAAAGGGATCTTCACAAAGTAAAGCCATTGCCAGTAAAGCGCTTGCCATTAAAATTCCAATATACTATGGGGGCCAAACCTGTTTTTGCTTCACAAAGTAATAGGAGTAGACTAATAGGAGTAGACTAACAGGAGTAGCTAGAAATAATTGAAATACAACGTGGAAATTAATATATGATTTTAGGTTTTGACCATAGAAACACTTTAAGTGAATTCAAGGAACAAACTCAAAGATGAGGTTTACAAGCTGCGGCGGCCCCTCCCTTGTGATTCACACAATGTTCGGTGACAGAGGCAAATCATTCAGTACAGTTTGGCAAGAAAAAGAGATGTTTGCTAAGACAGTGTAGTACATTCTCACACTACCTCAAGAGTTTTTCATGTAGGGACATAGCTGGGGAAGGAAGGTCAGTTACAGTTTATACCTACACTCATGGCAATGAACATTGCATTTGTCTGCCTTATCCGCTCATTTATTTTGTTGATTAGATGGTGAGAATAATGAGCTAACTAATGACATCTACACTGGTTTTGGCTTTGCAAGAAACTATGGCCATCAAAGCATAATTCCAAATCTTTAATATTATACAGATAATGATTTGCAAAACTATAATTATTTTTTACAGTGCTGCAACCTTGTCATTAATTTTAATTAAAAGTTTTTACTATAAAATTATAAATGTAAACTTGATACATTCATTTGAACAATAATTGACAACATAAGATTACCAGTGTAATGGAAATATTCATCACTCCACTATTTATATATTGTTTTGCAGAGATTCTAATGCCGCGTACACACGGCCAGACTTTCCGGCAAACTAGGTCCGATGGGATTAGTCCGTCGGACAATCCGATCATGTGTGGGCTAATCCGTTCGTTTTTCGGGAATAAAATCCGGTGGACCTAGAAATAGAACATGTTTCAAATCTATCTGACAGACTCAATTCCGACGGACTCAAATCGGGAAAACCGTTCGTCTGTGTGCTGGTCCGACGGACCAAATACGACGCAAGGGCAGCTATTGGCTACTGAACTTTTTTTGTCCCGTTTATGTCACCACGTTCAAAACGAACGGACTTTCCAAGTCCGTTCGTTTGGAAAGTCCATCGGAACTCCGCTGAAAGTCCATCGGGAAGACCGTCGGACCTAGTTTGCTGAAAAGTCCGGCCGTGTGTACGCGGCATTAGGGTTCTTTCACATGGGTGACAGTAAAAATAGCCAGCTAAGCCATGGTTTTACATTAGGGCCTAGGGATGAGCCGAACACCCCCGGGTTCGGTTCGAACCAGAGCCTTCGAACGGACCGAAAGTTCGCGCGAATTTTCGAACCCTATACGTTATAATGGACGCGAACGTTCGAAATCAAAAGTGCTAATTACAACGGCCAATATGCATGTTAATGTCATAAAACAGGTTTGGGGACCCGGGTCCTGCCCCAGGGGACATATATCAATGCAAAAAGAACTTTTAAAAACTAACGTTTTTTCGGGAGCAGTCATTTTAATGATGCATAAAGTGAAAAAAAAAAAAAGTGAAATTTTCCTTTAAATATGGTACCTGGGGGGTGTCTAAAGTATGCCTGTGAAGTGGCATGTGTTTCCCGTGTTTAGAACTGTCCTTGCACAAAATGACATTTGTAAAGGAAAAAAAGAAGCCATTTAAAACCACTTGCGGCTTTAGGTTTGATCTTAAGTAGAATCTGAACAGGTACATTATGAAGTGTAGCTCCATCCCAAAAAAATCTATTTTTAAGCTTTTTGGAGAACATAGGGAGGGGTTATCACCCCTGTAACATTTGCTGTCTTTGCACATCTGTTCAGAACATGTCACCTCACTTTCCGTCCCAATGACAAATGTTTTTGGAAAAGTGGGGTTTTAATTGAAACAAGGATTGGTGATAAAGTATCAGTAGAGAGGAGATACCTTTTTCCCAAATTAAATCTAACAGGATAGAATTTCCCTTCCTAGGGGTAGATTTCCTCTCACTTCCTGTTTTCTCTTTCCATTTGCAAGTAGGAGTCGTTTGTAAGTTGGATGTTTGAAAGTAGGGGCCTGGCGTATATACTCTGCAGAAATTTGCCCTATTAGATGTTGGTGTAGCCACAAGACTGGTGGGCACAGAAATGGGCCCTGCTGTGAGTTAATAGATCAAGATTTGTAATTGCATGCACCTGTTGAACAGGGCAGAAAAATTGGGGGTGGTGGTGGTGGTGGTGGACGGTGTTGCCACAAGACTGTAAGCTCTCACAGTTACTCTTGGTGGGCGCAGGAATGGGCCCTGCTGTGAGTTATTAGATCAAGATTTGTAATTGCAAGCACCTGATGAACAGGGCAGAAAAAATTGGGCCTTTGGCGGTGGTGGTGGACGGTGTTGCCACAAGACTGTAGGCCCTCATAGTTACTCTTGGTGGGCGCAGGAATGGGCCCTGCTGTGAGTTATTAGATCAAGATTTGTAATTGCAAGCACCTGATGAACAGGGCAGAAAAATTGGGCCTTTGGCGGTGGTGGTGGACGGTGTTGCCACAAGACTGCAGGCCCTCATAGTTACTCTTGGTGGGCGCAGGAATGGGCCCTGCTGTGAACTATTAGATCAAGATTTGTAATTACCAGCCCCTGTTAAACAGGGGCTGAAAAATTGTGCCTTAGGCACTGGTGCTGGTGCCACAACACTGCAACCCCTCACAGAGACTGTACTTGGAGCACAGCAGTCACACGTGTTGCGAAGCATTTTTTTAAAAAATTGTAAGTACACGCCCCTGTTAAACAGGGGCTGAAAAATTGTGCCTTAGGCACTGGTGCTGGTGCCACAACACTGCAACACGGCCCTCACAGAGACTGTACTTGGAGCACAGCAGTCACACGTGTTGCGAAGCATTTTTTTAAAAAATTGTAAGTACACGCCCCTGTTAAACAGGGGCTGAAAAATTGTGCCTTAGGCACTGGTGTGGTGGCATGGATCATTGAGGAGGAGGAAGAGGATAGTCAGTGAACATAAGAGGACAGTCACTCAGCATCAGCATAGGCAGTCTTGAAGGGATGTGACATTAAAAATTATTCGGTTATATCCGCCTCAGGTGCCTGGTAGCTGGTGGTGATCCAAGACTGATTCATTTTGATGAATGTCAGTCGATCAACCGAGGCGGTGGACAGGCGCACCCTATGATCAGTCACAAATCCTCCAGCAGCACTGAATGTGCGTTCGGAAAGAACGCTGGAGGCCGGACAGGCCAGTAGCTCAATTGCATACTGTGCAAGCTCTGGCCAGTGATCCATCCTCAGGACCCAGTAAGCCAGAGGATTTTCGGTGGGAAAGGTGTCCAAGTCTGACCTTGCCCCAAGGTATTCCTGCACCATGTATATCAGACGCTGGCGATGGTTGCTGGAACCGATCATACCTTGGGGCTGCGGACTAAAAAATTGTCTGAACGCATCGGTCAGACGTCCACCTTCCCCACCGCTCCTTCTGCCACTGACCGAAGCCTCAGCAACTCGTCGCCCAGGACCAGGAGTTTGTAGCCTCCCAGTTTCTGGGAACGCGTTGCACAGACCTTTCTGCAAGGCCTCCCTGAGATGTCTCATCCTCTGCTCCCTCTGCGACGGCAAGATAAGGTCCGCAACCTTACCCTTGTACCGCGGATCAAGGAGAGTGGCCAGCCAGTAATGGTCCCTCTCCTTGATCCGAAGAACACGAGGATCCTTCCGCAGGCTTTGCAGGATCAGGGAGGCCATGCAGCGTAGGTTAGCTGAGGCATTCGGTCCGGAGTCTTCTGGGTCACTGAGGATGACATGATCGCCAGCCACCTCCTCCCAGCCACGTACAAGTCCACTGGCTTGTTGGGACTGTACATCATCCCTAAAAGACTGCTGCTGCTGATGCTGAGTGCCAGGCTCCACCTCCATGCTCACACAATCCTCCTCCTCCTCCTCCTCCTCCTCCTCCTCATCCTCTTCCTGTGTGATGGGTGGGACAGAAGGAACACTGTCCGGATAAAGGGGGCCTTGAGAGGCAAGGAAGTCCTCCTCTTCCTGCCTCTGTTCTGCCTCAAGTGCCCTGTCCATTATCCCACGCAGCGTATGCTCCAACAGGTGGACAAGAGGGACAGTGTCACTGATGCATGCACTGTCACTGCTCACCATCCTCGTGGCCTCCTCAAATGGTGAGAGGACAGTGCATGCATCCCTGATCATGCTCCACTGACGTGGGGAAAAAAAAACAAGCTCCCCTGACCCTGTCCTGGTGCCGTAGTCGCAAAGGTACTCATTGATGGCCCTCTGCTGCGTGTGCAGTCGCTGCAGCATGGCCAACGTTGAGTTCCACCTGGTGGGCATGTCAGATATTAGGCGGTTCTTGGGCAGGTTCAGCTCCTTTTGCAGCTCAGTCAGCCGAGCACTGGCATTATAAGATCGGCGGAAATGCACACAGACTTTCCTGGCCTGCCTCAGGACATCCTGTAAGCCTGGGAACCTGCCCAAGAACCGCTGCACCACCAGGTTGAGGACGTGAGCCATGCAGGGCACATGGGTGAGCTGCCCCTGTCGCAGGGCGGAGAGGAGGTTGGTGCCATTGTCAGAAACGACCATTCCTGGCTTAAGCTGACGTGGCGTCAACCACCTCTCGGCCTGCCCCTGCAGAGCTGCCAGAACCTCTGGCCCAGTGTGGCTCCTGTCCCCCAAACACACCAGCGCAAGCACGGCATGGCATCTTTTTGCCTGCGTACTTGCGTAGCCCCTTGTACGCCTACGGAGCACCGCTGGTTCCAAGGACAGAGCACTGGAGGAAGAAGAAGAGGAGGGGGTGGAGGAGAGAGGTGTGTCACAACCAGTAGCAGTAGTCGCGTTTTGGAGGCGTGGTGGCGGAACAACCTCCAACACTACTGCACCTTGTCCTGCATCCCTCCCAGCTGCCAATAGAGTGACCCAATGGGCCGTGAAAGAAAGGTACCGTCCCTGTCCATGCCTGCTGGACCATGAGTCAGCGGTAATATGCACCTTACCGCTGACCGCCCTGTCCAGCGAGGCATGGACATTGCCCTCCACATGCCGGTAGAGAGACGGAATCGCCTTCCGCGAGAAAAAGTGGCGTTTGGGAACCTGCCACTGAGGAACCGCACATTGAACAAACTCACGGAAGGGGGCCGAGTCTACCAACTGAAAAGGCAGCAGTTGAAGTGCTAGCAATTTAGCAAGGCTAGCATTCAACCGCTGGGCATGTGGATGGCTGGGAGTGTACTTCTTTCTACGGTCCAGCAGCTGGGGCAGGGAAATTTGCCTGCTGCATTCGGACGTCGGTGTACTGCAAGTACTTGGTTGTGACACACCGAATTCTACACCTTCAGTCCTCTCAGAGCAGCTTTCAGAGAGGACTGAAGGTGTAGTGGGGATGGAGATCCCAGCTGAGGAGGAGCAAGGAGAGGTCCGCTTAGTTCTTTGGTGTGGGTCTTTTATGTGTGCCTGCCAACGAGCTGCATGGCAGGTCGCCATATGTCTGGTCATGCTTGTCGTGCCCAAACGGCTGATGTTTTGGCCACGCGAGATACGCTTGAGACAAATATTGCAAATAGCAGTGGTGCGATCTGCTGCACTCGTCTCAAAAAAGGCCCACACCAAAGAACTTTTCTGATAACGTGCAGAGGCAGCGCCCTGCACAGGCGGAGCTCTGCGGTGTTGTACAGTTGCTGTGCTGGCCTCTACCTGGCCTCCAGGGGGCATCCTGCCTCGTTGGACATGTGACGCCGCATCCTCCTCCTCCTCGTCCTCCTCCTCATCCTCTCTCCCTTGAGGCACCCACGTGGAGTCAGTGACCTCATCATCCCCTCCCTCTTCACCACTAGAGCAAACCTGGCAGTAAGCTGCAGCTGGTGGAACTGTACTGCCAGATTCCTCAAGCTGGGTATCGTCATCCGAGCCTTCGAATCGTTGGGCATCCTCCTGGAGCATGTACCCAACACTGTGCTCAAAGAGTTCGGGGGACTCCTCAGGAGGACATGGTGGGTCTAGGGAAGGGGTGGCTGATGATGCTCTGTCAGTACCCTGAGCCTGGGTGAGAGAGGATGAGGAGGATGAGGAGGGCTTGGTCATCCATTCTACCAAGCCTTCAGCATGATGCGGCTCCACATGTCCAGCTGCCGAAAACAAAGACGCGCGTGTCCCATGGCCACGTGCTGATGACGATGCACGACCACGTCCACGTCCACGGCCACGTCCACTAGAAACAGAGCCTGCCTGCCCTGTGTTCTTGGCTCTGCACGCTCTGCCTCCCCTTGGCGGTCTTCCAGCCATTGTAGTCGGTAGTCCTGTGGGTGCTGCTGAGAAGAAAATATAGGAGCTCTGTGTGATGCCACTAACACACTAGAAGTCCTATGGGTGCTTCTGCAAAGAAAATAGAGGAGCTCTGTGTGATGCCACTAACACACTAGAAGTCCTGTGGGTGCTTATGCAAAGAAAATAGAGGAGCTCTGTGTGATGCCACTAACACACTAGAAGTCCTGTGGGTGCTTCAGCAAAGAAAATAGAGGAGCTCTGTGTGATGCCACTAACACACTAGAAGTCCTGTGGGTGCTGCTGAGAAGAATATATAGGAGCTCTGTGTGATGCCACTAACACACTAGAAGTCCTATGGGTGCTTCTGCAAAGAAAATAGAGGAGCTCTGTGTGATGCCACTAACACACTAGAAGTCCTGTGGGTGCTTATGCAAAGAAAATAGAGGAGCTCTGTGTGATGCCACTAACACACTAGAAGTCCTGTGGGTGCTGCTGAGAAGAATATATAGGAGCTCTGTGTGATGCCACTAACACACTAGAAGTCCTGTGGGTGCTTCTGCAAAGAAAATAGAGGAGCTCTGTGTGATGCCACTAACACACTAGAAGTCCTGTGGGTGCTTATGCAAAGAAAATAGAGGAGCTCTGTGTGATGCCACTAACACACTAGAAGTCCTGTGGGTGCTTATGCAAAGAAAATAGAGGAGCTCTGTGTGATGCCACTAACACACTAGAAGTCCTGTGGGTGCTTATGCAAAGAAAATAGAGGAGCTCTGTGTGATGCCACTAACACACTAGAAGTCCTGTGGGTGCTTCTGCAAAGAAAATAGAGGAGCTCTGTGTGATGCCACTAACACACTAGAAGTCCTGTGGGTGCTTATGCAAAGAAAATAGAGGAGCTCTGTGTGATGCCACTAACACACTAGAAGTCCTGTGGGTGCTGCTGAGAAGAATATATAGGAGCTCTGTGTGATGCCACTAACACACTAGAAGTCCTATGGGTGCTTCTGCAAAGAAAATAGAGGAGCTCTGTGTGATGCCACTAACACACTAGAAGTCCTGTGGGTGCTTATGCAAAGAAAATAGAGGAGCTCTGTGTGATGCCACTAACACACTAGAAGTCCTGTGGGTGCTTATGCAAAGAAAATAGAGGAGCTCTGTGTGATGCCACTAACACACTAGAAGTCCTGTGGGTGCTTCTGCAAAGAATAGAGGAGCTCTGTGTGATGCCACTAACACACTAGAAGTCCTGTGGGTGCTTATGCAAAGAAAATAGAGGAGCTCTGTGTGATGCCACTAACACACTAGAAGTCCTGTGGGTGCTTCTGCAAAGAAAATAGAGGAGCTCTGTGTGATGCCACTAACACACTAGAAGTCCTGTGGGTGCTTATGCAAAGAAAATAGAGGAGCTCTGTGTGATGCCACTAACACACTAGAAGTCCTGTGGGTGCTGCTGAGAAGAATATATAGGAGCTCTGTGTGATGCCACTAACACACTAGAAGTCCTATGGGTGCTTCTGCAAAGAAAATAGAGGAGCTCTGTGTGATGGGACTAACACACTTCAAGTCCTATAGGTGCTTCTGGGAAAAAATATAGCTCTGTGTGTGTGTGATGGGACTAACACACTTCAAGTCCTATAGGTGCTTCTGGGAAGAAAATATAGCTCTGTGTGTGTGATGGGACTAACACACTTCAAGTCCTATAGGTGCTTCTGGGAAGAAAATATAGCTCTGTGTGTGTGATGGGACTAACACACTTCAAGTCCTATAGGTGCTTCTGGGAAGAAAATATAGCTCTGTGTGTGTAATGGGACTAACACACTTCAAGTCCTATAGGTGCCTCTGGGAACAAAATATAGCTCTGTGTGTGTGATGGGACTAACACACTTCAAGTCCTATAGGTGCTTCTGGGAAGAAAATATAGCTCTGTGTGTGTAATGGGACTAACACACTTCAAGTCCTATAGGTGCTTCTGGGAACAAAATATAGCTCTGTGTGTGTGATGGGACTAACACACTTCAAGTCCTATAGGTGCTTCTGGGAACAAAATATAGCTCTGTGTGTGTGATGGGACTAACACACTTCAAGTCCTATAGGTGCTTCTGGGAACAAAATATAGCTCTGTGTGTGTAATGGGACTAACACACTTCAAGTCCTATAGGTGCTTCTGGGAAGAAAATATAGCTCTGTGTGTGTAATGGGACTAACACACTTCAAGTCCTATAGGTGCTTCTGGGAACAAAATATAGCTCTGTGTGTGTGATGGGACTAACACACTTCAAGTCCTATAGGTGCTTCTGGGAACAAAATATAGCTCTGTGTGTGTGATGGGACTAACACACTTCAAGTCCTATAGGTGCTTCTGGGAACAAAATATAGCTCTGTGTGTGTGATGGGACTAACACACTTCAAGTCCTATAGGTGCTTCTGGGAACAAAATATAGCTCTGTGTGTGTGATGGGACTAACACACTTCAAGTCCTATAGGTGCTTCTGGGAACAAAATATAGCTCTGTGTGTGTGATGGGACTAACACACTTCAAGTCCTATAGGTGCTTCTGGGAACAAAATATAGCTCTGTGTGTGTGATGG
This sequence comes from Lithobates sylvaticus, assembly GCA_028564925.1. NCBI lineage: Eukaryota > Metazoa > Chordata > Amphibia > Anura > Ranidae > Lithobates > Lithobates sylvaticus. Next base: position 196,899,042 of record CM053029.1, read on the forward strand.
GACTAACACACTTCAAGTCCTATAGGTGCTTCTGGGAACAAAATATAGCTCTGTGTGTGTGATGGGACTAACACACTTCAAGTCCTATAGGTGCTTCTGGGAAGAAAATATAGCTCTGTGTGTGTAATGGGACTAACACACTTCAAGTCCTATAGGTGCTTCTGGGAACAAAATATAGCTCTGTGTGTGTAATGGGACTAACACACTTCAAGTCCTATAGGTGCTTCTGGGAAGAAAATATAGCTCTGTGTGTGTAATGGGACTAACACACTTCAAGTCCTATAGGTGCTTCTGGGAACAAAATATAGCTCTGTGTGTGTGATGGGACTAACACACTTCAAGTCCTATAGGTGCTTCTGGGAACAAAATATAGCTCTGTGTGTGTGATGGGACTAACACACTTCAAGTCCTATAGGTGCTTCTGGGAACAAAATATAGCTCTGTGTGTGTGATGGGACTAACACACTTCAAGTCCTATAGGTGCTTCTGGGAAGAAAATATAGCTCTGTATGTGTAATGGGACTAACACACTTCAAGTCCTATAGGTGCTTCTGGGAAGAAAATATAGCTCTGTGTGTGTAATGGGACTAACACACTTCAAGTCCTATAGGTGCTTCTGGGAAGAAAATATAGCTCTGTGTGTGTAATGGGACTAACACACTTCAAGTCCTATAGGTGCTTCTGGGAACAAAATATAGCTCTGTGTGTGTAATGGGACTAACACACTTCAAGTCCTATAGGTGCTTCTGGGAAGAAAATATAGCTCTGTGTGTGTAATGGGACTAACACACTTCAAGTCCTATAGGTGCTTCTGGGAACAAAATATAGCTCTGTGTGTGTGATGGGACTAACACACTTCAAGTCCTATAGGTGCTTCTGGGAACAAAATATAGCTCTGTGTGTGTGATGGGACTAACACACTTCAAGTCCTATAGGTGCTTCTGGGAACAAAATATAGCTCTGTGTGTGTGATGGGACTAACACACTTCAAGTCCTATAGGTGCTTCTGGGAAGAAAATATAGCTCTGTGTGTGTAATGGGACTAACACACTTCAAGTCCTATAGGTGCTTCTGGGAAGAAAATATAGCTCTGTGTGTGTAATGGGACTAACACACTTCAAGTCCTATAGGTGCTTCTGGGAAGAAAATATAGCTCTGTGTGTGTAATGGGACTAACACACTTCAAGTCCTATAGGTGCCTCTGGGAACAAAATATAGCTCTGTGTGTGTGATGGGACTAACACACTTCAAGTCCTATAGGTGCTTCTGGGAAGAAAATATAGCTCTGTGTGTGTGATGGGACTAACACACTTCAAGTCCTATAGGTGCTTCTGGGAAGAAAATATAGCTCTGTGTGTGTAATGGGACTAACACACTTCAAGTCCTATAGGTGCCTCTGGGAACAAAATATAGGAGCTCTGCCTGCCTGCCACGAACACACTACAAGTCCTATAGGTGCTTCTGGTAACAAAATATAGGAGCTCTGCCTGCCTGCCACGAACACACTACAAGTCCTATAGGTGCTTCTGGTAACAAAAATATAGGAGCTCTGCCTGCCTGCCACGAGCACACTACAAGCCCCTCTTTCTCAATCAATCTTTGTAACTGAATCTATCTAACTCAATCTCTGTAAGTGAATCTCTCTAACTATCTAAATGCAGCAGAGTGTCACAGAATCAGCCTGCTCAATCTGCGCCGGAACAGCATGTGACCGGCGCAGACGGCGTGGCGGCGTTTTATAGGGGGGGGCGTGTACTACAGCCCCTGAGCTGTAATTGGCTACAGGCGTCCTGCCTGTAGCCAATTATGGCTCTTCGAGTTTCCGGGGCTGTGATTGGCCAAGCATGCGGGGTCACAGTGCATGCTTGGCCAATCATCAGCCAGCAATGCACTGCGTCGGCCGCGCCGGCCGCAATGCATTGCGGGGCCGCGCGCAACACACGAACGTGATGCGAGCGGCCAAAAATAGTTCTGGGCTCGCCGAGCGAGCGAACGCCCGGTGCTCGATGCGAACGTGGGTTCGCATCGAGCACCGGGCCCATCCCTATTAGGGCCTATCAGAGCTCTATATATTGCATTTTTAACTCAGGCTCTAGAGTTTGACAGGCAGCACTAACTGTCAACTTGCCCATTGAGATCAATGGGACCGCACCACAACAGTGAGCCAAACACTTGCCTGGCAGTGGCACAGTCCTGCAATGTAAGATTGCTGTTTAACAATTAAAAAAAAGTAAAAATAATAAAAAAGTAGCACCTCCTGAACACCTACCAGCTACTGCTATAATGCCCTTTAAAATGTTATCCACTGCAGATCACTTTTCAATGGGCAGTATGAATGCTGCCTGTTTAAAAGAGATATAATGCCACGTACACACGGTTGGAATTTCCGACAGAAAAAGTCCGATGGGAGCTTTTGGTAGGATATTCCGACTGTGTGTATGCCCCATCAGACTTTTTCTGTCGGAATTTCCGACGGACTTAGATAGAGAACATGTTTATCCCGTTGGCAAGTCCGACCGTGTGTACGCGGCATAGGGAAAAAAAACTAAGCTGCAACAAGTGTATAAACCTGTGGAGAGAAAGCTCCCCAACATTTGCTGATTTCTGCATTACTCATTTATCTGCAGTAAATTCCAGCAACCTGCTGTACAGACCTAGTCCTTCTTGGCCGCCTAAGGGCCTATGTTGACAGGCATTGGGTTTGTGTTAATTGCATCAATTTGAGATCAATTTTAAATGTTCCTAAGGTCATTCAGAATTAATTGACAAGCACATTTGAACTCCCTCTAGCCTGCATTTTACATGCTTCAACCAGGATTTACATGCCTATAGACTTGCACGAGAATGCAAAACACGCTTGAAACAAACAAAGGAACATCAACATTGAAGGAGCCTTTGTCACTTTATTGCCAAGGAAGAACTCTTGATTTAATTTTCAGGTATAAGGAACCTTAGCTATAAATTATTATATCTACAACTCATGGTAAGTTGTAGATATAATAATACATAAGGAACATGACGTGCCTAACTTAGTTGACACCCATTGGCGGCCCATCCATTAGGAGCGCCCGGGCGCCGCCTCCTCTCTCCAGGCCACCCCCTATATGCTTAATGGATAGATTCATGCATAGCATGAATCTATTCATGGACGCCGTCGCCACCCCCTATTAAGGCGTCTGCCCCCTTTTAGGATGCCGGGCGCCTGAATTACAGCGGCGTGGTGTTTTTAAGCACCTGATTAGAGCCATAGGCTCTAATAGGCTTCAAAATAGGGTGAACACGGAACACAGAGCATTGCGCTCGGAGCCCACCCAGGTGTGTTGGACAGCAAATTAATATTTGCTTTTCTAACACTGAACCGCCTCTCTGACAATCAGAAATCACGGGTCTGATACCCGTCACGTGATTGGCTGAAAGGACAGGCGCTCCTACTGGATCCCTAGCAGGAAGAAAAGCATTGAGGAAGCATGGAGTACACAGGAGCCCCCGCCTGACCCGCTGCCCATCCCACAGCTCGCCGCCGTCACCCACTGCCTGACCCGCCACCAAGATGGGGTAAGTGCCGGTCAGACAGCAAGCGAGCAGGCAGGGGGCTTCTGGGGACACAGTGGCTGCATTTGATGGGCACAGTGGCTGCATTTGACAGGTAGAGTGGCTGCCTGTCAAATTAAGACTTTAAAAAGTCTTCAAGAAGAAGTGCTGAGTTGCATCAAACAATGGTGATAAAGTGACTGGGTGATTGTAGTCTTCAGTGTACCCGCAACCAATAGGTGCAGTGGCTCCTTACCTTACTGCTGTAAGGTAAACAGCATTAATGATGTTTAATGATGATTAATGACAACAGTAAGGTAAGGAGCCACTGCGACTATTGGTTGTGGGTACACTGAAGACTACAATCATCCAGTCACTTTATCACCATTTTTTTACGCAACTCAGCACTTTATATGGGACTCCACTGCAGCCCCTGACATCAGTAAGAGGCCTCATATAATATTTATGATATGAAATGCTACAGCAGGCTGTCATAGATTGACGATTTACTAGAGGAAATGGTCAAAGACTGTGAACCTACTACAGGTTTGGCCGGAGACTGGAGCCATGCTATAGGAGACTGAGAACCAGGTAACAGAGCTTTTTTCCACAGTTTGTTTATGCTGCTGCTGGCCCGCAGAGTGAGCTGGCGGCTGCATAATCCGACACAGTTCCTATAATGCCGGCTGCAGCCTTAGTAGAGTGGAAGGCGGAGTGATATCAGCTGCACTCCGTCAGTTCCTGTAGCAGACTGGATGTTCCTTTTGTGAGAAAGAGCTGCCATGTGGTTTCCTATCCTGTTCTGAGACTCCTGACTGCTCACTGTCAGACCAAGACTACATTGCTTTTTATAATTGTATCATTTTCATTGTTGCTGCTGGATGGTTATAGGGGCTGTCTAGTAATGCTGCTGCAACGATATTGGGACTGTCTGTTGCTGGATATCTGGTCTGTCTGTTGCTGGATATAGGGTTGTCTCTTGCTGGATATTAGGACGGTCCCTTGCTGGATATGTGGGCTGTCTCTTGCTGGATATGGGGCTGTCTGTTGCTGGATATGTGGGCTGTCTGTTGCTGGATATGTGGGCTGTCTGTTGCTGGATATGTGGGCTGTCTGTTGCTGGATATGTGGGCTGTCTGTTGCTGAATATAGGGCTGTCTGTTGCTGGATATGTGGGCTGTCTGTTGCTGGATATGTGGGCTGTCTGTTGCTGGATATGTGGGATGTCTGTTGCTGGATATGTGGACTGTCTGTTGCTGGATATGTGTGCTGTCTATTGCTGGATATGTGGGCTGTCTGTTGCTGGATATGGGGCTTTCCCTTGCTGGATATCGAGCTTTCCCTTGCTGGATATGGGGCTTTCTCTTACTGAATATGTGGGCTGTCTCTTCCTGGATATGTGGGCTGTCTCTTGCTGGGTATTATGATGTCTCTTGCTGGATATGAGGCTGTATCTTGCTGGATATTGAGGCTGTCTGTTGCTCGATATTGGGGATGTCACTTGCCGGATATGGGGATATCTGAAAGTGTCTCTGTGATTAATTTGCTAAGTCCCTGATATTTCTTTTGTCTTGTACATTTTACTACATTGCATTCTATTTACAAATTCCATACAAAAATACCTTATATACCCCCCCCCACATTATACTTGGTTCCCTGTTCTCTAAAGGGGGCGGTGCTAGGTGTGTAAGGGTGGAGACAAGGGTGGTCCTAGGGGCAGTTCTAGGGGGTGGGTAGGGGGCAGAGACAGGCATGACCTAGGGAAGGGGGGTGAGTTCCTGCATCTTTTCTTAGAAAAAAAAGCCCTCCTGAGGACATGTTACATTATGTCTTTACACCCCTTTTACAAATTATGTTCTCGCTCTCCCTACTGATGGGGTCCAAGGGTTGCACTACAAGAACCAAAGGGCCACACATGGGCACCAAGGTTCTATACTAGAAAATTATTTTCAGTAATAAATATTCATGAAATTAACAGAATTATAATGGTCAAAAAACGCAGAGAAATGCTTTATTAATTTAGAGTTGAGTGGCAAGACAGGCAGCTAAAACAAAACTAAAAAGATCATTGATATTATTGGCTACTAACCTGAGAGAGGGGAGGCTCCACTGGTCCCACGCTATGCCAAAACAATGGAGGCACCATCGGGGGAAAATTAATTTGCCCTGCTCAAGGATAACCTCTCAAACAACTTCTAGAGGAACCCTAATGTTCCACAGAACCCTGTTTGAGATGTCTGCTTTAGACTATCAACATTATGCAGGGCTGAGAAAAGAATTTCATGGTGCTTTGAGCTGCATGTCCTATTTTGATGCCATGCTGTAGCTCACATTCAGACTGTAATGCCAAGCAGGAACTGCCAAAAGGCGAGACCAGAACCACTTTTCTAAGTTCAGGCAACAAGTTGTTCCAAACACAAAGTCTCTTGTCTGTCAACATTTCTAGCTAAATGAATAATAATTCATTTTTCCACCAACAGCGTACCGTGCTGCACAAGAAAGCTGAGGCTGATTATAAGGCACCAAATTGCCTTTATTCAAATATTTTAAAATACTGACATTTATATTGTATTCAGAGCAATAAACATTTTAATTACAGAGAAGAGTGCATCACGTTCTTAATGGAAAACAAAAAGACTTTAGTTAGACAGCCTTAAAACTGGTGCTAGGTTTAATTCCTTCTCCACCTGGAGCTAAGAAAGCCTGCCCTGGCCCGCTTTCTGGAGGTTTGGCTTTTTAGGATTTGAGTCTATTAGGACAGATATTCCCTGGGGACGCAGCTATGGTTGTTGATGTGCGCAGCTAGATGGTAATGAGAAAGGATTTATCTCTGTTACAGAGTCCTCTAAGTAAAGTGCCAAGCATCACGTAGAAAATTTGCTTGTAAAGATCTAACAGGCTTCAGCTAGCTGTTTTTACTTTTCCATCCTGTATACAAAGCTACCTGGTATTCAAAATCATTTGGGAGGCATATTTAAAACAAACTGGAAATGTTTTTAGAGTTTGTATACTTGCTTGTATCTACACTGTATCTTGAAAACGAAGCAAGTTACCACTGGGCAGCCTTTGGCAGCAATTCTTTATGAAGTCAAATGCTGCCACCCATCTGATGGTAATAGGCCACACCTCAGCGTTACTCCTTCAGTTGTGGTCACCTGGGGTATGCGTGTGCTAAAGTTGGCAATAATTCAAGTTTGTCACTCTTTTTTTGTCATCTATGCCTATATTAAGGGATATTTCATCCTTGTTTACTGCCAGGACAGGATGTGGTGGGAATGGCAGAACCCTTGTATAGATATCACAGAGACAGATTTTGAGGAAAACCCACACACTCAAAACATTTTTTAATTTAAAAAAATTTAAAAATCTGACAGTTCTTTAATAACTAAGGGGTCAGGGGCCACCCGCTGAGATCACTGGGTGACCCCCACCCCTTGTGACATCATCAACCCCGCATGCCCCTGGCCGATGATGCCACAGGGGGGTAGGCTCATCCAGTGAAGTCACCAGGTGGCCATGCCCCTTAGTTATTTGAGAACTGTCAGGTTGCAGAGCTGGCACACAGCAGGAGCCCTTGGTGCAAGCTGATCCTTTTTTTTTTGAGTTGGCAGAGGAGGCAGCATGATTAAGAATGGATCTACACTGGTGGACATATTTTTTTTTTTTTTTTTAAAAGGACTGTCTAATGTCTTTTTTTTTGGTAAACGAGTAGGGGTACTACAATATGTACCCCATACTCATTCACATGGGGGGGAGCCAGGATCTGGGGGCCCCCTTGGTCCTCCCCCAGCCCCCTCCATGTCTTTCTCCACCCCCGTTCTCCTCCGGCCCCCTCCATGTCCTTCTTCACCCCCTCTGTTCTCCTCTGGCCCCCTCCATGTCCTTCTTCACCCCCCTGTTCTCCTCCGTCTCCCTCTGTGTCCTTCTTCACCCCCCCTGTTCTCCTCTGGCTCCCTCCACGTCCTTCTCCACCCCCCCCCCTGTTCTCCTCCGGCCCACTCCATGTCCTTCTCCACCCCGTGTTCTCCTCCGGCCCCCTCCATATCCTTCTCCACCCCCCGTGTTCTCCTTCGCCCACCGTGTTCTCTTCCGCCCCCCCCTCGTCCCCCGCAGCCGGCTCCCCTCCTCTCCTCTCCCGCAGGTTGTGGGGGGAACTAGTAATTGGAGATCGCTCCTGTGTCCTGTGATTACTGAGCAGAGTAAACTGTATTAACGCTGCTCAGTTTATGAATGAACAGGAGCCTCTGTCTCCTGTTCATTCATCTTTGGTGCTGAGAAAGGGACTGGGGAACCTGTGTCCTCAGTCCCTTTGTCTGTCTCAAAGGGGAGATGTCAGGGTTCTGTTTAGACCCCTGACATCTCACCAAAGCCCCCCAAAAAATATAAAAAAAATATTGTAAAAAAATTCTAAAAAATGAAAAAGTGTAAAAAAATTAAATACACTACTGACACCACTCTCCCCTGCCCTACCAACACTGTCCACTGCCCCAACCCCCTTCCCCAAAATGCACTGTGAAATTTTTTTTTAAACAAATGAAATTGTAAAAAAATCTATTATTAAAAAAAAAAAAAACGACTGACACCGTCCACTGCCACATACCACCCACCCCCACCCCCTTCCGCAGAAGTACTGCTAAAAAATATTGAAAAAGTGATTTAAAAAATATTTTGCCGCAGGGGTGGGGGGGGGGGGGGGGGGGGTTTGCAGGCGCAAAGTGCCACTTTCCTGAACTGAGTTTGCCACCTCCCTGAAATTAGTTTTTGCCGGTTGGGAAGTCTGAAGATAGCTGGCAACCCAACACACTGAGAGCTTAGACATCACTGTACTGTTTCCAATTGACTGCTCACTTACCATGAAGAAATAAATTCCTGTTTCATGCCACCTCTAGAGGGTTCCACTAGAGGAGAACCTACCTAAACAATCCATGCAAATCATATCCAATAAGGTAGCCTGGGTTGCCAGTAAGGATGAGCTCAGGCATGTTCGCAAACCGCACGCGCAGAGCCCGCCAGGAAGTCGGCACTACACAGCGCTAATCATAGGCAGTGATACATTTCCCAATCTCTGCAGCCGCACATCGGGACAATGTCTCACTGCTTGTGATTAGCACTCCGCATTGCAGACTTTCTGGCGGGCTCTGCACGTGCGGTTTGCGAACACAAGCTTATCCTTAGCGCCAGTTTTAGGCCCCATAATACTAATGCTAGATAAACACTGATTGAATTTCTGCCGCTTCAGCAGGGACTGGGTGCATTTTGATCAGTGTGTGGCCTAGGGTTGCCACCTCATCCCTTTAAACCCTGACACATATGAATTATACAGGTTTGGAGGCTAATTTATTGCAGATAAGACACAAAGTGAGTTTAATTACCACCTTAATCAACCACAGAAGCTGTGTATTTAGTATGGGTTTGGTTTTAAAAGGATGAGGTGGCAACCCTAGTGTTGCCATCCCCATTTTACAGAAGTCAACTGTTTTGTTTTTCTTTTATCGAAGGGACGTGTTGGAAAACGTTTATTGATTAGCAGCTGCAGCCAATTTCCTGCAATGATCAGTGTATTCTGTGAGCTGCAAGTATCCTAGTGGGGGATTCCTACATCCACCTCATTTCTGTGGATGGAGGAATCTGCTAATTATTTTTTTAACAGTGTATGGCCAACTCTGCAGGTGACAAATGCTGCATTGTGAATAACTTGGTGTTTTTTTTTTTTTTTGTTGAATGACTATGTACACTTTATTACTTATTTTATTGCAGATGTAATGTCTGAGCCTATAGAGTTACTTTAACTCTGAGTATTATGAATGGAATACTCATTAAAAAAGCCCAGTGAGAACACAGAAATAATCTCTTCCTCTTGGCTTGTGTCAGAACATGTCCAATATTTCATGATGAAGCAGAATTTACAATTGTAATGCAATCTTTTATGAGGAACAATGAGAACAATGGGCTTTTTGTATTTATAATAGAGAAAATGAAAAGTGGAGCTGTTACTTGTGACAACCAGCTACATTCTGGCTCTACTTTCGCTAGATCAGACAAGAAGATAGCTGTTAACAACTGACTGACCACTCTGGGCAACACCTATTGTTCTACAATTTATATACATAAGTTTAAAGAAGGCTGCTTATTCAAAGCCCATCTCTGGGAACATTACACCCCTTCCCAACCATTAACTAAATAAAGCCCCTTTTTAACTTTACTAAGTCAACTGTTACGTGACCCTCACTGTCCTCAATTCCAGTAGTGGAGGCTAATGCCCAAAGTTCCAGCAAAAACACTCACATTTCCTCTTAAACCTGGTACACACTTAGTTTTCTTTCGTGGACTCAGCGGACTGAACAAAAAAAAAAAACCTGAGAGATGTTAGTGCGGTGATCTCACCTTTTGTGCCTTTGTATTCTGACAGGGGGGCTGCCCCCCCACCAGAACACACTGATCAGTGCTGGCAGCCAGGGGGCGGGGCCAAGTCCGGCATTCGTGTCTGTGGATGGAACTGTTGGACTCCGGAGCGCACCTCTAAGGTAACCCCCTCGGCAGAGTGCTTCTCCTAGGGGGTTATCTAATGCGAGGAGGAGCCGCGAGAGCCGTCGGGGGACCCTTAGAAGAGGCTGTTCAGGGCCACTCTAACTGCACAGTGGAGGTAAGTACGATATGTTTGTTATTTAAGAAAAAACAAAAACGATCCTTTACAATCACTTTAATTTCTTTAATGTGTCTGCAGTTTTATAGGTCAGTGCAGGCTTGCTTCAAAGCTTATTTTCTGCTTGCTGGGAATATATACATGCTTGGTTGTCCATAGCCTAGTGACAGTATAAACGCTAACTTGACTACATTTGGTTTGTCAAATTACTATTTGGCATTAAAATTTCTATAAAAAAAAACAATAAGATACTGTTTACACTTTTTTTCATCTTGCCTATGTACTGTATATTCCTGTACTCCAGCAACCAGCACACATCATTGTTCAGGGCAGGTCTAAATCAACTATTATCCCCACTAACAGATGCATCGGCTTTGAGCACTGTATAAACTGTATATAGCCTCATCTTCAACCTCAGTTACAGACAGTATACAGCTCTGTGTTCTGGTAGCAAGAACAGAACTTCTCATCCCACTCCCAAAACAAAATTAAAGTGGTACTATTATTATTATTATTATTATTATACAGGATTTATATTGCGCCAGCAGTTTGCGCAGCGCTTAAGAAAATAAAGGCAGACATTACAGTTACATAAAAATTTGGTACAAGAGGAATCAGAGGGCCCTGCTCATTAGAGCTTACAATCTAAAAAGGGAGGGTCAATTGATACAAAAGGTAATAGCTGTGGGGGATGAGCTGATAGAGGAAGTAAAACAGTGTATTAGTTAGAAGCAGGATAGGCTTCTTTAAAGAGAAGGATTTTCAGGGATCGTCTAAACCCACAACAGTAAAAGCAGTCGGTATATGCAGTAAAGCATGCTTGTTATACTCACTGTGGAACCTAAGATGCTAATTCTCTTAATTGTATAAAAAGGCTGTTTGATCCTGTCTTCTCTGATCCTCCCCTTCTTCCACAGTCCCTAATCCACCTGCTGATAGAGCAGAACCATGGGGGCAAGCTGCACATGCTAATTTTGGTGTGTATTGCTAGAAAGTTTTTTTTCGAGAGAGAGAGAGTGCATGTGATCAGCACAGGGCTAATCAGCACTGTCCAGACAGAGGGTCAGGGTCCTGCAGCCTCATTGGACAATCAGAGGAAAATGAAAACTCCTCCTACAAGCGTTAATCAGTGCTCAACTGGACACTGATAGAAGTCACAAGACTGCTATATACTGCTGATGATAAAAAGGTATTTAGTAGTTCATATTTACTAAATTAATTGCATGTTCTGTGTACTGTGGGAGACCAGATATAGTGAATGCAGGCTCCTGGGTTTATTAACAATTTAAGTCGGGTTGGGCATTGCTCAGCCATTCACAGAGAGCTATGCATTCTCAATTATGGATGAATAGAAAGCTTCCTCTGGCCTAACATCCTTCTCACGCCTCTCCCCCTCAGTCAATTTGAGGAAGCTTTGTATCCATTCAGCCTAACTCCATTTTGTCCCAGAATCAGGATGGGAAGTTCCAACCCCACTGCCAGAACACAGAGCTGCATGAGTCCTGGTTCAGTTAGCAAGATAGTGGCTGGAGTCTCCTTCTTTTTAAAGTTTTCAGGTAGACCAGCGCTGACGTCATTTTTTCAGGTCAGGCAAATTCTTAAAGGTTTCCGTAAGTCGGCCCCTTCTAAAGATGGTCGTCGGCCCATTTCAGTTGAGTTATTGATTAAGCTATTAGCGGTGCTAGAGGTGGTTTGTACTTCCAATTTCGAAGTATTACTTTTCAGGGCAGCCTTCTCTGTCACTTTCTTTGGTGCTTTAAGGATCGGTGAATGTACGGCTCGTAATAGGTTGTCATCTTCTTTTCTACTATTTAACCATATAGTCATGGGGCCCGATAGCATTCGTATATTTATATGTAGATCAAAGACTTTTGGCCTGGGTAAGGGCCAATGGATACCTTTAGGGTGTTCACCAGATCAGAGGATTTGCCCAGTTATACTCGTAGCTAAATTTTTGGAAGTACGCCCCACTTGCGAGGGTTCCTTTTTTATCCACCAAGACATGTCCCCGTTAACCAGATTTCAGTTTTCATCTGTCCTCGCTTCTTGCCTTAGGCGTCTCAATCTTGCAGGCTTTAAATTTTCATCCCACTCATTTAGGGTTGGGGCCGCCACAGCGGCCAATTTGTTGGGTTTCCCTCCAGAAAGCCAGAAAAGGGTGGGTAGATGGGCTAGCGACAGGTATAAAATTTATGTTCGACCAGAACTACTAATTGTGTAATTTTGTTTCAGATCCAGCTACTGAGGCAGTTTGGGTCGTAGGCCACTCCTACGTTTTCTGGGCTGGTAAGCAGGCTCCTAAGGTTCTGGTTATTCACTTGGGGGCTAACGATGTTGGCAAGGTTAGAACTTGGGAACTGTTGTGCGAGATCAAGAAGGATCTATACGACTTTAAGTTACTATTCCCGGGTTCTACCTTGGCATTTTCGGAAATGATCCCACGGCTCCTATGGTCCCCGTGTGGTAACCTGTTCTACTTGGATAAAATTAAGAGGCGGCTAAATAGGACCATAAATAATTTAATAATTTCATTAGGAGGTGTGTCATTCCGCCATTTGGAGCTGGAAGGTTTTTTCCCAGGTCTATTCAGGCAGGATCAGGTCCATTTGTCTTCAATAGGTCTGGATATTTTTAATATGGGCCTGCAGGCCTTAATTGAGAGTGCTATGGTGGTGGGGGGACCTCAATCAGGAGCGTCGCCCCTGCTTTCGGTCAGTGGGGATTAGTCGTCCAGCTTTGGCTGGATGGACAGCGTGTACAAAAAATAAATTTAATTTTGATGGTTATAGCCGAGTTGGCTAATGGATATTTATTTTAAAAGGTTACCCCTTGACCGACACCAGGGCCATGAAAAATCCAACAATAAATTATGGTTTAAAAAAATATTAAGTTGTGTTTGTGTTTTATATGGTAATAACTCCAGAATGTTAGCCCATGGCAAGCCCTGCTATATGCAGGGCAAACATGGGGGAGCATGAAGGGGGAGTGATTTTGTAATCCACAGGTGCTATTGGATATGGCAGCAGGGTAGCAACAGCACCTGGTTGGTGGACGGCGGCGGGCGCGCTGAAAGCCCGCGAATTCGGGGTCTTTAAGGAGGAAGCAGTCCGGCCGTTACCTCCTCTTGGAAGCAAGACCGGGACCCCCCCCCCCCCTCCCATTATTCTTTATTTTTTACTAATTTATTTAAGTCATGGTGTTGGTTAGTGGGGGATTAGTCGTCCAGCTTTGGCAGGATGGACAGCGTGTACAAAAAATAAATTTAATTCTTTATTTTTTTTTAAAAGGTTACCCCTTGACCGACACCAGGGCCATGAAAAATCCAACAATAAATTATGGTTTAAAAAAATATTAAGTTGTGTTTGTGTTTTATATGGTAATAACTCCAGAATGTTAGCCCATGCAGTGGGTAGCTGAGGATACATACAGTTTACACAGGGCTCACAGCTAATCCATGTGTTAGTGAAGGTAGTAGTTTTTTTTGGACAAGCTTGGTTTAAAGAAACTACTTATACTAAAAGCTGGATATCTACTTGAATGCCCAACACTGGACAATTTTAAACAATAAAAGAGACTCCCCTGGAGGTTTAAAAAAGAGGAGCGTATGCTGCAATACTCACCTTCAATCTGGAGCTGTTCCCTGCAGTACTTATTTTTCAGCACGAGATGCCCTGAGCCTTGATCAAATGCAGCCAAGCATCTCTTAACCTTGAATACTGTTAATGCAGGGCATCACCACACCAGCCCTCATTCAAACTATAATGATGAGTTATACTAATATCGTCATGTCAGCACCACTCTCTGCATTATTCAGGACTGCCCAGTGCTAGGAAAAAGAAAAATATCATGTGCATCATGTGACCATCCTGAAGACATCGAAAAAAGGCACGTATAAAATAAAAAGCAAAATATACTGCAGTTGGTAGCATGCTGGGGAGAGCATATGGGGGCCAAAGTGTTACTAAACCCAGGACCCTGCATTCACAATATCTGGTCTCCTACAGTACATGGAAATCAGTGTCTGGTTAAAGCTTGTATGTGGAGCTTTCATTCTATTCTGGCTGTCCTATGAGGCTGCATGACCCCTGACCCTCTGCCTGGACAGTGCTGATTGGCCTTGTGCTCATCACATGCACCCTCCCAAGGAAAAAAAAAACCTCTCTAGCAATACACATCAAACTGAGCATGTGCAGAGTTCCCCTAAGGCTCTGTACTATCAGGAGATGAGTTAAGGACAGTGGAAGAAGGGGAGGATCAGAGAAGGCAGGATCAAACAGCCTTTTTACACAGTGTGGAGGATTAACCTCTTAGGTTCCACAGTGAGTACTGCATATACAAATTTTACTGTTGTGGATTTAGTAACACTTCCCCTGTGTACTCCAGCTTTCTCCCACCATCCAAAAACATACAATTAACCAAAAACAATTACAATTAACATATAATTAAATTATATGACTATACGTTCCTGAGAGACTGGCATACATGGCTTTAGATTACCTGGAAAGTGCCATGGAATGCTTCGGTGTTATATACATGAAATCAAATACTAAATATATTTAGTTAAAAGAGAGTTCCCAATCTGAAAACATGCACTGAATGTAACATCCTAAGGAAATGTATATGGTCATTACAATTCACCAGACCGTGGGAAAATATATAATTATACTAGAAAGCAGCTAGTCTAAGACTATAATGCATGTTACCAGTTCACAAAGGATTATGCTTTCTGGTCAATTTTCAGCAAATCCTGTCCATTTTGTCATTCACTTGAGCCCTTTGCTTAAAGAGTGCTCTTTAGTGCTGATCTCTGCTCAATGTTACAGTATACTGAGAAAAGATAGTCATTAATGTCCTATTATAGTCCTTGAACACACGACGATTATTTGCAGTGATTGTCCCAGCTCAGAACTGTTCCTCTCAGGCCTTCGGGAATCTGATAATGACATACAGTATCTGCCATGGTGCATTAGAGGTGGTATTTAAATGGATTTTACGTCATACTGTGTAAATCTTGCCCAGGGGCAATAATGTTTAGTGGTCTCCAGAGATAGGTTTTGGCTTGTGTGAATGGAGAGCTTGCCCAACGTTGATGCTGTGTTACCCAAGGTCTGCGCTGACAGTGAAAAGCTGCATTGTGCTACGTTCGATTTATATTGTAATTTCGGAGATGGGCACAAGACCTCTTCCTGATAAGGGCTGAAGGAACAGACGGGGAGCGGGCAGACTAGGGAAGATGAGATGGCAGGACAACTGAAAATGTGAAAACAGTTTAAGCTTCATGTTGGCTCTTAAAGCAGCTTCAAAAAGGTTACACATATCCGATTTAAAAAGCACAAAACCACCATTTAAAAGAAAATCGAAAATAATGCTGTTGAAATTACTACAGTTGACTGCACCTTTAAAAGCTTTCATAATATAACATAATTATTCAGCGTTATTTAGTCAGGCAGTGCAAAGAGCAGTTGTAGGATGCTAGCTAAGCACAGCAATTAAAGTAGAACTGTGGTCAAACTATAAAATAACAAATGTGATGCCAGTAAGTATCCCCTGAAACATTTTGTAAAAACGTGTTACTACTGCCAATTGAACCACTGGTTGGGCACTTTTTTGTTAGGGTGACAACGTCCTTCTTTCTGCAGTGGCAGCACTGAAGCGTTGTCACCATTGATGCTATTGTAGCTGTTTAAATGCTGGCACCCTTAAAGTGGTTGTAAACCATGTATAACCACTTTTACATGCAGGTAAGCCTATAATAAGGTGTTACCTGTAGGTACCGTGAATTTCTCCTAAACTTCCACAGCAGTGGCGGCCGGTGCTCAAAATTTTTTGGGGGGGGGGGGGTGGGGGGGGGGTCAATTGCAGCCTCACTGTACCATCAATCACAGCCACTGTGCCAAAAAAAAGCCACTGTGCCATCAAACGCAGCCATTGTGCTATCAAACGCAGCCACTGTGCCCATCACTTGCTGTCACTGTACCATCAAACGCTGCCACTGTGCCATCACTTGCAGCCACTGTGCCCATCACTTGCTGCCACTGTACCATCAAGTGCTGCCACTGTGCCATCAAACGCAGCCACTGTCCCATCAACTGCTGCCACTGTGCCATCAAACACAGCCACTGTGCCCATCAATTGCTGCCACTGTGCCATAAACGCAGACACTGTGCCATCAAACACAGCCACTGTGCATCAAACGCAGCCACTGTGCCCATCAACTGCTGCCACTGTACCATCAAACGCTGACACTGTGCCCATCAACTGCTGCCACTGTACCATCAAACGCTGCCACTGTGCCATCAAATGCAGCCAGTGGTAGTTGCAAACCATGCATAACCACTTTTACATGCAGGTAAGCCTATAATAAGGTGTACCTGTAGGTACCGTGAATTTCTCCTAAACTTCCACAGCAGTGGCGGCCGGTGCTCAAAATTTTTTGGGGTGGGTGCAAACAAACTGAAAAAATCAGAAAAAAAAACCCATCAATTGCAGCCTCACGGTACCATCAATCACAGCCACTGTGCCATCAAACGCAGCCACTTTACCATCAAACGCAGCCACTGTGCCATCACTTGCTGCCACTGTACCATCAAACGCTGCAACTGTGCCATCAAACGCAGCCACTGTGCCATCAGACGCAGCCACTGTGCCATCAAATGCAGCCACTGTGCCCATCAACTGCCGCCACTGTGCCATCAAACGCAGCCACTGTGCCATCAAATGCAGCCACTGTGCATCAAACGCAGCCACTGTGCCATCAATTGCTGCCACTGTACCATCAAACGCTGACACTGTGCCATCAAACGCAGCCACTGTGCCCATCAACTGCTGCCACTGTGCCATCAAACGCCACTGTGCCATCAAACACAGCCACTGTGCCCATCAAACACAGCCACTTTGCCATATCAAATGCTCCCACTGTGCCATCAAATGCTGCCACTGTGCCCCATCAAATGCTGCCACTGTGCCCCATCAAATACAGCTACTGTGCCCATCTTATGCAGCCACTGTGCCCATCTTATGCAGCCACTGTGCCCCATCAAATGCAGCCACTGTGCAGCATTGAATGCAGCCACTGTGCCCATCATATGCAGCCTCACTGTGCCCCATCAAATGCTGCCTCACTGAGTCTCATACTTACTTACCTTACAGGCAGCTCCGCTCGGGCCGTGTGTTCCACAGAGCTGCCTGTGTCACTTCTGGTTCACCACTAGCATATGGAAACCGGAAGTGAACAGTTAGCTAGAAGAACAAAGCTCCCGCCCGTAGTATTTCAAAGTGCTGTTCGGTGCTTTGAAATGCACCACAAAGTAGGTCAAAAGCCTGCAAATGATGCGCCTCATCTGCAATCTCGTGGTTGCATTGACGTTGCGCTTCCCACAGTGCACTGTGTCCGGCGCCCGAACACTTAAAGAACATATTTTTCAAATATATATTTTTAAAAGGGCCTTTTAAAAAAATATATATATATTTTTATTTTTTGACTGCTTGATGGGGAGGTGTCGCCCGTGCGCCCCCTATGGACGGGCCAGCAGGAGATATTCATTGTATTCGCATGTGCCAATGTCATCGGCACATGCGCACTAAAGGAACGGCTCGCCTCTGCCATTTCTTTAGCTGCTGTGACGTTACCCGCGCGCATGCGTGGGAGTGACATCATCGCGGCTCTGGCCAATCACAGCACCAGAGCACGCAAACCCGGAAATAACTCCTTGACAACAGCATCGTTCCAAGGTAAGTATTTCATAATGAGCTAGTATGCAATGCACACTAGCTCATTATGCCTTTGTCTTGCAGGTTTTTTTATTTTTTTCATCTAGGTTTACAACCACTTTTGGAGCGATTATCAAAAAATCTGATCATTACTACACAGCTTTCGAGACCCGATCACAGATGTTCAACTGAAATTTTCCAAAGGGACAAGCACAAAAAATGTTCTCTTATGATAACAGAACGAACGATATTCATGTAATTAGTATAGTATTTGTATGGGAAATAACGTGTGACCAAGACCACGCATGCTCGGAAACTAAAGAATACATTACAATCAGTGATGTAAGTAACTGAGTTAAAATAAACAGAGTTACTTAACGCAGTTACTTTAGAGGGTAACGAGAAATCTAACTGATTACTTTTCCCCTCATGGTAACTCAGTTCCCATTACTTGGGCGGCGTTACCCTAATTACATCTACCGCCACTAGATGGCAGTAGTGTAATTCCGGTGTCCTGCCGAAAAAGTTCCCCCGCCGGATAAGGACCCCCTGTACAGCTCAGGCGCAGCGCTTGCGCAGTACGAAGGACTATGGAGCTTACGAAAATTGCCGAACCTAAACAGCTCTGAGTGAACTCTACACCGCGCAGGCGCAGTTAACATGTAATTGTACGAGGCGATGCCGCACGCTCCCGATGCTCGTGCTACTCTGCAAGGGGTGTCTATCGTGTAACTAAGGGGCGGGTCTAGTATTACTGTAACCAAGGGGCACATTTATTATTATTGTTATATATCGAGCTCTGCCCATTAATTTAACATTTGCCCTCTTCTGTAGCCTTCCGCCCCTTACACGATATAATAATAATAGACCCGCCCCTTGCTTACACGCTATAACAGATCTGCCCCTTGGTTAGAGTAATAATAGAGTAGCCCCTTGGTTACACGATATATAACAATAATAATAAATGCGCCCCTTGCTTACAGTAATACTAGACCCGCCCCTTAGTTACACGTATAGAATATTAAAAAAAAAGTCACAGTTACTTTGCTGCGTAACTAATTACTTTTCCAATGTAGTAACTGAGTTACTAACGCAATTAATTTTTGGGAGAAGTAATTTGTAACTTAACTAATTACTTTTTTAAAGTAGGATGACCAACACTGATTACAATACATTACATCACTTTCCGAAGTTGTATTCTGTTGTACGAAATTTTTCGTAGCTTTAGTAACCTATTGGTTTTAGATATGAGACTAGCATGCAAAAAAACGGACAGCCATTCACCTGATATTCTTATTGTGTGTACGAGGCATGAGTTGAAAAAACTAGAGGCTTTAGATGGACTTTAAAGTGTTACTAAAAACAGGACCCTGCATTCATTATATCTGGTCTCCCACAGTACACAGAACATGGAAATGCAATTATTTTAGTAAATATAAATGGCTAAATACCTTTTCTCATCAGCAGTATATAGCAGTTTTGTGACTTCTATCAGTTCCTGATTAAAGCTTGTAGGAGAAGTTTTCATACTTCACTGACCTGTCCAATCAGGATCCAGGACACCTGGCCCTCTGTCTGGACAGTGCTAATTGGCCCTGTGGTGATTACATGCACTCTCCCAAGAAAAAAAAAAACTCTCTAGCAATACACACCAAACTGACCATGTGCAGCCTGACTCCAGTAACTCTGTCTTATCCGGACCTGTTCTGCAGTCAGTTAAAGAAGAGGAGGATCTGTGCATACAGGATCAAGCAGTCGTTTTACACAATGCAGAGGATTACCATCTTGGGTTCCACAGGGACTAAAACAAGCATGCTTTACTGCGGGGGTCGGCAACCCGCGACCGCTGCCGCTGAATGTCCGGCCCTTCAGTGCCCGTGATTAATTCACGGGCACCCGGCCCATTGATATTTTCACCACTGCAACCAATCACCAGCCTGTTAACGTAGTTCCCGCCCCCATCCAGCCCTGTGATGCTGATCGCTGCTGCTCTGCTGTGCTGTACACCTGTGTAAGGTAGGGGTTCTACCCACACAGTGTTTGTTTGTGGGGTGCAGGGGACAGAGGACACTACAGTGGGGGGGGTGCAGAGGACACTACAGGGGGGGGGGGGGGTGCAGGGGACAGAGGACACTGCAATAGGGGGGACCCTATTAGGGACCCCATCATCCCTGGGGAGAGGGACCCCTTCTCACCTGGGGACATGGACCCCTTCTCCCCTGGAAACAGGGACCCCATCACCCCTGGGGACAGGAACCCCATCTCCAGCCACCCTTGGGTGCCAGAATGGGGGGGGGGCAGTAAAATCCGATCACCAGCCCCATACTCCCCCAGGGTGAACTGGCTTTGTATTATTGAAGCACCTTAAAGTGAGGTAAACCTGTACTGTTATTATTACTATGTTAGGATTTCTATTACCGTCATTTATTAGCAGTTGAATGTGGCCCTCCATGCATTCACATACATTGAATCCGGCCCTTAAGTGGAAAAAGGTTGCTGACCCCTGCTTTACTACATATACAGGCTTATTTTACTGTTGTGGGTTTAGTAATACTTTAACTACTTCCAGTCCAGGCCTTTTCTGGCACTTTTTGTTCACATGTAACAATCAGTATTTTTGCTAGAAAATTACTTAGAACCCCCAAACATTATATATTATTTTTTAAAGCAGAGGCCCTAGAGAATAAATTAGTGGGTTTTGCAATTTTTATGTAAAATTTTTTATTTGTCCAGTAGTTTTTAAAATGCAATTTTGTGGGAAAAATAAACTTTTTGGATATTTATTGTAAAAAAATAAATATATAACCCGTTTGTTTTTTTAGAATATAAAAGAGGAATTTACACAGAGTAAATAGATTCCAAACATGTCACACTTTAAAATTGCCCATGCCCGTGCAACAGCGACAAATGGCGTAAATTTTACTATCCATAGGGAATGCTTAAAACATCTTTACAGGCTACCACTTTAGATGTACAGAGGAGGTCTGGTGCCCATGGTCTGACATTCGCAGTGATACCGCACATTTGCGCGCCAGCATGTAAGGATGGGGGCACTTTTATTTTTTTTATTTTTACGCTACTGCTTTTGCTTTTTTTTTTATCCCTTTTATAGCTGTCATGAAGATTGTAAACATCCTTGTGACAGAAATAGGCAGGTGACAGGTCCTCTTTATGGGGAGATCTGGGGTCTATAAGACCCCAAATCCCTCCTCTGCACTTAAAAGCATTCAAAACACCAAGATCTGTTTTTTTTAATGCTTTTGATTTTTACAAATAGCGCCAATGGTTTCCGAGTAAACCAGAATTGATGTCATGTCGCTGCAGGCATCATCCCGGTATAACCACCAAAAATCCAGCAACGTACGAGTACGTCACTGGACAGGACAAGTGGTTAATAATTTGTCAGCAGATGTCAAAATCTGATAGGTTGCTATGGGTTAATTTTTCCCACAAATAGAGCTTTCTTTTGGTGGTATTTGATCGTCTATGCGGTTTTTATTTTTTGCGCTATAAACAAAAAAATTGCGACAGTTTTGAAAAAAATGCTTTATTTTTTACTTTTTGCTATAATAAATATCCCCCAAAAATCTATAAAAAAACATTTTTCTTTTCCTCAGTTTAGGCCGATACGCATTCTTCCAAATATTTTCGTTAAAAAAAAATCACAAGAAGCGTTTATTGATTGATTTGCGCAAAAGTTATAACGTTTACAAATTTTGACACATTTTTGGGACCATTGTCATTAATACAGCGATCAATGCTAAAACATTGCATTGATTACTGTAAAATTGTCACTGGCAGTGAAGGGATTAACCACTAGGTGATGCTGTAGGGGCTAAGTGTGTCCTAGGGAGTAACTCTAACTGTGGGGGGGGGGGCTGTGTGTCACACATCACTGATCACCGCTCCCAATTACAAGGAGCTATGATCAGTGAGTGTGTCATTAGGCAGAACGGGGAGATCCTGTTCCTGTTCTTCCTCACCGTGAGACGATCATGGGTATCCCCATGGACATCGGGTCCGCGGGACCCGCGATCGCGGTCACGGGGCTCTCCATCTGTCTTGTTTAGTTATCAACAAAAATTTTAAGTAAAAGAAGATCCCAATTTTTTGGTTGTCTCCAGAACAGTAATAGAGGGGGAAATCTTCCAATGGGGACACTAGTCCTGGTGACAAGTGAAAAGAAGAAAAGTTGGCACTTTAAATGAGGCATGTGACACACAGATGGTAAAATTAATGCACAAATTTGCTTTATTCATGAAGGTACACATTAAAAACATAATGCATTTACAGAAATACAAATGATTAAATGAGAGCTGATATGCATAGCATAACATCAAATTGTAAATACATAATTTTGCCAAAATTCCATAAAATTCATATATTATTTGGATGTAAGCGCATGATTGTAACAAGAAAAAGTACATCTAAAAAGCTTTATGCGTTTTGTGGATGAAGCTCCACTTCCTCAGGAGCAGATGCAGCATGCGTATATGCAAAAAATATATGTATGAGAGTACTGATATAATCTGGTAGAAAAAATGAGGAAGAAAAACACCCTGAAGTTACTTATAAATCAGCTCAAATTTGGAACATGTGATACTGAGAGACAGAAAAAGCAGAGAATGAGTCTTGACCAGGAGCTGTGGGAACGTAGCCTGCGGACAGCCAAGGTATGTACACACCACACTCGAGGGGATAGAAAAGGCAGGGCCGGGACCAGGGGAGGGTAAAAGAGTCGGCTGCCCTGGGCGCAATTGTTTGGATGGGGCACCTTCCTTCTGTGTCGTGACAACAGCAGTGATGTTGACAAGCAGGAGACTGCTGGGCGTAGGATCCCCTAAACTTGCACATCATGAATGGGGGGGGGGGGGCGCAGTTTAGCATCTTTTTCCTGGGCACTGGATGACCTTGTCCAGGCACTGGGAGAGGGTGTCCATGTTGTAGTTCAAAATAGGGCATGCAGCAGCTGCAAAGTTTATCTATAAAAAGTGTAAATTGTATGCATTGTTAAAAAGTGCATAATGCTGCTGGCATGGTGGCATAAAGCCTAAAGTTGGTTGATTGGAGAAAAGGGGCAAGTGCATGATGAGAAAGTGGGGGGAACCACAAACCAAAGGTAAGCTTCATCCACGAAACGCGTAGAGATTTTTAGATGCACTTTTTCTTGTTACAAACATGCGTTTATATCCAAACCATATGAAGCACGTCCCCCGAAGGAGCCGCTTGGTGATTTTTGGGTTCTTTGTTCTACGCCTTGTAAAGGATCAGCATCAAAGGAGAAGCTTGAAGGACTCCGCCACTCGCTGGTTCTTCTTTTTAAGGGCTTTGTTTGCCCATTTTTATTAAAAGAAAGTTCCATAAACACAGATAAGTTTCCCTCGCAGGGGTTTCAGCATTCCTTTCAATCAACAACAAAAATGACAGTTAGCCTAGTTGGCTCTCAATTGCAGCACTCTGCTCTGGCCTTACCCTCCAGGCCTTCGTCTCCTACAGACTTTTCCAGCAAACACTTTGGTGCACCCAGCTAACAGCCTCTTGCTGCACTGGTCCTCAGACTTGGGTCTTTTGCTTTGATGAGTGCACACGTGCACACCTGCACTCTCTGGACTCCTAGAGACCTCCTGTCTCTCTGGGGTGGAGTCCAGAACCATGGTCCTGACTACTATCAGGCCAACACACACCTGAACAATCAGTGTGCTGGTGAGTCTCAAATTCCGGACCCAGGACTGGGGATTTCATCCCACCCGGATCACTAAGAAATCCCCAGGCTCCAGGTCCCAAAGCGGACTTTACTAAATAATGAGGAAACTGAAAAGCCAGTTTCCTCTCAAACAAGCAACTACCCTGGAGCCCATCAACCCATCTGGTTGAGAATTCTGGGTAAATGCACTGGTGGGGTACCACATTACCACAGCCTCAACTCCAAGAATGGCCTCAGCCTCTCTGGCACACCTGGTTAGTTATAAAATTTCTGCAAACACTTTCAAGAATGCACGTGAAGAAAGTATCAATATCCTGGCTGTGGATTGATAACACGTTTAAACCTTGCTGCAAAGAATTAATATATTAGAAAAGATAACCTTCAATCCTAAGCAATCCAGACACTGAGAAGGAGGAGAGAAGACTTGTCAACTTCTCAGCTCCTTCTGGGCCGCAAACAACACCTTTGAGAGGCAAACACACAATGAAAAGAAAAGGGTTATACAAGTACAGTAAGCACAGTTCTGTTATGTTGCAGGTCCTGAGGTGAAGAACACTAGTGTCTTCTGCTAGCAAACGATGGGGCCCTTGTTTTAAGAGTATGTTTAAACAAGCTTGCATGGAGCAGTAATCCTCTAGAATGTTCCGTGTAGAGATTTAAAAGGGCAAACTACTAGAGATGGCAGCTCCAAACAAGCTTCCCGTGACACTAAAAAGGGAAATTGGTGTTTGCATGCAGTGTCAGTATAGTGTCAAGAAGGATGTTGGGTTTACACCAACTCACCAGACCTCTGTGCGATGATACAAGGATAGTCCCAGGTGCTGGTTCAGGCTCCTGATGCTCCTAGCGATGTTGTAAGGCACTGGATCTCTTGCTGATGGCAGATCGAGATGACTGGTAGCGTAACTCGCAAGGTGAACAGGCAGTGGCCGACCCGATAACTGGATGGGTATCTCGATCCCTGAAAGGTGTGGGTCATCTCTGCTGAGCTGAGTGGTGCTTGGCTGCTGAGTAGGGTCCCTGGACTAAATAGTAGTGGACCACATAGCTTAAGTTTTCCCTGGTGTTAGCGTGTGTCTCTCTCCTCACTCTGGCACATCAGTTCCTTCCCCTCACACACTCCTCTTCTGTTCACTGTTAAGTGTCCCTGTATCCCAGCAACTTTTTGAGACTTGGAATCTCCCTCTCTTTTAAACAATTTTCTCTCCTCTGTCTCCTGTCAGCACCATCTCTCTTACCTCAGTACTTCCCTCTCTTCCATCCCCTCAGTACTTCCTGAAACTCCCCTTTTTCCCCAGTGTTCCCTCTCTCTATCAGATTTCTGGAAGGACCAGTCAGCATCTCTCTGTCTCCATCTTGTGGCCAAAAGGAAAAATTGCATTACAACATGCCTGCCACACATATATAAATTTTACGTGTACCTTCAGGAATAAAGCAAATGTGCCATTGTGCAATAATGTTACCATCTGTGTGTCACACGCCTCATTTAAACTCTAGACGACCGCCCACTGTCTATTGACGGCGGAGCGGTGCGGCTCTTGTGGCGGGACGCCGTCATATGACGGCGTCTACATTTTGGCCACAAGGGGGGCGCGCGCGCGCCCGCCGGGTCGCTGGGGACCCGATGCGCGTGCCCGGCGGCCGCGATTGCCCAGTAACTGAGCAGGACGTGGATCTGTGTATGTAAACACACAGATCCACGTCCTGTCACTGGAGAGGAGACCGATGGTGTGTCCCTTGTACATAGGGACACCGATCGATCCCCTCCCCCAGTCAGTCCTCTCCCCCCACAGTTAGAATCACTAACATAGGGAACACATTAACCCCTGCAGCGCCCCCTAGTGTTAACCCCTTCCCTGCCAGTCACATTTATACAGTAATCAATGCATTTTTATAGCACGGATCGCTGTATAAAGGTGAATGGTCCCAAAAATGTGTCAAAAGTGTCCGATATGTCCGCCGCAATGTCGCAGTCATGATAAAAATTGCAGATCGCCGCCATTACTAGTAAAAAAAAAATAATAATAAAAATGCTATAAATCTATCCCCTATTTTGTAGACGCTATAACTTTTGCGCAAACCAATCAATATACGCTTATTGCAATTTTTTTTACCAAAAATATGTAGAAGAATACGTATCGGCCTAAACTGAGGAAAGAATTTGTTTAAAAAAAAAAAAATTGGATATTTATTATAATAAAAAGTAAAAAATATTATGTTTTTTCAAACTTGTCGCTCTTCTTTTGTTTATAGCGCAAGAAATAAAAACCGCAGAGGTTATCAAATACCACCAAAATAAAGCTATATCTGTGGGGAAAAAATGATAAAAATGTTATTTGGGTACAGCGTTGCATGACCGCGCAATTGTCATTCAAAATGCAACAGTGCTGAAAGCTGAAAAATGGCCTGGTCAGGAAGGAGGTGTTCGTGCCTGGTAGGCAAGTAGTTAAAGTCCCAACTTTTCTTCTTTTTTCAATATAATAGAGATGGAGGCACATGTTCTGGTTGATCATGTGCTTCGTATAAAGTCCCCCAAAAAAACCTCTATGGGACAGGAAGTGAAGGTAAATCTCCCCAATGGGACACAGATGGCAAAAAAAACTGACAGGGGTTATAACCCTCCATTAATCTATCCAAAGTGAACAAAACGTTTTGCATATAGTTCTACTTTATGCAATTAAATCAGCAGTTGCCAACTTACTGGATATAGGAGTCCTCAAGTGTGGCCCCTGACATTACCAAAGGGTGGTACCTAATATTCAGTGGATGTAATGACACAGACAACTGTCAGAGGCTGTGGATATGCTACAGGACACAATTTGAAGCTGTGGAAATGCTTTAAATTCAGGAGACACTTATGCCGTGTACACACGAGCGGATTTTCCGTAGGAAAAATCTTGGATGGTTTTTCCGATGGAATTGTGACACACGGTCACACAAAAGTTTGCTGATCTTTCGACCGTCAAGAAACACTACGACGAGCCAAGTTCATGAAGTTCAATGCTTCCGAGCATGCGTCGAATTGTTTTCGAGCATGCATAGGAATTTTGCATGTCGGAATTGGTACAGATGATCAGAATTTCCGATCAAAACTTTTTCCGACCGAAAACTTTAGAACCTGCTCTCAATCATTTGCTGGCTGGAATTCCGCCAGCAAAAGTCTAAAGGAGCATACACACGGTCGCATTTTCCGACCAAAAGCTCTCATCAAACTTTTGCTGGCGGAATTTCTGATCGTGTGTACGCCGGATTAGGGACTATTGGACGCATGCTACAGGAGATAATGAATTTAGACCTGCTACAGGAGATTATCAGAGACTGGTGACAGGATTTGTGCATATTTGGAGAATGGCAATGGGATGCTGATGTTCCCCAAAGGAGCGTTTATTATAAACAAGTAAAAAAAAAAACACATACAATGAAAAAATCGAATAGATATAATTTAAAGGAGCAAACTGTGAAATAAATAAGCCAAACCTATAACTACCAGAGGCCAGTATATTTATTATTTTTACCTCATTAGCCTGAGTGAAAAAATGATAGCAAGGCCTTACATTAAAGAGGAAGTAAAGTCTCCTCAAAAAAAATAAAAAAACGGAACCTGCAAGGCAAAGGCATAATGAGCTAGTATGCATAGCATACTAGCTCATTATGAATGACTTACCTGAGAACGAAGCCCCCGAAGCGGTCCTCATCCACGACCTTCTCCGGCGCCATCAATCCCGGAGTGACTTCCGGGTCTCGCCGCTCCAGCGCTGTCATTCGCTGGAGCGGCGATGGCGTCACTCCCACGCATGCGCACGAGAGCAGCATATCGCCGTGATCTCAGCATGCGCAGTGCGCCTGCGTGCCGCTGTCTACGGCGCATGCGCCGTAGACAGCGATGCATCTTTTTTTCTAAATATCTCCTAAACCATGTAGGTTTAGGAGATATTTATTGGACCTACAGGTAAGCCTTAATCTAGTCTTACTTGTAGGCCAAAGTGGTTTGTAAGGGTTTACAACCACTTTAAGCATCAAAGCTGTAGACCACAAGTTGGGCACCAGGACCTACAGTTTTATTTTTTTACTTTGCAATAGGAAAAGGAAAAGTCAGGGGCAGAAATCAATGCTACCTATTCTTTAGGGCCGATTCACAATAGGAGTCGCATAGGAACGCACATGCGGTTCAACGTGGTGCGATTTAAGCCCATTAATTTTGGGCAGTATTATTACTGCCACAGACCAGCAATGAAAACATGATTTAATAAAACTGCCACAGACCACCAATTAAAGGGAGCAGGCTTTTATGTAAATGACACTGATCACCAATGAAAGGGGGCTTTAATAGTATTGCCACTAACCAGGGGGAGGCTTTTAGATACTTGCAAGTGGGCACTAATAAAAAATATTTCTGCTACTGATCAAAAATCTGAAAATGTACCACTGACCACAAATAAAAGGGGGTCTTATTTTTACTGACACTAAGCACCAATGAAGAGGGAGGTTGATATTACTGTCATTGATCATCAGTGAAAGGAAGGGGAGGGTTATTACTATTGCCATTAATTATCAATGAAAAGGGGAGAATTTAATATTATCGTCACTGACCACAAAAAAATGGGAACCCTAATATTGCTGGCACTGACCACTAATATGAAAGGGGGGCTTTATTATTACTTCCACACACATGCCAGTTGGTATTTTTTATAAAATGACTCTGTAAACCACATTACTTTTTCCTGATTCTTCTACACACAGCTGAAAACAGCCTAAACCAAAAATCTGCAATACGGCCAATAAAATGTACCTTATGCTGGTTTTATGCCCTATGAGCTTGTCTGTACATATTCCTTTTCTTCTGTTCTACCCTTGAGAAAATATCCTGCATATTACTCATCTGATCTCCGGCAATTAAAGATCCTATTTCATTGCATTCCAAGCACCAATAATTTCATTAGCTGTTGTTTTACCTTAATCTCACCTCTAATCCCTAAATGAAGGTATCACAGTTTAGACTACAGAGATGACGCTGCAGAGAATGTGATAGTACCATCTCAAACAGCATAACCTCTTTGTTATATATGAATGGCCTTACCTGGATTTTTGCAGTTATGTGGGGGTTTTTTATGTTACATAGTTACATAGTAGGTGAGGTTGAAAAAAGACACAAGTCCAACCTATGTGTGTGATTATATGTCAGTATTACATTGTATATCCCTGTATGTTGCGGTCGTTCCGGTGCTTATCTAATAGTTTCTTAAAACTATGAATGCCCCCCGCTGAGACCACCGCCTGTGGAAGGGAATGCCACATCCTTGCCGCTCTTACAGTAAAGAAGCCTCTACATAGTTTAAGGTTAAACCTCTTTTCTTCTAATTTAATGAGTGGCCACGAGTCTTGTTAAACTCCCTTCTGCAAAAAAGTTTAATCCCTATTGTGGGTATACCCAGTATGGTGTTTGTATATTGAAATCATATCACCTCTCAAGCGTCTCTTCTCCAGAGAGAATAAGTTCAGTGCTTGCAACTTTTCCTTATAACTAATATCCTCCAGACCCTTTATTAGCTTTGTTGCCCTTCTTTGTACTCACTCCATTTCCAGTACATCCTTCCTGAGGACTGGTGCCCAGAACTGGACAGCATACTCTAGGTGTGGCCGGACCAGAGTCTTGTAGAGCAGGAGAATTATTGTTTTATCTCTGGAGTTAATCCCCTTTTTAATGCATGCCAATATTCTGTTTGCTTTGTTAGCAGCAGCTTGGCATTGCATGCCATTGCTGAGCCTATCATCTACTAGGACCCCCAGGTCCTTTTCCATCCTGGATTCCCCAGAGGTTCTCTCCCCAGTGTATAGATTGCATTAATATTTTTGCCACCCAAATGCATCATTTCCCATTTTTCTACATTGAACCTCATTTGCCATGTAGTTGCACACCCCATTAATTTGTTCAGATCTTTTTGCAAGGTTTCCACATCCTGCAGAGAAGTTATTGCCCTGCATGTTAAAGTAATATCAAAGTCTCTCTTTTTTTTTTTTTAATAACAAACATGTTATACTCACCTGCTCTGTGCAGTGGTTTTGCACAGAGCAGCCTAGATCCTCTTTTTCTTGGGTCCCTTGCTGGCACTGCTGGCCCCTCCCTCTCGCAGAGTGTCCCTACAGCAAGCAGCTTGCTATTGAGGCACCCGAGCCGCTTCTCTGTGTGTTCATTCAGACATGGAGCCCCACCCCTCTCTCTCCTCATTGGCCCCCACTGCTGTGTCTCATCCAATCAGGAGGGAAAGTCCCGGACAGCTGAGGCTCTCATGCAACAATGCTGGGTTAGGATGGGCTCATGTAAGTATTAAGGGAGCTGCTGCACACTAAAGGTTTTTTATCTACAGGTACGTTTGGGGGAACATATTTCCAACATCTTAAGTGGTTTCCCCAAGCACTCAGTTTCTAAACACTATCTATTGGCACATGATAAAAATCCTTCTAAAACTTTATTCTTTGGAATAGATAAATTTAAACCTCACTGGCGAGGGAGCTCCTTAGTGAGAGAAATCTCAAAGTTAGAAATGGCATGGATCCATCGCCTAAAATCCTATACACCCTACAGGGTTGAATATAGATACCGATATCAATGCCATTATTGATAATTCCTAAAACATAAAAATAGGTGGCCCACATATTTTTATACAATATTTTTAATCAACTTTTAATTATATTTTTTAATTTTGTATGTTTTAGATTTGTACAATTTTCCAATGCAATATTATATGAAATGTTTTCTATCTTCCAATGATGTTTTGGATATAATATGCAGGGGTTGATGTTAGCCCCTTTTTTGGGGCCCAGACATATATGTGCACTCCTCTTGAGATGTATGCAGGGTCTTTATATCAAAGTTTTTCAGTCTAAACCATATATATTATGCCCTGCGGGACATTTACTTCAATTTTTTATTTAATTTTTAGATGTGTTTCACTCACATTTTTTATGCACAGCAATAGGTGCTTAGTAAATTTAATTAATTCCATATTAAATTTATAATAGAAAAAATATAAAAACATTTTTTTCAAATTTTTACTCACCTTTTTTGTATATTATAATCAGTTGAATAATCGAATCAATTGAATTTTTGCTCACATATCACGTAATTTTTAATTTAATCATCACTTTACATAAGGTCTACTTAATAGATATTGTAGTTTATATTTTTCACATAATTTATGTCACGGAATTCTTTATTCACTAATGACGTGATATTCTTCACATTATAGTTTTATTATTAGTATATAGTGATACGGGTTGTGATTTCACATTATGTGTATTTTTTATATACCACATATATTTTTATACCACATATATTTTTATATACCACACATCATCTGTGAGAACATATAAGAGGTATATATGGTTTAGCGATATTGGTTCTTTGTAAATTTTACATATGTCATTGATAATTACATATACCCAGAACACGATGTACATATGAGATGAATACTATATTCAAAATGAAGATTTATTTCATATAATTAAAGGTTTTTACCTTTCTATTTTAGCGCTTTAGATCAGGCATGGAAATAGGGCATTATGCCCACATGCAAGATGGCGGCGCTAGCTGACCCCATACAACTCAGGTGGAGGTTCGGCTATTTATAGGTGGTGCGTTGCTGCGTCGCCCGTTCCCCATTGAAAACGTCATTTATGACGAAACGTCGTATGGGAAGGCACGCAGCAACGCCCCCACGCAGACTTGGAACAGGGGACGGGTTACCACTGACCGGCCGGCAGTGTTTTTTATTGTGATCGCAAACTTCATATGTGTGTAAGTGCTTTTAATCTACCTTTGGCAAATAAAAACTTTTTAGACAGTATCACGCTATGGGCGGCCCCTTTCTTTATATTTGAGCAAACCAGCAGGATCTTTCTTGGTGGAGTGGACAGCGCTGAGGTCTCTTGCTTTTTTGGATGATCGCTCCTGGGTGGATCAGTCTTACCAGCCATCATCTGTCTAGAAAGCTGCTTGTTTATATTTTCAGTGCCTTATTAATCCAGCCATCTGGTAAGCGTCCAATTTATCAGGTGGTTGGGTCTGAACAACCTTTGCATGTCACAGTGTGAGAACGCAGGATAGTCACCGTGGTGTTTTTCTTCTTGTTTTTTAATTCTGTTTATTACTGGCAACTAGAATTCAGGACTTAACAAGAATATGGTGCAAAGAACATAAGGATTTCTGATTTGGACTGTTCTAGCCATCACTGAACCTTATTTTACAGTTAATTTCTATGTGCTCCTCCGTGGCCATAGATTATTGTATATTAATTGTCATTTGGGTTATTTAACCTTTTGTATTATTATTGTATTGCATTTGTATTGGCGCAGCTTTATCTAATTCCTTAACATTTATGTGTGAGTATCCCACTTCTAGCAGCAGCCGTTTTTAGCTAGGTTCCCCCTTTCCCCCTCCCCCCCCCCCCCCCCCCCCCCCTCCCTTTCTCCATGCTTTCTAGCGCGGTTTATATATTTTCATTTCTTTTTATCTTAATGTATAGAATGCATTAAGATAAAATAAAACCTTCTGACTTTAGAACCACTTTAACCCTGTCAAAAACAGAGGTCATTGATGCCTAGATGCCTTTGCCAAAATATAGCAGAGTCAGCATGTGTTTGTTTACTTAACTACTCTATGACTAATATGCATACCTAAAAAAATTTAATATAATTTTTCAGGACATATAAGGCTTTTACTGTTGGGCAGGTTATATTGATTGTATTCCTTTTTTTTGTAATTTTTTTAATTATTCAATTAATATGTATACATGTATGTTATATTTAAAATATCGTTATTATTAAATATGTTAGTATTTTTTTAATTATTTTTGTATTTATTTTGTAAGACATTTTGGTTGTTTATGGACAGGTAAATGTGAAATATTGCATGTATATGTATTCTGTATATTTACATGCTGGAGGAAGATCCATAGAGTTTCAGAAAGAAAGGGTCTGAAAGCAAGCAGCTTGTAGAAAACCCATAATGCTCTGGAAACTAGTGTCATGAATGCACCATTTTTAAATATTTATTATCAAAACATAGATTTTACATAAATATTTAAAAAGATATAAACCATCAGTTTAGAAATCTCTAAACTTAAAAAAATTCCAGCATGCTTTAAAAAAAGTATTATTGATACATATTGTCAGAACTGTTTAGTCTTAAAAAATATATAAAATATAAAATAATAAGAAAAAAAAACAAAACTAATGGAAGGTCCCATTTGGGAAACCTGGGTCTTCTTTGTGGTCTGAGCCTGATGGCACCCTTAAAGAATTGACGAACTAAGGCGTGATAAATCTAATCCAGACTGAAGAAAGGATAAAAACAAAAACACGACATGTGTTCAGCAAACCTGGACCAAATGCGCTCATACACCCTATTAGTTCTTCTTCGCCCTGGCATTAAGAAGAGTTGGAATCGCTTCTTTCGGGCAACCAAGCGCCTCTAGCCTTCCCCTCTCAAGAACCACACCTTAAAATGTAAAAACCAACCCTGGTTGCTGGCATCTGAGGTCACCGTGATCCATGAGAAATCTGGCTTGGAAAAAACCCGGGGTGACGTGGTTATCCCGAAGGGTAGACAAATGAACTGAAGGTGTTGGTTGCCTACCGAGAACCGGAGGAATTTGTGGAAGTCCCTTGTCACAGGCACGTGAAAATATGCGTCTTTCAGGTCGATTGATATTAACCAGTCTCCCAAGTGTACTGACTGTTGTATGGTAAGTAGGGACTCCATCTTGAATTTCTCCTTGCGGATGAATGAGTTGAGGTGAGTCAGGTCTATTACTGGCCTCCATGTGCCGTTCTTCTTCTGAACCAAAAACAGGGGTGAATACATGCCTTCGCCCCTCTCTTCTTCTGGGACGGGTACGACTGCTCCTTGTTCCAATAAACAGCTTACGAAGGTCAACAGGACCTGTCTTTTCTCTTCTGAGCTTGGAAGAGTAGTAGGGATGAATCTGAGTTTTGGAAAAAAAAAAAATACTTCCCTTTAAATACATATCTGTGGACACTGAGGAACAGACGCACCACTCCCACCAACGATCACCTGGCCGAACGATCCAAGGCACGCAAACACCGGACCTCCCAGCAGATAAGGGCCACCTGTAGCAACAGGTAAACAGGCCGGCGCACTTTTTAGGTAAGATAACCTTTCTTCAGCGCTAATCTGCAATTACTCTCCATACCCTGCTTAACAGTCAAGGCCTCTCGGAGGAAACAATTCAGTCATTCAGCCGATCGATCGCTGTGAAGTCAGCTTCAGGTAGGAGAACCACATGGTCCTACGGAGGAGGACAAAAAAGGAACACGGATAGCAGCCAGGAGCAAAGATTTATGGGAGAGGGGTCCTATTGGGTAGTTATGGAGGCGGGGCCAACCCACACGTATGCTGCCATGGAGCCTGTCAGGAAATAAGCTTTTAAAAGTAAAACAAATTGGCAAAAAAAAAAAAAATACTTCCCTTTAAATACATATCTGTGGACACTGAGGAACTGAAAACATTATTTCTAATTTATAAAACAAATCACTTCAGTAGAAAATGTAAAATCTTGTTCTGTATATTTGAAGTGGGGAGTCTGGTAGTGTCTTGTAATAATTGGAAGAAAGGCACTTGAAAAAAGGAACAAGTGGATTTCAGGATTTCCTGCACTTGTTTAAGTAGCTCTCCAGCCTTTAATGAATGTTGTGAAATGTACTCTGTGTTTAGATTTGTACTTTGACTTTGATTTGTACTTATCTCAAAACTGACATTTAGTCTGCTTGTATTTTGCTTCCCTTGGTTCCACCTTTCCCCGTCACCAACATGCTAATTCAATGTTTAAAGCCCAACTTCTGGAAAATAAAAATAAATCCTTGCAGTGGAATTGCAAGGGGTAATTCCTAATTTATATCTGGGGGAACAGTAAAAAGAAAATGTACTTACCTGATCCTCTTCTCCCCTACTCTCACCTAGAATGGTCCCTGCAGCTTCTGTACCCCTGTGCTTTAGTGGTCTGGAATCCTGACATCATCAAGACCAGAGCTGAGTCTATAGCCCCGCTATGGATGTGAGGACTACGAGGGACAGGATCATTTTTTTCTGCCCAGAATTGGGCTTTAAATATATCCTTTCCATTTTCATTACATACGTTACTTTAGACCCAGTGATATCATTACTGGTTATCTGCACCTTTCCCAAGCAACGCAAGCAGATCAAAGTCGTTGAAAGGGGCCAACAAGTAGCAGGGTGCGAGTGAGATTTTGATGTAGTTCTCACTTTTCACTACTAGTGAAAAGTGCCTCTATCTTTCTTTAGTTACTAAATTGAAATTTAGTTTTCAGGGGAAGTTCTTCACTTTTGTTTTATCTGGGAGGTGGACAGGCATAACACCAATGCATCCTCTGCCATGGACTCTGGGCATTATCTTGGGAGAGCCTGTGTCTGACTGGCTAGAGTTCTTTCAAGAGTTGGGTGGGTATCTTTGATACTGAGATGTTATACTGTATATAGCTCCTGTTGTGTCATTTGGGCTTGCTCGTAGAACTTTTCAGGTAGGGACAGAGACCACTTGTGAGGGAAAGGTAGGCTCAGCATTAGGGACAGGTTTGGGGATAGTTTAAGGATGCTCCTGGCCATCTGTGACATTCTTGTAGCTTCTGAGTACAGCCAGCACACCAGCCTATCAGAATAAAAAGCGTCTGGGGTCGGTGTGGTCACTTTGGAGAGATGCTGATGAAACTACTGCCCAGCAATCAGCAGCCCTGCAAGTAGACGGGGAGACAGGCTACAGTATGGATAAGCCTGATTCCACCTACAAGGCCCTCACAGGTAACGGTGAAGCAGTGGATTGGCCATTGGGGCCGTGGTATATACTCAAACAAATTTTACAGTTGAGGATCCAGAGGAAAGGGTGTCTGTGCTTCTGTTCTGCCTTAAAGTGATTGTAAACGATCACCTTGTAAAACAACCCATTCAGTTTAAAAAATAAAGATATAAAAATATATATTTCCCCACAAATAGAGCTTTCTGTTGGTGGTATTTGATCATCTGTGCGGTTTTAATTTTTTGCGCTATAAACAAAAAAAAGAGCGACAATTTTGAAAAAAAAAACACAATATTGTGTACTTTTTGCTATAATAAATATCCAAAAATAAAAACTATAAGTTCTTCTAAATATTTTTGGTAAAAATCTCAATAAGCGTATATTGATTGGTTTGTGCAAAAGTTATAGCGCTTACAAAATAGGGGATAGATTTATGTCATTTTTATTATTATTTTTATTTTTACTAGTAATGGCGGTGATCAGCGATTTTTATCGTGACTGCGACATTGCAGCGGACATATCGGATACTTTTGACACTTTTTTGGTGACATTTATACAGCGATCAGAGCTAAAACTAGCCACTGATTACTGCATAAATGTCATTGGCAGGGAAGGGGTTAACACTAGGGGGCAATCAAGGGGTTAACTGTGTTCCCTAGGTGTGTTCTAACTGTGAGGGGGGGTGGGACTAACTAGGGGAGGAGACCGATCGGTGTTCCTACTTAGTAGGAACACACAATTGGTCTCCTTTCCCCTGCGAGAACTGGGATTTGTGTGTTTACACACACAGATCCCGGTTCTCGCTCTGTCACGAGCGATCACGGGGTGCCCATCGGTCATCTCGCCCGCTGGGGACACGCTGCTAAAGCATCTTAAAGGGCCGATGTACAGCTACGATGGCTCGCGCAGGGAAGCCAACTTGCCACAGTATAACTGCGGCGGCTGTTCAGGAAGGGGTTAGAGGGGACACTGTGTTCTAAAGAGCTTAGTCTTTTTAATTCCTAGTGAAAAAACTTTGCTTGGTCTGTCCAGAAAGAGGAAGATAAGTAAGAGAAGTCACTACTTAAAAGCCCAGACCACTTTTTACTTCTACAAGAGCTTGGCTTGTAGTCCTGCACCACCCACTAGACATGTGCAAAACAAAGGATTTGTTTAGTTTAGTCTCGGTTATTTACATAAATTCCTTTTTTTTTTATTCGTTTAATTCGTTTTCAGAATTTGTTTCATTTAATTGAAATTCAAATCTATTCAAATTTATCGAATTCAGAAAATTCAAATTGCATTCCAATTCGAATCGAATTCCATTAGAATTGCATTCAAATTGAATTCCGTTCGAAATTCTAATTTTGTAAGATGGCTATATTCTTTCTATTCCATTCGATTTTAGTGTTTTTTTCTATTCTATTATTTTCTTTTCTATTTTTTTATTTTCTATTCTATTCGAATTTGAATTTATTCTATTTTAAATTCGAATTTCGGAAAACGGTTATATTGTTATAATTAATTATAATTTTTGCCGTCGGAATTTCTGACGGAAAAAGTCCGATAGAGCCCACACACGATCGGATTTTCCGACAACATAATCCGATCGGACCTTTTCCGTTGGAAATTTCTGACCGTGTGTACAGGGCATTAGACTGTTTAATGAGCCTGAAGAGTGAGTGAAACGTGTGTTGTGCTGCGAGGAAACTGGAAAACGGATCTCGGCAAACTAAATAGCGGCTCTTACAGGAGTAGCTCTAACTGATAAAAGGGAACAAATAGATAGCAATTTGTAAAACTTGTTTGGAACCAGAGAAAGTGAAATCTGATATATAAAAAAACGTGTACTTCAAATATACTCAAAGCATAAATAATTAAACAAACAAAGGATATTTAAGGATTAATGAGAACCCTGAGTACATACTTTACCCATTGCAAATAAAGTGAGAACTTCACAAATATTGACCTGCAGGATAAGCAGGTCTAATTACAATATATTTTTATCCAAGCCCTTAGATATTTCTATGCATGTTCTGACAGCAGGAGAACATAGTTTGGAAGCATGTTACCTCCTCTAGGTAAATACCGTGTTTTAGGATCACCACGATACAGCTGTTATTTCTCAGTTAAAAACTGAAACTTACTTACATTTTTTTCATTCATTCGTAATACTGCTACAATAATGTTTAATATTCTTTAAAACATGTAATACATTAAACTCACATTTAATAGGATAAAAAACGCTCTTTAAAGTGCTGGCAGTGCTGTAGTGATGAGGGGGGGGGGGGGATAGGGATCACCTGTTCCCAGATCTGCAGCCCCGGTAGAACAATGTTCGGATTCTCCTACACCTCCTCCCCAGGATACCTCCTGCCTGCTGTGCGTTAGTCAGTCAAAATCCGACTGGAATAATCCCAGAGGAAGTCAGGAAGATAGTGATGAAACCGGTTGGATTTTGACTGACTGACGCACAGGAAGTCTGGGGAGGAGGTGTAGGAGAATCCGAACATTGCACTACCGGGGCTGCAGATCCGGGAACAGGTGATCCTATCCCCCTCATCACTACAGCACTGCCAGCACTTTAAAGAGCGTTTTTTATCCTATTAAATGTGAGTTTAATGTATTACATGTTTTAAAGAATATTAAACATTATTGTAGCAGTATTACACTATTGTGTGCCTTTATTACTCTCCCTATGGGACATGTGAGGAGGCTTGGTGGAGACATCTTGGAGAGAGGAGAACAGCCAGTGTGAGCAGGAGACTAAGGCCCCTTTCACACTGGGGCGGGAGCCGCGGTGACGGTAAAGCAGCGCTATATTTAGCGCTGCTTTACCGTCGTTTTAGCCGCAGTATTTGGCCGCTCGTGGTGCGGTTTTACCCCCCGCGAGCGGCCGAAAAAGGGTTAAAGACCCCCCGCAGAGCGCCGCCGTAGCGGCGCTTTGCGGCGGTATTGCCGCGGTATTACCGCGGTTTCCCATTCAAATCAATGGGAAGGAGCGGTATAGGAGCGGTGAATACACCGCTCCTATACCGCTCCAAAGATGCTGCTAGCAGGACTTTTTTTGCCGTCCTGCTAGCGCACCGCTCCAGTGTGAAAGCCCGCCGGCTTTCACACTGGAGTGAATGGGGCCGGATTTTTTCAGGCGGTATACAGGCGCTATTTTTAGCGAAGTACCGCCTGAAAAACGCCCCAGTGTGAAAGGGGCCTAACAGTGAGAGGTATCCACAGCAGCAAGCACAGGAGTAAAAGAAAGAATCAAGACCCCCGGCTGTTATAAAGTATTTCAGGCTTAAAATTTAAGCCCCTAAGGTGAGGGCACACCTGACAGGGGAGGAGAGCACAATCTGCATGAAGTCACTTGGCACTTTAATTATTTTTTCATTTTAGACTGTTTTTTTTATTTAATTTTTTCTGTTTTTATTTTTATTTTTATATATTTTTTTCCAATCGACTTGATTGCTTTATTATTGAATTGTTCACGCCACATTGTTTGGAATCCACGGAGCATGAGCACTTTTTGTCATTTACAGCAGACACTATTTATTATTTATACTTATATTATTAGCACTCATTGGGACAGGACTGTGATTTTTTATTATTAGCAGTCTGCACAGCAGTTTCAGATACTCACTGTGATTTTATACCATTAGCAGTCTGCACAGCAGTTTCAGACCCTCATTGGGACAGGTTTGTGATTTTTTATATTATTAGCAGTCTTCACAGCAGTTTTAGACACCCTGCAGAGCACAGCGCGACACATTTATATACACCTGTGCGTCCGCACAGATATATATAACAATACAGGTTTTAATAAGGGTGGGCTTGGGGCACAGAGCACTGCACCCAGAACCCACCCCGTTGTGTGACATATTAATTTGCTAATGTCTTCCTGTTTCTCCTCCCAGCCAATCAGGAAGCGCGTACCGATTGGCCGGGAGTCCTAAGACCTGATTGGCCGTGAGTCCTAAGTCCCGATTGGCGAGCGAAGCAGCAATCGATCGGCGATAATATAGCACAGCTCTGGCATGTAGAGAAACATCAAATTCTGGTGTGAACATGACATATAGAAAACAATTGTTTTCTATGTGTCATTGCAGTGTATTTATTCATGAGGAAAAACGCAGGGGACTGTCCCAAACAGAATGCTATGTTGGCAACATAAGCGCCCTAGATAGCCTCTGCTAGATGCTGGTTGTTGGCATATGTCCATGTGCAAAGGGCATACCTCCCAACATTTTGAGATGGGAATGAGGGACACCTACTTGCAAACATATGTAGGCATAGGACACGCCCCCTTCCACACCCCCTTAAAGGAGAATTAACCAAAAAAAAAGGTTAATTGAATCCACAAGGGCTTTTTTTACCACTACTATTCCTTTATATTGGCTTTTAAAATTTACAAATGCAGCAATTTAGAATTTGGATGAAAGGTTTAGCACTGGGAAACACTTTTTGAAGGATAACAAGTGCATTTTATATACAACTATATAGATCAGACCAAAATGAGGGACAAATGAGAAGGAAAGAGGGACAGAGGGACTTTGCTCCAAATCAGGGATAGTCCCTCAAACAGTTGGGAGCTATGGCAGAGGGGACAGCATAAAACAGAGCAGTTTTGCACAGGAGTGCCATGCATATTGTATATAATAACAATGTTCAGGGCACTCTGCAAAAATAATGTCTCTTGAATAAAGTTCCACTTTTAGGCTGAGTTCACACTAATGCTACTGTATGCCAGACATCGCATGTGATTTGCACCGCATTGCGCAATGCAAATTCAGCCGTACAGTTTGTATGGCTGAAATCGCAACGCATTCGCACCAAAATGGTGCAGGACCCTTTTTTTTTGAAGAACCGGTCTGGGCGAGGACAACACTGGATCCCTGAACAGGTTAGTGTAATTTTATTAAACATCAGCAGTTACAGTATTAACATTTTTTAGGTGGGATTGAAGAACTGCTTTAGCCCCTTCAGCCCCGGAAGGATTTGCCCCCTTAATGATCAGGCTATTTTTTCCGATAGGGCACTGCGTCGATTTAACTGACAATTGCGCAGTTGTGCAACGCTGTACCCAAACAAAATGTATGCATTTTTTCCCCCCACATATAGAGCTTTCTTTTGGGGGTATTTGATCACCTCTGCGGTTTTTTATTTTTTGCGCTATAAACAAAACAAAACAAAAAAATGTCTTCATGAATTTAGGCCAATAAATATTCTTCTACATATTTTTGGTAAAAAAAAAATTGCATGGATTGCTTCGGTAAGGAACTTTTCTTACATAGTTGTTGGTAAATCTGTAGGTTATTGTACAGATTATATGTGTATATAATGAAAAACACCTGTTTGTGCTGCCACTTAATATTCAATAAACCTGCAAATGAGGTGAAACAAATATCAATGTAAAAAAGACTAATGCGGCGTACACACGGTTGAAATTTCCGATGGAAACAGTCTGATGGGAGCTTGTCATTGGATTTTCCGACCGTGTGTATGCCCATCGGTCTTTTTCTGTCGGAATTTCCGACGAACTTTGAATTGAGAACCTGTTCCCAATTTTAGTGCAGTTCCTTCTGATGTGCATTAGCTGACCTTGTGGAATGTTGTACAACCACATAGGATAATGGCCACTGCTAATTGACAGATAGCAATTTCTATCTGTAGGTTTAAAATAAACTTTTGTGGCTAAAAAATCATCTTTCCTACAAATATTTAGATCCAAGAAATTGATGGTATCGGTGCTGTACTGGTAGTCTAATTTAATATTGTTCTTATTATTGTTAAGATGATGCCTAAACTGGTGAAGTGATTGATCAGTGACCTCCCAGATGAATAGCAAATCATCAATGAACCTCCTGTAGAATCTTAATTCCAGTCTAGATTCATGAAAAACAAAACAATCCTCCTACTCGCCAATAAAAATATTAGCAAGACTAGAGGCAAATTTAGCGCCCATAGCTACACCGCTTTTCTGGCCAAAGTACATATTCTGATACCAGAAATAATTATGTGACAAACAGAAGTCTAAAGTACTTTTTGTACATGATAAATCATCTCTCCGGCTAAGTGCGCAATTAAGGGTCAGCAGGGTGCCATCGTGCTGTATAATAGTATACAGCCACCATACATCCCCTGTTACTAAATAAGTTGACCGGTCATCACTTAGTTTAGCCACTTCAGCCCCGGAAGATTTTACCCCCTTCCTGACCAGAGCGCTTTTCACAATTTGGCACTGTGTCGCTTTAATTGCTAATTGCGTGGTCATGCAATGTTGTACCCAAACTAAATTTGCGTCCTTTTTTCCCACAAATAGAGCTTTCTTTTGGTGGTATTTGATCACCTCTGAAGTTTTTATTTTTTGTCACATAATTAATGTCACATAATTAATAAAAAAACAAAAAAAAGAGCGACAATTTTGAAACAAAAAACAATATTTTTTACTTTTGTTATAATAAATAGCCCTAAATTTAAAAAAACTAAAACAAATTTCTTCATCAGTTTAGGCCAATATATATTTTTCTACATATGTTTAGTAAGAAATAAATTGCAATAAGCGTATATTGTTTGGTTTGCTCAAAAGTTATAGTGTCTACAAAATATGGGAAAGATTTATGGCATTTTTATGGCATTTTATTTTTTTTACTAGTAATGGCAGTGAGCTGCGATTTTTAGCGGTACTGCAACATTGCGACGGACAGACACTTTTGACACATTTTTGGGACCATTGATATTTATACAGCGATCAGTGCTATAAAAATGCACTGATTACTGTGTAAATGTCACAGGCAATGAAGGGGTTAACACTAGGGGGCAATCAAGGGGTTAAATGTGTTTTCCCTCAGTGTGTTCTAACTGTATGGGGATAGCACTGACTAGGGGAGGAGACATATCGTTCCTACTTACTAGGAACAAACGATATGTCTCCTCTCCCCTGACAGCACAGGGATTTGTGTGTTTACACACATAAATCCCTGTGCTGGCTCTCGTGCATGCGATCGCACGTGGCTGGTGGTGATCGTGCTCTCCGGCCACATGCATCGTGTCCCCCCTCCGTGCAGCCAGCGCACGCTCGCTCTCTGGTGGCAGCTAAAGGAAAGGACGTACCCATACAGGATTTTGCCCAGGAGAGCCATTCTGCCGCAGTAGATTTGCATGAGCTGGTCGAGAACTGGTTAATATCCATTAATGCCACTAGAAGGTCCTTGGTGTCTTTCAAATAAGCCCTAGATTTCAAGACACTGGGTTGTAAAAACCTGTCAAGGTATTCACCCAGTCTTGCTGTCACTGATCCTATCCTATAACAATGGGGCGAGCTGAAGGGCAATTAGCATCTTTATGCACATTTGGTAAAGTGTATATTATAGGGATTCTACACCACTAGGGACCAAGTATTTTCTTTCTTTTTTTCATTTAATACATAAGTTTTATGACCATACTCTACTAAACGTGTCATTGATCTTTATAAGCTAATGTGGGATCTCTCCATAACAACTCTGGACCCCTTTACATTACACAGCCCTGCACCTCTGGACCCCCTTAAATTACACAGCCCCCCCCAGCTCTGCCCCTTCCTACCTTATTCACACCTGGCACCTGGGGCGGACCACCCCCTCCCCCTAGTTGAGGCCACTGTACTGACTACTCTTTTGTTTGACCTGATTCCAAAACGCAGCAAAATTCATCTCCACCATCGGGGGCTCTGGTGCACACCAGTTAGTACTAAGGCTTGCCATATATTATACAATTTTCTTATTCAATTTCCTTTAGCTTTACCTTCAACTATGTAGAGCAAAGGTCTGCCTGATTGCATACAATTTGAAAGTGTTTAGGTTTGATCTCATATTATATGGTTTGGGTAAATCTAAAGGAAAATTGTACAAGAAAATTTTATAATGTATGGCTAGCCTTAGACTCTGTGTCATCCGCCAGGGTGACTGCCTGTGTACCTATCCAGCTGGTCGGTGGGAGTCCTGCTG
This sequence comes from Lithobates sylvaticus, assembly GCA_028564925.1. Lineage (NCBI taxonomy): Eukaryota > Metazoa > Chordata > Amphibia > Anura > Ranidae > Lithobates > Lithobates sylvaticus. The sequence goes on from CM053029.1 coordinate 196,942,416, forward strand.
CAGCAACTGGTCTTCGAGCTTGACCCCTGATTGTGACACTAGCAGGGTCAATATGTATTTATTGCACTTATAGATAAAATAAAAAGCATATATTTACCAGACCAAAAAGGGAGCAAATAAGAGAAGTTTTTACCAAGGTTGCAATGTGTTAAAGGAGATGCTCATTTAGCAGCACTGTGCAAGATGTCTTGTGCTTGCCACACACATTAGAATCTAACTGGGTGATCTCCTTTTAGATTTACCAATAGCTATGCAAGGCTACCTTATTAAATATAAATTGCATGGATTGCTTTAGTAAGGAAATTTTCTTACATAGTCGTTGGTAAATCTGTAGGTTATTGTACGGATTGCAATGTGTATAACCAGCTTTGCTGCTTATCCCAGATTCCTAAAATGACCCTAAAATTACCCTGTCACCACAGGCTCATACATCACTATTTTAGGCCCCATGTACACGAGACGCAGATGCAAACTCTGCTGAACACATGTTTTAAAAAGCAGAAACCTGCGTTTAAAAACGCGCGTTTTGCTGTGTTTTCATGTTGCGTTTAGATGCATTTAGCCGCGTTTGCGTCTATAAGCATTTGTAAAGATAACATCATATAGACCCTCCCCAAGCTCAGAAAGCATGTATTATTAACTATTTCTGCCATTTTCTGAGCAGCAGCAGCAGAGAGAGCAGTTGTACACTTGCATTTGCCTCTCTTTCTGTGTTTTTTTTTGGAAATGGATCCCGTATTGAATATATGTCAGGAAATTCTCCTGATGTTGCTCTTGATGAGGCAGCAACGTCGTCGCAAATTTGCATGATAGGTCCAGAATCAGAGCTTGTCGATATTGGACCCATCCGTTGATGGCAGAGCGAATGTCCGTTGGATATTTCACAAACATGTATGCATTAGTGAGTATATATGCTCTATGAACTCTAAACTAATACGACATTTTAAACCAATTTTTCTAGTATTTTTTATGGTTTACCATCATATTTCTGAGTTTTCTGGTCCGAAAAATTGTGTTCCTTTAAAAAGGCTTATAAACGCAAACGTGGATAAACGCAGGTGCCTGCGTTTAGCCGTGTTTAGCCGCGTTTAGCGTCTGAAACGTGGAAAAGCAAAGTGTCTGAACGCATTTTTTTTGCTTCTGGAAAAAACGAGGTTAAACGCAACTGCATAAAAAAGGGAAAAAACGAGACTGTGTACATGGACGCATAGGATAACATTGAATGCGTTCAGGTGCAGTTGAAAAAAGTTTCCAACTGCCTCTGAACGCTCGTTTAACAGCGTCTCGTGTGCATGAGGCCTAATGTATAATGTGCAGTGGGGGGAGCTGGTAATCTATCCCAAAGTGTCAAATAGCCAGGAAACAGCAAAGCAGGGACCACAGGATAGGTAAGTATATATGCTCTTCTTTTACAATATGAGCATTGTTTTTCTAGTGCCTCTGTGGTGACAGGTTCACTTTAATATGACTTTGCATTCTGAATGTGCAATCTATAGTCAATCCTCTTTAACATTTTTCAAAACGATGTAATAGAAGTCTAATCTGTAGCTAGTTAGGTAGGTGCTCATACTATATCAGGTGTAGGCAACCTCAGCACTCCAGTTGTGGTGAAACTACAAATCCCATCATGCCCCTGCCACGAGTCATGCCTGTGATTATTATTATTATTATACAGGATTTATATAGCACCAGCAGTTTGCGCAGGGCTTTACAACATCAGGGGAGACAGTACAATTACAATACAATTCAATACAGGAGGGATCAGAGGGCCCTGCTCGTTAGAGCTTACAATCTAGAAACTGTCAGGGTCTTGCAATGTCTCATGGGACTTGTAGTTTCAAAACAGCTGGAGGGCTGAGGTTGCCTCCCCCTGTACTATATCATTGTTGTAAGATTTAATAAAGCTTGTTCAATCAGATTGCAGGGAGTATGGCCAGCTTTACTATGAAAAGACTTCAGGCCAAGGGAACTTCTACACCACACTACAGCTGTGATAGTGAACAGCCTCTGGTCCTTAGCATCTCTTAGGCCCCTTTCACACTGGGGCGGTTTGCAGGCGCTATTGCGCTAAAAATAGCGCCTGCAAACCGACCTGAAACAGCCGTTGCTGTGTCTTCAGTGTGAAAGCCCGAGGGTGCGCTTGCAGGATGCTGAAAAATGTCCTGCAAGCCGCATCTTTGGTGCGCTGTAGCAGCGGTGTATTTACCGCTCCTAAAGCGCCCCCTCCCATTGAAAACAATGGGGCAGCACTCCGAACCCGCCCTTCGGCCGCTCGAGGGGGGTAAAACCGCCACGCTAGCGGCCGAAATGCACCGCTAAAACGACGGTAAATCGGCGCTAAATATATCGCCGCTTTACCGCCAGCTCACCCAGCGCCTCGGTTTAAAAATAGCCTTAGACATTTTTAAAGTGTATGCCACAATATGAAAAGAAATAACTACATAGGGATTGTTTTTGTGGGGGGGTTAAAATTTTAAGCAGCCACCCAAGTTCTATGGTTTCATGCTTAATCCCATATTGATAATACTTGTTAGACTATAAACAATGGCATGGATGGGAATTCCAAAGCACTACATCCCAAAGAATAATGCAAAAAAAGGAAGTAAAAAAGTACAGGGCATTTAATGTTCTTATAACCTCAGGAATCAATGGTCCTGCTGGTATCCCAGTACTTTAATCTTCAGGTCTTGGGGAGAAGCAAAAAAATATATAACAAGCCAGGTTATAATGCGGTGGTGGACTTAAAGGAACCAAAAAAGCCTTGACAATTTAACTACGAAACACAGAACATATATATAAATACAGAAGTTATTTACTGGTCATCACTTTCATTACAAAATCTGTGATATCCTTGCTAGTAAAGGACACTTAAAATATTTACATCTGGGTTTTTGTCTGGCTTTTTATGGTGTTGTCCCTTTAAACGCCAACTCTTCAGTCATCGGGTGCCATGGTTCAGGATGTTCCAGTGACATGTTACACCAGGTCTTTCTTAATGGCTCCTGGTGCACTTTTCAGCACCTTTTATCCATGTACACAGCAAACTTTCCTTTCAAGCCTTCAGTGAAAGCTCCTACAAAAGGCTAGTCAACACAATTAAATTTAAACTACTTGCTTTGTACAGTGATTTATATACTGAGCAAGAAAACATCCATGCTATTTGAAAATGTAATTGTAATTATATCACGGTTCATTTTTATGTTATTTTAGTGAAAGGTAATCATTCATTCTTTCAGGAAAAGTAATAAGCTATTTTGGCTTTGCATATCCCCATTTGTAAATAAAAATTTAATAAAAAATAAATCGCTCATAAGCAAATACCCCTATAGCTAAAGTTGTCAACTGTTCAGTTTCCAAGCAAAGTCCCAATACTTAGAGATCTCTCCCTAAAAGTATTTGCACTTTTGAAACAACTTTTAAAAAGCTTTTCATTAAAAGTCCTTTCAATTTAAATGCTATTGCTATTGTGGTCTATTTCTGCTGGTTATTAAAGTGTATCTGTAGTAGTTATAAAGCTGATCAAATTTAGAACAGAAATAAATTAAATAATAATAATAATAATAATAATAATAAAAGTGTCTGAATGTAGCCGGTGTTGTTTTCTTGAATACCTTTGGAACCATGAAACTCTTGGTGTTTCTTATGTAAATGGTGACTTTGGCTCCAAAGTCACAGGCAAAGCCTATCCATTCCTACCTACTGAACCTCACTATTGTCTCATAGCTATCATGGGCAGACTCACTAAACAATAGGGTGACACAGGAGGGGTTGACCAACACTGAAATCAGGGGTTGGGGGGGGGTACCTTGCCAGGGGGAATTCCCTGGCACAGCACCTTCTCCCATGTTGATGAGAACAAAAGCCTCTTCCCCACAACCCTGGCCTGGTGGTTGTTGGCATCTATGGGTGAAAGGGGGGGGGGGGACACAGTTTTTTTTTTTTTGTTTGTTTGTTTACAGTCAGCTGTCAGTCAGGAATCCCTGGCTGACAGCTGAATGTTCCCAGGCGGGGATGAGTATTAGAACACCAGGAGATGTTGACTACCTAACAACCAGGAGGAAGCTGTCACATTTTTTTTTTCACAAGAAAGGAAGCTGTCACATTTAGAAGTGGTAGTTACTACTGCTAAATGTTTTGTGTCACACTGCAGCTAGAGGTTTGTTGTGCCATTTACTTGGCTGTTGATACAAGATTCTCCATAGATTGTACACATTGCAGAAGTCTCCCTCATAGTATTTCCTCTGCTGGTCGAATGTTCTTAGCCTAAAGTATTAGGATATTTTTTCTTTTAATGAGTGTTAACTCTCATGATTGATTGTTCTTATAGCTATTTTTCAATTAAGCTAAAAATCTTTTGTTCTTATAACTTCCTGTGGCATAAAGTAAGATCTCAAAAATATTATCTCTGTGTTCCTCTTTAAACTACAGAATGTCTGCCATCTATTTAAAGTGATTGTAAAGGATATTTCCTTTTATTTAAAATAAAAAAGTGGCAATACTTACCTGCTCTGTGCAATGGCTCCTTACCTCCTTTTCTGGAGTCCTCTGACCACACTTTCTGCTTCACCTTTCCATACCGCCCAACATTTTGAGATGGGAATGAGGGACACCTCCTAGCAAATGTATGTAGTCATAGGACACGCCCCCGTCACACAAAATTAACCCCAAAAAAAGGTTAATTAAATCCACAAGTGATTTTTTTTTTACCACTACTGTTCCTATATATTGGCTTTTAAAATGTACAAATGCAGCAATTTAGAAATTGGATGAAAGGTTTAGCACTGGGAAACACTTTTTGAAAGATAAATGCATTTTATATACAACTATATAGATCAGACCAAAATGAGGGACAAATGAGGAGGAATGAGGGACAGAGGGACATTGCTCCAAATCAGGGACAGTCCCTCGAAATCAGGGACAGTCGGGAGGTATGCCTTTCAGTGGGTGCCCCCTAAGAAGGCTGTGTGCTGAGGGGGCACCTGTACAGGCATGTTCCCGAGCCAGGCTGCGTGTGTCCAAAGACACCCACAGCATTGGTAAGCCACGCCCTTGGTCCATTCTCACAGGAGTGAAGAGAAGAAATAGTGTGATGATGTGCCGCTGGATCAGTGAGAGGAGCCAGGTAAGTGTTTAGGGTCGGGGGAGGGATACAGGTAGTGGGACTTTTTTTGTACCTTATAGAATGCATTAAGGTAAAAAAAAAAAAAATTATGTTATGACCACTTTATTGAAGCAGCCCAGAGTGACAATGCCGCTCCTCCACTCATAATACAATGAGTAAGCACTGTCATCCCAGGACAGAAAGTGTTTTACTGGCAGGATCACCAGGTGAAAAAAAAAGGGGGGGGGGGTCTGAAAAAAGAAAACTAATGCAGCCTCCACTTCTAAGGATAGGCAAGTTGCAATATTTAATCGGATCCTATCTAAATTAGCCCTAGTATGTATGAATGTGTGTTAGGAACCTTAGGTTGTAAGCTCCTTGAGGGCAGGGACTGATGTTAATGTACAATGTATATGTAAAGCGCTGTGCAAATTGGCAGTGCTATATAAGAACCTGAAATAAATAGATAAATAAATATATTATATTTTTGTTGGGGTTTAGATACACTTATGCCCCGTACACACGGTCGGAAATTCCGACCACAAAATCCGTCAGATTTTTTCCGACGGATTTTGTCCGACACTGGTGTTGCATACACACGGTCGGACAAAGTTGTCGGAAAATCTGATCATTCTGAACGTGGTGACGTTCGTTGCATACGACGGAACTACGTAGAGGCTAGTAGCCAATAGCTTTGGTCTTGTTATTTGATCTGAGCATGCGTGGCACTTTGTCCGTCGGAATTCGCTACACACGATCGGAAAAAGTCAGATCGGACTTTGTTGTCGGAAAATTTGAGAGCAGGATCTCAAATTTTTTCCGACGGAAAAAGTCCGATGGCGCCCACACACGGTCGGATTTTCCGACAACATGGTCCGATAGGACATTTTCCGTCGGAAATTCCGACCGTGTGTACGGGGCATAAGAGGAAAAAACTAAAATTGTAACACAAGTTATATTTTCCCCTAAACACCTTACAGAAGACAACCTGTGTATTTTCCCTTTAAATTATAATAAGCACACAAACTGACAAACTGGTAGTGGATTACCTCATTCTCCATGAATGCCTTTGGGTCAGTGGGCTCCTGGCAGTGACCATCTGGCAATGAAAAGGAAAAACATGGCTATTACTCTTATAATAAACTTGTCTTAGCTGTCTGTGGTTGCCTTTGTTGCTGTATCCAATGAATGAAACTTCTTGGCCGCCTAGATCTGTTTGAACTCAATTACCTAGAAAAGACAAACAAATAAATGGAACCGTTACATTGTAATACAAATGAAGTTACAGAAGTTGTCTGTAATCCTTTTTCATAAAGTGACCAGCGCAGCACTGTGGGCGACTGAGCTGTGAGATACCCAAGTGGCATCACGTCATCCTTCGCCAAGCCAGATCAGGTCTGACTGTCCATCCTTCCGTTATGGTCCCTGCAGGATGTCAGAGCTGTGATTGGCTGCAGGTGATGTCATACTATAGTCCTGCCAACAGTTCCCACTTAGGATGCCAATACTAACAAAATTAACATCTTCCCTACCACAAAGCAATACAGAACAATAGGAGGTGATTATGATGCCAACATACAACCAAAGCTTCTACTCTGAGTGATATACCTTAAAGTGTTACTAAACCCAGGACCTTGCATTAATTATATCTGGTCTCCCACAGTACACAGAACATAGAAATGCAATTATTTTAGTAAATATAAACTGCTTAATACCTTTTCTCATCAGCAGTATATGTGATTTCTATCAGTGTTTAGCTGAGCACTGGTTAAAGCTTGTAGGAGGAGTTTTTGTTCTACTCTGACTGTCCTTTAAGACTGCATGACCCCTGACCCTTTGTCTGGACAGTGCTGATTGGCCCTGTGCCAATCACATGCACCCTCCCAAAAAAAAAAAAAAAAGCTCTCTAGCAATACACACCAAACTGAGCATGTGCAGAATGCTCCCACTATCAGCAGGTGGATTAAGGACAGTAAAAGAAGGGGAGGATCAGAGAAGACAGGATCAAACAGCCTTTTTACACAATGTGGAGGATTAACTCCTTAGGTTGCACAGTGAGTATAACAAGCATGGTTTACTGCATATACAGATTGATTTTACTGTTGTGGATTTAGTTGGTGGTCGAAGGAAAGAAAATGGCTTAATGTATGGGCAGCCTAAGTCTGTTGTATCTCCTAACTGAACTCAGTGCCTATAAAGCACATTCAAAACATTGTCATTAAACAAAAATGCTTTCAGGATTTCATGAAGGAAACTAAAACGTTTTTTACATTGACAAAGTTCCTCTCTTCCATCAGCCCAGACATTTATCACCCCTTTGTTCAGGCAGGAGACCAATCAGCCTGACACTGAGCCGTTTTTCTGCTGTGACAAAGAGAGGATGCAAGTTAATAAAGCAGCGCTTACTTATTCCTGAATAATTAGGTTACAATATTATAACGTAATACAGTATGAAACCCAAAAGCAAATATTTATTATATTGCAGCTTACCAGTTCTTAGATGTGATGGTTGCATTTGTTTTGTTTTTTAGGCTTTTTTTCCTTTTAGAAGGTTGAGACAAACCATTTAACATTGACTTTATGTCTAATCTTCCCCTCCCCTAGACTGACAATGCTTCTTTCCAAATGTGCCCCCTGTGCTCCTTTATTCAGAGTGGGGGCAATAATACAGCAGTGTTAATGGCTAGATCACCAGGTGAAAACAGATGGGGAAAATAGCCAAAGAAAAGATAACCGATCTAGTTACCACATCTAATGATTTGTAAACTGCAATATATTAGATTTTTGGGTTTGGTGTTAACACCACTTTTAACTGAACATCTTTTTTCACCCATGCAGCTCAAGACAACATAATGGACTTCTCTCCCCTCTGCTGCCTATACCCACCTTACCTTTGCCTCACTTGTAGGCAAGTGGAACTTCCCCTTTAACTCTTGGGACACGCCCTCTTTTTGGTCACTTCCTTTGGGTAGGCTCCGCCTCTTACCTATTTAAGGTTTGGGAAAAGCCTCCCCAAGGTCTTTTGGGAAGAGCAATGAGGAGAGAGGTGTGTTTTATCTCCCCAAAGGACTGTGTCCCGGCATCTTAGTGGCGCAAGGGAAGGACCAGTGGAGGCTTCCGTCCTACTGGGAAAATAAGCAGCATGCCCTGAACGGTAATAAACACTGCAGCACCCCTCCTGGAACTAAATGAGAACCATCTTATGTTAGTGTACCCCTCAGTGACCAAGTTATGGGAGAGAACTGTGGCCTCTTTTTTGACAGTGTATTAGACTTTGAAAATATACCAGACCGTGGATTGCTATAACTTGTTTTATTACAAGTTGTTTGGTAAAATTCCTGTCTCAGTAGAGAGGGGACTGCATTATTAAAGGTAGAGCGTTACATTCAGTTAAGAGTGGAGTCATGTTAACTGTATAGGTTTTGGTGCAAACCTGGTTGGCCACAGAGCTGTTGGTGGTTGGGGGAATAGAGTCCTCCCCTTGTCAAGGGAACCAATCAAGTGCCTGAAGCTCTGTCTGTAGGAGGGATGCTCTGCTGCATGTGCCTATCACGTGTATGGTATAGAGTGACCCGCCTACATACTGTCATTCCATTCTCTTGCCATTTGAGGTTAAATACCCATTCCTTCTGGGTATGGGGAAAAAGGCGACTCTCTTCCCTTTCTGACATGATGTAGCGCTGAGTGTCTATGTGGAGTTGGCTGTCTCGTGTCATCACGTGCCATCACATGGTTGAATCCCTAAGCCAGCTTGGGATGGATACGTGGATCAAAATTCAGCTGCTTCAGCAGGGACCGGTCAAATTTCTATCCACAAATGGGCAGGGTGGTTGTACAGAAGTCGAGCTACTGATTTATTCTGTACAACTGGAATACGCAGGCTATAGCTGGCAGCTCTGATCAGTGTATTCCAGTGGTTCTCAACCTCAGTCATCAAGTACTCCTAACGGGCCATGTTTTGAGATCTCCCCTTAGATAAAATAGCTCTTATCAATACCCTGCCATTGATATTGACTTAAAGCAGCTTTACAGAGTAAAGGAAAACCTGAAAACATGGCCTGTTGGGGGTACTTGAAGACTGAGGTTGAGAACCACTGGTGTATTCTGAGGGAGGGGAAGCTTCCCTGCTGTCAGAATAAAATAACTCAGTGGGGAGGATTCCCCCATCTACATCGAATGGTTGCTGGTTGAATGAAAAGGATCCATCTATGGGCTTGCCTTAAAGAGTAACTCCACTTTTGTTGAGAAAAAAAAACATTCCCCTCTGGGTGATCTATAGTATGTACAGTGCAGGGATTTTAACAAACTTTGTTGCAGGTTCCTACCTTTTGTTATTCTGAAGAAAGCCCTGTGTGTTTCTGTGTCCATGTGGGAAAGTGAATCTAATGGGAGGGGTTTCATAATTATCAATCAGCTGCAGCAGCTGCAGGGCACTAATGAGGGAAATTGAAGGGTCTGCATCCCTTTAGACGTGTTCCTATTGGGAGTATCTCACTAAAAATGAAATTTTTGTTGCAGGGGATGCCTGAAATCTGACTTGTATCTTGTAGATTTCTGGGAAAATCAAGGAGACAATCACACAAGCAGGAAATTATATCTCTGGGGGGCGTTCTGTACACATTCTGTGTACAGAACACCTCCAGGTAGCCATATTGCTGTCAAGTACCTGAGTGGAGAGTGAAATGACGAGGTCGGCCTCTCTTGTATCTCCAGCCCAGGCCCCACTGGGAGTGAAACGGAGGGCCCCAAGGGACAGGAGGAACACGAGTGCCTGCAGATGTAGGTCAGGGAACTTACAGCAGAAGAATCATCAGAGCTGGAGCCGTAGCCGTGCACATCAGTTTAGCTGAGGTTAAGGAAGCACTCCACTTGCGCTGCGGGGCCAGGGTGTGTGGTTGGTCAAAGCTCTCAGCAGACTTGCAGCAGGAAGGTTCAGCATGGTGCAGAACTGCCGCAGCAGACAGCCAGGCAGTGAGGCGGTAGGTCAGGATCAGAGACAGGAATGTGGTCATTCGATAGCCAGGGTCATCAACAGGAGGGCAACGAGGTAGCAAATCAGGAGCAGAGCCAAAGTCAGGAACGAGCCGGGTCAGTAACTAACGGCAAGACAGAAGCGGAATCCGATATCTGGTCAGGAGTAAGCCGGTCAGCAACCAAGGAAACACACTGGAGGTACACAGGACACAGGGAACGCTGAAGACCAGTCAGCATAGAGCACAGGCAGAAGCATCATTAAGTAGCCCGTCTGGCGCCAACATACTCCTGTTTGTCGTTGTATGAACATTCATGCCCACATGTGCATTTCTATTAGCCAAACGTCTTCTGACATGCACATTTCTATTAGCCATGGCTGGTTGGTATTCTCTGACAATTGCAATGCATTTTACAGAAAATTACAGTGGCTGCAGATTGAAAAGGAAATGTAATTTTTAATAACATTCAATTGCAATTTGGTTTGTGTTGCAATTGTATACGCTATATTATTTTTTCTTTATTTGCAATTTTTTTTGCCCACAAACGTGGAGTTACCCTTTAACCTCTTGGCGTCTGCACTATAGCCCATCAGTGCCCATCACTGCCACCTATCGGTGCCCATCAATGAAGGAAATTTTTTTTATAACAAAATATAAAAAAATATTAATTTTTTTTTTTTAATTCAGTCTTTTTAATATTTTTTAACAAAAAATAAAAAAAGCAGAGGTGATCAAATACCACAAAAAAAAGCTCTATTTGTGGGGAAAAAATTATAAAAATTTAATTTTGGTACAGTGTTGTATGGGCACGCAATTGTCATTCAAAGTGCATCACCCTGAAAGCTGAAAATTGGTCTGGACAGGAGGGGGGTTTAAGTGCCCAGTAAGCAAGTGGTTAAGCATATTTAAGGTTAATAAACTTGGAGCTGAAGCTTTGTTAATTCCACATTTAGGAGCGTTTGACTTTTTGTTTTCTGCCCATAAACTCCCCTTAATTTTAGTCTATGTATCCAGGCATTTGCAGGCATTTAGAGGCAGAAAAAAAACCCCACTGCGGGCACATTCAGGAACAACAGTGTTTTGTAAGAAAAAAAATGCTAGATGCACCTAAATGCATGTAAATTCACTATAACGCTAGGCACATTTAGCGTTTAAGCAAAAATTCATTTTAATGGCCAGAATAAATTATTATTTCGGCCAATGTAATAAACTAGCACCCAAGTGCTTGATGTGCCTAAACCAATCTAAACACACCTAAACTTATTTACAAAAACACAGCTTTAGGGGCCTTTCACATGGGCGGTCCGCTCAGCAGACTCTGCTTTGCTCAGGGGGGGATCACTCCGCATATCCCAGCTGAGCAGGCGGATGACAGGTCAGTCTCTGCTCACTATGAGTCCTGCTCTCCCCTATGGGGAAATCGGGTAAAAACGGACGGCCTGTCTGTTTTCACCCGATCTTATACGATCCTCCAGACGGAGGGAAAATAGGACCACCATCCATCTGAATTTGGCGGACAGGATTGGATAGTGGCAGATGTCAGCGGACACGTCACCGCTGACATCCGCCGCTCCATAGGGGTGACTGGAGGGTTCAATTAGGTCCGCCTGAAAAACTAACCTGATCGGACCGCTTGTGTTAAAGGGCCCTTAGGCATGTATCTTGACGCTGCTTTTGTCCTGCCAGAACAGCGTTCAGGATAGCTGGGCAAACACCCAGTGTGCATGAGGCCTAAGTGGTGACGGGATGGGACAATTAGGTGAAGCTGTTGCACAGGTTCACTTTAGTAGTGGAAACTTATGCCACGTACACACGATCGGAAATGCCGCCAGCAAAACTCCGGTGAGAGCTTTTTGTCGGAAAATGCTACCTTGTGTATGCTCCATCAGTCTATTGCTGGCGGAATTCCAGCCAGCAAAAGATTGAGAGCATGTTGTCTATTTTTCGGTCAGGAAATGCTCCTATCCGAAAATGCGGTCGTCTGTATGCAATTCGGACGCGCACAAAAACACGCATGCTCGGAAATAATTCGACGCATGCTCGCAAGCATTGAACTTAATTTTCTCGGCTTGTCGTAGTGTTGTACGTCATTGCGTTCTTGACGGTTGAAAGTTCAGAGAACTTTTGTGTGACCGTGTGTATGCAAGACAAGCTTGAGCGGAATTCCGTCGGAAAAAACATCCAAGATTTTTCGGATGGAAATTCCGCTTGCGTGCATTAGACTTTTAAAAAAATGCCTGTTCCTGAAAGATTATTATTATTTCTTGTCATTCTGATTTAATCTGCACATTTCTGCACTTATTTCTAGATGGTAGGGGCGAGGTGACACTCAGAAAACAAGATTCATGATGGACTGACCCTTTAAAATTCTGTACTTTATGTGATTCACTTTTTATTTGTGCCAGATCACAGCTGAAATAATTTACCAGGCAGCAATTTTAGTATGCAAAGCACACTGCTAGCTGACTTTGCTGGCATAAGTGTTGCACAAAAGCAAGAATACAGGGATCAAGTTGTTATGACTTAATTATAAACCAGTAGCAATGTTGAAAGAGTACATTACTGGTGTTTGACTGATTACACTGGAACATAAAATGATGATTTGCTGACGCAATTAAAAATGAATTTTCTTGTTGATCATATAGACCTCAGCTCATTTTAGGATTAAGGTTTTTGCATCTTAAAAAACCACATACAATTCCCAGAAAATCTAAGAATTACAAAAGCACTCAAGGTTAGTGTAAACCTCAATATAATGCAGAGAGAGAGACTGGGATAGAAAGAGATAACAATCATTAAAGCTCATTTCAAACTTTGTATAATTAACCGCAATCATGCTCTCCAAAGCAGCTAAAATTTCAGACCATTGCTGCCCAACAACTGCTGTCAAGTAGGGATGGTCACGCAGTTCGAGTCCAACGTAAGTTTGACTCGAACATCGGGTGTTCGCCCATTCCGAACATTATGGGGCATTCGCAGAGCATTGATATCTGATGATTGGCCAAAGCTTGCACCTGACCTGCATGCTTTGGCCAATCACAGTGAGCTCTTCTGTGAGAGCCATGATTGGCCAAAGGCAGGGTACCTTTAGCCAATCATGGCTCGGGGGGCTAAGTCCACGCCCCACACTATATAAGGCTGCTTACACGGCGGCCGTATATAGTGTAATGATTGAGAGAACGTTAGCTAGAGGCAGGTTAGTTAGTGGGTGCAGGCAGTTTAGTATATATATATATATATATACACAGTTGGGCCCAATTAGCCATTTTCCCTCCCCGGTGTCATGTGACTCGTTAGTGTTAAAGGTCTCAGGTGTGAATGAGGAGCAGGTGTGTTACATTTGGTGTTATCACTCTCTAAGGGCTCTTTCACACGGGGCAGATCCGCCCCGTGGATAGCCGCTTGCTCAGTGGGGATCGCCGGAGCGATCTCCGCTGAGCAGGAAGATGACAGAGTGCAGAGACGGACCTGTCAGAGCGCCGCTCTCCCCTATAGGGGATCGGGTGACGACGGACCGTAGAGTCCGTCGTCATCTGATCCGCTCTGCAGACGGATGAAAAAATAGGGTTTTCCTCCGTCTGCAGAAACGGAGCAGAGCGGGCACGGACGAGAGTGGGTGTCAGCGGATGCTCATCCGCTGACACCCGCTATCCCATAGGGATACCTGTATGTCCGTTTTTCATCCAAAAACGGAAGGATGAAAAACGGACATACGGACCGTCCGTGTGAAAGAGCCCTAATACTGGTCACTGGAAGTTCAACATGGCAAAAAACTCTGCGGATCTGAAAAAAAGAATTGTTGCTCTACATAAATGTAGATGGCCTAGGCTATAAGAAGATTGCAAAGACCCTGAAACTGAGCTGCAGCACGATGGCCAAGACCATACGGCCGTTTAACAGGACAGATTCCACTCAAAACAGGACTCGCCATGGTCGACCAAAGAAGTTGAGCGCACGTGCCCAGTATCATATCCAAAGGTTGTCTTTGGGAAACAGACGTATGAGTGCTGCCAGCATACACCATACACCATACGCTGCACACTGCATCAAATTGGTCTGCATGGCTGTCGTCCCAGAAGGAAGCCTCTTCTAAAGATGATGCACAAGAAAGCCCACAAACAGTTTGCTGAAGACAAGCAGACTAAGAAAACGGATTACTAGAACCATGTCCTGTGGTCTGATGAGACCAAGATAAACTTATTTGGTTCAGATGGTGTCAAGCGTGTGTGGTGGCAACCAGGTAAGGAGTACAAAGATAAGTGTGTCTTGCCTACAGTCAAGCATGGTGGTGGGAGTGTCATGGTCTGGGGCTGCATGAGTGCTGCCTACACTGGGGAGCTACAGTTCATTGAGGGAACCATGAATGCCAACATGTACTGTGACATACTGCAGCAGAGCATGATCCCCTCTCGGAGACTGGGCCGTAGGGCATTATTCCAACATGATAACAACCCCAAACACACTTCCAAGATGACCACTGCCTTGCTAAAGAAGCTGAGGGTAAAGGCGATGAATTGGTCAAACATGTCTCCAGAACTAAACCTTATTGAGCATCTGTCAGGCTTTCTTGAATGGAAGGTGGAGGAGCGCAAGGTCTCTACCAGCTCTGTGATGTCGACGTGAAGAGGACTCCAATGGCAACCTGTGAAGCTCTGGTGAACTCCATGCCCAAGAGGGTTAAGGCAGTGCTGGGAAATAATGGTGGCCACACAAAATATTTTGGGCCTAATTTGGACATTTTCACTTAGGGGTGTACTCACTTTTGTTGCCAGCGTTTTAGAGGGTAATGGCTGTGTGTTGAGTTATTTTGAGGGGACAGCGAGGTTACAATGTTATACAAGCTGTACACTCACTACTTTACATTGTAGCAAAGTGTAATGTCTTCAGTGTTGTCACATGAAAAGATACAATAAAATATTTACAAAAATGGGATGGGTGTATATATATATATATATATATATATATGTATAAATACAGTGCAGGTAGTGTAGCATATATATATATATATATATATATATATATATATATATACAGTGCAGTCAGTGTATAGTATATACAGTTCACTGAAGTGGTTATGCGGAACCCTATGACAGAATTAAGGGAAAAAAACGGCATGGTCCCCCCCCCCCCCAGTCTATACCAGGCCCTTTGGATTTGGTATAGATTTTAAGGGGAACTCCACGCCAAAATGTAAAAAAAAAACAGAGTGGGGTCCCCCCCCCCCAAAATCCATACCAGGCTTTTGGGTCTGGCATAGATTTTAAGAGGAACTCCACGTCAAATTTTTTAAAAAATTGGCGTGGGGTCCCCCTCAAAATCCATACCAGACCCTTATCCGAGCAAGCAGCCTGGCAGGCCAGGATAGGGGGGGATGAGCGAGCACCTCCTCCTGAACCATACCAGGCCGCTTGCCCTCCACATGGGAAGGGTGCTTTGGGGTCCCCCCCAAAGCACCTTGTCCCCATGTTGATGCGGACAAGGGCCTCATCCCCACAACCCTTGCCCAGATTCCCTCCCCTATGTGAATGGGTATGGGGTACAATATACCTCTACCCATTCACCAAAAAAGTGTGAAAAAGTTAAAACTACAAAAAGACAGTTTTTGACAATTCCTTTATTAAAAAAAAAAAGTGTCCGCTATGTCCATCTATCCGACGGACCCGGAAAATAGAAAAAAAAAAGCTCCGCCTCGACGGGAGGTGTCCCGCCAACTGCTGTCTCTTTACAGTCAAAGCTGTTATATAGGCAAGTGACCTCGGCCACTACTGACATCATGTGACATCATGTGCCGTCAGAGGGAAGCGAGCTCATCCGGTTATGCCACCAGGTGGCCCCACCCTTGGTGATAAAACAGCTATCTCAGCGAAAAGACAGCAGTTGGTAGGACGCCTCCCGTGGAGGCGGAGTATTTTCGTTTTTTTTTTTTTTATATTTTTCGGGTTCCGTCGGGCGGTGTGATTGAGTGATGGATGTACATTGAGGGACACTTTTATTTTTATTTTTTAATAAAGGAATTGTCAAAAACTGTCTCTTGTGGCAGTTTAGTATATATATATATATATATATACACAGTTGGGCCCAATTAGCCATTTTCCCTCCCCGGTGTCATGTGACTCGTTAGTGTTAAAGGTCTCAGGTGTGAATGAGGAGCAGGTGTGTTACATTTGGTGTTATCACTCTCTAAGGGCTCTTTCACACGGGGCAGATCCGCCCAGTGGATAGCCGCTTGCTCAGTGGGGATCGCCGGAGCGATCTCCGCTGAGCAGGAAGATGACAGAGTGCAGAGACGGACCTGTCAGAGCGCCGCTCTCCCCTATAGGGGATCGGGTGACGACGGACCGTAGAGTCCGTCGTCATCTGATCCGCTCTGCAGACGGATGAAAAAATAGGGTTTTCCTCCGTCTGCAGAAACGGAGCAGAGCGGGCACGGACGAGAGTGGGTGTCAGCGGATGCTCATCCGCTGACACCCGCTATCCCATAGGGATACCTGTATGTCCGTTTTTCATCCAAAAACGGAAGGATGAAAAACGGACATACGGACCGTCCGTGTGAAAGAGCCCTAATACTGGTCACTGGAAGTTCAACATGGCAAAAAACTCTGCGGATCTGAAAAAAAGAATTGTTGCTCTACATAAATGTAGATGGCCTAGGCTATAAGAAGATTGCAAAGACCCTGAAACTGAGCTGCAGCACGATGGCCAAGACCATACGGCCGTTTAACAGGACAGATTCCACTCAAAACAGGACTCGCCATGGTCGACCAAAGAAGTTGAGCGCACGTGCCCAGTATCATATCCAAAGGTTGTCTTTGGGAAACAGACGTATGAGTGCTGCCAGCATACACCATACACCATACGCTGCACACTGCATCAAATTGGTCTGCATGGCTGTCGTCCCAGAAGGAAGCCTCTTCTAAAGATGATGCACAAGAAAGCCCACAAACAGTTTGCTGAAGACAAGCAGACTAAGAAAACGGATTACTAGAACCATGTCCTGTGGTCTGATGAGACCAAGATAAACTTATTTGGTTCAGATGGTGTCAAGCGTGTGTGGTGGCAACCAGGTAAGGAGTACAAAGATAAGTGTGTCTTGCCTACAGTCAAGCATGGTGGTGGGAGTGTCATGGTCTGGGGCTGCATGAGTGCTGCCTACACTGGGGAGCTACAGTTCATTGAGGGAACCATGAATGCCAACATGTACTGTGACATACTGCAGCAGAGCATGATCCCCTCTCGGAGACTGGGCCGTAGGGCATTATTCCAACATGATAACAACCCCAAACACACTTCCAAGATGACCACTGCCTTGCTAAAGAAGCTGAGGGTAAAGGCGATGAATTGGTCAAACATGTCTCCAGAACTAAACCTTATTGAGCATCTGTCAGGCTTTCTTGAATGGAAGGTGGAGGAGCGCAAGGTCTCTACCAGCTCTGTGATGTCGACGTGAAGAGGACTCCAATGGCAACCTGTGAAGCTCTGGTGAACTCCATGCCCAAGAGGGTTAAGGCAGTGCTGGGAAATAATGGTGGCCACACAAAATATTTTGGGCCTAATTTGGACATTTTCACTTAGGGGTGTACTCACTTTTGTTGCCAGCGTTTTAGAGGGTAATGGCTGTGTGTTGAGTTATTTTGAGGGGACAGCGAGGTTACAATGTTATACAAGCTGTACACTCACTACTTTACATTGTAGCAAAGTGTAATGTCTTCAGTGTTGTCACATGAAAAGATACAATAAAATATTTACAAAAATGGGATGGGTGTATATATATATATATATATATATATATATATATATGTATAAATACAGTGCAGGTAGTGTAGCATATATATATATATATATATATATATATATATATATATATATATACAGTGCAGTCAGTGTATAGTATATACAGTTCACTGAAGTGGTTATGCGGAACCCTATGACAGAATTAAGGGAAAAAAACGGCATGGTCCCCCCCCCCCCCCCAGTCTATACCAGGCCCTTTGGATTTGGTATAGATTTTAAGGGGAACTCCACGCCAAAATGTAAAAAAAAAAAACAGAGTGGGGTCCCCCCCCCCCCAAAATCCATACCAGGCTTTTGGGTCTGGCAGACCCTTTGGGTCTGGCATAGATTTTAAGAGGAACTCCACGTCAAATTTTTTAAAAAATTGGCGTGGGGTCCCCCTCAAAATCCATACCAGACCCTTATCCGAGCAAGCAGCCTGGCAGGCCAGGATAGGGGGGGATGAGCGAGCACCTCCTCCTGAACCATACCAGGCCGCTTGCCCTCCACATGGGAAGGGTGCTTGGGGTCCCCCCCAAAGCACCTTGTCCCCATGTTGATGCGGACAAGGGCCTCATCCCCACAACCCTTGCCCAGATTCCCTCCCCTATGTGAATGGGTATGGGGTACAATATACCTCTACCCATTCACCAAAAAAGTGTGAAAAAGTTAAAACTACAAAAAGACAGTTTTTGACAATTCCTTTATTAAAAAAAAAAAAGTGTCCGCTATGTCCATCTATCCGACGGACCCGGAAAATAGAAAAAAAAAAGCTCCGCCTCGACGGGAGGTGTCCCGCCAACTGCTGTCTCTTTACAGTCAAAGCTGTTATATAGGCAAGTGACCTCGGCCACTACTGACATCATGTGACATCATGTGCCGTCAGAGGGAAGCGAGCTCATCCGGTTATGCCACCAGGTGGCCCCACCCTTGGTGATAAAACAGCTATCTCAGCGAAAAGACAGCAGTTGGTAGGACGCCTCCCGTGGAGGCGGAGTATTTTCGTTTTTTTTTTTATATTTTTCGGGTTCCGTCGGGCGGTGTGATTGAGTGATGGATGTACATTGAGGGACACTTTTATTTTTATTTTTTAATAAAGGAATTGTCAAAAACTGTCTCTTGTGGTTTTTACTTTTTGACACTTTTTTGGTGAATGGGTAGAAGTAGACCCCCTATCCTGTCCTCCAGGCTGCATGCTCGGACAAGAGTCTGGTATGGATTTTGGGGGGGACCCCACGCCAATTTTTAAAAAAAATCTGTTGTGGAGTTGCCCTTAAAATCCACACCAGACCCGAAGGGCCTGGTATGGATTTTGCGGGGGACCCCACGCTGTTTTTAAAAAAAAATTTGGCATGGAGTTCCCCTGAATATCCATAACAGTCCCAAAGGGCCCGGTTTAGAAATGTCACTGGGACTGGGACTGTAAAACACATCACACAGATGCGCCACTTTACAGGCAGACTGAGGGGACCCCCCAGGCACGATATTTAACCACTTTCAGACCGGACCATTTTGCTGGCTTAAGACCAGACCACTTTTTGCGATTCGGCACTGCGTCGCTTTAACTGACAATTGCGTGGTCGTGCGACGTGGCTCCCAAACAAAATTCCTTTTTTTCCCCACAAATAGAGCTTTCTTTTGGTGGTATTTGATCGCCCCTGCGGTTTTTATTTTTTTTGCGCTATAAACAAAAAAAGAGCGACAATTTTGAAAAAAACACATTATTTTTTACTTTTTGCAATAATAAATATCCCCCAAAAATATATAAAAAAACATTTTTTTCCTCAGTTTAGGCCGATACGTATTCTTCTACATATTTTTGGTAAAATTCGCAATAAGCGTTTATTGATTGGTTTTGCGCAGAAGTTATAGCGTTTACAAAATAGGGAATAGTTTTATAGCATTTTTATTAATATTTTTTTTTTTACTAGTAATGGCGGCGATCATCGATTTTTATTGTGACTGTGACATTATGGCTTACACATCGGACATTTTTGGGACCATTGTCATTTATACAGCAATCAGTGCTATTTAAATGCACTGATTCCTGTGTAAATGACACTGGCAGTGAAGGGGTTTACCACCAGGTGGCAGTGTAGGGGTTAAGTGTTCCTAGAGGCGTGTTACTAACTGTAGGGGAGCGTGGCTGTGAGCTAGTGAACACTGATCTCTGCTCCAATCACAGGGATCAGAGATCGTTGTCACTAGTTGCTAGGCAGAACGGGGAGATGCTGTTTATTTCCGCATCTCCCCATTCAGCCATCCCGTGAGGCGATTGCGGGTATCCGCGGGACCCACGACCGGACTCACGGGGGTCTTGATCGGCGGCGCGCGCTCGATGGCACAGCGGCATCTTAAAGGGGACGTACCTGTACGCCCTTATGCCTGTCCGTGCCATTCTGTCGACGTACATCGTCGTGCGCCGGTCAGGAAGCGGTTAAAGGAATATTTCATTTTTATTGTTTCACTTTAAACATTCTTAAAATCACTGCTCCTGAAAAATGGTTGTTACTCCATGTGGAGAGTTCAAAACTGGTTCTAATATAGATCTGTGAAGTCACCCAAGTTTTGACCTGTGTCGAGTCCTGATGAAGGGGAGTGTTGTGTCACCTGTAACAGGTTGTGTTTTTTATAAGACTTATTTGCTAACAATTAACATTTTTCTGGACTCTTTCATCCAGTTAAGGTTTGATGCACCTTTCTATATTTCTAAAATTTCAGATCAAGTCAACAGTGGGTTTCTCTTCCCTGGCTAACGAAATTAAAGCGAAAGAAAGAAAGAACAATTGCTAAAGCAATTAAAAAAAAAAAAAAAAAAACATGATTTGTATTATTAACTGTATCCATTCTTTGCACATACTGTAGGTCCTATGATTCTTTGCACACCAGCTGAAAATTCCAAAACAGGCCAACAGTGGGTTTCATTTTATTGCCTATTGAAATCAATGAGAAAGAGAGAAATAGAAGGAGTCGTGCAAAAGCATATATGAATAATTTCCTATCTCTAGCTCTGATAGGTTCATATTGTTATGTGCCCTGGTGTTGGGTAGGGAAGGCATTAACACAACTCACATAAGTTAGGCAGTGTTCAGACATGTCAAGGAACTGAGGAATAACTGTAAATTGGGGGGTTAAAATATAGCATGGTTGCACCACCGACAAATGCAGGATGAAAAATAAAAATAAAATGTTTTACAGGCAGGCAATGAACACATATATACATTTAAATAACAAAAATGTATTCAATTGCAATATACCGTACTTCATAATATATGATAATCTGCACTAAACATCAGGTGGCACCTCAACATGTAACTATGTATTTAAACTTGTTAATATAAGTCCACTTTAGGGATGGGCCCGGTGCTCGATGCGAACCCATGTTCGCATCGAGCACCGGGTGTTCGCTCGCTCGGCGAGCCCAGAACTATTTTGGCCGCTCGCATCACGTTCGTGTGATGCGAGCGGCCCCGCAATGCATTGCGGCCGGCGCGGCCGGCGCAGTGCATTGCTGGCTGATGATTGGCCAAGCATGCACTGTGACCCCGCATGCTTGGCCAATCACAGCGCTGGAAACTCGAAGAGCCATAATTGGCTACAGGGAGGACGCCTGTAGCCAATTACAGCTCAGGGGCTTTAGTACACGCCCCCTCTTATAAAAGGCCGCCACGCCGTCTGCGCCGGTCACATGCTGTTCCGGCGTAGATAGAGCAGGATCGTTCTGTGTCACTCTGCTGGATTTAGTTAGAGAGATTTACTTAGAGAGATTTAGTTAGATTCATTTAGAAAGATTGATTTAGAAAGAGGGGCTTGTAGTGTGTTCGTGGCAGGCAGGCAGAGCTCCTATATTTTGTTCCCAGAAGCACCTATAGGACTTGTAGTGTGTTCGTGGCAGGCAGGCAGAGCTCCTATATTTTGTTCCCAGAAGCACCTATAGGACTTGTAGTGTGTTCGTGGCAGGCAGGCAGAGCTCCTATATTTTGTTCCCAGAAGCACCTATAGGACTTGAAGTGTGTTAGTCCCATCACACAGACCTATATTTTCTTCCCAGAAGCACCTATAGGACTTGAAGTGTGTTAGTCCCATCACACAGAGATCATATATTTTGTTCCCAGAGGCACCTATAGGACTTGAAGTGTGTCAGTCCCATCACACAGAGATCATATATTTTGTTCCCAGAAGCACCTATAGGACTTGAAGTGTGTTAGTCCCATCACACAGACCTACATTTTCTTCCCAGAAGCACCTATAGGACTTGAAGTGTGTTAGTCCCATCACACAGAGATCATATATTTTGTTCCCAGAGGCACCTATAGGACTTGAAGTGTGTTAGTCCCATCACACAGACCTATATTTTCTTCCCAGAAGCACCTATAGGACTTGAAGTGTGTTAGTCCCATCACACAGAGATCATATATTTTGTTCCCAGAAGCACCTATAGGACTTGAAGTGTGTTAGTCCCATCACACAGACCTATATTTTCTTCCCAGAAGCACCCATAGGACTTGAAGTGTGTTAGTCCCATCACACAGAGATCATATATTTGGTTCCCAGAAGCACCTATAGGACTTGAAGTGTGTTAGTCCCATCACAGAGACCTATATTTTCTTCCCAGAAGCACCCATAGGACTTGAAGTGTGTTAGTCCCCATCACACAGAGATCATATATTTTGTTCCCAGAAGCACCTATAGGACTTGAAGTGTGTTAGTCCCATCACACAGACCTATATTTTCTTCCCAGAAGCACCCATAGGACTTGAAGTGTGTTAGTCCCATCACACAGAGATCCTATATTTTGTTCCCAGAAGCACCTATAGGACTTGAAGTGTGTTAGTCCCATCACACAGACCTATATTTTCTTCCCAGAAGCACCCATAGGACTTGAAGTGTGTTAGTCCCATCACACAGAGATCCTATATTTTGTTCCCAGAAGCACCTATAGGACTTGAAGTGTGTTAGTCCCATCACACAGACCTATATTTTGTTCCCAGAAGCACCTATAGGACTTGAAGTGTGTTAGTCCCATCACACAGAGATCATATTTTTTGTTCCCAGAAGCACCTATAGGACTTGAAGTGTGTTAGTCCCATCACACAGACCTATATTTTCTTCCCAGAAGCACCCATAGGACTTGAAGTGTGTTAGTCCCATCACACAGAGATCCTATATTTTGTTCCCAGAAGCACCTATAGGACTTGAAGTGTGTTAGTCCCATCACACAGACCTATATTTTCTTCCCAGAAGCACCCATAGGACTTGAAGTGTGTTAGTCCCATCACACAGAGATCCTATATTTTGTTCCCAGAAGCACCTATAGGACTTGAAGTGTGTTAGTCCCATCACACAGACCTATATTTTGTTCCCAGAAGCACCTATAGGACTTGAAGTGTGTTAGTCCCATCACACAGAGATCATATATTTTGTTCCCAGAAGCACCTATAGGACTTGAAGTGTGTTAGTCCCATCACACAGACCTATATTTTCTTCCCAGAAGCACCTATAGGACTTGAAGTGTGTTAGTCCCATCACACAGAGATCATATATTTTGTTCCCAGAAGCACCTATAGGACTTGAAGTGTGTTAGTCCCATCACACAGACCTATATTTTCTTCCCAGAAGCACCCATAGGACTTGAAGTGTGTTAGTCCCATCACACAGAGATCCTATATTTTGTTCCCAGAAGCACCTATAGGACTTGAAGTGTGTTAGTCCCATCACACAGACCTATATTTTGTTCCCAGAAGCACCTATAGGACTTGAAGTGTGTTAGTCCCATCACACAGAGATCATATATTTTGTTCCCAGAAGCACCTATAGGACTTGAAGTGTGTTAGTCCCATCACACAGACCTATATTTTCTTCCCAGAAGCACCCATAGGACTTGAAGTGTGTTAGTCCCATCACACAGAGATCCTATATTTTGTTCCCAGAAGCACCTATAGGACTTGAAGTGTGTTAGTCCCATCACACAGACCTATATTTTGTTCCCAGAAGCACCTATAGGACTTGAAGTGTGTTAGTCCCATCACACAGAGATCATATATTTTGTTCCCAGAAGCACCTATAGGACTTGAAGTGTGTTAGTCCCATCACACAGACCTATATTTTCTTCCCAGAAGCACCTATAGGACTTGAAGTGTGTTAGTCCCATCACACAGAGATCCTATATTTTGTTCCCAGAAGCACCTATAGGACTTGAAGTGTGTTAGTCCCATCACACAGACCTATATTTTGTTCCCAGAAGCACCTATAGGACTTGAAGTGTGTTAGTCCCATCACACAGAGATCATATATTTTGTTCCCAGAAGCACCTATAGGACTTGAAGTGTGTTAGTCCCATCACACAGACCTATATTTTCTTCCTAGAAGCACTTATAGGACTTGAAGTGTGTTAGTCCCATCACACAGAGATCCTATATTTTGTTCCCAGAAGCACCTATAGGACTTGAAGTGTGTTAGTCCCATCACACAGACCTACATTTTCTTCCCAGAAGCACCCATAGGACTTGAAGTGTGTTAGTCCCATCACACAGAGATCCTATATTTTGTTCCCAGAAGCACCTATAGGACTTGAAGTGTGTTAGTCCCATCACACAGACCTATATTTTGTTCCAGAAGCACCTATAGGACTTGAAGTGTGTTAGTCCCATCACACAGAGATCCTCTATTTTCTTTGCAGAAGCACCCATAGGACTTCTAGTGTGTTAGTGGCATCACACAGAGCTCCTATATTTTCTTCTCAGCAGCACCCACAGGACTTCTAGTGTGTTAGTGGCATCACACAGAGCTCCTCTATTTTCTTTGCAGAAGCACCCATAGGACTTCTAGTGTGTTAGTGGCATCACACAGAGCTCCTATATTTTTCTTCTCAGCAGCACCCACAGGACTTCTAGTGTGTTAGTGGCATCACACAGAGCTCCTCTATTTTCTCTGCAGAAGCACCCATAGGACTTCTAGTGTGTTAGTGGCATCACACAGAGCTCCTATATTGTCTTCTCAGCAGCACCCACAGGACTTCTAGTGTGTTAGTGGCATCACACAGAGCTCCTCTATTTTCTTTGCAGAAGCACCCATAGGACTTCTAGTGTGTTAGTGGCATCACACAGAGCTCCTATATTTTCTTCTCAGCAGCACCCACAGGACTTCTAGTGTGTTAGTGGCATCACACAGAGCTCCTCTATTTTCTTTGCAGAAGCACCCATAGGACTTCTAGTGTGTTAGTGGCATCACACAGAGCTCCTATATTTTCTTCTCAGCAGCACCCACAGGACTTCTAGTGTGTTAGTGGCATCACACAGAGCTCCTCTATTTTCTTTGCAGAAGCACCCATAGGACTTCTAGTGTGTTAGTGGCATCACACAGAGCTCCTATATTGTCTTCTCAGCAGCACCCACAGGACTTCTAGTGTGTTAGTGGCATCACACAGAGCTCCTCTATTTTCTTTGCAGAAGCACCCATAGGACTTCTAGTGTGTTAGTGGCATCACACAGAGCTCCTATATTTTCTTCTCAGCAGCACCCACAGGACTACCGACTACAATGGCTGGAAGACCGCCAAGGGGAGGCAGAGCGTGCAGAGCCAAGAACACAGGGCAGGCAGGCTCTGTTTCTAGTGGACGTGGCCGTGGACGTGGACGTGGTCGTGCATCGCCATCAGCACGTGGCCATGGGACACGCGCGTCTTTGTTTTCGGCAGCTGGACATGTGGAGCCGCATCATGCTGAAGGCTTGGTAGAATGGATGACCAAGCCCTCCTCATCCTCCTCATCCTCTCTCACCCAGGCTCAGGGTACTGGCAGAGCAGCTGCCAACGCGTACTCAATGGCATCATCAGCCACCCCTTCCCTAGACCCACCATGTCCTCCTGAGGAGTCCCCCGAACTCTTTGAGCACAGTGTTGGGTACATGCTCCAGGAGGATGCCCAACGATTCGAAGGCTCGGATGATGATACCCAGCTTGAGGAATCTGGCAGTACTGTTCCACCAGCTGCAGCTTACTGCCAGGTTTGCTCTAGTGGTGAAGAGGGAGGGGATGATGAGGTCACTGACTCCACGTGGGTGCCTGAAGGGAGAGAGGATGAGGAGGAGGACGAGGAGGAGGAGGATGCGGCGTCACATGTCCAACGAGGCAGGATGCCCCCTGGAGGCCAGCTAGAGGCCAGCACAGCAACTGTACAACACCGCAGAGCTCCGCCTGTGCAGGGCGCTGCCTCTGCACGTTATCAGAAAAGTTCTTTGGTGTGGGCCTTTTTTGAGACGAGTGCATCAGATCGCACCACTGTTATTTGCAATATTTGTCTCAAGCGAATCTCGCGTGGCCAAAACATCAGCCGCTTGGGCACCACAAGCATGACCAGACATATGTCGACCTGCCATGCAGCTCGTTGGCAGGCACACATAAAAGACCCACAC
The DNA here is from genome assembly GCA_028564925.1 of Lithobates sylvaticus. Lineage (NCBI taxonomy): Eukaryota > Metazoa > Chordata > Amphibia > Anura > Ranidae > Lithobates > Lithobates sylvaticus. Next base: position 196,968,671 of record CM053029.1, read on the forward strand.
CAAAGAACTAAGCGGACCTCTCCTTGCTCCTCATCAGCTGGGATCTCCATCCCCACTACACCTTCAGTCCTCTCTGAAAGCTGCTCTGAGAGGACTGAAGGTGTAGAATTAGGTGTGTCACAACCAAGTACTTGCAGTACACCGACGTCCGATTGCAGCAGGCAAATTTTCCTGCCCCAGCTGCTGGACCGTAGAAAGAAGTACACTCCCAGCCATCCACATGCCCAGCGGTTGAATTCTAGCTTGGCTAAATTGCTAGCACTTCAACTGCTGCCTTTTCAGTTGGTAGACTCGGCCCCCTTCCGTGAGTTTGTTCAATGTGCGGTTCCTCAGTGGCAGGTTCCCAAACGCCACTTTTTCTCACGGAAGGCGATTCCGTCTCTCTACCGGCATGTGGAAGGCAATGTCCATGCCTCGCTGGACAGGGCGGTCAGCGGTAAGGTGCATATTACCGCTGACTCATGGTCCAGCAGGCATGGACAGGGACGGTACCTTTCTTTCACGGCCCATTGGGTCACTCTATTGGCAGCTGGGAGGGATGCAGGACAAGGTGCAGTAGTGTTGGAGGTTGTTCCGCCACCACGCCTCCAAAACGCTACTACTGCTACTGGTTGTGACACACCTCTCTCCTCCACCCCCTCCTCTTCTTATTCCTCCAGTGCTCTGTCCTTGGAACCAGCGGTGCTCCGTAGGCGTACAAGGGGCTACGCAAGTACGCAGGCAAAAAGATGCCATGCCGTGCTTGCGCTGGTGTGTTTGGGGGACAGGAGCCACACTGGGCCAGAGGTTCTGGCATCTCTGCAGGGGCAGGCCGAGAGGTGGTTGACGCCACGTCAGCTTAAGCCAGGAATGGTCGTTTCTGACAATGGCACCAACCTCCTCTCCGCCCTGCGACAGGGGCAGCTCACCCATGTGCCCTGCATGGCTCACGTCCTCAACCTGGTGGTGCAGCGGTTCTTGGGCAGGTTCCCAGGCTTACAGGATGTCCTGAGGCAGGCCAGGAAAGTCTGTGTGCATTTCCGCCGATCTTATAATGCCAGTGCTCGGCTGACTGAGCTGCAAAAGGAGCTGAACCTGCCCAAGAACCGCCTAATATGTGACATGCCCACCAGGTGGAACTCAACGTTGGCCATGCTGCAGCGACTGCACACGCAGCACAGGGCCATCAATGAGTACCTTTGCGACTACGGCACCAGGACAGGGTCAGGGGAGCTTGGTTTTTTTTCCCCACGTCAGTGGAGCATGATCAGGGATGCATGCACTGTCCTCTCACCATTTGAGGAGGCCACGAGGATGGTGAGCAGTGACAGTGCATGCATCAGTGACACTGTCCCTCTTGTCCACCTGTTGGAGCATACGCTGCGTGGGATAATGGACAGGGCACTTGAGGCAGAACAGAGGCAGGAAGAGGAGGACTTCCTTGCCTCTCAAGGCCCCCTTTATCCGGACAGTGTTCCTTCTGTCCCACCCATCACACAGGAAGAGGATGAGGAGGAGGAGGAGGAGGAGGAGGAGGATTGTGTGAGCATGGAGGTGGAGCCTGGCACTCAGCATCAGCAGCAGCAGTCTTTTAGGGATGATGTACAGTCCCAACAAACCAGTGGACTTGTACGTGGCTGGGAGGAGGTGGCTGGCGATCATGTCATCCTCAGTGACCCAGAAGACTCCGGACCGAATGCCTCAGCTAACCTACGCTGCATGGCCTCCCTGATCCTGCAAAGCCTGCGGAAGGATCCTCGTGTTCTTCGGATCAAGGAGAGGGACCATTACTGGCTGGCCACTCTCCTTGATCCGCGGTACAAGGGTAAGGTTGCGGACCTTATCTTGCCGTCGCAGAGGGAGCAGAGGATGAGACATCTCAGGGAGGCCTTGCAGAAAGGTCTGTGCAACGCGTTCCCAGAAACTGGGAGGTTACAAACTCCTGGTCCTGGGTGACGAGTTGCTGAGGCTTCGGTCAGTAGCAGAAGGAGCGGTGGGGAAGGTGGACGTCTGACCGATGCGTTCAGACAATTTTTTAGTCCGCAGCCCCAAGGTATGATCGGTTCCAGCAACCATCGCCAGCGTCTGATATACATGGTGCAGGAATACCTTGGGGCAAGGTCAGACTTGGACACCTTTCCCACCGAAAATCCTCTGGCTTACTGGGTCCTGAGGATGGATCACTGGCCAGAGCTTGCACAGTATGCAATTGAGCTACTGGCCTGTCCTGCCTCCAGCGTTCTTTCCGAACGCACATTCAGTGCTGCTGGAGGATTTGTCACCGATCATAGGGTGCGCCTGTCCACCGCCTCGGTTGATCGACTGACCTTCATCAAAATGAATCAGTCTTGGATCACCACCAGCTACCAGGCACCTGAGGCGGATATAACCGAATAATTTTTAATGTCACATCCCTTCAAGACTGCCTATGCTGATGCTGAGTGACTGTCCTCTTATGTTCACTGACTATCCTCTTCCTCCTCCTCAATGATCCATGCCACCACACCAGTGCCTAAGGCACAATTTTTCAGCCCCTGTTTAACAGGGGCGTGTACATACAATTTTTATAAAAAAATGCTTCGCAACACGTGTGACTGCTGTGCTCCAAGTACAGTATCTGTGAGGGGTTGCAGTGTTGTGGCACCAGCACCAGTGCCTAAGGCACAATTTTTTCAGCCCCTGTTTAACAGGGGCGTGTACTTACAATTTTTAAAAAAAATGCTTCGCAACACGTGTGACTGCTGTGCTCCAAGTACAGTATCTGTGAGGGGTTGCAGTGTTGTGGCACCAGCACCAGTGCCTAAGGCACAATTTTTCAGCCCCTGTTTAACAGGGGCGGGTAATTACAATTTTTTAAAAAAATGCTTCGCAACACGTGTGACTGCTGTGCTCCAAGTACAGTATCTGTGAGGGGTTGCAGTGTTGTGGCACCAGCACCAGTGCCTAAGGCACAATTTTTCAGCCCCTGTTTAACAGGGGCGTGTACTTACAATTTTTAAAAAAAATGCTTCGCAACACGTGTGACTGCTGTGCTCCAAGTACAGTATCTGTGAGGGGTTGCAGTGTTGTGGCACCAGCACCAGTGCCTAAGGCACAATTTTTCAGCCCCTGTTTAACAGGGGCGGGTAATTACAAATCTTGATCTAATAGTTCACAGCAGGGCCCATTCCTGCGCCCACCAAGAGTAACTATGAGGGCCTACAGTCTTGTGGCAACACCGTCCACCACCACCGCCAAAGGCCCAATTTTTCTGCCCTGTTCATCAGGTGCTTGCAATTACAAATCTTGATCTAATAACTCACAGCAGGGCCCATTCCTGCGCCCACCAAGAGTAACTATGAGGGCCTACAGTCTTGTGGCAACACCGTCCACCACCACCGCCAAAGGCCCAATTTTTCTGCCCTGTTCATCAGGTGCTTGCAATTACAAATCTTGATCTAATAACTCACAGCAGGGCCCATTCCTGCGCCCACCAAGAGTAACTGTGAGAGCTTACAGTCTTGTGGCAACACCGTCCACCACCACCACCACCACCCCCAATTTTTCTGCCCTGTTCAACAGGTGCATGCAATTACAAATCTTGATCTATTAACTCACAGCAGGGCCCATTCCTGTGCCCACCAGTCTTGTGGCTACACCAACATCTAATAGGGCAAATTTCTGCAGAGTATATACGCCAGGCCCCTACTTTCAAACATCCAACTTACAAACGACTCCTACTTGCAAATGGAAAGAGAAAACAGGAAGTGAGAGGAAATCTACCCCTAGGAAGGGAAATTCTATCCTGTTAGATTTAATTTGGGAAAAAGGTATCTCCTCTCTACTGATACTTTATCACCAATCCTTGTTTCAATTAAAACCCCACTTTTTCCAAAAACATTTGTCATTGGGACGGAAAGTGAGGTGACATGTTCTGAACAGATGTGCAAAGACAGCAAATGTTACAGGGGTGATAACCCCTCCCTATGTTCTCCAAAAAGCTTAAAAATAGATTTTTTTTGTGATGGAGCTACACTTCATAATGTACCTGTTCAGATTCTACTTAAGAACAAACCTAAAGCCGCAAGTGGTTTTAAATGGCTTCTTTTTTTCCTTTACAAATGTCATTTTGTGCAAGGACAGTTCTAAACACGGGAAACACATGCCACTTCACAGGCATACTTTAGACACCCCCCAGGTACCATATTTAAAGGAAAATTTCACTTTTTTTTTTCACTTTATGCATCATTAAAATGACTGCTCCCGAAAAAACGTTAGTTTTTAAAAGTTCTTTTTGCATTGATATATGTCCCCTGGGGCAGGACCCGGGTCCCCAAACCTGTTTTATGACATTAACATGCATATTGGCCGTTGTAATTAGCACTTTTGATTTCGAACGTTCGCGTCCATTATAACGTATAGGGTTCGAAAATTTGCGCGAACTTTCGGTCCGTTCGAAGGTTCTGGTGCGAACCGAACCCGGGGGTGTTCGGCTCATCCCTAGTCCACTTACAGACAAACAGTGTCATGAAGCCCTTCATAGAATACCCTAGATGTTAATATCCCCTTCTTTAAGGCTTAGCCCCCATACACACAGTTGGAAATTCCGACGGAAAATGTCCGATCGGACCATGTTGTCGGAAAATACACCCATGTGGGCTCCATCGGACTTTATCTGTCGGAATTTCTGAAAGTTTGAGAGCTGGATCTCAAATTTTCCGACAACAAAATCAGATCCTGGCAATTCCGATCGTGTGTAGCCTAGTCCGACAGACAAAGTGCCACGCATGCTCGGAAGAAATTCTGAGCATCGGACAATAAGCACTGAAAATCAAAGCGTACTATATTAAGATATAGGCCGCAATGATAAACAAATGAGAACTGACTACACGTACTGATAAGCAGATATGCACCGACAAGCACAAACTGTAGAGCAGTAACGATCTGAAGCACAAGTCTGAAAAGCGTGAATCGTCTCTAACTTCTACTAACACGCGATAAACACGAAATCAGCAGAAGGAGCCCAAAGGGTGCAGGATGTGGCGCTGAACTTCCCATTTCTAGTCCCGTCGTACACGGCTTACGTCACGGCGTGCTTGACGACCGGAAATTCCGACAACTTTGTCCGACCGTGTGTACGCAACACCAGCTTCAGACAAAATCAGACAGAAATGATCCGACGGATTTGGTCATCGGAATGTCCGACCGTGTGTACGGGGGCTAACAAAATTATTTCTCATGCATAGAATGTAATGGATCCCCTTAATAATGTATTATTTTTTTCATAGGGAGTCTCCACTATGCCTTGGATTCTTCAGCCAGCTATTATGTAGATGTCCAAAACTGAGGGCCTACAAGTGAGCTAGCCAGTTGTCTCCTTGCTATCTATATTCGTCTCACTTGGTGAGTGATCTCCCAGTCACAGGGCTATTATTTATGCTCTTGGTCCTGCAGTACATAGGTGGCCACACAACAGTATTTGACTGTACTGTATTGTTAATGTGTTGACTCACAGTATTTAATGGTTAACATCTAAATGGTTGCATTGCTTTACCATTATATTTCTACCAATATAACCTGTTTATTTTATCACAGCTGGTGTGTATCCTTCTTGTGTGACTGCTGAGAGACTCCCCAGCCAAGGTATTCTGGTGGTGTCAGTAGAGGTGGGGCTCCGCTTAGGGCCAAGGAAGAGCAGAGGACCCAAATCTATCAGTGGCTCGTTTGGGGTTAGCGCTACACTGGCATGAACAGTTTGACACTATTAATCAGGCATTTCAATGTCATTGCTTTTTTAAACCAATGCAGGGTCTCTTGGACATTTCCTCTGATGACTCTAACCTAGGGATAGCAGGATCCAGAAGCCTAAACACTTGGCAAGGAAAACTATCAGTCAACATTTGCTATCCACCCCCAACCTCTGACCACACATCAATGGATAAAATAGGTGAGCTCTAGCCTATACCTGGAAAACCTAAACATATGCCTTTCGGTGTAGCTCTTCAAAACTTTTGAAGATTTGGGGTAAGTGACCCTTTGCTTGCACCCCCAACCCCCCTACTCTAACTGTGAATAGACTTTTTGGACATCTTGATTGTTGAGATAGTTATAAGTATTCCCAGACACACACTGTGAATCTTTTACTGCTTTATATGTTTGGTACAATAAAAGATCACACGGACCACGGTTTTTCTTTAATCACAAAAGAAAAGGAAAAGATGGCGCGAGAACCAGCCCAACAATATAGAAGCAATCTGAATTAGTCAATAAACATATGTATACATATGCACTTTAGTAAAAGGAAATTAATTAATCAATCAATTAGTTGATAGTAGATCTGAGGAAAAAGTGGAAGCATTGAAACGCGTCATCTGACACGTCCACCCGTCACTTCCGGTTCACGGCATCCATCGAGCTTGCGTTCCACGCTGGTACGCTCTTCTGGTTCCGGGTCCCAGGCTCCTCCAAGGAAGTACGGTGCCCAGCAGAGCCGAACATCGAGGCCACTCTACATCTCCACCTTTGGTGCTTCTACAAGACGACGCTGGGAAACTTTTATCGATGCTACCTTGGACCCCACAGTGACCTATGGACTTCACCATTATATGCCTGATTCTCACTAATAACGTGTGAGTAGCTATTTGGCCTTCTTTTATTCTACAATAAATTGTTCAAAACATACTGCACTCAGTTTGGCGCACGTGGTCCTTCTTCTGTTTCTTTAATCACAAACATAAGTTTTAATGAATGTACACACATGCACAAAAACATATTAACATACTTGCTCATGTAACTACATTATCACACAGTTTTGCTCAAAAACAGTTGCTCTTCTATTTGTTGTATAAAAATCTCAAAAATGTATAAATTGTGACGAAACTTGTTAGCTAATATACATTTTGATGCCGAAAGCATGTCTTTTGTATCTTGATGTTTTCCTGCCAAAAACAAAGTGGTACAATGGGACATTTAAATTAGAACTATAGGCAAAACTTTTTTATTTTTTTGGATAGAGCAAGGGAGGGTTATAACCCCAGTCTGATTTTTTTTTTTTTTTTTTGCCACCTGTGTCCCATTGCAGAGATTTTCCTTCACTTCCTGTCCCATAGCCAAACAGAAAGTGAGAGAAAATCCTTGGAAATTAAGGGAATTCCTTGGGGACCCCCAGGCCAGAACTAGTGTTCCTATTGGAAGATTTTCCCTCTATTACTTTTCTGGGGATGTCTTAAAATTTGGGATTTTCTTTTACTTTCACTTTCAATGATAATAGTAAACAGGACAAATGGAGAAGGTGAATCTCTTTAACCACTTGACGACCTGCCGCCATCATTATACCGCGGCAGGTCGACTCGTTCCCGCAAATCGCCGTAACTGTACGTCGGCTCCTTTAAGAGCCATAGCAGGCATGAGCACGCTTGCCCACAGCACGGCGGGGGACCCGATCCGCGTGGCTGGTGGCCGCGATGTCCGTCGGCCACCCGCGATCGCGGGCATGAGAGCCAGAATGGGATTTGTGTGTGTAAACACACAAATCCCCATTTTGACAGGAGAGGAGAAACAGATCGTCTGTACCTGGTAATTAGGAACAGCGATCTGTCTCCTCCTGCAGTCAGTCACATCCCCCCACAGTTAGAAAACACTCGCTAGGGAACACATTTAACCCCTTGATTGCCCTCTAGTGTTAACCCATTCCCTGCAAGTGACATTTACACAGTCACAATCATTTTTATAGCACTGATCGCTGTATAAATGTCAGTGGTCCCAAAAATGTGTCAACGTGTCTGATCTGTCTGCCGAAATTATCGCCCTCTAGTGTTAACCCCTTCCCTGCAAGTGACATTTACACAGTGACATTTACACAGTCACAATCATTTTTATAGCACTGATCGCTGTATAAATGTCAATGGTCCCAAAAATGTGTCAAATGTGTCCGATCTGTCTGCCGCAATGTCGCAGTCCCGCTAAAAATCGCAGATCGCCACCATTACTAGTAAAAAAATTAAATAAAAGTGCCATAAATGTATCCCCTTTTTTGTGGGGAAAAAAGGACATACATTTTATTTGGGTACAGTGTCGTACAACCACGCAATGGTCAGTCGCAAAAAATGGCCTTGTCATGAAGGGGGGCCAGTGGTTAATAGATATGCCCTATAGGTTTTCACACAACTTTCACCAAAGATTCATGCATTTCCAAGAAAATGTGTAAATGTTGTGTGTGAAAGCTGTGTGAATCGTGATTGGATGATGGAAGTCAGCAGAGCTTCCCCTCATTTACTAAGCTTTGAAGCACCAGCACTTGCAAAGTGCACAGTCTATTTGTTGTTAGAATAAATTGGGGTTAATTTACTATCATAAATATAGAAAAAAAAATTGAAACCTGGAAAAACGTGGACTCCAGATGTTGGGTGAAAGACAGCAAATATGACATGAAAACATTCATTGCAATGTGAACAGTACATGCGTTATATCTAAATGTGTCAAATGTTCCAACTGTTATTGATCAGCAAAAAAGCGATGAAGGCTTGATATAACTACTGTACACTGCTTTTTCCCTTTTAAATGGACTGTGGAAAAGGTTGGATACCCCCAGGTGGGACTTTAAATTGACAAAACATTAATGAAATATGTAAAAAATTATTTTATTTATAAAAAAAAGGCACTAAACTAAAAAATCATCACATGATGATTGCTAAAATATACACTGACATATGATATAGATACACATAACACAATATCTTGCAAATAGATTGTGAAGGTATGTATATAAAGTAATTTCTCTCCAGCCTCCGAAAATACTTTCCGGTACCAACATCTGGGATAAGCTTTTCGGTACCCAGTGCGTTTCAGGTTCAAAGTCCTTTCATCGGGGGTAATTATATTGGAGGATTTTTATTTGAGATATGGTGAATGGCACCGTAAAACAAACACATTAAAGTGGATGTAAACCCGAAATTTTTTTTTTTTATGTCATAATGTAGAGTATACGATTTCCTATCATTTGAGCCCAGTCTTGCCACAAAGAGTTAATCCAGCTCTGAGCAATCCTCTTTTATTGTTCAGTGAGATAAATCTTGACAAACAGAGAAAAACTTTGTCAAATCCTCCCCCTTGCTGTGATTGACAGGTCATTTACATATCTCGTGCACTAGCCTAAGAGACATGCATTATTTTTTAATTCCCTCCCACTCCTTTCTTCTGCTGCTCTGCAAGGATTGGCTGTTCCACACCTCGGCATGATTTGGCATGCTGAAGTCATGTGGGGATTTTTCTGGGTTTTGACTGGATGTTAGTGATCATAGCAAAAGTTCAGTGTAAGAAATACACAGGAGAAAATGCATGTTGATAAGGGGAGTGTAGAGGTGGGCAGGGAGTCTACTGACATCACGACTCCACCCACTGAGCCCTGGAAAACAGACCCACCCACAAAATCTGCAGTTTTTCGGGTCTCATAGCAGACAGAGGGGAGAAATTTGACAAACAAGTATACATGCAGGAGGCATGTATATCCTTCTAGATAACCAATATTGTAGTAGTTTAGAAAGGATTTAAAGGTTTACATCCACTTTAAGTATTGAAGCAAGAGTAGAATTGGCGTTGTCGGTGGATGGCGCATGTAGAGGTTATGGTTCAACCTCCAGATTAGGAGTATTGTAGCCAGCAGGAAAGGATAATGTCCCTGGTCCTTCAAGTATAAGGACACACAGCTAGGAATGGATGCTTTCAGGTTCAAAAAGGGGGGTCTTGAAGTACAAGTCAAATAAGGATTCTGGTCAGAGTCCTGCTACAGCGGTGAAACTGCATTGAATTGGTCACTACCGTTCCTTAGGCTGTATTCAGGGAGTCCGTAGGGCACACCATCAACGCTGGCAAAGTCTGCCTGAGTTTGACTAAACTGTAGAGGCGATAAGAATGTCTTATTCAAAAATGTCTTACTAAAAATATTATTTAAAAAATTGTTATCAAACAATCCTGTTTTTACATAGGTTGTAATATAAGAATAACACTTGTATTTTAATATTCATAGAGCATCCCAGCAATAACAGTGACATCACCTCTGCACAACATAATTGGCATTGGGACAGCCAGTCCAGGTCTGACAGGTGCCCAGCACAGAAGCACATGTCAGCACTGTGCGCCCGTCTGTCTTTCTGGCCAAGCACATTGCATCCTGTGAGATGTCTTTGCCAGATAATGACGGAATGTAACCTCATAGACAGGAAGAAAAATGGGATATTAGTGTAAAAGCTTTGGAAATAACAATATATCTCTTTGGATGATGTAATGAGAAATGAGGTATGTCCATACTGATACATAATAGGTATGCCCTTGTAACAAGCTGCAAAGTCACTCCTCTTAAAGTGTATCTCTAGGCAAAACATTTTTTTTTTTAGGTTTTGGATATAGAGTGGGAAAGGTTTGGACCCTCTGTCAAGTTTTTTGTTGCTTTGTCCCTGCTGGGGAGATTCACCCCTCTATCTGTACTGGTGACCATATTCACTAGAAAGAAAGTGAGAGGAAATCCAGTTCTACCCACAAATTTTTTTTGTTTTAAAATCAGCAGCTACAAACACTGTAGCTGCTGACTTTTAATAAGTACACTTGCCTGTCCAGGGAGCCCGCGATTTCTGCACCCCAGGCAGATCCATCCATCGGATCGGGTGCAGGCGCCACCATTCTAACTAAGGAAAACCGTCAGTGGAGCCTTGTGGCTTGTGCCCGTTTCCTACTGCACATGCACGAGTCGCGCAGAGCTTTGTGATTGGCCAGCTGTCTTCTGGGACACATGCAGGTTCATTATCATCACGTTGCATCACTGATCATCATCCCATTACTGATCACCAATGATCACATCATCAATGAACATCACATTGCTGGAACACAGTGTGCCCTTGTACACCTTGAGTCTGGACTGTCCAGCACCCCGTCCCCCTTCTTCTTCAAGTCCAGCAGCTCAGGGACATCCTGCAAGGCTAGCCTGCCAACCATAGCTGCCTGTGCTCCAGGCTGGGATGGAAGTGTCAGTGTAGAGAGGGCTGTGAATAAAAAGCTCCACTCGGGCCGTGCATTCCATGGAGCTGCTGACGTCACTTCCGGTTTTTCACTGGCCCAGGGAAACCGGAAGTGACATTGTAACTCAGGGGGAAAGCACCGCCCATGTCCTAGGGCAGTGCCAATCAAAAACAAAGCACCTGTAGTAATACTACGGGCGGAAGTATTCTGGCACAATGGATTGACATTCAGAAAATTAGCCCTGGTCTGACATGGGGTGTAGTGGGGGATACAGGTAATGGAACCTTTCTACTGCAAAGTTGAGCTCAGTGTTAGCATTTCCAGGCTCCATTCTGGCAGTCTGTATTGCCCCACTGCAAAAATCATCATTTCCTTTTCTTCTCTCACATTACATTATTGTATCAGATTAGTTTATATAGAGCAAGGGAGACTGTCTTAAAAAATGGTCCCTTCCCTTTCTTAAATAAAATCCATGGAGTTTAAAGCTGAAGCACATGCATGATGTTAATTGCATAGTTACATTGGCCCCAACGTAAGTATGCATATTTCATACCTAACAAATCTCTGTGATAGCAGCAGTCCTCTGGGTCCAGTGCAGTGGATCTATCTTGCCTGATCTGGGGGTGCGGTAATAAAAAAACAAAAAAAAAACAGGGGGGGATAATGTCTTCTTTTTTTCCTCTCCAGCTAGCTCTCCCTGTTTTTCTGTCTCTCCAGCTGTCTCTGCTGCCACCGGCTATGTGTGAGTCATTGACAGTTTGTCACACAATGCAACAGAGATGCCGGAACCAGTATTGCCTGTTCATTTCGTGCACTTCAGTACCACAAGTCACGATCCAGAAGTAACAACTGACATTAATTTTGGGTAGTGCAGAGGTGGTGTAGGAGTGAACAGGGAACGCTAGTTCTTTTAATTTCTTTGTGTCTGCGATGAAAAGTGCATGCATTAGGCCAGCTTTTCTCAACCCTTTTTCAGTCATGGCACCTTTTAAAAGTATGCAAAATGACGAAATGCAGGCTGAAGGATACTGACATCTGCACTGGATGATGATTGTACCCTCTCCTTGGCACTACTTCACATCATTGCTCCCCCTTCACATCAAAGTCCTGCCATTACATCAGAGTCAGCCCCCTTCACTTCAGAGTCTTGCTCTACAGTCCTGAATTCCCCCATCACATCAGTGTTCCCCTTCAAATCTCATCCCCCCTCATCCCAAAGGTGTTCTGTCAGGTTGAGGTCATGACTCTGTGCAGGCCAGTCAAGTTCCTTCACCCCAAACTCGCTCATCCATGTCTTTATGGACCTTGCTTTGTGCACTGGTGCGCAGTCATGTTGGAACAGGAAGGGCCATCCCCAAACTGTTCACACAAAGTTGGGAGCATGAAATTGTCCAAAATGTCTTGCTATGCTGATGCCTTAAGAGTTCCCTTCGCTGGAACTAATGAGCCAAGCCCAACCCCTGAAAAATAATCCCACACCATTATCCCCCCTCCACCAAATGATTTGAACCAGTACCACATCAGTGCCTGACCTCACAAATGTGCTTCTGGAAGAATGGTCAAACATTCCCATAGACACACTTCTAAACCTTGTGGACAGCCTTGCCAGAAGAGTTGAAGCTGTTATAGCTGCAAAGGGTGGCCCAACTCAATATTGATCCCTAAAGCCTCATGCACACGATCGGATTTTCCGCAGACAAAACCTCAGACTTTTGTCCGTAGGGCATTGGCCAGGAACTTGTCTTGCATACAAACGGCAAGGAATTGTCGGCCAACAAACACGAACGTAGTGATGTACTAGACGCACTACGAGCCAATAAAGAGGAAGTTCAATTGTCATCTGCCACCCTTTGGGCTCCTTCTGCTAATTTTGCGCTTTTCAGTTCATTTCTGAACGGCCATTCGTCAACCAGACATGTTGCGGAATCGGAGGAGATAATGTGTTATTTATTATTGGCCTTGGAGTTATTGCTTTGACCCAAGTCCAGTCCAGGAACAGGAGGAGGAGGTTTTCTTGGACCAATAATTGGTTGCTTTATTAACAGCTTCCGGCTCATCCTTGCCTCCGAGAATGCGTGTTTGTACTTTGGATTTTTGTCCGATGGACTTGTGTACACACGCTCAGAAAATCCGACAACAGACCGCTGTCCGCGGAAAATGTATAAACCTGCCATCCAACATGTGTCCACGGAAAGTTGGTCAACAATTGTCTGATGGAGCGTGCAAACGGTTGGATTTTCCGCCAACAGCCTGTCATCACACAAAAAATGTGATCGTGTGTACAAGGCTTAAGACTGGAATGCCATTAAAGTTCATGTGTGTATAAAGGCAGGGGTCCCAATACTTTTGGTAACATAGTGTGTGTATATATATATTATATATATATATATATATATATATAAATATAATAAAAAATAAAAAAAATAAAAAAATAAAAAATATATATATATATATATATATATATATATATATATATATATATATATATATATATATATATATATATATAGTAAAACTGCTATAGGGCGGTCGGTAAGTAGTTCCAAACCCAGCTCAGTGTTATCCAGCCCCTAAATTATTGCATTTATTATTATGAAAAGCCAATATAAAGTAAAAGAAGTGGTGAAAACAGCACTTGCCATTGAACCATTATTTTTGGTATATTCATTCATGGTCAGTGTAACTGGGGAGCTGTAAGGGGTTTATCCTTTGTCTACATACTTTGTACTAAAAAGTGTGCCTGAGCCTCTATCTCATCTCAGAACATTGACAGGTATGTATGCAGACACTGATTCAGATTACAGGCTTTACCTCTAATGATTCCATATTCCTGACATTTTTCTGAAGAGCTTCAAAGATTATTTTCTGTGCAGCACGACTCTGTTTAGGACAGATAACGTGAATTTAGCACCTTTGGGCAAAGGTGTTTATAGTAAAGCCTATATAGATCCTGCCTGAACAGGTAGCTTGGCCTGCAGCCTCTAAAAGCGAATGCCCACATCTCCTGCACTGTGCACATATCCTCCACTAAAGCCTAATTTCCCAGGCCCTAGGGCTCGGCTACAAAACACAGACATTCTGACACCAGTCTTTGGTATCTTCAAACCAATCAGCTCTCTGTTGACGTTTTATTGCCCGCTGTCACTATAAATCTGCAGTTGATAAGGAGAGGTAGATAAAAGGAAATTAGCCAAAAAACTGCAGGTAGAAGTTCTGCAACAATTGAAAAATGCAGTCATGCTTTTATTATACTCGCATGAAGTGTGATAATCGGGTTTTGGTTTGAAGTGTTGCTAGGGAGCATTACAATTTTCTCCTACAGATGTTTTAGCATATAATACTCAGAGTGTTGTAATTCATTATGAAGGCATTATGCCCTGAAGGTTGGTCTGCAGCAAAAAAGTAATAAAGGCTTACTTGTGTGCTAAAACACTCTAGTAAATTTGGGCCTAGCTTTAGTCCATTAAAATTGTCCTGCAGCCCCCCTAAAGCTTCCTGCTGCTGACCAATTTTACGCTACCGTATCATCTGTGGTCTGTTAATTGCTGCATTGCTGCAGAAAAACGCCTGCCTATATTCTATTGCAGGGGTGTCAAACTAAATTTTATCGCGGGCCACATCAGCAGTTTGGTTGCCGTCAAACAGCTGGATGTATCTGGGGTCCCCTACGTACAGAGTGCAGAGTCCAGGAATGCACTACATACAGAATGCAGAGTTCAGGTGTGCGCTGTGCACAGTGTGCAACCCCAACCCCCCTAAAGCTTCCTCACATTTCTCTCCTACCTGACCCAACTCTAGTACCTCCCTGTGAAGGCAGCTCTGCCTCGCCTTGCAGGGAGATGGATCTCTCAAGTTTTCAAGATCTGTTCCCGCCATAAATGCATGCAGGGATCTGTTAGTTCCAGTAGGCGCTAGGAGCAAAGCTGTCCCATGTAAACACAGAAGGCTTCTTTGTTTACAAGTGACAGTGGAGAGCGGAAGTGGAGGGTGAGAATCAGAGGTGGCGGAAAGGAGTTCTGCTATGTTCCAGCTGCAGAACTCGGTGCAAGGGCCACATGACAAGGCCTGTCAGGCCGGGTTCAGCCCGCTGGCCTTGTGTTTGACAAATGCGCTCTATCGCCTACTATGCCTAGTACATGTGATCAGAAAATCTGGTGAAAAATACTGCTTTCAAAACGATTGTATGATAATCTGATCGTTAGTACACAGCTTTTGAGAGCCAATCACGACAGTTCATGTGAAATTAGAAAGGAGAAAAACGAAAACATTGCACGTGCAATACCAGAACTATTGATTTTCTTTTAAATAGTACAGTATTCGTCCAAAAAAAAAAATCAGAAGACCAAGACCATGCATGCTCGGAAACAAAAGAATACATTACAATACATTACAATACAATACATTATGTCACTTCTGAAATTGTATTCTGTCGTACGAGAAGTTACGTAATTTAAATTTCCGAGACTAGCATGCAAAAAAAACGGACGATCATTCCATATTGTGTGTATTAGGCTTTGGCCCATTATTCCTGATCAGGGCAGCCATCAGAAATGTTGGGGCCCCTTACATAGCTTTAGGACTGGACCCCCCTGGGCCTGGCCACCAACATTCCCAAGGGTCCACCCACTGGCCGTCTCACAGAATCCACTGTAAATGGAGAGGAATACAATTTACAGCTTACCAATACTTAGATGTGGTGGCTGCATTCATATTTTTTTTTTGGTTCTGTTTTCCCCTGGGGATCAGCAACACACCTCCTGTATTAGAGTGCCCCCACTCTGGATGAAGGAGCAACAGAGACACAGCAGTCTGAGGAGAAGGGAGGTGGTGGGTGTTAGATATACTAGCAGATTTAGGTGAACTAAACAAATTGTAGCCATTCTCCAGCTCACACTTTATAATCAGTTACAGCAAACATTTTTTTCCCCTTTTGGGATAAAGGTGTTTTATGAATAAATAGAAACTGATCATTGTAAGCACCCCTGCCAGTGTTAAATGGAGGAAGAGGGCAGAGAGAGAGAGGGCAGGGAGAGCGAAAGAGAGGGGACAGAGAGAGAGGGGTGGAGAAAGAGGGGGGGTGGAATAAGAGAGTGGAGGTAGAGAGATTGGGGGGGGAAGAAAGAGAGAGAGTAGAGAGAGGGGGGGTGAAGAGAGAGAGAGAGAGCAGGGAGAGAGAGGGGGGCTGATAGAGAGAGAACAGGGAAGGAGAGTGAGAGCAGGGAGAGAGTGGGGCCTGAGAGAGAGAGAGCAGGGAGAGAGAGGGGGGCTGAAAGAGAGAGAGAACAGGGAGGGAGAGTGAGAGCAGGGAGAGAGAGGGGAAGCTGAGAGAGAGAGAGAGCAGGGAGAGAGAGGGGGAGAGAGAGCGAGAGAGCAGGGAGAGAGAGCAGGGAGAGAGAGGGGCGGAGAAAGAGGAGTGGTCAGGGAGAAAGAGGGGGTCAGGGAGAAAGAGGGGGGTCAGGAAAAGAGGGGGGTCAGGGAGAAAGGGGGTCATGGAGAAAGAAGGGGGTCAGGGAGAGAGGGGGTTCAGGGAGAAAGAGAGGGGTCAGGGAGAAAGGGGGTCAGGGAGACAGAGGGGGTCATGGAGAAAAGGGGGGTCATGGAGAAAAGGGGGTTCAGGGAGAAAGTAGGGGGGTCAGGGAGAGAGGGGAGGTCAGGGAGAAAAAGGAGGGGTCAGGGAGAAAGGGGGGATCAGGCAGATAGAGGGGGGTCAGGGAGAGAAGGGGGTCAGGGAGAAAGAAGGGGGGTCAGGGAGAAAGAAGGGGGGTCAGGGAGAAATAGGGGGCAGGGTCTGGTCACAGTGCTCTCACGTTGATGGCCCCCTGGGGCTCTCAGTCAGCAGCTTTTCTCAATGTGGCCATCGGATGTCTGTCATGCTGCTCAGGCATGCTGGAGGGGATGGAGCAGCGCGAGGATCTCCTCCTTCCAGGACAGACTCATCTCCCGAGCCACCTGTCACTGCACACTGAGCCCAGGGACGGAGCGGCTCAGTGGCCATCAAAGGAGGGGGAGGAGAGGAGCAGGTGGATTGAACCATGGGTTTTCCGGGGGGGGGCAAACTCTAGTTTCTGTGCCCATCAAGCTCACTAACTGAGACTACCCCCCATCATGCTATGTCACTAGCAGGGAGTCAGGAGCCAGTGCAGTGGGCAGCACCATTGGTAGTCGGGACTACGGTAGGGGGAGAAAAAAAGCAAAGGGGAGGTGCCAACTTGGGGCCCAGCGTCCTGAGGGACCAGCCCCCAGGATGTCGGGCCCCTCAGGGTGCGCGTGCCCCTTACACTTGTATGGGCTGTACCCCCCTGATGGCAGCCCTGTTCATTATTAAAACTATCCTGATGCTGGCTGAGTTTATACTGGTGTTTCCTCTGCAGTATCTTAAAGAGGAGCTTCAGGCTCCTTCAGAAAATATTCAGTCAGAAGCTACAAATACTGTAGCTGCTGACTTTTAATATTAGGGCACTTACCTGATTCAGCGGTGTCCTCACTTAAAGCCAATTTTTCAATCGGCTATCGGATGCTGGTGCCATCATCTTGATTAAGGGAAACCGGCAGTGAAGCCTTGCTGCGTTTTGTAAATGGGCCGGATGCTGGGGGGGGGGGTGTAAGGAGGGGTGGGGGGGCGAACTTTAGGCTCAGTTCGCCATAGTGAACTGAGCCGGAAGTGGGAGCAGGTAACTGATAAAACCAGGTACCCACTCCCCTTACCCCAAAGGTGCCAAATGTGGCAGTGGAGGGGGGAAGCAAACAAGCGGAGCTTCCCCTTTTGGGTGGCACTCTGCTTTAATTTGTCTAGTAAAACACCAACCAATGGTGTCACACTGCTGTCTTAGCCAATAAGGAGGGGAGTCCCGGACTGCCGAGACACTTCTGCAATATCACTGGATCTAGAATATAGATAGAATGCATTAAGATAATACAAGATGATACAACCACTTTAACAGATTCCTGCACCAATGCTGAACAGCGTGGATGAACAAATTCCCCTGCTGGGATATTGCATTCTGATAGCTGCTTGGCTGAATGCAGCCACTGTTCAGTCGAAAATGTTCTAACAGGCTGCTTCAGTAAGAATCAATTAAACAATCGACTTTTGTCGAAAGGAGCATCTGTCGGCAGGGCTATCAAGCAAACGAATTTCAGCCAATTAATCAGTAACCAGCAGAAATTTGCTAAGTTTATGGCCAGCTTCAAGTGGTTGTAAACCTCAGACATGAAATATGAACAAAACATATGCTTCTATAGTGTGTACTTGTCCCAATTAAAGTGGTAGTCCATGCTAAAACTAAAATCTCTGCATCTATAGACACCAACGACACTAACACTAACCTATCTAGCCCTGTAAAGAAAGAATCTGTATACATACCTTTTTGGAGGCCGCTCAAAACCGATCTGACCTGATCCTACTCTGAGCTGTTTCTATGTAGGCGGGTGAAGAGGAACCATGCGACAACAGAAGCCCCATAGTAAGTCTATGGGTGACGTCACTTCCCATTCATTTCACAGCCGTTGTCGGCCGTGTCCTCTGCAGAGCTTCCGCCGCTGGAGATCGGGTCAGATCGGCTTCCAAAAAGGTATGTACACAGATTTTTTCTTTACAGGTTTTAGCATGGACTTCCACTTTAAGAGCACTTTCAGAAAGGCTTGTACATTCAGCACTTTGAATGGATGTAGAGAGAAGACTGCAGATCAACAGGTACAACTTATGCAGGAGGATTTGTTTCATCTCTGTGTATCACCTGAGGATAGTCACTTTACTGGATATATGTAAGGGTTTACAACCACTTTAAAGTGCAAGCCCATGCTTTTCCTAACTAATCTTAAACATGCTCCAACCCCCTTCTAACTCCTATGGGAATGCAGGCCGCACCTATTCCCTCTCCCGAATACCAACTTCAATTTTTAAATAAATAAATAAAAACACAGACACAATCGATGGCAAAAAGTTTGTCCGCAGCATTTATTGGTGTAAATAAATATCAATAAATAATAACTTTTATTAAATGCAAATCCAAATTTGCTCAGTCATAAAGGACTCAAGCGCAAATAGCATAAATCATAACTAACAATCCCCCCTTTCAATGAAAATAGTGACAAACCACATATCGTGCATTGCGATAAGGGGAGAGGGGGTGGGGAGCTCGCTGCGCCAACACAAACCCACTGGCAGCTGAACCATGGCAGGGCTCCTTTATATAATGAGCCCCGCTTTTCCAGAACTTTCCACAATCACGTGACCTTCCCAAAAATTCCAATGGTCACGTGATACTTTTTCCGCCTAAGCCCTGTTTTTCCCGCTTAGGCTCTGTTTAAATGATCTAAAGGTACAGTACCTCTACTACTCCTACTACAACTACTACTATCTCTCCACTCCTCAACTCACCCCCCTCAATCTCCTCACGGATCTTAAACTTACTGAATGACATATCAGTATGGATGTCACACCACTTTCTCAAACTCAATCTTTCTAAAACTGAGCTCTTAATATTTCCTCCCCCCCCCCCCCCCCCCCCTCGACTTTACCATTAGGATCAACAGTACAACCATTGGTCCCTCCACACATGCCAGGGTGCTGGGTGTAATCCTTGACTCTGACCTCTCCTTCAGCCCCCACATCCAATCACTGGCTAAATCCTGCCGCCTTCACCTCCGCAACTCCAGAATTCAACCCTTCCTGACTAATGACACCACAAAGCAACGTATTCACTCCTTGATTATTTCCCGCCTTGACTACTGCAACTCTCTCCCTAATGGCCTTCCCTTACGCAGGCTATCCCCCCTTCAGTCTATTATGAATGCTGCTGCTAGACTAATACACCTCACTAACCGATCCGTGGCTGCTGCCCCTCCATGCCAATCCCTTCACTGGCTTCCCCTACCCCACCGTATAAAATAGTCCCAGTCATAGCAGCCGTTGTCAGAAATCTCTCCTCTACCCTGAAGCTGGCTGCTGGGGAGATCATGTGGTCAGACCGGAGTGCCCTCAGAATAGGTAAGTTTACACATCTTTCTTTCAGAGGGTAGCAGTGTTGCCAACCTACCAGATTAAAATTTACTGACACGACACCCAAAATTTCCTGGCATAGCCAAGTTTTTACTGACATTTCCAAAAGTTACAAAATTACAGTTTTAAGTGCAAATTTTAGTATTTAAGCTACAAACAAGTACAATATGCAATTAGCAACGTGATTTAAGATAGATATTAGGACAAAAAACATATTTCTTATTTTATTTTCGATATAGTAAGTAAGTAGCTCAGGGACAGGATTCAGGAGGGCAAGAAATTAGAATAGGAAGGCACACACACATGAAGTTGACTCTTGGTCCCTTCAGTCCACTCCAGTCTAAACAACACTGGTAGTCCCGCTCACGACCTGCCCTGCTCCTGTCCTGCAACCTGCACACCATGCTCTGGCCGCTCTGCTTGGCTCCCTTGCACCATGACATCACATGACACGCTCAGGCATTGCCTCCACCAGAGCTGCCCAATCACACAGTAGCAGGGGCTCGGATGGTCTCGGCTGGCTCTGGACCAAGCCGAACATCACAGCCATATTTTTTACTGGCAACTTTTTCCTTTTACTGGCATTTACTGGCAGGAGAAAATTGCCTGTTTTTTACTGGCTGCCAGTAAAAATACTGACGGTTGGCAACACTGGAGGGTAGTTAGAATATCAGTTAGAAGGGGGTGGGAGCAGGTTTAAGCTTAGAAAGAGAAAGCCTGGACTTTAAGTGTCAGGATAACAAAAAAAAACCTTATTAAATATTCAGCAGTGGTTTTCTATCTCTACATTGTCCCTGTCCTCACTTAATTGTTACCTAGTAAGTTGACACAACATTGTGTAGTTGTTGATCAATCAGAAGACAGGTGTGGTACCTTAGATAAGTCTAATAATGTCATGCTCCTTTTTTTTTTGGTGCATAGTTATTGTCAGGTTCGAAAGAATTTCACTGTCTCATTCACACAGGCAAAAAATGTCATCCTGCGGATTCCCGCTGCTAGTATCCTATGGATACTTGTGGCAGGAATCCCAGGTGTTATGATCAGACCTGGATGTAATCTATCTGCGTTAACCGCAGATAGCCCTTGGATGTGTTGGTGCCTGTGAATACAAGCTTACAGTGGAGAAGAGGTACGGTACGTCTCTTTTCAGCCTATCTATCAGTTATACAGGCTAAGCTGCCACTGCTGATTGTAACACCTGGGATACCGGCCGCAGATTCTGGCCCCAAAGGCTGCGTTCACACTGGTACAACAAACGCTTCGACTTTGGGAGCTCATGTCGCATGACGTGTGCAAATCAATGTTTCCCTATGAGAGTCATATTAACTAGTCTGACACAAGTCGGTCCGACTTTGAAAATGCTCCCTGCACTACTTTGGTCCGACTTTTATTTTTACTTCAGTCCATTGAATATCACTGAAGTCGGATCAAAGTTGGATTGCCATCCTAACTGATCCGACTTTGGCATGCGACTTGTGCTCTGAAGATCTTGAAGGGGAACCCCACGTCAAAAAAAAAAAACATACTCTTATCCGAGCACGCAGCGCGGGAGGACAGGAAAGGGGGGGGGGTGCTCGCCATATCAGGCCACATGCCCTTAACATGGGGGGTTGGTGCTTTGGGGCACCTTGATGGGGACAAGGGCCTCTTCCTGATAAACCTGCCATTGGTTGTCTTATGGGGCTTATCAGAATCTGGAAGCCCCCAGATCCTGGCCCCCCACCCTATGTGAATGAGTATGGGGTACATTGTACCCCTACCCATTCACCCAAAAAAAAAAAAAATGTAAAAAATAAAACACAGTACACAGGTTTTTAAAGTAATTTATTAAGACAGCTCCAGCATCTCTTTCAATTTCTTCTATCCTCTCTGGCTCTTCCCCATCTCCGCTGATGTCTTCTGCCTCTGCCGGTTCTTCTCCCCTCTCCGGTTCTTCTCCGATCTCCGCTGATGTCTTCTAGCCCTTTACGGTTCTTCTCCCTCTATCCACTGTCTTCTGCCTCTGCCGGGTCTCCTCTCTGCGCTATTTTCTCCCTCTGTTCTTCCTCTGTTCTTCCTCCGATGTTGACTCAACGCTCTTTCTTGCTCTAATGCTAGGTGCACAGTGTACCACTACTTATATATTGGCATGGGGTGGGGCCATTCGGTGACGTCACATGGAGGCCACGCCCCTTATGATGTCACCACCCGGGGCATGATGGGCGGTGATGCCACAAGGGGGCAGGGCTTCCTGCCTCATGCCAATATAAGTGGTGGCAATGTGTGTTTAGATGCCTTTACACTAATTAGAGGAGTCAAACGTTTTTGCTGCCGCTCCTGGATGCACTGACAGTGGTTTTTTTTTGTCCTGCCTCCAAACATCTCCAAACTCCTTTAAAAGCCTATGTGTGCATGGACACATAGACTAACATGCAGGGGTGTTTTTAAGCAGGAAAAAAACATCACACACCCCTAACAGCAGCTGAAAAAAGGTCCCATGTGCATGAGGCCGAGGCAGGGGGTGGAGCACAGACAACATTTTTTAGTACTTGATCCCAGGATGCACATTGGCTGCTCCAAGTGTAAGGAATAAGTTAAATGTGTCATGCAACATTTACAGTACATTCCAAGAAGGACACAGAAGGGAGTGGGGTTGGAATGCAAACACTGCTCCATACAAACAGGCAGCGGAAAGAAAAAGTACTTCTTAACAAAGGTGGGGGTCTAAATTACTTACTGCCAGGACATGCTGGGTCATTATATGGTATATATATTTTGCTACAACCGAAGGAGCTGCTGGATTGTCTAGGTACTCCTGCACTTCTCTAGTGATGACTCACTCTATATGGACCATCATATCTGTAAAGTGCATTAGACTCTATTAAGGAAGGCAAAAGCCCCCAATACTGTCCTTGAATATTTGGGGTCTCCAGGACCCACTCAAACATACCATGGTGTCCACTGTCCTCAGAAAGCACTCACCGGCTATAACCCATTTGGTTCCAGAGACGGTATCTTGTGTTAACTTTTCATGGGTGGGATGGGCATACCATTCTACGCACACCTCCTACTCAAGGGGGGTGAGTGTACTGGTACACCGATCAGTGGATTTCCAGGTGTATGACAAACTGATTGACTCTGAGGGGAGGCATGTGATCCTGCTATCTAAAGTGTACCAATTAAAATGCATTCTGGCTGCTTTTTTATGTCCCACCCACTTTTAACTCAGAGGCATTGAGAACCCTCCTGGCATTTCAGCTAAGCAACCCTGACCTACCTTTGATTGCTGTGGGTGACCTTAATTGCTATATGGACCCTGTCCTGGAAAAACATCCCCCTCCGGTGGCTGGCCGCACAATTGCTCGAACAGCACTGCAGAAATTCAAGGAGGAGGTGGGATGGATAGACCCTTGGTGGGGCCGCAACCCGCAGCAGAAACAATTCTCCTGTTTTTCTAAGATGCATCTCTCCCTCTCTAGGATAGATCTCTGCCTATGCACACCCCAAACGTCCCGCTTCCTACATGACATCAAATACCTAGTCAGGGGTATCTCCAATCATTCTCCCCTATTGGTCTATCTGATTTCTAAACCTGACACAACCCTGCAGAGTGCCCTTTGGAAACTCAATGCCTTTTGGTTAAACCTATTTCCCTCCCATGATGGCATAACCGATGCAATTGTGGAGTTTTGGCTACATCATGTGGATCACCCTAATCTGAATACAGCTTGGGATGCCTTTAAAGCATTCCTGAGAGGTATCCTTATTACTGAAGCTACGGGTATTAAATCTAAAACCAGTGCACAGAAGGAGCAGGCGAAGCGATTGGTGAGCCAGCTCGAGACACGGTTTATTGATAGCCCTAGTGATTCTAATAGGGAGGCCTGGCTGGCCGCGCAGGCGGTTGATCGTAGTACCAGTTCAGCAGCTGATAGATAGAGATTTTTCAATAGACTTGCTTTTTACAAAGAGGGGGAACAGACAAGCTGTCTACTTGCAAAAATGGTGAAGTCTTCCCAGACCTCCCCCTCTATTGGTGCTCTACGCACCAAACAGGGAAGGATGGTGAACACTCCTACCCAAATCATGCAGAAGCTGGTGGAATATTACTCAGATCCCTACCAGTCTCGTGCGAGCTACTCGAAGGCGGAATTGCAGACCTACCTCCTATGGGCCGTTGAGCTTCCCTGCCTCTCCGCATCCCAAAAAGCACTTCTGGACGCCCCCCATTAGAATAGAGAAATTGCAAGAGGTGATTAGCCTCTCCCCTACTTCCAAGGCCCTGGAGGACGATGGCCTCCCGATAGAAATCTATAAACAATATGGGGGACCCATTCTACCCCATCTCCTTAGAGTACTTAATTCAGCCAGGGAATGTCAGTGTCTGCCAGTATCTATGACTAGAGCCAATATTGTGCTTATACTGAAAACGGGTAAGGACCTGCTGGATTTGAGTTCGTATAGACCAATATCCCTTTTACAAAGTGATATTAAAATCCTAGCCAAGGTCCTAGCCTTGACACTCAATAAGGTTATCTCCTCCATCATTCACCCGGACCAGTCTGGTTTCATCCCCCAAAAATCAACTGCCATAAATCTCTGCAGACTTTTTCTTAACTTGCAAGCCCAACTGGATAATGTGGGAGACAGGGCACTGCTGTCATTGGATGCCCATAAGGCTTTCGACAGCATAGAGTGGCAATACCTCTGGACAGTTGTGGGTAAGTTTGGATTTGAAGACACGTTTTTGTCCTGGGTCCGGCTGCTCTATGACTCCCCACAGGCAGTTATTAGAGAAGCGGGACACATCTTCTTACTCTCCCATCTCCACAGGGGTACCTAACAGGGCTGCCCATTGTCCCCATTACTATTTGCCATTGCGATAGAGCCTATGGCCGGCTTGATTAGGTCTAATCCATTCACTTCACGAAAAACTCATGCTCTATGCCGACGACACCATGTTACTCTTGGGAGACACTTCTGACTCCCTAAGGACAGCGATGTCGGTCATCGAGAAATTTGGAGTGATTAACTAGACCAAATCCTCATTAATGCTAATGAATGCGGGACCTGATAGCCAGAGTCCTGCACTAAACAAATTGCCAGTGACGTCAAGCTTTAAATATCTGGGGGTATACATCACCCCTGAGACACGAGATTATATTCCCCTCAATTTGTCACCCCTGCTAGGTTGCATTTGAGATAGAATCAAAGTATGGTCGAGACTAAAAATGTCCCTGGTAGGTAAAGTAAACCTCATAAAAATCACCTTCATGCCACAACTTCTCTATATTCTACATAATACTCCAGTAGTGGTCCCCCTTAAAATATTTTGTATTATCAACTCCATCTTTAGGTCCTTCCTATGGCATGACAAACCCTGAAGAGTTAAGCTGGAACAATTGCAGAAACCCAAAGATGCAGGAGGCCTGGCCCTACCTAATCACTTGATTTACTATGTAGCAGCCCAACTACAGCATATTGCTCGGGCCTTGTCTCCGCCGCAAGGCAAGGTAGAGGGAAACTCCAAAACAGACTCTATCAAGGCCCTTATGTGCCATGTAACAGGGGTTAATGGCGTAGCAGAGGGATTGGAGGCCTTGGCCTATGTGAAATCCATTAAGAAGTTCCCCACATTTGCTCTGCTCCAAAAGATAGGAAATAAAGGCCAGACACTTACAGGCCATGCATTTCCCCCTTGAGGATAACTCTAAACCACCTACTGCAAGAGCCCTTTTTCAGGCTCGCCTGCTTATCCTTCAGCAATGGAAGGCAGTTCACCATCCCACGCTCAAGGAATGGATTAACCGTGTGGGTGACACTTTACGGCTGGAGAGGTTTATCTTCCAGCATAGAGGACGCCCTGGTAAATTCGATGCAATGTGGTCACCCTGGCTGGATACCCCGGGACTCTCCCCGGTGGACCTCATACTGGACAGACTATTAATCTAAACTAGTTGTTTAAGGTTTAAAATCTGTAACGTTGCTTAATAGACAGCGCAGTGGGCCCTGTATGGTAGTGTGTTGAAGGTGCATAAAGAAGATACCATGTTGAGTGCTGGTGTAAAGTGATGATAAGTATACTGATTGTACACTGTAACTTGTGGAATCTGGAATCTATGCCATGTTTGTAATTTCATTTCTTTAATACATTTCTTTGAGAAAAAAAAGGAAGGCAAAAGCCCTATAAAAGGAAATTAGTAGTTTAGACAGTAGACTTAGCAGTAAACTGTAAACACACACATACATACAGTATATTTGCAGTGGTCATAAAATGGTTGGTCAGTGTATAAATTATAGAAGCATTTATTACATTGGACGATTTTATTGTTAAAAGAAGCCTCATGCAATTTATTGAAAAACCCATATATAATTGCCTTATGATGCATTTTCTGAATGTTTCCTCACCTTCTCCCTCGCTCCCACTGTGCTGATAAAAACCCATGACCTACCCCCTCTTCCGCTGTATACTCACACAATTCTGGCACCAAGTCCACCGGCATTTTGTGACAATGTTTACTTGTGGCCGGTGTGTCTTCTACTTCTCAATATACAACAAATCTGTCTCCCAACTCTATAGAAGTCTATGTGGTTCTACTGCACAAGTGTAGGAAGAGGGAGGCAGACCCAGCATTTAGTGACAGTGCTTCTGGTCTCTTCTGCAAGAGATCTTTGCAGATACCAGTAATCGGCTCCCAGTACAAGAAGTGTCTCTTAATTCTTAACTTATTTGTAGCTTTTACATGTCACATGATCTAATAAAGAGAGTCACAAATAAGTTACTAGTGACAGGAGACTTCCTGTGCTGGGACCTGAGCCTTGGGAGATGAAAGTGGAGGATTCCTTTAAATATGCTGGAGTAAAGTTGCAACATTGAGTCCTTTATTGCCTATACCTGTGTTGTTACTAACAATATTTTTTACTTGTAAACCCTTGTATACTCATATAGGTTCAGGATTGGCGGAAACCCGAGCCATTTTCCGGAAAGCAGGTAAGCCAGACACAACAAAATGTGGTCATTTAGATCAAAGCTCTGACCAGGATTCCTATGACCCCGTGTAACCTGATTTGAGCATTTTTTACAATATAGTGCAATAAATAAATCAAAATGACTTATTTTCAATTTGCCCTAAGGTGTATTCACACCAGACCTTTATTTATGGGGCTTTCTAGTCTGCCTTTACTTTTCATTAGTAATCATCTACTTTTTATTCATTTATTTTTAATTTTAGAAGTAGCATTCATTTATTTTATTTTAAAAGAATCTGTAAAATTTGAAGACATGTCATGGTGCTTTAGGAAAAATAAGACGGCTAATGTGACTAGGCGTGTAATTGCCAATATCCCTATGATAACAGGAACATTTTGAAAACCAGTCTTGTACAGGGTGAAGGGCAATTTATGCAAATCTTGGACTTTTCCACCAAGATATGGGGAATGCTTCTGCCAAAAGTTATTTAACCGCTTCAGCCCCGGAAGATTTGGCTGCTGAATGACCAGGCCATTTTTTGCAATTCGGCACTGCGTCGCTTTAATTGACACGCTGCACCCAAACAAAATTGACATCCTTTTTTTTCCCACGAATAGAGTTTTCTTCTGGTGGTATTTGATCATCTCTGCGGTTTTCATTTTTTGTGCTATAAAGAAAAAAAGAGCGCCAATTTTGAAAAAAACACAATATTTTGTACTTTTCGCTATAATAAATATCCCCAATTTTTTTTTAAAAAAGCTAATTTTTTTCCTCAGTTTAGGCCGATATGTATTCTTCTACATATTTTTTGTTAAAAAAAATCGCAATAAGCGTATATTGATTGGTTTGCGCAAAAGTAATAGTGTCTACAAAATAGGGGATAGATTTATAGCATGTTTATTATTTATTTATGTTCTACTAGTAATGGCGGCAATCTGCGATTTTTATCGGGACTGCGACATAATGGCAGACACATCGGACACTTTTGAAACATTTTTGGGACCATTAGCATTTATACAGCGATCAGTGCTATAAAAATGCACTGATTACTGTAAAAATTTCACTGGCAGGGAAGGGGTTAACACTAGGGGCGATTAAGAGGTTAATTGTGTTCCCTGTGTGTGTTCTAACTGTAGGGGGAGGGGACTGACCTAGAGGAAATGACAGATCATGATTCCTTGCTATTAGGAACTCACAATCTGTCACTCCTCACAGAACAGAACAGGAATTTGTGTGTTTACACACACACGTCCATGTTCTGCCTCTCGTGCCCATGATCGCTCGTGGTCAGCGGTGGTCGCGACCATCGGGCGCGAGCATCGGCACCCCTGCAGTGCAGCGGGTGAGGGCGCGGGCCTACGGTGGTGCACGCAACTGCTATCCGGCTTAAAGGAGCTGACGTATAGCTACGACGGCTCGCGCGATCGTGCCGACCTGCTGCAGTAAAATGACGGCGGCTTGTCGGCAAGCGATTATAGTGCAAAAAATCCAAGTAGGGATTCCCTTAATACCACCAAAAGAAAGCTCTATTTGTGGGGAAAGAAATATATATAAATTTAGTTTGAGTTTAAGTACAGTGTTTCATGATTGCGCAATTACCAGTTAAAGTAGCACAGTGTTGAAAAGCAAAAAATGGCCGGTGATGAAGCGTATAAAATCTTCTGGAGTTCAAGTGGTTAAAGAGGTAGATACCTCTTTGTGAATGGAGCACTATGTTTTTCAAATATTTGAGTTCTCTTCAGTATTCAGCACTCACCAACCATTGGAGCAGCATGAAAAGAGGACATATGGTGTCCCACAACCTGAAAGAAGGTGACTGGAAAGCTATGTATAAGGATCTTTTGTAAAAAAATCTAAAGTGTGAGGGGCTCCAAGGGGGTGGAGGACGGGAAATTTTTTTTTTTACAGATCCGCAATTCTGTTCAGCCACTGCTATGCTTCTCATACCTGCGCCTCCCTGTCTAGGCAAGCAAGTGGCACTACTATTTCCTGTTTCTTTTTTGAAGTTTCCTGTGTCACCTCCCTGAGCACTGGACAATAAACGAGTGGTGAGGTAATGCTGATTCAATGTCCAATGTGCAGGCAGATGAGAAGGAAAGCTGCAAATTTAAAATAAGAGTCACTCACAAGAGTCATAAAACATAATTACAGATATTTCAAAAGATAAAATACATCATACAGTATATAGATAGTTTCAGCTGTGAGTTACACGTATTTAGTCCTGTCTTTCAATTTTGAAAAATCTCTGTACTGTAGATGTAAACCCAATCACTAAAATCTCAAATAAGATTTACATTTCAAAGCAATTTCAAGAGTCATTTTTAACCCCTTTTGCTGCCACCGATGTACGTGGTACGGCTGCAGCAATGGGGAGTGTGTGTATATCTGACAAACCAACTGTCAGGTAGAAGCAATCCAGCAGCTCTGCAGTCACTAGATTGCTTCCAAACACCCCCAGTAATGGCTGCCCTATCTCCCATGCACGCCACCACCATGTATCCTGGGCTACGTGCACCTATCTGCGCGCCGCAGACCAACATGGCAGGTGCCACCAAGTAGAGGGGGCAGAGCTGACATCGATCCACTCTGCTCTCCTTATTCTTGCTGAACCAGAAGTGCCATGTAAAATGTAATTTCAGGGTCCCCTTTCATTTTTGCCTGTAAGACTGGGGCACAAACTGATGGAAAGGAATCTGCATTCGATCAGCATCAGTTGAGACATCGGGAGTCTTTTAGACTCCCGGTGTCTCATTAAAAATAACCTGTTACCAAAAAAAATGACAGTGGGTGGCCCAAGACTTTGTGCTGCCTGGGTTCAAGAATGAAATGCTGCCCTCTTCCTCCAAAAAAAGAATCACAACCACCAAAAGGCCCCCACATCCATTATTTTATATCATGGTAATTAAAACTAAAATTACATTTATCAGGAAGTCAGATTTACATGCAACAGCACCTTGTCTACATGCAAAATTTTATGACATACCACCATGTTACCGCTCCCCCATCTTGGCACCCTAGGGCATCCATGGATGCAGTGTGTGATATCATAGTGGGCCCCCCACCCCTTAGGGCCCGTGTGCAGTGAACATATTGCACCCATGGATGAAATGTCACTGGGATAGGGCAGTATAGGGGCGGGCTAGGGCAGTAAAGGGGTGGGCTAGGGCAGTATAGGGATGGGCTAGGGCAGTATAGGGCA
Organism: Lithobates sylvaticus; assembly: GCA_028564925.1. NCBI lineage: Eukaryota > Metazoa > Chordata > Amphibia > Anura > Ranidae > Lithobates > Lithobates sylvaticus. The sequence goes on from CM053029.1 coordinate 196,998,788, forward strand.
GGCTAGGGTAGTATAGGGGCAGACTAGGGTAGTATATAGACAGGCTAGCGTAGTATATAGACAGGCTAGGGCAGTAAAGGGGAGGCTCGGGCAGTGTAGGGGTGGGCTAGGGTAGTACATGGGCAGACTAGGGTAGTATATGGATGCGCTAGGGTAGTATAGGAGCAGGCTAGGGTAGTATATAGACAGGCTAGGTTAGTATAGGAGCAGGCTATGGCAGTATATAGACAAGCTAGGGTAGTATATGGACAGGCTGGGATAGTATATGAACAGGCTAGGAGAGTATATGGACAGGCTAGGTTAGTATATGGACAGGCTGGGTAGAATATGGACAGGCTGGGTAGAATATGGACAGGCTAGGGTAGTATATAGACAGGCTAAGGTAGTATATAGACAGGCTAGGGCAGTATATAGACAGGCTAGAATAGTATATAGACAAGCTAGGGCAGTAAAGGGGAGGCTAGGGCAGTAAAGGGGAGGCTAGGGCAGTATAGGGGCAGGCTAGGGTAGTATAGGGGCAGGCTAGGGTAGTATAATGGCAAGCTAGGGCTGTATAGTGATTTTTGAGCATGACAGGTTATGCAACATTTGGCCATCCAGTAGCCACTACCAGAAAAAATGATGGACACCCTTTGTGTCCTGTCACACAGAACTAACTCATATTACCTCTCTGTGGTTCTCTTCCAGTGCTCCCATAGTCTTCACTGCCTAACCTCACGCATGCATCAGAGCAGAATAAGGCGGGCTGGGCACGAGGCCAGCTGCACCCCTTCCTCCAGTTCCACTAAATAGAAATGCAAGCCTCACAAGCTGCACCCAAACATCGGCTGCTGTCGGAGTTGGTTGGGAAGGGATCTTTCATTGCTCTCTGTCTCCTGTGGGTACCCCGCCCTCTGCAGCACACACACCTGAGGCCTTCATGTGTGCTCGGATGTTTAACAGCCAGTCTTAGACTGTGTGCGAGCACCCTCACGCCTAGCAACTATGAGTATGCATGGTGAGGGCAGTAGGGCCACATTTTTACAGGGTAGCGGAGCGGTCCAGGGGGCAGTCGTCACCCTGCCCCTGGCTCAGTTTGCCCCTGGATGACACACAAAACTGCTGAAAAAAAAATCTTGGGCGTCAATTTGCACCCCTCTCAAAGTTCCACCCGGGATTATAGAGCCAGCACTGACAGTGATAAAAAAAAAGGGTAAGTAAAAAAAAAAAATTGTAAACAATTAAAGGATAAGTTTACCTTTCTAAAAGAAATAATAAATACACATTTTTTTTGCAGGTAAAAAATTTGCATTTATTATTTTTATTTTATTTAAGAAGCCCGTAAAGCATTGCAGATCACAGGTGCAATCTCAGGCTCCTGCAGACTGTCAGTGTATCTGTCTGCTCGTATCTCGTACGGGCAGGCAGTTACACAATGACAGGAAGACTCAATGAACTACCTAGAGCGCTCACTAGCACCCTGGTAGTTTATTGAGAACTTAAAGTCATTAGCCACAAAGGCTGTCAGTACTTGTAGTTCATTCACAGATCTCCGTGAATAAATGACGTGGCCGCGTGTGTGGAGTGTTCATGTGTAAATGTAACATGTTCCCCAAAGGTGAACTTATCCTTTAAAGTTACACTTAAAGAGGAGCTCCAGGCTCCTCTTTAAGAATGGGCAGGCACACATCAAATTGAAAATCAACTAAGTCCCAGCATCAGCAGGCAGTTGCGCTCCATTCACACATAGTGTCAGAGGTGCAGCAGAGGACTGTATCTGTGTCCTGACTCTCAAAGGAATAGAAGCAAGCAAACATTCATTGATGGGCACTGGTAGGCTGCATTGATGGGCGCTGGTAGGCTGCATTGATGGGTGCTGGTAGGCTGCATTGATGGGTGCTGGTAGGCTGCATTGATATACGCTGGTAGGCTGCATTGATATACGCTGGTAGGATGCATTGATGGGTGCTGGTAGGCTGCATTTGATGGGCGCTGGTAGGCTGCATTGTTGGGTGCTGGTGAGGCTGCATTGATGGGCGCTGGTGAGGCTGAATTGATGGGTGCTGGTAGGCTGCATTGATGGGCGCTGGTAGGCTGCATTGATGGGTGCTGGTAGGCTCCATTGATGGGCGCTGGTAGGCTGCATTGATGGGCGCTGGTGAGGCTGCATTTGATGGGCACTGGCGAGGCTGCATTTGATGGGCGCTTTATTAAAAAGGTGGGGTATACATAGGCTGGGGAAAGGGGTGGGGTCAGAGGTGGAGCCAGGGGTGGCGGCTAAAATGAGGTTTCGCCTAGGGTGTCAAAAATCCTTGCACCAGCCCTGACTCCAGTCCAAACAGCACTCTGCTGACTTTAAAAAAAAAAAATTAAGCTGAAACACCCCTTTAACTAGATGTTATTATTGCTAACAAATTAATGATTTAACAAAAAGTGTTTGACAGTCCCGCTCCCGGCTTGCCTTGCTCCCATCCCACAGGCCCGCACGCGAGGCTCCGGTCATCAGCTCAGCTCCCTTGCACCATGACATCACACAACATACTCAGGCAGAGCCTTTGCCCCTGCCGGCGCCACCTGAACACACTACAGAAGGCAATCGGATGATCTCAAATTGCTCCAGACTGAAACTGAGCATGCTGAGCGTCGCAGCCATATTTTTTACTGGCAACCTTTTCCTGACACTGGCATTTACTGGCAGGAGAAAAGTGTCCGTTTTTTACTGGCTGCTAGTAAAAATACTGACAGTTGGCAACACTGGGTTCACTGTGGTCAATGTCAGAAAATCCGCTATAAAAAATGCCATGCTGGAGTGCATGTATTTAGACAGTATAGCAAACAGTGCATGCATTTAGAAATGGCTGAAGGGGATCAGCAGTGCTCAGATGCTACAGAGGCTGAAAGAAGGTGAAAATAGCTTAACCGCTTCCCGACCGCCTCACACAGATATACTGCGGCAGGGGCAAGGGCACGTACAGGCAGAATCACGTACCTGTATGTTGCCCTTTAAGAGGCGGCAGGGCCCCGCGCCCCCGGGAAGCAGTGAGTTGGGTCGTGAGTCGGGTCGCGGGTCCCGCGGACTCGATCGCCTCACATAAGAGGAAGAATAGGGAGATGCTAATGTAAACAACTCCCCAATCTGCCTAGTGACAGTGTCACTGATCTCTGCTCCGTGTGATCGGAGCATAGATCAGTGACGTGTCACACACAGCCACGCCCCACACAGTTAGAAACACGCCCCTAGGACACACTTAACCCTTACACTGCCATCTAGTGGTTAACCCCTTCACTGCCAGTGTCATTTACACAGGAATCAGTGCATTTGTATAGCACTGATTGCTGTATGAATGACAATGGTCCCCAAAATGTGTCAAAAATGTCTGATGTGTCCGCCATAATGTCGCAGTCATGCTAAAAATAGCTGATCGCCACCATTTAAAAGAAAAAATAATTATTAATAAAAATGCCGTAAAACTATCCCCTATTTTGTAAACGCTATAACTTTTGCGCAAACCAATCAATAATCGCTTATTGCGATTTTATTTACCAAAAATATGTAGAATACCTATCGGCCTAAACTGAGGAAAAACATTTTTTTTTATATATTTTTGGGGGATATTTATTATAGCAAAAAGTAAAAAATAATGTGTTTTTTTTTTAAAAATTGTTGCTCTTTTTTTGTTTATAGTGCAAAAAATAAAAACCGCAGAGGTGATCAAATACCACCAAAAGAAAGCTCTATTTGTGGGAAAAAAAGGACGTCAATTTTGTTTGGGAGCCACGTCGCACGTCCGCGCAATTTGTCAGTTAAAGCGACGCAGTGCCGAATCGCAAATAGTGCACTGGTCAGGAAGGGGGTAAATTCTTCCGGGGCTGAAGTGGTTAAGTAAAAAAAATTAAAAAATAAAAATCGCCAATCATTTATGATGCACAGAGCATTGGCAAATGTAATGTCATTCTTCAGCATTTACATCTACTTGAATTCTTTATCCACAATATCAATCGGTTTTGTCATTTGCATACCTTTCACTGTATCAAGTGTTAAAAAAAAAAAAAAAGAAAGCTTCAATAATATCAGGTTGTGTGTGCATATAGCACTAAAACAGGTACTACCTGAATATTAATTTCCTTTTTATCAATATACTGCACATGCTTGTCAAACTGCAGTATTTCTATCAATTCTGAGATGTTCACAGACTTCACCAGCAACGTGCTTTTGCTCTTGAAAAGTTTTTTTCTTTTTCGTTTTGCATGATGGTGGTTTAACAATGCCTCACGCTTCCCCCACTGTAATTGCTGCACTGAATCTAACTATCTGCATACAAATCTAGGATTTGGCTCTGTCACAATCCCTCACCTTGGGGGAGAAGCACTCCCTCCTCCTCCTCTACCCTAGCCTGTCTGACAGGAGCTGTGCTCAAAGGACACACCTCTCCTGCCTGCAAGTCTTGCGTTCTACCTGTAAGGCTTTCACTGTAGGACACGCTTTCTAACACGGCATAACTCTATTCCGAATAGATATGGAGCAGAGGATTTTCCTGCAGCTCGGGGAAGACAAGGACCACCAGTTTAAGACCACCAAGGCTTAACTAACCCTCCAAGAGCCGAACATCCCTCAGGTAAGTTCACCTTTATCCTTTTTTTTTTGTGTATTAGCTAACATCAACCTTTAGAAGGCTCAGCGATAGGGCTCAGATTAAGCATGAGGCTTAAAAGCACCAAAAAGAATTAAAAGAGGAACTTAGTGCAAGGAATAATAAAAAAAAAGGATTGTAGAACAAAGGCACAAGAAAAAAAGGAGCATAATACAATAGGACAATGTCAGAAGGCACAAGAGAAAGAAAGCGAGAAAACAAAGTAAAATAAATTGCTAATTATCATTGCCGGTGGGAGTCCTGCCGTGGTGGAGGATGCTTGGCCTTCAAATGCAAAATAAGTTAAAGAGAATTGGGTAAAGAGTTTAATGACTCCATTCTGCTGCCGATGGGCCATTGTTAAGAATTGTGGATTGCCTTAGCTTAAGGCTAAGTAGACCTAGGCAGACCTGAAAACTTTGAGAAGTCGATGTCATGGCTTGGACGCTAAGATGGATCCATGTAAGTGAAGGTTGGAGGTTTGGTAAATGTTTGCAGACAACTTGAGGCAAAAGATTCCAAAAGATTCGCCTGCTCGTTTTTTTTTAGAGGACAAGGAAACATGCTCTTTCACGTAGGGACACATGTACCTATATTCTAAAGGACAAGACAATCAACTTCACATCTGGAACACAAGACCAACTGGCCTCTAGCTATTGGATTTGACTATTGCTAACCAATTTTTTTTTCTGTGTCAGTGGATTTTTTTTTTTTTTCTCTGGATGAGTCGTGGTAAATAATAATTAGCAAAAACTGAGCCAACCGGCTACAAGCGTCCTGGATTCTCACAGTTGCTGGTGTTATGATGAACATTATGTCCTGGAATGGATGAGGAAGGTAGGAACGCCATGGAATCCAGTATAATTTGTTTAATGGACCTGATTACAAATGAGCGATGGTTGTGGCACGTGTTACCATAACTGTGGTAGTGTGCATACAGCTTGTAGGTTTAGTGCTAGTTGGCATTGCAGAAGCATTTCCTTGGTCAGTTGAATTTAAATAAAAAAAAAGGGGTAAGATTGTGCTAGAGGAGTGACATTTTGATTTGGGTAACCTAGTCAACATACAATAGCTAATTGTTTATGGCCTATGCAATGGAGATTGAATAGTTTAGTAGTACATAGAAAAATATGAAATTAAATGATCTGTGGTAGATGCAGAAATTTTACACGCGCTAAAATATTTGGACAACCAAAGAAAACATTATTTGGCTGTACAGGAGCACTTTGAATACAGCATGACTAAATAACATTTGGGCTATTAGTTGCTTGGGACAGTAATTTGGAAAACAAGCATTTACTTGTACAGTGGCTCTGTCATTGATTGGCCAAAATGTCTTCCTATTCATAGGCAGAAAGAGTAAGGTTGATGTCAGCTCAGTTTTTCTAAGGGCCCATACACATCTCTGCGTTTCGGTGACGCATAAATTACAGAGCGCATTTTCGCAATACACAAAACATGCATTACAAAAAAGGTCTTGTGCGATATTAGGCATGTTAGGATGCATTGGCAATTCCATTTATTGCACATTAATGAGTGATGTATTGGGGGTTATTTACTAAAGCTGGAGAGGGCAAAATCTGGTGCAACTCTGCATAGAAACCAGTCGGCTTCCAGGTTTTATCGCCAAAGCTTAATTGAACAAACTGAAGTTAGAAGTGGATTGGCTACCATGCACAGCTGCATCAGAGTCTGAGTGCACGGGTTTTAGTAAATCTATCCCAGTGCGTGTTAATGAACATGCTTTAAAAGAAAAGTGTGGGATTTGAAAAAAAAACAAACATTCATACTCATCTAGGTGGACGCAGCATCGTTCTGAACAGAGCGATCAAAGACCACTGAGTGCGCAGTTCTTGGTCTTCAGCGAGCAGAGAGTCGGGGACTCTGGCTCTGGGAATCAGTCACTGGCTCTCAGCTCTACCTCTCCAGCACTCACTGGGGTGCCGAACTCTGCAGAGGACAGGAGCAGCTGGCTCAGACGGGGTTCACATATATGCAAATTGGATATGGGTTCCCCTGCATCCAATTAGCATGACAAGGGTGTGTGACTGGCTCTCAATGGAGCTGGTTCACACAGGACCGGGGCAGCCACGGTGCACATTGGAAAAGGGTCCTGTGCATGTTTGGGTCTGGGTTAAGGTGTAAATTCAGGCACAAATTCAGACCTGAATCACACCTGAACCAGACATGCACCAGACCCCATGCTGGGAAACCACAGCCGGAGATATGTAAACCCCGCCTCAGGCTCTCAGCGCTGCGCTAAGAGCCAGCTGCCAGTCCATGCATCTGGGTGGATCCCAACATTAAAGTCGGGATCTCTCCAGAGTCTGGACCAGCTAAATGATGTCAGCCGACAGCGGACTTTAGTCTGCTGTCGGCTGAATACCGGTCACAGGAATACAGATATATGTGCACTCCTTTGATCCCCACTATAAGTAGGGCCAACTTAGCTTTGGCCCTACTTTTAATGTATGGCAAAGAAGTTAATGGGTGCTAAAGGTTGTGCAGATGTGTAGATCACCTACCTACTGCTGCAGCAGCTGATAGTGTATTTGGACAGGGAATATTATTAAATACTGGTTGAAGAATTACTGGGAGATCTGTCATGTGATAGGAAGAGCACACTTCATAAAAATCTATGCTAAAATGATATGACTCGTTAGGGTTTAAAGTTGAGCTGAATATTCAGCATATCCTGAATAGCAGTTGTAATGATGCGCGCAGCATACTAGCAGATTATGGCAGATCCTAGGTTGTTCTCCTGTAGTGATGCTAGGTATAGTGGTGCTCTCTCTGCCACCTTCTGCAGAGTACAGCTGTGCATAGTAACCAATGTGTGCACCAGTTTTAGTAAATATTCCCCTGTGTCTGCATTGCACAGTCAGTGTACAATTTTTAAAAATTTTCCAACAGGAAAAGAAAGGAGTTCTTAGGACTCATACAAAGTTCTCGTTTGCTATAAAACTTTGCCTGCTAACAATGTTTTGGATTTCATGTTTAGTTTGGCTTCAAATATGTCCCAAATTTCTGTTTTAGGTTCCAAACACCTTTGTGATGCTTTGACCTATGTTATGTGTGTTAGCGCGTCATGGTGCGATTCATTTTGTGCCACGCGACTTGCAATAACACATTTGCCTTTATTCAACGCACAGGGATGGACAGATCTAAAAGGGCCCCAAAGGTTTTATAGAAAACCTGTACTGAGGAAGTATGGAGGCTGCCAATATTGACCTACTTGACAAAAGTTTAGTTGCCTGGCTGTCATGCTCATCCGGCATCTTCGATACTTTCTCAGTCACTAAACTAGGATAAGAATGTGGATCAGGAATACTGACCTCGCTGATCTTAATGCTTGTTCCATGTCAAAGTCTCAAACTATTTTCCCAGAGATGGCCAGTCAACTAAAAATTCCAGAAGGATGTCAATTGCCCCAGCAGACAAATATCTACAGAATATCAGATAGGTTTGGGGCGAATTCTATTGTTCTTAAGTGTCGTTATAAGCGGGCAATACATGTATTGTCTATGGAAATCTCATCAGAAAGATCAGAAGTTCTTCTATTTGGGTTCCTTTGATGTGGCTCTGTATGGGGTATAGGGGCTGCCATTGCTGGTCCTGGTTGTGTCCAGTTTAAATAATGTTGACCTGGAACAAGCATGCTGTAAATGAGTGTCAGAAAAATGTTAGAATGTCTATACAGGGGTTCCCCGGGTTACAAACAAGATAGGGACTGTAGGTTTGTTCTTAAGTTGAATCTGTTTGTAAGTCGGAACAGGTTAATTTTTTAAGTGTAGCTCCAGCCAAAAAATCTATTTTTAAGTTTTTTAGATAACATAGAGAAGGGTTATCACCTCTGTAACATTTGTTTTGCTGTCTGTTCAGAAGATTTCACCTCACCTTCTGTCCCAATGACAATTGGATTTTGAAAATTTTGGGTTGTTAGGGAAGCATGGACTGGTGATAAAGCATCAGTGGAGACACCTTTTTCCCTAATTAACTCTTATAGGAGTGAATTTCCCTTCCTAGGGGTGGATTTCCTCTCACTTCCTGTTGTCTTCCTCCGTTTGTAAGTAGGAGTCGTTTGTAAGTAGGGGACCCCCTGTACTTGTTCCAGGTCAGGTCCAGGTTGGCATCTCTTGTAGCATACGAAAAGGCGTGTTGTATTGCAATGTTTTATTTTTATGTAATACATGCATGTAAGTTTTGCATGGCTACATCAACCATTTCTTATACTCATCAGTGTATGTGTGTTTTACATGTGTATATATATATTTTTTTTTTTATTGCTTTTGATTATTGTGTTGGCAAAAATATATTATTTCTACTTAAAAAAGAACTTGCGTCAAAATGTATGGTCCAAGTCCAGAGATTTTTGTACAGATGAGAAACAAACAACCACCGCTCCAAGACTCTCCTTCCCAAGCGAATGCTCCTGCTCCTGTGTGGGAGTCCCAGGTGCTGGCTAATAGCACAATGATTGGAAATCAAAAAAGGAAGAACTCCGGACAGCCGCACACCGAGAAAATAAAATCCAAAAAGTTTATTTAAAAGCAAAAAACACTGCAATCCATACACGGCAAAAAAGGGGGGTACAGAGCTGACGCGTTTCACACCACAACTAGTGCTTACTCATAGCTATGAGTAAGCACTAGTTGTGGTGCGAAACGCGTCAGCTCTGTACCCCCCTTTTTTGCAGTGTATGGATTGCAGTGTTTTTTGCTTTTAAATAAACTTTTTGGATTTTATTTTCTCGGTGTGCGGCTGTCCGGAGTTCTTCCTTTTTTGATTTCCAAAATGTATGGTCCACTTATTATCTAGAGTGCCTAGCTCCCTAGGTGGAAGTGATGCCCCAGGCCTCTCCAGCATAGCGTAGGTGTATAGTACAATTTGTTTAATATATAAGGGCTCATTTAGGCGACTGATAAGGGGCATAGGCCGCCAAGAATCAGCGTATTTCTGCAGCAGGTAGCACAGGTGTTTGTGATCAACTGTGGCCGTACCCTGTACAAATCAATGACAGGCTGACAGGTGCCACGGCTCTTCATAGGTAACCACACGTCAAGTGGTCACATGCAGTTAGGGACAAATGAGTGACCCAGTAAGCAAACTGTCCCTAACTACAGGTACCCGCTCGATGTGTGGTTACATGGGAACAGCCGCAGCGCCTGTCAACCTGTCATTGATATACAGGGGTTTTTGACTGAGAACACCTGTACCCGCAGCAGTAATACGCTGATTCTTGGCAGCGTACAGCCCCTCTTGGTAGTCTGAATGGGCTCTAATAAATGCATGGTTTTAAAATGGACGGTGGGGATCTAAAGGATACACAGGCATGGAATATAGATGTAACATTCATTTTAAAAGATGATGCCACCCGTATTCTTCTTATTACTCTTACTATAATACAAGGCTGAATATCCAAGGTGGCGAATCTGTCTCCACACTTCGTCTATTCAGTTAACAAAAATACAGGGGGTTGTATGAGTGATGGAGGCACTGAGCGAATGTACCCTGCAAAGAGGGGAAGCCACTTGCATAGAACACAGAACATCACAGTTCTCACTGTATGTAGAGCTGGCTACTAATTTACATATTTACAGTAATTTACAGCATCTTCAGAGCCCCTCTGTGTGTATATATACATATAGATATTTATATATTTTATTTATTATTTCTTTTTTTTTATGGTTGAACTGGATGGACTTGTGTCTTTTTTCGGCCTAGCTAACTATGTAACTATGTAACTATATATCGCGTCATACATCATAGATAGTGGAGTTTAGCCATCACTACTGGGCCACACCAAAAAATGCTTTGATACATTCGTTCACCAGTGTAACTTTGAAAGAAATGACCATTAACTGCTTCAGCTCCGAAAGATTTTGCCCCCTTCCTGACCAGAGCACTTTTTACAATTTGGCACTGTGACTGACTTAACTGACATCTGCGCGGTCACGCAACGATGTACCCAAACTAAATTTGCGGTCTTTTTTCCCCACAAATAGAGCTTTCTTTTGGTGGTATTTGATCACCTCTGCGTTTTTATTTTTTGCGCTATAAACAAAAGAACAGCGACAATTTTGAAGAAAATACAAGCAATAAAAAAAAAAAAAAACATTAGTAAATAAAGGGAAGCTCTGCTGATTTCCATTACCCAACCACGTGCAAGCAAAAAATATTGTTTTCCTTATTTTCCTTGCTTGTGATTGGGTATTTTTTGTAAACTTATGTGTCACCTTATTTACTAAGATCTGGAACAACTACACTTGCAGAGTGCAACTGCACTAGCAAAGGGCACAGTATATTTGTAAATCAACCCCATTGGTGTAGTTCTGTAGTGACACATTGGGGGTTATTTAAGAAAGGCAAATCCACTTTGTACTGAAAGTGCACTTGGAAGTGCAGTCCCCCTAAATCTAAGGGGTAGATCTGAAATCAGTGGAAGCTCTGCTGATTTTATCATCCAATCATGTGCAAGCTAAAATGTTGTTTTTTATTTTCCTTGCATGTCCCCCTCGGATCTACAGCGACTTTACTTCCAAGTGCACTTGCAGTGCAAAGTGGATTTTCCTTTAGTAAATAACCCCCATTACATCATTGAATGAATTTTAAACGTAAGCAGTATAGGTATTTGAAATTGAGCTGGTATCAGCCCTTTTTCTGTGCTTGTATAGAAGGCCTGGCGTGTGAGTCAAGGAAGCAGTGCAAAGAGGCAATCATGTCATGTGCTGACAAGAAGCATGCTAAAAGGAGGAGAAAGTAGAGTGGCCAAGAGATGAGCTCATCACTGTGCTGCTTCTCCTTTAACTGTCCAGTCACAGACTGGGGCAGGTCCAGGATGACCTGGGCTCAGAGGAAGTGGGTTGACTGATGCTGACCTTCAGACTGAGCATGTCTAGAAGCAAAAAATATATAAATAAAATACTGCAGGGAAATATCTTGATTAAAGGTGCACACGTCTGGTTTTATTTTACCTTTTATTAGACTATTCATTTTTATCTTTTTATTTTTGTCTGGAGTTATGCTTTAATGGAACTGTGAGCCAACTTTTGCCATTTGGGCATCTTTCCAAGCTTTAGTAAATCACCTTGTCAGCTGTTTCATTAAAATGCCATTATTTTAGTGATGAGGCTAACGCTCTCCTCCTCCCCCTCCAGCTCAGCAGGGTGCTGACAACAAGCAGTAAAAGGGTGTGAATTTTGTCAATGGAAAACCAGCTTAGACTCAAGGAGACAGAGAAAAGAATGGAAAACCTTGAGCCGTGCAGCACATGGGGGAGGGTCTAAGTGGGCTATACAATGTGCTAGGCCGCATGTTGAGGGAAGGTCCTGAACTCCGAGCCCTGACTTGTGTCAATAAGACACTCCAGATAATCCCCTCATTATGGACTGTTTTGTCTTTCTTGAACCTAGTCCTCCAGCTCAAAACTTTTCAGCTAGAGGGGAACAACTTCTACAGCGCAAGTCCTGGCTCTCATTATTGTCCATGAATAAACACCACAAAAGATATGGAAATACAGACAGCATGGATATCTTTTGTTATTTCAGTCCGGATGTTTGAAGCTCACGGTGCTTTAACACTTGTGCATTATTCCATTGCTGCCAATAATAATAGGTGTCATGTTGCAGTTCCCTTTAAGGCTTCATTTTTCCCTTGCATGCTAGAAGGCCCTCACATGGGTGCAATGTAATCACACCGTACTTCACACGGTTTGGGCAATTCTGCTAAGCAGTATTTATTTCCTACTTTCTTTAGAGACTATTGACGCTATAAATTTTTTTTTTCTGAAGTTTCCTGTCTCTTTAAATATACAGTATATATATATATATATATATATATCTATATATATTATATATATCTATATATATATATATATATATATATATATATATATATATATATATATATATATATATATATATATATATAATATATATATATATATATGTTCGCCACTAGAGAGGTGCACAAAATTGTATATGCAATGATTATTAGCAGCTACTGCTATTTGTTCATCATTCACACCTTTTACTACTTTATGAGTTAACAAAAATTCTAAGAGTTTATGTCTATTAAGTTATTTTTAAGTATTTTAGCGCCTAAAGTGCAATGTTTTGCAATGTCGCGCCCCCCCCCCCCCCCCCCCGCCGCTTTCTGCTTACTTACTTTCAGTTCCAAATCTGACAGTTGGAAGCAGCTGGCAGGTATGGCAACGGTATGGCAACACTTTTTGTGCACACAGTTCATGATAGTGCATTGGATTTAAAGAGTTTGTTACTCTAATGCCGCTTACACGCGGCCGGAAATTCCGCCAGCACGAGACCGATGTGAGCTTTTGGTCGGAAAATGCGCCGTGTGTAGGCTCCATCGGACTTTTGCTGGCGGAATTTCGGCCAGCAAAAGATTGAGAGCATGTTCTCAATTTTTCCGAAGGAAATTCCGATCAGCTGTGGCAATTACAAGGCGCAAAATTCCGACCCATGCTCTGAAACAATTTGACGCATGCTCAGAAGCATTGAACTTCATTTTCGCGGCTTCTTGTAGTGTTGTACATCACTGCGTTCTTGACGGTCGGAATTTGGTGGGACCATGTGTAGGCAACATAAGCTTGAGCATAATTCCGTCGGAAAAAACATCCAAGGCTTTTCCAACGATAATTCTGATTGTGTGTACGCGGCATAAGGGCTAGTTTACACTTGCTTCAAAACATGGCTTCCGGACAGGCTGAATGGCAGTCAAAGCTCCTATCACTAAATAAAATGGTTAGCTTACAGTCCTGTTTACCCCTTGCGTTTGCTTTGCTTTGCTTCAAAAATGATATCCCATGTCGCTTTAGTGGTGCTTCAAATTGTCTTCAAAGCCTCCATAGAACTCTATAACAAAGCTCACTTAAAGCACCTGTAGCTTTTGAGAGGCTTTAATTCAGCTTTAGCTTCGCTTTGTTTTGGAGAAATTGCAGGTATGAGGTATCCGCACATACACAGGGCATCTGTCAAGCTTCAACAAAGCTTCAAAAGAGCATCACGGAAGCATCACCAACGCTCCACCGAACCATCAACAAAGGTTCATCGAAGTCCCACAGAAGCTTCATCGAAGCACCACCGAAGCATCAAAAAACACATCATGTAGGCGCTTTAATGTGTATTGAAGACAAAGCAAGTTTAAGGGCTCATTTACACTTGCTTCGGCTTCAACACACATTAACGGCTAGTTTACACTTGCTTCAAAACAAGGCTTCGAATAGGCTTTGTTAAAGCTCTCTGAACGCCAGTCAAAGCTCCTGCCACTAAATAAAATGGTTAGCTTACAGACCTGTTTACACAGGTGCAGGCACCTGGTCCTACCTGCTCAACATACCAGGGACAATTTTACTAGGTGCAGAGAATGTAAACTACAACTTGAATGGCTCATAGCTTACAGAGGATAATTTTTCCTGCTCCTGCCAAGCGAAGTAGTAAAAGTCACTCAAGTCATAATTTAGACACAGTTATGGACTCTCATGATGACAACTTTGACACTTGGTGGCTTACCGAACATTTTCACTTGGATTGAGTCACTTGCTCCTCCATACCCTAAAGTAGGGGTCTCCGAACTTTCTAAACTAGGGGCCAGTTTATTGTCCTTCAGGCTTTAGGGAGGCCAAACTGTGGCCAGCGGGAGTGGACATTTTTCCTGGCATCAGTGGGAGTAAATATCATCACATTTGGTATTAGGGGGAGGAATAGTGCCCCATCGCTGGTATCATTAGGAGGAATAGCACCCCATTGTTTGTGTCAGTGGGGGAAATTATGCACCATTGTAGATGTCAGTTGGCAGAATAGTGTCTCATAATAGTGTGTAGCACCCTTTAGTAGTGCTAGGTTGTTAGTGTAGCTGGTAATTGAAATTGAAAATTTAAGTTTAGCTCAGGGCTAAGCCTGAGCTATGAATCTGGGTCAGGGTTTAGTGACTCAGGGTTGGGTGACTCATCCTAACAGCTAACTGTGGAGGTCACCATTAGGCCTCAGGGCCCCCGGGACTTTGCTACAGATCTATAGGTGCATGTAGACTAGACATATGAGCAGGGGCGTAACTAGAAATCACAGGGCCCCATAGCAAAATGTTGTATGGGCCCCCCCCCCCCCCACAAAAAAATGGCGGGGCTTAAATTAAATAGTGGGCGTGGTTTAAAGGGCGGGGCTCAAAGGGTGTGTGGTTCGAGTCTGAGAAGAAAGAAAGAGCCCAGATCCTACACCACAATAGCAATATATGTATTCCAGAAAGTTTAATCAACAGATAAAGATACTCCAAACACCCGGTGTTAGCGCTTCAATAATCCTCACCTGTGCCCAATGCAGCGTGGTCTGCCCATGCCCAATACTGCCTCACCTGTGCCCAATGCAGCGTGGTCTGTGCCCAATAAAGCATGTCCAGTGTCCAATGCAGCCTCACCTGTGCCCAAAGCAGCATGGCCAGTGCCCAATACTGCCTCACCTGTGCCCAATACTGCCTCACCTGTGCCCACTTGTGCCCAATGCAACGTGTCCAGTGCCCAATGCAGCCTCACCTGTGCCCAATGCAGCCTCACCCGTGCCCAATGCAGCCTTACCCGTGCCCAATGCAGCCTCACCTTTGCCCAATGCAGCGTGGCCTCACCTGTGCCCAATGCAGCATGACCCGTGCCCAATTCAGCATGACCCGTGCCCAATGCAGCGTGGCCTGCCCATGCCCAATGCAGCCTCACCCCACCCATGCCCAATGCAGCCTGACCCGTGCCCAATGCAGCCTGACCCGTGCCCAATGCAGCCTGACCCGTGCCCAATGCAGCCTCCCCCGTGCCCAATGCAGCCTCCCCGTGTCCAATGCAGCCTCACCCGTGCCCAATGCAGCCTCCCCCGTGCCCAATGCAGCCTCCCCCGTGCCCAATGCAGCCTCTCTCGTGCCCAATGCAGCCTCCCCCGTGCCCAATGCAGCCTCTCTCGTGCCCAATGCAGCCTCTCTCGTGCCCAATGCAGCCTCACCCGTGCCCAATGCAGCCTCACCCGTGCCCAATGCAGCCTCCCCGTGCCCAATGCAGCCTCTCTCGTGCCCAATGCAGCCTCTCTCGTGCCCAATGCAGCCTCTCTCGTGCCCAATGCAGCCTCTCTCGTGCCCAATGTAGACTCCCCCGTGCCCAATGCAGCCTCCCCCGTGCCCAATGCAGCCTCCCCCGTGCCCAATGCAGCCTCCCCCGTGCCCAATGCAGCCTCACCTGTGCAGTGGAAGAGGTGAGCCAGACTGCAGCAGCCCTTATTGGCGAGCGTGGGGCTGTCTCAGATTGGGGGGGGGGGGGGCGAGCACCGGCCGCACGGTCCCCCAGCCAGGGGAAGTGAGGAGAGGAAGAGGCGCGCTGTCCAGCAGAGCGCTGTAATAGCTAACATTTGAATGTCCTGTGAGTTCCCGGGGCTCAACGTCACATAGCCCCACCTCTTGGCCCGGCGCCTTTGATGACGTCACATGTCCCGCATTGGACCGGCGTTCTGTCTATCAAAAGCGTCGGGCCAAGAGGTGGGGCTATGTGACGTGAGCCCCGGGAACTCACAGGACATTCAAATGCATGCTATTACACAGCGCTCTGCTGCCTTGTACGGACAGCGCGCCTCTTCCTCTCCTCACTTCCCCTGGCTGGGGGACCGTGCGGGCAGTGCTCGCCACCCCCCCCCCCGGGCCCCGGCAGTATGCTTTCCTCCTCCTCCCCAGGGGCCCCATAGCAGCTGCGGGCCCCATAGCGGCCGCGTGTGTCGCTATGGCGGTAGTTCCGCCACTGCATATGAGCTAGATACAAATGTAGTAACAAAACTGCAAAACTTTCAGCTGTACAAATGCAGTAAAATCAAAATTAGAGTAAACCATAGTAACAAATCAGAATTCATCTTCGACTGATCTGAATACTGAAACTGACTCCTAACTGGCGGATATGAGTCACTGCATTTCACACATCATTTCTGTTCTTGTAATATCTTATTGAATAAGCCTAGAAATGAAAGAAAAATCTTCTTACATTTGCCATCTGTGACCGTCTCCTGAACTTTTGTCATTTGCAGGTATTGAGGTTGAACTGTTTAATAAGAAATGTAGTCCAGCATATATATTTGTATTAGGAAATGAAGTGTAAAGTACCATTTACTTCTGATGAAGGATCTGGTGGTAGAGGATGAGGGCAAAATCGGAGAAGAAAATCATTTAAATCATCTGGCTTTCTAATGCTAAAGGTAGCCATAATAAATACATTAGTCATTTGTGGTGGTGGCACGTATGACTGCACACAATGTGTAGAGAAAGTGGAGGTGTTTTCTATATATGTCAATCTCATGCTTGTCATGCTGTATGCAGTATGGAAAATTAAAGTTATCATTAACTGCTGGTAACATATTTTTTCTGCTTTTTATTCCTGTTCTTCAAACATGACCCATTCCAGAAAGTACCTCATAGTCTGTTGATGGGTTACCTTGCCTTCTGATTTAAACCACTCAGTAATTAACCACTTGACCTCCGGAAAAAATGTACCCCCTTTCATGACCAGGCCATTTTTTGCGATACAGTTTACATAGGGCAGATCTCTGTCCTGTGTGTCTTCCTGATGATCGGCGGGTGCTGGCGGACATCCAATGGCCGACACCCGCACATCGGCTTCTGCTGTGACTAATCACAGTAGAAGCGGTGTGTCTCCTAAGCAGAAGTGCAGAATTATTTACAGAACGGCTGCCCTGTAGCAGTAGATCTGCTATAGGGCAGTCATTAAGTGGGTAAATACTCACCTCCTCTCCAATAGTTGAAATTCCAGGAGGGGTCCCTTGCCGGCGCCAGCCTCTTCTTCCTGGTTCCTTTTGGGAGCCTGTTCTCGCCTTTCTTGATTGGCCAGCACAGGATGATTTAACTCTTGCGTATGTACAGGAGTCAGTCATTCTGGACTGGCACACAGGGACTGTGCTGGTGATGTAAGCTGAGAGTAGCTCTGTGTATGTGCAACAAAAGCCTGCGAGCAGGCAGGTAAATTAATATTTATTGCAAAAGATCTCTTTTGTGATATATACCATGCTTTGTAATTTTGCCTTTAGTTTTTCTTTCAATTCTTTGCGTGAGTTTACTGGAAAACGTTAAAAGAGAAGTTAGTTTTGTATTTTTTTCTCAAATTAATCTTACCTAGGTGTATGCTGCATCTGTCCTCCATAGGCTCTAAGACGGAGCGATCAAAGACCACTGATCGCTCGGTTCTCAGAGCTCTGTGAGCAGAAAGCTGGTGACAGTCACCGCTGCCTGCTCTGCCTCCTTCAGCACTCACTGGAGCACTGGGCTGTGGAGGGGGGCAACCCCTTTAAAATATATTAGTAACTGTTGGATGCATACTTTTTCATGCCTCCCCAAAAATTTATCCCAGAAAAGGGTGAAGGCCCCTTGAACCTCCTTTAGGGAAAGGGAGCACTGACTGCTGGAAGCATGACATCACTGTGGGTGTGAACCTAAAAGGGAAGTTAAGTTGCTCTCTTAGGATTGGCTACAAAGATCTGAGGTGACTGGGTGGAGCCCGAACTTTAGTAAAAGTCTACGTTGAGGCATGTCCAACTGCTCTGCGGAGATTCAGCGCTATGTTTTATGGGTACTCATAGTATAACGCCTGTCTGGCACTGATGCCTGTCTGGCACTGATAGTAAGGACAGGCCTCTTAGACTATGTGAGTTTATGTTTTTGGGTGCTCACAGTCAAACTGTGACTGGCATTGTGGTTTGGTACATTTGGAAAGTTGTTACTTTCAATAAAGGTGAATTGCCCTATTTCCAACTTATTCAGAGTCCGTGTCTTTTTGGGGGGCAAGGCATTGGTTTGTTAGTTGGTCATAAATGAGCCTATGCTTCTCTGTAGTCATGAGGCCTGTTAAGGATGGCTCCAAATCTAAAGAGACTAGAAGTCACAGGCAGCATAGATTTGCTTAAAGCAGATTTACAGCTATAACTCAGTGGCAGCTGGTGTTCCATTTTTGGGGGGGGGGGGGGGAGCAAACAAAACACCCGCCACCCCCCGTTCGGTCAGTCCATCAGTCAACCCACCCCCCGCGTTCGGCCGGTCCGCCAGTCAAAATCCCCACCGTCGATCGGCAGTACAACTCACAACCCCCCCCTCGTCGCTTGCCTGTCCGCCCAACAACTCCGCACTTACCCCATCTAGGTCGCGGGGAGCTTCCCCCTGTGTCTCCTCCTCGGCAGCTTCCCCCTGTGTCTCCCCCTTGCCCAATACGGTTGCTTATCCTCTCGGCCATTCGGGTCTCAAAACCACTTCCTGATTGGCCGGGAGGAGAATCAGGAAGACAATAGCGCATATTAATTCACTATTGTCACACTTTTTTTAAGCCAATTAGAGCTTCAGGCTCTAATCATGTGCTTCCAAAAAAAAATTGAAATCCATGCGTCCCCTGCACCCCTAATGGAGCAGCCGCCACTGATCAGACTGTAGGAGCAGGAGTACCTAACATACTCACATGCCAGTAAGTGCAAAGGGTTGATTTTTTAGGATATTGCACACTTACAGTGCCTTGAAAAAGTATTCACACCCCTTTAAATGCTCCACATTTTGTCATGTTACAACCAAAAACATAAATGTATTTTATTGGGATTTTATGTGAAAGACCAACACAAAGTGGCACCTAATTGTAAAGTGGAAGGAAAATGATAAATGGTTTTCAATTTTTTTTTGTAAATATGTGAGAAGTGTGGTGTGTACTTATATTCAGCCAATACTTTTTAGAACCACCTTTCACTGCAATTACAGCTGCAAGTCTTTTTGGGGATGTCTCTACCAGCTTTGCACATCTAGAGAGTGACATTTTGGGCCATTATGCAAAATAGCTCAAGCTCTGTCAGATTGAATTGAGAGTCTCTTTGAACAGCAATTTTGAAGTCTTGCCACAGATTTTCAATTGGATTTAGGTCTGGACTTTGACTGGGACATTCTAACACATGAATATGCTTTGATCCACTGTAGCTTTGGCTGTATGTTTAGGGTCATTGCCTTGCTGGAAAGGGGAACCTCTGCCTCAGTCTCAGGTCTTTTGCAGACTCTAACAGGGTTTTCTTCTAAGATTGCCCTGTATTTGGCTCCATTCATCTTCCCGTCAACTCTGACCAGCTTCTCTCTCCCTGCTGAAGAAAGCATCCCCACAACATGATGCTGCTACCACCATAGTGGAAAATTTCAAGGGGTATGAATACTTTTTTAAGGCACTGTATGGACGATTAACATTTCCAGATTATTAATCTAGATAGTAAATTTTCACATTTTGAGTTCAGGTCCACTTTAAAATATGGATGCAAAAGATATTTTAGTGGAAACGTGCAAATTGCATTAAAAATATGTTAAGGTAAATGTTTCAATAATAGCTCCGGAGGAATACTAACTTAAATTACAATATACTTCACCTTTAACATTTTTCACTAAAATGCAAATCATTTAGAGTATAATTATTTCCCATTTGCTGATGAGCAGATTATAATGATAGTCATTTAAATGATATCACTGATTATATGTGTAAACAGTAAGCCATCGCTCTGATCATATGATCATTGATACGCATTAGGACAGATCTGACTCTCTTGATTATATTATGACTTTCAAAATTTTCAAAGCTCATGTCAGCTTAGTCTCTCTGTAATTTATCCTATCAAACGCGAAGTGATACATGAGTCACTGTCCCTGCACCTTTGAAGTCAATGCAGCATAATTTGTGTTTGTACTGTGTGATCTGTATCTTTTGCCTAATCCTGTCATCTTGTCTGCGTGTAAGCATTTCCATTTTATCAAAAACGTTTAGTTTGCAGGTCAGCCCTTATATTGCATTGGTTTCCTCCACTTACAGGCTTGTGTATTAAGGTTGTAATGGTGTATGTGGTGCAGTTAGCAAACACATTTTAGTTCACTGAGATGACTATGAATTCTGTATGACGGCTATGGGGTGCTGCACTTTGTATATTACTCTTTGCACATTTAAAGAAAAATTTAAGTCTGTTTAAAGGTTGGGTTCTTAATAAGATAACCATATTGTGTGTTAATATTTGAAGTTAACCTTTCCGTTTGCAACATCAATTTAAAGCAAGTATCTTCTGATGTTTATATGCACCTTTCAATGCCTTCTGAATAACTTTAGAACACCCAAAAACTGGGGTTTTGATTTGTTAACCTCCCTGGCGGTAATCCCGAATGTGGCTCAGGGTTAAATTTAAGTACCATTAGAGATAACTCCCCAGGTTACTTACCTTGTCCCCAGTATCCTGCATTGTCCCCCCGCTCTGTCCTCTGCCCAATGCTCTGTGTGTCGAGCTACATTCTCTGCGAGCAACGCATGGGGACGGAGCCCGGCGGCAAATTCAAAAAGTACACAAAACAAAACACATACAGTACACTGTAATCTTACAGATTACATTACTGTATCAAATCATTTCACCTCCCTTTTGTCTCCAGTGCTTTGTCCAGTGCCCTGCATGCACTTTTATATTATATATACTGTTCTTTCTGCCTGGAATTTGGAGATTGTCCATAGCAACCAAAAAGTGTCCCTTTACGTCAAAAGTGGTTTTAGACCAGCTAGAAAACAGCGATAATAAATTAGAACACTTGCAGAATTGTGCTATAGTGATTTGTGGGGAAATTAATTTTATTATTATATTATTATTTTTATAATTATTTATAGTTATTTATTATATTATAATTTATGATTTCGTGTTTCAAACTTTATCATACTACTATCATGTCTACTAGACTCTTGTTTGGACAGATTTAAGTGTATTACTAAAGGGCCGTACACACGATCAGACTTTTTGACAACAAACATGCAAATTAGCTGTTTTGGACCAACATCCGACCGTGTGTACGCTCCATCGGACCAACTTTTTCAGTTTTCATCGGACTTTTGTTGGCTGTGCGAACGGACCAACTTTCTGCCAACAAAAGTCAGATGGAGCAAAGTCCGATTGTGTGTACACAAAACCATCTGACTTTTGTACAAAGTACAAACACGCATGCTCAGAACCAATGAAAAAGATCAGACAACAATACAGAAGTTGACCAAAGGTGGTGCTGGAGTATTTGAACTTCCTCTTTTGAAGTGTCGTCAGTACGTTGAAACGTCACTACGTTCATGTTTGTTGCCTAAAAAGTCAGATCGTGTGTATGCAATACAAGCTTGGGGCCAACGCCCTTTGTACAAAAATCCACGGGAAAGTTTGTACAAGGTCCGATCGTGTGTATGAGGCTTAAGAATTACAGGCTTACAATATAAAATGCCAAATTTCTATGCTAAACAATGTACCGCTTTGAGACGCACAACTCTGACATAATCATACCGCCAGGGTGGCTACGAGGTCTCCTTAGTCGTGATGAGCCAATAGGGTGTCACGGGAAAGGGAAGGCCAACCTTTGACTTTTCTTCCCAAAAGCAACATAGGCATATCAAAGAATTCTGGTAAGATCAGGCCTATTTCTGACATTTGTTGCTTACAAGTTAAAAACTTTTTTGCTAGAAAATAAAATAGCGGTTGGTGCAATATTTTATGTCACACTGTATTTGCGCAGTGGTCTTTTAAAAGCAATTTAAAAAAAAAAATGAACAAAACTAAACAGTAAAGTTAACCCAATTTTTGTGAAAGATGATGTTACGCCAAGTAAATAGATACCTAATATGTCACGCTTTAACATTGCACACACCTGTGGAATAGCGTCAATCTACTGTACTTAAAAATCTCCATAGGCGATGCTTTAAACATTTTTAGTGGTTACGAGTTTAGAGTTACAGAGGGGGTCTTCTGCTAGAATTATTGTTCTCACTCCAATGATTGCGGCGATACCTCACATGTGTGGTTTGAACACTGTTTACATTAGCAGGCATGACTTACATATACATTTCCTTTGGCACGTGAGCACGGAGGGATGTGGCGATTTAAAAAAAAATAATTCTGATCACTTTTTTTGCTTATTGTAAACAACCCTTGTGACAGTAATAGGCCGTGAAAGGTACTAATTATGGAGGCATATGGGGCCTAAAACCCCAAACCCCTCCTCTGTACTTTAAAGTATTCAAAACGCCAAGATCGGCATCTTTGAATACTGTGGATTTTTTAAAACTGGCACCGTTGGCTGCCAAGTAAACCGGAAGTAACGTCATAACACCGCTTCTGGATTACCACATCCGAGACCCGCTCAAAGCCAATTCCGGCTTTGTTTGGGTTCCAAGCCAGCTGGTGGACGGGAGAGCTCGGGCAAGTTTCCTCCCGCTGCCTGTAATAACAGCTGAGCGGCTGCTTAGCCGCATCGGTTGTTATTACAAGAAAACCGACGGTCGGCTCTAAAAAACAGCTGCAGGCATCACTCCGGTACAACCACTTGAGCAAAATGACGTACAGGTAGGTGATTTTGCAGCAAGTGGTTAAAAAGTTCAATTGGGACTGCCAGCTCTTGATTAATGTTGTCGTTTTACAGTATAATTTATAAGTAAATGTCTACGTTACACCTGTTTCTATATATTTGTAGCTAGTGTATATGTTCATGATGATTTTTTCACAGTGACATTGGTGCACATGCAGCAATTCAGCTCAATCTCTCCATGCAAGAAAATCTTCCTCCAACCACTGGCGCATCAATGCTGCCTTCCGAGGAAGTGATGCAGTCCTACTGCCAAACACACTATTTGAAAAGGAAGGCGTCACTTGCTATTATTGGGACATTTACAGCTGTCCTTGCTGTAGAAACGCTCATTTTTTAAAACTTTCTAAATAGCCTTTGAATATTCAATAAATAGTCAATCTATATTAAATCAAAATCGCAACAGTTGAATATAGGTGGATATGGTATTACTTGGGAGTGGTATTTTTTTTTATTCGTGAAGGAAAGATGCTAATTTATTAAAAAATTACATTAATAAAATCTTTATAATAATGACACTATTAAGTTTGTACACACATCAGCTTCCCATGCTACAACATGTAAAATGCTGGCTCAGGAGGTTTCAGACATGAATCCTAGGTATGATGTGATACCCATTACAGGTGTACACAAGTCCTTAAATAAAGGTGTGAAAAGCAGCTTAAAAAAATTAAATATATCATACTAATTAATCAGAGTTTATGACTTTGAAGCTTGGTTCCTGGAAATTAAAATTTCTTCCAAAGGAAAAAATAATGGAGTCTCGTTAGCTAAAACAACTGTTCTTTCTTTGTTTGAGGTATGTCATTTTTGTTCTGTTTAATTCAAAATGATTTGGGATCATTTAAAATGATATAGGGAGAGTGGGACACCTCTGTAATGGCTGTGACAAATGTATGACATGCAAGTTCAACTGTACACATCTCATCAGCAAAGTCCTTAACCACTTAAAGTGATACTAAAGTAAAATTTTTTTTTTTTTTAAATAACAAACATCATACTTACCTCCACTGTGCAGCTCGTTTTTCACAGAGTGGCCCCAATCCTGATCTTCTGGGGTCCCTCGGCGGCTCTCGTGGCTCCTCCCCGCTTCAGATAACCCCCTGGGAGTAGCGCTCGGGGGGTTGCCTTGCAGGCGCGCTCTCGAATCCAGCATTCGGCATCTATAGACACCGAATGCAGGACTCGGCCCCACCCCCCGTCGCCGCATCAATGGATTTGATTGACAGCAGCGGAAGCCAATGGCTCCGCTGCTATCAATCTATCAAATCAACAGCCGAAAACACCAGGCAGAGAGACGGCGCGTCCCCGTGGGACAAGTTCGGGGGTTCAGGTAAGTAAAATGAGGGGGGGGGGCGCTGGGGGCCGATCACTGACATAGGATGCATTAAGGTGAAAAAACACTTACCTTTACAACCTCTTTAAGGACTGAGCCTCTTTCTGAGATGTGGTGTTTACAAGTTAAAAAAAGTTTTTTTTGCTAGAAAATTACTTAGAACCCCCAAACATTATACATTTTTTTCTAACACCCTAGAGAATAAAATGGCGGTCGTTGCAATACTTTCAGTCACACGGTCTTACAAGCGCAATTTTTTTGGAAAAAATATACTTTTTTTAACTAAAAAATAACAGTAAAGTTAGCCCAATTTTTTTATTGTGAAAGATAATGTTACGCCAAGTAAATTGAGACCAAACATGTCACGCTTCAAAATTGAGCCCACTCGTGAAATGGCGACAAAGTTTTACCCTTTAAAATCTCCATAGGCGACATTTAAAAAATTCTACAGGTTGCATGTTTTGAGTTGAAGAGGAGGTCTAGGGCTAGAAGTATTGCTCTCGCTCTACCAATCACGGCCGCTTTCACTTCTGCACGCAAGCTCGGCGGGACGGAGCGCATTTACATTTTTTTCTTTTTATTATTTATTTTACCTTTTATTTTTATTTTTTATACTGTTCTTTAAAAAAAAAAAATTGTGTCACTTTTATTCCTATTACAAGGAATGTAAACATGCCTGTAAAAAAGCATGACAGGGCCTCTTAAATTTGAGATCTGGGGTCAAAAAGACCCTGGAGCAGTTGACTGTTTTTATAACCCTCCTGGACGTAATTATGACATCCAAATTAGGAAAACATTATCAAAGGGTAGAAGATCAAAGCAATGAGGGAACACCAAATCCTTTCACAGCAGATAAGCTGAGGCCGGGTGGGGCTATTTGACAAACTCGGGTCTGGCTGTATCAGTATAAGGACCTTCGCTTGTTCATGACAAATCAACAACACACCGGTGAATAATTCTAATTATATTCATGCTGTTTTTACTAATACTGTGACTTCTAAATTCTATTCCTTTTATAATGTGCAATATACTGTAGTTTTTTGGTCAAATTTTTTTTGTCCTTTAGGTATTTCTTTATGATAGATGCTGTAACAGTACGGGTTTGGCGATGCTTTGAAAGATTGAGAGCAGGTTCTCAATTTTTCGGTCGGAAAAAGTTTTGATCGGAAATCCTGTACCAATTCCGACATGCAAAATTTCTACGCATGTTCGGAAACAATTTGACGCATGCTCGGAAGCATTGAACTTCACTTTCTCGGCTCGTTGTAGTGTTGTACAGTATGTCACCGTGTTCTTGACGGTCGAAAGTTCAGCAAACTTTTGTGTGACCGTGTGTATGAAAGCCAAGCTTGAGCCGAATTCCGTCGGAAAAACCATCCAAGATTTTTCCAACGGAAAATCCGCTCGTGTGTACGGGGCATTACAAGCACACCCAGGCCGGGTGTGCATAGCCAACACAATTCATGACTGAAACAAATACTGTATGTGCTTTGCCTATTTATGAAAAAGCAACAAGTTAGCTTTAAAACGCCAGTGATTAAATAATTTGCATACTTATATTGGGCCAGCCTGGTCCTATATAAGTATGGATATGTGATTCCTGATTGGCCTCTATGGAAGCTGTACAAGTTACTAAAGTGATGGCCATGATCTGCAGAGTGCCAGTGAAAACCAGGGGTGGTACTGTCACGATCTCCACCTCATCCAATCAGAGAACACTTTGCATTCATTGACAAAAATGAAAACTGTTCTCTGAATGGCAGCTATACCAAGCATGTAGGAGGGCGCTTGCACGGTGCAGCACCCAGAATATGGTATTTATCACCACAGTAGCCTAGTACAATAATAAAGGGCCTGCTCACGCAGGAAACAGACAGCTGCTGGACATTAAACTGCAGGGACTTAAGGGCCGTACACACGGGCCGAACATTGGGCGGCATCGACTCGTTCAATAGAAACCGGACCATGTGTACAGCAGCCGGTCTGACAGTTTGGCCAGCTTCCGTTAAAGGAACATGACCAAAAAAGGTCTGCTAAGTCAGTGGCTGAGAGCGCTGACCGATGCGTTCTGGGGGGGGGGGGGTGTCCCCCTGTCAGAACACAATAGCACAATAGCTAGGCTTTAGTGTCCTGGCTGCAGTGAGCAGGCAGTATGGGGCGGTGTTGTGCACATTTCAGCACATCATACAGCTTCCTTTTTTTTCTGTACAAACTTTATTTTAATACACAAAAGTGAACCTTCGCTCATATCACTGTGTAGCAGGGCGCTGCATTGCTAAACAGTGACATTTTAGCATTTCGCATTTTATCGCTGCTCACTTTACCACACCTCCTCCAGAGCGTGTTGCAGTGCGACTAGGACACACTCATAACAACTATTTTCTGTGTGTCCTAGCGGTGACCTGCATTCTTCCAGTGTGGTAAAACTCAAGTCACCAAACTGTGTGTGAACAGGGCCATAGAGCTGGCCCAATGTAAGTATGCAAAATATATAATTGCTGGAGTTCAGCTTTAAAGGAAAAGTTCACATTTGGACTTGTTCCACACAGTTTTTGGGTAGAACATGTACAGTAACATGTTCCCGCTTCTGCAGCCACTCCCGATTCCCCACCCCCTCCCCATGACAGCGGGCCGGGGATCTTCTCCCCGCACCTGCTGTCACTGTTTGAAAAGAGCACGGCCCTGCAGAGTTCCGTGAATGAATGAACTACAAGTACTGACAGCCTTTGCGGCTGTCGGCTTGTAGTTCTCAATGAACTACCATGGCACTGTTGAATGCTCTAGGTAGTTCATTGATTCTTCCTGTCATTGTGTAACTGCCTGCCCAAACAAGGTACAAACTGACAGCTTACACCGACAGTCTGCAGGAGCCCTGCATTGCACCTGCAGGTGCAATCATTTCCAGGCTCCTACAAATATATATATATATATATATATATATATATATATATACAGTATAAATATAGTAAAAGCACATTGTTTGACTGCAAAAAGAATAACAGTTTTTATTGATTTAAACAGTAATAACATAACATATTAGTGTAAAACTGGTCATAGACAGAGATGGCAATCATAAGACCTGAGCTCACTAAATGAAGTTCTGTAAGCAACCATCATATAAACACATTCAATAAATTGAGCCACATGTACATGTTTATATCAACAGTGGACACCACAGCTGGGGTTAAAGAAAAGAAGAGCTACAGAACATTGGACTGTTGGGTTGAAGTTGGCATAGATGGTCTAGGGCAGTGATGGCGAACCTTGGCACTCCAGATGTTTTTGAACTACATTTCCCATGATGCTCTTGCACTCTGCAGTGTAGTTGAGCTTCATGGGAAATGTAGTTCCAAAACATCTGGAGTGCCAAGGTTCGCCATCACTGGCCTAGGGTGATGGAAGGTATAAATCCAGCCCTGAGCAAACCCATTTGCTATCCAGGGCCAGTTTGGTCAGATGCCCATTAACTTACAAGTGTGTACGAAGAAACTGAAGCCATTAGAGTAAAAAAATCTGTGCAAATACAGGAAGAACATACAAACTCCATGCAAACAGTGTCCTGGGGTTTAAACTCTCTACTCCTCTATTAAGGTGGGAAAAAGAGCTAAGTACTTAGTCTTCACATGCTGCTCATGTCTTCGTTTCTTTGCTGTCTGTGTATTATTCCACCAAAGTCTTAGCACATTTTTGCAAACTCCTCAACCAGTTATGATGGCGTAACCATAAAATGGTGGCAGGGTTAGAGCTGTCTGGCAGAAATACAATGGCATTTACCATTCTGACATCACACATTGGCCTGCCTCCAATGCTTGGCATAAACATCCTATATGTTGCATCTTCTCCTGCTGCAACAACATTAGAAGTGATTTCAACTTTTTGGAGTAGTGTGTGCTTGGGGATCAGCTCATGTCAGTGCCTGTCTTTGATGGTTTTCCAAGATTAGACTCAATAAGGCCAAGACATGGCTCTCATTACAATGTGCCAGGTACACGCACGTAAAGCACACATTCAGTTTTTTGTTTGTGTTGAGCAGGAATTATTACAACAAAGACGACATAAGAAAAGCTGTAGCCCTTTTCTGTTTTTACGCCTTGGCAACATTTTGCCATACAGTCTCCACGGGATAACCCTAAATGAGTCTCTCACTTCAGGTTAACCATAGCTTATAGTTAAGCCTAGTACACACGGGCCGAATGTCGGGCAGCATCGGCCGGTTCAATAGAAACCGGCCGACATTCGGCTCTTTCCGCCGGCTTCTGTCAAAGGAGCATGACTGTAAAAGATCTGCGATCGGCTCCTGATCTGCTCTCTCAGCCAATGGCTGAGAGTGCTGACCAGAGTGTTCTGGTGGGTGTGGGGGGGGGGGGGGGGGGGGTTCCCCTGTCAGAACACAACAGAAGAGCAGAGGAGATCGCTGCACTAACATTGGATAGTTAGTACAGTGGCTCCACCTGCTGAGTTGAATAAAAATAAACTACTGGTGTATACGAGGCTTTGGAAATTCCAAGACGTACCTCAAAACATATTTTGACTCATTTTTAATTGCTTCCTTTTCCGTAGGAAAATCAAGTGTGGTTGCAGTGTGCAAGTGCGGTATTTTAATGACTTGAAAATGTTTATTATTTTATTTTTGGGCACAGAATAATAATTTTAAAGATTGATAGACTGATGGATAGATCTTGCAATGAATAAAGATCTGGGCTGCATTGAGACCCATAAAAAACAATGAGCCTCTTTTTAATAAATATCACATTTGCCTTACATATGCATGAAGTGAGGCAGTGTACAGCTATGAGGAACTTCAGTGAAATCGATTAGTGTGGTAAGGAGTGGTGTGCTTAAAGCCCAACTCCACATTCACATCATTTAAAAAAAAACAGTAGTACAATGTGTTAGATCTCGTTGCAATACTCACCTCTACTTTGGTGCTGTCCACCACTGCTCCCCTTCTGGGTTGATAGAGCCCCAGCATCATCCAACCTGCTTCCTGTCCATACCATCAAGGACACACCCTCTGAGTACTGTGAGCCCCGGGGGCTCTGGGTTCACAGTAATTCTAGACATTGAAGGACTAATGCCGTGTACACACGGCCGGACTTTTCGACAGCAAAGGTCAGACGGAACGAATCCGTGGGACAATTCGATTGTTTGGGAGCTTCATCGGACCTTTGCTGTCGAAAAATCAGACGGACTTAAGATTTAGAACATGTTTCAAATCTTTCCGACGGACTCGAGTCCGGTTGAAAAATCAGTTAGTCTGTATGCTAATCCGACAAAAAACGACGCTAGGGCAACTATTGGCTACTGGCTATGAATTTCCTTATTCTAGTCCGGTCCTACGTCATCACGTTCAAATCCGTCGGACTTTGGTGTGATTGTGTGTGGCCAAGTCCATTCGTTCAGAAAGTCCGTCGGAAGTCCGCCGAAAGTCCGTCGGAAAAAACGTCGGACCTCGTCTGCCGGAAAGTCCGGTCTTGTGTACACGACATTACACATCATTACGGAAGGATGGCTACCACTAGAAGAGAAGAAGGACTGGTGACATCAGAAGACCAGCCAGATGACTATAGCAACAAAGATGCAGTGTATATACTGTGATTTTAAAAAAGTGATGGGGAAGGTTGGAGAGTGTGGAAAAAGAGGAGGGCGCTTTAATACATTTAACAAATAAAACAGAATTTGCAAGCTTTACACAGCCATAGATACCAGATTTCATTGTTCCTCTGGATAGGAATGACATAGACACAAAGGGATATTAAAAAAGACCTTGTGGACCTGTGTACAATTTAGTGTTGCCACCTTTACTTCAAGCCAAACCCGAACAATTTAGCGGCCTGGGACAACTTGGGGTGCCCCTAAGGAGAGTAGTAATGCGGTGCGCATAGCGTGCCACAGCGAACAGTGGGTGTGGCCAAATTGCTCTTGCTGACATCATTGCCCTGCCCCCCATTGATGCCAAACCTGCCCCCAGACAGCTGCTCATAGCTCCCGGAAGGCAACAGATTTGTTTTTGTGACTATTTGTTCACTTGGGGAGCCACAGCCTGGTCTGAATAATGTGTCCGGGTTTCAGTCCGCCTGAAACCCAAACACATGATTCAAAACCTGGACTGTCCGGGTGAATCCCGGACAGGTGGCATCCCTAGTACAATTGTTTATGACATCTAGTAAGTGGAATCATATGCTGGATACCAATGGAGTGGCTTTGTAGAGACCAAAATTTAAATAACACCGGAAAAAAAGACCTTGTGACCTTGATATATATAGGGTGTAAAAAAGAGGGTTGACATATGATCATTATTCAGCTTTGTTTGTTCCAATGTGTTTAACCACTGTCTGTCTTAGATAAGCATGAAGGGATCTTGTGGCATATGAAGCACAGATGAAGATAAATGTTGCATGTTCCGTTTCTTATCAGACATTCCCATCTCTTCATCATAGAATTGTATGAAAGACTACATGCACATGAAATAAATGATGGAAAACTGGTTGTGAAAATGAAATATCTTTTGCCTTTCAATTTTGTTTTTTGATTAACTAGCTAGAGGAATCCTGCCAACAAAGAAAACGTTTTAAGGCTCGTTCCCACCATACGTGCATGGAAAAACCGCACAGAGACATGAGTTTACATCAATTTTCATTTACATCAGTTATGTGCCCTGTTCACGCCAATGTTGATTGCATGTCAGTTTTTTTTCCGTGCAGAAAACTGCATACATGTTGCAGATTCCTGGGCAGAAATAATCTGCATGTTGTGGTGTGAAGAGCACATAGAGAACCGTTGTTGTCTTCTTTTTCCTTGCAGAACGCGTGAAAAAAACTGACGTCTCTGCACCATGGTGTGAACAAGGCCTAAGGGGCGAAACACATTTTTCTATTGTGGTGCATTGCCATAATGCAATGTCCTAGTACGCCAATGTCTGAGTGGGCTTTGAAGGAATAAGTAGTTACTTATGATTGTCATATTTACTGCATACCTGTCAGCTTTCTGAGATTGGAAAGTGGTTCATGCCACTAAAGACACACTTTCATGAAACTATCAACTAAATAAGATCACTAATGTTCCGTACACATGAGCGGATTTTCCGCCGGAAAAAAACTTGGATGGTTTTTCCGACGGAATTCCGCTCAAGCTTGTCTTGCATACACACGGTCACACAAAAGTTCTCTGAACTTTCGACCTTCAAGAACACGATGAGCCGAGAAAATGAAGTTCAATGCTTCTGAGCATGCTTCAAATTGTTTCTGAACATGCGTAGGAATTTTGCGCGTCGGGAATTTGTACAGACGATCGGAATTTCCGATTGGAACTCTTTCCGACCGAAAAATAGAGAACATGCTCTCAATCATTTGCTGGCCGGAATTCTGCCAGCAAAAGTATGATGAAGCATACACACGATCGCACTTTCCGACCAAAAGCCCTCATCAGACTTTTTCTGGCGGAATTTCCGATCGTGTGTTAGGGGCATCAGACTAGAGGATCTCGGGCTATTCCTAGTAGTTTATTGGTGCTATGTTATTAATTGCTATGGGTAGTGATTGATCGCTACTCAAATGCAACAAATTTTCCTTGTGGTGTAAGCTACACAAGCAGCATCTTTTTGCCTCTCTGTATTATTTTGTTGAAAGAGGCTCTAAATTCGATTAACTCGCTAAAGGAATCCTGCCAACAAAGAAAACGTTTAAAGCCTAGTACACACTAGTAGTTTTTTTTTTTCTCGTTCAATCAAGCAGGGCAAAATGAAAAAAAATTGACATCTCAATGTTCTGACAAGTGTACACCCCCCCCCCCCCCCGTCAGAACATTAATCTGGAGCTGATCTGCAAACCTTTTTTGGTCATGTCCCTTCTGAATGCCCAGCTTCTGTCAGACCGACTGCAGTGCACACGATGCCGCCCAACATTTAGCCCATGTGTACTAGGCTTTAGGGTAGGGTTTCCACCTGTCCGGGATTCAACCAGACAGTTCGGGTTTAAAATCATGCGTTCAGGTTTCATACCTCCTGAAACCCGGACACATTATTCAGATCACACTATGGGGTTGCAGTTTTGTAAAACGAGAGTGTATGTTACACTCTCTTTCACACTGCCCAAAGCCAGCACTAACAATTACCCCTCCCCCACATAGATGGGAGAGGAAAACGGGCTTGATCTGCTCCTCTTCCTCCTGCCCCTACCGCTCTGTGTCTACCCACACTCCAGCAGCCTCAGTTACATCTGGATGAGGGGTGCCGACTGCCAAGGGGTGAGTGAGCTCACCATCCATCCTTGTCTGTGAATGAAGTCTACCCCCTTCTCTCTGCTGCCTCTGAGTGAGTACACTAAGCCAAATTACAGGGCAATCTTAGAAGAAAACCTGTTAGGCCCCTTTCACACTGGGGCGGTTTTCAGGCGGTACAGCGCTAAAAATAGCGCCTGTACACTGCCTGAAAAAACTGGCCCCATTCACTCCAGTGTGAAAGCCGGCGGGCTTTCACACTTGAGCGGTGCGCTAGCAGGACAGTCAAAAAAGTCCTGCTAGCAGCATCTTTGGAGCGGTATAGGAGCGGTGTATTCACCGCTCCTATACCGCTCCTACCCATTGATTTCAATGGGACACCGGTGGCGCTTTGCGGGGGATTTTAACCCTTTTTCGGCCGCTCGCGGGGGGTAAAACCGCCCCGCGAGCGCCCGAATACCGCAGCTAAAACGACGGTAAAGCAGCGCTAAATATAGTGCTGCTTTACCGTCGCCGCGGCTCCCGCCCCAGTGTGAGAGGGGCCTTAGAGTCTGCAAAAGACTTGAGACTGGGGTGGAGGTTCGCCTTCCTGCAGGACAACGACCCTAAACATACATACATGTCAGTAGTTTTTTATGTTTATTCTTATATTTTGTATTATTTTTTACAATTTTATTATTTTTTAAAAAGAAATTTAAGAGCCCCGTTCTGGAGCTTTGGTAAAATATCAGCAGGGGGAAACTGTGCCGCATGGGGTGATTAGGGTGTGCCCAGGCACACCTGGAACACCCCCTGCGGACGCCTATGGTCTTGCATCGAATGCAATTTCTCAATCTCTTTTAGAACAAATATGCCATGTAAGAAGATCAATACACAGGGAAGATCTGCATTGCATTCTTCAATCAGTATTCCTATATCATCACCTCCTCATAAACCCAAGAATGAATATTCACAATTCCCCATTTAAAAGCTGCTGTATGGCGATCCAAACCAGTCCTGGTACTGTGTGATGCATAAGCTCATAAAGTAAACCTATAAAGCTCCTTTACCTTCTCTGATTGAGACAAAGCCTCCTTCATTTGTGTCTCACATGTTCATCCTCCCAGACACTGCAGCTCACAGTGGGAGGGTTTCAGCAACAGAAGCAGTGCTGCCATTCCACAAAGCAGTGGGCAGGATGATATGTGGCCAGGTGGCTGGCAAGCTACAGGCTTGGGAATTAGCAGTGACAACGCTCATAGCCACACGCCCTGCAACATTTTTACCCTACTGTGGTGCAAGCAGACACTGCCTTAAATGAGAGTGGCAACTCTGATCGGAATTCAGGATCACTTTACACCATCACAGGAAGCTGCATTAGCTGGACTTTACTGGCAGGATCAACAGGAATTTGTGGAACTTTGCAGGGAAAGTAAGAGAAACTGCAAGTGCAGAGGCACGTATAATTATGTGCGGCATCGTATATATTTTTTTTGTTAATAGAAGGCCATAATCCTACTTTAAATGAGCAATATTGTGAGATTTAGTCAGTATTTATTTGGAGTTTATAATTGCATAACAATTATTTAGGATAAAATCTAAACATTGTTACATGCACGTCTTGCCTTTTTGTTTTTATGAATGTATTGGTATGCCAGATAGCACAGTCAGTGATCTTGCTAAACAAGTGCTAAGAGGCAATTACAGGATCAAGTATGTTAATGCAAGTCTGTTGAATCAGCTCGGTCTAAAGATTTTCATTTAAGTTAAGAGGAACAGGAAACCACAGTTGTCATGCGACACTTCTAGTCAGGATGCACAGCTGGACTGTTCCCATGTACTTATAAGATAAGAGTGGACATAGATTGGCAGATATCTCTCTGAGAATGACAAGCAAGAGATATCTGCTGGTTACTGATCAAGTTGTCAGAGCACTGAGACCCACCTTTTCTTTCTTACTGACCTTCTTGTCGGTGTCTATCGTGTCCATTTTCCAATTTTTGGGTGGATGTTTTTGTGTTTTATGTAAGTAACCTCTTTAATGTGCACATAGTTTTCAATAAGTCAGCTGACTGAGGCTTGCATTGAGTGAAGAAGCAGTAAAGCACATCCATTGTGCTGAACTACAAAACAGGGTGCAAAACCCAAGCATGTAGCAACTAATAAAGTCCCGTTTTGATATATAATGACAAATTTACAGTACTGTCTGTGGTCTCCCTGCAGCTGATCTTTTATCTAATCTGACTAATCTGACTAAGGCAGGCCTTACATGGTTCGAATCTCTATTGATCAACTTTGGTACAACCAGCATGCCTGGTTTTACCTGCGATTATTGCTAGTGGCTGCTAAAGCAAAATAATCTTCTCCCAGTGGGGATGTTTTACCCCACCCTCCCCTGATCCCCTGCTGGGAGAAGACAATCACCCAGCAGGAAGGATTCCTGCATCAACACTGTCTTGGCAGGAAAGAAATTTGCTCTGTATATGGTCAGCCTTACCATGCCTTATTATGTACTGTGTCTCTGTGTAAAGGTCTTGGTAGAGTAGAGGGACTTTGCTTTCTATTGTCTGATCTACCTTCCTGATGACTGGTGAGCTGATGACTGATGTGGTAATTATTAAGAAGCAGCAGTAGAAGCACAGAAAGTTTAAGGGCATAGAATACATTAATCAGAAGCAGTGAGATCCTTGCATGGCAAATCCTTCAATACGGCTTCCCCTCCAGCAAGGAGAACAGTAAACAGCACTGTAGTGAGAACACCAAATTTAAATCAAAATCGTTAGAGACTAGTGGTCAGAGATAGCAGTGGCTTAGATCTCACACTGCAGATATACAGCTAGGACTAAAGCTTATCATACACACCTAACTTTTCTTCCACTCTGTGGATGGAGGAGTCTCCCCGTCTGGCTATTGTATTCAGTCGGCCAGCACCTACAGGTTTCTGAATGCCTGAACAGTGTCTGCCTCCAGGCATGTACTGGCCATTGGGACTATCGGGAGTTTTCAGGTGGGCCGATGGCTCAGTGGGCTGGTTTTATTTTCAGAATGAGGCTGTCAAAGTAATGGCTTCCGCCACGTCGATCATCCCCAGCTGTTCCCTGTGTCCTCCTCTTCAGTGTCCTCCTCCTCTGCCCCCGTGTGCTGTGGCCACTCCTCCAGTCCCCTGTCCTTCTCCTCCGTCCTGTGTGCTCTGGCCTCTCCTCCGGTCCCCTGTCCTTCCCCCGGCCTGTGTGCTCTGGCTGCTCCTCCAGTCCCCTGTCCTTCTCCCCCCCCCTCCTCTCCTGCAGCTGCCTTCCCTCCTCTCCTCGTCTGCTGGCTGCTGGGGGGATGTGTCAGGATGCAGAGCGGAGGAAGGGGCCGGTAAATATGTCATTTATTGGCCCCTTCCTTTTCTCAATTGGACACGGTGAGCGATCACTCCTGTGTCTTTTGATAACTGAAGAGAGTAAACTCTGCATCAGTTTATGAATGAACAGGAGCCGCTGTCTCCTGTGCATTCATCTTCAATGCTGAGACAGTAGAGAAAGAGACCATTTCTCTGTCTCAAAGGGGAGATGTCAGGGGACTGTTTAGACCCCTGATATCTCACCAAAGCCCACCAACAGGGCTGATAGAAAAAAAAACTACTGACACCACTCCCCCCCCCGGCCATCAGACACTGTCCACTGCCCCAACCCCCAAAAAGCATTGTAAAAAAAATTAAAACAAATTAAATTGTAAAGAAATACATAAAAATAAAAACTACTGACACCATTCACTGCCCTATACCCCCACTGTGGGAAAAAAATATTTAACAATTATTTAAAAAAAGTAATAAACAACAAAATTGTAAAGAATAATAGATAAAATAATATTTTTTTTTTCAATTGAACAAGCTGAAACTAGAAGCTGAGTCACTACCATGTGCCAGATTCTGCACTTTCCACTCTTGTTAAATCATCTCCATTACAATTTACTAAAGGCAAATAGGCTATTCATGTTGCAAGGGAAGTTGCACTTATTTAAGAAAATTATCACCAAAGCTTAATGAATGTGGTAAATTTTCACTTTGTAAAAAATGCCTAATCACATTCAAGGGAAATAAAAAACAGCATTTTTGTTTGCATGTGATTATATGATGGAAGTCAGAAAAGCTTCATCTCATTTACTAAGCTCCAGTGCAAAGTGCAACTTCCCTTGCAAAATAAAATCGGAGCTCCACCCTAAAGTGGAACTTCCGCTTTTTGGATTCCTCCCCCCCTCCGGTGCCACAATTGGCACCTTTCAGGAGGCCGCAGATACCTGTATAATTCAGGTATCTGCACCCACTTCCGGGACTAGCTAGCTGCAGCTGCCCCGCCCCTATCCGAAGATGCCCGCCCCTATCCGCAGATGTCGCCCCCCGTTGTGTCCTGGGAAACACACAGTTCCCAGGAAACAACGGGGACCAATAAAGACGCGCAGCGCGACTTGCGCATGCGCAGTAGTGAACCGGGCAGTGAAGCCGCAACGCTTCACTTCCTGATTCCCTGACAGAGGATGACGAGCGGTTGCTCGTCATGTTCTGCCGACACCGCTGGAACCTGGAACAGGTAAGTGTCCATTTATTAAAAGTCAGCAGCTGCACTATTTGTATTTTTTGTGCAGGTGGACTCCCTCTTTAACAGCCTCTTTGTTTTTAATAAATCAACCCCAATGCCTGTATATTTCCCCTAAATTCAACGGTTTATAGCAATAGTTCAGCCTAAACATAGAATGACTTATACAGTATGAATAAATCTCAACAGTAAAAGATATTCAAAGCTGTAGAGTGGGGCCTGGAGAACAATACAGAATTAATGATTGTTCGGTCTATAGAAGTTCATTGTAACACGTGCCATCAGTAAACCAGCGCATTCTGTCAGGATCATCAAAGTAACCCGATTTTCCGTAAGCTCTCCTCCCAGACCCCGGCCTCTCTTCTAATAAAGATTTGGCTGTGCCTCCAACTTCTCAGTCACCCCAGGCAGAATGACTGCAATAAAAAAAATCTCCATTCTCAGCAAGTCTTTCTAATAGCAAGAGGCATGTGCTCACAGGTTGTAGTGGGAGAGCTGGTGGAAACCTGTGGTTTGGGCTGAATGACACCCTCATAATACAAAGTAATGGAGCGCGAAGACAAGGTCAAGCTGGCCTGATGTTCCTCTTTTGCAGGAGAAATGTTTGTGGTTTTTTATTCTCGCACACAAGAATCACCTTTTGTGAAGTGGATGGGGTTGTCACACATGACAGCTGCCTGGGAGACACTGGTTTAAGGTTTGTTCACAAGGCTTTAGGAGATTTGTTAGAGCAACTGATGCACAATAAGTAACAATAAGTATTCCAAATGGACACTTTAAGCTGGCCATAGATGATGTTGTTTTTTTTTTTTTTTTTGCTTTATTCAGCAAAAAACAAATAGATTCCTCCATAGACACAAGCAAGGTGGATGGAGGAATATTGTATTTTGACAGCGGGACTCTCCTGCTGAACTGAACGACTTTCGATCCCTATGGCCAGCTTTCCTGCTAGTTAGAAACCAACTCAAGGCAACAAATGAGCTATTAATTCTACTGAGCAAACAGTGCCTTAGTGCATAGATTAGTTTACCTTAAAGCGTTGGTGCTCAACCTGTGGCCTTCCAGCTGTTGCGCAGAGGCTTGCAATGCCTCATGGGACTTTTAGTTTCGCAGCAGCTGGAGGGCCACCGGTTGAGCACCCAGAAGGGAATAATTAAGATCCCTGATAATTTTTTATTTTTTTTTCTGTCTGTGATTTCCCTTCTCTTCCTGTTACAGCAACACAGCATAAAGTAAGGAGGAGATCTCTCAAAACCAAGGGGATATCCTCTTTTTGGTGTCACCAGAACAGGTGTCCCTATTGGAAGTGTTCCCCTGGATCACTTTCTGTCCCAGAGACAATGGTCATTGGTGGCAAGGGTAAGTCTTCCCAGTGAGGATACAGGCGGCAGAGATAAACTGACAGAAGTTCTAACCTTTCCACATTCTATCCCACAATTGAAAAATCAGAGAGCTCTTTGCAGGGTCGCTGAAGGGAAACTCATTTCTTTCTGCTTCCTGTGTCACTAATCGCATCTATGCATCCAAGGCAGGCTTATTGGATATGTTTGGCAATAGGTCCCCTGCATTCCAAGCTGGGGGTTCTTAAAGGGGTGTTCCGGGGGAAAAAAAATTAAAACACATACTGCAGCTGCTGGCTTTTAATAAATGGACACTTACCTGTCCTGCAGTCCCTCAATGTCGGCACCGCAGCTGATGTCTCCATCAGCTGTTGGGTGCTGCCGCCGCCATTGCAGGTAAGGTAACCTGGCAGTGTAGCCTTTCGGCTTCATGCCGGGAACCCTACTGCGCATGCGCGAGGCCCCACTCCTCTCTCCGCGGCCGCGGCGGACTTCCGGAAGTGGGAAAGGATACCTGTCCCCACTCCCCCCCCTGAAAGGTGCCAATTGTGACACCGGAAGGAGGGAGGAATCCGATGAGCGGAAGTTCCACTTTAGGGTGGAGCTTCGCTTTAAATTGCTAACAAAATGGCCTATGGTGAACTGGTAAACTATAGAAATTGCTGAATGGGTAGGCTGTACTCCCTGTATGCATCGTTATCCTTAAATCAATATTTTTAGGCTTACTTCCCTCTGTTGTCACCTGGTGATCTGGCCAGTAGCACACCTTCCTATATTAGAGTACCTCCACTCTGGATGAAGGAGCACAGAGACACCTTTGGACAGCAGCATTATAAGTCTGGGGGGGAGGGGAGTGTTAGATGTACTAAAAGATTTAGATACACTAACATATTGAATACAAACTCCAGCTCACACTGTATAAGCAGTTACAGCAGATAATCACCGGCTATGCGATCATTCATGAATAGCTGCGGCCACCAGCAGCCTGTCATTGCATTGTATGAGCCTCAGCTATTCGCATACACCATTCCAGCTGCAGGAATCTGTGAATTCTTGCCACTGGTGTGTGTGTATTCCCCCGTGTGAATGGGCCCTACAGGAGAGCAAGTGATTGGAAATTTCTAATGTGGTACACAAATAGAAAAAAAAATCTAACAGATGCAGATATGCATATAAGCTATAGGGGTTGCTGAATATTGTGGTTCACCTGTCACCCTGCCCAGCCTGGCATCCATCTCTAAGGCACTCAGAGACATAGAACAGTCATAAGCTTTGTTTTTTTATTGAGGGGATTGAACTTGGATGGTGATGGTAAATTATGGGATGCCCAGTCAGATTCAGTGTAACTTGCTTGGGACTACTATATACACTCCAGTCTTCTCTCCAGCACTTGCTTAAGACCTCTTTCCCTTCACTCCTCCAGCACCTCACTTGCTGCACACTGTTAGGCTGGGTTCACACTATTGCGAATTGGATGTGGAATATCTGCATCCAATTCACAATAGCAGGAGATTTTGACCTGCTCTCTATGAAGCTGGTTCACATATCTCTGCTGTGGCTCCGGTGCAAATTTGCACCAGAGCCTTGTGCGTCTTTTGGTCCATTTCAGGTCTGAATTCAGCCAAAAATTGGGGCTGAAATCGGACCTGAAACTGTGAATTAGGACGCAATGGACCCCTGCTGTGAGCCGCATGCGAAAATAGTGTAAACCCAGCCTCACTCCTCCAGCGCTTCACTTGCTGCAGACTGTTACTCCTCCAGCACTTCTCTTGCTGCAGATTCCCAGACCAGCTAGGACCATATAGTTAGGCCTGACACTAACTCAGCCAGGCCTCTGTAAGCTGCCTTTTGCGTGCAGTGGCCTCGGGCATAGTTTCGGTGCTAACTGTCCTCAACTCGGCTACTGATCCCAGTAAACCCTCTTCAGGCCCTGCCACCCAGCATGGCTGCAGCAACCTCTTTCCCTGCTCTTCCCACAGTCCACTCTTCTGGTTCTGCACCCATCTCGAACTGCAAGCTTCCAGTTCTCTCAGGCCTGCCTCCTCAGTCCTCCCGACTGTGCTTCACTCACCAGCCCTCCTGGCTGCAACCAGTTGTCCTCTCAGGAGTCTCTTAGCAGTGCTCTCTCCCACTGTCCTCTCCTAGCTCTATTATTTGCCTCTCCTCCGGGATCTCTTCTCCTGCTGGCTGCACCCCCCTCCCCCAGACTGGGGAGCGCCCTGTGGGCCCTGACAGCCTCCACACTCTCTCACTCCAGCTCTTCCACCCGACAACTCCCCCCAGCTGGACTGACCCTGGGTATTTAAGGAGGCCTGCCCCCTGCCAATCCAAGTTGGGAAGGCTCCTCAGAATACCCCAGGCAGCTCCCTCTCTCCTCTCTTTCTAGCACCTTCTAGAAAGAAGAGGGAGGGGACAGTGATGCTACCTGTGAGTCACCCAGCCCTGCCTTGAGCCACTCCCAGCCCAGAATGAAAACAAACAGGCCTATCCACCAGCTAGGCCTGCCTAAATGTTCCCACTCTATAGAAAAATATAACCTCTAGCACCTACCTAACTAGAGGGTGCTACACAGAGTTTTTTATTTTTTTATTTTGGACAGGGTGTATACAGACACTGAAAATCCACAGCCAGTATACATTCCAAACAAATAAAATCATCACATTACACTTATTAACGCACAAGGTATACCCGATATACGGGTGATCACTTGTTGATGTATGAGTTAAAAGTTACCATAAAGCCTTGCTCAGCTGACCCGTATAGATTATTAAACATATGCACGCATGGGAAAATGTTAGTGTATCATATGTGAAAAGATTATTGAGGCCATGTTTCACACAAGTAAACATAAAACAGGTTTTGGATGTCCCTGTGTCTGGGGTTTTACTTCCAACTAACCTCTTAGAGGGGTGGGTCTGAGAAAAAGGCCCCAAAAGGGGGAGAATAAAGGAAAAATACTTATGATGGGATTAGAGTTTAGGTTTAAAGTGTGGAGAGAAGGGAATCTGAGCCACCACCATTCCCTTGTGCCCGAAAGTGCCATCACAGGGTCTAAGGATGATAATCAGACAATTACTCTTAGTAAGGCTAACAGGTGGTTAGTTTTGGGTGCAGAATACAATTTTATTGGGCAGAGCAAGTAAATGCTAACCACAGAAGCCAAGTATCGTGAAATCTAGCCTCTCTGTAATGTAACGTCATATGCGTCAACTCTTCCACTGATTGTATCTCATTCAGCTTGGAAAACCATTGACCTGGATGGGAGGGTATCATTTGCTTCAAAACATCTGAAATGCAAGATCTTGCAGTGCTCAGCAAGTGGACTGTCAGGGAGGACCTAAATGCTTTCATAGAGAGCTGGTTGGGAAGGGATGTAGCAAATATTCATTGGGATCTGTACCAAGGTCCACCAAAGTCAGTTGGAAGATTATTTTCCGGACCTCCATCCAAAACTTCCACATTGCCAAAAGATATACAGGAGGGTTCCAGAGTCCTTATGACATCTTCAACATTTCTTCAGGGCCAGGGGTAAATTTTGTTTAATAGTACTGGAAGTCGGTACAACCAAGAGAACAATTTAAATATGTTCCTGAAAACAATTCGCTATGGAGGACTTGTGTGCTAGAGCCACGGCTCTAACAGAGTCCTCTGGAGTCCCGTTTCCTACTTACGGGGGATAAACAAAGTCCTCTGGCAGAGTATTTAGGAGCTTGTAAAGAGTAGATAGCAAACAGGGGCATTAGTCCCATCCGCACACAGTTTCTCAGATAGGGAAAGGGGGCTGGTATAGGATTTGTGGTCTGGCATCAAAGTTAAAAAGTGCCTAAAGAGTTCATATTTATCGCCCAGAGATCTATGGGGGAATTTAGAAGAAAGCTTAGTTTTTGTTGGTTCAACCACTCCTTCTGATTGACAGAAGTTTCAATCATTCCCTATTGTATCCAAAACAAAAAAAAAGGTTTTGGCTTTCCATAAACATGCCTGATGGCTTGATAGATCAGATTTTGCAATACAGAAATAAAAATATTTGTCATCATTTTTTAGACAAGAGGCAGATTGAATCAGGAAATTTGCTTTCGGTTCCCACCCTACCCCTGAAGAAATAAAAGAACTTAGTTGATTTATGTCATTGTACAATTTTAGCTGTTTAGCTGTTTTAGCTTTTAACTTCTGTTGCTGCAGATTCCCAGACCAGCTAGGACCATATAGTTAGGCCTGACACTAACTCAGCCAGGCCTCTGTAAGCTGCCTTTTGCGTGCAGTGGCCTTGGGCATAGTTTCGGTGCTAACTGTCCTCAACTCGGATACTGATCCCAGTAAACCCTCTTCAGGCCCTGCCACCCAGCATGGCTGCAGCGACCTCTTTCCCTGCTCTTCCCACAGTCCACTCTTCTGGTTCCGCACCCATCTCGAACTGCAAGCTTCCAGTTCTCTCAGGCCTGCTTCCTCAGTCCTCCCGACTGTGCTTCACTCACCAGCCCTCCTGGCTGCAACCAGTTGTCCTCTCAGGAGTCTCTTAGCAGTGCTCTCTC
Source organism: Lithobates sylvaticus (assembly GCA_028564925.1). Taxonomy (NCBI): domain Eukaryota; kingdom Metazoa; phylum Chordata; class Amphibia; order Anura; family Ranidae; genus Lithobates; species Lithobates sylvaticus. The sequence continues at coordinate 197,041,802 of CM053029.1, forward strand.
CCACTGTCCTCTCCTAGCTCTATTATTTGCCTCTCCTCCGGGATCTCTTCTCCTGCTGGCTGCACACCCCTCCCCCAGACTGGGGAGCGCCCTGTGGGCCCTGACAGCCTCCACACTCTCTCACTCCAGCTCTTCCACCCGACAACTCCTCCCCAGCTGGACTGACCCTGGGTATTTAAGGAGGCCTGCCCCCTGCCAATCCAAGTTGGGAAGGTTCCTCAGAATACCCCAGGCAGCTCCCTCTCTCCTCTCTTTCTAGCACCTTCTAGAAAGAAGAGGGAGGGGACAGTGATGCTACCTGTGAGTCACCCAGCCCTGCCTTGAGCCACTCCCAGCCCAGAATGAAAACAAACAGGCCTATCCACCAGCTAGGCCTGCCTAAATGTTCCCACTCTATAGAAAAATATAACCTCTAGCACCTACCTAACTAGAGGGTGCTACACAGAGTTTTTTATTTTTTTATTTTGGACAGGGTGTATACAGACACTGAAAATCCACAGCCAGTATACATTCCAAACAAATAAAATCATCACATTACACTTATTAACGCACAAGGTATACCCGATATACGGGTGATCACTTGTTGATGTATGAGTTAAAAGTTACCATAAAGCCTTGCTCAGCTGACCCGTATAGATTATTAAACATATGCACGCATGGGAAAATGTTAGTGTATCATATGTGAAAAGATTATTGAGGCCATGTTTCACACAAGTAAACATAAAACAGGTTTTGGATGTCCCTGTGTCTGGGGTTTTACTTCCAACTAACCTCTTAGAGGGGTGGGTCTGAGAAAAAGGCCCCAAAAGGGGGAGAATAAAGGAAAAATACTTATGATGGGATTAGAGTTTAGGTTTAAAGTGTGGAGAGAAGGGAATCTGAGCCACCACCATTCCCTTGTGCCCGAAAGTGCCATCACAGGGTCTAAGGATGATAATCAGACAATTACTCTTAGTAAGGCTAACAGGTGGTTAGTTTTTGGTGCAGAATACAATTTTATTGGGCAGAGCAAGTAAATGCTAACTACAGAAGCCAAGTATCGTGAAATCTAGCCTCTCTGTAATGTAACGTCATATGCGTCAACTCTTCCACTGATTGTATCTCATTCAGCTTGGAAAACCATTGACCTGGATTGGAGGGTATCATTTGCTTCAAAACATCTGAAATGCAAGATCTCGCAGTGCTCAGCAAGTGGACTGTCAGGGAGGACCTAAATGCTTTCATAGAGAGCTGGTTGGGAAGGGATGTAGCAAATATTTATTGGGATCTGTACCAAGGTCCACCAAAGTCAGTTGGAAGATTATTTTCCGGACCTCCATCCAAAACTTCCACATTGCCAAAAGATATACAGGAGGGTTCCAGAGTCCTTATGACATCTTCAACATTTCTTCAGGGCCAGGGGTAAATTTTGTTTAATAGTAATGGAAGTTGGTACAACCAAGAGAACAATTTAAATATGTTCCTGAAAACAATTCGCTATGGAGGACTTGTGTGCTAGAGCGACGGCTCTAACAGAGTCCTCTGGAGTCCCGTTTCCTACTTACGGGGGATAAACAAAGTCCTCTGGCAGAGTATTTAGGAGCTTGTAAAGAGTAAATAGCAAACGGGGGCATTAGTCCCATCCGCACACAGTTTCTCAGATAGGGAAAGGGGGCTGGTATAGGATTTGTGGTCTGGCATCAAAGTTAAAAAGTGCCTAAAGAGTTCATATTTATCGCCCAGAGATCTATGGGGAAATTTAGAAGAAAGCTTAGTTTTTGTTGGTTCAACCACTCCTTCTGATTGACAGAAGTTTCAATCATTCCCTATTGTATCCAAAACGAAAAAAAAAAGGTTTTGGCTTTCCATAAACATGCCTGATGGCTTGATAGATCAGATTTTGCAATACAGAAATAAAAATATTAGTCATGATTTTTTAGACAAGAGGCAGATTGAATCAGGAAATTTGTTTTCGGTTCCCACCCTTCCCCTGAAGAAATAAAAGAACTTAGTTGACTTGATTTATGTCATTGTACAATTTTAGCGAGTCATCTGTAAGCTGCCACGGGCTGCGGAATTGGAGGTGTTTCAATTCCTGAGGGTCCATATTTAATTCTGCACCTTGCAGAATCCAAGCCTGTCTCACAGGGAGCTGTAACTCTTTCAAAGCGTTCTTCACAAAGCAACAATAATCTGGCTCTACTAGTAATGTAATCACGGTGTTGCCAAGGCATTAAACAAGCACAACATTTTAAAGGTAAGAGGGTCATCATTAAAGTTGAATAGCCTTCCATCTTGGGGCTATGCAAAAAGTTGATCATACATAGCTTCCTTCTCTCCTGAAAAAATATGAAGGGCCAAGTACTAAGCTGTTAAACATGGTAATGGAGCTGGCGCACACGAGATGCAAACTTCAACGAAAGTGGACACCTCAGTTCCTATGGGGAATACATTTTGTCCTTCTGTGCAGAGATAACCTGGTAAATAAATAATTTCCATGTCATGAGCTCTGTATTATTGAGACATCTGCTAAATAGGAAAGCCTTAGCTGGTAACCATGTGTTTCATGGCAATAAATGCAGCCATGTACAAAACTTTCGAAGCTATGTACTTGCATATCAAGGTCTTAAACTGGAAAATGTAAAAATGTATTTCTACATAAATTCCATTCTAAAACTATAAAATTTGGGTTTGTCCTGTCCAAACAGACGAACAGGAAAATGGAGTCGAAAAAATTGACTTTATGAATTCCCACTTACATTAAATGTCACCAGGATGGATCTGTCAGCCATTCATACACAGCACATTGTGCAGAGGGTGTTGTATTGAAGAAACACACCTGGCCGTCATAAGGAAGAAAATATTTCCATCACATTATGCTATGTTTGTTTAATAATCTGAACTATGTTTAATAGGTTTACAGACTTAATCACAGATGTAACTGTGAGTACAAAATAATGCTTAGCCGACCAAATGTTTAATAATAAATATTTGCCAATAAAGATTTTTTTCACAGACAGTACTGTCCCAGTGTCCCAGGTTAGATGGGACTGTCTAGAATCGTTTTCTCAACCTTTTCAACACAGAGGAACCCTTGAAATAGTTCTCTGGTCTCGGGGAACCCCTGCTAAAAATTTGAAATCTACAACTCATGATACAATAGTGTTATGGTCAGTGGGAAGAATGGTCCATACACTTGTGGTCATTGTGAAGAATTACCTCCTTACAGATAGCTAAAAAGATCAATGGTGTCAGTGGGAACTTATCTGAGAGGCAGAAATTTCCCCTAGCAACCTTTGGAGGAACCCTGGTTGAGAATCACTGGTCTAGAATGACCAGAAATTAAAGTATAACTAAAGGCAAAACCTTTTTATTTTTGGTTAGAGTGAAGAGGGATTAGAACACCCAACATTTTTTATTTCCGCCTGTGCCTCTGTTAAGAAAATTCACCCTCTATATTTGTCCTGTTTACCATTAAAAGTGAAAGTAAAAAAAAAAAAAAAAAACTAATTTTGGGTTGACCCCAGTAAAGTGATAGAGGGGAAATCTTCCAATGGGAAAACTAGTTCTGGTGACCTGGGGGTCCCCTAGGAATTCCCTTAATTTTTAATTTAGAGGGATTTCCTCTCACTTCCGATTTGGCTTTGGGACAGGAAGTGAAGGGAAATCTCTGCAATGGGACACAGATGGCGACAAAAATAAATCTGACAGGGATTATAACCCTCCATTGCTCTATCCAATATGAAAAAAAGAAAAAAAAAAGAAAATTGTCTCAATTTTCTTTTCCTAGTGCCTATCCATGGCAGCATACATATGATAGTAGCCCCATCTACTTCCGCCAACAGGACCAGTGCATAGCTATAAAAAGCTAACACCCACACAACAGCCCATTCTTTGAACATCGCTAGGAACGAACTGGGTGGGTTCGGTATGCTGCCATGGATAGGCACCAGGAAAAGGAAATTATAGTACGTATGATACAATTATCTGTTTTCCTGGTGCCTCCATGGCAGCATACGTATGATAGATCAATAACTAGCTATCAGGGTGGGAAGCTTCAGCAAATTCTTTCATAAGAAACTGAGTAAGCTATTGGCTTCCTGCCAAAGACAGGTGTAGCGAGGACTAATAAGCCCATCAGTAGTGGGCTGAAAGAATGCGCCATAATAGAACCGGATTGGCTCCCCTGCCTGTCATGTGGGCTGACTTCTCTGCATAAGGTGCCCACGATGTTCAGATGCTGCTGGATGACCGTACAGCAATTACTTTTGGTGGTTGCAGCCTGGCCATATAGTGGGACCTTAGGATTAACTTTAGGAACCGCAAGGTGATTGTGCGCTGGAGCCTTCTATCATTGTTGGTTTCGTGTGGCTGTCGTGTGGGTATTAACTGTTTATAGCTATGCACTGGTCCTGTGCTGCCATGAGGCACCAGGAAAAAGTTTTGCCTATAGTTCTACTTGCCTATAGTTCTACTTTAACAAAGTAGGTTTGAGTTGATGAGATACTTTAAACGTTCCAATAATTTGTGTGTGTATTTTTCAATAAAGTTATTGAAGGTCCAAGAAATCATTAAAACGACAACCACTATGATTTTTTCTGTACATTTTTTCTTATTTTCAAAGCCAAAAAATAAACATAAAATCCTTTTCATTTTTCAATTTCACTTTTCATTGAATATGAATAGATCATGCTTACCAGGCTGCTGTCAATTGGCTCTAGGCTGCTTTTGGGCTGGTTGGGTCAAAAGTAACTTGCCTTCAGGCGCATTGTGCTTGTAATTAGAATAAATTCTGATTCTGAGTTTATTGACAAGTGCATTTGACCTGCAGTTGAAGTCCTGCTAAACTACATTAACCTGCTTCAGGGCTGGTTTACACCACAAAAACTCACTCAGGGTCTGCTCCGGATGAGTTTTTGCATTTACATTTTTAATGCGTTTTTGGTGCATTCCGGTAAGTTTTTGATGCTTTTTTGGATGCATTCCAGGTGCTTTATTTTCTTCATTTTTCACCGTACTGGGGTCCGGTCCATTCCAGTGCATTTTTGATGCGTTTTAACATGTTCCAGTACAGTCCAGTGCATGTTCTATTTTTTTCTGGAACTATGCCATTAAAAACGATATGACCTACTTTCCATGCATTTTTGATGCAGAAAAACATGCACTGAACTGTATGTGGTGTGAACTGGCCTTTAGGGCTCATGCATACTGGTATTTTTTTTTTCCTCCCCTGGACGCATTTTTGCTCCATGGGAGAAAAACACAGCCTAAAAGATGTACCTAAAACCTAATTTTGCATGCGCCTTTATGCACATTCATGTGCGTCTATGCGTGTTCACGTGTTTGGCATTAATGCATTCTAGTGACCAGAATAGTAATAGTAGCACTTGATGTTTTTTTTAACCCTCTTCTGAATGCAGAAGTGATGTATTTTTTGTCTGCCTTCTAAACACCTGTAAATGCCTATGTGTGCATGGATACATAGGCTAACATAGAGGGGTGTTTAGATGCAGAAAAAAGTCAAATGCCTGTAAAAGCCCAGTTTTTTTACATTCTGTGTGCATGAGGCCTAAAGCTGTTTTGACTTGTATAGGGAAAGAAGTAGTTCTGATGCAAAGAAAAGCTGATCAACACATCCCATTTTCTCATGCTGTGTAGGCTAATCTCAGTTCCTTTCCTAGAAAACAAATCTGTTGTTTACAGAGATCAATAGCAAAAGCTATACAGTAGCTTAAAAAAAAGATTGTGGGTAGTCCCGCGCAAATGGCTGAATGTATATATTGAACTGCTGCCCCTACTAATACAGCCACCTAAGTGGAGTATAGGGTTAAAAGAATAGAGATAGTAGGTGTGGCGCTGTTCTGAAAGGCAAAGCTTTACCAGGAATCTGAGTGTTCCAATAACACACTCTAACCAGTGATTATATATAAACTATATCATCTAGTATGCAAACGTGAAATAAATTAATTGTAAATAAACAAAGTGACTGGTGCTATATGCAGCTAAATAGCTTGCAATATGATAATGCATAAATGTGTCAAAAAGTGCAATTTTATTTAAAGTGAGTGGTGCTTTGGTGGAGTCTTTTGCAAAAAAGTGACAGGTATTTTTCAGGCGTGTGCCCTTTGTGCTGGTACTCCTTATAGTGCCCCCTAAGGTATTGCACTCATCAGAAATATTCACCTCTCAAAGGGGTATTTCACTTTCACAGTGTTTGCCACTGTGGGGCAGTTTCCAACTCCACTCTCTTAGTGACCATTCTTTGCTCTTTTAGATATTCATCCATATCACCCACATGCAGAGAAAAGAAGCTCCCATAGCATAATACCTTTTTCCAAAAGATTTATTGAGATTGTACAATTGAAAACATACTCACATCCTCTCTGTATGTTTAAAACATTTAATACCAGGAAGCTGGGGTGAAGTGGCGCAAAGACGCTAGAACCTCTTCCCTGCGCGTTTCGTCACCAAGACGTACAGTAGATTATTCAATCCTTCATTAAAGTGGTCATAAAGGCAGAAGGTTTTTTATCCTAATGCATTCTGGGTATTAAGATAAAAAGCTTTCTGTGTGCAGCATACTCCCGGCTGTCCCGGACTCTCCCTTCTTATTAGCTGAGACAGCAGCGAAGCGCCATTGGCTCCCACTGCTGTCACTCAACGTCAGTGAGCCCATGAGGACAGAGGAGGGCCGTGGCTCTGTGTCTGAAAAAAAAAAAAACAAGACTTTAGTATCACTTTAACTCTCCCCGTTTGTTCTGTTTAGGGGTGGGGTGCAGAGGAGGGTGTCAATGGGGATTCTAGAGAAATATTCTGAAAGCAAATAGCTCTCTTTAGCAAGGTAAATGCCATAATGCCATGCGTGTGCACTGTATTTTGCAATTCACAAAAAAACACTGCTAAAATAAAGCATGCGTTATTTCATCAAAATTTGAGGTATTTTACTCAATAAACCATGTGGTATTTTATCTCATGACATGGGTGGGTTGGATACAGTGGAGAAGTATTAGAACCCCTTCAGTTTGTATTGCTAATAAAGAGGTAAAATGGTTTAAACTGTAGAAATATGCCAAATCACAAGTCAGTGCGGACCCTGCATCATATGTATTTATACAAAAGAAAAAAGATGACTAGAATACCAGAGGGAAGCTGTTTTCACAGGACACATGTGGTGCATCAAAAACAACCAAGTTAAAATAAGTAAACATAAAATATCTTTATAAATGTCAAATATTGAATGAAAATTGTTTTAAAAATCATATAAATATATAAATACAAATTTTCCACCAATAAAAAAGAAAGCTTTGTCATTGGGGAGATTTTCCTTCACTTCTGTACCATAGCCAAACCAGTAAGGGAGAGGAAATCCCTACAGATTAAAATAATCCCTTGGGGACCCCCAGGTCACTAGAAATAGTGTCCCCATTGGAAGATTTCTCTCTATTATTTTTCTGGGGATAACCCAAAATTTGGGATTTTCTTTCACTTTTTAATGATAACAGTAAATAGGACAACTAGAGAGGTGAATCTCCCTAACAGGGGCACAGACCGCAATAAAAATCCCGACAGGGGTGCTAATCAGTCTCCACTTTATCCAAAACTGAAAAAAAAAGTTTTCCCTTTAGTTATACTTTAAGTAAATCAGCTCAGATGATTCTGTGCTTTTCTATATTTAGGTTTCTATGCATTACTTTTGAGAAACTGATCCAAATAGGTAGAGAATCCTCCAAATTGGCTATTATATTTTTACATTCAACCCTTACAGACCACTTTTACCTACAGGTAAGCCTTATTATACTGGAAATCTCTCCTAAACTTGTGACATTGCGTGGATAAATCTGAACCTGAGTGACACTTTTTGGGGACCAATGACACAGATACAGTGATCAGTGATAAAAAAAAATGCACTGATCAATGTATAAATGACATTGGCAGGGGAGGGGTTAACTACAGGGGTGACCAAAGGGTTAAATGTGTTCCCTCAGTGTGTTTCTAACTGTGTGGGGGGAAGTACTGACACGAAGCACACAGAGATCGCTGTTACTGATTCCTAGGAACAGACAATCTCCATGTTCTTCCTTATCAGAATGGGGATCTGCCTTGTTTACATAGACAGATCCCCGTTCTGCCTCTCTGTGAATCAACATTGGGTCCACCAGACACACACATTGGCTCCTCTTCTGTCCAGCGGGCATGCCCAAACTATCTATTGCATGAAACAACGTATAGGTATGTTGTTTCACGCAATAGAGCCACCATGGCGCAGTATAGATGCGGTGGACGAAGTGGTTAACGCAGTTTTTTTAGTTATTTACCTCATGTTTTTGGTTTGTGAGGTAAATAGCGATTGAGGTGATAGTGAATTGACATTTTAAGCATCTCATGAGATAATTGGAGAAAATGTGTCACATGATTCAATTATCTTGTGAGATATTCTTTAGTGAACTGAGCCCCCTGTCTCTGTTGCAGATTTTCCCTCACTTCCTGTCTTGGGAACAGTTATCACCAGTAAAAAATCTGCTAAGGATTCTTATACTTCCACACTCTAGCCAAAATGTTAAAAAATTTGGTTTGGTTGAAAATACACTTCAAATTCATGGGAAGTCACATATTAAGGTTGTTTGTAATTAGAACAGTAGTCGGTCTGATGTTTTGGAATACCAAACCGGCCTGGTCACAGATAAACACGGATATCTAGAGATGTTATCACATAATTAGTTTGTGCAGCCGTAAACGTGAAAGGTCTTTATCCTTTCTGGTTAATGAAAGAATGTGGCTTCACTTCATAAAACCGGAATGATCACAGCATTTTATCTGTGTCAGCAGCTATTATACTGATAGACGCCTCCCTGAACTATGTCGTGTTAGAACAGATCAAAGAAAAATTGGGCCAAGAGTGATGGTCCCTTTAAGATGTTTGTCGTAAGGAAGTATGGTGATTCAGCCATATTAAGCAGTTTTATTGTGTACATGATTGAGACTGTTTTTAATGTTCTTGAATATTCTTTGAGAAGAGAACATTGTACATTAGAAATAGTTTTCATGCTATACCTGATGCCCTTTTTGATTGAGTTAAGTGAACCTGTGCTTTGCCCATGCAGTGTGTAGCAATAGATTGGCCACAACACATAACCGCCATTCCATTGCTTTGGTAATGGGGAGCATGTTACTCATTGCCCCCACAATGGTGCTTGGTGATCAGCTCAGTGCTGTCACATGGGGCCCTGTGTAAGCTCCAGCTTTCGAAAATCAAGCTTTCCCTCTTCCCTCCTTGTGGCTGACCAAAGCAGTGGAGAAGCAAACGGAAGATATGTACTGCTGGGAACAAGGGAGGTTAAATCTGAAGTCCAGACAGTTCTAAAAGACACCAATCAATCCAGATCTGCATTCATTATAAGATCAATAAATGTTCACTTTAAAGCTGAATCCAGTTATGGCATGTTTGGACCAATGAAGATGTGTATGTGCCAGACCTGTGGGATCTCCCTGGAAGCTGAAAATCACTGTGGTAGGCACAACAGTGATTGCCGCTGTCTTCCAGGTGTTATGCCGAGCGGCTACCCTGCTGCATAGTGAACACAGGAGCTGCTCAGCATGGGAACACTTTTCATTTTGAGATAATGCAAAGTGTTTTCTGAATGACACCTGTGCCAAGCAGGCGACTTCCTCTGTTCATTTGCAACAAGACAGCTACTTGGCACGGGACCCAGAAGATAGTGTCAATCACTGTAGCACTTACCACAGTAATTTCCAGCTTCCAGGGGAATCCCACAGGTATGGTACCACACTGGACCTGGATGTAACTATGTAAAAACTGATATTCTTGGAATTCAGTTTTAACGAGCAGATACAAAGTTAGTAAATGTATTTGGGGAGCATTTAAATGCAAAACAGCTGTTACCCTTAAATGTTCCGCTAGCATAAGTGGTCAAAGTGAAGCAATCCCCTGATTTCCACTGACACCCCTGATGTTTATTTAAAAGTATAAGGAACTGTGACTAAATGGCTTACTTGGTACATAGAACAGATCTGTCATCTAAGCTTTGTCATTAAAATTGTGTAGTCATCAGTAGACCTAGATTCTTCTCCTTCAGCCAGGCCCCCATGTCTTACAAGGAAAGCATCAACCCGCATAGCAGAGGTCACAGAGTCAAAGAAGCCAAACAAAATGGCAGTTTACATGTCCAAGCACGTACGATGCCTCATCACGCCAATTCTCTGTCTCATCATGTCAACTAAACAAAACAAGGTGCCCTAGTGACATTGCTGCATTCTTTAGAAGCCCAGAAAATATGATAGCCATTCCACTACTGGTGCATCAAGTATTAAGTTTGTCAATTACAATCAGTCTTTTACTTTATTCTGGGCAAATCAGGCACTTCCCTAAGGGCTTCTCAGAAGAGGGTTAAAGGCTTGACTCTCGGAGCTTCACATTTCAACACTGATCCTGTGAAGATACTGGTGTTGTTGACCTGTGTCAGATTGAAAAAATGAAAATCTGTCATTCTGCATAACCTAAACCTGAAATCATGACAATGTAATATTTTTTTTTTTATTACAGCTAAACATTTTACAGAGGTGCCAAGTGACTATGTCGGACTAACACCTTTTTCAGATCAGCAATGCATTTAATTCCATGTACAGAGGGATGCATAGGATACAACATAGAATATGTAGACAATGCAATAACTGTGGTATATTAGTGCATACTACAAAGAACGCTGCGTAAATTACCCAGATACAGAATAGAATTAAAAGGAGTGAGTTCTCAATGTTTTGGGGGAGTACCCCTTGTTCAGGAGAGACCTCTAAAGTATCAATCGTAATGAAGGTCTTTCCTGAAGAATGGTAAGGGGGGAATCTGTCTAGGGAGCCCACTTCCCTGGGATTGCAGGGGCCATAGTTTCTTACTCCTCCCCCTTCTTCTAATTTATAGGTGCTACACCTCCTTTAAGAGACCATATCTGGCAGCCTGGCATGAGACTCAGGCAGGAAAATTCTCCCAGTGCCACTTTGAGTACTTTTTCCTAGCTTACGTATAAAAGAAGCAGATCTGCAGCTCAGTATCTTTTGGCTGGATCACAGCTCGGAGAGTTCTCTCCCTTGTCATAGCACATGTATGTGGTTTATTACCATTGTTTTTAAGGGGGAACTGGTATTTTATTCAGCTTATGGTGGTATTGCTTGAGTCTTATGGCTGAGCAGTTTGGTTAAGTTAATATTTAGGGTTGATATGGGTTTGGTACTTAAAGCAGAAGTAAACCCATCCATAAAACAGTTTCATTTGGAAATGAAACACTCCCATTGGTTGTGCTCTCAACCAAAATGTCAAACCGTCCAATGGCTGGTGTCATAACTGATCACATGTGGGGCATCATGGCAGTTGTAGATTAAACAGAGGCAAAGATGGCAGCTTCCTTGGCTGAAAACGATAGGAGGGTTTACTTACACTTTAATAAGTATTATGCAGCGTACACACGATTGGACATTCCGACAACATGGATTGGACGATGGATGTTGGCTCAAACTTGTCTTGCATACACACGGTCACACAAATGTTGTCGGAAATTCCGAACGTCAAGAACGCGGTGACGTACAACACGTACGACGCACCGAGAAAAATTAAGTTCAATAGCCAGTGCGGCTCTTCTGCTTGATTCCGAGCATGCGTAGAATTTTGTGCATCGGAATTGTGTACACACGATCGGAATTTCTGACAATGGATTTTGTTGTCGAAAAATTTGAGAACCATTTGAAATTCCGACAAAAAATGTCCGATGGAGCCTACACCTGCTTGGAATTTCCTACAACAAGCTCCCATCGAACATTTGTTGTCGGAAATTCCAATCGTGTGTACGCGACATTACGGTTAAACCAATAAAAGTGCCCCAAACAAAAATTTGCAAAAAGAAATTGGTGTGTTATGTCTTTTGTTATTTACTGTGAGTTTGATTGTGTTTATTTGTGTAAATGCCACCTGCAATCCCATAGGTGCTCCCCAAAAATGTTGATGTCAGAGACCTCACCCCCTCTAATTCTATGCTGTATCTGTGTAGTTTACTTTGCTTTCTTTATACTATGTATATTGCATTGTTTTTCATTGTACTTGCATTGTCTATATACTGTACTCTGTGGTGTATTCTCTACCAGGGGCGGACTGACAACTCATGGGGCCCCCGGGCAATAGAAGATCATGGGGCCCCCTTGGTCCCCACACTCAAGGGGACCAAGCGCACACACAGGGGGGGGGGGACACGCACACACAGGGGGACACTGGAGGGAGAGCACACACACACACACACAGGGGGGGACACGCACACAGGGGGACACTGGAGGGAGAGCACACACACACAGGGGGGGACACGCACACAGGGGGGCACTGGAGGGAGAGCGCACACACAGGGGGGCACTGGAGGGAGAGCGCACACACAGGGGGGCACTGGAGGGAGAGCGCACACACAGGGGGGCACTGGAGGGAGAGCGCACACACAGGGGGGCACTGGAGGGAGAGCGCACACACAGGGGGGCACTGGAGGGAGAGCGCACACACAGGGGGGCACTGGAGGGAGAGCGCACACACAGGGGGGCACTGGAGGGAGAGCGCACACACAGGGGGGCACTGGAGGGAGAGCGCACACACAGGGGGGCACTGGAGGGAGAGCGCACACACAGGGGGACACTGGAGGGAGAGCGCACACACAGGGGGGCACTGGAGGGAGAGCGCACACACAGGGGGGCACTGGAGGGAGAGCGCACACACGGGGGACACACAGGGGGACACTGGAGGGAGAGCGCACACGCGGGGGGGGCACGCACACACAGGGGGACACTGGAGGGAGAGCGCACACGCGGGGGGGGGGGGCACGCACACACAATGGGACACTGGAGGGAGAGCGCACACACACAGGGGGACACTGGAGGGAGAGTGCACACACAGGGGGGCACACACACACAGGGGGACACTGGAGGGAGAGCGCACACACAGGGAGGCACACACACAGGGGGACACTGGAGGGAGAGCGCACACACAGGGGGGCACACACACAGGGGGAAACTGGAGGGAGAGCGCACACACAGGGGGGGACACGCAAACAGGGGGACACTGGAGGGAGAGCGCGCACACAGGGGGACACTGGAGGGAGAGCGCACACACAGGGGGGCACTGGAGGGAGAGCACACACACAGGGGGACACTGGAGGGAGAGCGCACACACAGGGGGACACTGGAGGGAGAGCGCACACACAGGGGGACACTGGAGGGAGAGCGCACACACAGGGGGGGGACACGCACACAGGGGGACACTGGAGGGAGAGCGCACACACAGGGAGGCACACACACAGGGGGACACTGGAGGGAGAGCGCACACACAGGGGGACACTGGAGGGAGAGCGCACACACAGGGGGGGGACACGCACACAGGGGGACACTGGAGGGAGAGCGCACACACAGGGGGACACTGGAGGGAGAGCGCACACACAGGGAGGCACACACACAGGGGGACACTGGAGGGAGAGCGCACACACAGGGGGGGACACACACACACACACACAGGGGGACACTGGAGGGAGAGCGCACACACAGGGGGGCACACACACACAGGGGGACACTGGAGGGAGAGCGCACACACAGGGGGGCACACACACACACAGGGGGAAACTGGAGGGAGAGCGCACACACAGGGGGGGACACGCACACAGGGGGACACTGGAGGGAGAGCACGCACACAGGGGGACACTGGAGGGAGAGCACGCACACAGGGGGACACTGGAGGGAGAGCGCACACACAGGGGGGCACTGGAGGGAGAGCGCACACACAGGGGGGCACACACACACAGGGGGACACTGGAGGGAGAGCACGCACACAGGGGGACACTGGAGGGAGAGCGCACACACAGGGGGGCACTGGAGGGAGAGCGCACACACAGGGGGGCACACACACACAGGGGGACACTGGAGGGAGAGCGCACACACAGGGAGGCACTGGAGGGAGAGCGCACACACAGGGGGACACTGGAGGGAGAGCGCACACACAGGGGGGGACACTGGAGGGAGAGCGCACACAGGGGGGCACACACACACACAGGGGGACACTGGAGGGAGAGCGCACACACAGGGGGGGACATGCACACAAGGGGACACTGTGGGCTGGGGGGGTGACACTGTGGGCTTGGGGGGTGACACTGTGGGCTGGGGGGGTGACACTGTGGGCTGGGGGGTGGGCTGGGGGGGTGACACTGTGTGGGGGGGGGGCTGGGGGGGGTGACACTGTGGGCTGGGGGGTGACACTGTGGGCTGGGGGGGTGACACTGTGGGCTGGGGGGGTGACACTGTGGGCTGGGGTGACGCTGGGGGGGTGACACTGTGGGCTGGGGTGACGCTGGGGGGTGACACTGTGGGCTGGGGACTGGGTGACACTGTGGGCTGGGGTGACGCTGGGGGGGTGACACTGTGGGCTGGGGGGTGACGCTGGGGGGGTGACACTGTGGGCTGGGGGGTGACGCTGGGGGGGTGACACTGTGGGCTGGGGTGACGCTGGGGGGGTGACGCTGGGGGGACCCGGGGCCCGTGACTCACCGATGCCGATGCCGATGCCGATGCTCCCCGCCGGCCCCTCCACTCTTTCCTTCCATTAGGGGCCCGGACTCGGCAGGTTGAAGCGGCTGTATTACATGCCGCGAATACTGCTAACAGCGTGCGGCTCCCCACCGGCCCCTCCTTCCCTCCTGTCCGTCCCAGGTGACGTCACGACGCATACAGTAGAAGCACCTGGGACGGACAGGAGGGAAGAAGGGGCCGGCGGGGAGCCGCGCGCCGCTAGCAGTATTGTTAGCGGCATCGCGGCATGTAATACAGCCGTTTCAAGTGGCCCCTCATGTGGCCGAGTCCGGGCCCCTAATGGCCCCGGGCCCTCGGGCGGCGCCCGAGTCACCGACCTGTCAGTCCGCCCCTGTTCTCTACATCTCTCTCTATGTGTTTACATCTTTGCCTATATGAATACATGCATTATTTATCTGATAAGGTGCGCTAGTCCTAAATAATCACTTGGTATTTATGTTTGGGAGGGATTGGGATACACTCCTCTTTAAATGTTTAGCACCAGATTATCTTTATATTCTGGTCTTACGCAATATTTTTAGGTGTGCAGATGACAACTCTATTCATAGCATTTTACAGTGGGACTCTGGCTAAAATTGCCTATTTTTTTTTTTTTTTTTTTTTAAGAGAGTAGGGGAGAATGAACATCTATGATAGGCTTTTAATTCTGTCTGTGACCTGATGGGGAGATTTCATTACACTTCCTGTAAGGTCACCAAGACAGGAAATAAACTCATTCAATACAAAAATAAACACAATTTGGGCTCAAGATAAACTTTATTGTGCATCTTTTAGTCATTTTATAAAGGGACATGAATACATTCCTAGAAAGGCATAATATAAAGTAGCAAAATAATAAAAATAAATAAATAAAAGCTTTTAGTAGTGCAACTTTACCTAGAGCTCTAGCCCAGTAACTTTAGCCTGAAATAGTGTTATAAGTCTGCTACAGGCAGTAGGAATCATTTAATAAGTCACCTCACCCCAGTGATCACTCAGACTCTACATTGTACTTTCGTAGGAGGTCACAAATTGGAAGGCTACAGCAGGTCCTGGTGATGTGTGTGTGTGTGATAGTGCAGGACCGATAGAAGTGAAAGTTGGTTCCGACATACCTACCGTAAAGTGATTAAAAGAAACAGATCCATCATCAAAAAATGATATAGGTGGACCCTGTTCTGGTCCAAGGCTACTTCAGCTCTGATAGCGAAGGAAGTGCTCCTCAGTTGGTAAATTATTTTTAAACACTTAATAGTTAAGAACATCAAATACATCCAACACGTTCCAGGAAAAAAAGTAGTCAATGTTAATTTAATTTACAACAAAATGCACTAGAAGATCTGTGTTAAAGTGTAAGTTCACCTTTTCAGAAAAAAAATGAAAAATTAACTAACACCGTTCACCCTCCCCACCCTCGGTCCCTGCTGTACTTCACCTACATTACCTCTGTGGGTGATGTGCTGTCAGTGTCCACACAGCCGGTGTAGTGGTCCAGCGATCTGAAATCCCCACTCTTCTTTCCCTTCTTTCTGCAAAACCTGCAGGACACATCACAGTGACTCAGCACCGGAATGGAGAATTGCTCTGATCCATCCCGGAAGTGCTGCAGAAAGAAGGGAGAGAAGAGTGGGGATTTCATTTACCTGGACCACTACACCAGCTGCGTGGGCACTGACAGCTCATCACTCACGGATGTAAGCACAGTAGGGACCGCGGGAGTGGGGAGGGTGTAGGGTGTTAGTTCACCTTTTTATCCTTTCCTGAAAAGGTGAATTAACCCTTTAAAATGTTGCTAAACCCAGGACCCTGGATTTACTATATCTGATCTCCCACAGTACACAGAACATGCAAATGCAATTACTTTAGTAAATATAAACTGCTAAATACCTTTTCTCATCAGCAGTTAGAGCAGGCATTGGACTTATATCAGTGTCCAGCCAAGCACTGGTTAAAGCTTGTAGGAGGAGTTTGCAGTCTTCCCTGATTGTTCGATGAGGCTGCAGGACCACTGACCATCTGTCCGGACAGTGCTGATTGGCCCTGTGATGATCACAGTCACTCTCCCAAGAAAAACTCTATAGCAATACACACCAAACTGGGCAGAAGGGGAGGATCAGAGAAGACAGGATCAAACAGTCTTTTTACACAATGCAGAGGTTTAACTCCTTAGGTCCCACAGTGAATATAATAAGCATGCTTTTCTGCAGACTGATTTTACTTTTGTTGGTTTAGTAACACTTTAAGACTTGATGAAGATTAAAGTCTCTCTCCAAGGTTAACATTAAAAGGCAGCTGGTTGCCCCCCCCCCCCCCCCCCCAAAATGCTTTGGCTGTATTTGAAGCTCCTAACCATTAAAGGATACGTTCATTTAAAAAAATAAATAAATAAATACACATTTTTTGCAGGTAAAAAAATATGCATTTTTTGTTTTTTTTGTTAGGGACCTGTAAAGCATTGCACCCATGATCAGCAGATCGTGGGTGTAATGCCACAGTCCTGCAGACTGTGTGTGCATCTACCTCCTGTACCTCCGCAAAAGCTGTTGGAACTTGTCATTTTCCCATTCACAGAATGCTGTGAATGAATGATGCAGCAGGGTGAGTCCCGAACAGCCAAATTTGTTTTAGTTTGTGACAGCTAGCGGGGGGGGGGGGGGGGGAGAAGTTCCCCCGCTAACTGTCAAAATAGGCACTGGGGGGGAGGGTTTGGGGGTTTTGTGGGGGCTGGTGCATTTGTAAGATGTTACATGTTACACCGTGAATTTGATTGTAACATGTGACATGCTACAAAAGGTGAATTTATCCTTTAAAGTGGAGGGCCACCCAAAAAAAAACTGCATAAAAATGTTCCTAAAAATTTGGAAGGAAAAAAAAAATTTTTTTTTTTTAACTTTCCAGGAATGGCTGTTGCTAGGCAGATCGTCCTAATCTGTCTCTTCCTATTCCGCTGTGATCTTCAGTCTTCTCCTCCTCGCGTTGTCTTCTAGTGAATGGGGCGCAGTGTGTTATGGGAACTGTATGTGTCCCACAACACAGCGCACTCCATTTTTTTTTCCCGGCTGGCCCTCCCCTTTAAGTGCTTCAAAAAATCCTTCAAATTAGATGAACTTTTTCCCGGTTCTCCTCAGTATCCTGTGGGGTAGATTTTAAATGACAACTGTAGAAACTTGGGTAGAATTTATGGAAAACACAATATTTGGTAGCTCTACGCGTTTCAGGGGGAGTATCAGGGGAAGTGCTGTGACATCTGAGAAGGGGTTATAATTAAATGTGTTACTTACACATTACTGAATATGAAAAAATATTTCCTGTACTATACCATACCTATAAGACTATAGCTTTTTTGTAATTCCAAGTAACAGTTCAGCTTTAGCCTTTCCCGTCTTTCATGTTTCCTTTGCCCTTTCCTTATATCCAGTAAAGCCGAATCAAGTCCTTGCGTACAAGGGACATAGGGTTATGACTGAAAGCATTGTGGCTTATTTTAGATTAATCCCAGGCAAGTCTCTAAACCATACCTAAAATACTCCTTTGTGCATACGTGATTGCTCACAATTGTCGAATTAATGTAGGTGTCACCCTGTAGTTATCATGTGACTCAAATGACAAAATGCATCCTTATGCAAACTCCTGGGAATGTGAATATCATTGAATTCTTCATTGTCATAGATAATTGCAGTTGAATGAGAAACAATGATGCAGAACTGCCTAATTTACAGTGACCTTCTAGTAAAATCATACAATATTTTCCATTGAATCCTAGGAAAAGTACTTCCCAAGAACAGATAGTACTCTTTTGTCTGAACTCTATCAAAAAAGAGTTGCCCAAGGCCGCCAATCAGGGGGTTGCTTTATTTCACCTTAAATTACTAGAAATAAAGTGATTGGCTGCTGTAAATACTCTCTGTATTTTTATACAAGTATTTTAAAATGAACAGCTTGCACCTGGCGCTCTAATGAACAATGAATCTAATTCAAATAAACCAAGGCATGCAATTGTCTGAAATGCAAACATTCCAAAACTTACACCATAGGAAGGAACTCCGATTTAGTTTGTTTTAAAGCTGAACGCTTGGCACAAAAACTTTCTATTACTTATGTTTCTCAATAGCCACCAATGATATAAATCCACTTTGTGTGAAACCCAGATGTTACTATACAAAAGTAACAGTGACGTCATCACTGTGATATAGATCTCTTGCGAGCTACCAATGAAGTGTCCAAAGAATGTTTTAAACGTAAGAGAACCATCTCTACAGCTGAAGGTAATTTTGGTCCATTAAAGCAGAACTAAATTCCCATTGAAAAAAAATGCGAGCAGGCAGGCTTTTATTGCAAAAGAGACATACATCTCTCCTGCAATAAAATGCCCCTGAAATACTAATAGAGTTGTAAGGCAGTAATGATGACTAGATTCCTCTGGGGGCACTAGTCCAGGATGAGAGAAAGGTGTGTGACCAGAGATCAAGGAGTGCAAATAATGTAAAAAAGTGAATCACTAATTAGTGAATAAATCATTCATTAAACAATAATGGATAATTAATACATGTGATTGGATAATAATGTATCTCAAATCAGATGAAAGATGTGCATATATAAAGATAAATATCTAAAAATATAATATCACAAATGGGTGCACATAAACATGAAATAAAAATAAATCCTGTGTAAAATTCAATCCTGTGATTAAAAATAAATATAAATAAAATTAAATAATCAATCCTGTGGTAGATGCGATAAAAATAAATAGTGACAATATAGCATGTCAAAATATCCTGTGAAAGAAAAATAAATAACAATACATAGTGAAATCCAGTGATAAAGCCTCAAAAAGGACCTAAATTGCAAGGTAGAATCAGACCTGCGATGTGAATCAACTAAAAGAAATTCATAAATAAAAAATAAATAGATAAAAAAGAGGCGTATGAATAAAAATTGTCCAAAAATATAAATAGCAATGTCCAACTCAATGGAAGAGATGAGACCACATACACAAACAAGCCATTCTGTTAGTATATATATAGTTCCAGTTCCAAAACAATTTCCATAGATATTTCTAGATAGGGATAGTGGTTTCTCTATATTGCTGCTATATTCATATTGCCTTTCATCTATTTAAGTGGGGTAATCCTTTTCTGGTCTCCCAGAACTCTCACCTTAAAGAAGGTCAAATAAGCCTTTCTGGGGTATCCAAATTGGCCCCTAAGTATGGTGTTCGGGGTGTCCTACAGCAGAGTCCAGCCTGGTCCTTCTCCTTTAAATCCCTCAGCAGTTCTGACCTATATTGCTAGGTTGCTCCCAGCAATGTGTCATAAATGGGGAAGAAAGAGAGAGAAAGGAGGGGGGCTCCACTAGTGTAGTATGTTTATAAAATTTGATAATTTATTCAAAAGGTAATGCAAGACTCGTACATAAAAACAGAAATAATGAGCAATGGGTTAAAATTTCACCACAAGGCGTCCACAGCGCCTACTCGCGTCCTCCTCTGTGTGTTTGCCTACGGCCACTCCCCTATTAAGTGCCTTTGTGAACACTATTCACTTTGCTGCAAACACTGTTCACTTTTAGTTTTCACTCTGACCTATTTATCTACTCATAGTAGTGCGAGCGACACCAATATACACAATAAAATGCCCCTACCTGCCTGCTCACAATCTACTGCGCATGTGCAGCTCAGCATACAGTGCCCGGCCAGTCTCTGAGTTCTGGGATGGTGGCCTCCTCTGTATGTGCAGCTCAGCTTAAAGTGCCCGGCCAGTCTCTGAGTTCTGGGATGGTGGCCTCCAGTGTATGTGCAGCTCAGCTTACAGTGCCCGGCCAGTCTCTGAGTTCTGGGATGGTGGCCTCCTGTGTATGTGCAGCTCAGCTTACAGTGCCCGGCCAGTCTCTGAGTTCTGGGATGGTGGCCTTCTGTGTATGTGCAGCTCAGCTTACAGTGCCCGGCCAGTCTCTGAGTTCTGGGATGGTGGCCTTCTGTGTATGCGCAGCTCAGCTTACAGTGCCCGGCCAGTCTCTGAGTTCTGGGATGGTGGCCTCCAGTGTATGTGCAGCTCAGCTTACAGTGCCCGGCCAGTTTTTGCGTTCCGGGATGACGGCCTCCTGTGCATGTGCAGGAGTGACGTCATCCCCCACCGGCCAATGAAGAGGCCCAAAGACCGACCCTCAGAACAAGATGCTGGCACAGGATCATTGGACAGATAAGTATGGAGGCTTTAGTTCTTTCCCCAGCTCTCTAACGGAAGAGTCTTCAGGAGCCTGGCATTGCACCCACGATCCACTGATCACGGGGGCAATGCTTCGCAGGTTCCTTTGCAAAAAAAAAAGAATAAATGCATATTTTTTTTCTTAGTATGTGCAATTTTTTGGACTTTAAATGTTGCATTTCTACACATCAGACCAAAAGGAGGGACAAATGAGGAGAAATGGGGGATAGAGAGTTCAAAAGAAGTGACAGTTTCTCTAAATGAGGGACAGTTAGGAGCTATACACTTACATGCTGCAATGCTGAAACTGTAATTGTCCCTAGCGTTCCAGACTTTGTTTTTTTTCCCACTCTTGTCATTTGCACGCTACACCCATGGCAGACTCTCCTGTCAATGGCAAGCAGGATGTTTTGGGAAACCCTATCCCGGTGTCTGCTGGTAGTAGTCACATAATTAGCTGCTTTCTGATGTCTGGGCTGGTGGGCAGCGTGTGAAAGACAAACATGCAGCACACGTCTGTGAGCAGCCAAGTGAAGTGTGTCATTGCTGACTGACTTAACAGGTCCTTTCATTTCATGACTGATTCCCCCAACACCCTGAGTGACAACAGAAGCATATTGCCTCATTATCAGGTCAACTCCCTGTTTCATAATAATGAAATACTTACAGGCCTTTCAAAATGACCATCATCATTTTTTTTTTTTTTAGAAGAATGGTCAAACATTCCCATAGACACACTCCTAAACCTTGTGGACAGCCTTCCCAGAAGAGTCGAAGCTGTTATAGCTGCAAAGGGTGGGAAAAAGCAATATTGAACCCTATGGACTAAGACATTAATGTTCATGTGCGTGTAAAGGTGAGCGCCCCAATACTTTTGGTAATACAGTGTATGTTAGCTATGATACCCATAAAGATCTGAATTCAAAATAAAAAAGGTGACTTTCATTCAAAGTTAACCTGTGCTTTGACTAAGTAGGGGAAAGCAACGGGTTCATTGTATTGCCAGTAACTAGCTGCTTCTAGCTTTCCTAAGAAAAAAAAAGTAGTGCAATCTGTAAGCTCAAAGTTAATCTATTTAGAACTTAGACAGGGCTGAGGGTCCTTTCCTTGCCCCTCATTTGACAGTGCTGGGTACCTAAGCAGCAAATGACTAATGCCCCGTACACACGGTCGGACATTCCGACCACAAAATCCATCAGATTTTTTCTGACGGATTTTGTCCTAAACTGGTGTTGCATACACACGGTCGGACAAAGTTGTAGGAAAATTTGATCTTTCCGAACGAGGTGACGTACACAACGTACGACGGCACTACATAGGGGCCAGTATCCAATTGCTTTCATCTCCTAATTTCTTCTGAGCATGCGTGGCACTTCGTGCGTTGGAATTCTCTACACGCGATCGGAAAAAGTCTGATCGGATTTTGTTGTCGGAAAATTTTAGATCCTGCTCTCAAATTTTGTCCGTCGGAAATTCAGACGGAAAAAGTCCGCTAGAGCCCACACGAGATCGGATTTTCCGACAACATAATCCGATCTGACTTTTTCCATCGGAATTTCCGACTGTGTGTATGGCATAAGGGTTATTGCTTTCTCACTGCTGCTAACAGCAACCTTATTAAAATTACTACTAAACAAAATGACTACTATAATGTTCAAAATCTTCTTAAGCTGGCAAGTAAGTTTACAAAAAAAACAAGAAATGGGGGTGCGCATGTCCACACACCAGTGGCCAATAAGAGCCTCAACCTTTGTTGGTTATGCAGTATATCATGGAAAGGAAGAATAAGCAAATGAATTTATGTGTATACTTACTGGATGGAAACTATATTGATTCTATAGGAGAGCAGAAGATAGAAAAATACCCCAATGAAGCTAATCAGCTAGACTTTTTAAACCTATGATATAGAAGTATACAGTAAATAATAAATATTTATAGGGAGGCCTCCTCAGACAATTTGACTGGCCAATTAACGTGGTATGGTGTCATGCATCCAAGCCACTCGTTGTTCTCAGTCAAAAAAAGGGGTCTCATATCTTCATTGTGCCTACTACGCAATTTGACTGGCCAATTACCGTGGGATGGTGACTTGCATCCAAGCCAATCGTTGGTCTCAGTCAAAAAAACTCTCATGACTACATAAAAAACAGTTTGTTCACCATCCCAATAGAACCAATAGAACATGTGACCCATGTGACACCCGAAGGTATGAAAAAATAGGTGCAAAAAATACCTTATCTCTACATGTTTCGCTCACTAAATGAGCTTTGTCAGGATTACTGGATAAAACACCAAAATAAAAATAATGGGACTAACAAACATATTAGGTCCATGGTGATATAATGAAAATGGCAACCAATTGTTTGGTCACCCTGTATTTATACCATTATGAGAAAAATGGCCGCCATGCGTCCATGTGTAGTGATGTCATGACGTGCATAGCGTCAGCGCCCAGTTACGTCATCACACAATCACTATTTTCTGTTAGCCACATTGCCGTCTATAAGACTATCTGAGAAGTGTTTAGGCAATATTTGTCCTAAATATCAAATAAAGCTTGATTGCTCCTCACTCCGTCTTGTGGATGAAGGACAAAGTAACCCTGATGATGGAGCCAAGGAACCAAACAGCCTGATATTCTCCAGGCCTGGAAATATTGATTATTTTAACCCTATATACACTTCAATCAGATATTGTATTAAATTTCTGTGGCCAGTTAGAATAATATATATCACTGAGGACCCTCATGTTCTGAGAGGATTTCCCCTGTGTATCTATCTCTCTTGCTCATATGTACAAGTTAGGTGTAATAGATCAAAGGTGCCTCCTCTCAACACTCAACTTGTTCAAAATTCTTCCCTTATTTGGATGTTGGACAGATCAGACTAGTTGTCCCAAAGTTATATCAATACACAAAAGATGAGCAGGTGAACCCCTCATATAGATCATGAGGGGCTCTCAATCCCAAATAGAAAAACTATTTGGCCTCTGTTTTATGGAGGATCTTTTTTCAGATCCTCTTTCCTTAGGCCCAGGCTTGTCCGCTGGGCTACCCAAGAGTTTTATGGCTTCCTCTGAGAGTGACTCTGTCTATTTCCTTCTCAAGGAAGTTAGTCATAGCTATAAATAAACCAGGCTTGGTCACTACTATGCACAGATTCTTTAAAAAGGACTATTAAACAAAATGCCTACTATAATGTGTAAAATTATCTTAAGCTGGCAAGTCATTTTACTAAAAAGACAAGAAATGGAGATGCACATGCCCACTCACCAGTGGCCAATAAGAGAGAATCAACCTTTGTTGGTTATGACGTATATCATGGAAAGGAAGAAGAAGCAAATTAATGTATGTGTATACTTATAGAATGACAGCAACCTTACTACTGTCTTTTTCAGATGACAAATAAGGGCTTACGTTGACAGTCTTCTGTTCACAGAAGAGCCTTCAAGTCAATGCAGTGCAAAGTAGGCTAATGCAGCTTAGGAGATCAAGTGCAGGTCAAATACACCTGTCAATGAACTGTGAATAATAGCAGATGTGCCTCAAACTGATGTCAAATGCAAACAGCATTTGCCCATTGACATAAATCCAAAGCCTGTCTACACAGGTCCTAATGGGACTCCTAGTCACTTGACAAAATTATATAGCTTCTAGGATGTAAAAAGTAGGCTTTATTTATTAAAGTGACAGAGTCTCTTTAATGGCAAACTATAAAGATTTAGCCTTGATTCACACCTGTGAGATTTGTTATGCAATTTAACAGGTCAAAATCGCATGACAAGTCGCACCCCATTGCCAGCAATGGAACCGTTCAAATTGTTGCGACTCAAGTCGCAGCAACTTTTAAAAAGGTTTCTGCACTACTGTTTTGCAATTTCATTGCAACTTGCAATAACTTCTGTTAAATTAAGTTGCAAGCTGCAATGAAAGGGCACATTAAAATCGCACTGATTAGGCGGCTTTGAAATCACGCTAAACTAGGGCTTAAGGTCAGTTTAATTGTAGTGTTTTTGTAACATTTTCATACTGATGTTTTAAACTGATACAGGGGGCATCAGTTCCCAGAACACCTTGGGTTTTTAATGAGAAAGCACAGCAGAATTTTCTTCCTTTAAGGCACGTCATACCTGACAGCGGTCACAAGCTGAATTCTTTAAAATGTTTCAATAAAAATGTATAGAAAGTGAAAATTCCTATGCAGGAGCCTGAATGGAGGGGAGAATGTGCTCTGCCTCTCTGACACATTCAACACTTGAGCTACGGAGTTAGTAAACAACTGGCTATCTTTACCACATAATCATAGCCTCGAAAATATGTTGAAAGGAGCCAAAAGCTCCTACTCCATTTGTAGGTGGGTTGTGGAGACAATAATTGACACAGTTCGGTACTGTGTTAAACTTGTATTGAAGCAATTTAGCAACAGTTCACAACAACCAGTGGGAAGACTGCCCAACCAGGTGCACTCACAGTTGCAGCAGTGTGAATAGAGTGGGTTCCAGACAGAATGACAGCATCTGTAAAGAATGTGACCTGGCCATTTCTTGCCCAATTGGGAAGATATCCAGAAGGAGGCGACCCTTCACTTTCCCTCCACATCAGGAACCTTCCCCCATCGCTAGTACTGTCCCAAACAGACGGGGTACCTTTCCCTCCACTACCCACTTGCATAAAAGCCCGCCAATCCCAGGAACCAAGGCCTTAAATAGGCTCTGCCTGACCCAAGATGGCTGCCAGAGTCACATGGGGCAACAGCATCCAACCAGATAGCTTCCCTAGTGACCCAGGAAACCAGATTCCTCCTGACTTCCACTCCAACTGCAGGGCCACTGCAATTGAGGGCCACCTGCAGTGAAGGAAATAAACTGCACCTGCCTACACATTCATATGCAATGTTTCATATTATATTTATAGCCCATTGTGGGTCTTGTGGCTGTAAAGCTTAAATAATCATTATTTTAAGATATTGGAAGATATGAATATATGTAAAATTAGCTTTATATGTAACATTACTAAGCACAAAAGGTAGACGAAAGATAAAAGAATGTCTTAAAGCCATAGGAAGCTGTATCCTTCTTGTTCAATACATTCATACAGTTCAGTGCAGTTAAAAAGGGTAATATTTATAGAGAATCAATGTACTTATGTGTAATGTGCAAAACAGAGTAGAGTAAATATCTCCATGTTTATCTTAGAAGAGGAAGTCTGCTTTGATGGTATATACGTTCATACGGTGTTTGAAAGCATGTACCCATTGTTTGCTGTAGACTTTTATGAACATCCGGCACTTCTCCTGGCCTAACCACAGAGCCCATGGGTCTTTGACAATATGCAGTTGTGCTTAATGCATCTGAATTTCTGAATACTGATTAATGAATAAAAAAGGGATTTAAAAAAATAATAAAGGGCTCTGTTTAGTTTCCAGAAGTAAAAGCAGATTTCTACCTTGGTAATGTTCCTGTTTAAGAAACTATATACTTTCAGTATATAATGGCCTTAGTCAGCATTACTATTCAGAAGTTCCTATTTCTTAGCCTTTGGCTTCAGAAGCTAAATACAATACTAAATTCTTGCTTCCTCTGTGTGGATACTAACCCATCCAGTTTAGTGACTGTTTTGCTTACAGAAAGAAGCCGGCGAAATAAACTTTTGCACAACAATTAAAACCTTACCTAAAAAGGTAATGTCACCCCAAAGAACTGCCCACAGTAATCCTGTGTAATAGAAGAGGTATTATTCCTCCCTCTCCAGCAGTCACTGTCTCAGACTCCCACCTTTACTCCATCCAAGTGTTGCAGCCTATTTCGGACTCTAAAATATTTGACATTTCCAGGAGTACTGTCTTGTAGTGACATAGGGGTCAGTAGATGGGGTTAGAGATTGTGGTGGGGAAACCAGGCATACAATACACCATGAAGTGTCAAATGCTGAATAGTTTAATGGAGAAAACAGAACAAAGAAAAGGTAGGATATACAGACTATTAAATAGGAAAGCAAAAACTCTTCTATGACAGGGAACAGCTTTGGGAAGTTATACTGGGTGTCATTTAGCATTTGATTTACTAAAACTGAAGAGTGCAAAATCTGGTGAAGCTCTGCATGGAAACCAACCAGCTCAATTTTTTTTGTCAAAGCTTATTTGAACAAGTTGAAGTTAGAAGCTGATTGTCTACCATGCACAGCTGCACCAGATTTTGCGCTCTCCAGTTTTAGTAACTATGGGGTAACACAAAGAACACATCCCAGTTAGTGCTATTGCAGTGTTGCATAGCAAAGCCAAACCTGATTATGGTCTAGATTTCATACAAGAATGTTTGTCTCTTTCTCCAACATGCACCTCTTTTCGATGGAACCATGATTATGGTCATTTATAAGTCGGTTCAATTCCCAAAAGTTTATATTCATGCTTGAGGTATTTGTGTACATGATATGCCCTACCAGTGGCAGCCCGTCCATAAGGGGCGCAGGGGCGCCGCCCCCCTAATCCATGCGCCCGGCCTCTAATCTACATGCAAGGTGCCAGACGCATGTATTTCAACGTTTTTTTTTAACATATGATTAGAGCCTGAGGCACCCTGAGCCCACCCAGTTGTGTGACAATGGCAAATTAATATTTGCTATTGTCTTCCTGATTCTTCTCCTGGCCAATCAGGAAGCGGGTCCTGAGACTGGGAGGCTTAGGACTCCTGCCCAATCGGGTCTCAGGATCTACTTCCTGTTCTGCCGGGAGGAAGCAATGCCACTGCATTGTATCATAGAGATAACAGTGCAATGTATGATAGAGATGGCAGTAGGGCTGTCGGGTATGTGCGGTGATGGTCCCCACTTCCTCCTCCATGTATCTGGCTGATCTCCAATCTCCTGAGGCCCCAGTGATGGTGATGAGGGTGGTGGAAGCTCCCCCCAGTAGCGGACACCTCCTCCTCGGGCTGTGACTTCATCCTCAGCCACGGAGCTACAGAGCTGGCCTGGCCACACCCTCCTCCATCCACTGGAAGATGATTGTTTATCTAATGGGCTGGGAGCATGGTGAGTGTCTGGGTGTGGGGCGGGGGTCCCGGGAGGTTGGGGGTTGTACGGATGATGTGGTTGGGCAGGCAGGCAGGCGAGGGCTGTCTTTGTATGGAATGGAATGGGGAGATGTGTAAAGCTCCGGGCTGTGTAAGTCTCATTCAAAATCCGCACAGCCAGTGATGGGGGGGCTTTCCTGTTTGCACCCCCCCCCCCCCCAAAAAACATTTTTAGCACCAGCCACCTCTGTGCCCTACTACTGATGAAGAAATTAGATGTGCATTGCCTCATGTGTTACAAAAGTGCTTTCATTCTGAGGTTGACTATTGACAATGAACAGTGTCTACAAACCATCACTTTCTTTAATGTTCATTGTATGTGATGCTGCTGACTTCATACAGGTACCTAAGATTGTAACATTAACTTTTTTCTTTGTTTCTAGGGAGACATAAAACAATGATCGGCTTCACCATCCAGAAAGTCCTTGGCATTGCCATACTGCTGCTACACTGCACACCTTGTCAACAAAGTCAAGACAATGAGGACTCTCTGTCTTTCAGATTTACCCAGAGCATATATTATGCAACAGTTTATGAAAATTCTGCTCCTAAAACCTATATAGTGAGCCAGGAAAAGATGGGTGTTTACCTGAAAGACCCTCAACGGACAGTAAAGTATCAAATTGCGTCTGGGGACCCTACTGGGCTCTTTAAAACTGAGGAGCTAGTCATTGGAGATTTCTGCTTTTTAAGAATTCGAATACGAAGTGGAAATACAGCTCTTTTAAATAGAGAGGTAAAAGATAATTACCAACTACTCATCCATGCTTCTGAGAAATCCTTGGATTTTGAAGCACAGACTAAAGTTGTCATCCAAGTTTTGGACATAAATGATTTAAGACCTCTCTTTTCAACCACATCCTATAAATTTACTGTAAGCGAAGATGCTCCTCTTAAATCTGTCCTAGGCAAAATCAGTGCTACAGATGCTGACCAGGGCCAGAATGCTATGTTCTACTATACCTTCAACACCAAATCCTCATTGTTCTGCATCCATCCAACAAGTGGCATTGTGATGTTGATCAGTCACCTTAACGCAACCCAGAAATCTGTGCATAATCTTGAAATTTTAGCAGTCGACCGCATGAGAAAAATTTCAGAGGGTAATGGATTTGGAAACATGGCTTCTTTGGAAATCTTAGTGAAACCGACTCCAAAAAAGCCTCCTTTTATCTCCTCAGTAACAACAGCCATGGCAGATTCATCAGAAAGACTTCTTTATGCCACTGTAGTTATGGACTTGGAAGACCCGTTGTGCAGCATTGACTCTGTGGAGATTGTAAATGGTGATCCAAATGGTTATTTTAAGGTTTTAAGATCTTACTTGGGCAAAAATGAATTCACGGTGGTGTCTACTGCACAGATTAACTGGATGGAACACTCCCAGGGTTTCAATCTAAGTCTTCGGGCTAAAGACAAGAACAATCCTCCAATTTATTCCACTCCTAAAAGTATTTACATTCCTCCATGGAGGTATGCTATGGCAAGATTTGAACAAGATGTTTATAAAGTACAAATTAGTGAATGTGCCCCTCCTGGTAGTCACATTGGCATTGTCAAAATGATTCCCTCAGTTCCCTCAGGGGGATATTACTTAAAAACGTATTCTGACAAGTTCAGACTTATCACTAAAACTGGCTTGATTATGACCAAGAAATATATGGATGTAAAAGATCAGTCACAGTACCATCTTGAAGTAACAGCACTTGACGGTCAGGTCTCTACCACTGTTATTGTTGACCTCATAGATTGCAATAATCACTCTCCAGTGTTCCCTCTGTCTAAATATGAAGGAGCCTTCAATGAGAATATCCCTGTTGGAACAACCATTTTGCAAGTACAGGCCACGGATGCTGACCAGGGAGATAATGGTAATGTTACCTACAAATTAGTTGGTCAAGAAAACTCTCCTTTTATCATTGACCATTTTACAGGGGTAATTACTAACAGAAGAGTTCTTGACTATGAACTAAATCAGAGATTATATAATCTAAAAGTTTGGGCAACAGATCTGGGTGTACCTTTTCGAAGACAATCTGAAACATACGTAGCTCTTACACTCAACAATTTGAATGATAACATCCCTATTTTTGAAAAAATCAACTGCAACATAAGCATTCCAAATGACATAACTATTGGTGAGAAAGTGGCTGAACTCTCAGCAGTGGATATTGATGAGCTCCAGACTATACAGTATGAGATTGTTTCTGGTAACGAGTTACAAAAATTCAGGTTAGACCCTATTTCAGGAGATATTACAGTTAGAGGTGATTTCTATGGTATGGCATCTTCTTCACCTTCCGTCTACTCCTTGCTTGTTACAGCTAGTGATGGAGAAAATAAAGCTGAGCCCACTGTAGTCAACATTAATCTATTAAACAAAGGTTCCCCAAAATCAGTATATTGTGAGGAGACAGGGGTACTAAACAAAATAACAGAAAACATGATCAATTCCTTCAAATTACAATCTCAGATTCAAAACTATGAGGAAGAAACATCTTTCAACACCCATCCAATAAATATTTATGCACCTCAATTTGATGACAACTTTCCCGTATCAATTGATGTGGCTGAGGACATTGCTGTGAACTCTTCCATTTCCCAATTGCTCGCCAATGACCTGGATACTGGTTTCAATGGCAAGCTAGTCTATGCAATATCTTCAGGAAGCGATGATGGCTGCTTTAAAATCAATATGGAGACTGGGGAGTTGACTGTCTCTTCACCTTTAGACCATGAAACTGTAAGTTCCTATATCCTTAATATAACTGTGTATGACCTTGGAATACCTCAGAAGTCCTCTTGGAAAATCTTAGCAGTTAATATTTTGGATGTAAATGACAATGAACCAAAGTTCCCACCTTCAGGATACTGTATGTTACTACGAGAGGATGCTAAGATAGGTAGTGTTGTCCTCAAAGTGAAAGCAGATGACATTGACAAGGAAGACAATGGCAGGGTAAGGTATTCACTCCTAACTCCAACAGATGCATTTACAATTGATAGTGTCACAGGTGACTTAACAGTCAAGAGCATGTTGGACAGAGAGATGTTGTCAAAATATAAACTTAAAATAGAGGCCAGAGATCAACCCAAAAAAGGCAGGCAACTTTTCTCCTTTACCGATGTTGCCATCACCCTGGGAGACATCAATGACAATGCACCATACTGCCGACCAATAAAAGCTAATGTAAAAATTGCGGAGGACATTCCTGTAGGAACTGTTGTATATTTTGTGGATGCCCAGGATTCTGACACAGGCCCAAATGGAGAAGTCTTCTATTCTTTGGTTAACGATGAAAAAGGAACATTCCGTATTGACAAATTAACAGGGGCTCTGATACTTGAGAAAGAAATTGACTTTGAGACCAAGTCATTCTACAATCTGACCATAAGAGCATCGGATACTGGTAGTCCGTTCCCGCATTCTTCTGTGTGCCATGTGGAGGTGGTAGTTCTAGATGTCAATGAAAACCTCTATCCACCTTTATTTAAATCTTTTGTTTTTCATGGAGCAGTACCAGAAAACGCACCAACTGGAACTCTAGTGCTCTCTATAACGGCTCAGGACCAGGACAAAGGAAAGGATGGTGAAATACGCTATTCTATTAAGGATGGAACAGACCTTTCAATTTTCAGCATAAATGAAGAGACAGGTGGGTTACATTGTTTGTTTGCTACAAATCAGTTCTTATCAACAGATTAGTCTGATACTGTTCCCTATCCAGTAACCTTAGTAGCAAACTTCAGGAGTTTCAGGGATAGCATCTGCACCAGACTTGAGGCTGGGTAAAGTTGTGGTAGTTGTAAACTGAAAACCTTCTACACAACTTCTAGGAAATGATGAGTAAAATTTAATACAGGTACTTCCAAAAATCAAGAAAATCCAAATGTAGACCACCTCTACATACAGTATATACTATATACCGACTTAAGGTATCCTTTAAACCAATGTATATTGAAAGCCAAAACCTTTTGCCAGTCTTTTTAATAATTAGTTAATAATTAATAAAGGAAATAATTAAAACCCTATTTTTTTATTTTTTTTTTGCTGTATGTGTTTATGGGATTGATTTACTAAAGGCAAATCCATTTTGCACTACAAGTGTACTGCAAGTGCACTTGGAAGTGCAGTTGCTGTAGATCTGAGGGGAAGCTCGAAATGAGGGGAAGCTCTGCTGATTTATATCATCCAATCGTGTACAAGCATGTCCCCCTCAGATCTACAGCGACTGCACTTCCTACAGGATTTGCCTTCACTTCCTATCCCAAGACACAACCAGAAATGAGAGGAGATTTCCCATTTTCACACTATTAGATTATAAGCTCTTATGAGCAGGGTCCTTCTAACCCGTTTGTATTTTAATGTTTTGTAACTGTTCTGTCTCCCTTTAGATTGTAAAGCTCTGCAAAAACTGTTGCACTATATAAATTGTGTATAATAATAATTTTATAATAATAATAAGTAGGCAAAATCTTCTCTTAGGCAGTTATCATCTGATCAAGCGTCTCTTTTGGAAACATTTTCCCTGTACCAACTCTAAATGCTGAGTTATCTCTCACTTTCAATGCTGATGACAATGGTCATCAGGACAAAAAAGGGAGTAAATCTTCCTAGTGGGGACACAGGTAGCACTAAAACTATTTTAGAATCATGTCAGTAGGTTCTTGCATAATATTTTCTATTATCTAGAGATTACTTTAAATAGAGATGACAAAATGAGTTCCACCCTCTATTTTAAAATATTGAAAAGCTCCTTTAATACCTTACAAATCCTTAATTTAATTATTGTGATTGTCTTTTTCTTCTACCTGTGGAAAATATATAATATAGACATAAAATGTTCTACATTATAAAATGTACAATCAGGTTGTGATTAATCATCGTTAATTATTCTTGGCAATCATTTTTCTTTTCTCAGGATCAATTCGGACAGAGGCTCCTCTAGATCGTGAATCTGTTCCACGTTACTGGTTGACAATCTGTGCTACAGACTTAGGCTCTGTTCCATTGTCCTCCATTGCTGAAGTCTACATTGAAGTTACAGATGTCAATGATAACATCCCTCAGTTCTCTAAAGTGGTGTTCTATGCTTCAGTGCTTGAAAACTCTCTATCAAATGTTTCAGTACTTCATCTGGATGCAACGGATGCTGACTCCATTTCTGCTGACAAGCTGTCCTTCCAGTTCTTAAGTGGTAACAGTCAAGGACTGTTCATGTTGAACCCAAGCACAGGTAAGATAAAAAAAAATGTCCCACACTATTTTTTGCTCTTAGGTGTTATTCCACAGTAGTTTTTCCATCTATTAGTAAACTGAATGTAAACCCAAAATATATTTTTTTGTATGTTTGGTATCATGTCTCATTGCATATAGTTTACTTAAACATATATTTTTTGTGAATCTGTTGCAAAATTTCTTGCCTGGAGATCCTTCCAGAAACTGTAATTAGCAGCAGCGTTGTCAGCCTGATGTGCACACTCCTTAATTTTGCATTTGGCAGCCTATCAGGTTTGTTCATGTTTTCTGCAGACCTGATAGGCTGCCCAAGGACAACTGAATGCTAACAATGTTCCTGCTAATTGCAAGGCAGCAAGCCTTGGAACAGGTAGTGCTGTTATTGGATCTCCATGTAAGAACATTTTCAACAGATCCCCCCCAACAAAAAGTATTTGCTTAAGAAAACTGTATAAAGTGAGACATTCCAAAGTGAAAAATAGATTTTTACTTTATATACATTTTAACTGCTAAATATGTTTTAGGTAGTTTAAACTGAACTTATATTACAAAGAAAACTTCAGACTAACCCCCCTTGCTGTTTAGAAGTCACCCTTCAATCCCTTTATTTTCCCCACATCTGTCTACCAAATTTATCCCCTCTGCATCCCCTGCTAAGAAAATATAGTAATACCAACCATAAATTAAGGTGTTCTATTGGGTTGAGGTCAGGACACTGTGCAGTCCAGTCATCCATGTCTTTATGGACCTTGCTTTGTGCACTGGTGCGCAGTTGTGTTGGAGTAGGAAGGGGCCATCCCCAAACTGTTCCCACAAAGTTGGGAGCATGAAATTGTCCAAAATGTCTTGGTATGCTGACGCCTTAAGACCCCTTTCACACCACACCGCCCATAGCGTCGGCGGTAAAACTCCGCTATTTTTAGCGGCGTTTTACCATCGGATTTGCGGCGCATTTCGGCCGCTAGCGGGGTGCTTTTACCCCCCGCTGGCGGCCGAGAAAGGGTTAAGACCCCCGGCAAAACACCGCAATAGCGGCGTTTTGCCGGCGGTATTACAGCTCTGCCCCATTGATTTCAGCGCTGGAGGATCGGTGAGTTCACCGCTCCAAAGAAGCTGCTGGCAGGACTTTTTGTGACGTCCTGCCAGCGCACCGCTGCAGTGTGAAAGCGCTCGGGCTTTCACACTGCAGACAATGGTGCAGCAGTTTGAGGGCGGATTGCAGGCGCTATTTCTAACGCTATAGCCCCTGCAATACGCCCTCGGTGTGAAAGGGCTTTAAGAGTTCCCTTCCCTGGACGAAGGGGCCAAGCCCAGCCCCTGAAAAACAACCCCCACACCATAATCCCCTTTGTGCACTGGTCCAAATGATTTGGTGGAGGGGGGATTATGGTGTGGGGTTGTTCTTGGCACTTTAGTTCCAGTGAAGGAAACTCTTAAGGCGTCACCATATCAAGAAAATCCCTCATAATGACCATAATAAACAAAAAAGGCAATAAAATGTAAAGGAATCACCAAAAGAGTCCCTTACAGATAGAACTAAATGCTAGGTGGTTAATTAATTCTCCAGCACCTACCGAAATCAGAAACATAATTTTTATGTTGGCTGACCCTTTCATAAGCTTGAATAACCGGTTCATCTTACTTCTTTTCTATATAGCAGAATACATTTTGATAAAAATAGATTCTTCATGAGTCTTAAACACTATACATCTCCCTCTCTAATCTCACTCCTCCACATAACCACTCCCCAACCTGCACACTGATCCCCACTCTGATCCTATGTGTACGGGGAAACAAGATTAGCGTGACACTGCTTAAAATGTTTGTCTAACATGCTAACACTTTCACCCTAAATTACAGTTTGATCACTTGCATCTTTTTTTCATGAGCGCATTATCACTGAACAAAAGCAGTATTTAAAAATGCATTTGCGGCCTTGACGTTCCCAAGATACAGCTCTTTTCATTCTAGGAAACTGAATGGAAGGCTTGTGGGAACAGGTGCTGGTTTTACAGTCAGTGCCGTGTTTATAGCTTGCATAAAATAAATAGCTTGTATACGTATAATGAGGAGCTTTCACCAACGGATTTGAAAAGAATTCCTAAGAATTCCTTTATCATCATATGGAAAAATATTCCTTGTTTACAGGCAAAATGTTTGTCTACACTTTTTTTTCTGGTTGCTAATTTTCGGGTCAATTTAATTTTAATGTACGTGAAACACCTCTCTGACACCCCAAAGGCAGGATAGCACCTCCTGAGGCAGGGGCGGGCGAGGATTTCACCCCAGGGCTGAGTCCATGGCTAAAATGGGGGGGCTGAGAAAGGATATTGGGTACCAGTCATTTTGTATTTTTAAAGTTTTATTGCAGAACAGTTAAGGAGGTGAGGGTTAGGAGTCCCGAACACCATAGCAGATCACTTACCTATACATTCAATGAGCTAACTACATTATTGACATAATAGCCCCTGTTTAGGTCAAGAAGCAAAGAGCTCTAGTACTAATGTCACTGAGCTTAAAATAAGGTATGTAAAGCTTTTTTTTTTTTTTAAGCTCAACTTAGGGATGGAAAAAAAACATTTGTACTGCACTGCATTGCAAGTGTTAAAGGTATATGCCACCTGTGGACTTATCTCTTTAATTTATATCTGACAGTTTTCCAGAGCTCCGGGAGTACAGCTATCGCTACGCTCCCAGAGCTCTGACAGGAGACACATTGCATTCTCACACACAGCAGCCCTGCTGTCCATTCACAGGAGCCTTTGTATTTTGTGAATGAATTCACATAACACAAAATACTTTGTGACTGGGCAGGAGGAGGGGAGGGGCAGGCATAACGGCTACATGCGACAGAAGTATAGTGAGAGTTATGCTCCCAGGGCTCTGCAAAAATGTAAATTGTAAATGAGAAAGATACATTTCACTTAACTCGTTGTATGACAACACATTTTACACAGTGGCTGAATTCCTGGGGTTTAGCTTTAAATGCTTGCTAACTCTAGTGAATAGAGGCTGTATTATCTTCCATATTACTTGCTCTGGCAGGCTCCAGCACTCTCCACTTGCGATTCCTCAGCATTCTTACATACAGTTCAGGACTATTAGTCCTCTATTGTATTTTTTCACGTGTGTATGTGCAAATTTCATCTTGAACCACTAAACTTGGTAAACAGACATTTTGCAGTAAAGGAGAAAGAGAAGAAAGAGGTGAAAGATGAAGTCTCCACTTTAAATCTCCACTTAAATTATAACGTATAATGAAAAAATTATGTTATTTCCCCCCCATTGATAAATGCAAAGTGGAGGTTTTAATGATAGGTCTCCTTTAATTTTAGACTCTAGGCATACATTAAATGCGTTTACGGGAGTTGTTTTACCTGCCAAAGTATTTGTATTTCTGTACATCCACCTTTGAGATTTGTACAGCAATGCCACACAGAACATCTTTTTTTTTTTTGCTAAAATTAGGTAATACTTACAGGTCTTGTCCCTCCTCAGCCAGTGACTGGGCATTGCAAGGAGAAGCAGCACACTGATAACATCATCTCTCTGTCACTCTGCTCTCTCCTCCATATTAACTTGTCCTTTGTTATGATCGCTGCAGGACAACAGATTGGCATTTCGTGAAGCTTCTTCCCCCAGTCTGAGCTTTGCTATACAGAAGATTGCAAGAGGCAGAGACTAGGTCAAATTTAGGTTCTTACACAGCTTGTAATAAAAAATACAATAATGATGCAACACTGCATTAAATTGGGTCTTTGATATTGTCCTGGAGTACTTTAGGCTCCATGCACACTAGCATTTTTTTAAGCTCCTAGAAGCTGTTACTAGCATTTTTTTCACTTTAACACTTTTTTTGGACTTTATTTCAATGTGCTGTCCATTTTTAACACACTATTCACATTTCATCGCCATTTACTTTTGGCGCTACACACTTTTTCTTAAGTGTTATCCTACAGTATGTGTCCATGCACACTACATTAGGCTATTAGCGTTTTTCTTCATGTGCTGTAAAAATGCTAATAAAATGCTAATGCTCCTAAATGCACCTACAACCTTCTAAAAGATACTAAAATGCTAGCAGTGAGAGACCCTATGAATACACATCTTGCTTAACCATTTGACCACTGGGCAGTTAAACCCTCTTCCTAACCAGACCAATTTTCAGCTTTCGGTGCTCTCACACTTTGAATGAATTACTCCGTCATGCAACACTGTACCCAAATGAATTTTGTGTCCTTTTTTCACACAAATAGAGCTTTCTTTTGGTGGTATTTAATCACTGCTGGGTTTTTTATTTTTTGTGCTATAAATCAAAAAATACAGAAAATTCGGTAGACCGGGAGCTCAGTGTATTGGAGAACTACAAGGAGCAATTGTAGTGAAAGTGAAGGAACCGTTAAGTCTTGTGTTTGGAACTGTTAAAGACTGTTGCCATAGGAGACAGCATTCCTACACATGCAGATGTGGCGTCTTGCTGGATGCCTTTCCCTGCATGGCTGTCCTCCTAATGAAGTCTCGGAGTCTGACAATTAATCTTGCAACTACCTAAGGGTGTGCTGGCCCTAACCCTCTCTCCCCCAAAAATACAAAAAGAAATAAAACCTCTTTTGCATCCAAGAAGTGTCTGGCGCCCAATAACTTTAACCATCTTACACCCACTATGCCTCACAACCCACCACATACAGAAGGATGTTAGTTATCCCTGGCCCTAGAGGTTCTCATCAAACCAAAGGAGGCCTGGGACTTTGCTACATAAAGTGGTTGCAGAGCATTGCACAGTGGTGGCAGAGCATTGCACAGTGGTGGCAGAGCATTGCACAGTGGTGGCAGAGCATTGCACAGTGGTGGCAGAGTATTGCACAGTGGTTGCAGAGCATTGCACAGTGGTGGCAGAGCATTGCACAGTGGTGGCAGAGCATTGCACAGTGGTGGCAGAGTATTGCACAGTGGTGGCAGTGTATTGACCAGCGCTGTGGGCACTACACATCCAGCCCACAGCGCTGGTCCCGTCTCTCCCCAGCTCCGCTTCTCCCCTCTCTGTACCGAGGAGAGGGAGGAACCGGCGTCATGACGTGACGCCGGTTTGTGTACATGTGATTGCTCCGTCATTTGACGGAGCGATCACGTGGTAAACGGCCGCTATCAGCGGCTGTTTACCGTGATCCGTGATGCGCTGGGTCCTCGGGACCCGGCGGTCACGGATGTTCCCGAGTGCGCGCCCCAGGGGGCACGCGGGAGCAAGTTTCTGGGAGGACATCCGTAGGACGTCCACTTAGAACAAGCCGACCGCGCTGTGGCCGTCTTTCGACTATAGCGCGGTCGGCATGTGGTTAAATACCTGAAACAAGCAAGATGTGTATTCATAGGGTCTCTCACGGTACCGAGGGTCCAGGTGGCTTGCCGAATTAACCAAGAATGGTCGTCCAGAACCAGAATTCCTTTCACACAGCAGAATCCAGAATGGGGCAGAAAAAACTTGCATTTCATAAGTCATAAGTTAAGCTCCCTGTAGAGCAGTGGTCTCCAAACTGGTGCCTGGGGCCAGATGTGGCCCTTTGCTTGCCTTTCTCTGGCCTTTGGGGCACTAGTACTCCCACTGATATGAGACACAATTCTGCCAACTGACACCAATAGCGGGGCATAATTTCTCCCACTGACACCAATAATGTGGGGAACTATTTCTCCCTATAATGCCAATGATGAAGCACTATTCCTTGCCCTAATACAAAATGTGAGGATGTTCACTCCCACTGATGCCAGGAATATTTCCACTCCCGCTGGCCACAGTTTAGCCCTTTGTTTTATAAAGTTTGGAGACCCCTGCTGTAGAGTATAATATATATACTGTATATATATTATATCATATACAGTATTTTGCTGTTTAACCAGAGTTCAGCTTTAACACTTTTCCTTTTATCCTCTATAATTTGTTAAACCAGTTTTAAATCTATACAGAAACTCACTACATTGAAATTGTTGTATTAATGTGGTGCTGTTGAAAAGGCTATAATGATTTTGCATTCCTTAGTGCTCTGAACAGCTGCAGCTGCACAGACTATTGTAGACTTTTGACTTGTTTAACACAGAGCAGGACATTTTCTCCTGAAGGTAAACCCGACTACGAATGGATCAAAGACATCTGAAAATATAGAACACTTCTTGTTAAACACCTGAAAGTTTTGCATGCCTCTACTAAGATATTTTATGGAGAAATAGCTAAGTAAGGGTCATGTAGGGATGAGTTACTAAAGTACCTGAGCCATTTTCACTCTCCCAAC
Organism: Lithobates sylvaticus; assembly: GCA_028564925.1. Taxonomy (NCBI): domain Eukaryota; kingdom Metazoa; phylum Chordata; class Amphibia; order Anura; family Ranidae; genus Lithobates; species Lithobates sylvaticus. Next base: position 197,081,167 of record CM053029.1, read on the forward strand.
ATTGGTGTGTTCAAAGGGCATGCATTGGCTACTTCACTAGGTCTCAGTTTGCCCATTGGAGGCAAAATCATTTAGCACAGTATTTTCTAATGAAAACCAGTTATACTGTATACAGCACTACAGTTAAATTGGTTTTCGTTTGCAACATTAAACAACGCCTCAGTTACAGTACCCTCCCAATTACATAGTGCTCTTTCCAATAAACACAGCACCCACACAATTATGTAAAACCAATGCCCCACAACCCCACACTGGTGTTGATTTACCAAAGGCAAACAGATGTGCACTTTGCAATGTCCAGGTGCGCTCTGCAAGAGCAGTTGCTCCAGAGCTTAGTATATGAGCAGAAGCTCTGCTGAATTCCATCATCCAATCATGTGCAAACCTTCCTTGCGTGTGATTGGGTATTCTTTGCAAAGTGATGCTTTACCTCATTTACTAAGCTCTGAAGCAACTGCACTTGCCGAATGCTAACCATTCCCCCTCTTTAATAGCTCCTGTGCACAATTTATTACAATTCCCACAAATCACAATTTAGCACTGCCTCCACCTTCTTATTCCTAGCTCCACCTGACACATGGTAATATAAGGCACAGTCATATAAAGCAGTTGTTTCCATAATGGCTGTATGTCCTCCACTGTTGGATTGGCTAGAACCAGGGCTGCAGGTAAATCAAATACCTGCAGCATGGTAGAAACAGCAGAGGCCATGGAAATAGTAGCAGGATACGGTGGAACAATTGTAAGGTCCACTGGATTTTGGAACATTTGTAGGACAATCCCAGACAGTTGGGCATGAACCAAACCTAAAGAGAAGTTTTGGTTGGAATTCTGTTATTATGAACTTAGTGACATATTAAGTCTGGCAAAAATGTGAAGAAACTGAGTTTGGGTCTAAGAGGCACAGACACAACAATGTCTTCTTTCTCTGTACGATTGGCACAAAATACATAGACCTGATTGCTTAGTGCACAGCATAACTTTTACATGTAATAAACAAGTCCCAGCCTGTCCTTACCCTCCCCATCTCACAAAATTCCTTCAGGCATTTGCTTCTGAAACACACATTTTAACTGCTGACTCTCTCTATACAAGCATAAAAGTGAGGACCCGTCTCAACAAAATTGAAGGCATTGGCTGGAACGTGGGACAAAAAAACAATGAAGTATAGAAAATGCCAATTTCACCTTGTACAGAGAAGTGTTTGTATTTTACAAATGGATAGAATGAAAGGGGCAATTGTTGATGGATTACTGATCAATACAAGGCAATAGTTGCAATTAGCCGTTGCTATACATTTATTACTAGCATCATTTTGTCATCCTTGTGACACTATTATTTTGTTATAGGCAGATAGAGATTTTTTCTAAATTATGGCTGATGTTTGTAACTTTCCAAGAAGCAATTGTTTTCATGGAATGATGGTTTTATAGTGTCACTATTTTTTCAACGACTTCATGCACTCTCGCACCATTTTCCAGAAAATAATTAACGTCTCATATCCCATGTCCATTATGTTAAAAAATAATGTCATTTTGGAAAATTTATGAACTTCTTGGACGGGTGGGGGTAAGCAAAGGGACAGTGTTTAAGCCTCGTAACACGATCAGACTTTCCGACGGGAAATGTGTGATGACAGGCTGTTGAGGTAAATCCGCCGTTTGTACACTCCATCGGACAATTGTTGTTGGATTTTCCGCAGACAAATGTTGGCTAGCATGTTTTAAAATTTTGCACGAACAAATGTCTGTTGTCGGATTTTCCGAGTTTGTGTACACGGACAAAAGTATAAAGTACAAACAGGCATGCTCGGAAGCAAGGATGAGCCAGAAGCGGTCGGTTTTGTAAACTAGTGTTCGTAATCGAGAATTAACATTCGTGACGTGGCAAATTATAAAATCTCGAAATGCAGCGCACAATTCTCTTCTTCTTTAATGGGATAATAATGAAGCTGCTTTGCTGGTGATACTGATGGAGTTATTGCAAACAAATTTTAAAAGGCTTTTTTTTCTAGTGATATCAAGAATAATATTATTATCCTTTTTTTTGGGGGGGGGATGTTACCACAACACCATTATCCCGTAGTTTTTAAGATCAAAGATACAACTGTGTTGGTGTCCCTTGTCAATTATGCATTGTATTTTTTTTTATGTAACTGCCTACTCCCAAACTGTCATTTGAAGTTAAACACATAGCCAAGTATTATTCTACACAATTTTTTTATTGTGCATTAAAAAAAGAAAACAAATAAAATTAGCAAAAAAAAGAAAACAAATAAAATTAGCAAAAAAAAAGAAAACAAATAAAATTAGCAAAAGAAAAAGAAAACAAATAAAATTAGCATTCTATGCATCCAAAAATATAGAAAATATAACAAATCAAATCATTATTCAACCAAAAAAATGTCAAAGCAATAACACCAAGGCCAAAAATAAATAACATGTTATCTCTTCCGATTCCGCAACATGTCTGGTTGACGAATGGCCATTCAGAAACGAACTGAAAAGCGCAAAATGAAAAGCGCAAAATGAAAAGCACGAATCAACACTCACCAAACTTCTACTAACACGAAATTAGCAGAAGGAGCCCAAAGGGTGGCACTAAAGAGCTGAAAAAACAACGTAGTACGTCACTACGTTCGTATTTGTTGGCCAATAATTGTGTGCCGCGTGTATGCAAGACAAGTTTGGGACAATGCCCTTCGGCCAAAAGTCCACAGTTTTGTTGGCCAACAATCCAATCGTGTGTACGAGGAGTTAAAGGCTGGCAAGTCAAGTCTTTAGTATTCAAACAAAAGGTCCACGCTGCTCACAGGTGAGCCGGCTCATACAGCATGATCTCCTCACTGCAGGGTGCTTGCCCAGTCTCAGCTTAAGCAATAATGAATGGGAAATCCTGATGGCTGCACACCAAACTGAAATCCAAATACCTTTATTCACATAAAACCATGAACAGCACTACATGTACAAGCAAGGGAGAAATGGCCTTAGTATTCAACCTAAATTATTTTTAAAGAGGCACATAGAGGATAACTTTCAGGTTAATAAAGGTACTGCTCTTAGACAGGACTTTTTAAAAATATAAACAGATTTGCTTTATGGTCAGTTTGGAATGTGGGGCTCAAATCTAATATTTATTGTTTTTCATGACCTATGTCCTGTCCTGTATGCGTGAGCCATCTGGTTTGATGCTTTGTTCAAATATGAAACCCAGTGAACCTATTACTATGGTTCTACCTTACCGCTTCTGGTATATCACAGGAGCTTCTATGCACCCACTATGTCGTCACCTAAATATATATATAAACTCAAATATATTGGATATCACCTAAATATACCGTACACATGTAGGGTAGGGGTCTTGGGGTGGTAATCACATCCTCCATGTTTCCCTCCTCGTTGGGCGCCAAGCAAGGGTCACATGAGAGACCTACCCTGGGGTGGGTTCTTCTGGGCCATGCTAGGCACTTTGCATAGGGTAATTGCCTTACACATGGGGTTCATTCTTGAATGAATGACTAAACTCTAGTAAACTCTCTTGATGTAAATATCCACTTGCCGACCGCCTAACTCGGAATTTACTTTGACCTTTAATACCAGGGTTATGGCTGCAGCTAGGTATTGACATTTCCCTCAGGCGCCGTTCTTTCCGATAAAAGTGATCCGAGTGGCTGATTAGATGCTGGATCACTTTTAGAAGTGGAGGGAGGGATGGCCCTTTCTGATGATTCTCAGGCTTACCTGGCTGATCGGGTAGCCCGAGAACCGATCCAGTGCTGGTGGTGACTGGCCACAGAGATGAGCAGAGGAAAGATGGCTAATGCTTTCCATTGTAGAGGAGAGATGTGGGGTCTTATTGACCCCACATCTCTCCATAAAGTGGACCTGTTGTCACAAGAGATGTTTACAGTACATTTCTTGTGAAAGCAATAAAAGCGATCAAACATTTTTAAAAGGGACAGTGTAAAAAAAATGTAATAAAACAAAAATAATAATGTAAAGTGCCCTCCTCCCCCTGTGCTCGTGCGCAGTGGTGAATTCATACGTAGGTCACGCCCACATATGTAGACGGTGTTCAGACCACACATGTGAGGTATCGCTGCAAATGTCAAGCAATAATTCCAGCACTAGACTTCCCGCTGTAAGGGCCACCACATGCAGTCCAGTGTGTTTTTTGTTCTGCATCAAAAACGCATGGAAAGTAGGTTATATGATTTCCAATGGCATAGTTCACTACAGTGCAGTCAGTTCCAGAAAAAAAGTAGAACATGCTGCATTTTTCCTGCACCGGACTGTATTGGAATGCCGTAAAATGCATCAAAAACACACTGGACCCTAGTATAAGGAAAAAATAACAAGGAAAAAGAAGAAAAAAAGCACCTGTTATGCATCCAGAAATACATCAAAATGCACCAAAAACGCACAAACGCATCAAAAAAGCGCATGCAGAGACGTATCTGGAAACAGATCTGAAGTGTGTTTTTCTGTGGTGTGAACCAGCCCTAACTCTAAACTGGTAACCTGTAAACATTTTTAAAGTGTTGCGTATGGAGGTTTTTAAGTACCGTCGTTTTTTTTGCCATTCCATGAGCCTGCGCAACTAGTATGATATGTTAGTGTAGCAAGGTCCCGGGTCCCCTTTGGTCTAATGAGAACCTCCAGAGTTAGGGACAGCTGACATCCTTCTGTGTAGAGTGGGTTACAAGGCATAGTGGGTGTAATTCAAAGTAGATTCATGGGCGCCAGACACTTCTTGAATGCAAAGAGATTTATTTTCTCTTGAAAATAACTTTGGGAGAGAGGGTTTAGGGCCAGGGCACCTTTTAGTAGTTGCAATGTGAATTAGCAGACTCCGAGACTTATATAGGTAGACAGCTATGCAGGGAATGGCATCCAGCAAGACACCACATCTGCATGTGTAGGATCGCTGTCTCCTATAGCACAGTCTTATAACAGTTTCAAACACAAGTAGTAACGAACTTCTGTACTTCATCTACAATCACTTCTTGTAGATCTTCACTCCACCGAGCTCCCAGTCTCTCTCACTAGACTTGCTGATCCACTGCTACTGAATCTCCTGAGCTCTTCACCCCACTGGCTTGCTCAGTCCTTGGCTTGACACACAAGGCTGCTCTTCAAGTGTCACCTCTGCTGGCTGTGTCCCTGGCTTGATACCTGCTGAAGTTTCCCAATTCTTCACCATCCTTTGTTGGTGAGAATACTGCTCCGGTACTTGCTTCAGCTACTCACTGTGGTCCCTGGTAACAAAGTGGATGGTCCCTTAGTGGCGACAGCTTTCCTTCTACCTTCGACCGCGACAGGTTCCGCAGCAGAACCATCACTTCTGGTTGAACTGCAAGCCGCAGTACAAACCCTATGCTTCTCTCTTACTTCTGGATAGGCCCTCAGACAGCCTAGCAGCCAGATGTCCCCAGAATAGGTCTCAAGCTCTGGCATAGCAGCCCGGGGCAACACAACACACATCCACCCAGACAGCCATCCAGGTGGCACAGAACCCCAATCACCTGACCTCATCCAACTAAATAGGCTCTCTCAGCAGGCCAAGGGACCCAAACAGATCCCTGCCCATTGGCTGAGATACCCTATCTATTCCTAATCTGTCCTTGCCATGCCCTTGTCTTATCTAGTGTCACTGGATACCCGGACATCTAGTGACAGAAGAGAGAAGTGCAGCAATTCCAGAATTAGGGTGGAAACAATTGATCCCCTATCATTGGCCAAGGCAACTGTGCCTGGCAGGTAAATGTACTAGCAACCCTGCCTAAACATCAGGTATCTATTTACTCGGCGTAACATCATCTTTCATATTTTACCAAGAAAATGGGTTATATATATTGTTTTTTGTTTTAATTCAGTAAAGTGTAACGATACTGCGCAAATACTGTGTGACATAAAAAAAATGCAATGACCGACATTTTATTCTCTAGGGCAGTGATGGCGAACTTTGGCACCCCAGATGTTTGGCATTTCCCATGATGCTTATGCACTCTGCAGTGTAGTTGAGCATCATGGGAAATATAGTTCCAAAAAATATGGAGTGCCAAGGTTCGCCATCACTGCTCTAGGGCAATATATAATGTTTGGGGGTTCTAAATAATTTTCCTAAAATACTGATTGTTACTTGTAAACAAAAAGTGTTAGACTAGGCCTAGTCCTTAAGTGAAAATAAACCACCATGGTCTCTGATACATTTGGAAGGGACATGCAGAGCCATTGCCCTCTCCACCTGTCCAGTGTATCACAGCTACCTCAATCTCAGTAACAGTATGGGGTCCCTCCATGCACCTACTGCAGACTCCATGCGTGCACTTCACTTAACTTTTTGCTTCTGTACCTATGCATAGGCTGGGGATCTCTGAGGTGCTGGTCTTCTCCCGTTGCTATGGGAGACCGACCTGCTCACGGAGAGTGTTGACAACAACTCCTTCTGCTACCCTACTTGTCACATGTACATGCTTATGACAGGCTGATAGAGAAAACGTTGTTACCCCTATTACCCTTTGTTGCCTAAAATAGTGGTAACCACTATTTTCACACTGTATTAACTCTTGTACCACTGTCTTCATACCCCAATGTGTATAAATGACCCAAACTGCAGGCTATGTGTGCCGGTTACTTGCATCACACCCCTGAGTACCTTCAGATTAGGCAAAGGCAACGTTTCAAAAAAAAAAAGACACAATTTTTTTTTTAATATTTTATTGCACAGCTCCGGGGGTCTTCTTTCGTCTTGGGGGGTCTTCTCGCCGGACTCCTCCCCTAACATGGGGACAAGGTGCTTTGGGGTGGGGGGGCGCACGGCCCCCCTTTCCCCAGGGCACCCCCATGTTGAGGGCACGCGGCCTGGTACGGCTCAGGAGGGGGCGCTCGCTTGTCCCCACCCCCTTTCCTGACCGGCCGGGCTGCGTGCTCGGATAAGGGTCTGAGATGGATTTGGGGGGACCCCCATGCCGTTTTTACGGCGTAGGGATTCCCCTTTAAATCCATATCAGGTGACAGGGCTAGCTCGGCGGCATTCACTGCCTTTGCTAGCTCGTCTAAATGAACAGACTTTCCTCCGTGTGCGATGCAAGTCCGTTCATTTCAAAAGTCCGGCAGACTAGCACACGGATTGCGGGATTATCCGCCGGACTGCTGAGTCCAGCGGACAATTTTAAGTCTGAACTTAAAACTTAGTCCGCCGGACTTTTGGGAGGAAAAAGTCTGCCGCCGCCCACACATGAGCGGATTGTCCGGCGGACTCTAGTCCCGCTGGAAAGTCCGCTCGTGTGTAGGCGGCCTTAGTCCATGATGGAAGTATACAGGATTGGCATCTTCAGAGCAGACTGCAGGTCCCTGCACCCCCAATGACAGATGTGCATTAATAGGCACTCCGGTCTTGGCATACTCAGCAGGCTAACGGGATGGAATCCAGCAAAGGCAACAGCAGCTACCGCTCTCTCTCATTCTCAAACCCCCCAACTCTCGCACCCCCCTGTCTCTTTTATAATGCACAAAACCAGTGGGTTGGACCCAAAAAAGACTGCCAAGAAAGACCTGGGAACATAACACTATCCCTCCTGACTGGGGGAGCATAAAACTGCTGTACAAGCCAATAGCACAAATACAATATCAAAAATCAAATAAGTGAATATATACAGTACAGCTTTAACTGTATAAAAAAAACTGTAAAAAAAGGCTATGGCCTAACTTATCTCAAAATAACTCTTCTTATAGTATGATAATGCTGTCATTAAGTATTGTAGTTTAAGGAGTCTTATGACAGTCACAGGCCTTTATTGACTTGCATGGTGAGTTCAAAGCTAACAATTTGACACTGACAGCTGATTCTCAGACAAGTCTTCATTACAGTATATTAAAGACTTAATGCTGAGTCACTGGACTGGTTAAAGCTCTGAAAAAAGTTGATACTACGTATTTGTAGGCACCTATTGTTGGCAATTTCATCTATGAGTATTACAGGTCAAGACAGTACAATGACATCAATGGAAAAGATGACGTATTGACTGTGCTGTGGAGATCATTAAGCTGTATTTGCATCCATAGTATTAAAACTGGAGTAAAAAAAAAAATAAGCACAAAATTAGAGTCGGTGACAAAAACAACCAATTAGGTTTCACCTTTCATTTTAGAGAAGAATTAAACAAGAATTTTGAGAATTTTTACTGGCTGCTCCTGGAATCAGCACTAAGTCTGTGCTCATTTTTCTTTCAGTTTTTATGAATATCTGATTGCTACTGTATTAAATTGTACTGTAATTGTACTGTCTGCCCTTATGTTGTAAAGTGCTGCTTAAACTGCCTGCGCTATATAAATCCTGTATAATAATAATAATCCTCCTTTGAAATTGAATTGTGTGGTTGGGTATTTGTAAGTTTATTGTGACCCATAAACTCCTAAAATAACTAACCTATTGGTTTATTGTGATAATCTTTGTAACTTTGTAAAATGCTATGAATCGGACCTCCAAGAATTTGCCCCCTTAATTTGAACCTTTCTTTATTACTCCCCTTCTCCAGCATTGGGCTACCTGCAATTTTAGTCCAGTCCGCCAGCATTTGAATCCTACAACATTACTCACCTTCCTCCAGAGGAAGAAATTTACTGCCATTATCACCACTCCCCGCATTAGTCCCCTTCTCCAGAATTAAACCCCCCCTTTCAAACTGATATGGCAAATAATAGTGAAGTGAATAAAGCAAAAGTGTTCATATGGAGATGCTGCAAAACCTAACGTGTTACACATGTAATATTTAAAAATTATAAGTGGTGTTCCACAATTCCTCTATTGCTTCAATGTGAAATCAACATAAACCTTTATAACATATATTTATTAATTGAAAAGTGATAAATAGTATAAATCAACATAAACCATAAATCAAAAATGAACCAATGCAAATATGTTCAATAAACGAATAAGTGTCCAAGTGATCTATTCAAATATGGTGTATAGTCCTTTGTTGAAATCCAAAAACCGCTGTGCTTTCACCAATCACCTCAGTGCTCACAGAACTCTCACTTCATAGCCACATATAAAAAGCCTTAGGATCAGGTTTTAATATGGGACTGGTAATCACTCCTTGGGATATCCCTCTCCTTATCTCCTTTACGTTGGTTCCAAGATCCAATAAGTATCTTGAAGTATCACTAATAGCTCCAATCCACATAGGGGAATGAAATAGACAATATGCCTCCCATAGTGTGAAATCATTTAAAACATAGCCATTTATTAAAACACAATTGGATGCTTACATCAAAACAGAGTTAAAATCGCATTGGAGCTTAAAACATTGGCATTTTTCCACCTCTCACGTCACTTCCGGTCTGCCGTCCACATCCCTCCACGTTACGTCATGTCACCTGACTTCCTCAGGTGAACCAGATTGGTTGCTTCATAATTGTATTGATCTACAAAGAAGGACTATGCACCATATTTGAATAGATCACTTGGACACTTAATTGTTTATTGAACATATTTGCTTTGGTTCATTTTTGATTTATGGTTTATGTTGATTTATACTATTAATCACTTTTCAACTATTGAATATATATGTTATGAAGGTTTATGTTGATTTCACATTGAAGCAATAGAGGAATTGCACAACACCACATAATTTTTAGGTATAATTAAATTTATTAGCTATAAGGAGATTAGCAGAAGTTTACATTGAGTGAATACTAAGTACTTGACCAGAATTAGGATGTAGAAGTAGACAAAGGTTGCAGATGCATTAAGTAAATGATTTAATATGGTGTATAAAGCCTACAAACTGCCATGAATTTGAGCCAAAGACATCCTTTGTTTTCTCTGCAAAGAAACTTATTTGGGGTTAGGCAAAACTATTCCCTGCTTGCCTGCACAGTGCATCTACAGACTCCTTTTATTTGCAGTAGTAAACAGAGTACCAAGGGGAACTTGGCATTGATGGCCTCTCCTGCCTCAAGTAGGTTAAGCCCTAAAATTCCTGGCTTTCTTTCACACAGAGAAACAGCCCAGCAACCTCTGCTGAAAGGTTCTGTTGAACAAATAACAATACACAGCTGATCCTCTTTCTACCTGTTCCAACAGGAGTGCGGCTATAACAATGCCGAGCTGCTATTCACTATTGCTGAAGGCAGAAGGCTTCCTCCCACACAGCTGTTTCTTTTCAAGACTGTGTAATATACCAGTATAGATATAAAGTACTGGCTGAAGGTTGTGTATCACATTTCGGTTTAGGACAACAGCAATAGTTATGAAAATAAGCTTTAAAATGCCATCTAAAAGGTAGAAGAGAATAATGTAAATTATGATCAGTATTGGAATTTGTATTGTCTGAACTGCATAACACTAAAATCTTCAATGGCACTTTAAAAAACGAGGACATGTTGTTCATTACATATGCAAATGTGTATGTACTGTATATACTTAATGTTATACCAGTGCATATGCACCTTTTGGGCAATTGTCCATTTCTGGAGCTCCTGTGCAGGGACCACAGAACACTGCTAGATCATTGATAGATTCATTTTTTATGAGTTTGATTGGGACTAGGCAGCTATTAAAATACTAATAAAATGTTACATATATCCATATGGATCCCCAGGCATATATACCCTGGGGATCCATATATTCAGAGCAAACATAACTAGAAATCCCAAATCATCTTTAAAGTGGTTGTAAACCCTTACAGACCACGTTTTACTACAGGTAAGCCTATAATAAGGCTTATATGTAGCTACCCAGGATATCTGCTGTATCAGCAGGTGCCGACGTCATTGGGACATGCGCACTGAAGCAATGGCATGTTTGTGCCGTTGCTTCAGCTAGTGTGCCATTACTGGCCCCTTACGCACGCATATGCGGGAGTGACGTCATCGTGGCTCCGACCAGTCACATCGCTGGAGCCCGTGATACCCGGCAATAACTCTGGGAGCAATGTCACCAGCCGGAGAGGTGTATGGGGAACGCTACGGGGGCATCGATCTAAGGTGAGTATTTCATAATGAGCTAGTATGCTATGCATACTAGTTCATTATGCCTTTGTCTTGCAGGGTTTTTTTTTGGGGGGGGGGGTTTACAACCACTTTAAATAATGAAAGATTTGCCATTAGCCATTGACAACATCTTACTGAAAATAATTTTTGCCTGGCTGTGTTTGTTTTTAATAATTTTGAATAATGTGGGACAATGATGCTATAACTGAGTTTTGGAAAAGTGTCAGAACTCCTTGTCCTGTGTTATCAAGTCAAGACCTGCTGTATAATAGTGAATGGCAGTCTCAGCCTATACCCCCGTCAGGCCATGCACCCAACGTGCCTCATTCCCCTCATTGGAGCTCCGATGTGCGGCTCCTGGGACACCTAGTCACTCTCTACAATTGTCTGGCGCATAGATGAGCTCCCTTCCCAGACAGCACTCACAGTGGTGGGCACAGAACTTCATTCCCATACAGCCTGAGTGGCTCACAGCCATATCCTTGGTTTGCCAGAACTCCTTATCTCTATATTTGTTTAGGTCAGTGACTCGGTACTGAAGCCAAAGTATCAACATGACAACCCAGGTACTAACATTCTCAAAAGGATGGCAGCCTATATAATACCCTTGTGAGAGGTATAAGGCAGATTGGTGCTGTTGTATATTCAGAGTGAGAGCTTTTCTTGAATTCCCACTGATTTCTAAATTGAATTACCAAATAATTTAATCAGGTGGTAGGAACAAGAGAGAGGAGATCTTCTGCTCTTTGATTTCCCTGTCTGACTGTGAACCACAGATAGAAATTCAGTAATGAACCATCGTACAGTGATTAGCTTGCACAACTTTTATTTTCCATGTACCCTGCTTGTAAAGTTTGTATTGCATTATCTTACATATTAGCCAACAATTAACTACATGCAATAGAACTTTTCAAAATGTACTATGGAGACCATCTATCCATTTTAATGTTGGTTACTGCACTGGTATGTCAACACAGGCTGAAAAAATACACATGCCCAATAAATTCAACCTACAACAATGGGTTGCTGGCCAGTAAGAGCTTAAAATACTGTAATATCTAAGTTTTAGTCTAGTTTAAATGGGCAGCCCAGGCCAGTACCTCTGCCTACTACTGAACCCACTACTCAAGTTAGATTGGTGTGCAAGATGGAAAGTTCCATACATGTTTTGTAGGAAGGCTACACACAAGTGCGAATTGGATGCAGGTTTCCCTGCATCCAATTCGAACAGCAGGAGATTGTGACTGGCTCTCTATGGAGCCGGTTCACATATCTCCGCAGCGGCTCCGGTGCGATTTGCACAGGTGCCCTCTGCGTCTTTTGCTCCATTTCAGGTCTGAATTCAGCCAAAAATTCGGGCTGAATTCGGACATGAAACAATGAACGGAGCTGCACCGGACTCCTGCTGTGAGCCGCTGCGTGTTCTAGTGTGAACCCAGCCTAAAGTTCAGAAGCTGTGATTATTTAAAGTCAACAGACCCTTGTACTTTTTACAATCAAATTTTCTCACCAGGATCATGCCATACTTATTAATCGATATATATATATATATATATATATATATATATATATATATATATAGGATCTCACAAAAGTGAGTACACCCCTCACACTTTTGTAAATATTTTATTATGTCTTTTCACGTGACATCACTGAAGAAATTACACTTTGCTACAATGTATTCAATTTTATTGCCAGCGGTTTAGAGATTAATGGCTGTGTGTTGAGTTATTTTGAGGGGACAGAAAATTTACACTGTTATACCAGCGGCACACTCACTACTTTACATTGTAGCAAAGTGTAATTTCTTCAGTGTTGTCACATGAAAAGATATAATAAAATATTTACAAAAATGTGAGTGTACTCACTTTTGTAAAATACTGTAGATCTTATAAAAAATTCCTTTTTCACAAAACGTTGATTTTCTTATATTGCATTTGGGTTATGTTATGTGAGCAATTTGGATGCAAATAGTACAGTGTGAAGCCCTGTGGTTTAGGTATTAACTATCAACAAGTAAAGTTGTATTTTCCTGTTTAGGTTTAATTTCTACAACTGAGAAACTGGTAGATCGGGAGAACAAAGAGGAACATATTTTAGAGGTATGTATTGTGGTAGCTAAAAAATAAATTATCTGATGCAGTATAATTCTCACAAGTTTGGGTAATACCTAAGACTTCAATTGTATTTACATTTTAAAAGAGTTGATGTGAAGTTTATAGGGGTTCTAACATTCCCCTATGCAATCCAAAGCTACAAAAAAAGTTTTGTGTATCCATACACTTTAACTGCAATTGCTTTCTATATACATTCCCCAGCGCAATCCCGAGAGAATGCTTTTACTGTAAATCTTCCCTATTCAGTGAAGAGTTGGGTTGTTCTGCTATCTATGGATGCCTATCAAGGAGGCTTGTCCCGATACCGATACCGAGTATTTGCAGGAGTACTTGTACTCGTGCAAATTCTCCCATGCCTAGTCCGATACCTGGACACTCAGGAATAATTGGTGCGGCGGTGGGGGAAGTTATAATCACTGATCTCCCTGTGTGGCTTTCAATAAAGCAACTGACAGCCACGGAGGGGAGAGGAGAAGAAGCACACAGGGAGATCAGTGATTATAACTTCCCCCGCTGCCGCACTGATTGTTCCTGAGTGTCTCCTGTATCCTCCTCCAGCTCCCATCGGTGTCCCTCCGTGGGCTCCTCCGGTCCCCCCCTGTCCTCCTCCAGCTGCCCCCTCCTCCTCCGCTCCCCCTTCGTTCGCTTCTCCGGTCCACCCCTGTCCTCCTCCGCCCCACCTCCGTGTGCTCCTCTGGCCCCCCCCCGCCCCAGATCTTTCAGGATGGAGAGCGGAGGAAGGAGTTGGTAAATATGTAATTTAATGGCTCCTTCCTTTTCTGAATGAACAGAGTCAGTGATTACTGACTCTGTCTATTCATAACTGAGCATTGTAAACTGTTTACGATGCTTCAGTTTATGAATGGAGAGGAGCCTCTGTCTCCTGTCCATTCATGTTCAGTGCAGCTGAGGCTGCTGAGAAAGGGACTGGGGAATCTCTATCCTCAGTCCCTTTCCATGTCTCAAAGGGGAGATGTCAGGGGTCTGTTTAGACCCCTAACATCTCACCAAAGCCCCCATACCCCCCAACAGGGTTAAATAAAAAAAAAAAAGAAACATTGTAGTAAATAAATATTCTAAAGTAAAATTTAAAAATAATAAAAAATAAAATAACATTGCCACTGACTGTCCACCACTAAAAAAAAAGGAGGCATTGTAAAAAATATATATGAATTGAATAATGTTATATAAATGAATTGTAAAAATGTTTTAAATAAAAAGTTACTGACAGTCCACGCCTCAGTGCTACCTATCAGTGCCCATCAGTGCTGCATATTAGTGCCACTGTCACATGACATTAAAAAAAAACTATCGGTATCGGCAAGTACTTGAAAAAAAGCATCGGTATACTCGGTCTTAAAAAATTGATAACGGGACAACCCTACTATCAATGCATCATCATCTCCTTGGCATCACCAACATATTACCAAGCTCAAAGAGATCTGTCCACCATGAGTCATGTTGAGTTATGAGCCATGTTGACAAAAAGATACTGATTTGACTGACTTCTAAATGAGAGGGGTCAATGGATAATAATTATCCATTATAAAAAAATATAATAAATATAAAACTTCAAAACATTGAAATTAAATCACAAAAGACCATTATCTGAACATTTTTTTCAAGTTGTCTTTTTTTCCTATAATGCAACAACATCTTTGAAACAATCAGGGCTGTCTGAAATGGTCAAGCATGTCCAAATACATCTATTATGTTTTTTATCTGTGTTTGTTGCACTCTTTCATGTTTCAGGGTTGCACAGATGTTCAAATGTCTGTCTAAGCCAGCTGCATCAAAGTTAGCTATGTCATGTCTATGCCTAGCTAAAGAGTCCTTCAACTGAAAAAGTTTTCAACCTGCAGTGTCTCTATTGTAAGGAAACCACTATGAAAGAACATTACTCATCAATCTATTTGCTGTCTCTTCCACAGGTGACAGTGTCCGATAATGGCACCCCTCCTCTACAGTCCACCTCTCGAGTTGTCATACAGGTGTTAGATGTGAATGACAATACTCCTACATTTTCCCAAAAACTCTTCACTGCCCAGCTCCCAGAACGTGCTGAATCCCCTGAACCTGCTCCGATATACAGGCTCATAGCAATGGATAGGGACAAAGGAATATATGGCCAAGTGACGTATAGTATTACTGAACAGGAGACAAATGTCTTCACAATTGATCCCACAACTGGTGTCATCTTTTCCACAGCAGCATTTCCAGCGGGGAGTTATACCATATTAACAGTAAGTGACAAGGACACTAGAAATGATCATTAGCTTAGTTTTATATTGTCTTCCAAAGTTTACACGTATACCATGTGATAACAGTAACTTAATGTACCTACCTAGAGTGGATATAAAAAGTCTACACACCCCTGTTAAAATGTCATGTTTTTGTGATGTAAAAAAAATTAGACCAAGATAAATAATTTCAGAACTTTTTCCACCTTTAACTCCTTCCCGCCAACCGTACACACATATGCTGCCTCGGCTTTTAGGGGTTATAACAGGGTGATGCCTGCAGCTGCAAGCATCATCCTAGTACCATTTTTTAGAGAGGGCGTTTGGCTCTTCAGGGATAACAACCAATGTGGCTAAAAGAAGCTCGGCTGTTATCCCAGAGGCGTGAGAGGGGACATCCCCCCTCCGGCCACCTTCCGCCGCTCTTCCCAGGCCTCCCGTCCCACGGGAGACCCGATCCGCAATCTGGCACTTCCGCCAGCTAGAGTGAGCCTGGAAGGAAGATGGAAATGGCTTTGATCCAGTCTCCTTACTGTAAACGCAGAGGCGACGTCACGTCACGTCACTTCCGGTTTACTCGGCTGCCAATGGCGCCATTTAAAAAAAAAAACAGTATTCAGAATCAATGTTTTTGGCAATCTGAATACTTTGAAGTGCAAAGGAGGGATTTGGGGTCTTTTAGACCCCCCGATCCCTCCATAAAGAGTACCTGTCACCACCTATTACTGTCACAAGAGATGTTTACATTCATTGTGACAGCAATAAAAGTGATATTTTTTTTTTTAAAGTGATAATGTAAAATTTTTTATTAAATAAAATAAATAATAAGAAAAACCTTTTTTTTAAAGAGCCCCTGTCCCCACGAGCTGGCGCAGCAAAGAATACACACGCGTAAGTCGCGTCCGCATATGTAAACGATGTTCAAATCACACATGTGATGTGTCGCCGCAATTTTTTTAAAGCGCCGCCTATGGAGATTTTTAGGTACCGTAGTTTGTCGCCATTCCACGAGTGTGCGCAATTTCAAAGCATGACATGTTAGGTATCTATTTACTCGGCGTAACATCATCTTTCACATTATATAAAAAAATTGGGCTAACTTTACTGGTTTTTTTTTTTTAACAAATGGTGGCTAACTTTACTGTTTAGTTTTTTTTAATTCATGAAAGTTTTCTTTCCAAAAAAATTGTGTTTGAAAGACCGCTGCGCAAATACAGTGAGACATAAAATTTTGAAATGATCGCCATTTTATTCTCTAGGTTCTCTGCTAGAAAAATATATATATATATATATATATATATATATATATATATATATATATATATATATATATATATATATATAATGTTTGGGGGTTCTAAGTAATTTTCTTGAAAAAAATATGGATTTAACTTGTAAGCAACAAATGTCAGAAATAGGCTTAGTCATGAAAGGGTTAATGTGACCTATAAACTGTACAACTCAATTGAAAAACAAACTGAAATCTTTTAGGTGGGGGGAAGTAAAAATAAAAAACTAAAATAATACGGTTTCATAAGTGTGCACACCCTTGTATAACTGGGTATGTATCTGTGTTCAAAATTAAGCAATCACATTCAGACTCATGTTAACTAGTCAGTACATACTTGCCATCATTTAAAGTGCCTCTGATTAACCCCAAATAAAGTTCAGCTGTTCTAGGAGGTCTTTATGAAAAAGACGATAGAAAAACTGGTCTGGGAGGCTGACAAGAGGCCTACAGCAACATTAAAGGAGCTGCAGGAATATCTGGCAAGTACTGTCTGTGTGGTACATGTGACAACAATCTCCCGTATTCTTCATATGTCTGGGCTATGGGGTACAGTGGCAAGACAGAAGCCTTTTCTTATGAAGAAAAACATCCAAGCCCGGTTAAATTTTGCAAAAAACACATCTGAAGTCTCCCAAAAGCATGTGGGAAAATGTGTCCTGGTCTGATGAAACCAAGGTTGAACTTTTAGGCCTTAATGACAAAAGATATGTTTGGGCCAAAACAACACTGCACATCACCAAAATAACACCATACCCACTGTGAAGCATTGTGGTGGCAACATCATGCTTTGGGGCTGTTTTTCTTCAGCTGGAACAGGGGCCTTAGTCAAGGTAGAGGGAATTATGAACAGTTCCAAATACCAGTCAATATTGCCACAAAACCTTCAGGCTTCTGCTAGAAAACTGAACATGAAGAAGAACTTCGACCTTCAGCATGACAACACTCAAAGCATACTCAAAGCATACATTCAAATCAGCAAAGGCATGGCTTCACCAGAAGAAGATTAACGATTTGGAATTGCCCAGCCAGAGCCCAGACCTGAATCCGATTAAAAATCTGTGGGGTGGTCTGAAGAGAGCTGTGCACAGGAGATTCCCCTTATAATCTGACAGATTTTTGCAAAGAAGAGTGGGCAAATATTGCGAAGTCAAGATGTGCCATGCTGATAGACTCCTACCCAAAAAGACTGAGTGCTGTAATAAAATCAAAAGGTGCTTCAACAAAGTATTAGTTTAAGGGTGTGCACACTTATGCAACCATATTATTAAATTTTTTTTTTTTTTTACTTCCCTCCACCTAAAAGATTTCAGTTTGTTTTTCAACTGAGTTGTACAGTTTATAGGTCACATTAAAGGTGGCAAAAGTTCTGAAATTATTTATCTTTGTTTCATTTTTTTTACATCGCAGAAACCTGACATTTTAACAGGAGTAGTGTAGACTTTTTATATCCACTGTAAATATTAGGAGAACCCTAACCAAGAACCACATTGTGACTGCAGGTCAGAGCTACAGATGGCGGAAGCCCTTCTCGATCTTCTAATGTGAGACTGCACATCCAATGGATCCACAACCCTGCACCCTCAGATGAGCCGCTAACATTTGATGAGCCACTGTTTACCTTTCAAGTTATGGAAACTGACCCAGTGAACCACATGCTGGGGCTATTAAGTACAGAACTGTACAGTCAGTGCTGGTTTGACATCACAGGTAGGTTCTCAGTTTTGCTCTTCAACCAGTATCTAGTAGTTTTGTTTTTTACATATGCTTCATATTCTTTGAAAGATAATAGTAATGTATCATAAGATTCCTGAACTAAAAGTTTGGATGGCATATGCAAATATTGTTAGACATATCAATAAACTGCTGTTTCAGTGCAATCAATTTTGACCTTTTGGACCAATATTTGAGCTTCCTATGCATCCAAAGATGATATTAGAACAAGAGAATTAGAACAAATTGAATATTCTTCTGCAAACAATGTCTAATCATTTGTTAAAATGTATATGTTCACAGCATAGGGGAGGAGATACGAAAACATTTTCCACTAATATTGTGCTCTTTATATGCGATTGGATGTTAAAAAAGTCTCTATTGTACATGTATAAATTGCTTAAATCATAATCACAGTTTATTGACATGTAAAAAAATTGTATTTCCCCTGTTTTGGGGTACTGTGCATTTAGGGCAGCCACAGATCTCAGCCAGCATACAGATACACCAGACACAAAGGAAAGACTTTTTCCCTGTCCTTGCTTGTTTTCAGGCAACCACTTTTCATGGAATGTTTGATTTCTGGATGATCAGAAATGTTGAATTTGCCTGAAAGTTGCTGTCTATGGCCAGTTTTTGCAAACATCTTATCTTGTGTCTAGGGTTAGCCTTCTGACGGCATTGAAAAATTATCAGATATTACCAGAAGTGAGCCCAGGTCATTGGAGACTGGAAATACAATTTTTTTCTAAAGAACGCCAAAGTCCTAGGGTCCTTATATGCTGTTCCAGAGTTAACCTTAAACTATATATAACATATGCTTAAGTCTATCAGTGTAATTCTGTCTTTACCAAAAGGAGGAAACGATGAGCTGGATTTTGACATCGACAAGACCAACAGCGGTTTGGCCATAGCTCGACCTTTGCAAGCAAGCAGGAGACCATTTTATAACCTTACGGTGCAGGTCACAGATGGTTCCCGTGCTGTTAGCACCCAGGTAAATTTTAACTGTGTAGTGTTTTTCTATTCAAACTAAATGAAATACGGATTTAAATGTTGATGACATAGAGATTTATGCTGTTTTAAGAGTTCCCAAATTTGTTGGTGTTATATAAAGAAGTCAATCAATGACCTACAATTCAAGTCATCCTATAATAAGAAAACACAGTGAGCAGTAAACTATAAGACATATATATTTATGCACTGGCCTAAAGTCAATCATATGTGTAAAAAAGTTAACAGCTTATTTATCACAGGGCTTAGATAAGACATTGGACACAATGGTGTCCATGCCTCAGTTGTCTCTCCTATGTGTTGGTGTTGTGCCTGACATAGACTTTTTGATAATAGACTTTGAGCAATCCCTAATGTTGTCAAGCAACCATAATGCACTAGTAGTAACAGAAGTACATTTCTGTTTGCCTACAATAAGCTAGAACAGAAGGACTTCCTTCCAACCAGGGTCACCCTACACCCTACCGTATATTTTGGAGGCTGCTTCTCTTTCTCTGATTTCTCCTTGTACCTCAGTAAAGGCTGTACAACCAAAATGTTATCCCTGTGCAGAGAACCTATTATTCTGATTTAGCTCTGGTCATAAAGAAATCTACTCATTTAAACATGAACCAGGCAGGTGTCGCTTTATTGCATCTCCTTCTCTAGCAATCGAGCATCTACAGTGTTTTGTCTAGCTAGGGAGCGACACCATAGGAGCAGGTGAGTAGTCTCTTTAGAGATCTCATTGCTGGTGGGTTTCTGTCAGTAACAGTATCAGGATCGCTAGTGGAACATGGCCCTAAAGCTGGTAATTTTCTAATGAAAGGTAGGAAATTGCTTACTTGATAATAATGAGTGAATTAGACGGCTCATGGTTTTAGAATGATGTTTTTAAAATAGATTTACTCTTTTGTAATTAACAAAAAGTAACCTTTACAAGTCCTCAGTCAACTTCAACTTGTAACTTAACCAACTCCATTGTGACTTTTGGAAGAGTGTTTAACCTGCCTGACCACAATGTATTAAACAAAAAATGAAGGTTGTACTAAAAGGGCTTATACATGAAAGTATACTCGGGTCAGATAGTATCACAGCTTATCATGGTAAATGCAGTCCCTTCTTCACAGGGGACAATTGAAAGATCACGATTCTGTATTAATAAAAGTCACCTGGAAGTGCAAAGTCCAAAGGGACAATGTTTACACAAGTATATGTGAATTATATCAGTAACCCTTTTGTAAAACAGCTTGCATTGTAGGCTTAGGTTCCCATGAATAAGTGCTACAGAACATGTGACAACCAGATCATGTGTGAAATGAAGATCATCAAATCAGTGCGAGCCGTTGGTAACACAATCCTGCAAATCCGAATTTTTTTCTGATACCAAAGAGCTTTGCATTGCATGCATTGACATGTCCCATCCAGTGCACATGCATATCGGATGAAGAAGTGATCTTCTGATGGTTATCATTTCTAATGGAGTATCGGGAGCTCGTGTGCATTGCCAGCTTGCTGGCAGGGTTCAGTTGTCTGCAAGAAGGAAGGCAAAAACACTTTCTGTTATTTCCCTTGAAGTGATTGTAGCTGTATTAGTGCAATTGTGACAGAGAAAATTGAGTACTGTCCGTGATACTTTTTTTATTTGCACTAACATATCATTTTTCATGGACGAGCTTTCGGGGTGTGTCCCCTTCTTCAAGGTCTACTGCTTAGACCTTGAAGAAGGGGACACACCCCGAAAGCTCGTCCATGAAAAATGATATGTTAGTGCAAACGAATACAAAAAGTATCACGGACAGTACTCAATTTTCTCTGTTATTTCCCTGATACATGATACAAATGCAGCATGTTCTGCATTTAGGTTCAATCCACCCAAGCAGATCCAACTTTTGCTCTTTGTTTGTAACAAGCAGTGTCCATTGCATAGTCTCGTACACAAGAACTCCTAAAAGAAGACCTTTTTCAGTGCTCCTGAAACACTTTGAGTGACACAGCTGATTGGAGTATAAAAGTTATGTTAAACTGAGTTGTCTCAAAACAGATTGTCGCTCTCCAAAATATTTGCCCCATGTTCCATGAAAATTAACATTGTTTTTTAAACTGATCAATGTTGATATTGCAGCCATTTTTTGCCAGGGTTTCCTCAGGCAGACTCACCCCCCCCCCCCCCCCCCTGTATGTGCATATAAATCCTCCCTTGCAGAAAATATATTTTGTTGGCCTGTGTTTATTTACATAACACAGGATTGCAGATACTTTGGGAGCCTAATCTTTTCCCAATGAGTGAAGCATGCAAAGATTGCTACACAAAATATTTTTACCCAACAACTCCTTGGCATGTTTCAACTTGAAAGCTCATGGAACTGTCTGCTTGTCCTATTTGGCTGCCTCCCCACTTTTTTAGTTTGTTGTAGATATGGTCATAAGGTTGGAGTAACGGTCTCAGCTGATCAGCTTTTCATATGGGCTCAGAGGATGCCTGAGCAGGGTCATAGAGGCTGTTCTTATTGATTCCTCGCTGGGACTGCGAATTGCCAAAGAGACTGTACCTGGTGATTCCCAGGCTGAGCCAAGGAATACAAGAAAGGCTGCTCCTGGTGATGCCCAGTCTGAGCTGAGGAATACAAGAAAGGCTGTTTCCGGTTATTCCCAGCCTTACCTAAGAAATGCCACAGAAGCTGCTCCTTGCAATCACTGAGATTCACTGAGACATGCCTGAGGCTGTTTCTAGTGATTCCCTGTCTCACCTAGGGAATGCCAGATAGGCTGTTCTGAATAATCCCCTATCTGACCTGAGAAATTCCACAGAGGCTTCTCCTGCTAAAACTTGGCTTGGAATGAGGTGTATCACAGAGGCTTCTCCTGGCCTGGACTGAGAAATATCACAAAAGCTGCCAATGGTGATCCCTGTCTGAACTGAGGGATTTCACAGGGCTGCTCGAGTCCTGGTGATGTTCGCATGCCCATTGAAGCTCATCTATACTGGCAAGCATGTGTTGTAGGGGACCTTGCAGCCATGTAGCTGACCAATTGCCCACCACCATCTCCACACCTTGCCTTCTTTTCTGCCATCTTTTAGGTTCACTATAGAATTAATTTACTGACAGGTGCCTGTATGATTATGTACCTCATTTACAAATGAGCTGGATATTTTCTATAGATGTTAGCTACGCTTCAGTAGCCAAGACTCGCAAATAAGGCCTTTCCGTGACAGCTTTAGTGTACAGAACTTAATGACTGAGGACAGATGCAAATGTTCCTCGTTCTGTACTAGCTGTTTTTATACACGTGAGCACAGTTCTTTTTGATCCCTAAATCCTCTAAATTTCAAGCCTTTTGTTTCTGTAACCTTTGACATTTTAGGGCATATCTGGCTGTCTACTGTTAGCACACATGCTTTTCCTGGCTATACATGTTAAGTTTGATAAATTAGTCACGTCCTAATGCTTAAGGAACCAAATCAAAGCCAAATACTTAAAATGTATGCATGCATTCTCCATGCTCCATTAAATAATTACACACTGGATCCTTTTGTCAAACACTGAGTCAAGCAGAATCTTTTATTCCAGTTATTAACATTGGTTTTATCTTGATATTTATATACTGTCAGGAGTCAACTGTTAAACATATAATTCTTGGATCTTTTTTTCTTAATTCACTTCTTTTTTTTTTTTTTCTTCTTACATGACCTGATCTTGCTTAAACTCAGAATAGACTTTCTCTTTATAACCACTATTTACAAAGATTAGTTTGGGCAGCCTGCATTATGTAGACCAGCCCCTTTGGGACAATGGGACAAATGTGTTATTTTTGTGAGGAGGGGGATAGAAAGGGACTGCGCTATGTTGTCATACATAAGGTGTTAAATTTTTACTATATTAAATGGAAAACAAATTACCTATCTTAAACTTTAAGCTGTTACTGCTAACTGAAAATACATATGACATTCTTGTAAAACCCCACTTGTCTATGAGCTGAATTCTGTACAACATGAAGGCTTGAGACATTACTTGAATTTTGTTTTCCCATGTCCTGCAAATATTGTAGTTTATTTTGTGATTTTCTTTTTCCTCCCCTATTTTCCACTAGAAAATATGCATACCACCTAGAATACCTTTTATTTTTCCTGCATGGCATCATATGGTATGCTTCAAATGTTAGTAACTAATTTCTTTTTTATAACTATAATATAACAATGCTAGTTAATGTATGCACCTGGGGACAAAGATACTGACTTGGAAAAGACAGTGCCCAGAGAGGAAAGTATTAGGATTGGGATCAAAGGATTGCATTTGTGGAATCTTTACTGGGGTGGGGAAGAATCTGAGGCTGTAAACCATAACCCTCAATTACATGCTAGCTTTCAGTGGTCTAAAAGAAAACTGTACTGATAGAATTAGGTGTTGCCTGACTGTCATACTGATCCAAGGTCTTTTTTTTTATCAAAAAGATTCTTTAATACTTCCTGAGTCCCTGACCAGGAATAAATGTGCAGCCAGTGAACTATACCCATTGACTACACTAGCTGCTATGTTTACAGGTTCTTGTCCCCTGATGTCTGCTGGCCATTCAATACTTTCAGAAGTGTTGATCTCCTTGGTTCCAGTTCTCACAGGTTCCTTTTTTAAGGGGAGAACAACAATGGCAACTCTTTTATGTCTATCAGGGGAGTTTATCTTTAAGAATGAGAGGTCAGAAATTGTAGCCCTCTTAAGCCTAGTACACATGGGCAGATTCTTGTGCGACATTGGCTGGTTCAATAGAAACCATCCGACATTCTGCCCGTGTGTACTACCGCCGCTCAGACAGAAGCCAGTCATTTGGCAAGCTTCTGTCGAGGGGGCATGACCTAAAAAGTTCTGCCGACCGGCTTCCGTTCAGCGAACTCAGCCAATGGCTAAGAGCGCTGACTAGTGTTTTAGTGGGGGGGGGGGGGGGCGTCCCCCTATCAGAGCACAATAGCAGAGAAGGGGAGATTGCTGTACTGACATTGGATAGTTAGTACAGCGGATCTGACCTGACCTGTTAGGAAAAAAAACTATTATGCCCCGTACACACGAGCGGAATTTCCGTCGGAAAAATCTTGGATGTTTTTTTCGACGGAATTGGCTTGGCTTGTATACACACGGTCACACAAAAGTTCTCTGAACTTTCGATCGTCAAGAACACGGTGACGTACAACACTATGACAAGCCGAGAAAATTAAGTTCAATGCTTCTGAGCATATGTTGAATTGTTTCCAAACATGCGTAGGAATCGGAATTGCTACAGACGAACGCATTTTCGGATAGGAACTTTTTCCGACCGAAAAATAGAGAACATGCTCTCAATCTTTTGCTGGCGGGAATTCCGCCAGCAAAAGTCCGATGGAGCATACACACGGTCGCATTTTCCTGACCAAAAGCTCTCATCAGACTTTTGCTGACGGGATTTACGATCGTGTGTACGCAGCATTAGTGGGTACTAGGCTTTATTTATTCATTGCAGGTTTCCTTTAACAAACTAGACTTTTAGTAATTTCTGGCTCGTGAATTTCACAGCACGATTCTCATGTTACGCCGCATGTTATGCATAGGGCAGGCCATTCTGTTCAACGTCTTGTCCTACGCACGCTTATCACCAAAAAAAAAGCTCCTGTTCCTGACAATTTTTAAAGGCAAATTTTGCCATTATTGCAGCCACGAAAATCATGGCAATATCGCACTTAGAATGAATGGCACTCAAATGCATGCCGCAACTGCAATCTATTTCTTTTTGTACACCAGATGTTGGCCATGCCTACTCACCTATAAGTCGACCTGCCAACTACATAAAAACCAAAGAAACCTTTTATAGACACCTATATAATCAAATTTTCAGATTTATTATTATCATGAAGATTTCACTTACATTTTTTCACCAACATCTTCAGGATATTTGCACTAGTTGTTATATAGCAGAATTAAAGCCCCAATCTACAAGTGCTGTGATTCATATGGAATTGGTGTTTTGTTTATTTTTGTGAGGGTGCAATGTATGACAAAGCAAGAGGTTAATTTTAATGCTCTCCTCCCCAGCAGCACATACTCACCTTCACCTACCTGATTGGATAGAAATTGAATGGATTGTTGGAGGCCCTCAAATTACATAATAGTCAGCATGACATCCAATCTGAGATTGTATAATCAGAGTGTACTGTGTGCTTAAATTTACTTTTCCTAATTCGTTTCTGTTACAGGTTTATATCTCCGTTGTACCATACAATCATCACCGTCCAGAGTTTCAGAAGAATCAATACACTGTTCAAATTCCAGAAGATGTTCAACTAGGTTCTGAAGTGATCAAAGTTACAGCAACAGATCAAGACAGCGGAAATAGATTAATCTATACCATCCAAGGCAGTGCAGACCCAAGAAGCTCTAAGATGTTCAGGATTGATCCTAATTCTGGTGTCCTGTTTACCACAGAGACTATGGACTATGAGACGATGCCCATTCATATTTTAAATGTCATGGTATGTACTTTGCTTTTATCAAAATACTCTTAAATCTTTAAGACAAATGCTACAACTGTGGTGAAGGAAACTGAGCCTTTTAGCACCCACCTAAATATGGAGGAGTTACTTTTTGACATTCTAATGTTTAGCTATTTAATAATTGTCTATTTGTGTTTGCTGGATGGAATATTTAATCCTATGGATTATTGAAAATGTGTGCAGGTGAGGGTATACCTGCAAATTTTCTGAGATGAGAAGGGGGGGGGGGTGGCATCTTTTAGAACAACGTATTTAGGCAAAGGACACTCCCTGCCACAACCCAAGTTATATGGACAATATTTAAAAAAATTGATTAAACCCACAAGCGTTTTTTCCCCCTTCAACTACCTCCTTTATACTGGCCTTTCAAAAGTACAAATATCCTATCCCAACTAATTTAAAGGTACCAACAAAAGTTAATTCAACAACATTTTCACCAATCATATAAAGTTTTTATTTTTATATGAGCATATTTTAAAAAAAAGCTTGCGATGGGATGTGTTTTTACAGATACTAATTAATCCCCCATTTATATACTACTTCATACACCACTGCCTTGCTATAAATGCCGTACTGTATTGCTGAGTATGCAGTTGGATGTAGATTACTCAATGCATTTTTCAGGAGGAGGAAACAAAGGTACTGTATACCCCCATTTCTTCCTGATGAAGCAGACCCCAATGTCAAAAAAACTTAACATCCCACTGCATGCTCAGCATTACAATATGGCATACAGTATGCAGTATAGAGTTCTACAACATGAATATGTCTGTATGGGATATACTAATATATATATATATATATATATATATATATAGTATATAAATAGGGGTTTATTATTATCTGTAGAAACACATCTCATCCCATTTTTTTTAAATATGCTGTTATGGAAAAATCCTTTATTTGTGTATGATCAATCAAAATTTGTTATTTTCTTGTATGTTGGTGCATTTAAAGTTTGACCCATTTGTTGTGGTTATATTTGTGCAAACACAGTTGTGTTACATACTAACCCATTACATTTAAAGTGGCTTTTCAAAAGTACCAAATGCAATAACTTAGAGGTTGGATGAAAGGTGCAATACATCTCTTATGGTAGTTAAATAATATATTTTTTTTATATAGAGGCCTATACATCAGATCAAAAAGATGGGCATCTGAGAAGAAAAGAGGGACAGACCGGTCAAGTTAGAGACAGTTGGCAGCTGTGCAAGGGTGGTGTAGACCAGCCTTTATCAACCAGGGTGCCTTGAGGTTCCTTTAGGGTTGCCTTGGCAAAATGCCAAAAAATTGCCCCAAAATTGTATACAAGCCAGCAGGTGGATGAAGCACCAATTATGACCTTCTAGCCTGCGGCATCCTAACAACCAATGATGTCACCAGTGGTCTGCACAGCACCCTTGTTTGATCCTCCCCTGCCCCTCTCTGTCAGTACTGGGGTCACATTAGATGAGTGATAGAGAAAAACCGAGGGAGAAGAGAAACACTGAAATACTAGTCAGTACCAGTGTGCAAAAGTGTATTGAATTTGGAAGGATAAATCACCTCTAATGTTGGGTGTCCTATGTGTATGGATATTGATGTATTATGTAAAACAATTAGAATAGTTTTTTACATTTTAGAATGGGGTGCCTCAAGATTGTCCATAATTTTAAAGGGTGCCTTGACTGAAAAATGGTTGAGAAACACTGATATAGCCAATGTTCATTAAATGCTTTCAGTTTACAAATGCTAGTGTTATACAACGGGTTGTATTCAGTTATAGCACATTAAGTATAGATTGACAGTATTTAAAGAGGCATTAAACCCAAAACCAAAAATGTAATATATTGCAGCTTACCAATAATTAAATGAAGTGGCTGCATTCAGTTTTTTTTTAATGCTTTTTTCCCTATGTTTTCACTAGTGATCTAGCCCGTAACACCCCTCCTATATTATACAGACACCACTCTGGATGAATGAGTACAGGGGACAGATTTGGACAGCAGTCTAAAGTAGTAGCAGATTTATATACACCAACAAATTGAAGCTAAACTCCAGATAATACATTATAATCGGTTACAGCAAACAGTTTTTTTTTCCTTTTGAGATAAAGGTTTTACATAAATAAATAACAACTGACCATGTTAAGCACCCCTGCCAGTGTTAAATTGTCTCATTCCTATACCTGCAAGAGAGCTTTTCTGTTGAAAAACAGCAGACTTAATGAAAATAGAAGAAAGAAAGCCTAAAATGGGAAATTAATAGTTATTACATAAGAGTTGGTAAGCTGCAATATAAAAGTATTTGCTTTTAGGTTTAATACTGATTTAAAGTATAACTAATGGCAAAACCTTTTTCTTTTTAGTTTTGGACAGAGTGGAGAAGGGATTAGAACACATTTCAGTTTATTATTGCTGTACCTTCATATTCATCCCCAATATTTGTCCTGTATACCGTTATCATCCCTTTGAAGATCCCTCATTTCCTATTTCTCTCACTTCCTATTTTAGTAATGGGACATAAAGTAAATGGAAATTTCCACAATGGCACACAGATGGCCAAAAACTGACATTTATAACCCCATTTTATCCTACTTGAATAAAGATTTTTTTTTTTGCCTGTAGTTCTACTTACAAAAAAAATATGCAACTGTTTTAATTTTTTTATTTGTAGGTTCGTGATCAGGAAGTTCAAATCAAGAGGGATTTTGTAAGGATTACCATTCAGGTACAAGACATCAATGATCATTCACCTCACTTCATTCACGCTGTTTATGAAGGAAGTGTTTCTGACTCAGCTTCTGTTGGATCCGAGGTGTTAAGAGTCCAGGCTACAGATAAAGACCAGGGGCTCAATGCAAAGATCCAGTATTTTATTCATTCAGGTGAGGCTAACACTTCTGAGGTCACTATGATTTACTTTAAAGACTGATATATATTCCACACTATGCTTGAGAGTCCTGTGATCAACACTTGAAGGCACTATCATCGACTATTGGCATAACTTTAATTCATACTTGAGACTTTTTTCATCTACATTTTCTCCAGACAGCTCCTAACACAACTGTGATTCACCCTTGAGAAACCTATGAAATCATCTGTGTTCATAGTATGGACCAGCGGCGGGCTGTCCAAAGGGGGCGCCGTATGCATATAGTTCTATTTTTTTTATTTTTATTTGTGCAGGCCATTGGTATGGACAGGTTCTGTATGTTGATGTACCATTTGGAAGCTCAATGCTAAAACATGAATCCCCTGTTAAGGTATGGCAGGCATAACAGAAAGGGATAGCTTCCTGTAAATCAGCTGATCATCAGACTATGGACATTCAAATATTTAATTATTCTTAACAAGAAGTAAATTATCTTTAACCGCTTCAGCACGGGCCATTTTTCACCCTTCCTTAGCAGAGCACTTTTTGCGATTCGGCACTGCGTCGCTTTAACTGACAATTGCACGGTCGTGCGACGTTACACCCAAACAAAATTGACGTCCTTTTTTTCCCACAAATAGAGCTTTCTTTTGGTGGTATTTGATCGCCCCTGCGGTTTTTATTTTTTGCGCTATAAACAAAAGAATAGCGACAATTTTGAAAAAAAAACACAATATTTTTTACTTTTTGCTATAATAAATATCCCATTTTTTTTTTAAAAAACTATTTTTTTACTCAGTTTAGGCCGATACGTATTCTTCTACATATTTTTGGTAAAAAAAATCGCAATAAGCGTATATTGATCGGTTTGCGCAAAAGTTATAGCGTCTACAAAATAGGGGATAGATTTATTGCAATTTTTTTTTTTTTTTACTAGTAATGGCGGCGATCTGCGATTTTTTTTTCGTGACTGCGACATTGCGGCGGACACTTTTGACACATTTTTGGGACCATTCACATTTACACAGCGATCGTTGCTATAAAATTGCATTGATTACTGTGTAAATGTGACTGGCAGGGAAGGGGTTAACACTAGGGGGCGCTGCAGGGGTTAATGTGTTCCCTAATAGGAGTGATTCTAACTATGGGGGGAGGGGACTCAAGGGGAGGAGACCGATCATGTGTTCCTCCGTACTGGGATCACATGATCGGTCTCCTGCTCGCTGACAGGACGTGGAGCTGTGTGTTTACACACACAGCTCCACGGTCCCGTTGTTTTAACGGGCAATCGCGGGTGCCCGGCGGACATCGAGGCCGCCGGGCATCCGCACCGGGTCCCGAGCGACGCCGCCGGCGGCGCGCACGCGCCCCCCAGGCGGCCGGGAATGGGAGGACGTCAAATGACGCCCACCCAGGATGGTAGATCCACCTTGTGGGCGTCATATGACTATGGGCGGGTATTGAAGGGGTTAAAACAAGCTCTTACTAACCTCTGTAGCTGCAGGCACTGTGGAGTAATTCATCCTCAATGTTCACAGCAAAAACACTAAAGTCATTCTCGTCCTTTTCTTATTAGCTCAGCTTTCTCTGCTGCCCATTTTAATGGTAACTCAGCAATATTCCAGTCTCCCAATCTCCACAGATGGAAGGTGCTGTGGGAGCAAGGTGAACTGAGCTGTGAAAAAAATTGTCCTAGGCACTAGTGTAAGCCTCATAGCTGTATATTTGCAATACGGTATATCTTTGGCACTATACTCTCACTGTGTCTCACAAAAATGATGTCACTACTGTGCTGTTCACTTTTCTCCTTGCTGAAGAGGAAGCTGCAGTGCAAAGATGCTTCATTCGTTCTGTGAATCTTCCTACACCTCCTCCTGCTGTTTATTGAATATTCCACCATCAGTGGTCAGATTACCAGTCATCAGGCGAACAGGAAGCACAGCCCTTACCCCTAGCAAAATGTCTGCCTTCACACATTGACAGAAAGTGAAACAAGGGTAGTAAGTCAGTAACAGGGAATCAGTCAGTCTCAGGGAGCATACAGGCCTTTTTTTTGGTACAGCTTGTAAAGTACAGGTTCTATTTAAACATTATTATTGTGATAAGGCTTGACAAATGTTGGTCTAATACAAATATGGGCTGGAGAGTTTTACATGGTCTCCTAATTCTCAGTCCTCTGTCTTCTGGGGTCTTTTGTCGCTAGTATTACGTGTAGACACTTCCAGAGGGGTTGACTTACTAAAGGCAACTGCATTTTGTAAGTGCAGTTGCACTCTAAAAGGGCATTTGCTCCAGAGCTTAGTAAATGAGGGGAAGGTCTGCTGACTTCCATCATTAAATCATGTGCATCCTTGGATGTGATTGGGTATTCTTTGCAAAGTGAAGCGCCACCTCATTTACTAAGCTCTGGAGCAAAAGCCCTTGCAAAGTGCACATTCTATTTGCCTTTAGTAAACCAACCCCATAGCCTGACAGCTGCTAACAAGTAGGTCCCAGACTTTGTCTTGCATGTTGAATCTGCCACCCCATATCATTTTGAAAGTGCTGCACTATTTTTCTTCAATTTATTTTTGGTTTGAAGCCTACTAATGTAAATTTCATGTCTGTGTGAACAGTGCAGTAAGCTTTGAAATAATTTTTCAACCCATTGTATTCATTTTGTCTTTAGAACAAAAGTATACTTAGTTTCAGTTGTCTTACAAAAACATCTTCTAAATCTATGACCACAAAAGTGAGAAAGTGGATATAAGCCTATTAGTGCCGCTTTAGAGTGAACTGGTTTCACTTCCACTGGAAGGATTAAACCTGTAGTTTGTCAGATTGGATAAGTAATAATCGTTCTTGACTGATACAAATGAATTTATGTGCACAGGAAAGTATTTAACACCAAGTGATAAATGGGTAGACTATGTGTTGACTCAACATTCCAATCTTTTAACATGATATGTAGCTGATGAAGCCTTTAGGTAAGATTGCCACAGGTTATTCTTTGGTGACACTGTATCGCTCGTATGAGCTCTTCCACAGTTCAAAGCAGTGATCTTGGTTTAATTTGTATGCTCCAAGGTATACCTTCAGCACAGCTACCAACATCAGTGTTGAGTTTCAGGCAAACAACTTAAAGTGGTACTTTTTTTTTTTTTACCTTAATGCATTCTATGCATAAAGGTAAAAAATTCTCCACTAGTGTCCCCCTCCCTCTTTCTAAACACTTGCCTTAGTCCTCTATCGACCCAGCACTGTGCCCAGCTGCAGCTCTTCTCTCTTCACTTCCCCTTCTCACAGGAGCCATAAGCTCTGCTGCTATCAGTCAAATCCTGTGAGGAGAGGGTGGGGGCCGTGGCTGATTCAAGGTGTGTGTGTCTTTGGAGGCACACAGCCTGACTCAAGAGCACGCCCACACAGGTGCCACCAATTGAAAGCCGCTTGCTATAGGGGCATTTGTAAGAACAAGAAGGGGCAGAGAACGCTGGCAGGGGACTCCAGAGAAGGAGGTAAGAAACTGTTGTGTGCAACACCATTGTACAAATCAGGTAAGTATAACATCTTTTTTATTTTCATATAAAAAAGACTTTACAATCACTTGAATTATTTTGTATCTTATATTTTCTTGCTAGTTGTTTGGCTGTTATGATAACCCAGTGTGCTTGAATACCTTCTGAGTGACCATATTTGCAAATATAGGAAATAAGAAAAAAAAAGTCCTGAATACTTATTCCAGATCAGCGACTCAAACAATGGAGGCAAGAAGATCAGAGTGACAGGTAGACAACTATAATTTTCAGAAGACAGCAATAGCAGACACACCCTTACAGTTAGAAAAATATTTCTCATCTCTAAAAAAAAAAAAAAAACTCCTGGATTAATATTTGTGGTTCCATTATTTAAACAGGTATGAGCCATAATTAATGCATATCTTTATTTTTTTTTACAGGCAACAGTGAAGGATATTTTAATATTGACACATCTTCTGGCCTTATTACTATTTCTAAGACACTGGAGCAGCTGACAAAAAGCTGGATAACCTTGACAATCGTGGCAGTAGATCAGGGGACACCACCGTTGCAGGACATAGCCACTGTCAACCTACAAATCAAACCTTCTGACACATCAACACCAAAGTTTATGTTGAGAGAATATGTGGTTGAAATCAGTGAGTCAGTGACTATTGGTTTTTTTGTAACCATGGTGTCTGCAACAAGCTGGTCTTCCATTAATTATGACATTAAAGAAGGGAATGAGGAAGGTTCTTTTTACCTTAACTGCTATTCTGGCATAATCACTACCAAACAAAAACTGGATTTTGAGACCATTTCTTCTTACCAACTCAAAATACGTGGTACCAGCTCTCTTGGATATTTTAGTGAAACAACCGTCTTTATCTACATCATTGATGAAAACGACAACTCCCCAATCTTCTCACAAAGCATATATTTGGGTCAAATTAATGAAGATGCTCCAATAGGCAGCATGGTGTCAAGTATGGACTTGACCCCTCTGATCATTCAAGCTACTGACAATGACACTGAAGCAAATGCTATCTTGAGTTACCAAATACTGGATCCTGAAGTTCTCAGATACTTCAAAATCAATCCAAGTATGGGAACATTGTTCACTGTGGCAGAACTTGACTTTGAGATAGCAACTTCATTCGTTTTTGATGTGCATGTATGTGACTCAGGTATACCAAGTCGGTTTGCTTCTCAGCCAGTAAAGGTCACCATACAAGTGATTAATGTAAATGATTCTCCACCCAAATTTTTGAAGGACATATATGATCTAAATATTTATTTACCTGCATATAATAATATGCATATCCTAACCGTGGCAGCTAGAGATGTCGATTCAAAAGTGATGTACAGCATTTCAGAAGGCAACGCAGATAATGCATTCTTGATTGATTCAAGATCTGGTGTCCTTGTTTTAAACGATTCCTCTCTCTTGAAATCATACCATGAACTTCCAATAAAAGCTTGGGATGGTTTGTACCATGACACTGCACTGATAAAAATTAATGTCACTCAATTCAGAATAACCAACTTGAAATTTGATCAGGCTTCGTATACATCAAATGTGACCGAAAACGATCCTAGTATTAAGGTGTTGAATATTGTGGATGTGGTTGGAATTCAACTTAATGAGCCAGTTAGTTTTTCAGTTCTTACATATACAGAACTTTTCCAGATAATACCATCCTCTGGTGTTCTCCAGACAAAAGGTCTAGCATTTGACAGAGAGAGCCAAAGCAAATATGATG
The DNA here is from genome assembly GCA_028564925.1 of Lithobates sylvaticus. Taxonomy (NCBI): domain Eukaryota; kingdom Metazoa; phylum Chordata; class Amphibia; order Anura; family Ranidae; genus Lithobates; species Lithobates sylvaticus. The sequence continues at coordinate 197,115,142 of CM053029.1, forward strand.
TAATAGTTGAAGCTAGGGACAGCAGGAATCCACCGCGGGTGTCTCAGGCTAAAGCTGAAGTATATGTTGAAGATGTCAATGATAATGCTCCAGAATTTATTAATACTCCATATTATTTGGCTGTAGAAGATGGCATAGAGCCTGGTGATGTCATCTTCCAGGTGTCAGCTATAGATAAAGATGCTGGACAAAACAGTGCTCTGACTTTCCAGTTGGAAGACGACTATAAATATTTCAGGATTGACCCATCTCTAGGAGACATTATTCTTAGACAACCTTTTGATTATGAAGCCTTAAATCAGTATGTTCTAAAAGTGATTGTCAGAGACCATGGTAAACCCTCTTTGCAAGCTCAAGAAGAAGTAGTCATCATTGTTCGAAACAAATCTAATCCTATTTTCCAAAGTCTATATTACACAGTGAACTTGCCAGAAAATGTACCTATCTCTACTCCAGTTTTACACATTCAGGCTCGCAGCCCAGAAGGATTCCGTATTATTTACAATATTGTTGAGAATGAAGCTCTTGTTTTTTTTAGCATTGACTTTAAGACTGGTTCTCTAAGTGTTTCAGGGCAGCTAGATTATGAGACCAAAGCTACACATCTGTTAACTGTTAGAGCCACAGATTCTGCTGTAGGCCATTTTTCGGAAGCACGAGTGTTAGTTAAAGTGGAAGATGTAAACGATCACTCACCTGTCTTCTCTCAAATGGTCTACACAGGACACATCAAGGAAAAACTTCCACCATATCAACCAGTGATTCAACTGCAAGCTTCTGATCAAGATTCTGGGAAAAACCAAGAGGTTTCATATCATATCTTAGGAAACGACACAGAGGAAACTCATGCATTCTTCCATATAAACCACAAAACTGGTGAAATCACAACAGCCCAAGAGTTGGATTATGAAACTATGAGGCAGTTTCAGTTCAAAGTGAGAGCCACAGATAACGGTTTGCCACCTTTGCATTCAGATGCGCTTGTCATTGTCAATATAACTGATGTAAATGACAATCCTCCAGAGTTCAGAGAAACACACTATGAAGCTAATGTAAGTGAACTAGCCAACTGTGGACATATTGTTATTAAAGTCCAAGCATTTGACCTTGATAGTGTAGATGCTGGCAGGCTGGAGTATCTTATTCTTTCCGGTAACAATCATCGACACTTCACTATAAACAGAACATCTGGAGTAATCTCCTTTTCTAACCTCTGCAGAAATAGTTTGGATTTATTTTACCAGCTACAGGTTGCAGCTTCTGATGGAGTGTACAGGGATACTGTATCAGTGTATATCAATATTACCCATGCCAATAAGCACACCCCATCCTTTCAACAGAATGTATTTGAAGTAGAACTGGCAGAGAATGCAGAAATAGGCACTACAGTGATTGAGTTGGCAGTAAATGATCCTGATGACGGACCTTATGGAATGGTGGATTATAGTATTATTAATAAATTGGCCTTAGACATGTTTTCAATTGACAGTAATGGCCATATAGCAACACTGAGGAAATTAGACAGGGAAAATGCAACAGAAAGGCTTATTGCCATCAAAGTTATGGCAAAGGATGGGGGAGGTAGGGCAGCTTTCTGCACAGTTAAAATAATTCTGACGGATGAGAATGACAACCCTCCCCTGTTCATTGCCAATCAATATACTTTATCTGTCCAGTCTAATCTTGGCAAAGGAACCCCAATTATTCAGGTGCTTGCTTATGATGCTGATGAAGGGCAAAATGCTGATGTTACCTATTCTATTGATAAATATGATGAAGATCTAGTTCAAATCAATCCTTACAATGGTACTATCACCGCAAAAAAAAGCCTATTAGGGCTGGAAAACAAAGACATTACTTTTACAGTCATAGCAAAAGATGGCGCACCTCCAAATTGGAGTTCACTTGTTCCTGTTCATCTCCATATTGTACCAACAGAGGTCACTTTGCCCAAGTTTTCTGAACCGTTGTATAGTTTTTCAGCATCAGAAGATCTCCCTGAAGGATCTGAGGTAGGACTAGTGAAAGCAACGGCAATGGAGCCAGTCATTTATAGCCTAGTCGAAGGTACAACTCCAGAAAGCAACAAAGATGGAGTATTTAGTCTAAATAAACACACAGGAGCTCTGGTTGTAAAAAAAGGAGTAGACCATGAAAAAACCAAATGGTATCTTATTGATGTTCAGGCTAATTGTCCTCACCTGGGCAAGGAGTTAGTGTCTTTGGTTTCAGTAAGCATCCAAGTGAAAGACATTAATGACAATCAGCCTGTTTTTGAATCTGACCTCTATAGAGCTTCATTAACAGAGAATATGCCAGCTGGGACAACTGTTATACAAGTTACTGCAAATGACCAAGACACAGGCAATGATGGAGTAGTAACTTATAGCCTCAAAGGAGATACTAGTGAAATTCAAAGATTCTTCTCCATTGATGCTGAAAATGGTTGGATTAGAACCCTAAAGGAGCTTGATTGTGAAAAGCAAGAGGTCTATCAATTTTATGTAGTGGCTACAGACCAGGGAAAGAAAATACGCCTTTCATCTGAAACCATGGTAGAAGTGACAGTAACTGATGATAATGACAACCCTCCAAGGTTCACCTCTCAAGTATATAGGGGATCCATAGCAGAAAACAGCAAATCTGGACAGGTCATAACTACCTTCAAAACCTGGGACAGTGATATGTCTGAAAGCAACAGGAAGGTCGCCTGTTTCATAACAGGTAAGACGATGTGATTAAGTGGTACTGCATGCATTGTCTGAAATGTAGACCAGCAATGTCTAAAAACTGCTAATATAGGACTTTTTCTAACATACATTATAGTGACTTTAAGGAAGCTGTCTGTCTATTTCTTAATATATATATATATATATATATATATATATATATATATTTTAGAAATAGTTGGTTATTGCAGTTTACCAAAACGGATATTTATATAAACAGGGCCAACTGAACCCCAAGCAGACCTCTTTTACCTTTTGGAAAGATACCACATATAATGTTTGGAATTAAGTGCACTCTGGATAAAAGATATTTCTTTACCTCACTAAAATTTTTCCAGCCGTGAGGTGAAAATATGCTACAAAATAGTCACCCTACCTGCTCAATCCTAAATACAGGCAGTCCTCAGGTTATGAACAAGATAAGGTTCTGTAGGTTTGGACCAATGCTGCATCTGTCCCCCGCCGGCTCTAAGAATGAGAACTGAGTCATCAAACACTGTTGATCACTTGGTTCTCAGTGCTCCCTTAGTAGAGAGCTGGTGACTGTCAGTCAGACAACGGCTCTCTGCCCCCAACCCCGCGCGGCTGGCTCAGGCTCTCAGGAGCTTGCTGAGAGGCTAATCCAGGTGCCAGTCCAGGGTGGGCCATGTCCATATGGTCGCAATCTTTCCCCAGCCTGAGCAGGCTCCGTGATGTCAGCCGACAGCGTGCTTCAGCCTGCTGTCTGCTGAAAACGGGTCACAGGAGTGCAGAACGATCTGCACTCCTGTGATCCACAAAAGAAGTACAGCCAAACAAGCTTTGGCTGTACTTCTTTAAGTTGAATTTGTATGTAAGTTGGAACAGGTGCAATATATTTTTTTAAGTGCAACTCCAGCCACAAAAAAAAAAAAAAAATGTATATGTTTTGGATAGCATAGGGAAGGGTTAACTGACCATGCAGTGATGTGGGATTGCTGACAGGTCCGCTGGACAGTAGGTGGCAGCATGTGGTGAGCAGCAAGATGGCCATCTGGCGGTTTCTCGGACCAGCATGACTTCACGCTGCCTCTGTTCTTAAGTACAATCTTATGTAAGTCAGGTGTATCTCGGGGACTGCCTGTAAGCAATTTTCCTGTGCACGCTCCAGAAACAGTATACTGATACATAATACATGTTACTAAACTGTGTTCCTTGGGTTTACATGAGTAAGTTTTGCTGCAGTGGTGGGGGAACAGGGATTGTTATCAGGGACAGGGATTAATGTAGGGAAGGGTTGTGCCATTATAAGTGCATAAAAGGTGTACAATACACAAAAAATTTGTTTAATGACATTTCAAACATCTTTAACAATGAGGCTGATTTAAAAAGGGAAATGAGAATTGACAATTGTTTGAATATTTACTTCAACTATCCAATCATATTAAAAGCAAATACCTGTTTATTTTGAATATATCCACTAATGTGCAGATGATTTTCATTTCATTACATAACTGAAGTAAATATGCACACTACAGTTTGAGTGAAGATTTTCAACTTATAGTTGGTAAATATGTTTTAGATGTGATTAAACTGATTTTTAAAGCATCATACTCCTTTTTTACACTTACAAATACACTATGGGGGTTATCTACTAAAGGAAAATCCACTTTGCACTGCAAGTACACTTGGAAGTAAAGTCGCTGTAGATCCGAGGGGGACATGCAAAGAAAATAAAAAACAGCATTTTAGCTTGCACATGATTGGATGATAAAATCAGCAGAGCTTCCACTCATTTCAGATCTACCCCTCAGATTTAGAGCGACTGCACTTATAAGTGCACTTGCAGTGCAAAGTAGATTTGCCTTTCGTAAATAACCCCCTTTATTCTCATCGAATGAATTAGCCCAAATTCCGTCACAAAAAAAACGATAGTAGAAGAAATGACTTGCTAATCTTGAAGGAACATTTATTTAAAGTACATTTCCCTGGCCATATCCCCATTTTCTAGCAACTTCAACACTTCTAATCAGATTTTGATTGCAAAAATAATCAAACAAATCCAGGAAAATTTCCAACTGTTTTTGTATTTATTTTATTTACATGGTAGACATGGATTGTGATAAGTTGCCTTGATCCATATTATTTTTGTGATTAAATGCTTTCTGAAAGTGCTTAGAATGTATTAAATAGGCAGTGTCTGAAGCCATCATCTATCATCTTTTAACCAATTTAAAAAAAATGTAAATGATATCAGCTCTGACAGATATATTCTTCTGACAGATGGAGACCCCTTAGGTCTGTTCAGCATCAGTGAGGTTGGGGACCAGTGGGTCATTTCCTCCAAGAAGCCCTTGGACAGGGAAGATATGGAGAAACATCACTTAAAGGTGACAGCATCTGATGGGAAGTTCCAGGCAACCACAGAGGTGGAAATTACTGTATTGGACATCAATGACAACAGTCCGGAATGCCAGCAGGTACGTAGGGAAAAAACATAATAGTTGATATTGGATACCTTCATAGTATCATAGTATTTAATCAGATATTAGAAGGCAACAGTGAGTTCTGTGACCATATGAAAACCCAAGATCACAGGTCAGTTATGTGGACCAGTCATATTCTTATAGATTTCTGTAGGGGCCACATTATACTGTATAATATTTTTAGTTTGATCTGCCAGGATTTGTGCATTTACAGGCAGCCCTTACGGGGATTCACTTTTTCACTGGCTAAAAGAAGAAAAATTGGGCACTGGCTCATCACAGCCTACAGCTGTTTAACCACTTCAGCCCCGGACCAATTGGCAGCCAAAGGACCAGGCCCCTTTTTGCGATTCGGCACTGTGTCGCTTTAACTGACAATTGCGCAGTCGTGCGACGTGGCTACCAAACAAAATTGACGTCCTTTTTTCCCCACAAAGAGCTTTCTTTTGGTGGTATTTGATCGCCCCTGCAGTTTTTATTTTTTGCGCTATAAACAAAAATACTGCGACAATTTTGAAAAAAAATGCAATATTTTTAACTTTTTGCTATAATAAATATCCCCAAAAAATATATAAAAAAACAGTTTTTTCCCTCAGTTTAGGCCGATACGTATTCTTCTACATATTTTTGGTAAAAAAAATCACAATAAGCGATTATTGATTTGTTTGCGCAAAAGTTATAGCGTTTACAAAATAGGGGATAGTTTTATAGCATTTTTATTAATATTTTTTTTTTACTAGTAATGGCGGCGATCAGCGATTTTTATTGTGACTGCAACATTATGGTGGACACATCGGACATTTTTGACACATTTTTGGGACCATTGTCATTTATATAGAAATCAGTGCTATTTAAATGCACTGATTCCTATGTAAATGACAGTGGCAGTGAAGGAGTTAACCACTAGGGGGTGGGGAGGGGCTAAGTGTGACGTGTTGTGTTTTTTTACACAGTAGGGGGGCGTGGCTGTACGTCTGAAGTCATTGATCGGCTTTCCCGATGACAGGGAACAGCCGATCAATGACAGGCAGAGTAGGAAGTGCGGGGAGAGGTTTGTTTACACAGACCTCTCCCCGTTCTTCAGCTCTGTGACCCGATCGCGGGACACCAGCGGCGATCGGGTCCGCTGGTCCCGCGGCCGTGGTCACAGAGCTCCCGACCAGGTCGCGCGACCCCACGGCTAGGCAATTAAAGGGGACGTATATATACGTGCCTTTGCCTAGCCGTGCCATTTTGCCGACGTATATATACAGTTGCGGTTAGCGGTTAAACAGCAACTTAAGTAAAAAAAAAGTAGAAATCATTAGTTAATTGTTAACAGGGCCTTGTTGCCAGGCCATTCATTTCAAAAACAATCTTCCCATATGAATATACACTATATTACCAAAAATATTGGGACGCCTGCTATTACCCACACATGAACTTTATTGGCAAGCTGAGTTGCGGCTGTTATAGCTGCAAAAGGTGGGCCAACTCAATATTGAACTCTACGGACTAAGACTGGGATGCCATTAAAGTTCATGTGTGTGTAACAAATCAGAATTCATCTTCAACTGATCCGAATACTGAAACTGACTCCTAACTGGTTGGTACAAGTTACTGCGTTTCACACATCATTTCTGTTTTTGCAATATCCTATTGTACCTTGTATAATATATTTCAACAGTACCAGCAGACCCAGAGCTGCTACTGAAGTAACACTCTACAGTATCTCCCCTCCTCCAGCAGCTACAAAGGTTATGCAGGGTGGTGGGCAGGGCTTCCGTTAGAAATAACAGGGCCCCGTACAGCCTACCTGACATTTATATTTTTAAAATCATTTTCCCAATTTGTAAACTTTCAATAAAAAAAATGTACAATTCATTTTTTACATTTTGTAATTTTTTTTTACAATGCTGTTGGGGGGGGGGGGGGGGGGGGGGGGGGGGGCTTGGATGAAATATCAGGGATCTAAACAGACCCCTGACATCTCACCTTTGCACCTTTGAGACAGAGAAAGGAATTGAGAACTGAAGATTTCAGTCTTCAGAAAAGGAAGGGTCCGGTAAATGACATATTTACCATCCCCTTGCTTCACTCTTCATAAGCCTGTGTACCTGCATCAGCTATCGGAAGAGAAAAGCCATCAGTGCTGTGTGTGTGTGGGGGGGGGGGCTCTCTGCACACAGGGGGAATAGATATGGGCAGCTGAAAGCAGGCGAGAGAGAGAGGGGGAGAAACTCGCTTTCAGCTGTTGGAGGGAGAGATACAGACATAGTTCATCGTTCTGAAATTGTCCTCCTGTCCCGCCGCACTGATCCCCCTACTGTCTGGGCCCCCCCTGTGTGCCTGGGCCACCTGCAGGAGGCCCAGTAGTACACCCCTATCAGAGGCCCTGATGGCGAGGAGAGGAGTGGTGGTCTTGGGCCAACCCAGATATTAATTGGATACCCCCAGAAGAGGAGAGGTCTATGATTTGCAAATAGAGAGGTGGCTGTACTATAAAAATTGCTCTGCTGAAGTAGTATATTTCTAGAAAACTCAAAGGCACACTGCAAGTGAATAAAACATTGATAATGGGAAAGGAGAACACTGAGTAAGCATTTACAATACTGGATTGTTTTCACCTGCAGTTTTTACCTCATCAAATTTGTTTATTATTTTAAAATATAACAAATATCGACAAATTGACTACATACAAGGATGGTGGTGCAATGTTCAAATAGCAATAAAGCTAAACATATCGATTTATAAACAGGATGTAAAAATGTAAAGAGTAGAGAAATGACAAAAACAATAAAGTATTACATCATAAACATTAGAAAATTCCATCAGAAGGGAAAAAGTAAGATAGTGACTATTGGTTCATTTTGCAAGAGCAGTAATAAGGAGATCAATCTAATAGGTATAGTATATTAAAAACAGAAGAGATAATGTGTATATACTGTAAGTAGCACACAATATTAAAAGAAAGGTAGAAAACAAAAAGTAGGTGTAGATAGAGAGAAGAGGGTAGGAAAAAAGGGGGAAGGGAATGGAGGGCTTTACAAGTGGTGATGCGATCCCAAATGAATATAAATTATAGTCAAGGCAAAAAGGGTGACAGGGTTTTTTCAACCATACCCTACTTTATCCAAAATTGAAGAAATATATAGATTCTTTAGGTTTATGCCCAATATGTACAGTTCCAATGGGTATTTTGAAGCTGTGTGGAGAGTGTAGAGCATTTTTTGTATACTATACAAGGAATTATTTTTGAGTTGTGGATTATGCCTTTAAAATATATATTAATAGAGAGAAGAAAGTATTTCTAATATGGATAAGGATGTGCTGTTGGGCTGTTTGATTTGGAGGTGCTAGGAGAACAGGAGAGCGGTTATACTGATGACCTTTTCACCGCAGTCTACAATTTGCGCCCATTGCCGTCTGCAAGCTATATGTGATTGTCATTTTGAATTGCTCAGAATGCTGTGATAGGCACTCTTCTGATACTTGTCATGTGTGATTGTCAGGGAACCGGTTGAATTGTGCTCCTTCTCCTGTTGAGGAGGAGACAGATAAGTTCTCACTCATCCAGAAATAGCAGAGGCATTACTGAACAGTCTCTCCTATTCAGCTTTGTTTGGGATTTCACATTCCTGCTATGGATGAGTTGCTACAATGCAGGAAAACATTCATCTCAGATAATTCTCCCTTCTATCAGATGTTATACACAGCAACGGTTGCTGAGGACGCCCCTCCCGGTCTCCTTATCCTCAAGATATCAGCCAAAGACCCGGACTTGGGTAATAATGCCCAGATTACATATGCACTTTATGGTCTTGGAGATGACCGGTTTCGATTGGATCCATACACAGGTAAATTTTACTGTTACTTGAAGAGAAAGTCTTGCTCAAAATCTATACTTGTAATAAGTACGTAAAGAACAGTCCGGGGCAGAGTGACGGTATACCTTTAAAGTGATAATGAAGGCTATTTTTTTTCTAAAATAAAAAAGAGATTATACTTACCTGCGCTGTGCAATGATATTGCACAAAGCAGTTGCTTATCTCCCCTTAGGCTGTCCCTGGCTGGCGCTGTCCGCTCCTTCTTTTTCCAAGGGCCCACTCAACAAGCTGTGTGCTAAGGGGGCACCTGTGTACGCACACTCCCGAGCCGGGCTGTGTGCATACAGGAAGAGAGGAGAGTGGTGCTGCAGCCAGGACAGCTTTAAATAGGTGAGAGGAGTAAGGTAAGTGTCTGGTTTTGGGGGGGGGGGGGGGCAGTTAGTGGGGCATTTTTTACCTATATGCAGGGAATGTATTAAGGTATAGAAACATTTTGCATTTAGAATAACTTTAATGCCCTTCCACCCACCTACTTATAGTCACCTTTGCAGCACTCCTTCCTCAGTTGCAGCTGTCACAAAATACCCCGTGTAAGCTCCATGTCATATGTTGTCAGAGCTTGCACAGGTTTGATGATTTCACTCTGTCTTTCATGTGATATTGTTAAGTCTGTCAATTGGCCACTCAGGTCTGAAGGGTGCACCATGGGAGGAGGTTCCCTATACTTCCCTATACTTGGAAGCGTGGCTACATTGGAGCCTCTATTCATTTGCTGTCCATTTCTCTGTCCCTTCTCAGAAAAGAAAAAGACCCAAATTCTTTAGCCATAGTTGCTATGGGTTGTGTGGCATTTAAAAAAAAATCTCTTATTCTATTACAATACTATAGAGTTGTTAAATTCTCAGCTAATCCAATAACGAGCATTTATTAATTCAGTGCATATTGTCAACTTTATTTCCACCAAAGACTAGAAATTATACAGATATTAATCAGCCCGCTTGTTTAACATGCTTGTGGTATGGAGATAAAGAAAAATAATTTCCTTTAGATCTAGCCAAGTATTGTGCAGGTTCAATTGAAGCACGCACCAACCATTCATCACTGTTACCCAATTCACTTCTCTTGCCTAAAAATAAACCGACAGTGAAGATTTTGATGAGGGCTTGATTTATGTTCGAAATAGCTTACAGCAAATATCATTGAACTGGCCTGTAGGTACATTTTCATTTGCAGGGGGAATAGATGTTCCCTGTGAAGAAATAATAATGAAGAAATACAAAACATGGTGTATATTCAGAGAGTGTTGCTTCTCACTTTATCAAATATATGTGTGGTTATGCATTACAAAACTTTTTTTTTTAGTGTTTAAAACCAAACACCAACTCCAGACAAAAAGCTAAGTACAAATACAAGGGAGCTGTTTTGCCAACTAAAGGATTTGCAGCATCCAGCAATGAGATTAAAGCCCCATACACACAATCTGACTTTTTGACAACAAACATGCAAATTAGCTGTTTTAAGGCAACGTCCGACCGCGTGTACGCTCCATCGTACAAACTTTTTCAGTTTTCATCAGACAAAAGTTCGCTCTGCAAACAGACAAACTTGGCGGCAACAAAAGTCTGATGGAGCAAAGTCCGATCGTGTGTACAGAAAACCATCAGACTTGAGTCCAAAGTACAAACACGCATGCTTAGAACCAATGCAAAAGATCAGACAACAATACAGAAGTTGATAAAAGGGTGGCGGTAAAGAGCAGAAAAACCACGTGACTTGTTGAAAGTTGGCTGAAAAAGTCTTGCCTTGTGTATGCAATACAAGTTCACGGCCAACGCCCTTTGCACAGAAATCCACGGTAAAAATTGTTTGAAGACGGATTGTGTGTACGAGGCTTTACACATCCCTACCAGAATGTACAGTCATGCTAGTTACCTGATTATTTTATGTTAAGAAACATAGCTAGGGTGCTCCCAGTATTTGATTAGACAGTGAAGAAGAAGCAGCAGGCTAATGATATCATCTCTCTGCTCTCCTGTCCCATCAACATGCTCTATACATGTGTATATGTGTATAATCTGTACATGTGTATACAGCCCTCCTGATTGGCTTAGTGCTGCCAGTCCCTCTTCTGTCTGCTGCTGTACAGAGGATCACAAGAAGTCAAGTCAAGTCAAATTCAAGAACGTACACTAGCTACATTAAAAATAAATGTCATGACTTGTAATAAATACAGACTGCATCAATTGGTGTATTAAATGTCAGAAATGTATAATTTACTGTTTTTCTAAAAGTCATTGATTGTGTCTGTACACAGGAGAGTTAACAACACTGGCACATTTAGACAGGGAACAGAAGGCATCCTATAACTTGGTTGCAAAAGCTATTGATGGAGGAGGACTTTCATGCCAATCGGATATTGTCCTGTCTCTGAAGGATATCAATGATAATGGACCAGTGTTCTCCATGAATCACTACACTGTAACCGTGTATGACAACACAACTTTGAAGACCCCTGTGGCAGTGGTCATTGCTCGAGATCCTGATGAAGGTAGAGATACAAAAATCTTTCTTGTTCAGTATTTTTATTCGTTTTTATACAAGTGAATATAACAGCTGAAATGCCCATGCATGGGGATGCAGGATTGCACAAGATTATTAGCATGTTTTCTAAAGAAGAACCAGTTCAACATACTAGCACTCTGACATCAAGAATCATATGACATATCCAGTGGTCAGAGCAATCTAAGAGCCTTAAAGGCTGAGTTCACCATTTGTTCTTTTTTTTTTTATTCCAGCTTTCCTATGTACCAGTATAGCATTAATTTACTTGTTTTGCAAAAATAAAAAAGCTTTCCATTTATTCTACACATTCTAATAGTTGTTTGTAAACACTGCTCCATTACTTCTGCCTTACTTCCTGCAAAGACTTTAGGTCATGACACAGGAAGGAGTTGACCAGCTGAGGGTAGATGATGCAGGGTGTGTGCTAATGAAGTCAGCTGGTCAACTCCAAAAATTATTAAAAAAAACAAGATTGAAAAAAATAATAAAAATACAAAAACTACTGACAGTGTCCACTGTCCTCCTGACACCATCAACTGCGCTATTGACACTATCCACTGCTCTACTGACTGACCCCCATCCACTGTCCTACTGACACCAACCTCTGTCCTACTGACATGAACACTGCTCTGCTGACACCATCCACTGCTCTGTTGACACCATCCACTGCTCTGCTGACACCATCCTCTGCCCTACTGCAGGCTTTACATACAATATCCTATTCTACCATGTCAATTTAACTAAGCACTAACTAAGTTCATCAACAACGTTATCATCTAAATTGTAAAAAGATAAATTCTATGCAAAATTCAATCTAACATACAATCTAGAAGGATTTT